>CM033398.1:1198441-3598441 GCA_019426215.1 Buddleja alternifolia | reverse complement strand
ATGACATATATCTTCAACTCCTACATCATTCATATTAACCTTACTCGATTCTTGGTTAGCATCATCAAAAACAACATGAATAGATTCCTCAACCTTCAATTTGATCTTATTTAGGATGCGAAAATTCTTTCCATTCTTGGCGTAGCCTAGAAAGATTCCCTCATCCGCTTTAGGATGAAATGTCTTTAGACTTTGGGATCCATTATTATGGATAAAACATTTTGAACCAAAGACGTGAAAATATGAAATATTTGGCTTACGTCCCTTCCATAGTTCATATGGAGTTTTCCCATGCTGTTTGTTGATCATGCAACGGTTTTGAGTGTTAGGCAGTGTTGATCGCTTCGGCCCAAAACCTAGGAGCAAGCTTGGATTCTGCTAACATTGTCCTAGCGGCTTCCTTGAGCGTTCGGTTCCGGCGCTCAGCAACACCATTTTGTTGGGGAGTTCTGGGAGCAGAATACTCATGATGTATTCCATTTTCTGCACAAAACTTCTCAACAATCTTGTTAGTAAACTCAGTACCGTGATCGCTTCTTATTCTTGCAACCATAAGATTTTTCAATATTTGAAGTTGCCGAATAAGCGTTGTTAACTTGTCACATGTCTCATCTTTGGATGAAAGAAATTCCACCCAAGTAAATCGAGAGAAATCATCTACTATCACCAAAGTATACTTTTTACCGCTTACACTGATCTTTTGAACAGGTCCAAACAAATCCATGTGAAGTAGTTCAAGTATTCTAGAGGTAGATAGATGAGGTTTTCTCTTGAACGATGATTTAACTTGTTTACCCATTTAACAAGCGTTACAAAGCTGATCCTTATGAAATGGTCCATTTGGTAATCCCTCTACAAGATTTTGACTTATAAGCTGAGAAATTGTTTTGAAGTTGAGGTGATTCATTTTTCTATGCCATAACCAACCCATTTTAGATTCATTTTTAGCAACAAAGCATGTTGGGCTGTTATCATCTGTTGAACCCCAATCTGCCAAATATACGTTGTTAGTACTTTTACCCTTCAATTTAGTAGACTTAGTCTTAGTGTCATTTATATAGCAACAGTCACTTGAGAATATGACTTCAAAGCCTTTATCACAAAATTGACATATGCTTAATAAATTGTGCTTTAGACCCTCAACATAATAAACATCACTTATCATGATGTCCCCCCTATGCACAGTACCTATACCTTTGGAGTTGTCACCAAATACAACCTGAGGACCATTGGCAGCTCGATAGTTGATCAGAAGATCTTTGGAACCAGTCATGTGCCTTGACGATCCACTATCGAAGTACCACACAGATGTATCGGCTCTAGCTCTAGGTACCTGCAATCAAAAGGAAAGTTCTATTTCTGTTCAGGTACCCATTGTTGCTTAGGTCCTTTAACATTAGTAGCATTGTTAGTTTGAATTAGAACTTTAAGAACCCATATTTTCCTGGTCTTCATTGAAGGAATACCGGCCTTTTTGGGTTTCACAACGTGTTGTGTGTGCTTTTTGGGTGTATAATAATATCCTCGATTATAATGGTAGTCATAATCATAGTCATAATCATAATCATCATAGTATCGATAATATGATCTTGATTGTCTTGGATATTGACGCTGGCATTTCCTTGATGCTGGCTTGGGTTGCACTTTTGGTGTTGGACGCTTAGCGCTTGATTCACAATGGTCAGACTTATCTTTAGCCTTTTGAGCGTTTGGATAGACCCGTCTTTATGAATCATTTGCCTTAGCCTTACCCTTGCCTGAGTTAGCTTTGACTTTCTCATTTGGCCTCTTACCATTGTCATTAGGTTCATTTTGTGTTTGAACTTGTGAACCTTTCTCAACAAAGATAACACCCTTTCCTTTGTTGTTTGTCGTAACATTAGATTTATTAGGTTGTTTACTGAGTTTATCGCATCCTAAACCGGTCTTTTCACCAAATAATCTAGTTACTTCAGTCACATTATCCAATTTTCTAAAAGCTTTTGATAATGATGAGATGAGCTGCTCTGATTTAGAAAGTCTAGCGATCGAATCAGCTTCTCTCTTGACTATTATATCAAGATCGCTTTTTAATTGAATAATTTCACTCTCAAGCGATTGGTTCTTCTCAATGCACTGTTGCTGAATGATAAGAGGTGTTTTTACGTATTTTTAAGACCGTTATTCTTATGATTTGGATTCACTTATTGCGTAAATCATGTCACATTTTGCATTTAATAGGTGTGTTAAGTGAATACAGGTAATAAATGAGAATACATGAAAAAAGGGAAGAAAAGCAATGTACAAAACAAGTTCAAGTATGTTTTTCAACACTTAGGCGGTTTATGTATCTCCTAGCACATTCGAGCGATACTTCTGTACATTTAGATACCGAATTGGACAAAGTTTCCTTCTACAAAGTTGTAGATATATGTCTTAGCTTCAAATGGGAACTTGAATCATCTAATTCGGCGGTCTATAGAGAAACTTGTGAAAGAAATAATATTGCTGCGCCGAACAGAGAAATACATGCGCAAAGACACGCCTTGACGTGACCACACCCGAATTTTGATTCCTTTCAGCCAAAAGATCATCATTTGAGTGTGGTATGGAATATTTAAAGCCAAGATGTTAGCACATGTGTTGGGGGACATGCTTGAGGGGAAAAAGAATTGTTTATTGCACACCTTGATGGGGTTTGGAGTAGAATAAAGAACCCACCATCTCTTGTCTTTGGGGGGGAATCCACTTCCTCTTGACCGAACATCTTGGAGGAGGGGAGAGAGAGAGGCATTTTGGCCATCACTTTTCACTCATCATCATTCATCACCATTCTTCATCAATTGTGGAGGGGAACAAAGAGAGAGGAGTTAAGGATGGAAGTTTAAAAGCAAGGATCCATCATCAATCAATTGAGGGAGTTTTAATTATTTGCATTTACATGTTTATTTCCATGAGTATGTATATGTTTGTATTAGATTTTCTTAAGGCTTTGATGAGAGGCTAATATTGTAGAACTAAGGCCATGTGAAAGCCAATTTATGAATCAATATATGTGAAGTGAATTTTCGTATTAATTCTCATATTGCTTTGTGTGTTGATTTTGAGCTTTTATTACAATCATGTGCTTGATCACCATATGCTTGCTATCTTGACTAGTCTAGTCATTCGAGAGAAGATAGGTTAGGGTTCAAATGAATCAACACATCATCCGAAACTAATGTGGAATTGCTCCTAGAAATAGGTAAAGATTTCCGGGTGCGGTTAGCCGGATTTATCCGGGGAAACTCTAGAACGTGAATGCGTGGTTATTGATTAGATTCTCGGATAGACATATTTAGAGAACCATCAATTAATCATAGGATTATTATGTGCCGAGACATCGGGTAATAATTATCTAAGGAATTTCCACCAAAGCAATAGGAGTCTAATAATTCGAAGAGTAGCTCATCTATATTGACGAGTAGATTCGGTTGTAGCATGTGCCTTAGTCATTTTATCATACGTGAGATTTAATCTATAGTTCGTTTCTTTTTGGTTCGTCACTTGCTTACTCGTTTTATTGCAATCTACTTTTGTCCATTTTCATTAATCATAAACTAAAATTCAAGTTTCCGTGGTTCGACAACCCGGACTTTTTGTCCACTTATTACTACATACGTCTAGTGCACTTGCTATCATAGCACGTTAGCTTTTAGCGTGTCAAGTTTTTTTTGGCGCCGTTGCCGGGGACTTGTTTATTTTAGTTTTTGATTTTCGTTTACGTTTTTCATAATTCTTGGTTTGTTGTTTACTTCTTGCTTTTCTTTCATTTCCTTGTTATGCTTAATTTTTTTTTCCTTGTTCTTAATTGATAGGTTCGATTTGTGGTGCATGACCCGCTCCTCAAATGAGCCTTTACTTGATTTTGTTATTTTTATTTTGAACATGTGCTCCGGGTTTGTAGATGAGTTCGAGAGATGAACGACAATATCAATCAACCAAATCCGAGTGCATGTTTCCCGGATATGAATTTACCGGAGAATCGGGAGTGGTTACAAGGCATTCTCCAAGCTATGCAACCACCTCTTTTTCAACCACTTCCATCTGTCCGGGATAGTCTATCACTGAGCTTCTTCACCATACAGGAGGGATATTGTTTATCCCCGACTCTGGAGGAACGAGAATGGGTTCGACAACTCATACACGACTTACAACTCACACTAGATGATTTGGATCAGCTGGAAAATATGAAATTGGTACACAAAGCCATTGATGCTTTGTATGAAGGACCGGTTAAGGAGGCGCTAATGATCATTGAAGAAATGAAAAACGAGAGGATTTCTATTAAGGTGTCATCGCCTCAGCGTCGCACACCTAACATTCAAGCGTCCGAGGCAGAATCTCTAAGTTATGAGAAATCTACTCTTACTTCTTCTCCAGCAATACCCGAGCCCATTTTTATTGAAGAATTGATATCAAAGGAGTCGAGGTTGAAAGAAAGGACATTCGATCCTTTACTAGAAGCTTCCTTGGTATTGTCTTCCCTCTCTACGGGTATAGAAGTCATTAGTGCCCATGATAGTAAGTTGTCCTCTAGTGTAGGAGATGACATGGTTATGTGTGATAACTATGAGGTTTTTAAGCATCCAATTGATTCTACATTATCTTTACGCATTGATGGTTTTGATCCTTTTAGTGTTGAGCTTTTTCAGGAAAGAAGAACTAAGAATCTCCTCGATTCCTACATCACAAACTCCAAGTTTTCCACCTCGATGGGTGAAGAAAAAAGGGCATCTACTTATCACTTGGAGAATAGTCCAAATCATCACTCGGCGCAATGGGAAGAAAGAGTGATGGAAATGGTGATGGACTATGATAAAATATGTAAGTGGATGATTGCTTGGTCACTACTCATCGTATTTTCTACTAACACCGGGCTAAATTTCATCCATACTTGGAGAATGAACAAGGCATTCATTCGGAAACCGCCTTAAAATAACTCGGTAAAGTCAAGCTAATGACTTTAAAAGAGCGCTTCTTGGGAGGCAACCCAAGTTTGTAAGTTTTCTTTTCTTTTTGCTTTCGTTTATGTTTTTTTTTTACGTGCACAGTTGTGCAAGTTTCGTGCACAATTGTGCAAAAAATTTCGCATTCTGGATTTTTTTTAGGTGCACAGTTGTGCAGGTTTTGCGCACAACTGTGCAAAATTTTCGCATTCTGAAAAAAAATAAAATTTAGGTGCACAGTTGTGCAGATTTCGTGCACAACTGGGCAAAATTTTCGCATTCTGAAATTTTTTTAGGTGCATAGTTGTGCAGGTTTCGTGCACAACTGTGCAGAATTTTCGTATTAAAAAAAAAATTCCTTTTTGTTTTGTTTAATTTGTTTTTTTTTATGTTGTGTTCAAGCATGTACTTTTGGCATGTATGTTTTTCTTATGCTTGATGGTTTAAAGAAGTTGAAGTGTTAGATATGATGCACATTTGGACCCCATGTTTAGAGATGCTCATTTTAGTCAAGAGGAGGAGAAGCTTTGTTAGGATGCATTGGAAGTTTAAGGATGTTTTTCAACATCCTTGGTTGTAAGTGTTCTTTTACCGTTGTGTATGCTTGTTGTAACAACATTGAGGACAATGTTGGATTTGAGTTTGGGGGTAGAAGGATATTTTGAACTTTGATGATGCAATCCTAATTTTTAGCTTGAGTTTGGGGGAAAGTTTGTTTGCTATCATATTTATATGCTTCTTTGTTGAGAAAATCACGCATGAAAAAAAATTTTAGTCCTTCCAATTGATGCGTTGAAATTGATTAACTTGGAAAAATGGCATGATTTCTTGAAATAATTTGAATTTAATGGAATATATATATCTTTGAAATTGCTCGTGGAGACCTTAGACTAGAATTGATTCTTTAGATGATTCACAATGCACTTAAATCGAAAGTAGAGGAGTTGAGAGGACAACCATCTTGAGACACTTAAGGAATTTTTCCCGGAAATATTAACTTAGATTTCTCACAAGGTTATAAGTTGAGTAGTAATTTTATATGCTAAACAATGAAGTGAAAAGGTTGAATTTTGGTATGACCAAAAGTGGTCAGGCTAATTCGTACCGGAGGTGAAAAGTTTCATGCCTATATACTGTACTATTATGCTAATTTGAGCTATGCTCAAGCCAAAAAGAAGTGAATTGTTTAAAAGATCTAGTTTTATTTCGTGGCCTTTGACACTCGAGTGATTAAATTCTTAGGAGTGTCTCTACACCTAATGCCCCAAAACTATCTAGTTTGGGAGTCATTGATCTAAAACTTGTTACATGGGTGTCATAGAAAGCCTAATAGAATAAAACATTGCACATGATCTAGCCTTAATGAATTTAATGGAAGTTTCATACGAATTGAAAGTTGAATGTTTGACATAATGAAATTTAAATGGTTATGAGATTTTCTATGATTCTTGTGCTTTGTGTTTGATCAAAACTTTATAGATATGGGATTAATGTCCAAAATTTGGTAAGGATGCCTCTCGACTATAATGCCTTAGATTTATTTTTCACTACACCCTAAGGAGTTTTTTTCAAGTATTGGTGTCACATGAGCAAAAGTAGTTGATATGTATATATATTTGTGAACTTTAAAAGGTTGATTTTATGTCATTCATTCTTGTTGATCATGTTGAGGTGTATTGATTTGGTTGGATAAATTTTGTTAGATTTTGTGGGTATATCGCATGCAAACCCTCAGGAGACTATAACTCGTCCTTTGAGGTAACTCAAAGGTTTAAAGGCTTGTTGCACCCGCTAAGTGCAATCGTTTACTCCGCGAAAGTGAGTTAGTTAGTTGTTTTGTTTTCTCCCATTGAATGATGTTGATCTTACCTTATAGCTCTTATTGCTCGAGGTCGAGCAATTGATAAGTTTGGGGGTGTTGATAAGAGGTGTTTTTACGTATTTTTAAGACCGTTATTCTTATGATTTGGATTCACTTATTGCGTAAATCATGTCACATTTTGCATTTAATAGGTGTGTTAAGTGAATACAGGTAATAAATGAGAATACATGAAAAAAGGGAAGAAAAGCAATGTACAAAACAAGTTCAAGTATGTTTTTCAACACTTAGGCGGTTTATGTATCTCCTAGCACATTCGAGCGATACTTCTGTACATTTAGATACCGAATTGGACAAAGTTTCCTTCTACAAAGTTGTAGATATATGTCTTAGCTTCAAATGGGAACTTGAATCATCTAATTCGGAGGTCTATAGAGAAACTTGTGAAAGAAATAATATTGCTGCGCCGAACAGAGAAATACATGCGCCAAGACACGCCTTGGCGTGACCACACCCGAATTTTGATTCCTTTCAGCCAAAAGATCATCATTTGAGTGTGGCATGGAATATTTAAAGCCAAGATGTTAGCACATGTGTTGGGGGACATGCTTGAGGGGAAAAAGAATTGTTTATTGCACACCTTGATGGGGTTTGGAGTAGAATAAAGAACCCATCATCTCTTGTCTTTAGGGGGAATCCTCTTCCTCTTGACCGAACATCTTGGAGGAGGGGAGAGAGAGAGGCATTTTGGCCATCACTTTTCACTCATCATCATTCATCACCATTCTTCATCAATTGTGGAGGGGAACAAAGAGAGAGGAGTTAAGGATGGAAGTTTAAAAGCAAGGATCCATCATCAATCAATTGAGGGAGTTTTAATTATTTGCATTTACATGTTTATTTCCATGAGTATGTATATGTTTGTATTAGATTTTCTTAAGGCTTTGATGAGAGGCTAATATTGTAGAACTAAGGCCATGTGAAAGCCAATTTATGAATCAATATATGTGAAGTGAATTTTCGTATTAATTCTCATATTGCTTTGTGTGTTGATTTTGAGCTTTTATTACAATCATGTGCTTGATCACCATATGCTTGCTATCTTGCCTAGTCTAGTCATTCGAGAGAAGATAGGTTAGGGTTCAAATGAATCAACACATCATCCGAAACTAATGTGGAATTGCTCCTAGAAATAGGTAAAGATTTCCGGGTGCGGTTAGCCGGATTTATCCGGGGAAACTCTAGAACGTGAATGCGTGGTTATTGATTAGATTCTCGGATAGACATATTTAGAGAACCATCAATTAATCATAGGATTATTATGTGCCGAGACATCGGGTAATAATTATCTAAGGAATTTCCACCAAAGAAATAGGAGTCTAATAATTCGAAGAGTAGCTCATCTATATTGACGAGTAGATTCGGTTGTAGCATGTGCCTTAGTCATTTTATCATACGTGAGATTTAATCTATAGTTCGTCACTTGCTTACTCGTTTTATTGCAATCTACTTTTGTCCATTTTCATTAATCATAAACTAAAATTCAAGTTTCCGTGGTTCGACAACCCGGACTTTTTGTCCACTTATTACTACATACGTCTAGTGCACTTTCTATCATAGCACGTTAGCTTTTAGCGTGTCACTGAACTTGCAACTCTGCTTTGAGCGTTACTTTATCTCTTGTGAGTGATGAGATAATAGCGAGATCGTTTTGCTATATTTTGGCAGCTTCTTGACATTCATTGTAGTATTCTTTGACTTTGTCAAGTAATTCATCATAAGAGAGAGGAATAGATAATTCATTGATTACCTCAGGAGATGCTTCATCATCTCCGGCCATGAGACATATGAGCGCTGAGTCATCTAATGGCTCATCATCATCACTACTCTCCTCTGATGATTCTAAATCTTCAGGTGCGGATGCTGGTTCTGATTCCGCTAGCTAACCTTGTTGACGAAGGTTGCTCCTGAATTGGTTTCTAT
Organism: Buddleja alternifolia; assembly: GCA_019426215.1. Lineage (NCBI taxonomy): Eukaryota > Viridiplantae > Streptophyta > Magnoliopsida > Lamiales > Scrophulariaceae > Buddleja > Buddleja alternifolia. The sequence goes on along the minus strand of CM033398.1, from coordinate 3,589,672 downwards.
CCAAGTAATCCTGCCTTGAGGGCTTGGATACGTTTGGATAATGGCAATTTACCTGGTAGTGCCCTGGTTTCTTGCAATTATAACAAAGATTAGTTTTCATCTTTTGTTCATTTGTTAACCTTGCAATGTGTGGTTTTGAGACCACTGGAGCTGAGAGATTTTGAGTAGACGCTTGGTACTGAACAGGCGCTAGGGGTGAGGGAACAGAATACTGAGGCGCTTGAAACTGTTGTTGCATCGGAGAAGGCTCTTGATATGAATTTTGTCCTTGATTATTGACACCTTTTCCTTTCTTTTCATATCTCAAGAACTTCCTGAATCTATTCAGCAAAGCCAACTCCTCTTCTTCATTGATATCTAAATTCTTTCCTTTATTGCCCGATTTGCCTTTGATTGATGCTATAAGCGCTCCAGATTCAATTACTGGACTACTCACAACATCACTAGCAGAATTCAACTCGAACTCAAATGCTTTGAGCTCTGAAAATGCGTGTTCAGGAGTTAGGAGATCCAACATATTTGATTCTCTCATAGCAGTTGTCTTCATCAAGAATTTACTTGTTAAACTTCTAAAGATCTTAACCACCATTTCTCGATTCTGCAAATCCATTCCCAACGATGTAAGTTCTATAACTAGAGCTGTAAATCTTATATCTAATTGCTCTAAAGTTTCATTGGGTAGCATCTTAAATCCGTTAAACTTTTTCTTGGTAATGGAAAGTTTGTTCTCTTTAATCTGTGCTGAACCACCACAAATTGTAGCCAACTTATCCCATATTTCTTTAGTGGTTTTGCACGACTTGATCTTGTTGAATAGGTTGTCATTATCACCAATAGCCGTATACAGAGCGTTACGACCAACATTATCCAAATTAGCTCTTCAACTCTCATCTGGAGACCATTCTTGTTTCGGTTTTTCAACGTAACCACCTGGAGTGTCTTCCGTGGCTCTAGGCGCTCTTGTGATAACTTTATATATTTTGATTGGCCCATCTGAATTAATATCACACATGTCATCATTACATGAACAAAGATATGTAAATGCTTTGACTTTCCATGTGTCAAAATTTGACTCAGTCAGTTTGGGAACTTTAGCAAATGCCATGTTTAAAATCTAAAGCAACTAAGTTTGAACAAGGATCTAAACAAGCAGTTATGCTTGAAAATTTTAAACTTTCAAATTTAACCGCTCTGATACCACTTGTTGGTCCCAAATGGCATACGAAAGGGTCTAGAAGGGGGGGGGGGTTGAATAGACCCTGAAGTCTTTTTCGACTTCAAAAAGATTCGTATTAAAAAGGATTTTGGACGCTTGACTGAGCGTTTACTTGAAATATAGACGCTTTGGCTAAGCGTCTGATGCAGACTGTTTTTAGAAAGTTAACTTAGACTTCAAGATTTGAATACTTTAACCAAGTAGGTTTAAGCATTCAGTTCTTTAATCAGTGTTAGCACAGCGGAATGATTTTTGTAGTCTTCCTTTTTAAAAGGCTTTAGCGTCACCGAAAGTGTATTTAGTTGCTTAGCGTTTGATTAAGTTTTGCTTGATCAGTTTATGATATGACAAACTAAAAAATTGAATGTAAAGTAAAGAACAATATTTGTAAGGTTCGTTGGGTGGTGTAGTTCCAAATACGTCCTTCTTCTCCTTGAACACTTGGAGGCAATCCACTAAAATGATTCTCAAAGAATCACACAGAATCTTCTACAAATTAGGGAGAGATGGATGTTGATGACTTGAGCTCCTTGATCACACAGATTTCTGCTCCAAAGCACTTCAATCCCCTTGCTTCTTTCACCCAGAAATACGGCAAGTATCCGACTTCGACTTCACACAAATTGCGAGGCTTGGATAGGGGTTTTTCTAAAAGGTTTGTTTGATTTTGATAAAGTTCAAGCAACTAGGAATATCTCAGTAGTAATGTGGGTTTCTCTGAAGAGAATGTTTGAGATATTGGTTGACTGTGTCAGGAATTTGAAGAAAAGCAAAGAGAATGTCTTCTTGAAAATTCTGGCTTTTCTGAGATTATAAGGAACGAGACTTCAATGCAACAACAATTCAACTTGATAATTGTTCTCTCTGTATTTTTAGCTTGTTTTTGAAGTCCTATTTATAGGCATTCTTGGAAAAAGTGTCCGTTTGACACATGCATGGGCGCGTGTCTCTCACTTCCGCGAGTGAACCACTTTTGTCCTTTTTCCTGAAAATCTGCTGCACAAAAGTTGGTGCTGCAGTCTTTGAATATTTGACAGTCCAATAGGGTGGCTTCTCCGTACATCTGAAAGTGCTTATCACATTTAATGTTCTTATCAGCATTTAATGCATTTGAATTAAATGTCCGTTGACACTTAATGCATTGAGAATATTTGCATTAAACTCCTTCTGGACTTAGAAATAAATTCAGGTGAAATCAGTCATTGATAAATGCTTATTCAACCTTGAATTACTTCTATCCTATAAGGTAACGCTTGGTGTAGCTAATCATTCTAGACGCTTGGAATCTTCATTTTTATTCAGACTTCAGGCGCTTGAGTCTTCAAACCTTACTTCTGAGAAACTCACTCAGAACATATCAGACACTCAGTCTAAGACAACTTAACCTAACAATCTAGAATAAAAATAAAACAAAGCCTATTACAAATCTAACGCTTCAAAGCTGAAAACAAATTTACATATTTTGGGGTCTAACAAAAAGTCCTAATTGTCATCATCAAAACATCTAGCATGAAATTCCTAACAGTCACCCTATAGAAAAGTGCTTTGTGGTCAAAGACAAAATTATAGCACTGGCAAGAGATGGACAAATAATCCTTGACAGTGAAGATGTTGCAGATACAAATCACGCTAGCATTAATGTCATTACAAGTTATTCGCACCACAAGGTTCCTTCCTTATCATCATCCGCAAAGACACCACTAGCACTTTAATTTGGGAGTCTAGAACCAGCAATGGTCAAAGTCCTTCTTGCTAATGAAGGAACCAGGAGCGAGGAAAATTCTATTGATAAGTTTCAAGAAGATGGCGAATGGATCCTTGTGACGCGTAGACGGAGACAAAGGTGTTGTATTGATGAACTACATCCACTGTTCTTGAAAAAGTCATACTCACCAACGGTCGGGAAGCCCAATCCAGTGAAAGTTTTGAAAACTCCTCATGTGAACTTTAAGAAGTCATCAAAGAGTAACTATAGAACTCCTGTGACTCTAGATGGTTTCTTTCCAAAGAAGTTTTTTGAATCCAAGGTTGAAACCGTATACACTGTAACTGGAGGAGACGAAATCCAACACTCTACTTCTTGTTGTACTACGATCGCCTTCACGGATGAGGATTTGTTGCTAGGATCAAAGCCACATAATCGTCCACTGTTTGTCTCTCGATTTATGCAAGAGCAGAAAGTCAATCGCATACTTGTTGATGGAGGTTCAACAGTCAATATAATACCAAAGTTTACAATGAAAACTTTGGGACTAACAATGGAAGATTTGTCTCGTAGTCATCTTACTATTCAAGGATTCAACCAAGGTGGACTGCGAGCCATTGGTATGATCCATTTAGACTTGACAATAGGAGAACTAAAAGCAAGCACCATATTCCATGTTATTGATGCGAGGACATCTTATCGTCTGTTATTAGGAAGGCCATGGCTCCCCGAGAATGGAGTAGTACCATCAACCCTTCATCAATGCTTCAAATACCTATGGAATGAGGAAGTGGTAAAAGTGGATGCTGATGTGAAGCCATTTACCGAGGCAGAGTCGTACTTCGCTGATGCCAAACTCTATCTCGATTCTGACTTACTGCAGGGGGCATTGCCACTTAAGGCTTCGACTAGCAACCATGCGGGGGAAAATCAAGCTAAATTAGTGGTTGTAGAGCATATCCCTCAAGTGGATATCAAAGGAAAAGAAATTGTAGCTGATGTACACGTTCAACCAGGCAACACGAGCAAATTACAACCTAAGGTAACGAGATCAAATGATTATCAAGTGATGGCCAAAAGGTTGATTATGCCAATTACTAAAATAAATTCTTCGCCTCCTATTGATTCCTCGCTTGTGAAAATTCCATGTCAAAAGCTTCATAAAACATTCAGTCCTAAAGTTTACAAGCTCCTCGAAAAGTTTGGATATGACTTCTCCAGTCCATCGGGTCTTGGAAAATTTGAACCAAGATTGACTGGGGAAAATATTCATGGTCTCACCAAAGCACAACATAAATTGAGGAAACAAGGGTATCACGTGGATCAACCAAAGACTGGCTTGGGATTTGCACTTGCCGAACTAGTTAGAATATGTGTCACGAAGAAAGAAAAAAGCGTCAATGTGCAACATATATCAGTAGAAGGTGATGGAAATGGAAAGAAGCCTAGTGATAATCGTGTTTCCATATTTGATAGGCTTAGTACTTCCACTGCTCGTCCTTCCATCTTTGGGAGACTTGGTTCTAGTAGCCGAATCCCTAATATTCACGATAGACTCGGTCCAAGCAGTATTCCCCAAAGTTCTGTCTTCAATCGACTTGGAGGTGGTTGTACACAATGACCAAGGAAAAGGAACCATGATGGTGAGACGGAGTCGAGAAGCAATAACCAAACTCTTATTCTATCAATCATTGAGCTTATGGTTGATGCAACTACTGGACATGAGGCCTTGTCTTTCATGGATGGTTTATCTGAATACAATCAAATAAGGATGTCACCACAAGACGAAGAGTGTACAACATTTCATACTCCGAAAGGTATCTTCTGCTATAAAGTAATGCCTTTTGGGCTAAAGAACATTGGTGCCACTTACCAACGCGCTATGCAAGTCATTTTTGATGATATGCTACATAAAACAGTGGAATGTTATGTCGATGATCTTGTTGTTAAAAGCAAAAGGAGTAGTGATCACTTAAAAGATCTTCGAGTAGTATTTGACCGACTGTTGAAGTATGATTTGAAGATAAATCCACTAAAGTGTGCTTTTGGCGTCACATCTAGAAAATTTCTTGGCTTCATAGTTCGCCACCGTGGGATTGAAGTTGATCCTGTAAAAATAGATGTGATTCAAAAGATGCCTGCACCAAGAAATCCCAAGGAGTTGCGAAGTCTTCAGGGAAATCTTGTGTTCATAAGGAGGTTTATCTCAGATCTTGTTGGAAGATGTCAGCTATTCAGTCACCTTATGAAGAAAGACACCCCTTTTGTATGGGACAAAAGATGAGAAGAATGGTACTAGAAAAGTTTGATCCTTATTATCTAAATAGGGTTCGCAAGTTTAAGAGAGTATTGATTGGACATCAATACAGGACAAAGACTTGTATGATGTAAGTTTTCACAGACAAAGTGTCAGTCGAACACTGTGGGAATGATAGTGGGAACTTATGCCATAGACATATCAGTTAGACTGATATGTTCGAACACGGATCGCATCAGTTTCATCACATGGGTATTCACTCAATGACAGTCAATGATGAGACTGATAAGTTGTGATAGGTATGCGTGAACCTTAGACCTGAGGAATCGAGTTGAAGATGTACTTGTGATATCAAGTCTGTCATTAGAGTAGTTAGATCCAATTCACTCTTTGGTGGGATCGACCTCGAAGTGCGACTTAATGGGCAAGTAGCATTGTTAACTGATTAGCAAAATGACATTTATTTTCTCATAAGTGAATGAGCTAAATATCCTATGCAGTCATGAATGAGTGAGGTTAAAAGTCTTTGGCCAAAGAATAAAGAGATACTTGTGTTAGACATGGAAATATACTCAATGACCTCGACTCATTATGAGCTATGCATATGGTCAAGTCATGTGAGTCTGACTAAAACCATGACTCTCACTTGACCAGGACATTGTTAGAGTGTATGCCCTCAAATGCCATAAAGAGGATAGATTTATAGGGCATTGACTTGTAACTAAACAATATATTTTTATTATATATAAGGAATTATCTTGTTGTTTTCTTATAGCCATTTGTAAGGTGTTAATAAACAACGTAAAGTCCTTGAGAATAAGACAAACCTTCTACTTCCTATGGGATAGGAAGAATGGCACTAGAAGGGTTTGATCCTTATTCTCTAAATAGGGTTCGCAAGTCAAAGAAAGTATTTGACTAGACATCAATACACAACAAGGACTTGCATGATATAAGTTTCGACAGAGAAAGTGTCAGTCGAACACTATGAGAATTATAGTGGGAACTTATGTAATGGACATATCAGTTGGACTAATATATTCGAACATGTCTCGCATCAGTTTCATCACATTGGTATTCACTCACTGACAGTCAATGATGAGACTGATAAGTTGTGATAGGTACGCGTGAACCTTAGACCTGAGAAATAGAGTTGAATATGTACTTGTGACATCAAGTCTGTCATTAGAGTAGTTAGATCCAAATCACCCTTTGGTGGGATCGACCTTGAAGTGCGACTTGATGAGCAAGTAGCATTGTTAACTGATTAGCAAAATGGAATTTATTCTCTCATATGTGAATGAGCTAAATATCCTTTGCAGTCATGAATGAGTGAGGTTAAAAGTCTTTGGCCAAAGCATAAAATGATCTTGACTCATTATGAGCCAAGCATATGGTCAAGTCATGTGAGTTTGACTAAAATCATGACTCTCACTTGACTGGGATATAAGAATAAAAGGTTTATACTCGTACGGTATTCACAGCGTATATGGTTTGGAATGATCCTATTCATTCGTTATCAATTGGGATCCGATGTGAGCCACGTGACTAGCTAGGTGTTACTCACATCCTTTTGGTTTCCTCCCAATTACCTTTTGAGACGAACATAAAAAGTCGCACTTAAAGGAAGTGCAAAAGGAAAATCATGGAAAAAGACTTGAGAGAATTTTCGGTATTGAATATCGCAATTAATTAATTAATCATTAGATGATTTTATTAATTAATTAAGTTAATGAATTAATTAATTCCTTAGAGGAATTTAATTATAAAATTAACATGGATTTAATTGATTATTTAATTAATTTATTTATTGAATAAATAATATTAACTATTTAATTAATTAAATAGCGTAATAGGCCTAAAGCCCGAAGGCTTTAAAAGCCTCAAAGTGGGTGTCCAAGTGTGGGAGTGTTTGGCCTAGGTTATTGTTTCATTGTAGTATGAATATACTACTTAGAGAAAATTAACCAAGTGATAAAAGATATAACTTTCTCTCCAAGTTAAAACACTCCATCCCCCCCCTCTCTCTCTCTCTCTCTCTCTAGCCGTCTCCCTCAAGAGAAAAGAAGAAGATTTTGGCTTTTGACTCCGGCGAGGTAATTTGGAGACATCAACGGATTTGCTGTTCAAGAAGGGATTGCTAAGCTGGTTCTGAATTCAACATACGCGAAGAACAATAATTGAATTCAAAACCCAATTTAAATATGAGAAATAGAGATGAGGCACTGGGATTTAAATATATATATTCTTCCGCTGTGTTATTTGATTTTATACATTTTTTCCCAAAAGTGGTATCAGAGCCAATCTCTGATTTTTGTATTTAATTGATTACGTGATTATGTGTTTTTCGCATTTTTGAAGCATGTTTTGAATATATTTTTCATGATAGTAATCCATGATTTTTCTGCGTTTAATTCATGTATGTTGTAGTATGATGACTTGTGAATTGAAAAATCTAAATTTTGTGAGAATCAGGTTGGAAAAACCCCGCGACGAGCGCGACGACACGCAGACAGCGCACGCTGTGCGCACAATGAAGACCACCCACTACGCGCATGCTGTGGCGTGCTTGGCCCCGCGAGGCTCATGGGCTGTGCGCTTGGCGCACGGGGCCCCTGTTTTGTAGGCCCGGGTCTATGACTTGTGTCCTATCGGGTTGAGTTATTTTTCCTCGGGTCCAATTTTTTAAATAAATGGATTTTGGGTTATTTTAGTTATCCGGGTGAGTCAAAAGGATGATGACCGGATTTAATTAAATAAGCCTAAATTGTTTTAATTAAAATTATGGACTTTTCAATAAATTAGTTTTAGGCCTAATTAATTGAAATTAAATATGCCAATGGTTGGAAATTTGTATTTAATGAAATCGAGCCCGAATTGTTTTATTGAATATTATTTATTTAAGTGAAATAATTAATTAATGATTCTTGGAGAATTTTTTAATTAAGTTATTTATTTAAATAAAAGATTCTCACTAAATGGTTTATTATCATGATTGTCAATAAAATTTGGAATTTTATTGAGGAGGTTAATTAGTTGGACTAATTAATTATTAACTTAATCACCAATATAATTGCTTTATTTTTCGCGAGCATGTATTATATGATGCTGACATTGTCCATGGGCTTATGTTTAATTCTTTTGATTGTATTTCCTATTATGGGTTGTAAGGGCCGGAATTGAACCCGTTTATTTTATTTCTAGAATTTTGTATAGTTTGTTTAATAATCTCAAGTAATAGATAGAAATAGAATAGGCCTTTCAAGAGGAGGTCAATCCAAAAGAAGAGGAGCTTGGAGCCCACGAAGAATAGCTTGGATTTTTTTTCCTTTTTAATGATGGCCTATTGGCTTGGGCCCTCTAGATAAAGCCCATGGACATATGTGTTGGTTTATTGCTTTCGATGCATGTTCATTAGTTGTATGAAACATGTATGTTATCAATATGCGCTATATAAATTGAATAATGTGCAAAGTGAGACTTAGATAAATGTTTAGAACATGAATTCTCCCAAACAAAAAAGAATATACTAAGTTAGTAAGGGGTGCTAGGCATCCTTTCCCTCCACTAAATTTAATAAAATTAAGTATTAAATCTAGTGTATGGCATCTTCCCAGTAAGTGGGGGTCGTATATCAAGATTTAATTCTAGAATTTTTTTAAGTGTATTAGATGCCTTAATCGAGACATATTTCACCCCAAATATCGTTAAAGGGTTGCAAGGTGAAATTCAAATGTTAGATTATGAGGAGTTAGTGGGAATAAACTTAGATAGTCAACAAAGCCTATAAATCGTTAAAGGGTTGCGGTTTTGGTGGATTATGGGAAAAAGAAGATTGAATCATCTATTGGATAGATTGATGTTGGACATCAGTTTAATTAAATAATGGACCAAATATCGTTAAAGGGTTGCCATCCATTAGATTAATTAAAGAACTCAATCCCCACCACGAAGTACATTACAATGATCACTTCCGTTTTTCACAGTAGGAGTGTGAATCTCGAAAATGGTAGTGGGAGCCAAGTTATAAGTCGAAGTCCTTGATTTTAAACTTGGTTTTAGTTTAGTTACACAAGTCTAATGTAGTTTGGTTTATTTTCTGCAGCTATTTTTTGATTTATCTCTCTCAAAACAAAAATGACTATCAACCCACTTTTCGTTTTACTCGAAAAGAACATCCTTACCGGACCCAACTACATGTATTGGCTAAGGAACTTGAGAATAATTCTCAACATGGAGTCCTTGGGAGTGTTGGACACTGACATCCCTACTCCTCCTACCAGAACACGTGCCAACGAGGAAGAAGTCCGAGCTCATGAAAAATGGGTAAAGGACGACGTCTGAGTGCGTGGGTAATTCTTGGCTCAATGACAAACGAGCTTTAGAGGTCCCACGAGAAGAGAACCACAACAAGGGCTACCTTGGCACACTTGGTCGAGCTCTATGGTGAGCACAGTCGTACGGTTAGCTATGAGATATCTAAAGAGCTCTTCGGGGCCAAAATGAGAGAAGGTGAGAAAGTTGGGGATCATGTCCTCAAGATGATCTCGAGGATCGAGAGATTGGAGGCTCTCAATTTTACAATGAACCCACATCTTCAAACCGATCTTATTTTGCAGTCTCTTCCTGATTCTTTTTCCCAATTTGTCATGAACTTCAATTGCAATGAGATTGAATGCAACTTAGCCGGGCTAATGAATAAATTAAACACTGCACAATCTCAATTGAAGCCCAAGGGAAAGGAAACTACATTGGTTATCTCTTCTGGGCCCAAATGGGCGAAGAATAAGAAGAAGAAAGTGAAGAAGCAGAGTGGCGAGCTTGGAGCTCAACGTGGTGTCAATAAAGGAAAAGGGAAAGCTCCTGTGAATCGCAAACGTAAAGGGCCACAAAAGACGAACATATGCCTACACTGCGGTGAGTTGGGCCACTAGAGGAGGAACTGTCCAAACATGGGGCCGGGCGCACAAGGTATGGAACTTTATGTTCATGAAACCTATTGTTCCATGACCATTTTCTCTACATCTTGGATTCTTGATTGTGGAACTAGGTAGCGGGCATAGTGTCGCAGCTACTGGAATTGGATCTACCCCATTACTTTTAAATTCTGGACATATACTATTTCTGGATAATGTTTTAGTTTTGCCCAATGGGCTTAAAAACATTGTTTCTATTCCCGTTTTAGTTAAAATTGGTTATACTTTCCGTTTTATTGATGAACGATGCAATATTTATTATGGTAATAAATTAGTAGGCTTTGCTACTTTAATAAATGGTTTGTATTACCTTAATGTCCAGAATGAGTGTTCTGTGAATACTATACAAAGGAAACGTAGTAGGCTTGGAATAAACCAAAGATTGATTTGGCATCTTAGACTAGGCCATGCCGGCGAACATAAAATTCGCAAAATGGAGAAAGATGGACTAATCGGTCCATTGGGATTGGATCCCTATCCTACTTGTGAATCTTGTCTCAAAGGCAAGATGGCTAGATCCCCCTTCACAGGGACTTTCGAAAGAGCCTCACAAATCTTAGGCTTAGTGCACACTGATGTTTGTGGTCCATTTAGAGAAATGGTACGAGGAGGTTTCTTTTACTTCGTCACCTTCACTGATGACCATTCAAGATAGGGTCTAGTGTACATGATGAGACATAAGTCTGAATCCATTGAAAATTTCAAGGAATTCAAGGCTTTAGTGAAAAATCAAACTGGTCAACATATAAAAACTCTTTGATCGGATAGAGGAGGAGGAGAATATATGAGCGACGAGTTTGATAAATAGCTTAGAGAGAATGGTAATATTATAGCTCACACCTCCAGTGACACCACAGTTAAATGGAGTAGCAGAGCGAAAGAATCGAACCTTGTTGGACATGGTTCGCTCCGTGCTCAGCTACACTGACTTACCCATTTCACTGTGGGGTTATATGCAGCTTACAGCTGTACACATTTCAAATAGATCCATCCAAGTCCATTCCTATGACTCCCTATGAGATATAGAGGAATAGGAAACCAAGTCTTAATCACATCAAGATTTGGGGATGTCCGGCTTATGTCAAAAAGACCAAAGTGGACAAGTTGGAGGCTAGATCCTTGAAGGGATGTTTCGTTGGATATATTGAGGATTCAATGGGATACCTCCTTTTCCTACACGATGATCAAAGGATCATTGTAGCTTTATAAGCCCACTTTCTTTAAAATGAGTTTGGTGGTCCCAAGTGGCATACGAAAGGGTCTAGAAGGGGGGGGGGGGGTTGAATAGACCCTGAAGTCTTTTTCGACTTCAACAAATCTTTCGTATCACTTTTGAAATACTTGAACGCTTGAGAAAAGATAACTTAGACTTAATGATTTCAACAATTACCAAAGTAGGGTAATGTTTCAATCACTTAATCAGGGTTAGCACAGCGGAAATGTTTTTATAGCTTAGCGTTCGTTTTAACCAATTAGTCGCTTATTTGTTTTAAATGCCTTTTCAAGATATAATATGACAGATATAAGACAGTAAAATATAAATGACACAATAATTTGTAAGGTTCGTTGGGTGATGTAATCCCAACTACATCCTTCTTCTCCTTGATCACTTGGAAGGAATCCACTAAATTGATTCTCGAAGAGTCACACAGAGACTTCTACAAAATAGGGAAACAGGAAGAGATGGATATAGATGACTTGAGCTCCTTGGTCACACAGATTTCTGCTGCAAGCCACTTCAATCCTCTGCTTCTGGAAAGACGATCTCGAGCTCCTTGATCACACAGATTTCAGCTCCAATAAAGACCTTTCTTCAACAAGCTTCTCTTACTCAAAAATACTGCTTGTGGAAGTCAACAATCTTTCTCACTCAGATGAAAGGTGTTGAGGGTTTATTGTAACAGGTTTGTTTGATGTTGGGAAGTTCAAACAACTTGGGATATCTCAATAATAGTGTGGGGTTCTTCTTGGAAGATGTTTGAGATATCGGGTGACTGTCTGGAATGTATTTGAGAAGCTTGATGGATTTTAGCTGTGAAGTTTGCAAGCTTTTCTCTCAAATTAATTCTCAGCTCTCTTTCACATTTTCATCTTTTTTTTAACACTCACACAGAGATAGGTGAAGGGTACTATTTATAGAGAATTTTGGGATTTGTCCGTTGGACACAAGTCAGGCGCGTGTACCTCACGCGGAGCTTCAAATAGTCCCTTTTCTGACATTCCTTAATTTCTGCTGATTCCTATTGGATAGGAGCAGGTTTGAATTCTGAAAAGCTGACAGTCTTAGTCAACAATGGTGGCTTGTCCACAAGTCATACTGTCTTGTTTGCTTTTAATGCACTTATCAAGCATTTAATGCATTTTGAATTTATTTCCCGTTGGAAATAAATGTCCGTTGGTGATTGCATTTAAGTCCTTGATAACTTGGGTTTTATCTTCAGGAAAATCTGAACGCTGTTCGCTTGAATAGTGATCGCTTGAACAGTAACACTATTCACTTGAATAGTGGTCGCTTGAATAGTAAGCGTTTGAATAGTGATCGCTTGAACAGTAACACTATACAAACTTTCAAATGCTTATACAAGTTTTCTATGAAAGTATAAACTTACATTCTTTTGGGGTGTAACATGAAATCCTATCTTGTCATCATCAAAACATCTAACATGAAATTCCTAACAATTTCCCCCTTTATGATGATGTCAAGACGTTAACTCTTATAACTCTTTTATAGTTTAAGAGTTCAAAGAAAAGCCCAAAATAATATATGTTAGCGTTTGGAAAGTTAGATAAGTTAGCTAATGTTAGATTATCTTCAACAAGATGTTTCAGCAATAAATCATTCATTCATATATATAGAATTAAAAGCGTATATGATTTATACTGAAACAATGATTACCTTCCTTTTATTTCCCTTTATTTATTTTTAAAAAGCTTTTCTTTCTCTTCTTTTTAGAAAGCTTTTTCTTTCTCTTTCTTCCTTTTCAGGAAGGCTTTTTCTTTTGGTCTCCTTAAACTGCTTTTCTTTCTCTTTTTCCCCCTTCTTGGCATCATCAAGGGAAGGCTGCAGTTCAAGCGATACATACTAGAGGAGAAGGACCAGTTGGTGTGGGGAAAAACTCGGTCACTTCTATCGACCGTTCAGCGTCCACAGTCGCTTCCACGTCTGGAAGGACAGTGTAAAAAAAAAAATTCCTAGCGATTTTCACAGTTGCTTCCACGTCTAAAAGGACAGTGAAAAATCTCTAGCGATTTCCACCACGGTTGATACCACTAGTAGATATCATTTGTTGATACCACTCGTTGGTAAATCAACATCCCAACTAAGTCTGCCTTTTTTTATTTTTTATTTTTAAAGAAATGCATGATTTTTATAAAAGTTTTTATTAAGTGTTGAAGGGAATGTGTTCAACGCTTAATACCACTTGTTGAATGATATCATTTGTTGAAATATGATACCACTTGTTGAAATATTTATGTTGACGCTGGAAATTAAATTCTTTTTATGTTTGATCGTCCAACATATCATGCACAAATAATGATAAGCGTTGATGATCTATGCATATGAAAATAGTTTTTGATCATTGACGCTTACCGATATGTCCAAGTACAATTTTAAGGTTCCCCCTAAATTTGATAACTTGTAACACTTTTGAAAAACGCTTTTAGACATTATAATAAAGTGAGTTCCCCCTACATTATATGTCTAAGAAAAAAATATGATGCATAATGATTAAGCGTTTAAATTATACCTTCAGGAATGAGAAGCAGTATTTCTCTTTTCATGTCTTAGAAATTTCTCAAATTTCTTGACCAATAAATCCATTTCCTGATCCTCATCTGATTCTGTCGCTTCCACCTCACTGATTGATTTTTCCTTATTTTTGGTTGTAGCGACTAAGGCTCCTAATTCAATCGTTGAAGACGAGGTGTCGCAGACTTCTCCTAATTCAAATTCAAAAGCCTTTAGCTCCGAAAACAAATGTTTTGGCGTAATGAAGTCCAACATTTGTGATTCTCTCATTGCTACAGTCCTTATCAAATATTTGCTCGGGAGACTTCTAAAAATCTTTTTGACCATTTCCTTATTGGTCAACTCTTTATCCAAAGACGCTAACTCTGTAATAAGTGACGTAAATCTTGCATCCAATTGCTCTAGCGTCTCGCTTGGCATCATCTTAAAATGCTCAAATCTTTGCATGGCTATGGAGAGCGTGTTCTCTCTCATCTGTGCTGAACCTTCACATATTGTGGCTAACTTATCCCAAATTTCCTTAGTCGTAGAGCACGACTTGATCTTATTGAATAAGTTATCATCGTCTCCAATAGCTGTATATAGAGCATTCCATCCAACATTGTCTAGATTTGCTCTTCGACACTCATCAGCTGACCACTCATGCTTTGGCTTCTCAACATAACCATCCAGAGTCACTTCCGTTGCTCCAGGCACTCTAGTCATGACTCTGAGTATTCGAATTGGTCCATCTGAAATGATATCAGACATTTCATCATCACAAGCACAAAGATAAGCAAAAGCTTTGACCTTCCATGAGTCATAATTTGACTCGGTCAACTTAGGTACTCTTGAAAATGCCATTTTAAAACTTTCAAAGCAACTAACTTTTTAAAAGGGATCTGAACAAGCAGTTATGCTTGGAAATTCAAAAATTTCAACTTCAACCGCTCTGATACCACTTGGTGGTCCCAAGTGGCATACGAAAGGGTCTAGAAGGGGGTGAGGGTTGAATAGACCCTGAAGTCTTTTTCGACTTCAACAATAAGCTTTCTAAAAAGAAGAGAAAGAAAAGCTTTTTAAAAATAAAGACAGGGAAATAAAAGGAAGGTAATCATTGTTTCAGTATAAATCATATACGCTTTTAATTCTATATATATGAATGAATGATTTATTGCTGAAACATTTTGTTGAAGCTAATCTAACATAAGCTAACTTATCTAACTTTCCAAACGCTAACTTATATTATTTTGGGCTTTTCTTTGAACTCTTAAACTATAAAAGAGTTATAAGAGTTAAGGTCTTGACATCATCAAAACATCTAACATGAAATTCCTAACAGAGTTCATTCAAGAAAAAGGAGCGGGTAGAAAGATTGTTCTAGAAGAAAAAAATGAGACCCAGTGGATAGATCTACACAGGAAGTGAGAACCGAACCTTCTGTAACACAACCACAACCGCGAAGATCAAGTAGAGTACCTCAACCGCGTGAGTGGTACGGATATCGAGTACAAAGGGAGTTGGATCTTCATTCTGTATTAGAGAAGGATCATGGAGATGATCCCTCCACTTTTGATCAAGCAATGGTGGATGTGGATGCTACTAGATGGTGTGAAGCTATGCAAACTGAAATCGATTTGATGCATGCAAACCAAGTCTGGAAACTTGTGGACCAACCTGAAGGGGTAAAACCAATCGGGTGCAAATAGATTTACAAGAGAAAGATTGGTGTTGATGGAAAGGTTGACACCTACAAAGCCAGGATAGTGGCGAAAGGGTATAGTAAAAAAGAAGGAATTAACTACCAAGAAACCTTTTCTCCAATGTCTATGATCAAATCAATAAGGATTCTACTTGCAATAGCCGCACACCTAGACTATGAAATATGGCAAATGGATGTCAAAACTGCTTTCCTAAATGAATTCCTCGAAGAGGATATCTATATGGAACAGCCTAAAGGTTTTGTATCCGAGGAGCAAACTCATAAGGTGTGTAAGCTTGAGAGATCCATTTATGGACTCAAGCAAGCGTCCCGTAGCTAGAATCTACGTTTTGATGAGGCTGTCAAAGGATTTGACTTCACCAAGAACAAAGACGAGCTATGTGTTTATAAGAAGGTTAGTGGGAGCAAGATAACATTCCTTGTGTTATATGTAGATGGCATATTACTCATAGGGAATGATATAGGAATGCTCACCTCTGTAAAGAAGTGGCTTTCAAGTACTTTCTCCATGAAAGACTTGGGAGAGGCAACTTATATTCTAGGGATTCAAATTTACGGAGATCGAACAAATAGAATGATAGGGATTTTTCAAGCCCTTTACTTAGAAAAGGTCCTAAAGAAATATAGGATGGAGGATTCTAAGAAAGGGTTCCTACCAATGAGACATGGGATACATCTCTCAAAATCTATGTGTCCTCAAAGTGAGGAAGATAGAAAGGAAAAAGTCCAAGAAGACTGCAAAGTCCAAGTCTTCTTAATCCAAGCCTTCTACTTGTACTACAGAACCGGAAGTTCCCAAACGGACTTTAGCTGATATTCTTGAGGATATCTCTGCTTCTAAACCTGCGAAGCCCCCAAAAGCTCCCGAACCCGTGAAGAGGACTCTCGCTGAGATTGATGCTGCTTACTATGAAAATCATTTGCACGGTGACCCAGAGGCTAGGCCACCCAGGAATGAGATGCTTAACTTTTATGATAGCTATTCTCCATTTCCTGAAAATCCAAGTGAGGAGAGGCTCAACAAGCTTGGCTACTCTCACTATCCTGACATAGTCGCCCATTACTCCAATCTTGAAAGAGCGAAGCCCCTCCGTTTGTGGAAAGCTAAAGGAAAATCAATTCCTGTTAAACATGCAGATTTAAAGCAAATGCTTTCTCGAGAAGCGTAGCTATACTTTGAAAGTGTGTGGCTTGGAGATTACTGTCCAGCTCTTCAGCGCTTCCTTGCCTTGAAGGACATTCATGATCGCCGATTTAGAGCCATCATCGCAGCCGGATCAGACTGGCTTATTCAAGGGGCTGAATGGGTTGAGGCATGTGACTTGAAGCGCCATGCTGTTGAAGAAATGGTCGCTGGTCCATCTTTGTTTAATCAAGCTATTCATGACAAGCGCAAACGCTTTGCTCTTTACTATCTTGATTTCCTTGTTCAGCGTCTCGGATCTCTTCTATCCTTTCCAGATATTCGACAACCAGTTGAAGCATCTCTTCGTCAAGCGCTTGCTGAGCTCAGTTAGTCTACTCTTGTTCCAGATTTGAGTAGTGATTCCAGTGGAGAATCTTCTAGCGCCAATGTTGAAATAGACGCAGAGCAACGCTATGAATTTCTCTTTAATAGAATGAGACTCAGAGATGCTGTGCAACTCTTCGATCGTATTTTTACTCAGCACGTTGTCACAGCTTCTGGAGCCTCTATCAATGCCTTTCCACGCTTTATCTTTTTAGATTCCTATCCCTTGGAGTTGAGCGCTCATTATCAGAGGGTAATTGACCTGCTCGAAGGTCATTGCAACCCAGCGCTTACTCAAGCTATATTACCATACTTGGAGAACTACTGTAAGCACTACATTTCTAATCTTCCAAACTTGCCAGTAGATAGGTTGTTGTTCTTTAGCAAGGAGAAAACCGATGTCTCTCTATTCTTCATTCCAGGGTCAAGCGCCAGGTTAACTCCAGTCCATCCCATGGACGCTATTGGTCTTATGTGGGTAGCTGCTAGAGAAAGTCCACTTTCTGTTATGTTACAAGAATTACTCCAGCCCTCTACCGCGGAAGATATCTCTTGGCTGGATGTTATGTCAACGATGGGAATAATTCCTACAGATATCCCTTCGGAATCCTCTCTGCTTCCATCGTTGCAGTGGCTCTCGCACTTTCATCAGCTCTATTCTTCAACGCCATTCTTTGCAAATTCTGCTTTTGAGTACAAGGATACTCGTGTTCGTATTGTCCGAGAAGCATCCTCTGAGGAAGATGTGGAGATAATTTTTGAGGAAGAAGCCCCTATAAGCGCTCTCGCTATCGTTCCTATTGACATCTCAAGCTCTTCGGCAAACGAAGCTAAACTGGATTCTGCAGAAGTCCATGCTTCAACTGCTGCTCTTCCAGAAAAGGAACCAAATATTGCCTCAGAGGAACCTCTTGAAAGAGATCGAGCGCGTGGCAAAGCGGTTGCTTCCAAAGAAACTTTGCCCACTCAGGCGCATTCCTCCAGTGACTCTGACAATAATGATAATCCGGACGCTCATGATTTCCGGACAGCGGTTAAGAATTCACTTGCTCATATCCAAGGCTCTTGCTCCCATATAGAAGATCAAGGCAAATCAACGCTTTATCAGGTTGAAAAGCTTCTCACCGCTGATATGAGCAATCCCAACAAACTTACCATTCTAATCATGAATAGCATAGCGCCGCTTCTCACCGATCTTTCGAACAACTTCAATCGGTCGCCTGCCGAAAATGCATCTGCAGCCGCTATTGCCGCTCAAGTCACTCTTCTGATTGATGAGGTTAAACTCTTACATAGAGAAGTATCTGAGCTTCGCTCCTTACAACCTCAACCTCTTGATGCTGATGTCAAGAAGGGGGAAGAGAAAGAAAAGTCACAATCGCATTCTAAGGCATCCATCTCTAAAACAGATAACAAACACTGGCGCTTAATGTTCGAAGAGATAGTGAGCATAAAGAAAATGCTTACTAAAAAGCGCAAGCCTAGACATTATCAAGGCAGGCACCTTCCTCCGAACTTGGATGTTGAGTTCTTAGAGAGTATGGGTTTTCATCCATACGCTGGACCACTTAGAAGACCTATCAATTGGAAATCCACCAATGATCGAAGACAAGACATTTATCATGACTTGATCCAAGAATTTGGAATCCCTCCAAGGGGTTGGGTGGAAAGGTTAATGGAGCTGAACATAAGCGCTAGAGAACGAAGACATGATTACAATGAAGTTCAGCATACAACTATGATAGACGTTGATGGACTTCTCCTGGACTTGGCAACTGAAATCTTTCAAGAAGAGAACAGAAAGCGATAGAAAAGATGATTGTTTATTTTGTTTTAAATATTTTCTGTTTTCGCTTTGAATTATTTACTTACAGCGTAAAACATGTACGCTTACTTTCCATATAAATGAATGAATGTTTTATCGCTGAAACAACTCGTTGAAGCTAATCTAACTTTAGCTAACTCAACTAACTTTCCAAACGCTAACCTTTTTGACTTTTCTTTGAACTCTTAATCTATAAACGAGTTATAAGAGTTAAGGTCTTGACATTATCAAAAAGGGGGAAATTGTTAGGAAATTTCATGTTAGATGTTTTGATGATGACAAGATAGGTTTCTTGTTAGACCCCAAAGATGTCTAAGTTTATATTTTGTTAGAACATGTATAAGCGTTTAAAAGTTATCGAGTTGTAATTTTTATTAAGGCATTTATCTTTATAGCTTTTAGACTAGTATCAAGCGCTTAAGCTAAGATAGAATTCTAGGTGAGTCTATCAAGGTGAAATGGAAGATCAGCGTCTGAAGACTTTGAAGATGTTAGATTCATTAAGCTTCTGTCAAGCGCTTATGAATCAATTTAGGAAGACTTTCGTGTGTAAGCGCTTGTCGTCACCTGAAGTTAATCCGAAGTCAATATGTTATTAAATGCAATCAACGGACATTTATTTCCAATGCGAAATAAATTCAAATGCATTTAATGCCTGATAAGAACATTAATTGTGATAAGACTATTGACGGTACGGATGTGCCTTCCCCATTGGCTGTCTACTCAAAGTAGGTCTGCTACCCACTCTGTGCAGCAGAATTTTCAGAGATGTAAGAAAAAGAACTAAGTCACGCTCTTCGTGTTTCTCATGCCTCTGTTTATGTCCAACAGACAAATCCCGAGAAAAGTCTATAAATAGACACTCACAACTCAAACCCATAACAGAGAATTATTCACTTGCGTTGTTGAAATCTACATCCAACTTTTCAAAGCTCAAATCCTCCATAGCTAAAATTTTGTTGAGCTTAAACATCTCTACAGCCAAATCAATATCTCTTACCTCTTCATAGAAGAACCTAACCTTTCAAAGAGATATTACTAAAGTGTCTGAACTTTTCAAATCAAACAAAATCGTGATAAAAACCCATCAACCTCTTCCATCTGTGTGACGAAGTCATTGAAGACAAAGCATTATTTCTGAGTCAGAGAAGCATTATCAGAAGCAGATCTTAGCCGAGTTGAAATCTGTGTGATCAGGGAACTCGAGATCAAGCCTTCATCAATTTGCTATTGTGTAGAAGTTGTCTGTGTGAAGCTTCGTGATTCATCTTAGTGAATTCCCTCCAAGTGAAAAAAAAGGAGAAGAATGGCGTAGTTAGGATTGCACCACCCAACGAACCTTACAAATATTGTGCTTTTCACTTTACAGTCAACTTCCTTATTGTCATATTATTGCATAAATCTATTAAGTAAAAGTTAATTGAACGCTAAGCAACTAAACACACTTTCTGTGACGCTAAACCTTTCAAAGAGAGGACTTTAAAATCATTCCGCTGTGCTAACACTGATCAAAGACGTGAACTCTTAAACCTAATTGGTTATAGTATTCAAATATTGAAGTCTAAGTTAACTTTCTAAAAAGTCTTCATTAAGACGCTCAAGTCAAGCGCCTATTTTTCAAGCGTCCGACGAATTTCAATATTAAATAAAATTTCCAAGCATAACTGCTTGTTTAGATCCTTTTTCAAAATTTAGTTGCTTTTAGAATTTTCATGGCATTTTCTGAAGTTTCCAAGTTGATCGAGTCAAACTATGACTCGTGGAAGGTCAAAGCTTTTGCCTACTTGTGTTCCTGTGATGACGAAATGTGTGATGTCATTTCAGATGGACCTATTCAGATTTACAAAGTAATCACCAGAGCACCTGGAGCCACAGAAGAAACTCCAGATGGCTATGTTGAGAAGCCCAAGCAGGAATGGTCCTCAGATGAGCATCGAAGATTTAATCTAGACAATGTTGGATGAAACGCCTTATACACTGCTATTGGTGATTATGACAACTTATTCAACAAAGTCAAATCTTATAACACTACCAAGGAGATATGGGATAAGTTAGCCATAATTTGTGGCGGTTCAGCACAAATCAAGGAAAACAAACTTTCAATCGCCAAAGAAAAATTTAATGGATTTAAGATATTGCCTAATGAGATATAAGAGCAATTGGACGTAAGATTCACAGCTCTTGTTACGGAACTTACATCGTTGAGAATGGATTTGCAAAATAGAGAAATGGTAGTTAATATTTTCAGAAGTCTACCTAGTAAATTTTTGATGAAGACAACAACTATGAGATAATCGAATATGTTGGATCTTCTAACTCCAGAAGACTCTTTTTCAGAGCTCAAAGCATTTGAGTTCGAGCTAAATTCTGCCAGTGATGTCGTGAGTAGTCCGGTAATTGAATCTGGAGCACTTATAGCATCAATCAAGGGTAAATCGGGTAACAAGGGAAAGGTTTCAGACATTAATGAGGAAGAGGAGTTGGCCTTGCTGAATAGATTCAGGAAGTTCTTGAGATATGAAAAGAAAGGAAAAGGTTTCAACAATCAAGGACAAAGTTCATATCAAGCGCCTGCTCCAATATATCAAAAGTTTCAAGCGCCTCAGTATTTTGTTCCTTCACCCCAAGTGCCTGTTCAGTACCAAGCATCTATTCAAATTCTCTCAGCGCCAGTGGTCTCAAAACCACACTGCAAGGTTAACAAATGAATAAAAGATGAAAACTAATCTTTGTTATAATTGCAGGAAACCAGGGCACTACCAGGTAAATTGCCCTTATCCAAATGTATCCAAGCCCTCAAAGCAGGATTATGTGGATAGAAACCAATTTAGGAGCAACCTTCGCCAACAAGGTTTGCTAGCAGAATCAGAACCAGCGTCCGCACCTGAAGATTTGGAGTCTTCACAGGAAAGTAGTGATGATAATGAGCCAGTGGATGACTCAGCGCTTATTTGTCTCATGGCCAGAGATGATGAAGCGCTCCCTGAGGTAAACACTGAATTATCTCTTCCTCTTTCATATGATGAATTACTTGACAAAGTAATATTATGATGATTGTCAAGATGCCACCAAGTTATATCAAAATCACTTTGATATCATTTCATCGCTCAAGAGTGATAATGTGTGCTTAAGGCAGAGTTGCAAGTTCAGCAACAATCCATTGAGAAAAACCAATCGCTTGAGAGTGAAATGATCCAGTTGAAAAGTGATCTTGATATAATAGTCAAGAGAGAAGCTGAGTTGATTGCTAGACTTGCTAAATCAGAACAACTTGTCTCATCATTGTCTAAAGCGTCAAGAAAGCTAGACAATGTGACTGAGGTAACAAGGTTATTTGGTGAAAAGACCGGTTTAGGATGCAATAAATTCGGTAAACAACCAAACAAACCTAATGTTACGACAAACAACAAAGGAAAGCTTGTTTTCTTTGTTGAGAAAGGTTCACAATGTCAAACACAAAATGAACCGAGCGACAATGGTAAGAGGCCAAATGAGTAAGCCAAAGCTGACTCAGGTAAGGATAAGGCAAAGGCAAATGATTCACAAAGACGGGTTCATCCAAACGCTCAAAAGGCTAAGGATAAATCTAACCACTGTGAATCAAGAGCTAAGCGTCCAACACTAAAAGTGCACCCTAAGCCAGCGCCCAGAAAATACTAGCATCAATATCCACAGCGGTCTAGATCATATTATCGCTACTATGATGATTATGATTATGACTATGATTATGACTACTATTATAATCGAAGATATTATTATACACCTAAACAACACAAACAACACAATGTGAAACCCAAGAAGGCCAGTATTCCTACAATAAAGACTAGGCAAGTATGGGTTCCTAAAGTTCTAATTCAAACTAACAATGCTACTAATGTTGAAGGACCCAAGCAACAATGGGTACCTAAACAGAAATAGAACTTCCCTTTTTTATTGCAGGTACCTAGAGCTAAAGCCGATACATCTGTTTGGTACTTCGATAGTGGATCGTCAAGGTACATGATTGGTTCCAAGGATCTATTGATCAACTATCAAGCTGCCAATGGTCTTCAGGTTGTATTTGGTGAAAACTCCAAAGGTAAAACCAAAGGTATAGGTACTGTGCATAGGGGGAACATCATGATAAGTGATGTTTATTATGTTTAGGGTCTAAAGCACAATTTATCAAGCAAAAGTCAATTCTGTGATAAAGGCTTTGAAGTCATATTCTCAAGCGACTGTTGCTATATAAATGATGCTAAGACTAAGTCTACTAAATTAAAAGGTAAAAGAACAAACAATGTATATTTGGTAGATTGGGGTTCAACACTTGATAACAACCCAACATGTTTTGTTTCTAAAAATGAATCTAAAATGGGTTGGTTATGGCATAGAAAAATGAATCACCTCAACTTTAAAACAATCTCTCAGCTTATAAATCTAAATCTTGTAGAGGGATTACCAAAAGGACCATTTCACAAGGATCGCCTTTGTGACACTTATCAAGTGGGCAAACAAGTCAAATCATCTTTCTAGAATACTTGAACTACTTCACATGGATCTGTTTAGAACTGTTCAAATGATCCGTGTGAGTGGTAAAAAGTATACTTTGGTGATAGTAGATGATTTCTCTCGATTTAATTGGGTGGAATTTCTTTCATCCAAAGATGAAACATGTGACAAGTTAACAACGCTTATTCGGAAACTTCAAACATTAAAAAATCTTAAGGTTGCAAGAATAAGAAGCGATCACAGTACTGAGTTTACTAACAAGGTTGTTGAGAAGTTTTGTGCAGAGAATGGAATACATCATGAGTATTCAGCTCCCAGAACTCCCCAACAGAATGGTGTTGCTGAGCGCCGGAACGGAACGCTCAAGGAAGCCGCTCGAACGATGTTAGCAGATTCCAAGCTTGCTCCTAGATTTTGGGCTGAAGCAATCAACACTGCTTGTTACACTCAAAACCGTTGTATGATCAACAAACAGCATGAAAAAACTCCATATGAACTATGGAAGGGACGTAAGCCAAATGTTTCATACTTTCACGTCTTTGGTTCTAAATGTTTTATCCATAATAATGGATCCCAAAGCCTAAAGACATTTGATCCTAACGCGGATGAGGGAATCTTTCTAGGCTACACTAAAAATGGAAAGAATTTTCGCATCTTAAATAAGATCAAATCGAAGGTTGAGGAATCTATTCATGTTATTTTTGATGATGCTAACCAAGAACCGAGTAAAGTTAATGTGAATGATATAGGAGTTGAAGATCTATGTCATCAAGTGTCTAAGATTACCATTTATAATGATAGTGACCACGATGATGAGATCTCAGTGCCACCTCCTAAGATTACTCGTGAGATTATGTTGGATAACAATGTAAGAATTGTTGATGATCATGAAGAGAGTGATCATCTAGAGCAAACAAGGAACGGTGAACTTGAAGCTCCTAAGCACTAGGGTAGTCAAGCGTCTGATCGTCAAGCGCATGTTCAACCTCTTAACCCTTCCCAACCAGATAGACTATGGCTACGTGATCATCCACCTGAGCAGATTATTGGAGATATTGGAGCGCCTGTTAGGACTAGAGCCGCTACATTCAATGAGGCTATGTTCGCAAGCTTTCTATCTCAAATGGAACCTGAGAAAGTGGATAAAGCGCTAAGCGATCCAAGTTGGATTGAAGCCCTGCAAGAAGAGCTTAATCAGTTTGAGCATAATAAGGTTTAGACGCTAGCACAAAGACCAACTCACCAAGGAGTTATTGGGACTAGATGGGTTTATAGAAATAAGATGGATGAGAATGGCACTGTAACAAGAAACAAGGCCAGACTCATAGCTCAAGGATATTGCCAAGAAGAGGGTATTGATTTTCAGAAGACATATGCTCTTGTCGCCCGTCTTGAAGCAATCTGTATGTTTCTAGTGTATGCAGCGTTCAACAAGTTTAAGGTATATCAAATGGACATCAAGAGTGCTTTCCTGAATGGTAAACTCCAAGAAGAGGTATATGTGGAGCAACCACCAGGATTCATCAACAACCATGGTAAGGGTATGGTCTACAAGTTAGATAAAGCACTTTATGGGCTTAAGCAAGCACCCCGAGCATGGTATGACACTCTCTCCATTTTCCTTATTGGTAAAATCTTTTCAAAAGACAACGTTGATACAACGTTATTTAAAATTATCAATGACGAAGATATTCTCTTAGTCCAAATTTATGCTGATGATATTATATTTGGTTCTACTAACAAGCGTCTGTGTGAGAAATTTTCAAAAATGATGCAAGAACAATTTGAAATGAGAATGATGGATGAATTAACTTTGTTCTTAGGATTACAAGTTAAACAACTCCTTAATGGCATATTTATTAACCAAGCTAAATATACACGTGATATGATTAAGAAATTTGGTATCGAAAATGCATCATATTCAAAAATTCCAATGAGTCAAACGCATAAGTTAGATAAAGATGAAAGTGGGGAGAAGGTTGATATCACTAATTATAGAGGTATCATTGGATCACTTCTTTATCTTACTGCTAGTAGACCTGATATTATGTTTTTGGTACGCATGTGTGCACGATTTCAAGCTGATCCTAAAGAGTCACACTTAATTGCTGCCAAGAAGATCCTTAAATACCTAACAGGCACACAAAATGTGGACTTATGGTATCCAAGGAACTCTCCTTTTGAACTAATTGGCTACTCAGATGCAGATTATGCAGGTTGCAAAATAGATTGTAAGAGTACTAGTGGTACGTGTCAATTTCTAGGTGATAGGTTAGTTTCATGGCATAGTAAGAAACAACAATCCATAGCTACCTCTACAGCCGAAGCTAAGTATGTAACTGCAGGAAGTTGTTGTGCACAAGTGTTATGGATGAGGCAACAACTTAGAGATTATGGTATAATCCTAGGTCCAACTCCTATTCATTGTGATAACCAAAGCGCTCTAGCCATGACTCAAAACCCTGTTCTACATTCCAGAACCAAACATATTGATATTAGATACCATTTTCTCCGAGACCATGTTCAAAAGAAAGATATCTCCATGTACTTTACTGGAACTAATTAACAAATGGCAGATATCTTCACCAAAGCGCTCAATGGACAAAGCTTTCTCACTTTGAGAAGTGAACTAGGTATGATCGATTTAAACGCTTAATCATCATGCATCATATTTTATTAGACATATAATTTAGGGGGAATCCACCTTATTTATGTCCAAAAGATCTTTGAAAAGTTGTTACAAGGTAACAAATTTAAGGGGAACCTTAAAATTGTACTTGCAACATATTCCAAGCGTCAATGATCAAAAAACTTTCATATGCATGATCATCAACGCTCAGAATTATTTATGCACAATGTGTTGGATGCTCAAGTATAAAATGATTTTGATCTCAAGCGTCAATATAAATTTTACAAGTAATACGTGTTAAGCGTTGAACATATTCCACTCAACACTAAATATAAAATTGTTTATAAAACTCATGCATAAATTTTACACGCTTCTTGAAGTAGTGGATAGACTCAATAGTCTATGTTGTACTCTATCGACACGCTTCTATCACATCAAACTGGCGGGTAATCATTACTTTTAAAATGACGGTTCAGTGAAAGAACATGTCTACCTACACTACAATAGTTTTTAGGCGCGTGCTCCCCACACTGAATATTTCAAACCTTTTGAAATTCAAAAAGGTAACTGCAAAAGTATCTGCGAACGTCAAAATTAATTTTGTATTTATCCAATGCAGTTTCCAAATTTTTCGCACATATTTTATTGGGATGTTCAGTATAAATTTAATATTACATAAAATACTAAATAGTAAATGAGCAGTTACTTCTCCCTCATCTATAAATTCAAGAAATTGCAAAAGTCTTTCCTTTTATCACTCATATCTTCTAAAAAGCTTTCTGCAAAAGTCTCTCTCTCAAGAGTAACTGCTTCCAAATTTCTTCAAACCTCTCTAAAAATGGCCCCCAAGAAATCTTGACAAATTGCTACTACGTCTTCTACATCAAATGCCCAGGCTGAAGTGCATGTAAATCTTGGATTTTTGGTTGATTGGGATTATCTTTACTCCCAACAACACTTACCCGTTCGTAGCATCTTCCTCTCTTTTGAACAACAAAAACTGAAAACCTTAATGACTAGTCATTATCAACTTCATCTAAAGGGTCTCAAAGAATTCTATGAGAATGCCCAACTTTCCGATGATGGTCGTTCTATCACATATCTATTCCCGGAGTTTCCCGATGCTATTTTCACCCTTACGTCAGAACTTATTGCCGACTTTTTTCAACTTTCCAATAAAGGGATTTTGTCCTTTGACGTCGGTAATCAGAGATTTCTCTGTTGTTTGGGAACACATCAAATTACGTGAAGAATCGTCCTATTCTCACAATTTCAAGAAAAAGGAGTCAAAGACGAAGTATCAAATAATGGCGGACATTTGCGCTAAAGTTCTTGAGTGCAAAGCAGGATCGTTTGACAAGATTAGCCATCTACAGTTTCAAATGATGGTGGCTATTGCTAAGAATTACGAGATTAACTGGCCTAGGTTTATTTTTGAGCGTATTGCATCAATGTTGGGGAAGAAGCCTCCCACCAAACCTTATGGCTTCATCTTAAGGTATATTCTGTATCGCAGTGTTCATATTGCTAAGAATTACGAGATTAACTGGCCTAGGTTTATTTTTGAGCGTATTGCATCAATGTTGGGGAAGAAGCCTCCCACCAAACCTTATGGCTTCAACTTAAGGTATATCCTGTATCGCAGTGTTCATGTTCCAAGCGCTGGGACTGCTATTCCAAAAGAAAAGTTTTTGGGTAAGAAGATGATTTCATCCCTTCTTCACCCTACTACTGTTGGAGGCACTGTGTTGCCCCAAAGAAAAATGCACTAAACGCGAAGTTGAAACGCTCAGCAAGAAGAACAAGGACGAAGCACTTCACAGGATTGCTACAGCTGAATTCTATGACGATTATCCTGAGTTAGCATCTCCCACTGAAGAGTGCCCATCAGATGTTGTCTTGGGTTTAAACATCAAGAAGTCCAAGGCTGTTCCTCAAGCGCCTTCCAAGAAATCCAAAACAAAGAAATTGTCATCCCCTCCTCCCTCATCTATTCTTTTCGAGCGAGTTGCTGGCGAAGAAGAGCAAACAGAAGCTCTTAAGCAGCAGAAAGTAGTTGGATCAATTCCCACTGAATCTGAGGTAATTTACGTTACCACCGCTCGTGAAAAATCTGTCTCTTTAACACACCAAAAGATTCGCACTTCAACCACACCAAGAGCGATCCTGTAGAGCCAAGTGCTGAATCTTTTCGAGCATCAGATGCTCAAGAACCATCAGCTGCTCAAGCTGAGTTGCAAAAGGAACCTGAGGCTAGTGAACCACAAGTTCATCCTCTTGAGCCAGCTGCTGAGACTAGCGCTCAGGGTAAGAAATTTCTTCTACCAAGGCCTTCTCTTAATTTTCTACCCTCTGTAGAAAATTTAGTTCTTAAGGTGTGTTTCTTTCTTTAAGTTCTTTTAGATGTCGACGCTGAAGCAGACATTGCTGCACATGTTTCTGAGAGCATACAAGTGGAATTTGATGTGGATCTTTCAGCAGTTATGTCCATCGCTCAAGAAGTTGCTGCAAACGCTGAAGGTGGTCTCCCATACACTGTGGGTGGATCAGCCACTAGATATTGGGTGGTGTTAGATAGAGACATAGATCTTTCTGCTCTCCCTCCTGTTGTACTCAATGAAAATTGTGCTCCGCATGAGGACTTTGAAGAAGCATATGTCCATGCAGAACATGTATTCAAGAAGCCATTGAGTACAATGCCTGGTTCAATCAGATTCTCTTCGATAAAGACTTGACAGACGCTCAGAAAGATGAGCTCATTCGAATTGCATCCGAGGATCCAGAGCCTCCTTAGAAAAAGTCCAAGAAGACTGCAACGTCCAAGTCTTCTCAATCCAAGCATTTTACCAGTACTACAGAACCGGAAGTCCCCAAACGGACTTTAGCTGATATTCTTGCTAATATCTCTACTTCTAAACCTGCGAAGCCCCAGAAAGCTCCCGAGCGCGTGAAGAGGACTCTCGCTGAGATTGATGCTACTTACTATGAAAATCATTTGCACAATGAAGCAGAGACTAGGCCACCCAGGAATGAGACGTTTAACTTCTATGATAGTTATTCTCCCTTTCCTCAAAATCCAAGTGAGGAGACGCTCAACAAACTCGGCTACTCTCACTATCTTGACATAGTCGCCTATTACTCCAATCTTGAAAGAGCGAAGCCCCTCCAGTTGTGTAAAGCTAAAGGAAAAGCAATTCCTGATAAACATGCAGATTTAAAGCAAATGATTTCTCGAGAAAAGCAGCTATACTTTGAACGAGTGTGGCATTGAGATTACAGTCCAGCTCTTCAGCGCTTCCTTGCCTTGAAGGACATTCATGATCGCGGATTTAGAGCCATCATTGCAGCCGGATCAGACTGGCTTATTTAAGAGGCTGAAGCACCATACTATTAAAGAAATGGTCGCTAGTCCATCTTTGTTTAATCAAGCTATTCATGACAGGAGCAAAAGCTTTGCTCTGTACTGTCTTGATTCCCGTGTTCAGCGCCTCGGACCTCTTCTATCCTTACTAGATATTCGACAACCAGTTGAAGCATCTCTTCGTCAAGCGCTTGCCGAGCTCAGTCAGTCTACTCTTGTTCCAGATTTGAGCAGTGATTCCAGTGGAGAATCTTCTAGCGCCAATGTTGAAATAGACGCAGAGCAGCGCTATGAATTTCTCTTTAATAGAATGAGTCTCAGAGATGCTGTGCAACTCTTCGACCGTATTTTTACTCTGCACGTTGTCACAGCTTCCAGTGCCTCTATCAATGCCTTGTCAGGATTTATCTTTTTTGAGAAAGAAACGTCACAATCGCAGTTCAAAGCATCCATCTCTAAAACAGATAACAAACACTGACACTCAATGTTCGAAGATGTTAGGAAATTTCATGTTAGATGTTTTGATGATGACAAGATAGGATTTTTTTGTTAGACCCCAAAATATAATGTAAGTTTATGTTTCATAGATCAATTGTATAAGCGTTTGAAAGTATGTAATTTTTTTAGGCTTGTAATTTTTATTTTTGTAGATTTTAGACTAAGTATTAGATACCGAATTGATAATAGAATTCTAGGTGAGTCTATTACAAATGAAGTTGAAGATCAGCGTCTGAAGTCTTCTAAGCAAGTATTTAATCAAGACTGTTGCGATGAGAGAATCTTAGACATTGGAGACCCTTACTCCAAAACATGTATTCTCAGAATTAAAGGCATTTGAATTTGAATTGGGTGAAGTCAGCGACACATCGACTTCGGCGACTGAATCAGGAGCATTAATTGCTACCACCAAAAGCTAGGGTAAAGCAATACATGAGGTGAAAGAAACAGAATCCAATGAAGAAAAGGAGATGGCTTTATTGGTCAAGAAATTCAAGAAATTTCTAAGATATGAAAAGAGAAATCCCATTGGACAAACTTCATTTCAAACCCCACCCCTTGCACCAGCGCCTCACTATCAAGCACCAATATATTCTGCACCACAACTAGTAGCACCAGTTCCTTACCAAGCGCCTACAACTCCTACTCAGAATCTCTCAGCGCCAGCCATTTCCAAGCGATTAACCACTGAACAGAAAATAAAAACTAATTTGTGTTATAATTGCAGGAAACCAGGGCACTACCAGGAAAATTGCCCTTATCCAAATGTGTCTAAGCCCACAAGGCAAGACTATGCGGATAGAAACCAATTCAGGAGCAACCTTCGCCAACAAAGTTTGCTAGCGGAATCTGAAACATTCTCCGCACCTAAAGAGGATTTGGAAACATCAGATGAAAGTAGTGATGATGAACCAACAAGCGACTTAGCGTTGATTTGTCTTACAACAGATGATGAATCGTCTGACAACTCGCTACCAGAAGTAACCACTGAATTATCTCATCCTCTTTCTTATGATGAATTACTTGACAAAGTTAATGAATATTATAAAGATTGTGAAGATGCCGCCAAAATATATCAAAATCACTTCGCTATTATTCCATCGCTCACAAGTGATAAAGTAACGCTCAAAGCAGAGTTGCAAGTTCTGCAACAATGCATTGAGAAGAACAAATCGCTTGAGAGTGAGATTACTCAATTAAAAAGCGATCTTGATATAATAGTCAAGAGAGAAGTTGATCTAATCACTAGACTTGCCAAATCAGAGCAGCTCATCTCATCATTATCCAAAGCGTCAAGAAACCTAGTTAATGTGACTAACGTAACCAGACTTTTTGGTGAAAGGACCGGTTTAGGGTGTGATAAATTTGGTCAAAAATCAAAAGCATCAAAGGTTACGGCGAACAACAAAGGAAAGGATGTTTTCTTTGTTGAGAAAGGTTCACAAGGACAAACGCTAAATGAACCAAGCGACAATGGTACGAGGCCAAATGAGAAAGCCAAAGCTGACTCAGGCAAGGGAAAGGCGAAAGCAAATGATCCACAAAGACGGGTTCATCCAAACACTCAAAAGGCTAAGGATAAACCTGACCACTGTGAATCAAGCGCTAAGCGTCAAGCACCAAAAGTGCAACCCAAGCCAGCGCCAAGGAAATACCAGCGTCAATATCCACAACGGTCTAGATCATATTATCGCTACTATGATAACTATGACTATGATTATGATTATGATTACTATTATAATCAAGGATATCACTATACACCCAAAAAGCACACAAAACACAATGTGAAACCCAAGAAGGCCAGTATTCCTACAACGAAGACTAGGCAAATATGGGTTCCTAAAGTTTTAATTCAAAACAAAGTCACTAACAATGAAGGACCCAAGACAACATGGGTACCTAAGAAGAATTAGAACTATCCTTTAATGCAGGTACCTAGAGTCAACACCGATACTTCAGTTTGGTACATTGATAGTGGATCATCAAGACACATGACTGGATCAAAGGATCTCTTGGTCAACTATCATGCAACAATGATCCTCAAGTTATATTCGGCGATAACTCCAAAGGTAAAACCAAAGGTATAGGTATCATGCAAAGGGGGGACATCATGATCAGTGATGTATATTATGTTGAGGGTCTTAAGCATAATTTGTTAAGCATTAGTCAATTTTGTGATAAAGGTTTTGAAGTAAAATTTTTAAGCGACTACGGCTATGTTAACGACGCTAAGACTGGGTCTACTAAATTAAGAGGAAAAAGAACAAATAATGTTTATTTAGTGGATTGGGATTCTACAATTGATAACAACCCCACAAGCTTTGTTGCTAAAAGTCAAAATGAATTGGGTTGGTTATAGGATCGAAAAATCCTGTTCTTCATTCTAGAACTAAACACATTGACATTCGCTACCATTTCTTGCGTGACCATGTTCAAAAGAAAGATATCTCCATGCACTTTATTGGAACTGACAAACAATTGGCAGATATCTTCACCAAAGCGCTCAACGAACAATGCTTTCTCACTTTGAGAAGTGAATTAGGTAAGATTGATTTAAACACTTAAATCATAAGGCATCATATATTATAGGCATATAATATAGGGGGAATCGACTTGATGATTATGTCTAAATCATTTTTCAAATTGAAATGAGTTGTTAATTTTAGGGGGAACTTTAAAATTATACTTATCTCAATTCATAAGCAACTGTGATCAAAATTAACTTTGAAAATTTATGCATTGATCACTAGCGCTTATCTATTAGGCATGACAAAATCAATCCCTAATAAATGAAAAGGTCTTTTATAAATCCAAGCGGTTGATTTTATCTTTAACTTTAAGAAATTAAAATTTTGTTCTTAAAAAGACTTCAGCGTTAAAAAGATTCTCACCTTAATGCTAAGTAATCTTTTTCTGAAACTCATGCATAGTTTTCATCGCTGAAAGTAGCGTGTGGATAAGTCTAAAAGATTAGATTTGACAACTGCCCACACGTGCTTATCACATCAAACTGATGGTTAATGATTCTATCTAAAAACTAGGCGATTCAGTAACTGCACCAGTCTGAGTACGTGTCAGTGTACTATCGGGCACGTGCATTTCACACTAAAAATTTCAAATTTATTCAAACATTTTTGAAAAAGTAACTGTGGATTTCAAATCATTATATTCCACAGTAGTTACCCATTTTACCGCACTTTTTGACATTCGTCTTTATGAGTAAACGGCTTAGATTCACTTTTTGTTATTTTCAAAGTTAACTTCTGAACACGTGTCATTTATCTACCAGTTGAGGAGTTATGTTTGCCTCCCATTTAAACCCTTCACAACCTTTACAGTAAAACTTTATCACTCCCAAATCTCTCTACTGTAAAAGTTCTCTCTCTACGGCAAAAAGATTATCTTTTCTCTTCTCTACTCCAGCTTTTCAAGTTCATCAATGGCACCCAAATCTTCCAAATCAGAGAAACTAGTCACCATTAACGCTGGTTTTTTTGTTAACTGGGACTATCTCTTCGACAACCAGAACTTCCTTCTTCGGACTGTTCTTCCACTTATCAAAGAGTTTGGTTTGCGCGATATGATAACTGCCGTTTTCTACTTCTTTGAGGAAGAAACCCTCTTTTTCTTCAAGAACGCAAAAATCACGAACGACGAAAACTCCATTTCCTGCGTCTTTCCCTTCGCCCGTGAGACCTTCGTCGTCACCCCTTCTCTGATTTCTTCTCTACTAAATTTGCCAAGTGATGGTGCCGAAGTGGAAAGTGTAACTCTTGGTGATGCTACAAAGGTATGGACATTGATCAAGAAAGATGAAGTTGAGGCTGCCTACGAACCCAACTTCAAGAAAATTGATATGAAGGGCGAGTATGCCATTCTTGCGGACATATGCACCAAGATTATCGAATGCAGAAAGGGAAGCTTCGATAAAGTTTCCAATCTCCAGTACAAAATGATGGTGGCCATTCTGACCAAGCTGATGATAAATTAGTCATTTTATGTGTTCAATCGCTTCAAACAAGCGATGGCCAAGTCGGTTAATCCCAAGCCTTACGGGATTGTTTTAAGTCAAATTCTTGGCGCTAGCGATTACACCAATTCCGCTGGAAAGAAAATACCAGCGCTAAATTTTTATGGAAAAAAAATGATTGGCGAGCTGCGAAGGCCAAGGAAGCGCACTGGAGCAGCGGTTCCCAAAGATGAGCGTGAGCGACTTCTTGCCGAAGGAGTTGTTTGGAGCGATGATGAAGAGGAAGCGTCTTCGTCTTCATCATCATCGGAAGAAGAAGTGGTGGTTAAGCGACCAAAATGGAAAATCATCTTAAAAGTCGCTGAACCATCAAAACCAGCAAAGAAGCAAAAGTAGAAGCCGGAGCACAAGAAGAAACGGAAGTCTCCCTCTCCTTCTCCTAAATCACCCTCTCCTCCTCCAGCGTTTATCTTCAATGTAAACGAAGAAGAAGAAGAAGAAGTACCGCTAGCACGCAGGCGTACTCCTTCATCCACTCCAGCTGCATCAACAAGCGCTCCAGTCGAGCCAGCGCTTAAAGACTCAGTGAATGTTCCTCCTCTTTCTTTAGACGCTATTCCTGAATCTTTTCCTGAGCCTAGAGCCACTACTCTTTCTGAGAAGGCTGCTCATTTTCACGGTAAGTACTTGTGAAAAACAAAGTAGTTTATCCTTTCCTAGTTAGGTTTCCTTTTCTAAAGCTAGGATAAAACCTTTTTCAACCAAAGTTGACGCAGATATTCAAAATGCTCTTAACACTCTTGAGACTTTGAATATACCTATTCGTGCTGATCCCGTCACTTCTTTTCTCGATTTAGATCTTGATGAAGAGGTCCCGGAGCCTGAGGAAATTGTACCTACTGTTGAAATAGATCAAGCGATTAACAAAGTCGATGATAGTCCTCGGGGTAAGCGTGGTAGTATTTTTTTTTAATTTCTACTTAGTAGAAATTTTGCTTGCTTTTCTCAAACGCTTACATGTAATAGCTCAAGATGCACCAGACACTGATGCACCTTCACCTTCCAAGATTTCTGTTGAATTGGATGTGGATATGGAAGCAGTAGTAGACATCGCTAAGGAAGTCACCAATGTTCTTCTTAATGCTAACACATCACCAGTCAGTGAAGCGACTGAGCAATCGATAGAAGGGGCCCCTATCCCAAAGAATCTATTGCCTTTGTTCCCACTCCAACCGGATCTCCTCCCTGTGTCATAGACTTTTTTCCTCGAAGATACAATGCAGATGTTGAGTTCTACTATGCCGCTAGAGAGCTTGACACCAGGCAGTTAGTCGAAATGGAGATCAATTTTCAAAATACTCTCCATAGGACTGATCTCTCCAATTCTGACAAGTTTAAATTCTTTGAGCGATTCGCCGATCTAGGTCTTTACAATCTTGAGCCACTCCAATCCAGACTTGAGTATATTCGTCGACCAGCGTTCAACATGACTGAATTTGACGAAAAGCATTTTAACTTCACTGGTCATTCTGAAGAGTCCTTTTATACGTTGCGCTAGAATAAAGTCGTCATCAAGAATCCCCATATGGGTGATTGGTCAAAGAATCCAGACGAAGAAATTCTCAACAGGATTGGATACTCCGCTTCTCACGAAGTCGTTCATTCTCCTCAGAACGCTCTATCCCCCAAACCTCTTAGACTGTGGAAAGGAAAAGGACTAGTGGTTGCTGAGCATCCCAATCGTATCAACTCGTGGATAGAAGACGAAGCCCGAGAATACCTTGCCAGATTATGGGCTGAGGATTATGATGAAGAAATTGAACGCTTTGACAAGTTTCTTGCAACTAGAAAAGAACAGAAGAAAGCTGACAAGCTTGGTAAGCGATGGATGATGGATACAGCCAGATGGGCTGAGGAGTTTGTGTTACATTTCTATACCCTTGAAGAACTCATGAGATATCCATTCCTTTTGAATTTGGAATAGAATACAGAAGTCGAGGGTTTGCTACCTTTTTACTTCATCAGCGTCACCATATTGCTGGTGTTGGTGCCAAGTGGCATACGAAAGGGTCTAGATGGGGGGGGGGTTGAATAGACCCTGAAGTCTTTTTCGACTTCAAAAAATTCGTATTAAAAACGATTTTGGACGCTTGAAGTGTCTAACACTTGACTTAAGCGTTCACTTAAAATATAGGCGCTTTGGTGAAGCGTCTAAAGAAGACTGTTTTTACAAAGTTAACTTAGATTTCAAGACTTGAATACTACAACCAAATAGGTTTGAGCGTTCACTTCTTTGATCAGTGTTAGCACAGCGGAATTATTTTTGGAGTCTTCTCTTTTAAAGCTTTAGCGTCACAGAAAGTGTATTTAGTCGTTTAGCGTTTGATTGAGTTTTACTTTATCAAATTATGATATGACGATATGAATGCTGAAAGTAAAGTAAAGAACAATATTTGTAAGGTTCGTTGGGTGGTGTAATCCCAACTACGTCCTTCTTCTCCGCGAACACTTGGAGGCAATCCACTAAAATAATTCTCAAAGAATCACACAGATTCTTCTACAAATTAGGGAGAGATGGATGTCAATGACTTGAGCTCCTTGATCACACAGATTTCTACTCCAAATCACTTCAATCCCCTTGCTTCTTGCACCCAAAAATATGGCAAGTATCCAACTTCGACTTCACACAGATCGCGAGGCTTGGATAGGGGTTTTTCTAAATGGTTTGTTTGATTTTGATAAAGTTCAAACAACGAGGAATATCTCAGTAGTAATGTGGGTTTCTCTGAAAAGAGTGTTTGAGATATTGGTTGACTGTATCAGGATTTGAAGAAAAGCAAAGAGAATATTTTCTTTAAAGTTTTGGCTTTTCTAAGATTGTAAGGAATGAGACTTCAATGCAACAGCAATT
Organism: Buddleja alternifolia; assembly: GCA_019426215.1. Classification (NCBI taxonomy): domain Eukaryota; kingdom Viridiplantae; phylum Streptophyta; class Magnoliopsida; order Lamiales; family Scrophulariaceae; genus Buddleja; species Buddleja alternifolia. Next base: position 3,552,870 of record CM033398.1, on the reverse strand, counting down.
CGACTTGATAATTGTTCTCTGTATTTTTGGCTTGTTGTTGAAGTCCTATTTATAGGCATTCTTGGAAAAAGTGTCCGTTTGACATATGCACGGGCGCGTGTCTCACTTTCGCGAGTGAACAACTTTTCTCCTTTTTCCTAAAAATCTGCTGCGCAAAAGTTGGTGTTGCGATCTTTGAATAGTTGACAATCCAATAGGGTGGCTTCTCCGTACGTCTGAAAGTGCTTATCACATTTAATGCTCTTATCAAAATTTAATGCATTTGAATTAAATGCCCGTTGGCATTTAATGCTTTGAGAATATTTGCGTAAAAACTCTTTCTGGTCTTAGAAATAAATTCAGGTGAAATCAGTCATTGATAGATGCTTATTCAACCTTGAATCACTTCTATCTTATAAGGTGACGCTTGGAGTTGTAGGTCATTCTAGACGCTTGGAATCTTCATCTTTATTCAGACTTCAGGCGCTTGAGTCTTCAAACTTTACTTCTGATAAACTCACTCAGAACAAATCAGACGCTCAGTCTAAGACAACTTAACCTAACAATCTAGAATAAAAATAAGACAAAGCGTATTACAAATCTAACGCTTCAAAGCTGAAAAACAAACTTACATATTTTGGGGTCTAACAAAAGGTCCTAATTGTCATCATCAAAACATCTAACATGAAATTCCTAAAAATTTCCCCCTTTTTGATGATGGCAATACTTACTCTTTTATAGTTCAAGAGTTAGACAGCCAAAATAAAAGTTAGCTTTGATTAGATAAGGTTAGTTAAAGTTAGTTACGCTTCAACGAGATGTTTCAGCTGAAAAATGCATTTTATATATATCAAAGATTACAAGCATTTTTACAACTAAACAAACAAAATATAAGAGACAAGAATATAGATAATACAAATCAAAAAGCTTTAATGACTTGATCTAACTTTCTATCGCTTGGGCATTTCAGCTCGGATAGCTTCAGTCAGATTATCTTCCAAGGTCATCATCGCTTCATGATCTTTGTTGATTATGAGCTTATTTTCTTCTTGTTGTCTCTTCTTGAAAACAGTAAAGTGTTTGTCCCAATCAGTTGGATCAATACCAATACCTTAGACAAATTTTGAAAGTTCGGATGAAGTCAGACATCTGCCTCTCTTCAGCTAAAATTTTTGGATTTGAAGGTTCTGGAATGGATGTTCTTTGAAGAGGGATGTCAAACTGTTCTAACATTGCTCTTGTAGGTATTGGTAGATTTGGATATAGTGCTCTTGGAGGTTCCCTTAGTGTTCTACTAGGCGCTCCAGAGTCACTTACTTTAAAAGCAGTTATCCAATATGGGACACTTAGCGCAGAAGGAGAGGTTAAGACTGACGCTTAAGAGGCGGAGGCTCTTGAGCTCTTGAACTAGACGCTTTTCTCTTTTCTCCTTTCTTCTTCTCTTCCCCCTTATTGCCATCATCAGACTTCAGAAAGTGTTCTGTAAGTAAACTTACCTGATGAGCAATCTGAGACATAGAGTCTGAGATGTCGTCCTGACGCTTGTCGAAGCGTTCCTACAATACGAGAAGCTTGGCGTTGGTGGCATCATTCAGAGATGTCTCTAAGATTTTGAGGCGCTTTTCTAATTCTTCTTTTATGGCAAGTTGGTGGGCATGAGTAGCATCATGCATTTCTTGAAAGGATTGTTTACACTCACCAACAGCCGCTTGAGCTGAGCTACGCATATGAGCAATTTGAGCACTCATAACGTGAGACTCAATCCTTGCCAAATCTTATTTAATCGAGTGAAGGGATTCTTCATTCTGAGTAGCATGAGCACTGATATCCTCCAGAACGGATTTGAGCAAAGGACCAAAAGATTGACTCTCATCAGATTGAACCGCTTGAAGAGTCGGTCGCTTGAATCTGGATGAGTGTTTCAGAGAGTCAAGGGAGCTTGATATGCTGGATCAAAGACAGTACCTCGTACGTCAAGAGAGAGATCCTCAGCAAAATCAGCATCAACCTGTTCAGGAGCGTCAGGAATATCCTCTGGTTGAGACGCTTGAACAGGTGCTTCAGCAGACGCTGGAAAACTGGCAACTTCAGAAGTGGATGCTTCAATTATCTTAGCAGGGGCTTCCTCTAGCGCTGACTTTGTTTGGCGAAAGTCATCGAATTGGAAGTTCCAATTTGCTAAATCGGCAAGAGAAGTGGACGAAGCTTCCAGAAGTTCAGTGAGTCTGGATCTAGAACAGCAAAAACCAGAAATAAATGTGCGAAGAGGACTATCAATGGCCCTGATGTGCATGGGACCAATGATGTCAAGCACATGATGCAGAAAGACTTTGGACAACGCTTCAAAGATAGAGAAAATGGAGTCTGGAGACTAATTGCGGGAGAATCCAATCAAGCAGTCATAGGGAAGAGACTTGAGACGCTGATCCTCAGGCACGTAAGCATCGTAGTACTCTTCTAAATATGGATAGATCGCTTGAGCTAGTCCCTGATTTCTTTCTAGCAGTCAGAGGAGAAATTCATAATGATTGAGTACCTCTTTGCGGATAGAAGGGAGCAGTGGATATCCTCGAAAAGAATTGATGACGGAGCCGTTCCATTATCTGAGATTGGCAGTGAAGATTTTGTCGAAAAGAGATAAGGGAGTCATATTCTTCACCATCAAGTTAAAATTATCTTCGCAGTGGTTGGGAGCGAAATTCAGGCTAGTAATTTGATTACTGCCACTGGTAGACGCTTGAGCGTTGAAATGTAGAGAAGTAATGGACAGTCTGTGAAGCTCTTGACGCAGACATTGTTCAATCTGATGTCTAATTAGGGGGAGCTTAAGAACTGGTCCAACTCTCTGTTAACGCTTCTTTAGGCAATACTTGGCAAAATGACGCTTCTTGTCATGCATGCCTATGCCGAACAAATGGGGAGCTTGAACTAATTCTGAGAAAGTGTACTTGTTTCCCATGTACACTTCAACCCAATTGACTTCGTTCATGCAGTAGTCTGTGCCAGCGTTGACAATAGCTCTAATGCCTTCATGGTGAATATCTCGGATAGATTCAAAACGATATCTATCGGTCTGATAGTTAGCATTCCAGACGCTATCAAAATACGCATCAGCTTCAGTCTGGATCAAATCTATGAGAGATTCGAGACGCTCACCGGCATGAACTGCTTTATTTTTCCATAAGCGAAGTGGATTGACCAAAGCTAGGTTTTCAGGACTATTCGAAATATGAGGAAAGTGTGTGTAGCCTTCTCGGTTCAAGACTGCCTCTGATGGATTGAGAAAGCTAGGGCGAAGTGGCGCATACACACGAATATTGTAGTCTCTGAGAGCAAATCCTGTAGGCTTGCTGTGGCCAGAGTCGAGGTAATACGCTAGATCTACATCACATCTAGGCGTTGTTCCTCCTTATCTGTCTTGTTGAAGAATGAGAGAGGATGGTATTTGACCAGGAGTTTTTTGTAGCTCAATGGCCCTATAATATTTTCGCTCAATTTCTGTCAACTCTGTGTTAAACATTATATCCCTGATTTTATTGTCAATATCAATCAGTAGTGCAATCTCATTCTCAGCAGCAATATATCTGTCTTCATTATATCCGGCGGGAATGAAATCTTCTTCGAGTGCTGGAGGCATGTCGTTTATTGAATGATCAATCGTCTTCAGCGGGTCCAGTTGGAAGAAGTGCCTTGGCTTTGTAACGTCTTCAGCAACGCTCTGACCTTCTGAGCGTGCCTCTGTTATAGTTGGAATAGGGATTGATGACTGAACCTCTTTGAGAGCAGGTTCCTCAGGTTCAATTGCAGCAGCTTCTGCGGCAATGTTTTTGGCAATCGCCACAACTTCGGTCATCTCAACATCGAGATTGACATTTGTTGACGCTTCAGCAGTAGCTGGAACTAAAGCTGTAACAAATGAACTATCCTCTACAAGAGCTGGATCTTCTACAGATGTAGGAATAGGAATGTTGTGGGAAGAAATAAACTTACCCTGAGAACTTGTCTCAACAGCAACACTTTGAGCGCTTGGCTCAACAGTCTCAGGCTCTTCAGGAACAGGAGCAGCTCGACGCTTGATTGTCCTGGAACGCTTGAAGATTTTCTTCACGTTGACTCCTTCAACGAGTTTAAGCGCTTGAGCGGGAGGATCAGCAGCTGGTTCATCAAATTCAATTTGTTTGATGATTCATTCCAGCTTCCTCCGCTTGAAAGGTAACTTGTCCTGTGCATCCTCATCATTCTTTTGAGGAGCATGAACAACTTGTACCTTGGGCTTTCTAGGAGCCCTCTTCTTGGTAGCCGCCGGACGCTTCACGGCTTCCTCTGGAGTAGGACGCTCAGCCTCTTCATCAGACGCTTCACGTACAGTTTGACGCTCAAAAAGTAGTTTAGCAGCAACACCAACTTTGGGAGGGTTGAATAGATTGGTCAGAATCCTTCGTCCCAAAAACTTGGTCTTATTCAGCGGGAAACCAGAGGAGTAAACGCAGTCTGATCTGCACAGAAGGTCACTCAAAACAAGTCGATATGGTTTATTAGGGGTGTTCAGACAGTCCCTAAACCTTCCAAAGATGTACTCACTCCAGTTGATTTTGATGGAGAGGAGTATAGCAGTCATCATTTGAAATTGTGTGGGGTTGACCTTATCAAATGTGCCCACTCTGCATTCAACAATTTTACTACAGAAATCAGCCAACAATCTATACTGAGATACCAGATCTTTCTTTTCAAAGTGCTGGGTGTAAGGTACACCATCGTACGCCCTCATAACCGTCCATGCTTCCGTGATTTGTGCCAGAGTGACACTATCCAGTGCATCACCGTCATTTGGAAGATTGAAGCTCTTTGCAATGGAGTCAGCAATCAACAAAAAATCTTTTGCAGGCTCTTTCTTGGACATAGGGAGGAGGCAAGAGATAGACTTCTTGTCCTTCGAGAGTTTTGCATTCTTCCAGAAAATATCAACTTCCGTCGGAAATAAGTATGAGTACTGTGTGAAGAACGTCTTGAGTCCAGACTTTGTAACAGTATCCATCATATCATGCAGGTTGATTTTGGGGTTGATCATACAAGAATTTCCAATCAACAATAAGGCCTTCAGTGACCTTGATGATAGGTTCGGCAGAAGTAGATGAAGCTTTCTTTGGTGCCATTTTTGAAAATAGAGTAAACTGAGATTTTCTTTTGCTTTGAGAGAGAGAGAGAAAAATTTGCATAAATCTTTGAGTAGAAGTGAATGATTTTTCTGTAGAAGTTGTGTTTTAAATGATGAAAAACGTTTAGTATTTTCAGAGTGTAGCACACGCGCCTGATGGTACACTGACACGTACACAAACACGTGCTATCTCTGAACCGTCATTTTAAAAGTTTTTTATTACGCGCCAGTTTGATTTGATAGAAGCATGCGAGTAGAGTACAAAATAGACTTTTGAGTCTACCCACTACTTCAAAAAAAAGCTTGTAAAATTTATCCATGACTATTAAAAACATTTTTATATTAAGATTTGAATGGAATTGGTTCAACGCTTAACTGATACTACTGGGTGATATATCATTGAAAATTAGACGCTTAGGATTGAAAAGAATTTTTTTTATGTTTGAGCGTCCAGTATTTTATGCATAAGTGATACTAAGCGTTGATGATCATGCATCTGAAAATTTTGATCATTGATGCTTGCAGTTATGGTCAAGTACAACTTTAAGGTTCCCCCTAAATTTGATAACTTGTACCAGGTAGGAAAAATCTTTTCGACATAAATTAGGTGGATTCCCCCTAAATTATATGTCTAATAAAATATGATGCAAAATGATTAAGCATTTAAATCAATCATAACTAATTCACTTCTCAAACTGAGAAAACGTTGTTCGTTGAGTGCTTTGGTGAAGATATCTGCCAATTGTTTGTCAGTTCCAATGAAGTGCATGGAGATATCTTTCTTTTGAACGTGGTCACGAAGAAAATGGTATCTAATGTCAATGTGTTTAGTTCTGGAATGAAGAACAGGGTTTTGAGTCATGGCTAGAGCGCTTTGGTTATCACAATGAATGGGGGTTGGGCCTAGGATTATTCCATAATCTCTAAGTTGTTGCCTCATCCATAACACTTGTGCACAACAACTTCCTGCAGCTACATACTTAGCTTCGGCTATGGAGGTAGCTATGGATTGTTATTTCTTACTATGCCATGAAACTAACCTATCACCTAGGAATTGACATGTACCACTAGTACTCTTACGATCTATTTTGCATCCTGCAAAATCTGCATCTGAGTAACCAATTAGTTCAAAAGGAGAGTCCCTTGGATACCATAAGCCCACATTTTGTGTGCCTTTCAGGTATTTAAGGATCTTCTTGGCAGCAATTAAGTGTGACTCTTTAGGATCGGCTTGAAATCGTGCACACATGCATACTGAAAACATAATATCAGGTCTACTAGCAGTAAGATAAAGGAGTGATCCAATGATACCTCTATAATTAGTGATATCAACTTTCTTTCCACTTTCATCTTTATCTAACTTAAGGATTTGGCTCATTGGAATTTTTTAATATGATGCATTTTCCATACCAAATTCTTTATCATATCTCTTGTGTATTTAGCTTGGTTTATGAATATGCCATTATGAAGTTGTTTAACTTGTAATCCTAAGAAGAAAGTTAATTCACCCATCATGCTCATTTCAAATTGTTCTTGCATCATTTTCGAAAATTTCTCACACAGACGCTTGTTAGTAGAACCAAATATAATATCATCAACGTAAATTTGGACTAAGAGAGTATCTTCATTATTGGTAATTTTGAATAACGTTGTATCAATGCTGCCTTTTGAAAAGCCTTTTCCAATGAGGAAGATAGAGAGAGTGTCATACCATGCTCGGGGTGCTTGCTTAAGACCATAAAGTGCTTTGTCTAGCTTGTAGACCATACCCTTACCATGATTGTTGATGAATCCTGGTGGTTGCTCCACATATAATTCTTCTTGGAGTTTACCATTTAGGAAGGCACTCTTCACGTCCATCTGATACACCATGAACTTGTTGAACGCTGCATATGCTAGAAACATGCGGATTGCTTCAAGACGAGCAACAGGAGCATATGTCTCATCAAAGTCAATACCCTCCTCTTGGTAATATCCATGAGCTACGAGTCTGGCCTTGTTCCTTATCACAATGTTGTTCTCATCCATCTTGTTTCTATAAACCCATCTAGTTCCAATAACTCCTTGGTGAGTTGGTATTGGTACTAGCGTCCAAACCTTATTTCGTTCAAACTGATTAAGCTCTTCTTGCATGGCTTCAATCCAATTTGGGTCACTTAGCGCTTCATCCACTTTCTTAGGTTCCATTTGAGATAAAAAACTTGCGAACATAGTCTCATTGACTAAGTGGCTCTAGTCCTAACAGGCGCTTCAATATCTACAATAATCTGCTCAGGTGAATGATCACGCAGCCATAGTCTATCTGGTTGGAAAGGGTTCTTTCCATTCTTTGCGTAGCCTAGAAAGATTCCCTCATCCGCTTTAGGATCAAATGTCTTTAGACTTTGGGATCCATTATTATGGATAAAGCATTTAGAACCAAAGACGTGGAAATATGAAACATTTGGCTTACGTCCCTTCCACAGTTCATATGGAGTTTTCCCATGCTGTTTGTTGATCATGCAACGGTTTTGAGTGTAACAGGCAGTGTTGATCGCTTTGGCCCAAAACCTAGGAGCAAGCTTGAATTCTGCTAAGATCATCCTAGCGGCTTCCTTAAGCGTTCGGTTTCGGCGCTCAGAGACACCATTTTGTTGGGGAGTTCTGGGAGCTGAATACTCATGATGTAATCCATTTTCTGCACAAAAATTCTCAACAATCTTGTTAGTAAACTCAGTACCGTGGTCGCTTCTTATTCTTGCAACCTTAAGATTTTTCAATATTTGAAGTTGTCGAATAAGCATTGTTAACTTGCCACATGTCTCATCTTTGGATGAAAGAAATTCCACCCAAGTAAATCGAGAGAAATCATCTACTATCACCAAAGTATACTTTTTACCGCTTACACTGATCGTTTGAACAGGTCCAAACAAATCCATGTGAAGTAGTTCAAGTATTCTAGAGGTAGATAAATGAAGTTTTCTCTTGAACGATGATTTAACTTGTTTACCCATTTGACAAGCGTCACAAAGGCGATCCTTATGAAGTGATCCATTTGGTAATCCCCCTACAAGATTTTGACTTATAAGCTGAGAGATTGTTTTGAAGTTGAGGTGATTCATTTATGTATGCCATAACCAACTCATTTTAGATTCATTTTTAGCAACAAAACATGTTGGGTTGTTATCAACTGTGGAACCCTAATCTACCAAATATACGTTGTTAGTTCTTTTACCCTTCAATTTAGTAGACTTTGTCTTAGCGTAATTTATATAGCAACAGTCACTTGAGAATATGACTTCAAAGCCTTTATCACAAAATTGACTTATGCTTAATAAATTGTGCTTCAAACCCTCAACATAATAAACATCACTTATCATGATGTTCCCCCTATGCATAGTACCCATACCTTTGGTTTTACCTTTGGAGTTGTCACCAAATACAACCTGAGGACCATTGGCAGCTTGATAGTTGATCAGAAGATCTTTGGAACCAGTCATGTGCCTTGACGATCCACTATCGAAGTGTTGTGTGTACTTTTTGGGTGTATAATAATATCCTTGATTATAATGGTAGTCATAATCATAACCATCAAAGTATCGATAATATGATCTTGACTATGTTGGATATTGACGCTGGTATTTCTTTAGCGCTGGCTTGGGTTGCACTTTTGGTGCTGGATGCTTAGCGCTTGATTCACAGTGGTAAGTCTTATCTTTAGCCTTTTGAGCGTTTGGATAGACCCGTCTTTGTGAATCATTTGCCTTAGCCTTACCTAAGCCTGAGTTAGCTTTGACTTTCTCATTTGGCCTCTTACCATTGTCGCTGGGTTCATTTTGTGTTTGACCTTGTGAACCTTTCTCAACAAAGATAACACCCTTTCCTTTGTTGTCTGCCGTAACATTAGATTTATTAGGTTGTTTACCGAGTTTATCGCATCCTAAACTGGTCTTTTCACCAAATAATCTAGTTACTTCAATCACATTATCCAACTTTCTAGAGGCTTTTGATAATGATGAGATAAGCTGCTCTGATTTAGCAAGTCTAGCGATCAAATCAGCTTCTCTCTTGACTATTATATCAAGATCGCTTTTTAATTGAATAATTTCACTTTCAAGCGATTGGTTCTTCTCAATGCACTGTTGCTGAACCTGCAACTCTGCTTTGAGCGTTACTTTATCTCTTGTGAGTAATGAGATAATAGCGAGATCATTTTGATATACTTTGGAAGCTTCTTGACATTCATTGTAGTATTCTTTGACTTTGTCAAGTAATTCATCATAAGAGAGAGGAATAGATAATTCATTAATTACCTCAGGAGACGCTTCATCATCTCTGGCCATGAGACATATGAGCGCTGAGTCATCTAATGGCTCATCATCGTCACTACTCTCCTCTGATGATTCTAAATCTTCAGGTGCGAATGCTGGTTCTGATTCCGCTAGCAAACCTTGTTGACGAAGGTTGCTCCTGAATTGGTTTCTATCCAAGTAATCCTACCTTGAGGGCTTGTATACGTTTGGATAAGGGCAATTTACCTGGTAGTGCCCTGGTTTCTTGCAATTGTAACAAAGATTAGTTTTCATCTATTGTTCATTTGTTAACCTTGCTATGTGTGGTTTTGAGACCACTGGGGCTGAGAGATTTTGAGTAGACGCTTGGTACTAAACAGGCGCTTGAGGTGAAGGAACAGAATACTGAAGCGCTTAAATCTGCTGTTGCATCGGAGAAGGCGCTTGATATGAACTTTGTCCTTGATTATTGAAACCTTTTCCTTTCTTTTCATATCTTAAGAACTTTCTGAATCTATTCAGCAAAGCCAATTCCTCTTCTTCATTGATATCTAAATTCTTTCCTTTATTGCCCGATTTGCCTTTGATTGATGCTATAAGCGCTCCAGATTCAATCACCGGACTACTCACAACATCACTAGCAGAATTCAACTCGAACTCAAATGCTTTGAGCTCTGAAAAGGTGTCTTCTGGAGTTAGGAGATCCAGCATATTTGATTCTCGCATAGCAGTTGTCTTCATCAAGAATTTACTTGATAAACTTCTAAAGATCTTAACCACCATTTCTCGATTCTGCAAATCCATTCCCAACGATGTAAGTTCTGTAACTAGGGCTGTAAATCTTACATCTAATTGCTCTAAAGTTTCATTGGGTAGCATCTTAAATCCATTAAACTTTTCTTTGGCAATGGAAAGTTTGTTTTCTTTGATCTGAGCTGAACCACCACAAATTGTTGCCAACTTATCCCATATTTCTTTAGTGGTTTTGCAAGACTTGATCTTGTTGAATAAGTTGTCATTATCACCAATAGCCGTATATAGAGCGTTACGACCAACATTGTCCAAATTAGCTCTTCGACGCTCATCTGGAGACCATTCTTGTTTCGGTTTTTCAACGTAACCATCGGGAGTGTCTTCCGTGGCTCCAGGCGCATGAACAGAGATATCACACATGTCATCACATGAACAGAGATATGTAACTTTCCATGTGTCAAAATTTGACTCAGTCAGTTTGGGAACTTTAGCAAATGCCATGTTTAAAATCTAAAGCAACTAAGTTTGAAGAAGGATCTAAACAAGCAGTTATGCTTGGAAATTTTAAAATTTCAACTTTAACCGCTCTGATACCAATTGTTAGTCCCAAGTGGCATACGAAATGGTCTAGAAGGGGGGGGTTGAATAGACCCTGAAGTCTTTTTCGACTTCAAAAGATTTTTATTAAAAAGGATTTTGGACACTTGAAAAGTAGACGCTTGAAGTGTCTAACACTTGACTTAAGCGTTCACTTAAAATATAGGTGTTTTGGTGAAGCGTCTAACGAAGACTGTTTTTAGAAAGTTAACTTAGATTTTAAGACTTGAATACTACAACCAAATAGGTTTGAGCGTTCACTTCTTTGATCAGTGTTAGCACAGCGGAATGATTTTTGGAGTCTTCTCTTTTAAAGCTTTAGCGTCACAAAAAGTGTATTTAGTTGCTTAGTGTTTGATTAAGTTTTACTTTATCAGATTATGATATGATGATATGAATGCTGAAAGTAAAGTAAAGAACAATATTTGTAAGGTTCGTGGGGTGGTGTAATCCCAACTACATCCTTCTTCTCCTCGAACACTTGGAGGCAATCCAATAAAATGATTCTCAAAAAATCACACAGAATCTTCTACAAATTAGGGAGAGATGGATGTCAATGACTTGAGCTCCTTGATCACACAGATTTCTACTCCAAATCACTTCAATCCCCTTGCTTCTTTCACCCAGAAATCTGGCAAGTATCCAACTTCGACTTCACACAGATCGCGAGGCTTGGATAGGGATTTTTCTAAACAGTTTGTTTGATTTCGATAAAGTTTAAACAATGAGGAATATCTCAGTAGTAATGTTGGTTTCTCTAAAAAGAGTGTTTGAGATATTGGTTGACTGTCTCAGGATTTGAAGAAAAGCAAAGAGAATATTTTCTTTAAAGTTTTGGCTTTTCTGAGATTGTAAGGAATGAGACTTCAATGCAACAGCAATTTGACTTGATAATTGTTCTCTGTATTTTTGGCTTGTTGTTGAAGTCCTATTTATAAGCATTCTTGGAAAAAGTGTCCGTTTGACACATGCACGAGCGCGTGTCTCTCACTTTCGCGAGTGAACAACTTTTGTCCTTTTTCTTGAAAATCTGCTGCACAAAAGTTGGTGTTGTAGTCTTTGAATAGTTGACAGTCCAATAGGGTGGCTTCTCCGTACGTCTGAAAGTGCTTTTCACATTTAATGCTCTTATCAGCATTTAATGCATTTGAATTAAATGCCCGTTGGCATTTAATGCTTTGAGAATATTTGCATTAAAACTCCTTCTGGTCTTAGAAATAAATTCAGGTGAAATTAGTCATTGATAGACGCTTATTCAACCTTGAATCACCTCTATCTTATAAGGTGACGCTTAGAGTAGCAGGTCATTCTAGACGCTTGGAATCTTCATCTTTATTCAGACTTCAGGCGCTTGAGTCTTCAAACTTTACTTCTGATAAACTCACTGAGACAAATCAGACGCTCAGTCTAAGACAACTTAACCTAACAATCTAGAATAAAAATAAGACAAAGCCTATTACAATTCTAACACTTCAAAGCTGAAAAACAAACTTACATATTTTGGGGTCTAACAAGAGGTCCTAATTGTCATCATCAAAACATCTAACATGAAATTCCTAACAGCTGGAAATGTTAGCGATCTGCCAAATTACAGGCAATCCATTGAGGGCTACATTCGCCACCAGCTAGCCTTATTTAGTCAAGGCGGACTGCTATGTGTTTCACCCCCGTCAAGCGTTTGTTCAGCGCATATTTCCAGATTTGAATGAAGAAGCCTCCACCAGTAAGCACCCGCTTCTTCCAGGACAAAGTGAAATTCGTGTCGATTTTACAAATGAGCACGCTGAGTTTGCTGAATTCCACAGAGACAGAAGAGCAGTGATAGAAAATGCACAAGCGTTAGACATCACTTTCAATGACTATTCAGGGCCGAGCGACTTCCGAGGATACAATCTTCACCTTGTGCTCTTTTGCGAACAAAACATTCAAGTAGCCAAGATGATATCGCTGATCTGGCCAGTGCACCAAGAAGCAGCTCAAGCGCTGATGCCATTTATTTTGAACTTCTACAACTCTTATACTTCAGGAGTTGATCTGCCAGAAGGAGTGCAACTTGCACTAAGCAATGAAGAGCGCAAAGACGCTATATTCTTTTTCCCGCAGAGAAACCTGATTATTCCAAGGGACGTAATGGAAGTGATTGGCCCACTCTGGATCATACCTGTTGAAAGTCCAGTGCCTCAACTTGAAGTTGTTACAATAGAAAAGGAACAAACTCCTGCTGTGGAAGCTGCTCGACCCACAGACGCTGATATGCAAGACATTGTCCCTAGCGCTCTAGCAGTCGAGGTTCCCCTCGAGGAACAAGTTGTTCAAATTGACTCTGTAACTCAGACGCTAGACTCGGCGATAGAAGAAGTTCATGCTGATTTAGCGATAGAGCCTGAAAAGCCTTTTATTCGCGATAAAACCAAAGGCAAGGCTGCTGTATCTAGTTCTTACGGACTGATTCCCTCCCCAAAGCATTCTTCTTCAGACTCGGATTTTAACAGTGATCCAGATGCTCTAGATTTCAGACAAGCAGTATGGAACTCACTGACCAACATTGAGGGTTCTTGTTTTAAGATTTTGGATATAGCTGATAGGCAAATTCGAATTATTTCTGACACTCAAAGTCGTGATATTTCCAACGCTGCTACAAAGAGCACAATCGCAACCATGGATACCATATCACCACTGATCACTTAGCTTTCCGAAAAATTCAACCGATCGCTTGCGCAGAATGCTTCAGCCGATATTGAGCGACACACTACTTCCGATTAAGCCTCTCAAAGTATCGTTGCCCAAGTTGCCCTTTGGTTGAAGAAGTCAGGCTTATGCGCCGAGCTATCGCTGACTTAAAGAACTCTTTTGCTGATGTCAAGAAGGGGGAAGATAAAGAAAAGTCCAAGACAATATCTAAAACAGATAATAAACACTGGCAATCAATGTTTGATGAAATAGTAAGCATAAAGAAGATGCTAACTAAAAAGAGAAAGCCAAGATATTATCTAGGAATGTACTTACTCCCGGACTTGGACGTCAATTTTTTGGAAAGTATGGGATTTCATCCTTATGCCGGACCGCTTAGACGACCTATCAACTGAAAACCAACCAACGACAGAAAACAAGACATCTATTATGATTTAATTGAAAGGGTGGATAGGCTGAAGGAACTCAATGAAAGCGCTAGACAACGAAGGCATGACTATGAAGAACTTCAACATACAACCATGATAGACATTGACTGACTCCTCATTGACCTAGCAAATGAGATCTACCAAAAAGAAGAAAGCATAAAGCGACAGAAAAGATGAATGCTTTATATTTCCTTTCTTTTTTCTTTCAAAAATCTTATATTCCATATAAATCATGTATGCTTATCTTTCTATATGAATGAATGATTTATCGCTGAAACACCTTGTTGAGGCTAATCTCACATTAGCTAACTTTACTAACTTTTCAAACGTTAACTTATAATTATTTTTGGGCTTTTCTTTGAACTCTTAATTTATAAAAGAGTTATAAGAATTAAAGTCTTGACATCATCAAAAAGGGGGAAATTGTTAGGAAATTTCATGTTAGATGTTTTGATGATGACAAGATAGGATTTTTTTTGTTAGACCCCAAAATATAATATAAGTTTATGTTTCATAGATCAATTGTATAAGCGTTTGAAAGTATGTAATTTTGTTAGGTTTGTAATTTTTATCTTTGTAGATTTTAGACTAAGTATTAGATACCGAATCGATAATAGAATTCTAGGTGAGTCTATTACAGATGAAGTTGAAGATCAGCGTCTGAAGTCAGAAGAAGATGAAGATTTATCCTTAGCACCTGTCAAACGCTAAAGGACTATTTCAGGATTTATGGATCAAGCGCTCAAAGCAGTCTAGCGATCAAAATCAGATTCACCTGAAATAAATTCTCAAGTCATGAAGGACTTAAATGCAATCATTCAACGGACATTTGTTTCAAACGGGAAATAAATTCAATTGCATTAAATGCCTGATAAGAGCATTAAATGTGATAAGCCAATATGACTTGTGGACAAGCCACCTTTTGACTAGACTGTCAGAAATTCAGAGTTTATAGCTGCTCCCGTCCAATCGGAACCAGCAGAATTTCAGGAATGTCGGAGAAAAGGTATAATCACGCGCCGCGTGAAAGGCACGCTTTCACATGTGTCCAACGGACAAATCCCAAGAATTGCCTATAAAAACCTTACTTCCAGCAAACCCTAAATAGTTACATATACAGAGATATAGAGAAAAAGAGATATACGTACATACACAAGAAAAATTTGCTGAAGAAAAAGCTTAGAAACACCATAGCCAAAATCCTTCAAGCTTTTTACATACATTCCATACAGTCACAAATATCTCAAATATTTTCAAAAGAAGAAACCTAAACTCTTACTGAGATATTCTAAGTTGTTTGATCTTTCCAAAAACAAACAAACCCTTGTGATAAAATCCTTAACCTTTCATCTGAGTGACAAAGTTGTTGAAACCCCCTTACAGGCAGTATTTCTGAGTGAGAGAAGCTTGTAGAAGGCGATCTTCATTGGTGTTGACATCTGTGTGATCAAGGAGCCCGAGATCATTTTCGCCTATTTACTATCTTGTAGAAGATTCTATGTGATTCTATGATAATCATCTTAGTAAATTCCCTCCCAAGTGACAAAGGAGATGAAGGACGTAGCTGGGATTACATCACCCAGTGAACCTTATATATCTTGTGTCATTTACTTTTATTATTGTCTTACTTTATATTATTCTATCTATTCTAAAAAAGACAAGTGAATCTGCTAAGCGACTATTTAAGCAAAACGAACGCTAAAGCTTTAAAATCATTGCCGCTGTGCTAACCCAGATTAAGTGATTAAAGCTTTTACCCAACTTTGATAAATTGCTAAAATCACTAAGTCTAAGTTACTTTTACTGAAGCGCCTAACCCAAGAGCGCAGCTTCCTAAGGGTTCTAATTTTCAAAAGTGATACGAAATTTTTGAAGTCGAAAAAAACTTCAGAGTCTATTCAACCCC
The DNA here is from genome assembly GCA_019426215.1 of Buddleja alternifolia. Taxonomy (NCBI): domain Eukaryota; kingdom Viridiplantae; phylum Streptophyta; class Magnoliopsida; order Lamiales; family Scrophulariaceae; genus Buddleja; species Buddleja alternifolia. Next base: position 3,537,090 of record CM033398.1, on the reverse strand, counting down.
CTTCCCCTTCTAGACCTTTTCATATGCCACTTGCGACCACCAAGTGGTATCAGAGCGGTTGAAGTAGAAACCTAAGTGTTTCCAAGCATAACTGCTTGTTTAGATCCATCTTTCTAAAATTTAGTCGTTTTAAAACTCTATCTCAAAACTTCTCATTATGGCTTTTAACAAAATGCCTAAGCTGGTAGAGTCAAACTATGATTCTTGGAAACTTAGAGCATTCGCGTATTTATGTTCTTGCGATAATGAAATGTCTGATGTAATTTCAGATGGCCCCATTAAGATCATGAATGTGATAACTCAAGCACCTGGAGCTGATGAAGACACTCCAGATGGATATGTCGAGAAACCCAGGTTAGAATGGATGTCAGAAGATCGGAAAAGAGCAAATCTTGATAATATTGGACGAAGTGCACTTTACTCAGCGTTAGGAGACAATGATGCACTATTCAACAAGATCAAGCAATGTAAAACTTCCAAAAAAATATGGGATATGTTGGCTATAGTGTGTGAAGGTTCAGCACTGATGAAGGAGAACAAGTTTTCCATAGCCATGCAAAGATTCGAGCATTTTAAGATGCAGACCAATGAGACGCTAGAACAATTGGACGCAAGGTTTACTATGCTCATTACAGAGTTAGCGTCATTGGATAAAGAGTTGACCAACAAGGAAATGGTCAATAAGATTTTTAAAAGTCTTCCAAGCAAGTATTTAATCAAGACTGTTGCGATGAGAGAATCTCAGACATTGGAGACCCTTACTCCAAAACATGTATTCTCATAATTAAAGGCATTTGAATTTTAACTGGGTGAAGTCAGCGACACATCGACTTCAGCGACTGAATCAGGAGCATTAATCACTACCACCAAAAGCTAGTCTAAAACGATAAATGAGGTGAAAGAAACAGAATCCAATGAAGAAAAGGAGATGGCTTTATTAGTCAAGAAATTCAAGAAATTTCTAAGATATGAAAAGAGAAATCCTATAGGACAAACTTCATTTCAAACCCCTCCCCCTGCACCAGCGCCTCACTATCAAGCGCCAGTATATTCTGCACCACAACCAGTAGCGTCAGTTTCTTACCAAGCGCCAACAACTCCTACTCAGAATCTCTCAGCGCCAGTTATTTCCAAGCGATTAACCACTAAATAGAAAATGAAAACTAATTTTTGTTATAATTGCAGGAAACCAGGGCACTACCAGGAAAATTGCCCTTATCCAAATGTGTCTAAGGCAACAATGCAAGACTATGCGGATAGAAACCAATTCAGGAGCAACCTTCGCCAACAAGGTTTGCTAGCGGAATCTGAACCATTCTCCGCACCTGAAGAGGATTTGGAATCATCAGATGAAAGTAGTGATGACGAACCAACAAGCGACTCAGCGTTGATTTGTCTTATGGCAAGACATGATGAAGCGTCTGACGACTCGCTACCAGAAGTAACCACTGAATTATCTCATCCTCTTTCTTATGATGAATTACTTGACAAAGTTAATGAATATTATAAAGATTGTCAAGATGCCGCCAAAATATATCAAAATCACTTCGCTATTATTTCATCGCTCACAAGTGACAAAGTAACGCTCAAAGCAGAGTTGCAAGTTCTGCAACAATGCATTGAGAAGAACCAATCGCTTGAGAGTGAGATTACTCAATTAAAAAGAGATCTTGATATAATAGTCAAGAGAGAAGCTGGTCTAATCGCTAGACTTGCCAAATCAGAGCAGCTCATCTCATCATTATCCAAAGCGTCAAGAAACCTAGTTAATGTGACTAACGTAACTAGACTTTTTGGTGAAAGGACCGGTTTAGGGTGTGATAAATTTGGTCAAAAATCAAAAGCATCTAAGGTTACGGCGAACAACAAAGAAAAGGGTGTTTTCTTTGTTGAGAAAGGTTCACGAGGACAAACGCTAAATGAACCAAGCAACAATGGTACGAGGCCAAATAAGAAAGTCAAAGCTGACCCAGGCAAGGGAAAGGCGAAAGCAAATGATCCACAAAGACGGGTTCATCCAAACACTCAAAACGCTAAGGATAAACCTGACCACTGTGAATCAAGCGCTAAGCGTCAAGCACCAAAAGTGCAACCCAAGCCAGCGCCAAGGAAATACCAGCGTCAATATCCACAACGGTCTAGATCATATTATCGCTACTATGATAACTATGACTATGATTATGATTATGATTACTATTATAATCAAGGATATCACTATACACCCAAAAAGCACACACAACATAATGTGAAATCCAAGAAGGCCAGTATTCCTACAACGAAGACTAGGCAAATATGGGTTCCTAAAGTTTTAATTCAAAACAAAGTCACTAACAATGAAGGACCCAAGACAACATGGGTACCTAAGAAGAATTAGAACTATCCTTTAATGCAGGTACCTAGAGTCAACACCGATACTTCAGTTTGGTACATTGATAGTGGATCGTCAAGACACATGACTGGATCAAAGGATCTCTTGGTCAACTATCATGCAACAATGGTCCTCAAGTTATATTCGGTGATAACTCCAAAGGTATAGGTATCATGCAAAGGGGGAACATCATGATCAGTGATGTATATTATGTTGAGGGTCTTAAGCATAATTTGTTAAGCATTAGTCAATTTTGTGATAAAGATTTTGAAGTAAAATTTTCAAGCGACTACGGCTATGTTAACGACGCTAAGACTAGGTCTACTAAATTAAGAGGAAAAAGAACAAATAATGTTTATTTAGTGGATTGGGATTCTACAATTGATAACAACCCCACAAGCTTTGTTGCTAAAAGTAAAAATGAATTGGGTTGGTTATAGGATCGAAAAATCCTGTTCTTCATTCTAGAACTAAACACATTGACATTCGCTACCATTTCTTGCGTGACCATGTTCAAAAGAAAGATATCTCCTTGCACTTCATTGGAACTGACAAACAATTGGCAGATATCTTCACCAAAGCGCTCAACGAACAATGCTTTCTCACTTTGAGAAGTGAATTAGGTATGATTGATTTAAACACTTAAATCATAGAGCATCATATTTTATAGGCATATAATTTAGGGGGAATCCACTATATGATTATGTCTAAATCATTTTTCAAATTGAAATGAGTTATTAATTTTAGGGGGAACTTTAAAATTATACTCATCTCAATTCATAAGCAACTGTGATCAAAATTGACTTTGAAAATTTATGCATTGATCATTAGCGCTTATCTATTATGCATGACAAAATCAATCCCTAATAAATGAAAAGATCTTTTATAAATCCAAGTTGTTGATTTTATCTTTAACTTTAAGAAATTAAAATTTTCTTCTTAAAAAGACTTCAGCGTTAAAAAAATTCCCACCTTAATGCTAAGTAATCTTTTTCTGAAACTCATGCATAGTTTTCATCGCTGAAAGTAGCGTGTGGATAAGTCTAAAAAATTAGATTTGACAACTGCCCACACGTGCTTATCACATCAAACTGATGGTTAATAATTCTCTCTAAAAACTAGGCGTTTCAGTAACTGCACCAGTCTGAGTACGTGTCAGTGTACTATCAGTCACGTGCATTTCACACTGAGAATTTTAAATTTATTCAAATATTTTTGAAAAAGCAACTGTGCATTTCAAATCATTATATTCCACAGTAGTTACCCATTTTACCGCACTTTTTGACATTCGTCTTTATGAGTAAATGACTCAGATTCACTTTTTGTTATTTTCAAAATTAACTTCTGAACATGTGTCATTTATCTGCCAGTTGAGGAGTTCTGTTTGCCTCCCATTTAAACCTTTCACAACCTTTACAGTAAAACTTTATCACTCCCAAATCTCTCTACTGTAAAAGTTCTCTCTCTACGGCAAAAAGATTATCTTTTCTCTCCTCTACTCCAGCTTTTCAAGTTCATCAATGGCACCCAAATCTTCCAAATCAGAGAAACTAGTCACTATTAACACTGGTTTTCTTGTTAACTGGGACTATCTCTTCGACAACCAGAACTTCCCTCTTCGGACTGTTCTTCCACTTGTCCAAGAGTTTGGTTTGCGCGATATGATAACTGCCGTTTTCTACTTCTTTGAGGAAGAAACCCTCTTTTTCTTCAAGAACGCAAAGCGTCTTCGTCTTCATCATCATCGAAAGAACAAGTGGTGGTTAAGCGACCAAAATGGAAAATCATCTTAAAAGTCGCTAAACTATCAAAACCAGCAAAGAAGCAGAAGTAGAAGCCGGAGCACAAGAAGAAACAGAAGTCTTCCTCTCCTTCTCCTAAATCACCCTCTCCTCCTCCAGCATTTATCTTCAATGTAAACGAAGAAGAAGAAGAAGAAGTACCGCTAGCACGCAGGCATACTCCTTCATCCACTCCAGCTGCATCAACAAGCGCTCCAGTCGAGCCAGCACTTAAAGACTCAGCGAGTGTTCCTCCTCCTTCTTCAGACGCAATTCCTGAATGTTTTCCTGAGCCTAGAGGCACTACTCTTTCTGAGAAGGTTGCTCGTTTTCAGGGTAAGTACTTGTGAAGAACAAAGTAGCTTATCATTTCCTCATTAGGTTTTCTTTTCTAAAGCTAGGATAAAACCTTTTTCAGCCAAAGCTGACGTGGATATTCAAAATGCTCTTAACACTCTTGAGACTTTGAATATACCTATTCGTGTTGATCCCCTCACTTCTTTTCTCGATTTAGATCCTGATGAAGAGGTCCCGGAGCCTGAGGAAATTGTACCTACTGTTGAAACAGATCAAGCGACTGACAAAGTCGATGATAGTCCTCAGGGTAAGCGTTTTAGTATTTTTTTAATTTCTACTTAGTAGATATTTTGCTTGCTTTTCTCAAACGCTTACATGTATCAGCTGAAGATGCACCAAACGCTGATGCACCTTCACCTTCTAAGATTCCTATTGAATTGGATGTGGATATGGAATTAGTAGTAGATATCGCTAAGGAAGTCACCAATGTTCTTCTTGACGCTGACACGTCACCAGTCAGTGAAGCGACTGAGCATGCTGAGCAATCGATAGAAGTGGCCCCTATCCCAACAGAATCTATTGCCTTTGTTCCCACTACAACCGGATCTCCTCCCCGTGTCATAGACTTTTTTCCTCGCGGATACAATGCAGGTGTTGAGTTCTACTATGCCGCTAGAGAGCTTGATACCAGGAAGTTAGTCGAAATGGAGATCAATTTTCAAAATACTCTCCATAGGACTGATCTCTCCAATTCTGACATGTTTAAATTCTTTGAGCGATTCGCCGATCTAGGTCTTCACAATCTTGAGTGACTCCAATCCAAACTTGAGTATATTCGTTGACCAGCGTTCAACAGACTGAATTTGACGAGAAGCATTTTAACTTCACTGGTCATTCTGAAGAGTCCTTTTATCCGTTGCGCTAGAACAAAGTCGTCATCGAGAATCCCCATATGGGTGATTGGTCAAAGAATCCAGACGAAGAAATTCTCAACAGGATTGGATACTCCGCTTTTCACTAAGTCGTTCATTCTCCTCAGAACGCTCTATCCCCTACACCTCTTAGACTATGGAAAGGAAAAGGACCAGTGGTTGCTGAGCGTCCCAATCCTATCAACTCGTGGATAGAAGATAAAGCCCGAGAATACCTTACCAGATTATGGGCTGAGGATTATGATGAAGAAATTGAACGCTTTGACAAGTTTCTTGCAGCAAGAAAAGAACAGAAGAAAGCTGACAAGCTTGGTAAGCGATGGATACAGCCAGATGGGTTGAGGAGTTTGTGTTACATTTCTATACCCATGAAGAACTCATGAGATATCCATTCCTTTTGAATTTGGAATAGAATACAGACGCCGAGGGTTTGCCACCTTTATACTTCATCAGCGTCAGCATAATTTAGCGATCTGCCAAATTATAGTCAATCCATCAAGAGCTACATTCGCCACAAGCTAGCCTTATTTAGTTAAGGCGGACGCTATGTCTTTCACCCCCGTCAAGCGTTTGTTCAGCGCATATTTCCAGATTTGAACGAAGAAGCCTCCACCAGTAAGCAACCGCTTCTTCCAGGACAAAGTGAAATTAGTGTCGATGTTACAAATGAGCACGCTGAGTTTGCTAAATTCCATAGAGACAGAAGAGCAGTGATAGAAAATGCACAAGCGTTATACATCACTTTCAACCACTATTCAGGGTCGAGCGACTTCCGAGGATACAATCTTCACCCTGTGCTCTTTTGTGAACAAAACATTCAAGTAGCTAAGATGATATCGCTGATCAGGCCAGTGGACCAAGCAGCAGCTCAAGCTTTGATGCCATTTATTTTGGACTTCTACAACTCTTATACTTCAGGAGTTGATCCGCCAGAAGGAGTGCAACTTGCACTAAGCAATGAAGAGCGCAAAGACGCTATATTCTTTATCCCGCAGACAAACCTAATTAGTCCAAGGCACGTAATGGAAGCGATTGGCCCACTTTGGATCATACCTGTTGAAAGTCCAGCACCTCAACTTGAAGTTGTTACAATAGAAGAGCAACAAACTCCTGTTGTGGAAGTTGCTCGACCCACAGACGCTGATATGCAAGACATTGTCCCCAGCGCTCTAGCAGTCGAGGTTTCCCTCGAGGAACAATTTGTTCAAATTTACTCCGTAACTCAGACGCTAGACTCAGCGATAGAAGAAGGTCATGCTGATTTAGCGACAGAGCCTGAAGAGCCTTTTATTCACGATAAAACCAAAGGCAAGGCTGCTGTATCTAGTTCTTACGGACTCATTCCGTCCCCAAAGCATTCTTCTTCAAACTTTGATTCTGACAGTGATCCAGATGCTCAAGATATCAGACAAGCTGTATGGAACTCACTTACCAACATTGAGGGTTCTTGCTCTAAGATTTTGGATATAGCTGATAGGCAAATTCGAATTATTTCTGGCAATCGAAGCCGTGATATTTCATAGATCAATTGTATAAGCGTTTGAAAGAATGTAACTTTGTTAGGTTTTATCTTTGTAGATTTTAGACTCCGTATCAGATACCAAACAGCTAATAGAATTCTAGGTGAGCCTATTAGATGGGGAGTTGATAATCAGCGTCTGAAGTCAGAAGAAGATGAAGATTTATCCTTAGTGTCTGTCAAATGCTAAAGGACTATTTCAGGATTCATGGATCAAGCGCTCAAAGCACTCTAACGATCAGTATCAGATTCACATGAAATAAATTCTCAAGTCATGAAGGACTTAATTGCAATAATTCAACGGACATTTATTTCCAAAGGGAAATAAATTCAAATGCCTTAAATGCTTGATAAGAGCATTAAATGTGATAAGCCAATTTGACTTGTGGACAAGCCACCTTTTGACTAGACTGTCAGAAATTTAGAGTTTATAGCTGCTCCCGTCCAATCGGAACAAGCAGAATTTCAGGAATGTCAGAGAAAAAGATATACTCACGTGCCGCGTGAAAGGCACGCTCCTACATGTGTCCAACAGACATAATCCCAAGAATTGCCTATAAATACCATCTTCCAGCAAACCCCAATATAGAGATATACACACACAAGAGAAATATACGTAAACACAAGGAAACTTTGCTGAGAAAAAGCGTAGAAACTCCATTGCCAAAATCTTTCAAGCTTTTCACATATATTCCATACAGTCACAAATATCTCAAACTTCTTCCAAAGAAGAAACCTAAGTTCTTACTGAGATATTTCAAGTTGTTTGACCTTTCCAAAAACAAACACACCCTTGTGATAAAACCCTCAACCTTTCATCTGAGTGAGAAAGTTGTTGAAACCCCTTACAGGCAGTATTTCTGAGTGAGAGAAGCTTGTAGAAGAAGATCTTCATTGGTGCTGACATCTGTGTGATCAAGGAGCCCAAGATCATTTTCACCTATTTACTATCTTGTAGAAGATTCTGTGTGATTCTTTGATAATCATCCTAGTATATACACTCCAAGTGAAAAAAGAGAAGAAGGACATAGCTGGGATTACATCACCCAGTGAACCTTATATATCTTGTGTCATTTACTTTTATTTTTGTCTTACTTTATATTATTCTATCTATTCTAAAAAGGACAAGTTAATCTGCTAAGCGACTATCTAACCAAAACGAACGCTAAAGCTTTAAAATCATTTCCGCTGTGCTAACCCTGATTAAGTGATTAAAGCTTTTGCCCTACTTTGGTAAATTGCTAAAATCACTAAGTCTAAGTTACTTTTACTGAAGCGCCTAACCCAAGCGCACAACTTCCTAAGCGTTCTAATTTTCAAAAGTGATATGAAATTTTTGAAGTCGAAAAAGACTTCAGAGTCTATTCAACCCCCCCTTCTAGACCCTTTCGAATGCCACTTGGGACCACCAGAAGAGATAGTGAGCACAAAGAAAATGCTTACTAAAAAGCGCAAGCCTAGATATTATCAAAGCAGGCACCTTCTTCCGGACTTGGACGTTAAGTTCTTAGAGAGTATGGATTTTCATCCATACGCTGGACCGCTTAGAAGACCTATCAACTGGAAATCCACCAATGATCGAAGACAAGACATTTATCATGACTTGATCCGAGAACTTGGAATCCCTCCAAGGGATTGGGCGGAAAGGTTAATGGAGCTGAACATAAGCGCTAGTGAACGAGGACATGGTTACAATGAAGTTCAGCATACAACTATGAAGTTCAACTAAGCATATGGTCAAGTCATGTGAGCTTGACTAAAACCATGACTCTCACTTGACTGGGATATAAGAATAAAAGGTTTATACTCGTACGGTATTCACAGGGTAGATGGTTTGGAATGATCCTATTAATTCATTCTCAATTGGGATCCGATGTGAGTCACATGACTGGCTAGGTGTTATTCACATCCTTTTGGTTTCCTCTCAATTGCCTTTTGAGACGAACCTAAAGACTCACGCTTAAAGGAAGTGCAAAAGGAAAATCATGGAAAAAGACTTGAGAGAATTTTCGGTATTGGATATCATGATTAATTAATTAATCATTAGATGATTTTATTAATTAATTAAGTTAATGAATTAATTTATTCCTTAGAGAAATTTAATTATAAAATTAACATGCATTTAATTGATTATTTAATTAATTTATTTATTGGATAAATAATATTAATTATTTAATTAATTAAATAGCATAATAGGCCTAAAGCCCGAAGGCTTTAAAAGCCTCAAAGTGGGCGTCCAAGTGAGTGTTTGGCCTAAGTTATTGTTTCATTGTAGTATAAATATACTACTTAGAGAAAATTAGCCAAGTGATAAAACATATAACTTTCTCTCCAAGTTAAAACACATCATCCTCTCTCTCTAGCCGTCTCCGTCAAGAGAAAAGAAGAAGATTTTTGCTTTTGACTCCGGCGTGACAATTTAGAGACAGCAACGAATTTGCTGTTCAAGAAGGGATTGCAAAGCTCGTTCAGAATTCAACATACGCGAACAATGGTAATTGAATTCGAAACCCAATTTAAATACGAGAAATAGAGATGAGCCACTGGGATTTAAATATATATATATTCTTCCGCTGCATTATTTGATTTTATGCAATTTTTCCCAACAGATATATGAATAAAAGGTTTATACTCATACGGTATTCGCAGCGTATAAGGTTTGGAATGATCCTATTCATTCGTTCTCAATTGGGATACGATGTGAGCCACGTGACTTGGCTAGGTGTTACTCACATCCTTTTGGTTTCCTCCCAATTGTCTTTTGAGACAAACCTAAAGAGTTGCACTTAAAGGAAGTGCAAAAGGAAAGTCATGGGAAAAACTTGAGAGAATTTCGGTATTGGACATCGTGATTAATTAATTAATTAATCATTGGATAATTTTAATTAATTAATTAAGTTAATGAATTAATTAATTCCTTAGAGGAATTTATTTATAAAATTAACATGAATTTAATTGATTATTTAATTAATTAAAAAAAGGTAAAAAATAGGACTAAAGCCCGAAGGCTTAAAACGCCCAGTAAGGCCTTAGTGACCTAGGTTATTCTTTTCTATCGTAGTATAAATATACTACATAATGAAAAAATAACTAAGTGATTAAGTTATAACTTTGTCTCCAAGTCAAAACCTTCCAACCTCTCCCTTTCTCTCTAGCCGTCTTCCCCAAGAGAAGAAGAAGAAGATTTTTGCTTTTTCTCCGGCGTAGCAATTTGGAGACAACGACGAATTTGCTGTTCAAGATGGGATTGCAAAGCTGGTTCAGAATTCAACATACGCGAAGAACGGTAATTGAATTCGAAACCCAATTTAAATATGTGAAACAAAGATGAGCCACTTGGGATTTAAATATTTTGTCTTCCGCTGCGTTTTTGTTGTATGCAATTTTTCCCAACAGTGGTATCAAAGCCAATCTCTGATTTCCGTATTTAATTGATTATGTGATTTTCAAGTTATTGAAGCATGTTTTGAATATGTTTTTTGTGATAGTAATTCATGATTTCTGCTTTTAATTCATGTATGTTGTAGTATGATGACTTGTGAATTGAAAAATCTGATTTTTGTGAGAATCGGGTCGAAAAAATCCCACGACGAGCGCGACGCGCTGGGTGCGCAGACAGCACGCTGCGTGCGCAACAGGGCCACCCGTTGCGCGCACGGGGGGCCTTTTCATGGGCTCGGGTCCATGACTCGGGCCCTAACGGGTCGGGTTATTTTTTTCTCGGGTCTAACTTTTTAAATAAATGGGTTTTGGGCTATTTTTAGTTATCCGGGTGGGTCAAAAGGATGATGACCCGGATTTAATTAAATAAACCCAAATTGTTTTAATTAAAATTATGGACTTTTCAATAGATTAGTTTTGGACCTAATTAATTGAATTTAAATATGCCAATGGTTGGCAATTTGTATTTGATGAAATCAAGCCCAAATTGTTCTATTGAATATTGTTTATTTAAATGAAATAATTAATTAATGATTCTTGGAGAATTTTTTAATTAAGTTATTTATTTAAATAAAAGATTCTCACTAAATGGTTTAGTATCATAAATGTCAATAAAATTTGGAATTTTATTGAGGAAATTAATTTGTTGGACTAATTAATTATTAACTTAATCTCCAACATAATTGCTTTATTTAATCGCGAGCATGTATTATATGATGGTGACATTGTCCATGGGTTTAGGTTGCTTCTTTTGATTCTATTTTCTTTTATGGGTTGTAAGGGCCGGAATTGAGCCGGTTTATTTTATTTCTAGAATTATGTATAGGTTTATTAATAATCTCATGTAATAAATAGAAATAGAATAGGCCTTTGAAGAGGAGATCAATCCAAAAGAAGAGGGGCCTGGAGCCCAAGAAGAATAGGTAGGCATATTTTTCCTTTTTTCGATGACGGCCCATTGGCTTGGGCCCTCTAGATAAAGCCCATGGACATATGTGTTGATTTATTGCTTTCGATGCATGTTCATTAGTTGTATGAAGTATGTATGTTATCAATATGCGCTATATAAATTGAGTAATGTGCAAAGTGAGACTTAGATAAATGTTTTGAACATGAATTCTCCCAAACAAAAAAAATTATACTAAGTTAGTAAGGGGTGCTAGGCATCCTTTCCCTCCACTAAACTTAATAAAATTAAGTATTAAACCTAGTATATGGCACCTTCCCAGTAAGTGGGGGTCGTATATCAAGATTTAATTCTAAAATTTTATTAAGTGCATTAGATGCCTTAATCGAGATATATTTCACCCCAAATATCGTTAAAAGGTTGTTAGGTGAAATTCAAATGTTAGATTATGAGAAGTTAGTGGGAATAAACTTAGATAGTCCACAAAGCCTATAAATCGTTAAAGGGTTGCGATTTTGGTGGATTATGGGAAAAAGAAGATTGAACCATCTATTGGATAGATTGATGTAGGACATCACTTTAATTAAATAATGGACCAAATATCGTTAAAGGGTTGCCATCCATTAGATTAATTAAAGAACTCAATCCCCACCATGAAGTACATTGCAATGATCACTTCTGTTTTTCACAGTGGGAGTGTGAATCTCAAAAAAATATAGTGGGAGCCAAGTTATAAGCCGAAGTCCTTAATTTTAAACTTGGTCTTAGTTTAGTTACACAAGTCTAATGTAGTCTAGTTTATTTTCTGCAACTATTTTGATTTTTCTCTCTCTCAAATCTAATAATGTCTCCCAAACCACTGTCGAAATTAATGGAAAACATGTTTCTCACTGGTCCAAACTACATAGAGTGGCTCACAAAGCTGAGGATGGTCCTTAGCAGTGAATCCATAGACTATGTACTGGAAGTTGGTCGTCCTCCCACTCCTGGAAAAGATGAGGGTGATGAAGTTCGCCTGGCTCGTTGGGATTGGTACTGTGACAACCATAGAGGAAGAGTGTACATCTTAAGCTCAATGTGCATAGATTTGCAAAGGTCTGATGATAAGATGGATAATGCAAGAGACATTATCCTACATCTGGATGAGCTATTCGAAGAACGCGGTAGGACCACTATATATTTCATTTCAAGGGATCTCTTCCGAACTAAAATGACTGAAGGAGAGGATGTTGGAGAACACGTTTTCAAAATGATGGCCATGATAGAAAAACTAAAATCTTTAAACTTCTACATGGACCTATATCTCCAAGTTAATGTCATCCTACTGTCACTCCCCGATTCGTTCTACTACTGCATCATAAACTTTGACATGAATGACATAGAGGGTTATTTAGCTAGGCTATTAGAAAAACTCCAGGTTGCTCAGAACCAAACAAAGGCGGACAATTGGAACAATCCAATGACAATTATTTTTCCTAATCCATTAGACGGAAGAAGGAATAATAATAACCATCTAGAAGAGGGAGCATCCAGCACGACTAGCAACAAAGGAGAAATAAGAGGGCTGGAAATAGAACATATGCTTATGCTACGGTGAGCTAGGCCACTGGAGAAGAGGCTGTCCTAACAAACGAGCGAATGATAAATAACTTTATGTTTTTGAAACTAATTGCTCTATTAACATATTTTCCTCTTCATGGATTCTTGATTCAGGAGCTAATACTCATGTATGTTGTGTGAATCAGAATCTGAAAAAAAGTAGGAAGCTGAGCCCAGATGAGGTGAAGATAAGAGTAGGCAGTGGGCAAAGCGTCGCAGCTACTACAACTGGATTTGGCTCATTATTTCTTAATTCTGGACATATACTATTTCTGGATAATGTTTTAGTTTTGCCCAATGGGCTTAAAAACATTGTTTCAATTCCCGTTTTAGTCAAACTTGGTTATACCTTCCAATTTATTGATGAACAATGCAATATGTACCTGATGAGGCATAAGTCTGAATACATTGAAAAGTTCAAGGAATTCAAGGCTTTAGTGGAAAATCAAACTAGTCAACATATAAAAACTCTTCGATCGGATTGAGGAGGAGAATATATGAGTGATGGTGGTTCCAAGTGGCATACGAAAGAGTCTAGAGGGGAGGGGGTTGAATAGACCCTGAAGTCTTTTTCGACTTCAAATTTTTGTATCATTTTTAAAAATTAGAACGCTTCGGAAGCTGAGCACTTGGTTTAGGCGCTTCAGTAAAGGTAACTTAGACTTAGTGATTTTAACAATTTACCAAAGTAGGGTAAAAGCTTTAATCACTTAATCAGGGTTAGCACAGCGGAAATGATTTTAAAGCTTTAGCATTTGTTTGGGTTAAATAGTCGCTTAGCAGATTGACTTGTCTGTTTCAGAATAGATAGAATAATATAAAACAAGACAATAATAAAAGTAAATGACACAAGATATATAAGGTTCACTGGGTGATGTAATCTCAGCTACGTCCTTCTTCTCCTTTTTCACTTGGAGTGAATTTACTATGATGATTATTAAAGAATCACACAGAATTTTCTACAAGATAGTAAATAGGTGAAAATGATCTCGGGCTCCTTGATCACACAGATGTCAGCACCAATGAAGATCTTCTTCTACAAGCTTCTCTCACTCAGAAATACTGCCTGTAAGGGGGTTTCAACAACTTTCTCACTCAGATGAAAGGTTGAGGGTTTTATCACAAGGGTGGGTTTGTTTTTGGAAAGGTCAAATAACTTGGAATATCCTAGTAAGAACTTAGGTTTCTTCTTTGGAAGAAGTTTGAGATATTTGTGATTGTATGGAATATATGTGAAAAGCTTGAAAGATTTTGGCTATGGAGTTTCTAAGCTTTTTCTCAGCAAAGTTTCCTTGTGTTTACGTATATTTCTCTTGTGTGTGTATATCTCTATATTGGGGTTTGCTGGAAGAAGGTATTTATAGGCAATTCTTGGGATTATGTCCGTTGGACACATGTAGGAGTGTGTCTTTCACGCGGCGCGTGAGTATATCTTTTTCTCTGACATTCCTGAAATTCTGCTGGTTCCGATTGGACGGGGGCAGCTATAAACTCTGAATTTCTAACAGTCTAGTCAAAAGGTGGCTTGTCCACAAGTCAAATTAGCTTATCATATTTAATGCTCTTATCAGGCATTTAATGCATTTGAATTTATTTCCCGTTGGAAATAAATGTCCGTTGAATTATTGCAATTAAGTCCTTCATGACTTGAGAATTTATTTCAGGTGAATCTGATACTGATCGCTAGAGTGCTTTGAGCGCTTGATCCATGAATCCTGAAATAGTCCTTTAGCGTTTGGCAGACACTAAGGATAAATCTTCATCTTCTTCTGACTTTAGATGCTGATTATCAACTCCATCTCTAATAGGCTCACCTAGAATTCTATTAGCGATTCGGTATCTAATACGGAGTCTAAAATCTACAAAGATAAAAATTACAAGCCTAACAAAGTTACATTCTTTCAAATGCTTATACAATTGATCTATGAAACATAAACTTACATTATATTTTGGGGTCTAACATAAAATCCTATCTTGTCATCATCAAAACATCTAACATGAAATTTCCTAACAATTTCCCCCTTTTTGATGATGTCAAGACTTTGACTCTTATAACTCTTTTATAAATTAAGAGTTCAAAGAAAAGCCCAAAAATAATTATAAGTTAGCGTTTGGAAAGTTAGTAATGTTAGATTAGCCTCAACAAGGTGTTTTAGCGATAACTCATTCATTCATATAGAAAGTTAAGCATACATGATTTATACTGAATAAAAAAAATAAAAATTCAAGCATTCATCTTTTCTGTTGCTTTATGCTTTCTTCTTTTTGGTAGATCTCATTTGCTAAGTCTATGAGGAGTCGATCAACGTCTATCATGGTGGTATGTTGGAGTTCATCATAGTCATGCCTTCACAGTCTAGCGCTTTCATTCAATTCTTTCAGCCTGTCCACCCATTCCCTTGGAGGAAGACCAAGTTCACGAATTAAGTCGTAATAGATGTCTTGTCTTCTATCGTTGGATGGTTTCCAGTTGATAGGTCGTCTAAGCGGTCCGGCATAAGGATGAAATCCCATACTTTCCAAAAAATCGACGTCCAAGTCTGGGAGCAAGTACCTTCCTAGATAATACCTTGGCTTTCTCTTTTTAGTTAGCATTTTTTTATGCTCGCTAATTCATCAAACATTGACTGCCAGTGTTTATTATCTTTTTTAGATATTGCCTTGGACTTTTCTTTATCTTCCCCCTTCTTGACATAAGCAAAAGAGTTCTTTAAGTCAGCAATGTCCCTTTGGAGAAGCTTGACTTCATCTATCAAGAGAGCAATCTGTTCATCTATCAACGAATTGTAACGCTCAGTATCAGCTGAAGCATTCTGCGCAAGCGACCGGTTGAAATTGTTTGAAAGCTCTTTGATGAGAGGAGCGATAGAGTTCATCATGGAGATTGTAAGCTTGCAGGCATTTTGACACGACAAAATCCTAGCAAGAGAACTAGGTCGCGTAAGTAGTAAAGTGGATTTCTAAGTCCAGGGTTATCGTATCCGCAGGGACAACTATAATCTAAGTACCAAGACTACTATATTACTCAATTCTAAGTTAAATCGGTCGATAGAAAGGTTGATTAACTAATTAATAAATACTAGAAAATAAACTAAGGCAACGTCACACCAAATAAAGGGAGGAAACAATAGAGAGAAGCGATCAAGGCACATGGTTCAACCAATTATGCATTTCGATTGTGATTTAAGTTCTATTGGATTATTAGATTGATTTAGCTAAGGTGAAATTCCCTAACGTACGTACTACCCAATCTCTTGGCATAGCAACCCTACCCTTGGTAACGATTTCCTATATATCTCTATATGAAAACCCAATTAACGAGGATGCATTTAAGGTCTAGGAATTCCCCACGTGAATGGAAAGCCACCTAAAGAAACCGAGTCTATCTCTAGTCGGTTTAACTATAGGGTATTCAATGTTTATATCTTCCCTAGGTTATTATCTCTCGATCTCTAACCTAGGCATTTTATCAAACACTTGGTGATCAAGCAAATGTAGCATTGAGATCAAATATTGAATACATAGCTAAAACCAAAATTAATCCAATAAACACCAACAAAACAACAATCAAAATAACATAAATGCCCTATCCATGGCCTCAATCAAACAAGTTTAGCTCATATTCATGTTAAAAGTGCAAATATAAATCATACAAGTCATAGGAGATTTGAACAAATTCAAGAAACAAATATGTAAAAACTCCCTAATTCTTGTAGAGATGTGGATTCCTTGTTGAATTCTCCATGTTTTGACCTTCAATCTTCTCTTCTAAGCTCCCTCTTTCTCTATTTTCGTGTGGCAGCTGCTATCCAAGGTGAGTTAGGGTAAAAAATGGCTAAAAGGGGTATTTATAGACCAACCCGCTGCCTCAAACGCCGCGGCGTTCGCTTGTTGAACGCCACGGCGTTGGCTACTGCATGTGAACGCCGCGGCGGTCGTCCCCTGCTGCTCCAGCCAGGTTTGGTAAACTTCGCATAACTTTCTCTACCGATGTCGGAATAAGCTGATTCAAGTTGCTATATAATCATCAAACAAAGATCTACAACTCTCAAGAAGACACCAAGGCCTAAATCAAACGTTATAGGGGATAAACGTGTCTCACAAGTTACTGAATGAAAAAACTCCGTCGTAAGACGTCTCTTCCGATGACGTTTTCACTTCCTTCCCTACATATCTAATCTTTGTCTTCAACATAAGAATTGTACCTTTCCCTCTTATATTTCCATTGGTATACCAAGTGTGTAATTTGGACATGGGTAGAGAAATCTATTCCATAAACTCTAGCACTGCGCATACAGCATTTTACCTTGTGTTGTATCTTTATTCATGATTTACCTTCAATCCTTGTTCTTTTCCTCCAAATCATATGTTATTCTAGAAAATATGAGAAAACAAGGATCAAAGCATCAAATGTGATCAAATTATCAAGGAAACAATCAAAACCAAGTCGATAAACAGGGGAAAACTAGTGTAAAAATAACATATATCAACTACCCCCAAACTTAGCTTTGATCGTCCTCGATCAAATACAATCAAGCACACACATGAAGATTGAAATTTTCATTTGCCAATTCATACTCATAAGAGCAAGCATTATACCTTCAAAAACGATTATGAAAAGCTACACGATGCTTTGAACATTTAACAATTTGAAAACCTCACAAAATCTTAGTTTCCATCTCTATATCATGAACTCCCACATCCATATTCATGTCAAGAGCACCCTTTAGAAAAGATTATGCAAACCAATTGGAAAGTAAAGGCATTGAAACAATTCAACATTCGTTAACCTGTCGGTGTGTATAAAGTGCAAAAGTCACAATCAAAAAGTCTTTCCGGCTTGTAACGTAAGGCTGGGTGATGGCTAGGTTGGAAAATTTGGATAAAGTGACTAAGTCAAGAGAGCCTATAACTCAAAATCATCGATCTAAATTCGCAAATAGACTACAAAAACTTTCACAACTTATCACTTATCCCTTTTTCACTCTCTTTTGCCTTTCAACTTACAACCCCCAAACTTGTTTCTTTTCATACCGGGTTGTACACAGATTTCCAAGCCAAATGATCCAATTGAGTGCCAAGATCAAAGACTAGTCGAGAGCACACTTTTTTTTCATATATATCTCTCTCTCTGTCTCGACTATTTAGCCCATTGCTCAAGTTTTCATTTCATCCTCTTTTTTACATAATACTTCAAACCTCAAATATCCCAACATAGCCAAAACATCACTATCTAACTCATATACATTCAAATCAAAACAAGGTGACTACCCATATTCAAGTCAAATGATATCAAGTTCTAAACTCTCTTGATTGGGTGCAAGACATTGTTTTTCTTTTAGGCTAGAAGGTGGTTGTCGTGGCTTATGAAATAAAGACGAATGGTGGTTTCTAGTGTGCTTAACACACTCCATTCTTTTCAATACGGCTCAAACCAAGGTCTAGAGATTATGCAATATAGAGAAGGCAAAAATGTTAGGCTAATGACAATGAAAGATGGCCTAAATCATTTTATGACTTCACAACATTAATACACACTTCATAGTCAACAAAATTGAAAGTTCAACGTTTTAAATCCTCAAAAATTCGTATAAGCATGACTAAAAAGGGCTTTCAAGTCACAACATATGACATGTTGACCACAAATAAGGGACTGAGACTTCGAAGAGAGTAGAGATATTCAAACACATTATGCTCTTATGCAAGGGTGCACCAATTCATGAATTCTAAATCAAAAAGGTTGTAAGGTTGTACCCCCAAACTTAAATTAAACATTGTCCTCAATGTTCCTGAATTAAATGCAAAGTAAGAGGGATAAGTGTTACAACTCTGAAATGGAGAGATGCGGAGTGAGCACGGTGGTGGGCTAGTATCCTGGGATCAAAACCTGAAGAAAAGAAATATCTAGAAAATCACATCAACAATAAGACGGGAGAGAAAGCAAGATAAATACAAAAAGGAAAAACAAGAAAGCGATAAAAAGCTTTGGTTGCCTCCCAAGAAGTGCTTGTTTTAAAGTCATTAGCTTGACTTTACAGAGTTATTTTAAGGGGGTTTTCGAATGAATACCTTGTTCATTCTCCAAGTAAGGATGAAATAGGGCCCGGTGTTACTAGAAAATATGATGAGTAGTGACCAAGGAATCATCCATTCAAATATTTTCTCATAGTCCATCACCACTTCCATCACTCTTTCTTCCCATTGTGCCGAGTGATGATTTGGACTATTCTCCAAGTTACAAGTAGATGACCGTTTTTCTTCACCCATCGAAGTGGAAAACTTGGAGTTCATGATGTAGGACTCGAGGAGACTATTGGTTCTTTTAACCTGAGAAAGCTCAACACTAAAAGGATCAAAAGCATCAATGCGTAAAGACAAATTCGAATCAATTGGATGCTTACAAACCTCATAGCTATCACAAATAACCATATTAACTCCTGTAGTTAAAAATAACTCACCTTCACTGGAATCAATTACCTCTTTACATGTGGAGAGGACAGAGGGTGGAGAATCTTTAGTGATAGGGGGAGACATTGTAGTCCTAAATCAACCGCTTGTTCAACTTCTGTATTGAGGGAAGCCTCACTTTCTTTTGTGCGATTCTCTAGGGTGCATGACTCTCTCTCCTTCCATAAGTTGATTGCTTGATCGACTAGTATGACCACTTCCCTACTATGAGCTTCTGACTCCTTTCTACGAGCTTCCATCTCCTTTATGATAGCTTCCATCTCGTTTATGCTAGCTTGTGAGCTTGCACAATCTACATTCAACTGGTCCTCAAGAGTAGATGTCATCGTTGGCTCTTATTGATAGGAACTATCATATTGTTGGGAGGGAAGGCTACAGACATGGTCAAATCCTGAGGCATTGTTGTAACTCCATGTTGAGCTTGCAGGATTTATCCAACCAGGATGGTAAGTATGCTCATAGGTTTCCATTTGCATTGGGGTTGATGAGGCAAATGATGGATCCCAATCATGCGCCAATCCTGGTGAAAACATCATTCCATCATTGTTGTAACTCCATGTTGATCTTGAATGATTTAGCCAACCGGGATGGTAAGTGTGCTCATAGGATTCCATAGGTGGTAAAACAATTGGCCCAACTGCTCCTTGAATGTTTGGCATCATGTAATCCCTCATAAGGATTTGTGGAGATACCTCCGGTTGCTTTAAAGGGATGCCAAGCTTTGCAATTTCCCGACGCACTGCTTCTGCTAGGACAGCGGGATCTATGTGTGTATAAGGAGTCTCCATCGTGGCTTGTTGTGGTTGAGTCTCCCTTTGTAGTCTTACCCCTCGGGTAAATGTGCATTCAATCTCAGGGTCCAACTCCGCTAGTCCAATCCCACTAGTACGTGTCATGCACTAATGAGATCAATCTCGCACAAAGAAAGACAAAACAATTAGTATGAAAAAAAAAATGATCTAAGCTCAGAAAGAATAAGAGAATCTCAATATTAGATACCATAGTTGTCCCAGGCAACGGCGCCAAAAACTTGACACGACAAAATCCTAGCAAGAGAACTAGGTCGCGTAAGTAGTAAAGTGGATTTCTAAGTCCAGGGTTATCGTATCCGCAGGGACAACTATAATCTAAGTACCAAGACTACTATATTACTCAATTCTAAGTTAAATCGGTCGATAGAAAGGTTGATTAACTAATTAATAAATACTAGAAAATAAACTAATGCAACGTCACACCAAATAAAGGGAGGAAACAATAGAGAGAAGCGATCAAGGCACATGGTTCAACCAATTATGCATTTCGATTGTGATTTAGGTTCTATTGGATTATTAGATTGATTTAGCTAAGGCAAAATTCCCTAACGTACGTACTACCCAATCTCTTGGCATAGCAACCCTACCCTTGGTAACGATTTCCTATATATCTCTATATGAAAACCCGATTAACGAGGATGCATTTAAGGTCTAGGAATTCCCCACGTGAATGGAAATCCACCTAAAGAAACCGAGTCTATCTCTAGTCGGTTTAACTATAGGGTATTCAATGTTTATATCTTCCCTAGGTTATTATCTCTCGATCTCTAACCTAGGCATTTTATCAAACACTTGGTGATCAAGCAAATGTAGCATTGAGATCAAATATTGAATACATAGCTAAAACCAAAATTAATCCAATAAACACCAACAAAACAACAATCAAAATAACATAAATGCCCTATCCATGGCCTCAATCAAACAAGTTTAGCTCATATTCATGTCAAAAGTGCAAATATAAATCATACAAGTCATAGGAGATTTGAACAAATTCAAGAAACAAATATGTAAAAACTCCCTAATTCTTGTAGAGATGTGGATTCCTTGTTGAATTCTCCATGTTTTGACCTTCAATCTTCTCTTCTAAGCTCCCTCTCTCTCTATTTTCGTGTGGCAGCTGCTATCCAAGGTGAGTTAGGGTAAAAAATGGCTAAAAGGGGTATTTATAGACCAACCCGCTGCCTCAAACGCCGCAGCGTTCGCTTGTTGAACGCCACGGCGTTGGCTACTGCATGTGAACGCCGCGGCGGTCGTCCCCTGCTGCTCCAGCCAGGTTTGGTAAACTTCGCATAACTTTCTCTACCGATGTCGGAATAAGCTGATTCAAGTTGCTATAGAATCATCAAACAAAGATCTACAACTCTCAAGAAGACACCAAGGCCTAAATCAAACGTTATAGGGGATAAACGTGTCTCACAAGTTACTGAATGAGAAAACTCCGTCGTAAGACGTCTCTTCCGATGACGTTTTCACTTCCTTCCCTACATATCTGATCTTTGTCTTCAACATAAGAATTGTACCTTTCCCTCTTATATTTCCATTGGTATACCAAGTGTGTAATTTGGACATGGGTAGAGAAATCTATTCCATAAACTCTAGCACTGCGCATACAGCATTTTACCTTGTGTTGTATCTTTATTCATGATTTACCTTCAATCCTTGTTCTTTTCCTCCAAATCATATGTTATTCTAGAAAATATGAGAAAACAAGGATCAAAGCATCAAATGTGAACAAATTATCAAGGAAACAATCAAAACCAAGTCGATAAACGGGGGAAAACTAGTGTAAAAATAACATATATCACATTTCGCATGTCAGTTTTGAGAACTGTTTCTACTTGATTGAGCGAGGAAGTGGTTCGCTCTTCCAATCGAGAACAAGAACCCTTTATATCGCTAAGAGAATGTCGAACTGCTTTTCTGAAATCTCTAGCTTCTGGATCACTGTCAGAGTCTGAATCTGATGAATCGGAAGATAAACGCTCAGGTCCGTGAGAGCTTGAGACTGCTGGAGCTTTGCCTTTAGATTTGTCTCTAATAATAGGCTCTGCAGGCTGTGCAGCTAAGTCAGCATGAACCTCTTCTATCGCTGAGTCGAGCGTCTGAGTTGCGGAGTAAATTTTAACAACTTGTTCCTCAAGTGGAACCTCGACTGCTGGAGCGCTGGGGACAAAATCTTGCATATCAGCGTCTGTGGGTTGAATAGCTTCCACAGCAGGAGTTTATTCTTCTTCTATTGCAACAACTTCAATTTGAGACGCTGGACTCTCAATAGGTATGACCTAGAGTGGGCTAATTGCTTCCATTATGTGCCTTGGGCTAATCAGGTTTGTCTTCGGGATGAAAAATATAGCGTCTTCGCGCTCTTCATTACTTAGTGCAAGTTGCACTCCTTCTGGCAGATCGACTCCTGAAGTATAAGAGTTGTAGAAGTCCAAAATAAATGGCATTAGCGCTTGAGCTGCTTCTTGGTCCACTGGCCTGATCAGCGATATCATTTTGGCATTTGAATGTTCTGTTCACAAAAGAGCACAAGGTGAAGATTGTATCCTCGGAAGTCGCTCAGCCCAACGCTTGTGCATTTTCTATCACTGCTCTTTTGTCTCTGTGGAGATCAACAAACTCAGCGTGCTCATTTGTAACATCGACACGAATTTCACTTTGTCCTAGAAGAAGCAGTTGTTTACTAGTGGAGGCTTCTTCGTTCAAATCTGGAAAGATTCGCTGAACAAACACTTGACGGGGGTGAAACACATAGCGTCCACCTTGACTAAATAAGGCTAGCTGGTGACGAATGTGGCTCTTGATGGATTGCCTATAATTTGGCAAATTGCTAACATTTCCAGTAATATGCTGACGATGATGAAGTAAAAAGGTAGCAAACCCTCGGCGTCTGTATTCTATTCCAAATTCAAAAAGAAATGGATATCTCACGAGTTCTTCAAGGGTATAGAAGTGTAGAACGAACTCTTCAGCCCATCGGGCTGTATCCATCATCCATCGCTTACCAAGTTTGTCAGCTTTCTTCTGATCTTTTCTGGCAGCAAGGAATTTCTCAAAGCGTTCGGTTTCTTCATCATAATCCTCAGCCCATCGTCTTGCAAGGTATTCTCGGGCTTCATCCTCTATCTGCGAGTTGATCGAATTGGGACGCTCAGCAACTACTGGTCCTTTTCCTTTCCACAATCTGAGAGGTTTGGGGGATAGAGCGTTTTGAGGAGAATGAACTACTTTTGTAAAAGTGGAGTATCCAATTTGGTTGAGGATTTCTTCATCTGGATTCTTTGACCAATCACCCATATGGGGATTCTTGATGATGACTTTATTCTAGCGCAAAGGATAATAGGACTCTTCTGACCAGTGAAGTTAAAACGCTTCTCATCAAATTCAGTCATGTTGAACGCTGGTCGACGAATATACTCAAGTCGAGATTGGAGTCGCTCAAGATTGTAAAGACCTAGATCGGCAAATCGCTCGAAGAATTTAAACTTGTCAGAGTTGGAGAGATCAGGCCTATGGAGAGTAGTTTGAAATTGATTTCCATTTCGACTAACTGCCTGGTGTCAAGCTCTCTAGTGGCATAGTAGAACTCAACATCTGCATTGTATCATCGAGGAAAGAAGTCTATGACACTAGGAGGAGATCCGGTTGGAGTGGGAACAAAGGCAATAGATTCTGTTGGGATAGGGGCCACTTCTATCGACCGCTAAGCATGCTCAATAGCTTCACTGACTGGAGATGTGTCAGCATCAGGAAGGACATGGGCTACATTCTTAGCGATATCCACAACTGCTTCAATATCCACATCCAACTCAACAAGAATCTCGGAAGGTGAAGGTGCATCAGCGTCTGGTGCATCTTAAGCTGATACATGTAAGTGTTTGAGAAAAGCAAGCAAAATTTCTACTAAGTAGAAATTAAACTAAGATGGTACAATGCTTACCCTGAGGACTATCATCGACTTTGTCAGTCGCTTGATCTGTTTCAACAGTTAGTACAGTTTCCTCAGGCTTCGGGACCTCTTCATCAGGATCCTGAAAATGAGCAACCTTCCCAGAAAGAGTAGTGGGTCTAGGCTCAGGAGAAGATTCAGGAACAGCGTCCGAAGACAAAGGAGGAATACTCGCTGAGTCTTCAAGCGCTGGCTCGACTGGAATGCTTGTTGATGCAGTTGGAGTAGATGAAGGAGTACGCCTGCGTGCTAGCGGTACTTCTTCTTCTTCGTTTACATGGAGGATAAACGCTGGAGGGGGAGAGGGAGATTTAGGAGAAGGAGATTGAGACTTTTATTTTTTCTTGGGCTCCAGCTTCTGTTTCTGCTTCTTTGCTGGTTTTGATGGCTCAATGACTTTTAAGGTGATTTTCCATTTTGGTCGCTTAACCACCACTTCTTCCGATGATGATGAAGACGAAGACGCTTGCTTTTCATCATTGCTCCGAACAACTCCTTCGGCAAGAAGTCGCTCACGCTCGTCTTTGGGAATCGCTGCATCGCCACGTTTCCTTGGCCTTAACAGCTCGCCAATCAGTTTCTTTCCATAAAACTTTAGCGCAGGTATTTTCTTTCCAGCGGCATTGGTGTAACCGCTAGCACTAAGAATTCTACATAAGATGATCCCGTAAGGCTTGGGATTTACCGACTTGGCCATCGCTTTCTTGAAGCGATTGAACACATAGAGTGACCAATTTATCTTCAGCTTGGTCAGAATGGCTACCATCATCTTGTACTGATGATTGGAGACTTTATCGAAGCTTCCCTTTTTGCATTCGATCATCTTGGCGCATATGTCCGCAAGAATGCCCTTCATATCATTTTTCTTGAAGTTGGGTTCGTAGGCAGCCTCAACTTCATCTTTCTTGATCAATGTCCATACCTTTGTAGCATCACCAACAGTGACATTTTCTACTTCGGCACCATCACTTGGCAAATTTAGTAGAGAAAGAGTGAGCACGAAGGTCTCACGGGCAAAGGAAAAGACACAGGAAATTGAGTTTCCGTCGTTGGAGATTTTTGCATTCTTGAAGAAAAAGTGAGTTTCTTCCTCAAAGTAGTTGAAAACGGTAGTTATCATATCGCGTAAACCAGATTCCTGAACAAAAGGAAGAACAGTCCGAATAGGGAAATTCTGGTTATCGAAGAGATAGTCCCAGTTAACAAGAAAGCCGGCGTTAACAGTGACTGGTTTCTCTGATTTAGAAAGCATTGTTCGTTGAGCGCTTTGGTGAAGATATCTGCCAATTGTTTGTCAGTACCAATGAAGTGCATGGAGATATCTTTCTTTTGAACATGGTCACGCAAGAAATGGTATCGAATATCAATGTGTTTAGTCCTAGAATGAAGAACAGGATTTTGGGTCATAGCTAAAGCGCTTTGGTCATCACAATGGATTGGGGTAGGACCTAGGATTGTTCCATAATCTCAAAGTTGTTGTCTCATCCAAAGGATTTGTGCACAACAGCTCCCAGCGGCTACGTACTCTGCTTCAGCGGTAGAAGTCGCTATGGATTGTTGTTTCTTACTATGCCACGAAATCAGTCTATCACCTAGAAATTGACATGTACCACTAGTACTCTTTCTATCTATTTTGTATCCTGGAAAATCTGCGTTTGAATAACCAATTAGTTCAAAAGGAGAGTCCCTTGGATACCATAAGCCCACATTTTGTGTGCCTTTTAGGTATTTAAGGATTCTCTTGGTAGCATTTAAGTGTGATTCTCTTGGATCAACTTGAAAGCGTGCACACATGCATACCGAAAACATAATATCGGGTCTACTAGGGGTAAGATAAAGAAGTGATCCAATGATACCTCTATAGTTAGTGATATCAATTTTCTTTCCACTTTCATCTTTATCTAACTTAAGTGTTTGACTCATTGCAATTTTTGAAGATGATGCATTTTCCATACCAAATTTCTTAATCATATCACGTGTGTATTTAGCTTGGTTTATAAATATGCCATTAGGAAGTTGTTTAACTTGTAATCCTAAGAAGAAAGTTAATTCACCCATCATGCTCATTTCAAATTGATCTTGCATCATTTTCGAAAATTTCTCACACAATCGCTTATTAGTAGAACCAAATATAATATCATCAACATAGATTTGGACTAAGAGAATATCTTCATTATGGGTAATTTTAAATAACGTTGTATCAACGCTGCCTTTTGAAAAGCCTTTACCTATAAGGAAGATAGAGAGAGTGTCATACCATGCTCTTGGTGCTTGTTTAAGGCCATAGAGTGCCTTATCCAATTTGTAGACCATACTTTTACCATGGTTGTTGATGAATCCTGGAGGTTGCTCCACATAGACTTCTTCTTGGAGTTTACCATTCAGGAATGCACTCTTCACGTCCATTTGGTATACTGTGAACTTGTTGAATGCGGAAAATGCTAAGAACATTCTAATCGCTTCAAGACGGGCTACTGGGGCATATGTCTCATCAAAATCAATACCCTCTTCTTGACAATAACCTTGAGCGACTAATCTGGCTTTGCTTCTTATAACAATGCCATCTTGTTCCTAAAAAACCATCTAGTCCCAATAACTCCTTGGTGAGTTGGCCTTGGTACTAGCGTCCGAACCTTGCTTCTCTCAAATTGGTTAAGCTCTTCTTGCATTGCTTCTACCCAACTTGAATCACTGAGCGCTTCATCCACTTTCTTTGGTTCCATTTGAGATAGGAAACTTGCGAACATGGCCTCATTGATTGTAGAGGACCTAGTTCTAACAGGTGCTTCAATATCTCCATTTACTAACTCAGGTTGATGATCTCTAAACCTTTTACGATCTGGTTGGAAAGGGTTGAGAGACTCTTGATTATCAACCGCTTGACCCTCATCTATCTCTGGCGCAATCGCTGCATCATTCACAGTTCCATTTTACTCTTGATGATCATTCTCTTCATAATCATCAGCGATTCTGACAATATCATCATTTGTAACCTCACGAGTAACTATAGGAATAGCCACAAAAATCTCATCATCCTCGTCATCACTGTTATCACCAAGATTAATTCGTGACGCTTGTTAGGTAAGATCTTCAATTCCAACATCATCAGGATTAACCTTACTCGGTTCTTGGTTAGCATCGTTAAACATAACATGAATGGACTCTTCAACCTTCGATTTGATCTTATTTAGGATGCGAAAACTCTTTCCATTCTTGGCATAGCCTAGAAAGATTCTCTCATCTGCTTTAGGATCAAATGTCTATAGACTTTGTGATCCATTGTTATGAATGAAACCTTTTGAACCAAATACATGAAAATATGAAACGTTAGTCTTACGTCCCTTCCACAACTCATATGGAGTCTTCTCATGTTGCTTGTTGATCATACACAGGTTCTGAGTGTAGCAAGCGGTATTGATAGCTTCGGCCCAAAACCTTTAAGGCAGCTTAGACTCTGCAAGCATCGTCCTGGCGGCTTCTTTAAGCGTTCTGTTCCGTCGCTTGGAAACTCCATTCTGTTGAGGTGTTCTAGGAGCAGAATACTCATGAAGTATTCCAAAATCTGTACAAAACTTCTCAACAAATTGGTTAGTAAATTCAGTTCCTCTATCGCTTCTAATTCTCATTACTTTTAAATCTTTATAAGTTTGCAATTGACGAATTAGCGATGTGAGCTTGACACTAGTTTCATCTTTGGTCGCTAGGAGTTCTACCCATGTATAGCGAGAGAAATCATCAACTATTACTAGAGAGTACTTTTTACCACTTGCACTCATGATTTGAATAGGACCAAACAAATCTAGATGCAATAGTTCAAGAACTCTAGAAGTAGATAGGCATGGTTTCTTCTTAAAAGATGATTTAACTTGTTTACCCATTTGACATGCATCACATAAGCGATTCTTTTGAAAGGAATCCTTAGGTAATCCCTCTACAAGATTTAGCGATATTAACTAATAGATTGTCTTAAAGTTGAGGTGATTCATTTTTCGATGCCATAACCAACCCAATTCATTTTGACTTTTAGCAACAAATCATGTGGGGTTGTTATCAATTGTAGAATCCCAATCCACTAAATAAACATTATTTGTTCGTTTTCCTCTTAATTTAGTAGACTTAGTCTTAGCGTCGTTAACATAGCAGAAGTCGCTTGAAAATTTTACTTTAAAGCCTTTATCACAAAATTGACTATTGCTTAACAAATTATACTTAAGACCCTCAACATAATATACATCACTGATCATGATGTTCCCCCTATGCATGACACCTATACCTTTGGTTTTACCTTTGGAGTTATCACCGAATATAACTTGAGGACCGTTGGTTGCATGATAGTTGACCAAGAGATCCTTTGATCCAGTCATATGCCTTGATGCCCCACTATCGAAATACCAAACAGAAGCATCGGTGTTGGCTCTAGGTACCTGCATTAAAGGATAGTTCTAATTCTTCTTAGGTACCCATGTTGTCTTGGGTCCTTCATTGTTAGTGACTTTGGTTTGAATTAAAACTTTAGGAACCCATATTTGCCTAGTCTTTATTGTAGGAATACTGGTCTTCTTGGGTTTCACATTGTGTTGTGTGTGCTTTTTGGGTTTATAGTAATATCCTTGATTATAATAGTAATCATAATCATAATCATAATCATAATTATCATAGTAGCGATAATATGATCTAGACCATTGTGTATATTGACGCTGGTATTTCCTTAGCGCTGGCTTAGGGTGCACTTTTAGTGCTTGATGCTTGGCGCTTGATTCACAGTGGTCAGGTTTATCCTTAGCCTTTTGAGCATTTGGATGAACTCGTTTTTGTGGATCATTTGCTTTCGCCTTTCCCTTGCCTGAGTCAGCTTTGGCTTTCTCATTTGGCCTCGTACCATTGTCGCTAGGTTCATTTAGCGTTTGTCCTTGTGAACCTTTCTTGACAAAGAAAACACCCTTTCCTTTATTGTTCGCCGTAACATTAGATTTATTTGATTGTTTACCAAATTTATTACATCCTAAACCGGTCTTTTCACCAAATATTCTTGTTACCTCAGTCACATTATCCAACTTTCTTGAAGCTTTTGATAATAATGAGATGAGCTGCTCTGATTTGGCAAGTCTAGCAATCAGATCAGCTTCTCTATTGACTATTATATCAAGATCGCTTTTCAATTGAGTAATCTCACTCTCAAGCTATTGGTTCTTCTCAATGCATTGTTGTTGAACTTGCAACTCTGCTTTAAGCGTTACTTTATCACTTGTGAGTGATGAAATAATAGCGAAGTGATTTTGATATATTTTGGCGGCATCTTGACAATCTTTATAATATTCATTGACTTTGTTAAGTAATTCATCATATGAGAGAGGATGAGATAATTCAGTGGTTACCTCTGGTAGCGAGTCGTCAGATGCTTCATCATCTCTTGCCATAAGACAAATCAACGCTGAGTCGCTTGTTGGTTCATCATCACTACTCTCATCTGATGATTCCAAATCCTCTTCAGGTGCGAAGAATGGTTCAGATTCCGCTAGCAAACCTTGTTGGCGAAGGTTGCTCCTGAATTGGTTTCTATCCGCATAGTCTTGCCTTGTGGGCTTAGACACATTTGGATAAGGGCAATTTACCTGGTAGTGCCCTGGTTTCCTGCAATTATAACATAAATTAGTTTTCATTTTCTGTTCAGTAGTTAATCTCTTGGAAATGACTGGTGCTGAGAGATTCTGAGTAGGAGACTGTGGCGCTTGATATGGTACTGGCGCTACTGGTTGAGGTGCTGAGTACACTGGCGCTTGATACTGAGTCGTTGGTGTAGGGGGAGGGATTTGAAATGAAGTTTGTCCAATAGGATTTCTCTTTTCATATCTTAGAAATTTTTTGAATTTCTTGACCAATAAAGCCATCTATTTTTCTTCATTGGATTCCGTTGATTTAACCTCACTAACCGCTTTACCCTTACTCTTAGTTGTAGCGATTAAAGCTCCTGATTCAATCGCTGAAGTCGATGTGTCGCTGACTTCACCCAATTCGAACTCAAATGCCTTTAACACTGAAAACACATGTTCTGGAGTAAGAGTCTCCAATGTTTGTGATTCTCTCATAGAAACAGTCTTAATTAAATACTTGCTTGGAAGACTTCTGAAAATCTTATTGACCATTTCCTTATTGGTCAATTCCTTGTCTAATGACGCTAACTCTGTGGTGAGCAAAGTAAACCTTGCGTCCAATTGTTCTAGCGTCTCATTGGTCTGCATCTTAAAATTTTCGAATCTTTGCATAGCTATGGAGAGCTTGTTCTCCTTCATTTGTGTTGAGCCTTCACACACTATAGCCAACTTATCCCATATTTCTTTGGAAGTTTTACATTGCTTGATCTTGTTGAATAATGCATCATTGTCTCCTAACGCTGAGTAAAGTGCACTTCGTCCAACATTATCCAGATTTGCTCTTTTTCTATCCTCTAGAGTCCATTCTAACTTGGGTTTCTCGACATAATCATCTGGAGTTGCTTCATCAGCTCCAGGTGCTTGAGTTATCACTTTCATAATCTGAATGGGGTCATCTTTGATTACATCACACATTTCATTATCGCAAGAACATCAAGACACGAATGGTCTAAGTTTCCAAGAATCATAGTTTCATTCTACCAACTTAGGCATTTTGTTAAAAGCCATAATGAGATGTTTTGAGAGAGTTTTAAAAATGACTAAGTTTTAGAAAAATGGATCTAAACAAGCAGTTACGCTTGGAAACGCTTAGGTTTCTACTTCAACCGCTCTGATACCACTTGGTGGTCCCAAGTGGCATACGAAAAGGGTCTAGAAGAGGGGGGGAGGTTGAATAGACCCTGAAGTCTTTTTCAACTTCAAAAATTTCGTATCACTTTTAAAAATTATAACGCTTAGGTAGCTAAGCGCTTGGTTTAGGCGCTTCAGTAAAGGTAACTTAGACTTAGTGATTTTAGCAATTTACCAAAGTAGGGTAAAAGCTTTAATCACTTAATCAGGGTTAGCACAGCGGAAATGATTTGAAAGCTTTAGCGTTCGTTTGGGTTAAATAGTCGCTTAGCAGATTGACTTGTTTCAGAATAGATAGAATAATATAAAACAAGACAATAATAAAAGTAAATGACACAAGATATATAAGGTTCAGTGGGTGATGTAATTCCAGCTACGTCCTTCTTCTCCTTTTTCACTTGGAGGGAATTTACTAAGATGATTATCAAAGAATCACACAGAATCTTCTACAAGATAGTAAATAGGTGAAAATGATCTCGGGCTCTTTGATCACACAGATCTCATCACCAATGAAGATCTTCTACTACAAGCTTCTCTCACTCAGAAATACTGCCTGTAAGGGGTTTCAACAACTTTCTCACTCAGATGAAAGGTTGAGGGTTTTATCACAAGGGTTTGTTTGTTTTTGGAAAGATCAAACAACTTGGAATATCTCAGTAAGAACTTAGGTTTCTTCTTTGGAAGAAGTTTGAGATATTTGTGAGTGTATGGAATGTATGTGAAAAACTTGAAAGATTTTGTCTATGGAGTTTCTAAGATTTTTCTCAGCAAAGTTTCCTTGTGTGTTTACGTATATTTCTCTTGTGTGTATATATCTCTATATTGGGGTTTGCTGGAAGAAAGTATTTATAGGTAATTCTTGGGATTATGTCCGTTGGACACATGTAGGAGCGTGCCTTTCACGCGGCGCATGAGTATACTTTTTTCTCTGACATTCCTGAAATTCTGCTAGTTCCGATTGGACAGGGGCAGCTATAAACTCTGAATTTCTGACAGTCTAGTCAAAAGGTGGCTTGTCCACAAGTCAAATTGGCTTATCACATTTAATGCTCTTATCAGGCTTTTAATGCATTTGAATTTATTTCCCGTTGGAAATAAATGTCCGTGGAATGATTGCAATTAAGTCCTTCATGACTTGAGAATTTATTTCAAGTGAATCTGATACTGATCGCTAGAGTGCTTTGAGCGCTTGATCCATGAATCCTGAAATAGTCCTTTAGCATTTGACAGACGCTAAGGATAAATCTTCATTTTCTTCTGACTTCAGACGCTGATCATCAACTCCATCTCTAATAGGCTCACCTAGAATTCTATTAGCGATTCGCTATCTAATACTGAGACTAAAATCTACAAAGATAAAAATTACAAGCCTAACAAAATTACATTCTTTTAAACGCTTATACAATTGATCTATGAAACATAAACTTACATTATATTTTGG
Source organism: Buddleja alternifolia (assembly GCA_019426215.1). Lineage (NCBI taxonomy): Eukaryota > Viridiplantae > Streptophyta > Magnoliopsida > Lamiales > Scrophulariaceae > Buddleja > Buddleja alternifolia. Next base: position 3,504,791 of record CM033398.1, on the reverse strand, counting down.
GGTCTAACATAAAATCCAATCTTGTCATCATCAAAACATCTAACATGAAATTTCCTAACAAGTGACGAGTTTGATGTATACCTCAGAGAGAATGGTATAGTGTTACAACTCACACCTCCAGCGACACCACAGTTAAATGGAGTAGCAGACCAAAGGAATCGAACCTTGTTGGACATGGTTCGCTCCATGCTCAGCTACACAGACTTACCCATTTCACTGTGGGGTCACGTGCTGCTTACAGCTGTACACATTTTAAATAGATGTCCGTCCAAGTCCGTTCCTAAGACTCCATATGAGATATGGAGAAATAGGAAACCAAGTCTTAATCACACCAAGATTTATGGATGTCCGACTTATGTCAAAAAGACTAAAATGAACAAGTTGGAGGCTAGATCCTTGAAGGGACATTTCGTTGGATATCCTGAGGATTAAATGGGATACCTTTTTTTACCTGCACGATGATCAGAGGATCATTGTAGCTTGACAAGCCAACTTTCTTGAAGATGAGTTCATTCAAGAAGGAGGAGCGGGTGGAAAGATTGTTCTAGAAGAATAAAATGAAACTCCAATGGATACATCTACACAGGAAGAAAGAACCGAACCTTCTGTAACACAACCACAACCGCGAAGATCAAGTAGAGTACCTCAACCGCCTGAGAGGTACGGATATCTAGTACAGAGGGAGCTGGATCTTCATTCTGTATTAGAGGAGGATCATGGAGATGATCCCTCCACTTTTGATCAAGCAATGGTGGATGTGGATGCTACTAGATGGCGTGAAGCAATGCAAACTGAGATCGATTCGATGCACGCAAACCAAGTCTGGAAACTTATGGACCAACCTGAAGGGGTGAAACCAATCGGGTGCAAATGGATTTACAAGAGAAAGATTGGTGTTGATGGCAAGGTTGACCCCTACAAGGCCAGGCTAGTGGCGAAAAGGTATAGTAAAAAAGAAGAAATTTACTACCAAGAAACCTTTTCGCCAATGGCTATGATCAAATCAATAAGGATTCTACTTGCAATAGCCGCACACCTAGACTATGAAATATGGCTAATGGATGTCAAAACTGCATTCTCAAACGGATCCCTAGAAGAGGATATCTATATAGAACAACCTAAAGGTTTTGTATCCGAGGAGCATATTTATAAGGTGTGTAAGCTTGAGAGATCCATTTATGGACTCAAGCAAGCATCCGGTAGCTGAAATCTACGTTTTGATGAGGTTGTCAAAGTATTTGACTTCATCAAGAATGAAGACGAGCCATGTGTTTACAAGAAGGTTAGTGGGAGCAAGATAACATTCCTTGTGTTATACGTAGATGACATATTACTCATAGGGAATGATATAGGAACGTTCACCACTGTAAAGAAGTGGCTTTCAAGTACTTTCTCCATGAAAGACTTAGGAGAGGCAACTTATATTCTAGAGATTTGAATTTACAGGGATCGAACAAATAGAATGATAGGGCTCTCTCAAGCCCTTTACTTAGAAAAGGTCCTAAAGAGATATACGATGGAGGATTCTAAGAAAGGGTTCCTGGCAATAAAGACATGGGATACATCTCTCAAAATTTATGTGTCCTCAAAGTGAGGAAGATAGAAAGGAAATGAGCACTATACTCTATGAATCAGTAGTGGGTAACCTGATGTACGCAATGTTGTGTACTACACGTGAAGTTCCTTATTCGGTAAGCGTTGTTAGTCGATTTCAAGCAAACCCTGGCAAGGAACATTGCATGGCTGTGAAGAATATCCTAAAGTATCTGAAGAACCAAGGATATGATTCTCATCTATAGGAGTGGTAACCTGAGAGTGAACGGGTACACTGATTCAAATTTTCAATCTGATGTCGATGACCAGAAATCCACCTTAGGATTTGTATTCACCCTTAATGGTGGGGCGGTGACTTGGAACAGCTCCAAGCAGAGCATAACCGCGGACTCCACTACAGAGGCTGAATACATAGCTGCCTCTGAGGCAGCTAAAGAGGCCGTTTGGATTAGGAAGTGCATAGAAAAATTTCAAGTGGTTCCTACCATAAAGATCTTATTGCCACTTTATCGTGACAACACTGGAGAAATAGCGCAAGCAAAGGAACCTAGGTCTCACAACAAGTCCAAACACATCAAAAGGAGATATCACATCATAGGACAGATCGTTGCACGAGGAGAAATGTCTGTTCAGAAAATAGCCTCAGCTGACAATGTCGCTGATCCATTGACCAAGCCACTGGCACATGCGGTGTTAGAAAAACATCTCGAGGGGATGGGTATTAAATACCATAGTAAATGGCACTGAGTGCAAGTGGGAGATTTTTAGAGTATATGCCCTCAAATGCCATAAAGAGGATAGATTTATAGGGCATTGATTTGTAACTAAACAATATCTTTTAGTTATATATATAAGGCATTATTTTGCTATTTTCTTATAGGCATTTGTAAGGTGTTAATAAACATCGTAAAGTCCTTGATAATAAGGCAAACCTTCTACTTCCTATGGGTTAGGAAGAATGACACTAGAAAGGTTTGATCCTTATTATCTAAGTTGGGTTCGCAAGTCTAAGAGAGTATTGACTGGACATCAATACTAGACAAAGACTTGTATGATGTAAGTTTTGATAGAGAAAGTGCTAGTCGAACACTATAGGAATGATAGTGGGAACTTATGTAATATACATATCAGTTAGACTGATATGCTCGAACACGGCTCGCATCGGTTACATCACATGGGTATTCACTCACTGACAGTCAATGATGAAACTGATAAGTTGTGATAGGTACGCGTGAACCTTAAACCTGAGGAATCGAGTTGAAGATGTACTTGTGACATCAAGTCTGTCATTGGAGTAGTTAGATTCAATTCACCCTTTGGTGGGATTGACCTCGAAGTGCGACTTGATGGGCAAGTAGCATTGTTAACTGATTAGCAAAATGAGATTTATTCTCTCATAAGAGAATGAGCTAAATATTCTTTGCAGTCATGAATGAGTAAGGTTAAAACTCTTTGGCCAAAGCATAAAGAGATACTCATGTTAGACATGAAAGTATACTCAATGACCTCAACTCATTATGAGCTATGCATATGGTCAAGTCATGTGAGTATGACTAAAACCATGACTCTCACTTAATTGGGATATAAGAATAAAAGGTTTATACTCGGTTTGTACGCGTACGGTATTCGCAGCGTATAAGGATTGGAATGATCCTATTCATTCGTTCTCAATTGGGATACGATGTGAGCCACGTGACTGGCTAGGTGTTACTCACATCCTTTTGGTTTTCTCTCAATTTCCTTTTGAGACGAAGCTAAAGAGTCGCGCTTAAAGGAAGTGCAAAAGGAAAATCATGGAAAAGACTTGAGAGAATTTCGGTATTGATATCGTGATTAATTAATTAATTAATCATTGGATGATTTTAATTAATTAATTAAGTTAATGAATTAATTAATTCTTTAGAGGAATTTAATTATAAAATTAACATGAATTTAATTGATTACTTAATTAATTAATTTATTGGATAAATAACATTAATTATTTAATTAATTAAAAAAGGCAAAAAATAGGACTAAAGCTCGAAGGCTTAAAAAGCCTTGAAGTGGGCGTCCATAGTAAGGCCTTAGTGACCTAGGTTATTGTTTTCTATTGTAGTATAAATATACTACTTATTGAAAAAATAACTAAGTGATTAAGTCATAACTTTCTCTCCAAGTCAAAACTCTCTAACCTCTCTCTTTCTCTCTAGCTGTCTTCCCCAAGAGAAGAAGAAGAAGATTTTCGCTTTTGATTCCGGCGTGGCAATTTAGAGACAGCGATGAATTTGCTGTTCAAGAAGGGATAGCAAAGCTGGTTTAGAATTCAACATACGCGAAGAACGGTAAATAAATTCGAAACCCAATTTAAATATGTGAAACAGAGATGAGCCACTTGGGATTTAAATATTTTGTCTTCCGCTGCGTTTTTATTTTATGCAATTTTTCCCAACACGGGCTGGGTCATAATGGTGCGAATAAACATGGCTTCTATTTGGCCTCTTTTCAAGCGGGACATTTCTTTACCCTTACAAACAATTGATATGGGCCAATTAAATTCCTAGATCGTTATTCTAGACTTAAAGAAATAGTTTATGCATATAAACCTACTCAAATTGGGTTCATGACAAAAATTATTTAATATTATAGTAAGATAGTCGCGACTCATCCACTTTGAAGCAAGCTTTCAAGACGAATGTCCTGTGCATGAGTCTCGAGGGGGCATTTGTAGACAAGTTAAATTTTAAGTCCAAATAAATTGTGACAAGTGGAAAATATGATATTAATTATCAATTTAAGTCTTTAATTTATATTTTGGGATTTACTAAAGTTAATTCCAAAAAATTAAATAATTGATATAATTGATATTTTAATATTTATTTTATTGGCAAATCAAATCGCGACACATGTCAAATTGAGGTGGTCTAGTCAATCAAATTATGTCTTACAGTAAAGAAGTCATTGATCAATCACGCTGCGCCAAATGGATATGTTAGCCAATCAAATGGCTCCAAAGTAATTGATATTTATCTCTTTAAATTAATATAGATATTAAAGAGATAATATCTATTTAATTTATCCTCGTCAAATATTAGCCAATCAAATGACTCAAAAGTAATTGATCTTTATCTCTTAATAAATAAATATTAAAGAGATAATTGTCAAAGGAGTTTAAAAAATTTGTGATTTCTCCATCCTACACCTATAAATAGGGTCCATGGGAGATCACATTAAGCAAAAATTAAATTGGAGCTAGAGATGACAAGAGAAGTTCCCAAATTCTCTCTACAAGTTCTTCAAATTCAAGAAGGTGTTCAAAGCAAACTTCAAAGTGTTTTTGGCGAAATTCATCAAATTATATCGTTTAATCCGAGACTAAGGTTTTTAACCCCTCGAATAAATGTTATAAAAGTCCAAATCAAGTTGAAGGAAGATCAAAGCGACGAGCTGCCCTTGAAGCTTTCAACTTTCCCAATTCATTTACATCGTTTGATTCAAGAATAAGCTTTCAAGCCCTTGAATCGTGTTTGGAGCTAGTGAAGAGTCAGGGGATAAATCTTCGATAGGAGAATTATTCCACAAAAATTGTAATTTTCTTTAAATTGATTTATTTATTTGTCCATATTATCTTTTCTTATTTATAAAATTGCAGACTTGAAAATTTGTGTGAACAAGGATAGTAACATTTTTAGTTTTTGAAGCACACCATTTGTGTCAGAGTAGTCCTTCATGTGAAAAAATTAACATTACTGTCTTTAATATTCAAATTTTGCTTCACTTAAGTTTTTTTCGAATATCTTTACCCTACAATTGCTTCAGAATGCATGTTTATATACAAGAGTAAAAATGTCTGAGAAGGACTTAAGTGAAATAAATAATATTACATTAAGGACTTTAGTGAAAATAAAATTTAAACATTAGGAACGTTAATGTTAATTTTTTTCAATTAATAGACTATTCTGAGACAAATGGTGTACTTCAGGGACTAAAATTATCATTATCCCATCAAAATAAATAAATCAAAGTGCTGACAAGTTACTCTACAATTTGCACATACATGCACCAATGTACGCTGAATGCACATATCACACTTGCATATTTTCTTAAATGCCTACTATAACACTCCGTTTGGTTTAAGAAAATTGATAGAGAAAGAAAAAGAAAACATAAGGAAAACCATTTTCCATCGTTTGGTTACTAGAGAAAATGAAAAGGAAAATAAACTAGAGAAAATGAAAAGGAAAAGAAAATAAGAGAAAAAATCTAATACTAATTTGGGTGAATAGCCTTTTAAAAGGGTGGGAAAAAGAAAATGGTTTCCTTGTATTTTCTTTTCCTTTCTCAAGCAATTTCCTTAAATCAAATAGAGTGTAAGAGAATTTCCCCCTCTCTAAAGTTACGGAATACCCACTTACCCCCAAGCAGGGAAATTAAATGTTAGACCGGGACCAATAAGAGATGTGATGGTAAAAAGCACGGAAATCACCGTGATCAAAGAGTGAATTGAAGACTGGACCATTTATGATAGACTTACCCCACAAAGCACCATAGTATCTGCTGATTCCACAACATACACACGTAAAATGGAAAAAAACCGACCCTGCTTAGATATATCTTAAAATACGACATATCCGACTCAACCAAAGCTGCAACCTTTCAGTGAAAACATTGCAAAAGCAAATGAACAGACATCAATCAATATTTAGTTTTGTAAAATTAAGCATATTCTTGCAAAAGGAGAATGACAATATAATGTACATTCAGGCTTCAGGTTGCATCTTCTCGCATTCTTCCCTTATGGACCGGAAAAGAACTGTGGATAAGTATCTGTCACCAAAGCTAGGAAACACAACCTATACAACAAGAATACACCATTCTTTAACCAAGTTAGAATAAGAACAACATACTGGCGATCATAACTTTGTGTTAGGAGAAGCAGCAGCCATTATATTGTTGAACAATCTGCACTAAAACAAGAACCCGAAACGAAATGGATGAAGCTGATTAATCAAGGCGAGAGAAGACTCACTTTCCTTAACGCAAATTGCCCCGCTATAGGTGGTACGGGTCTATGCAATAGCGTCCCAAGATACAACAATTATACTTTCTGAATTAGAACCACTTCAAATTCAGAAACTCACGATGCAGCATCAGCTGCACAGTTTCTCCTTTCATAGACAATGTCGGGATTTCCAGCATTGTTGATGTTGTCAATTTCAGAAAAGTGACAGAATGAACAATGAAACAATTTTCCGTTAAGTAAAGAGAGTCTTTGATACAATTGGGCCATCTCCTTCTATTGGGCTACAGAACTCGGTGGGGCTAAAAGAGCAATTGGAAGTTGTGGACTGTACAAGCAAGGCTAAGAGAATTATTAAAAGGCCCACTTGGCTTAAGGACTTCACCAGCAAATAGTACAACATTAAAATATTACCCTAGCAAATATCAATTAGGATAGGACACGTGTTTAGTCCTTCCTCTGAAATTATTGTATCCGTTCTTAACAACCTGGAGTGAATGAAAATGGCAAATAGCCAATTTGCAGAATTCTAAAAATTTCTCTTCCCTTCCCTTTTTTTTCTGGAGTTTTCTAATTCCTTCCTCGAATAAGGAATTAATTCAGTCTAGGCCTAACATTGGTGCTTTCATCTCGACATCACTATGCCTCCCAACCAAGCTCTTCAAGACGCCATTACTACCCTTACTGACAAAATCGCCGACCTCCAGTCCAGTTTTGATGCTCGCCATGAATCACTCACCGCAGTGGTGACTGATCTTCAAGCCAAGGTCGCTTCCTTGCCTTCAGCCGCCACGGCTTCTTCCAGTCACACTCCTCCTTTACCACCTCCTCCGCCTTCTCCGGTCACTTTTCTACACTCCACACCTCCGCTTCACGCTACTAACCCACTTCAATCCTCTTCACTTCCGAAACCCCCAAAAATCTCTCTCTCCCCATTTGATGGTTCTGACCCCTTAAACTGGATATTTCAGGCAGAACATTACTTCCGTTTTTACGGCGTCCCAACGGAAAATCGATTGGAGTTGGCTGCCTTTTATATGTCGGGCGACGCTTTGGGGTGGTTCAAATGGATGTATTCAAACCACCAACTCTCCACTTGGGATGCCTTTCTTCGGGCCTTGGAGCTCCGTTTCGGTCCATCGACTTATGCGAACCACCAAGCCGCATTATTCAAACTCCGACAATCTTCTTCCGTCGCGGAATATCAGGTTCAATTTGAACGTCTTTGTAACAGAATCGTGGGTCTATCTCAGGATGCAATCCTTAATTGTTTTATCTCCGGGTTACGCCCGGATATCCAACGGGAATTAGCCGTATTACAACCACATTCCATTTCCCAGGCTCTCGGCTTAGCCAAATTACTAGAGTCTAAACTCGCTCATAGCCGTATCTCCTCCACTCCTTTACTACCAAAACCACCACCCCCTCCACAACATTCTCTTCCGTCTGCCTTACCCTCCCCGAAACCACCTTTTCCCATTAAACGACTTACTCCTCCCGAAATGCAAGAACGTCGGGCCAAGGGCTTATGTTTTAATTGCGATGAAAAATTTCAGCCCGGACATCGCTGTAAATCTAAACCGTTTCTCTTATTATTATCTACCGATGAATCCGATCTTCCTCCTTTCGACGATTTTTCGTCCTCCGAGATCTCATTTCCACCCTCTGATTCCCCATTTCCACCCCCGCCGTCTTCATATTTATTGCCGTCGGACTCCGCTTCCCCCACGACGGAACCCTCTCTTTTATTTCACATCTCCGAAAATGCCCTCACGGGTACGCCATCCCCCCAAACGTTACGTTTACAGGGGACAATTGCTGGCCACTCTATTACTATTCTCGTCGATTCCGGTAGCTCCCATAATATCCTACAACCTCGAATGGCTGATTTCCTCCATTTACCAGTTGAACCCACACCTGATTTCTCTGTTATGGTGGGCAATGGTCAACTTTTACATGGGATGGGTATTTGTCGTAATATACTATTGGATATTCAATCCAATTCATTTTCTATTTCTTGTTACATCATTCCAGTACATGGTGCGGACTTAGTCCTTGGAATCCAGTGGCTTCAAACTCTTGGCCCAGTTCTTTCAGATTTTGCTATCCCATCCATGTCTTTTGTTGTTCATGGTACATGGGTCACACTTGTGGGCTCTAATAGAATTTCAGCCCAACCCGCATCCTTCCATCAACTTTGCCGTTTTATCCATACGGATGCCATCGCTTCGGCCCACTCGATTGTCATGCTTCCCTCCGACTCCCCTTCTAATTGTTCATTTTCTGATGAAATTTCCTCACTTCACACCGACCTTCAGCAACTCCTAAACACTTATTCCTCACTATTTTCCACTCCTCATGGGCTTCCCCCTTCTCGAGCCCATGACCATCACATCCACTTATTACCCAATTCTGCTCCCGTGAATCTTAAACCGTACAGGTACCCGCACTGCCAAAAACAGGCCATGACTGAATTGATTGCTGAAATGTTGCAGGAAGGAATTATTAAGCCCAGTATAAGCCCATTTTCTTCACCGGTTCTCTTGGTAAAAAAAAAGGATGGTACGTGGCGTTTTTGTGTTGATTACCGTGCCTTAAACACTCTTACTATTAAAGATCGATTTCCTATACCTACTGTTGATGAATTATTGGATGAACTGTACGGTGCTAAAATTTTTAGTAAATTGGATTTCCGTTCCGGTTACCACCAAATTCGACTTGCCCCTAATGATACTTATAAAACTGCTTTCCGAACTATAGATGGTCACTTTGAGTTTTTGGTAATGCCGTTTGGGCTCACTAACGCCCCTTCGACATTCCAATCGGCTATGAACGACTTGTTTCGTACTTTTTTGCGACAATTTGTCTTGGTATTTTTTGACGATATTTTGGTTTATAGTCGGACGTGGCAAGATCACTTGCATCATTTATCGGAAGTTTTTCGTTTATTATCCACTAATAAATTTTTTCTGAAATTTTCTAAGTGTTTGTTTGGAGTTCCTACTGTGGATTACTTAGGCCATGTTATTTCAGTCGAGGGTGTGGCAGCGGATCCAGACAAAATCCAAGCTATTGTGGATTGGCCCACACCTCGGTCAGTTTCGGAGTTGCGTGGATTTCTGGGGTTAACGGGCTACTATCGTAGATTCGTTCGACACTATGCCACGATAGCTGGCCCATTAACGGATTTATTAAAGAAGGACTGTTTTATATGGAGTACACAAGCTACATCTGCCTTTACAAATCTCAAATCAAGCATGACTTCACTACCACTACTTCGACTGCCTAATTTCACTATTACCTTTGACCTGCATACTGACGCTTCAGGCTCTGCTATTGGTGCGGTACTCTCCCAAGAACAGCAACCGATTGCCTTCTTCAGCAAAAAGCTTTGCCCCCGCCTTCGTTCTTCCTCTACCTATGTCCGGGAAATGTTCGCCGTTACCGAGGCGGTAAAAAAATGGCGACAGTACTTACTTGGCCGCCCCTTTCGTATCTACACAGATCAACAAAGTTTGAGAAATATGCTCACACAACACATCCAAACTCCAGAACAACAAAAGTGGTTAACAAAGCTTCTAGGCTATGATTATGTCATTATTTACCAACCTGGAAAACAGAATTGTGTTGCGGATGCCTTATCGCGTATTCCGGTAGACTCGACTCCTTCTCACATGGCTGTCTCTCAGCCTACCTTTGCCATCATTCCTCAACTACAATCCTTCTTTCGCTCTGAACCTGTGGGGCAACAGTTTGTTTCACGGTTACGTTCGGATCAACGAATGCACTCGGTTTTCACATACGCTGATGGTATCGTTTATTTCAAAGGTAGAATATTTGTTCCAAAGGCGTCTGGACTGCACAAACACTTACTTTCTGAATTTCACGACACTCCTATCGCGGGGCACTCGGGCATTCAGGCCACTTTCACTCGTTTATCGGCATCCTTTTACTGGCCAGGGATGAAATCCGATGTTACTCACCATGTTCAACAGTGCCACACCTGCCAACAATTCAAAACTCCAACACATAAACCATTCGGAACACTACAACCACTACCGATACCAAATCAGGTCTGGGAGGATATAAGCATGGATTTTATCACCAACTTACCGAATTCTTTGGGTAAGACGGCTATCTGGGTTATCGTTGACCGTTTGACCAAATTTGGACATTTTATCGCCCTGCCCAACCACTTCACCGCCGTTTCGCTTGCTCCTATTTTTGCTGTGGAGATAATTAGACTGCACGGGATTCCAAAAAGTATTGTTAGCGACCGGGACAGAATTTTTATCAGCAATTTTTGGCGTCAACTCTTCAAATTACAAGGTACAACACTTGCTATTAGCAGTGCTTATCATCCTCAGACGGATGGGCAAACGGAGGTATTGAATCGATGTTTAGAATCTTACTTACGGTGTTTCGTTGGTGAACAACCCCGACTTTGGGTTCGGTTTCTCCATCTTGCAGAATACTGGTACAACTCGTCTTTTCACTCTTCGATCGGAATGTCCCCGTTCCAAGCTCTGTACGGCCGCCTACCACCCACCATTCCTTCGTATATCGCCGGTTCCGCGACGGTGGCCACACTTGATGAATCCCTATTGAAACGACAAACACTCTTATCCGACCTTAAATTGAATCTTCGAAGTGCACGCCAACGTATGCAAGCTCAAGCAGATAAACATCGCACCGATAAAGAATTTGATGTTGGTGACTGGGTTTACCTTCGTCTCCAACCATACCGTCAGTTTTCCGTGGAACGCCGTTCTTCACAGAAATTTAGTCGCCGTTTTTTTGGTCCCTACTGCATCCTCCGACGCATTGGGCCGGTTGCTTATGAGCTAGATTTGCCGCCAGAAGCGAAAATCCACCGGGTCTTCCATGTCTCCTTACTGAAACCTTGTCGCGGTCCTCCGCCGTCTTCATCGTCTATATTACCTCCGGCGACTGTGGGAACTCAGCCGATTTTTGAGCCTAGATCTGTTCTTGGGGTTCGCACAGTTAAAACAAAGAAAGGGAATGAAAGGCAGATTTTAGTACAGTGGGAATTGATGTCTGAAGAAGAAAGCACTTGGGAGTCTTTAGAACATATAAAATTGGCTTATCCCCATTTTGACCTTGAGGACAAGGTCAAGTCTGACGGGCTGGGCACTGATACAATTGGGCCATCTCCTTCTATTGGGCTACAGAACTCGGTGGGGCTAAAAGAGCAATTGGAAGTTGTGGACTGTACAAGCAAGGCTAAGAGAATTATTAAAAGGCCCACTTGGCTTAAGGACTTCACCAGCAAATAGTACAACATTAAAATATTACCCTAGCAAATATCAATTAGGATAGGACACGTGTTTAGTCCTTCCTCTGAAATTATTGTATCCGTTCTTAACAACCTGGAGTGAATAAAAATGGCAGATAGCCAATTTGCAGAATTCTAAAATTTCTCTTCCCTTCCCTTTTTTTTCTGGAGTTTTCTAATTCCTTCCTCGAATAAGGAATTAATTCAGTCTAGGCCTAACAGTCTTCTCCCGCCTCAATTAATCAGCTTCATCCATTTCGTTTTGGGTTCGTGTTTTAGTGCAGTTTGTTCAACATATATTTCTTAAATTCTTATGGATACATAATACTCTAGTATAAGTAATAATGAGTTATTCTCATGAAACCAACGAAAAAAAAAATAATGAGTTATTCTCATGCTACATCCTGCGCAGCCAAAGATTGGTCCTCAGATAATATTTAATGCTCCCTCGTCCCATTTTATGTGGCCACCTTCACTGAAGGTCTTAGATGAGAGTCAAAAAGGTGACAATTGTATACATTTTTACACTCTCCCTTAAAATAATTTTTAAGACCCTTACAAGTAATTGTTGAGAGTCAGTAAATAAAATAGGAGTGATCAATTTGAGGACAGAAAAGTTAACTGTCACCATCTAAGGCAGAGAGAGAATATTACGGGGAAAATTACAGACCCCCTTATTTATTGTGTAATTACAAAAATTTCCCCTCACTTATTGAAAATTATCAACACACCCCTTCAGTAGGTCTATTTGTATGGTTTAGAGGGGTAAAATTATAAGAATATTTAAATACACAGGGGGTGCGATTGTAAGAAATATCTTAACACGAGGGGTGTGTTGATAATTTTCAATAAGTGAAGGGAGCTTTTGGTAATTAAACAATAAGTTAGGGGGGCTGTGTGTAATTTTTCCAATATTTAAATCACATGACTTAAAAATGGCTACTGAGTTTCTACTGACGACCCAGACTAGTTTTGGACGAATTAAAACCATCTTCTATCGGAAACCTGGTTTCTAATTGTATATTTTACATGATAAAGTTTCTAGTGGGCATAATTTTAGGCTACAATTTTAGTTTCTAGTTTAGAACTCATTCGCAGTGTCTTTCGGTAAGGTTTAACCTTTCTAAATATACAAGAATAACCAGTACATCAATAAACAGTTACATCTCGAGACCACCTTAATCTTTAAAAGTCAAATACCATTTTTAATTCTTTCCATGGTATCATTATATATATATCAAGGGACAAGACATTATATGCTAAGATCAACCAATTCATTAAATTTCAGTAGCACTTAGGGTGGGAAAAGTCAAAATCTGTCGATATACAGCAACAGTCGTGTATCGAACTTCAGATTAATCGAACTCCATGCAAACAGTAGTGATGAGAAATTATCAACTTTAAAGAGAAATCAACATACCGCGATAAGCTTTCCAGCATTTTCAGGTCTCTTTCCAACCTTAATAGCAGCCGCAGCTGCTGCTCCGGAAGAAATACCCACCTGGAAACAATTCAAAATCCAACAGAAACATTTACTTAACAACTATCGAACTAGTGTAATCTGAAAACACAAATGTTAAGAGAAAGGAAGACGAGAACAAGCTATCCGACATACATACATACATACAAACATATAGATATATATATATATATATATATATAGATAGATAGATAGATAGTGATATGGGCCAAAAATGTCAAGGGGTATTTTAGTAATTTACCCGCCCCAAGTCAGGTCGAGGCGCCCACCACGGGTCAAAGTCCGCCGTGGAAGGATTGGCCAAGCCCAAAAAAGACTGGCAAACCATTAAGCATAACAAGGTTATTCCTCTAGCCTAATAATAATAATATTTAAATTAAGCTTATTTGGTTGATGACAAGATAGGGCCCAAGAGCTCATATCACATAACCAGCTCCTTATAAATACATCAAAGGAGCTGAAGGTAGATCATTATCTGCTCTTCCCACAAAGAAGAGTGCTAGAGAGAAAGCAACTCACTATCATATAAGATTATCTACTCCCCCAGAAAAAATACACTGGCAATAGAGAGTAACCCCATCATCGAACTACGGATAGACTTGATCCCAATAATCCTGGTACGTAGGCAGCTCGCCATAGTCGAGTGTAGTCTATAAATCCACCAACTCCCACCTAGTTTGTCGTGTGTTGGAGCGATTCCTTCACCCCACGTGGTCAATCACGTGACAATCATACTCTGACGAATTTTATCATCATCAGATAGATAGATAGATATATGCATATGCCTGATTCGAATAACCTTTCAGTGAACTTGCTCTCTATGTTAATAAGTTAAGGCTTTGTTTGTTTGTGTTTTCATTATATTTTTTTCATTTTCATTTTCATCTGAAAATGAAAATACACACTTTACACTATTTTTAATTGAAAATATTCTCATTTTCATTCTTGTTTTTACGTTCCCGAAAAACAATCATTTATTTAAAATTATATTTCACATCATTTATCTCGCATTTTCTCTCTCATCCACCCATCACCATCCTCTCTCTCCTCTCTACTCTCTCATCTATATTCAATATCAAATTCAATACTATTCATCTAATTATTATTTTTTAATCATTTTACACACCACACACACAAATTTCAACTATTTTAAAAAACACAACCAAATACATCTACTTTTTTCACTTTTCTCACACGAAAATAGAAAACACGTTCTCCCATACATTTTGAAAAATAACGGTTGAAAATAAAATGAAAACATATCCAAACAAAGCCTAGTAGATTCAAAAGTTGTCCCAAAATTCTCATACCCTCTGTGCATCTTTTATATCACGTCAAAAGAATTTTCTACCACTTCTGCCGTCATATATTTTGTGTATATATATATATATATATAATACAAGGGAATTTATTTCAGTAGCTCGTGCAGCAAATAAATATACTTGACATTTTGTCAATTAACATCAGAAAATGGTCCTTCAAAAGTTATACTAAGTAATACTTATTAGTAATAGCATGCGTAGTATTGTTCAGGCAACAATATATATATTAACATGTAAAATTACTCCGAGAATATAATTTACCATGTTAAATCCTGTTACAACATAAACTGCTCTTAACAAAAACTTAACGTATGCAACAGGTTTGACGATTTTCGTGCTGCACTTCTACTTTTTTCCATCTATATCAGTGTTTGACGATTTTCGTGCATGCAATTTGATACATATCCATGACTGAGATTTCCCCTACTCAACACTTCGAGTTCGTTGTCTGACACCCCTGACCACATCCAAGCAACATATTTGGCCCCTAGTCACTCGCCCTCGACCTCGCACCACTCAAAACCCGAAATTAATGAAGCTCAAATTGTTCCAGAAATAAATGAAGCTCAATTTGTTTAAACAAACAAACGCGAGTTCTTTAACGGAAAACATATATAATTCATGAAATAGAATGTTAAACAACCACAAATTGTGCTTGAGCAAGCAAGCATAACAAGATCCAGTAATTTCTAGAGCACTATTTCAATGATTCAAACATTAAACATTGACGACCATATGCAAGTGTCTAACCCTCGTCATGAGTAGTCACAAATAATGTAACAGCTGCACTAAGCAACACTTACGATATTAGGACTAGTAAAATGCAGATCTACTGACCATCAGGCCCTCTT
This sequence comes from Buddleja alternifolia, assembly GCA_019426215.1. Taxonomy (NCBI): domain Eukaryota; kingdom Viridiplantae; phylum Streptophyta; class Magnoliopsida; order Lamiales; family Scrophulariaceae; genus Buddleja; species Buddleja alternifolia. The sequence continues at coordinate 3,489,292 of CM033398.1, read as the reverse complement.
GAAGAGCTAATTGCTTTGCAGTTCCCACAGCTTCGTCACCTGATATCTGACAAGGAAACAAGATTCAGTCAGCCAGCAGAAAAAAAGTTTAATTTACAAATCAATACATCCCAACCATGAATACTAGTGCGTGAAGCTGTAAATGCACTGCCCTCATTTGCAAGCGGATGAAGCTAGGTTAAAAACAGGATTCCATTCTCATATTCTTACTAGTAGTATAAACCTGTTGTCTATATAGCCAATGAAGCTATTAACTCAATCATTTGCAGAACGTTTAATTTCGTTTGAATAAGCAAATGTCCAAGTCTCCAAAATATTCAACTTCAACTCAGGCATATTGTACCTGGCAAACAATATCAAAGGTGGGACGCTGCTAAATGAATTTTACCTAAATCTCATATTAGGACTAGATTATGACCATGGGAAATCAAGAAGCCTTCTTTGTTTTTTGAAAATTTTATAAGCAACATGATGATTTCTTTTTTGGGAAAACTTCAGCTAGATCCCCTGAGGTCTTCTCTCGAAATACAGATAAACCCCTCTTATCTTTCAAATTTGAGCCGGTATGTGTAATTTGAAAGATAAGAGGGATTTATCTGTATTTCGAGCAACCTTAGGAGGTCTACCTGTAATTTTCCCTTTCTTTTTATGTTAAATTAGTGAACTTCAAGTATAAGTAGTCCAGAAATAAGAGCAAATATGTAATCACTACAAACATAACGAAGCTATATAGAATGCAAAGAAGGTAAAAACTAGAGGTGCAGATAGTTGGGTTGGGTTTGGGTTGGTTTGAATTGGGTTGGGTCCAAGTGGATCGGTTTCAAGATGGGTCTCAATACTTGGGTCCAATATGAGTTTGATTCGGGTTGGGTTTGGGTTGGTTTGAATTGGGTTGGGTCCAAGATGGATCGGTTTCAAGATGGGTCTCAATACTTGGGTCCAATATGAGTTTGATTCGGATTAGGTTGGGTTGGTTCCTATATAAGGACCCAAGATGGATCCAAAATGAACCAAGATTGTTCTTAATGTACACCAAAACAAAAAGAGGAACCAGGATGCCCTGCTGTTACTTCTGGGTTGGATCCGCCATGGAGTACGTTATTATAAATGAAGTTTCTGTGAGCCCATAAACAATGGAAAAGAAAAAGGTTGCTGTTAACCCAAAACAACATAAATTTATTTGCAATTTTTTACTTTTCCTTCTCATTAATAATAAAGTTTTGAAATTGATTTTATATCGAATGCCTAAAAAAGTAACATATCATATAAATAATTGAACAAAATAAAAATAACTAAGATGGGTTGATACTTAGATAGCCTGCTTAAGCGAAATTTATTTTGTTCTTTTTACAGATTAAGTTCAATTTTGACACCTAAGATAATAGCAATTTTTATTTTTTGTTATATTTTACTAGACATAATTGTCCATATAAGAAAAAATTTAGGGAGTTGATAAAGTCACTCCACATTTTGTTAGAAGCACTCCACTTTTATTTAAATTTCAGCATATGGACAAAAATGTCCTTTAGTCTATTAAGATAGGGGAATGATATTAGCACTCCACTAATTACTATAGGAACTCTACTTTGATTTCTCTTTCTAAGAAAATGACAAAAATACCCACTTATTAATAAAAACAAAAGCCAAAAAATTGCAAGACTAATATGCCCTCAATCCCAAGTTAATCTTTTCACTTATCTGTTTCAATTTTCACGTAACACATGCCACCAAACATTTTCTTTCTCATCTCAATCTCAATCTCTACCTTAAACGCTACTTTAGTATTAAGTTACACAATTTCTTCACCAATTCATCATATTTTCATGTTAAATACAATCATAACAATGGAGAAAAATTGCATTGGAGAAATTGAGGGAGTTGCTTCCACGTTGGATGAGATACTTGAATTTACAAAAAGTTTTGAAAAGATTTTTTAATTCTATCATGCATGCAATTCAACTCAGATCGATGGAAGCAGTAACTCTCTTCTCTATATTTTATAATATAAAATTTTAGATTTGTCACAAGTTAGGATTCAGATCAATTATAATATTTTAGTGCCATTCTTTGGCTTTGTTTAATATTTGCTATAAGGTTAGTCATTGAATTTAGAATAGTTCCGTTGTCTCTTTAAAAAACCTCTTGGTTCAAATAATTAACTAAAATATTTTAGAGTCAAAGACAAATTTCTTCAATTGTGAATGCTTCTCTTCCTTTGACAGTTAATGAGCAAAAGATCAATTCTCGTAGAGGCGTCCTTTTGGATCAAAGAAAAGAAAAAAAATGATAGTTCTACTCAACATTTGTGAATTTAAAATTGTGGAGAAAATTAAAAAATGCAGTTCATGTGATGGTTTGAGACATAATATGCGTACATGTGTACAAAGCCTTGAAACTAGTGTATCTATGGCTCCTACCTATTACAATCATGAAGAAATTTTTAGAGGGTTTAACCCATGAAGTGGTTTATCTTGAAGTAAAAAGGTTTCGATTAGTTATTTATATATAAATTGATTAAGTTTATCTATTATGGTGAAATGTTATTCTCATAATTTGTCCTAATTAATTCATCTCCTTTGGTAGATGAAGAAAAGAACGAGAGGGATGACATTTTATTGGCATGAATCAAATAGGACCTATCTCTATATTTTGTTTAGATATTGTGTCAAATAGTATGTTTATGAATCGCCCTTTAGCATTCTCCTTTGTTTTGATGGCTATATTTAAGATCTCATTAGCTAAACACTATTTTCTAATTTATTATATGAAGTAATGACTTGAAAGAAGAAGAAAAAATCTACATCAAGGTCTTTTTCTTTCTTTTTCCGGTTTTGTATTACAATAGCCATGTGTTTGTGTTATGTATATGATCTAACCCAAATCCGGGGACCCAAGTTTCTCAGTCTGGAATGACACGATTCACTCCACGAGTATGACGATGAAGAATTATGGCTGCACTCAATGATAATTAAGCTACCTACGTACCTAATTAGGATCAAGCCTACGTAGTTCTATATTGGTTAGTGTATGCAGAGTCGTATTCGGCGAACGAATCTAGTCTCCAATTTTATAAGTGTAAGGGAAAGTACTCCTCAGTCTATAGACTCGTTGTTAATGAGCATACGAGGCTAGTTCTTGAGAAAATATTCCAAGGATTCCAACCCCTAATAAATGGGGGTATTTATAGTGCACACTCTGTACCAATGGTTGTTGGGCACTCATAGGATGCTGACAGGTGGCACTAACGGACGGCGGATGACTCGTATGTGTGGGGTCGGGTCAGGGAACGACCCGACCCGATACTGTTACTTAGCGCGGACCTAGTCTAGCAACTCGGTTTCTGGGCCTCTGTTGGGCCTGGGTTCATTATTCGCCTCTTATTAGGCTTATCTCCTATTTTATTATATCATTAAGTCCCCACTTCTTCAGTTTGAAGAATTAGGCGTGTAACGACTTGAATTCATGCTGAGGAAGTAGTGATTTAGTTACGACTTAAATTTATGCCTTCTCGTACTCGTTTTCATAAACATTATCAGTGGGAGTTCTAACTCAATTATATTTCTTTTATTTTTGATTTTTATCATAAATGATAATTTTATCCTTAATTTGCCTATATTAATAGGAATTATTATTACTCGAGGGACGTGTCTTTTTAGGCAACAGACGTGTCTTTTCTGGCAATTTATATCGAGACGTGTAGCTCAGTTAACGCCCAGCCGTCATATCTTCTGGCCTCAATAGTCGCGTCATTTAATGTCATCAGTTACTTTTCATCCGAAGCGTCACTTCATTTTAACCGTTAGATGTAATGAATCCAGACCGTCACATCTCCTACTCTCTTCTCCCTATAAATAGTCCTCCATGGTTTTTCACTTTTTACTTTCATCTTTACTTTTTAGAGAGATAATTTTGTTGTGGGAGAATCTTTCATAAAAATTACGATCGTCTAGCTGAACGAGTGGTCTTCGATTCGTACGTCCTCCAAAAACTTCCAACTCGTAGGTACACTTTGTTTTAATTTTCTTTCTTGTTATAATGGCTCGTACTCGTTCATCCGTGTCTGTTAACAACAACGAAATCCTCAGTTCTTCTGATGAAGAGGTTGGGTCGAATGCTCTAGACCAATTGGTCGAAGTTTATGCTCCGACAGACGATGTCCCTGAGTCGTCTAATAGAAATCAAAATCCTGAGTCGTCTCGAAGAGACGAAGGTGCAGAGCCCCTAGTAGATTTAGAGGGGCCTGCTGAGATCAATACTCACATAACCTGGCTTAATCAAGTGTCAACTGTTAGGTCTACCAGGGAGAACGAATTGAGGGTCAAGCATTATATTCCCGCGAATTATATAATTCATTTTCCTGGACCTTCGGATCGTATGCATAAGCCCCCCATAGGTTTTCGTACATTTCACCTTGCACACCTTACTTCGGGAGTTAAGTTCCCACTCCACCCGTGTATTAATGACATTTTATTAAATTACGGACTGAGTCCAACACAACTTTTGCCCAACTCATATAGACATATAGTTCTCTTTATAGTTTTAATGACCGGTTATGGGCATCCGGCTTGCTTAGCTAATTTTCATAGGATGTTTTTTCTTAACCGTTGTAAGATATCAACCCAGCGTGGTTTCTTTTATTTTTCACCCCGTCAAGATGCCACTTTTCAAGATCGTACTCGTGACTCGTTTGGGTCATGGAAGGACAAATACATCTTTATTTCTCCTCCCAAGGGCGACAGTTGGCTCGGTCCCAGAAAAGGGGGCATTAGAGAACGAGAATTAGAGATAGGAAACCCAACATGGGGGCGGGGGTTTTTAGAAGAACTAGTGTCCTTCCCTTTTGTTACTGAGAAGCTCATGCGTGAGTCTATGCTCGTTTCCTGTGGGGTGAGCTCAACACCCCTCCCCAGAGTTACTGATATTGGCGAGCCTCGTTTCTTTTTTATTTAAAGTGTTTTTCAAATTTATTGAGTATAAGAATAATCCTTTTTGACAGGGATGGCTACTCGCAAAGCTCGTTTGGACGCTCTTCGTGACGAAGAAGAGTCATCTGCGGCAGAGGGTTCACTCGGCCAGGCGCTACCAGCAGAGCCGCCTATACAAACTTCTTCGGTTCGTTCACCGAATACCGGCCGACAACAGTCCCTGAGGATCATTAGCCCCGTCACCAGAACTGGCTCTCAAACAAGGAAAAATGTCCCTTCATCCCGCGTCGAGATTGACTTAGAAATTCAAGATAAAGGTCCAGAGGGTCCGAGGGTGGAGTCGTTCATTGCTCCTGTAAGTCAACGTCCTCCTTTAGCCAAACGACGTAGGGAGATAACCTCCTCCGACGAGGACATCGTTCTCTCCGGCACACGATCCACTAGAGCCCGCTTGGTAGAACGATTGGAGGCCCTTAATCTCAACGACTACCAAGAATACGAGGTGCCCAATAGGTGCGAGGAGAATACGAGTGAAGATCCGATTGTTCCAGATTGGCGGATCTATCCTCAGAGTTCCATATTGGCTGGTCCCCAAGGGACGAATGTAACCCTAGAGATGTATCGCAGCATGCATCTGCCTCGTGATAAGGCTATATTGATTGAGCAGTCTTATACTGCTATTGAAAGAATGGGTGCTTCCCATATAATGAAGGTAATACTCGACTTTCTTTCTTTCAATATTATACCTCGTTTCTCCATGATTTTTTACGAAATTTTAATATTTGCGAACATTCGTGTAGGCTTCAGCTTGTTTGCACGACTTGGCTTTAAGCTACGCCAAGCTTAAAGAAAAGCTAAGGTTAGAAAAGGCAAAATTCACGAAGTACATAGCCGATATGGCAGCTGAAAAGAACTCGTTCTCAACAGTGAAGAACGAGCTGCTGGAGACAAGTCGTCGATTGACTGCCAAGCAGGTCACTCACCAAGATGCGGTGAAGGCCTTGGAGATCGAAATTGCCCGTCTCGAAAGTGAGAAGGCGAAAGTCGAGACTCGTCTGGATGACATAACGAAGGAAAAGGATGATGCATACGAGCTTGGTCGGATCGAAGGGAAACACGAATATCTCTCCTCCCAAGAAAATGCTGATGCGCTCGCGGAGAGTCGTCTTGGTGGGGTTCGTGATTTCATGAAGTCTACCCTTTTCGACTGTATGCTCCTTTCTAGGGCTTTGAAAGATGAGAAGGATGGTTTCTTCAAGTGTATCGATTATGGAAAACTTATCAACGCCTTCAAGTCTGATTTCGACATTCATTGTCTTGAAGATTTTTATAAATGCAAATTTCTACGGGACTCATTCTCAGCTGAAGACGAGGAGTTCGAACCTATTGAGTTTCCTGAATTTGCCGAATTGGCTCCTTGGTATAAACCTCCAGCTCATCATGCCCAGTCGTCGACCCAAGGAAGTGAAAACCCTCTAGGTTAAAGTCATTTTGGCGAGTGTGCCGTTTCCTTTTGTTCTCGTTTTATGTTATTTTATTTCCTTTCCTAGATTCGTATGTTGAACATTCGTATGTTTATGTTATGTAGATTCGTATATTGAAATCTTTTATGTATCATGTTCGTTTGCGTCGAGTGCAATTATGAAATGATCTGCCCCTTTTATTTCTGACTAATAACATTTGTGACATCTTTAAAATACATCTTTATACTCGTCTCATAGATCATTTACATACTAGACTCGTTGACATCGAATGCAATCCTGAAATAAACTGCCCTTATGCATAAAACCTTCTCAAGTTGTCAACATGCCACGGACGAGGTAGCTCTTTTCCTTGAAAATCTTGTAATCTGTATGTCATCCCTTTCGTTATCTTTGTAATCTTATACAGACCATCCCAATTTGCTTCTAATTTTTTTACGTGTTTTGAGACCTCTACTCGTCTTAACACCAAGTCTCCCACTTGAAAGGACCTCATTCTTACTCTCTTGTTGTATGCTCTTGCCATGGTATTTTTCTGTCTCAATATGTTTGCATATGCTCGTTCTCTCACTTCATCAATAGTATCCAATTCAAACTCCTGATTACACTGATTTATCTCCGGCTTGTAGTCCAGTACCCTATGCGTCATCATACCAATCTCCGCGGTGATGACCGCCTCCGATCCGTATACAAGGCAAAATGGTGTCTCCCCGGTAGACGATCTAGGAGTCGTTCGGTACGCCCATAAGATGCCGGGAAGTTCGTCCGCCCAAGCAGATCTCATGCCATCGAGTCTAGTCTTCAAGTGTTGCAATAGTATTCTGTTTGCAACCTCTGTCAAGCCATTTGCTTGTGGATGTCCCACAGACATAAAGTTCTGCTGAATCTTCAACTCTTTGCACCACGATACCATAGATTTCCCATTGAACTGTGTTCCGTTATCAGAAATTAAGATTCTAGGAATACCGAACCTGCAGATGATATTCTTCCATCAGAGTAATAATTATAGCATATAATATTCAGTGTACATGGAATCATCCATTTTGGTTTGTTTTGTTAACCTGCAGATGATATTCTTCCAAACAAAATCAATAATAGATTCTTCTGTAATATGAGCTACCGCTTCAGCCTCAATCCATTTTGTGAAGTGCTCCACGGCCACTATAATAAATTTCTTTTGATTCTTGATAGGTGGGAACGGTCCTGCATACGAGTATAAACATTAAATAAATCCACTCACCTTATCACGCTATACGAGTCTTTCTTTTTTAAAAAAAAACGAGTCTTAGGTAATTATCAACCGAGTATGTCGATGCCCCATTGATCAAATGGATATGCGATTTTTATCACTTCCATGGCCCTTCCTGGTTGGTGTATTTCATTACAGTGCAATTGGCACTGTTTGCATTGTTTTACAAATTCCTGTGCGTCTTTAACAAGAGTTGGCCAAAAGTATCCTTGTCGCATGATTTTTTGGGCCAATGACCGTCCGGCCGAATGATTTCCACAACTTCCTTCATGTATCTCTCTCAGAACATACTCTGCTTCACCTGGGTCGAGACAACGAAGTAAGGGTCCAGCGTTCGATCTTTTGTACAACTCGTCATTAAGAATTGTGAAACGAGCCGACCTTCCACAAAGTCTACGTGCCTCCAATCTATCCTCCGGTAAGCATCCTCGTAATAGGTATTCTATGATTGGCCTTCTCCAACTCGTGTCTTCTTCTAGACTTGTGACCAGAACCTGGGGTTCTAGTTCCGAATGATCTGAAACGAGTAACGAAACTAACCGACTGGTGGATCCCACGATCTGATTCGCGAACTTGGATAATGCATCCGCTCGTTGATTTTCATCCCTCGGTATTTGACACAATTCAATCTGATCAAATTCCATCATTAGTCGTTTCATTTTTTGCAGATAATCAACCATAGTTTTTTCTCTTGCCTCGTAGGTTCCTGATACCTGTCGTGCTACTAGCTGTGAATCAGTGAATACTTTCATGTTTTGGATATTCAGGGTCTTTGCCATTTTCAAACCCGCAATCAACGCCTCATACTCTGCCTCATTATTCGTAACATCGAAGTTTAGTTTTATCGCAAACTCCAAGTCGTTTCCTTCAGGAGAACGAAACCATACTCCGGCCCCTCCTCGTCTCGTCACCGATGATCCATCTACGTGTAAAGACCAGGGGATTGTATCTATAGATGAAATCGAGGCCACCACATTGGGGTTTACCGTCATCTCCACCAAAAAATCTGCCATCACTTGGACTTTGGTCGAAGTACGACTCTTGTATTCAATACTAAACTCGCCTAACTCGATGGCCCATTTTATGAGTCTCCCCGACACATTAGGTTTTGCAAGTACTTGCTTCAAAGGTTGATCTGTGAGAACAATTATATGATGAGATTGAAAGTACGGTCTAAGCTTCCTGGCTGCAGTCATTAGCGCAAGTGCCCATTTTTCAATTTCTAAATAATTCACCTCAGCTCCTTGTATCAACTTGCTAACATAGTACACGGGACGATGGTTACCTTCAACTTCCCGTACGAGCACAGCACTAAAGGCTACTAGTGAAATTGCTAAGTACAAAAACAGTGGTTCTCCCAACATTGGTTTTGTTAACAAAGGCGGAGACGACAAGTAAGTTTTTAAATCATTAAAGGCATCCTCGCACTCGTTCGTCCATTCGAAGCGTTTTACATTCCTTAAGATCTTGAAGAAGTGCAGACCCTTGTCTGCCGAACGAGAAATGAAACGATTCAAACTAGCCAATCTTCTTGTTAACTTTTGTACATCTTTCACACTCGTTGGAGATTGCATGTTCAAAATTGCATCGGATTAGCCTCGATTCCTCGTTGGGTGACCATGTATCCTAAAAACTTTCCACCTCGTACCCCGAAGGTACACTTACTTGGGTTTAACTTCATGCCGTATTCTTTCATAATTGCGAACGACTTCTTGAGATGTGCCAAATGGTCATTCTCGTTCACACTCTTCACAAGCATATCATCTACATAAACTTCCATCGTTTTTCCTATTTCATCTTCAAACATCATATTAACGAGTCGTTGGTAAGTTGCCCCCGAGTTTCTTAAACCAAATGGCATGACATTGTAATAATAAACTCCTCTCGCTGTAACGAATGCGGTCTTCTCTCGATCCTCTTCTGCCATCATTATCTGATTAAACCCTTGGTAAGCATCCATCATGCTCAAAAGAGCACAACCTGCAGTAGAGTCTACAAGTAAGTCTATACGAGGCAAGGGGTAAGGATCATGAGGGCAAACTTTATTCAAATCAATGAAATCAGTACACATTCGCCATTTTCCTCCCGATTTGGGTACAAGGACTACATTAGCGAGCCAATCCGTGAATTGGATTTCGTTTACATATCCTACATCTAGGAGTTTTTTTACTTCTCCTTCAATTATCAAGTCTCTGTCCGGTCCAAAATTCCTCCTCCTCTGCCTCACAGGTTGTGCCTCCGGGTCAACATTGAGTCGATGGACGATAACAGCAGGGTCGATACCTTTGAAGTCCCCAGCTTTCCATGCGAACATATCAGAGTTGTTTCTCAAAAAATTCACCAGCTTCGTTTCTACTTCAGGATCCATCTCTCCTCCAATTTGTGTCGTTTTGTCCGGGTTTCCCGGTATAAGTTCAATTGATTTGTGGACCATGGGTTTGACTCGTGCGTCAACTCGCTTCTGTCTTTTTTCCAAACTCTCAATCAGAGCCTTTGCTTCTTCATCCAACACTTCAATTCTGCTAGCTGCGCACTTTCTCTTCTTTGATGAATTCACCTTTAATGAGGTCGTGTAGCACTACCGAGCCTCCAGTTGATTTCCACGCACTTCACCAATACCATTGTTTGTTTTGAACTTCATCTTCAAGTGTGGAGTCGAAACAATAGCTCCAAATGTGTTCAACATGGGTCGCCCCACAATCATATTGTACGCAAAGGGTACACCACAACCAAAAATGTAATTCGATTCGTCTTCGATCTCGACCCCACCCCCAACGACACATCTAGCTCAATTGACCCTTTAGGCATAATCGAAGATCCTGTAAACCCAACCAAAGGAGTACTCACACTTCGCAGCCGAGTACCATCCAGCTCCATCTTTTTCAAAACGTCCCAAAAGATGATATCTGCAGAACTCCCAGTATCCACCAAAACTTTATGCACCACAAAATTGTCCACATCCATCGAAATCACCATGGGATCGTTATGAGGGCCGTGCATTCCGTCGTAATCACTGTCGTCAAAGCTAATCACGTAGTTCCTCGCACTCGATCCTCCAATAAGTGAAAGAACCCTGCTAGGTTCGCCCCGGTAGCAGCTCGAACGACTTTCCCTCGTATATCTTTTCCTTGCGTTAGATGAGTCCCCATCAGTAGGTCCTCCTGCTATCATGTGTATCTCTCGACGACTACCTTGTTTGGGTGCCTCCCGCCCTTCGACTCTTCTCTCGTTTGTACGAGGACCGCTATTACGATGATGAACGTCATTATGCTCGTAATTACGAGAACCGTCATTACGGTGATAGTCATTGCTTCGCTCGTGATTACGAGAACCGTGATTACGGTGATAGTCTTTTCTCTCGTAATTACGAGGACCGTCATTATGGTGATAGTGATCTTGCTCGTTATAACGAGGGTTGCCTCCTGGGCGTTCATTGTTCGGGCGATAATTATCGCTCCTGTGATCTTCATTTCTGGGCTGCTCGTAATTACGAGTCTGACGATCCCTTTCAATTGCTGTTTCATGGGATCGTTCTCGTGAACGACTGCGCGGTCGATAGTGTTCATTTGTCCTAGTGGCTTCTAGGACTCCTTCTTCTGCCAAAGTCCTGTCAATAAAATCGTTCAATACCCCCGATTTGATAAGTCGTTTGATTGCATCCTTCAACTGAAAACACTCTTCAGTGTCGTGGCCATGGTCTTTATGGAATTCATAGTATCTATCCATGTTCTTTTTCACACCATTTCTCATTGGCTTGGGTCGTTGAATTCGAGTCGTACGTAAAGCAGCAACCAGGATTCTCATACGAGTCGAGTTCAACGAGGGGTAATGTTCAAATTTTGGTCTACGGGGTCTATCATGATCTCTCCCCGACCCCGTTCCCTCATATCGTATGATTTCATGCTTTTCTTTACGACCCCGTGGGTCGTTCACAACTTGCAAATTGTCCGAGTCTTTCAACTCGTTCATTTTTTCCTCATTAATATACTCTCCCGCCAATTCCATCAATTCCTCATGGGATCGTGGAGGGCAGCGGGAAAGTGCATCATTAAAGTTTCCATTCTTTAAGCCTCTCATTAAGAAGCTCAGCATTAATTCGTTATTAAGTTCCAGAAGGTCCATGGCTTCTTGATTGAAGCGGTGTATAAATTCACGCAAAGACTCGGTTGAGCCTTGTTTCAGCCCCATGATCACAGAAATAGACTTCTTCGTTTTTTTGTTACTAGCAAAATGACTTTCAAACTTATATTTTAAGTGTGAGTACGACTCTATGGAATTGGGAGCCAGACTCATGAACCAGTCTTGCGCCCGACTCACAAGAGTCGTGGTAAAAATCCTGGCATTAATCGCATCCGATTGTCCCTGCAAAGACATCAACAACTCGTAAGATGTAATATGGGGTCTAGGATCACCCGTTCCATCAAATTTTACAAAATCGGCCATTCGAAAAAGGCTGTTCGGAACTTCCTTCATGATCTCAGTGACAAAAGGAGAACTGCGGGCCATCAGTGTGGGACCTGGCCTCATTTGCACAGGTGCCGCAATCTTTTCCACCCTCGTACGTCTATCCTCCTCATAATGCACTGCTCGTCGTGGTGCACTCGGCGACTCCATCGCACGAGTCTTTCCTCTCCCGGCATCTTGACGAATACTCATCACATCATCATCATCTAACGACTGTCCTTCTTGTTCTCCATCTCGATTCTCCTCTTAATGAAATAAACTTCTTCTCGTGGAAGGATCTGCACGTGGTTCTCCTACATTAGGTGTTGTCGGAGTACGAGTAAGGTATTTCTGCATCTCCTCCTTGGCATATTCCTTCATTCTCCTCTCCAATTCTCCTTTCGTCAACGTTACAACAACACTTGTTCCTTCCTCCATAAGCGGATCTGTGTTCAATCCTTCCTCTTCCCGAACCAAACGACTCTTCATGTTGCCAGCCTCAATTCTCATTGCTAACAAGTCTCAACAACCTCAAAGTAATTTCCCACAGACGGCGCCAACTGATCTAACCCAAATCCGGGGACCCAAGTTTCTTAGTTTGGAATGACACGATTCACTCCACGAGTATGAAGATGAAGAATTATGGCTGCACTCAATGATAATTAAGCTACCTACGTACCTAATTAGGATCAAGCCTACGTAGTTCTATATTGGTTAGTGTATGCAGAGTCGTACTCGGCGAACGAATCTAGTCTCCAATTTTATAAGTGTAAGGGAAAGTACTCCTCAGTCTATAGACTCGTTGTTAATGAGCATACGAGGCTAGTTCTTGAGAGAATATTCCAAAGATTCCAACTCCTAATAAATGTTATGAGGGGGTATTTATAGTGCACACTCTGTACCAATGGTTGTTGGGCACTCATAGGATGCTGACAGGTGGCACTAACGGACGGCGGATGACTCGTATGTGTGGGGTCGGGTCAGGGAACGACCCGACCCGGTACTGTTACTTAGCACGGACCTAGTCTAGCAACTCGGTTTCTGGGCCTCTGTTGGGCCTGGGTTCATTATTCACCTCTTATTGGGCTTATCTCCTATTTTATTATATCAGTATATACTTCATTAATCAACCGAAAAGAAAAAGGCGACGCTTTCAACAAAATAGCAAGAACTCTAATGTGGTGGTGAATAACTCAAGACATTCACCACCGTCTCTACATTATGTTAGGTTAATTTTAATGGCATAAGGGTAGTCTAGGAATTAAATTTTGAAAATTATGATGTAATTTGGGGCTTAAGGGCATTCCTGTCATATTTTCATATAAAATTTGAAATTGGAGCTCCTATAGTAATCAGTGGAGTGCTAATATCATTACCCAAAAATTTATTCTAATTTGAAAATAGAAAGAATAAATGGAACTTTGCATATCTATGTATCTTGTTTTATGCATAACAATTATCCATCTCAATACATTTTAAAATTTTGTATTTTCAAATGCAACATTTATTACTATATTTTAGTCAGAAATCATTTTCTTGCGCCACACAGGAGAAAACTTGTTTATTTAATATATAAAATAGAATTAGGTCATTCTTGTTCATTTATGAATTCGAAATAAAAGTGATATGTCTTTATCATAACGTGGCGTGTCCTTAAAAACTCCCCAAAATAATGTTTTATATATATATATTGATGTGCACCAAAAAATACCCAAGTGTATTATGGTAATTGCTGGTGTCCCTAAGATGGGTCGGGTCACTACCCGCGGGCGGATTCCTTAGGGGACCCGGTGTATAATTCCAAAAAGGACAAATGACCCACCAAAGATAGTTGGGTCCAAGTATCAGTCTAAAAGACCATACTCTCAAGGAGACTAACCCTGATGGGTTGTTAACGAAATTGAGGCCCATGGAACATAGCCCACTACCAGCTCCCTATAAATATCTTAGAGGAGTTGGGAAAGGCTCAGGATCTGCTCTCTCCACCAAAAAGAGTGATAGAGAGAAGCAGCTGGCTATCATATAAAATTATCTACTCCCCCAACTAAAATCCACTAGCTATTGAGAGTAACCCCACAAAAGAACTACAAATTGACTTGATCTCACATACGTTGGGTACGTAGGCAGCTCGAAGTAACCGAGTGCAGCTATGATATAAAATTATCTACTTCCCTATTAAAAATCCACTGGCTATTGAGAGTAACCACACAAAAGAATTACGAATTGACTTGATCCGACATATGTTGGGTACGTAGGCAGCTCGAAGTAACCGAGTGCAGTGTATAAATCATTCAACCCTCAACCTAGTTTGTCATGAGTTGGACCGGTTCCCTCACTCCACGTGGTCAATCACGTGACATCAACTGTCTGACGATTTTTACCATCATCATATATATACACACACCAAAGAGAACGTGATTCGCAATTCAAACCAAAAACGCTTAGATATAATTGACCCAAACATTCAGTATAGTATCACATGGACTTCAAAGATGATCACTTAGTTTAAATTATAATAATAAAAAAAATAACAATAATAATCAGTATAATTATTATATAAAATATAGTAGTGAGAGGAAGACATTCATTATGTGTTTTTCTTGTGCAGTTCATGAATTAAACTCATGTGTGCAATATATTTCTTCATAATCTCCACCATATTTCATCTATGGTTATAAGATTTGTTAAAGATTGGGTTGGACCCAAGTTGAACCCAGGATGGACCCAACTTGGAACCAAGATGAAACCATGTTAGACCCAACCCAATAAAACCTAATAAGAACCAAACCAACCCAAGGAAAAATATTTAAGGAACCAACCCAACCCAAAACTAGTTAGGTTAGGTTGAACCCGTGGGTTCAAAACCATTTCGCCCCCCATAGTAAAAACCATACCGCTATAACTTCATCCACCACATCTTGATCTAAATTCTTCGGAACAAATCCTGCTCCAAGCCCTTGAATTTTGTGAGGACCTGCAATTTCAAATTGCAAATGCTAGATCAGTACACAAATTTAACCTGAACTAACACAAAGAAGTCACAAAAAAATGCCATCTTACCAGGGTTTCCACCTGATAGTATGTTGCTTTCAGTAGGTTCTACACCAATAACCAAATACATGAGGAGCTAACAGTTTTTGGATTAAATGACAAATACAAGACAAATGAATTGAAAAACTTTGACTCCCAAGGCAGGAGTTCAGCAAAGATCAGCTGACATCCAGGAAATTTTCATGAAGCAATTATATTTAAGTTGAGTTAATCTGAGAATATCCATTACCTTGACATTAGGATTGTACTTTTTAAGATAACGACCAACTCCTGAAATGGTTCCTCCAGTGCCAATCCCAGCAAAAAATATGTCCACCTTGCCTTTTGTATCTTCCCAGATCCCTGGGCTGGTTGTTTCCTAGTGAATCTACAAAAAGATTGATATAATTAGAAATTCTCATCCATGACTTCAATGCCATTTCAATCTCCTCTAACACCTGCGACTATGCAGCATTCGTAATACAGTTTTCTAAGTTCAAACTCAAATTATATGGTATACACAAAAACAAACGCACACGAAAAAAAAATATCAAGTACACAAAATTTGCCGTTACAAGATACTAAAGCAGACTACTATTGTATGTCAAGCATCCACAGTCAGAAATGTTAAAGAACAAGTTACCATTACTACTATTATTTGGCAGGTGACTGAACCCAACCAATGGTCAAGGGTTATAACTTGTTAAACTAGTCAAATTTGACATAAGGAAATAAGAGGGCCAAAAATTTTGTCAAAGATATACAAGTAAAAACTTTGGGGTTAGCAGGGTTGTCGAATTGTTGAGTATGTAGGCATTTGGGGTGCTATTCATTATTTCTTCAGCTTTTTGAACAGCTCCTTTCACGCCTTTCACTACAAGAAAACAGGGTATCAGAGACGAAAAATTCCGTCTCTGATACCCCAAAATCCGTCTTTAATACTCATTTGAGACGGAATTGTTTCGTCTCAAAAACGGTGGGTGAAGGCCTCGTCTCAAATCAGAGATGGAAATTTCCGTCTCAGATTTGAGACGGAATTTTCCGTCTCTGATTTGAGACGGAAATTTTCCATCTCAGATCTGAGACGGATTTTCCGTCTCTGATTTGAGACGAAAAATTCTGTCTGAAATTTGAGACGGAATTTTCCATCTCAAATCTGCCTCTGATTTTGTACTTTGATTTTTCTATTTATTGTGTCAATATTTTTTGTCTCAATTCTCTACGCGCCTATTCATTACAAATCAAAAATATCATAAAATTTAAATTCATAACAATATAACCATCTCTAATCATAAAAGACAAATATATGTCAAATATTCATCTACTAACGGTCTAACACTAACAATCCAAACAAAAATCAACGTTATTAACAAACGCAAGACAATCCATCTAATTAACGAAATAGAGACCACTAATGGTTTCCGCCAAAGTCACATTGCTCCCGATGTCCATGAGCTAACTTCATAACAATGTCCTCGACTTGATTATGAGTATCTCAGACGCCCTATTAAGAAAATAAAAATAGATGTTACAATGTATATTATATCGACTGAAAAAGGGGAGACGAATGAGTAACGCAATGTTAGTCATTGTGTCCAACCTTCAGGGGAGGCGACTCTTTGGAATGTTAGTCAAACAGGGACTCTAAAGCATTTAAGAGTAAATAATATTTCGTATATGGAGTGAAAATACAGTTGATCAGAAAGCAAGTGCTAAGTGCATCTATCAGAAAGAGGTGAGTCACAAGAAATTCATAAAAAGAAGTTACGAAGAATTTCAATAAATCACAACTAGAAATATGAAATTACCTTCCACCAAATATAGCCATATCCAACAACTACAACAATAATAACTACACCGTATTTGCCAGATCCTGTAAAAAGTAAGACATAAAATCATACGCATTGTTGGTTCTATCATGAATAAGTAATATACAGCGCTAAGTATAAACTATAAAAGGAAACAGTGACCTTTCATGCAAAACAGTACATTGTTATCTACCCAGTGATTCTATTACATACACTCAACTGCCAGCATTAAATACTAAGTGCAAGCCATATAGGCTGTGAAAACCTCAACATATAGCACATTGATTGCAGGGTTCAGAAATTGGAAGTTCATTAATTTCATGCATGCAACAGTTTCAGAATCAAACAGACACTGAAGTTCATTAATTTTATGCATGCAATAAAACATTTAAGCATGTGTTTCAGTAATATTAGCTCAATTGCCAAAAATCTGGTAACTCAAATCCATAAAATGTAGCGATGACATGAGTGACAATGATGTCAAACTTTTACAGTAGTGTAAAAGGAAGAGAAGAACCTATCAGAAATTATTCGTTATTAACTGCAGCATTTGGTTTATTTCAGTTATTCTCTCATCAATAACCAAATATAAATTGCAGTATCACATGTTATCCAAGTAATAACCTAATTCAAATAACTGGTTAATCACAGAGGACAAATTTTATTAGCTCTTAGGAGTGTAAGATGTTTTTAGTAGGGAGAATAAGCTAGTCATTTTGGAATGACGGAATTTAAAAGATTACTTCGTCTCCATTCACTCCTAAATATCTCATTTTATGAGGTTACAGGCTCTTCTCAAAATTTATTAACAACCTACAATATCTTAGCAACTTTTAAACATCTCATAGGAAGCTTTAACTAATACCTACATATAACTTAATCAAACACCATCCTAATTATGGAATAATTACCAAATTTAGCTAGTTAAACTTGAACCTGCTACAGCTCAATCTACAGGTATCCCAACGAAACAAGCAACTTGTAATATCAATTAGTTCAGATTTAGATAAATTTTTTCAATTCTTACAAGCTTTGTAACTCTTTGATATTGAGAGTCCATCAACTTGCTCGATGACATATTCGTCAAAGGCCTCAGAAAGATTTCGACGTCTTACAGCTTTTGGCTTATTCTAGAACCCAATCTTTTCCAACGTTCTTATCCTCTCTTTTTAAATCATCGCAGCTTTAATTTTTCTTCCAGATAATATAATTTTAAGGGCTGTTCTGCATCTCTTATCAAATTATTATATCAACATACCTGACGGGGGTGCATGACAAGATTGAGAACGTGAGAAAATAGAGGTTAGCCACCCACCTGAACTGTCAGCATACATTAGGTAAGAGCATATCAGGTAAAATGGAATTGAACAGAGAGCACACAAACTGAATGAGCAAAGAACCATAAGCAGCAGTATATACATTACTTGTCCTGCTAAAGTTGTACAGTGGCTGGAGTAAGGAAAAAAACTTATTCACCTACTATGTCAACTAAATACTCACACACTAGATACTATACCGAACTATCAGTTTATATGCATCATAAAAATATACTTATACTCTTAAATTTAAAGTTGTCAGAATTTGTAATACTTACTATCTTAACATGTTTCAGTGAAAGCCATTGCAAAGAAAAATAGTATTGATACGAGCTTGGATTCCTAATGATCATTGAATTTCAATAAAAATTCCTCTCCTATCAAATAGAACAACAAAAACTTACCTGCTCAAATAGCCCCTTAGGTAAAAATGTAAAGACATCATATTTCGTAGTTGACACATAATTACCCTGAAAAATCAGTCACGGGAATAATCAGACCACCATATAGAGAAGTTATTTGTCATAGGCTTAAAACACATAATTTGATTCGGATTTAATCATGTATAAATGCAAGGGATTTCAAGAAACCATATATTGCTAAAAGCTACTGGGGAATAAACAATATCAACGACTAAATTAAGTATAACTAATAAGCTAATGTCAAAGCACACGCCCAGAAAAAATAAACTACTGAACAAATACTTGAAGTATAAAATGAATAATTATTACTAAGGTACTATTTCCAGAATTCCTGCTTTCATCTATTTTAAAGATGACGAGATACCACAACAAACCTATTTCTTCTACCTAAAACACTTTCAAAAGATTTTAATTATTACTAAGGTACTATCCAGAATTCCTGCTTTCATTCTGAATATGTGAAAAAAGAGTCATGATTGCTTTTCCTCTACCTAATATAACAAAGGTCGCGCCAACTATTCATAGTCAAAAACAAGATCTCCTTCCCAATTTTACAGATTGCATATATAATTCAGTCGATCAATAAACACAAAAACTAAAATTTATGTGAACTTAATCCAAAATGGAAAATAAAGATATATTTACCTCCACAATTAGAATTATCAAATTATGTCACGTTGTTCCTGGAATCCAGATCCACCTGCATATCGGTGATTTGTGTACCCAATTTCTTGAATCATTTTGCGAACCATCTCATTCATTTTTCGAGTCTCATCTTCCCTCCTCCAAGCTTCTTCCTCCCTCCTCAGAGCTTCCTCTTCCCTCTTTTGAGCCTCTATTTCCCTCTTTCTAGCCTCTTTTTCCCTCTTTATGGCCTCTTCTTCCCTCTTTCTAGCCTCTTCTTCCCTCTTTCTAGCTTCTTCTTCTCTTTTTCGTACCTCCTCGAGCGTACGTTCAATCATTCTCTTACTTTCTTCTTCCCTCCTCCTAGACTCTTCCTCAATTTTCAATGCTTTAGCGCGTACATCCTCCAATGCTTTTGATATCTCATCAAATTTTTCCTCATGCTCTCTTGTATAAGTAGAATTTACTGAGCTCCCACTCGAAGTTCTCCTAGTTTGGCTACGCCCAACTCCGTATAAACGACCCTTTGATGGCCCCCCAGTGACATCACACCATGATGAAAGATCAAACGGAGGTAAAGAAGAGGCATCGCTGCAACCATGTTTTGTCCTGTATTCCTCCTGTGCATAGGATATAAAAATTAACATAACAATACTAATAATTCATCTAGTAGATTAATCAATATTCAAAATACAGTCTCGATCAAGAGATACTCACACTGATTCTTTTTGATTTGTTGTCAACAAACTCACCGACCCCTTGATTAGTTTTATGGCACCGCTCAAAAAGCTCAAAATCATCTACATCACGCTTAAGAATGTTTACCTACATTAATGTAAATAATACTAATCAATGTTAAATAAATCCACTCAAGAGATTATAGAATTTTAAATTAAACTTTACCATTTTCTCTCGATGAGCTTCACGAGGAATGGAACCACATGTATGCTTTGTGATGGAGCCATCCTTCTCGGTCAAGCGATTCTTCTGAGCTTGTTTACATTTTTCTATGTAGTCATCTTTAGAGAAGTATTTCTCCACTAGTTCGTTCCATATGTCCTTACTCATCCAAATTGGACCCCTACCTACCATGTCTAATGGGTTTGCTCTTTTACCTAGTTGCTTGCAGGCATTTTCCATCGCCTTTTTTCTGGAAATGTAAAGCATTTCTCTGAACCGAGCACCCGCATTTTCATCCCAAACTCTTCTCATTTGGCTGTCTGTGAAATTATCCCACCTATACCTTAACTGACAAGTAAATTGGCACGTGTCACAATAGAGTAATTAGGTAACTGACAAGTATTTCAACAATAGCATACAAGAATGGGTAACATCTGCATACAATAGTATTTTTATTTATGTTTACAGTAAGTTCATTTTTCAGTCACAAATAAATGCACAAGGTAACTAATTCTTAAAATGTCAATGTGTGTTCTTGTTTATAATTACATATGCATCTATAGGTTTTAAGAGAATGGACGTAGTACACAACCCACACACTACATATTTCAAGTAAAAGATTAGAAAATAGATAAACATTACCTTAAAATTCTCCCAAAGTATATCCTTAGTTGTCTCCGGAACTCCATGCCATTTCGGGAATGCCCCTGTGTAAATGCCTTTGATATCGTTTGTGATATTTCGGGTGACATCCTTTTCAATGAACCTAGTAGTTAAGAATAAATTGAAACAAATATATATAATGAGGTATTGACATTAATTCGTATAAATCTATTCAGTATCAATATTGCGAAAACAAAAGGTCTTCTATATGAACTTACTTGTAATCAACTACAGTTACTTTAGCTCGTCCATTTGGATTTGAAGGAATGTGTGTTCCTTGGTTAGGTCCCCTTCGCCTAGACTCTGAAGAAACATCTTCTTCATCAATCGTTCTATCAGTGAAATCATTGTCTGAAAATAATGGTGACTCCTCAACTTCTTCAACCTATAATAATTAATGAAGTTATAAATAAATAAAACTTGTATATATACATATGTACACTACATAAAGAAAGTGTAAATATTAACATATGTATATAATGATTATACCTGTCTCTCATGGTGAAGTGCCCTCGAGAACTGTGAACTACTCTCTCCATGATACATCTTGTCACGAGGATTAATTTGTGAACCAAGAGTCTCATCATCTCGAAGCCACAAACCTCGCCCTTGCCCTCTAAACTGCGTCATGTCCTAAAGAAAAATAGACTCAAAACATTATTACTTATATAAAATTCTGACACAAACATGCACTCAAATAAATTATGCATACAATGTTAACCTGTGTCTCACGGTGAAGTGCCCTCGAGAACTGTGATGAGCCACTCTCTCCATGATGCATCCTGTCATGAGGATTAATTTGTGAACCTAGTGAATCATCACCTCGAAGCCGCAAACCTTGCCCTCGCCAATGTTGTCTGACTCGCTCGCGTTGTTTGTCCTGCCCGCGTTGTACTCCTCGCCTTCTAGTCGGCGTCATGTCCTAAAGAAAAAAAATCTCACAACATTATTTATTATATAATATTCCTACACAAACATGCACTTAAATAATAACAAACATGCAGTTAAAAGAATCACAAACAATTGAGTATATAAAGTACAAAATATGTCTACAAAACAATAATCACGCTTGACATAATATATATGCAAGATGAAAAAAATCACAAACGATTGAGTATATAAAGTACAAAACATGTCTATAAGTAAAAATTACTCAAATCTTTATATTACAACTTATCAATCATCACTATCCATGTCATTATCACTATCATCAACACTATCATCAGAATCATATTCATCTTCATCTTGCTCGTCTTTATCTGATTCTAGGTAATCAAATTCTTGTTCTTCCTCCTCTTCAGCAACCATATTGACTTGATTGAAGTTCATGCTACGTCGTAGACCATCGATCTCATCTGTGTCTAATTCTTCTAGAATAACATCCGGCACAAAATTAATCTCATCCGTTTCCACAACTATAGGTTGAGAAGCGGATGCCTCGTCTTCTTGAAAAGCAACCTCAACCCTAGATAGAAAACTGTCGTCTTGCCCTTCAACTAATGGGATGTCAAATCTACTGGTGGCTTTCACTTTGCATACTCCCCACCAGTCACTCCTCTCCCGTTTCATCCTTGGAAAAATGGTGTAGTACACTTGTTTTGCTTGAGAAGCCAATATAAAAGGATCATTTGTGTTCAATTTTGATGTATGATTGATCTCCACAAGCCTTGATCTATGAACTCTAAACCCATTATCAGACGTATCGAACCAGTGACACTTAAACAATACGATCCCACCCCTCAATCCATAATATTCCAACTCTAAGATTTCTTCCAAAAGTCCATAGTAGTCTACTTCATATTCATTATAAGTACTTCCTAACACACATACACCGTAGTTTGATGTTTCTTTGAGACGTCCATGTTCCCATGTGTGGAACTTGGATCCATTCACAAAGTATCCCTTATAGCATGAAACTCTTCGATTAGGGCCATGCGCTAACTTCATAATGGTGTCTTCAACTTGGTTATTAGCGTTTCGGACCTATTAATAAAAGATAATTATGTTACGATGTATACAGATTGAATTAGCTAAAATTAGTATGATTGTAAGTTTTCCACTACGTACATGATCAAGTAGCCACTGAGGAAAATCTTTATCACGTAATTTGCCAAGTTCCAACTCAGATATCCTTGAAAACTGACGCCTCTTTTCCTCGTCAAATTTCCTATAATAATTGAGATGATGACATATAATTCTTACAAACCTTTTAAATTGGATAAGGTAATGATGAATTAGTCAATTAACTCACTCCAGAAATGGATTGATCTTATCATAATTCATCAACACATATCTATGTGCAGCTTTCATCTCATCATCATCAAGATATCGAAGCATGGCTCGAGGACCAAGTGATCGCCCCGGATGTGTACAAATCGATATATTCCCACAACAATCCGCCACACCTCCATCATCATTTCGCGGAACTCGATTCAATCGAGATGGTATTTCTTGTTCAAAATACGATGAGCAAAATGTCGAGATCTCCTCAATCATATACGCCTCAACAATAGAAGCCTCTACCCAAGCACGATTTCCAACTTTTTTCTTTAAGTGGTATAGAAACCTACAATTTGCTAAATTTTAAATAATAGCTCAAAATAACCATATTTTTAATGGTATGAGAAGAGTTGATTAATGGAAGAATACCTCTCAAAAGGATACATCCAACGATATTGCACAGGTCCGCCAACTTTAGCTTCATATGCAAGATGGATTGGCAAGTGTTCCATAGAATCGAAGAACCCCGGAGGAAAAATCCTCTCAAGCTTGCACAATATCTCAACAATGTTCTTCTCAAGTTGTTGTACGTGTTCCACGCGTAACACAGTTGCGCAAATGTCTCTAAAAAAGTTGCTAAGCTCTGTTAGTGCTTCCCACACTGGTTTTGGAAGTAGATCGCGAAATGCAATAGGGAGTAGTCTCTGCATAAACACATGGCAATCATGACTCTTCATCCCATAAAACTTGCATTCGTTCTCGTTCACGCAACGAGCAATACTTGAGGAATATCCATCAGGTAACTTCAACGCTTTGGTCCATGCACACAACTCTTTTCTTTGTGTTTTGCTCAAAGTGTATGAGGCTTTAGGCTTGTACACTTTCCCATTTGCACCCTCAAATAAATGCATACTTGGACGGCTGCAATACACCTCTACATCCTTTCGAGCTTTGGCATTATCCTTTGTTTTGTTTTTGACATCCATAACTGTGTTGAAGACATTATCAAACACATTCTTCTCAATATGCATCACATCCAAGTTATGTCGAATAAGGTTCGTATGCCAGTAAGGTAACTCCCAAAATATGCTCTTTTTGACCCAATTATGTGTTTTTCCAAATCCATCTATTGGTCGTGCGCGACCAGGAGGTTTGCCAAAAGTTATATTAGGAAGTTGTTCTACTCTCTGGCGCATAGCTTCACCACTCAAGTGAATAGGTGGTGAATCAGTTACAATTCTTCCCTTGCGAAATTTGTGTGCTTGCCTTCTATAAGGATGGTCTCGGTGCAAGAAATAACAATGACAATCGAACCAACAAGGTTTTTTTCCATTATGAAGTTTGAAAGATTTCGTGTTATCCATACAATATGGGCATGCTAGCCAACCATGAGTACTCCAGCCAGATACCATTCCATGTCCTGGAAAATCACTAATCGTCCACATAAGTGCTGCTCGCATATTAAAGTTCTGTTTGTTGCATACATCATAAGTTTCAACCCCAGATATCCACAATGTTTTCAATTCATCTATGAGGGGACGTAGAAACACATCAATGTTTTTTCCTGGACCCTTTGGGCCGGGAATAACCATATTAAGAAACATAAAAGGCGCCTGCATACACATCCATGGTGGGAGATTGTATACAGAAATGATAACAGGCCAACACGAGTATGGAGTACCAAAACTGCCAAATGGACTAAACCCATCAGTACATAATCCCAGACGCACATTTCGTGACTCAAAAGCGAACGTTGGATGAGTACGATCAAAATGCTTCCACGCCTCTCCATGAGATGGATGTGACATACTACCCTCTTCACAATGATTTTGTGCATGCCAAACCATGTTTTCACAAGTATAACTAGATGCATAGAGCCTTTTCAGTCGGGGTATCAAAGGCAAATAATGTAATACCTTGAAAGGAACTTGCTTTCGGGCACCCCGTTTCCTTGGCTTGTACCTAGGGTGGCAGCACACATGACATTCTTGATTATCTTTGTTTTCTTTATAATACAATATGCAATCCTTTCTACAAGCATCAATCTTTTTGTAACCAAGCCCAAGTTTAACCAATTGCTTTTTGGTCTTGTACAAGTTATCTGGCAACTTTTCACCTTCGGACAACATGCTTTTGATGATTGAAACAAGTCGATCATAACATGTCTCAGACATATTATACTCTGACTTGATATTCAACAATTGGGTCGTTGTAGAGAGTTTCGTGTGATTCTTACAGCCGTCCCATAGCGGTTCATCGGCATCTTTTAACAAATCAAAAAAAGCTTGTGCCTCTGGGTTAGGTGGTTGTTCACCATGTATCGCATTAAAGTCAACTTCGGGACCCAGAGCATCCATGACCATGGTTCTATAACGAGATCCCTCTTCAGCAAGTACCCTAGAAGAACCCCCGACCTCTTCTCTCATGTTCATGGTCTCACCGTGTGCGTACCATAACTCGTAACCAGGGCTAAACCCATTCTTTTCAATGTGATAACGCACATCATTTTGACCGAAGAGTCTCCTATTACCACATTTAGAGCACGGACATTTTATTTGTCCATCACAGACAAATCTTGGACGGGCATATGCAAATTTTAAAAACTCCTTAACCCCGTTGACAAATTCATCTGAAAGAAAACCCCTAGCATCTAAACGCCGCCACATCCAACTACGGTCGTTGTTCATAGTTTCTGCATTTGTAAGTAATTTTATGGTGAAATTCACCCGCCAAGAGTTATATTAAGCAAATATCTTCAAGTAAAACGATGTTTCAAAAGAATCATTAATATAAATCTCAACTTAGCTTCTCATGTGAACGCATCTCGCATTTTGATGGTATGGCATCTAAAGAAAGCTAAGCATTAATATAACTCTTGAATAAGACAAGTCGATTAACTATTGAATTATCTAAAAAATTAAATAACTAAATAGTAATAAAAAAATAGACGTACCTAAATAGTAACTAACTAGTCCATCTGTTAATTATAAGTTATGACTAACCACATAATCTAAGCATGAGTAACCGATTAAATATGAAAATTCAAGTGTTTTAACTTGTATGATCCTTTGCTGATCTTATTCTGATCTTATTTCTTTAGGGTAGATTTGTCCACTCAAACTGTCAAATGTTGAATTTTTCTCATCACAAATATTCTGTCTGCAAAACGAGAGTATATATAGAGATATTGACTGTCTACTTAACTCAATTTAACCTACAAGAAACTACAAAGTATTAAAGTATTTCATCGTTGCACTACATCAACGTACGATCTGAATATCCCACATGAATATAAGATCCAATTAAGTTTGATTCCACTAGCAAATACATGGTCTGACATGAGTAATTTGAATATCCAATTTGATTCAGTACAAAGTCAATTCTCTTGACTTGTTTAATACAATGACATGTTAAAAAAATTAATACTGGAAAATCATAAAGAATGCTATTGTTGCTCCTAATAGCATTAATCATAAAGAATGCTATTATTATTATTCTGAAGCATCCATCCATCTATATATCATCATCATTATTCTATTAAAAGTTGGAATAATAACTTTTCTACACACATCATTGATTAAAGCACATGCCACTCACTCCAATGTTAATCAACATTTTATAATCCAAAGAAATTAAATAAAACAGAACATTATATATATATATATATATATATCATACGACATTTATCCCAAGTATATTGATTCACTATAAATAAACTCATAAACTTTTGTTTTTTTTTTTATCAGCTAAATAAATTCATAGACTAAAGAAAAGACTCACAAATCCATTCATTTCCATGTGTGATTGATCAGCGCCTACCACCACCCTCCTATTGTTCCTCTCAACCATAAAGAAAATCATAAAAAATTAATAACTACCAGTCACTTGGAAATTCTGAGTAAATTAATGCTTAAAGCATGAACTATTGTTGCTCCTAATAGCAGAAACTACAAGAAACTACAAAGCAATTAATGCTCAAAAGTCCATTACCAACACAATTAATCAGATTTCATACATTCCATCCGATCACATCAATACAAAAATAAAATTTAGGCAAATTAAAACGTAATTGAAGCCAAATGAACCTTACAAAAAGTATGCAACAAGCAGAAAATAATCAAGCAAATAACGAATCAGACACTCAATAAACACATAAATCGGATCAGTTAATATAGAAACAGATTTTGTATCTATACCTCAATATATTGCGCACAAGGCGGAGGGAGAGCCGGCAACACTTACGGCGCTGCAACGTCGGACTTCAAATCCTCAATTCTACCTTAAGGCGGAGGGAGAGGCGGCAACAATTACGGCGCTGCAACGTCGGATTTCAAATCCCCAATTCTACCTTAACCGAAACCCTAGCTCACACCACCAATCGCTCTGTCTTGATGTTGGAATGTCGATGCGAGATTCAAACCCCTAGCTTCAAATTCCCAATTCTAACTTAACCGAAACCCTAGCACACACCATAAATCGCTCTGTCTTCAAATGTTGGAATGTCGATGCGAGATTCAAGCCCCTAGCTTCAAATCCCCGATTCTACCTTAACCGAAACCCTAACACACACCATAAATCGCTCTGTCTTCAAATGTTGGAATGCCGATGATCGATTCAAACCCCTAGCTTCAAATCGATGCGAGAGATGAATTCTTGAAGAGAAATTTTTGAAGAGAAATGTTTTGGCTGATGAAGTTAAATGAGAAATGTTTTGGCTGATAAAGAAATGCGATAGAATCTCTCAATTTTCATGATGTGAAATGTTAGCTGTTTTAGTTGTTAGATGTAGTTAAAAATCTGATATAGTCAGAATAAATGTACCATGGCAATAGGACCTGTGTTTAGTGCAGCGGTCGTGCAGTCAGTTTGCAAACATGTGGTCGCATGTTCGAATTTGGTCAAAAGATATTTTTTTCCATTTTAATTTCAGACGGATTACTCCGTCTCAGATTTGAGACGGAAATTTTCGTCTGAAATCTGAGACGGCAATTTCCGTCTCAAATTTTGAGACGGAATTTCCGTATGTAAATCCATCTCAAAATTAAAAATTGAGACGGAATATTCCGTCTCTGTCAAAAATTCAGATTTGAGACCGATTCAGAGACGAAAATATTATTATGTCTCTGATTTGAGACTGAAAATAAACTCGTCTTAAAATCCGTCTCTGATTTGAGACGGGAAAATATTCATCTCAGATTTTCGTCTCTAAAGCCTTGTATTCTTGCAGTGTTTGGCTGGATCAGTTAAAATTAGTTCAGCTCCAAATGCTTTCAAGATAATCCTTCTCTCGAGACTCATGGATGCAGGCATCGTTAAGATAAGCTTGTAGCCTCTTGAAGAAGCTATAAATGCAAAGACCAATTCCCGTATTTCCACTTCAACCAATATACTCTAGCACATAGCAAAATATCCATGATAAGAATAAAGTATACCAAGACCAGACAAATTCACTAAAAAGAAGAATACGCCAATCTGATATTAACAATAGTGCTTAATCTTAGATTAATAATTAGTATAGGTCTCTAGTTATTTATTTGTCTATGCTTAGTAGTTTATTTCCTTTATAAGTCTTTCTTTTGTACTCTATATAAACTCTCTCATTATGAATAATAATACTCAAGGGGATTTATACCTTAACAGGGTATCAGCCAAAACCTAGTTCCTAGGCCCTATTACCGCAGCTCTCCTTCCTCTATTGCCGCCGGTGAGCCTTAATTTTTTACATATTTTTCCACCCCAAATAAGTCGTTGCTCCCCTCAACGCATCGTCTCTTCACTATATCAGCCTTCACCAGCATTCAACTCGCAGACATCTCGCAATTCGGTGACCAATTTTTTCGTCCAGCAGCCCCCTCGGTCTCCTAAGGCTGAATTTTTATTTTTCGTGTAAGGTTTTTCATCCTCTCGGGACAATTCTTGCCGTCTCTCTACTCGCTTCTTTAGTTATTGTTATTATTACGTGTTTCGATTTCACCATGTCTACCATTAATGAACCCTCTGTCACCTCCGAAACCGACAAACAATCCTCTAAACCATCAGTCTTTCATCCTTCTCTCGCCGCCGGTAATGTTAAAACATCTTTTGGTTTCAAATTAACCGATTCTGACTCAAATTATAAACTTTGGCGTGGTATGTTTGTGGCTTTATGTCACAGTTATTCTGTTTTTCACCATATCTCTGGTCAATCAAAACCCGTTAGTGATCAAGATGATGAATGGTTTGTTATTGATTTCACCATTAAACAGTGGTTTTATTCTACTATCGACCTTAAACTTTTGAAAAATATCGATTTAGAATACGCCACTTCTCTTGATTTATGGTTCTCCATTGAAGAAAATTTTCATAACAATAAATACTACTACAGAAATGGCCTATTACAGCAGTTTTTTTTGGCCAATTACAGCGGTTAAAAACCGCTGTGAAAAAAAAATTAATTTCGGAGCCTATTACAGCGGTTATGGAAATAACCGC
Organism: Buddleja alternifolia; assembly: GCA_019426215.1. NCBI lineage: Eukaryota > Viridiplantae > Streptophyta > Magnoliopsida > Lamiales > Scrophulariaceae > Buddleja > Buddleja alternifolia. The sequence continues at coordinate 3,459,740 of CM033398.1, read as the reverse complement.
TGTAATAGGTAGTATTTTTTTTTAATTTTTTTTTTGTTTATAATTTTATTGTGTCGGAATGATACGAAATTCATATGGTCATAGCAAAACAACATTCTGAACAAAACGCAAGATTTTATCTTGCGATCTCGTGATTTTAACCATCCGAGATCGTTTAAGGCCTCAAATACGCGTTTTACTACAAAAATACGTATTTTTGTAATAAAATGCGTATTTGAGGCCTTAAACGATCTTAGATGGCTAAAATCACGAGAGCGCAAGGTGGAGCGTTTTGTTCAGAATGCCGTTTCGCTATAACCGTGCGAATTTTGTGTCATTCCGACACGGTAAAATTATAAACGAAAAATATTTTCATAAATACATAAATTTATACATACACCCATCTACACATACACAAATATACATACACCCATCTACACATACACAAATATACATACAATCACATATACACAAATATACATACAACCACATATACACAAATATACATACAACCATATATACACAAATATACATACAACCACATATACACAAATATACATACACCCATCCACACATACACAAATATACATACACCCATCCACACATACACAAATATACATACACGCACACATACACAAATATACATACACCCACATATACACAAATATAAATACACCCACACATACACAAATATACATACACCCACATATACACAAATATAAATACACCCACACATACACAAATATACATACACCCACATATACACAAATATAAATACACCCACACATACACAAATATACATACACCCACACATATACAAATATACAAATATACATATATATATATATATAGAGAGAGAGAGAGAAAGAGAAAGAGAAGAAGCTCACGGTCGTGGTGGTGGTGCCGGCGGTGCCGGTATGTGGTGGTGGTGGCGGCGGCGGAGGTGCCGAGCTTTTGGGGGTGGATCGAGAGAGAGAGAGGCTGAAATGGGTTTTAAATTTTGAGAGTGAGAGAGAGAAGCGGGAAGATAAAAGAGTTTCAAATTTTTTCGTCGGGACCTATTACAGCGGTTCTTATGTGAACCGCTGTAATAGGCCGTTTTTTTTTTATTTTTTTTTTTGAAAATATACCTATTACAAAGGTTCTGAGAAGAACCACTGTAATAGGTCCCGCGGTCAACCGTATTACAGCGGTTCACCCATGAACCGCTGTAAAAGGTCCCTCCGTTCAGCGGTTTTCAAAAAATCGCTGTAATAGGTGCGCTGTAATAGACCATTTTTGTAGTAGTGAAACCCTCACATTCGCTTCAAATTAATGAATGTTTTCAAAATTTACAAAAAGAATCTCTCTCAATTTCCCAATATTACTAAGAGATGAAATTCTTAGCCGATAATTTATCCGATCTTGATAGTCCTGTCAAAGAACAATATTTCATCTTACAACTCTTGCAAGGTTTGCCCGAATCCTATCTTCCCCTCGTCACTGTTATCACAACAAAATCTCCCCTTCCCTCTTTTTCTGAAGTTCGTAATCTCTTCCTTCTTCACGAATCTCGTGAGTCACGTTTTTCCTCTCCCATCTCGTCCAATAATTCGACCACTGCCCTTCTCTCTCAAACCCCTAACCTAAACCAAAATCGAAACACGTATCGTAACAACAAAAAAAATCGTGGGATGGGAAACTGCCGGTGTCAAGGCCGCAGTGGTGGCTTTTCTCACGGACAGCAGCTCAGACCCTCTTTCGGATTTCCCAACACTACTGGGCTCCCTCTTGGATTTTCATTTCAGCTGGTCCAAAACACTCTCCAGGGCCCAAAAATAATTGGCCCACATTCGGTTTCCTCCACAAATGCAGTCGGCCCAGCGTCTTCTCCAAACTCAGCGTTTTAGGCCGCCCCCACTCAGCCCATTACTGTCGTGTCTGCTTCCACCCATTCGGTGTGGGCTCCAAATGTCCAACCCACTTCCGTGCCAGTAGGTCCCTCTCCATCTCCAGGTGCTGGTTTACTCAGCCCAAAGCCTCACTGGGCTCCACATCAGGCCTTCAATGCAGCCCCTCCTTTCTACCTCACAGCCCACAAACATCTCTTCAATTTTTTAGACAATGAGCCTTTCTCGGCCTGATGAAAATTGGTACCTCGACACGGAAGCAAGCTCTCACATGACACCCAACCAAGGTAAGTTATTTAATATCGTATCTAATTTAAATTCAAATTCAATTACAGTTGGTAATGGTGCTATTTTTCCTATCACTTCCATTGGTTCTTTTTCTTTACCCTCGTCTTCTCGTTCTCTTACTATGTCTAATATTCTTGTCTCCCCTTCCTTAGTTAAAAATTTAATTTCCCTTCGTCAATTTACTTGTGAAAATAATTGCTCCATTGAATTTGACCCCTTCGGTTTTTCTGTAAAGGATCTTAGGACCGGCTCTCTTCTTCTCTGAAGTGACAGTGATGGCGACCTCTACCCTCTCCGTCTCTCCTCCACTGCTCTCGTCCCCTCTATCTCTTCCATTGATCCCAACACCTGGCATCGTCATCTCGGTCACCACGGAGTTGCTATTTTCTCTTTTCTTCATAGTCGCAAATTTATTTCTTGTAATAAAACTTTTTCTCGTTCTCTATGTCATGCTTGACAATTAGGCAAGCACAAACGTCTACCTTTCTTTAATTCTACTTCAACTAGTTCTATTTTATTTGATATTGTTCATTCGGATTTATGGACCTCCCCAGTTCCAAGTATTAGTGGTTTTTAAATATTATATTCTCTTTTTAGATGATTTCTCGCCTTTCTTATGGATTTTTCCCTTGAGCAATAGATTGGATTCTTTTCGTGTTTTCGTCACTTTTTACACCTATGTACAAACGCAATTTAAATGCACTATAAAATCTTTTCAATGTGACAACGGTGGTGAATTTGATAACAAATCTTTTCACTCTTTTTTTAATAATAGTTGAATTAAGTTTCATTTTTCTTGCCCCCACACCTCTCAACAAAATGGCAAAGCCGAGCACACTATTCAAACTGTAAACAATATAATTCGAACTCTCCTATTTCAATCTTCTTTACCTCCTTCGTTCTGGGTCGAAGCCTTACGCATGGCTGTCCATCTTCTCAAAATTCTTTCTACCACCACATTATCTTATCGCACTCCGTTTGAACTTCACTATAATCTCTCCCCCACCTATGACCATCTTCATGTTTTAGGCTGCCTCTATTACCCGAATCTTTCTGCTACCACTCCTCATAAATTCGCCCCTCGCACATCTCCTTGGCTTTTTTTAGGATATCCATCTCATCACAAAGGTTACCGGTGTCTTGATCTCCACACCAACAAAATTATCATTTCTCGTCACGTTGTGTTCGATGAATCCGTCTTCCCTTATCCATCCTTTTCCTCCACTTCGCCCTCCCCATCTTATGACTTTCTTCAAACCGATGCTGATTCACCCCTTCTCTCATCCACTTTCTTTCCCGGTTCTTCTCCTTCTCCCACACGCGGACCTCTACCTGGCTTCCCCGTTGCCATGTCATCCCCTCCTATCAAGTCATCCAACACGCCCACTGCCATGTCACCATCCACGTCACCCTCTATCCCATCAGCTGCCACGTCAGCAGCATCGGTGACCAACTTCCAAATGATTCGTCTTGAATAATGTCACTGCAAGATGCAATTCTAGAAATCTGCGAAACATTGTTCCATTTGAAAGACCCTACAAAAAGCAGGGACAGGGATAGGAAGAACTTGACAAGAAGGCATCCCTCGAATGATCGTCTCTGATCGATCCCTTTGTGTTTTCGGGACAGAATACTACCTCTTCGACCATGGGCGATTCATAGTCCCCAGAAATGGTAAGGCAAAACTCTGATTGATGCCAAATTGCCTCGAACTTAACTACAAGAAAAACACAAGCATATATGACCAAATAAAGAAACATATACTCGAAAGATATGATGCCCAAAGAAACAAATTTTGAAAATTACCTGAGGATTATAAACCTCAAAGCCAGGTGCATTGTCCACAAACAAAAGGTCTCGAGAAAATAAGACCAAACGCCAGTAAGGTTGATCTTCCTCAGAATGCCGTAACGAATTAACTGCTTCTAACCAATCTGGTAGAGCAATATGGGGGCCAATGGGTATGCTCTTGATCATACCTAGTCTCGAAAAAGGGACACCATGTCGAGACATAGGGTGGGTTGTATATAGTACTTACGGCCAAAAGGTATGATGGCTTTTCGAGAGGGATTAACAGATTTATAGCAGCCTCTCCATAGGAAACCCAACTCAAGACTGGTTTGAAAACATGTGAAGTTCGGGATGCCTCTTCATGGGACATAAGAGTCTTGATGTTTAACAATTCTGGGTAACATAGAAAAACCCAACAAGATAACAGCCACAACGGACTTGATAATCTTTCAACATTTAAGGGGTCCCGGTGGAGATGGAACATCGTTCGATAAAAATGAACTAACATGAGAGGGGCTAATTCGATAGGCCCCAGGTTTGCAGCAATATTGACAGAAAGAGGAAGAAAAGTTTTGTTCACGGCATAACCAGAATGCATGAACAATTAGGAAAAAATGAAATTAAGGAACAACACTTCTTTGAAAGCTAAGACAGGATCCTCATTTCGGACAAAGTAATTGACTAGGTTGGACTAACCAATATTGGCGCCACCACTTTTGTCGTGATGCTTTAACCATTTTGCTGTAGACACCAAAAGTGCACGAGCTTCACTGGTCGCTCCATCGGAAGAAAGAACAACGTCACAAGGAGATAGCCCAGTAATTAGAGCCACGTCTTTGAGAGTTACTGTCTGAAGTCCTCGAGGTAAAACAAAGCAATTGTATGCGGGATGCCACGAGAATGCCAAAACGTCGGTCATCACTTGTTCGAAAGGGAGCGTCTGGTAGCAGGCTATTCGAACAAGCCCCATGATTCGATTAGCCTCCCACTTCGAGTGAAATTGCTGAAGACACTCGAACCACGGGAAAGCATCGACAGTGCCTATCCAACCGTTTATGGGTTTGCTCATGTTGGTCCAAGCAAATCTATTGACCACCCTATTCATAAAAAGTGGGGAATTATCACCCTCTAAAGCAGACCAAGTCCCAAAAAGATTGGGAATATCAGAGGCGGCACCTTCGAATGTCGTCGATTCGAATTGCGGGCCAAGAGATAGATAATTAAGCAATTGACCTCGACTATCAGAGGCCCATCGAGGAACCACATGTGTTTCTCCAAGGGACGCCACCTTAACATCACTATAATGGGCTTGGGAAGCCCTAATTATGTCAAACAACTCTTTGGCTTCTTCGCAATCTAAGATGGCCGCTCCAGGAACTAAAAACCCGAGGTCATGAGAGGCGGTGTGCTGAGGAACAGCGATTGATTGAAGTTTTGTAGGGAGTGGCAAGGCAACGGTCGAGTAAACTATCGATAGTTGGGAAAAGAACAGAGCGTCTCGGTGACTTTGGGTTATTTGAGGAAGATGAAGAGAGAGAGGATTTAGGAATTGTCAACCCAAGAACCAATATTCAAAATATTTATAAGGGATTTCATACCCGATCACAAAGAGACACACTTATTGGTGAGACGATGGTAGGACGACAGTACAAGTCCCAGGTGAAGTTTAAAAGGGCGCGCGTTTTTCCATAACTGCCAAAAGATATGAAAGGTCTTTTTATAAAAAGACGTACTCTTTAAAATACCCGCGAACTCGAAGCATGAGCATTCATTAGAGAACAGATGTGTCTTTCAATACACATGAACTCGAAACATTCATATATATTAGAGGGGCATTTGTTTACACTCAAAAATTAAATGGACTTTTCGAATCAAAAAGCCCAATCGGCCCAGTGTTTTAGAAGCACAAAATAATAGGTGCAAGAACAAAAGAAGTGAACCCATTAAAACTCAGACTTTATGAAACAAGGATCCAGGCCCAATGAAGTCGATTGGAAGATCTAGCAAGAAGCCCAAAGAGTGAGAAGTCCGTCTAAGAGGAAGACGCGCCTAAAATAAAAGATTTTGAAAAAGCAGTAGTGAGCAGTTCCCGAAGGCAAGAAACATGTTCCTGGAGCAGAAATATATACGAGCCAAGGAGAGAAGAAAAAGGGAAGATCAGAATCACAATTCTACATTTTATATTCTTAGAACTAGATCTAGCCTTAGGAGTAGTTTATAGCGTAATTTAGGAGTAGTTTAACATAGCAAGGAGATTGGCAGATTGTCCATTCAGAAAGCTTGTACTGGTAAAACATCTGGTCAAAAGATTCTCGTGGAGGTATAAAATTATCTTTTTTTCAGATTTAAGTATATGATAGATAATTTTTACCTTGACTTGAATTTTTCCCTCATCTTATTATTATTATTGCATTCAAAGACGATAATTAGCAATTAATTTAAGACGTGAACCACCAAGTAACGTATTGAACACAGGAGTTGAAAGATAATCTCAAGTTATAGATTATCACGGGGTCGGAGCGAATAATCGGATCCACCTCATTCATATTTGTTTTATAGCGAAAAAGAACCCTAACACTTCTATAATTCCTTCCTTTTCTCCTAGAAATTGGAATACTAATGGTATAAGTGCTCATCACCAAATATGAAAATAGATCGTGCAATAGATGAATTAATTGGAAAAGACGAGCTTAACTGGAAACACAACAAATTTTTATGTCTGTAAACAGAAACACAAAAAAATAGTGACAAATGAATTTATATTGATTAAAATAAAGAATTGGAGTATAATCCCTAATCTAATCTTCTGATTCTTCCTTCAAGAACTTTGATTTGAATATTGGAGCAAAAATCACTTCTTTGATCTTCTCCAATGTTGATTGGGATTTTTATAACATTGATGCGAGGGCTCGACAGCTTAATCTCGGATCAAACGATGTAAATGATTTGGGAAAGTTGAAAGCTTCAAGGTCGACTCGTTACTTTGATCTTCTTTCAACTTGATTTGGACTTTTATAACGTTTATTCGAGTGTCTAGCACCTTAATCTCGAATCAAAGGTTATAATTTGATGAATTTTGTCAAGAACACCTTGAAGTTTGCTTTGAAGACCTTCTTGAATTTGAAGAACTTGTAGAGAGAATTTGGGAACTTCTCTTGTCTTCTCTTGCTTCAATTTTATTTTTATTTTTTTATTATGAGCTCCCATGGACCGTATTTATAGGTGTAGGATGGAGAAGCCACAAATTCTTTAAACACCTTTGATAATTATCTCTTTAATATTTATTTATTAAGAAATAAAAATCAATTGCTTTTGAGCCATTTGATTGGCTAATATTTGATGAGGATAAAATTAATAGATATTATCTCTTTAATATCTGTATTAATTTAAAGAGATAAATATCTATTACTTTGGAGCCATTTCATTGGCTAACATATCCACTTGGCGCAGTGTGATTGGTCATTGACTTTTTTTTTACTGCAAGACGTAATTTGATTGGCTGAAACACCTCAATTTGACATATGGCGCAGTTTGATTTGCCAGTATAATACACATTAAAATATCAATTAAATCAATTATTTACTTATGGAATTAAATTTAGTAAATCCCAAAATATAAATAAAAAGACTTAAATTGATAATTAATATGATATTTTCCACTTGTTATTATTTAATTGGATGAAAAGTTGCTTGTCTACAAATGCCCCTTCGAGACTCGTTCACAGGATCTTTGTCTTGAAAGCATGATTCAAAGTGAATGAGTCGCGATCATCATCTTTGATATGGGTCATCACATACGAATTAATTTAAGAACTCCAAATTAATTTTTTTTTTTTTTTGAAGTTCAAAAATAAATTACGCCATGACATTTTCCCTTTCTAATTTCAGTAGCTTGGCCCAACTTGATTGAATGGCACGGGCTTCATGTGTTCAAGGAATGAATTTGGGCCAACTTTGTTTGAAACATCCGTACTTGAATTTCCATTTTATTTTGGTCCAAGTGAGATATGCCCAATACTTTGTGGTCTAGATAATCCAAACACATGGGAACATTCCTCAAGTCTTCATCTCCAACTTCAATTCTGCAATTCACACCCTTTTATTCTTTTGAAACATTCCTCAAGTCTTCATCTCCATCAAACATTTAGGCTATGTTTGGTTATGTTTTGGGATGGTATTTTGGTGAGAATTATTGGTGAAAATTTTATGGGGACACGTGCAATTTTGATGGGATATTGTTTGGTTATGTTTTGGGAATTGATTTTTGAGTGATTTTTTGGTGAGATAGTGTTTGGTTTTGTTTTCAGAGGGAACATAAATTACTGTAGCTGTCAAATCATGTAACTTTTTGTCTGTCAATAATTAAAAATTATAATATAATATTGAGATTATAAATATTATTATATAGATAAATATATATGTATATATGTAGATAATAGTAGTATATATAATATTGAGATTGTAATAATTATTATATAGATAGCAATATATGTATATATGTAAGTAATAGTAGTATATATATATAGTAGTGTAACAGTGTGTGTGTGTGTGTGTGTGTGTGATTGTGTGTGTGTGTAACAGTTTGTGTGTGTGTGTGTGTAACTCCCTCCCTTTTTTATTTTTTTTCCTTTTCTTTTTTATTTAATTTATAAAATAATATATTAATAAGCAATTTAATTTAAAAATTATTAAAATACAATTTTTAAGTTTATTTGTAAATTTCATAATGGTAGTTTATAATATAAATTGTTTTAATTATATAAACTATTTTATAAGCTATTATAATAATTTAATTAAAAGATTAAAATGATATTACACTTTTTTATTTTATTTAATGACTTTAATAATTTATATTCTTTTTTATTTTGGTGAAAATAATTTTTTTATAATAATTATTTGTATACTTTACATACCCAACATTACATATAACACTTATGAAATATTAGGTAGTCGTTCCCAGCGTTTGAAAGTGTTCATACATATTCCAACGTTCTTAATATATAAGATGGTATATATTATAAATAAAGTATAACTATAGGGAAAATTCATCTAATGCGCCATCATCATCTATCACTTCACTATAATTAATATATTATTGAAATTCAATTTAGAGATGATCCATGCTTCTCCACCATCTACTTTGAATATATATATGTGTGTGTTATGTATATATATAGATGCTCTATTATTCAGTAAATATATATATATATATATATATATACACCATATATATTTATAACAAATTATATATACATAACGTTTATTTAATATTTTAATTAGACAAACAAACATCATGACATGAATTAAATATTTGTTCAACATCATACAACTTCAACGAAAACAAACAAGACAGAAAATAAATATTTGTTGATCATCGTACAACTTCGTAAGAGAAATTTGAAACATCACTACTAAAGAAATGACCTATGACAGCGGTTTTTTTGGGCCTATGACAGCGGTTTTAACCGCTGTTATATGGGTGGACCTATTACAGCGGTTTTTAACCGCTGTAATAGATGACCCTATGACAGCGGTTTTCAGAAAACCGCCGTCGAAAAACCAAAAAAAATAAAAAAATTCGAACCTATGCCAAAACCGCTGTCACAGGTTCACACTGTGACAGCGGTTCTTCCGGAACCGCTATCACAGGTACCCACTGTGACAGCGGTTCCAGAAGAACCGCTGTCATGGTACAGATTTTTTTTAAAAAATTATTTATTGCCCTATTATGATAATATTCCTGTACAGTAATATGCAATAAACCAACCAACAAATTTCAACTAACAACAAAACATATTCAACATAAACAAACACCACCCCAAACTTCAATATTACCATCTCTTTCCTCCAACAATAAAATGTTATAATCTCCAACAAAATGTACAATCAACTAATTAAATTACTAATGACCTTCCGAAATACAATAAATCAAATCTCAATTTACAACAAGTCACAATGTACAAAAACTACATTACCTAATTTCTAAGGAGCTGCTAATAAAATGTAACGTGCAACTCCGCAGCGTACTTCATCAATTTGCTCTTGAGTATAGAAGGATTGAAAATCATGAAAGTACTGCAAGATATATATATATAGAGATTAATTGCAAACTGAAATGACGTTTCAATTACCTACCAAAGGTTTAATAATTTCAAAAAGAATAGAATTAAGTATATATTTAGATTATGTATACCGCTGTTGGGATTATAGATTGTCCCTGGCTAATAATCTCTTTCATGAATCTCATAACGAAATAGCCACAATCCACCTCGTTGGTCTGCCGGGGGCACTACAAAAGCAATCAAAGTTACGTTGTATTAGAACACTAACTTCTATACGAATATATAATCTCATGAAACTAGAAAACACTAACCTTTATGGTAAACCATTGACAGACCGAGTGCTTGGATTTCCTGGATTGGTTGTTGCAATTTGCACGAAATATGTGCACAGCTCTATAAAAATATAAAAAATAAGAAAATATGTTAAAAACAAGCAATTATGTGAAATAAATACAATTTAAAAAAATATTAAATATAATGGATACATTGATTGAATGAAAAACTTACTGATTGATTTTTAGCATCATATCATCTCGGTATTGCGGCTCACCATGCACAGAATCTAGATAGTAAACAATCTCTTGAAATGGATCAATTGCAAGCAACAACCAATGACCCCTACAAAGCATTCAATAGATAAGTTAAAAATTTGTTTTGCGTAGCTAGTTTTACAAATTAAAGTCGAGTCTTTAGTAGCTCACCCGGTGTTGTAAGGTGCAAGAAATAACTTATTCGGTTGTGCACTCTATATCATAGCACCTGCTATGTACTGCACTTGTTGAATTTGCGGGCTTGTTTGAGCAGATATGGAATGTGGGCTAAGGAACCCGAAACTTGCAATTTTCCCTTCGTGGATCACATAGTTAAACCACAAACACCTAAATTGAGCATAAAAAATGAATTTCGAGTAACGAAAATAATCGTAGTTCAGATGTAATAAAATAATTAAAAACCTTACTTTATGTACGCTGTAATGATAGAGGCTCCTATCTCTTTTCTACACAGAAGGTGACAGATCTCCTCCTTTCCAATGAACTCTGGGAATGACAAATTCATAATGGATTCGTCCATGTATATATTGATCTGGACACCAATCTTCATCATCTTCGTGTACTTTCCCAGAAATACAAGGTCATTAGGGAGTCCATCTAGTTGAAGGTCTGCACATATGTCTACTTCATCTGCAGGCTCGGCCACTGGAGATTTTCCTTTGACAGCTGACCGCTTCGACGTCCCTGACTTACGGTTTCCAGATGATTTGGATGGTCTAAGAGACTGTTTAAGCAAGAAAATAAAAAATGAATCTTACACACCAAAGTATATTTAGTAACCTCAAACAAATTGTTATAATTTATTAATGACTAGCTATTAATTACATACCGGTGCATCAGTGACAATGACATGACTCGCTGGCCAAGCAACAAAGGTACCCAGACCATTAGAAATGGTGAACATTTCATCATTGAGAGGGACGGGTAGGAGTGTATTCGCCTCAACTACAGTGTCAGTGCGCACTTTCACATTGTTGGTGGCTAATGGACAGTTGTGAAGTGTTCTATCAGTCATCGGTCGATTGTATAGCAGTCCTTTAGCCACCACACGATATGATGGTGATGAAAGTGCTAATTGACATGGAGTGATACCCTACACAAACACACACACACATATATATACATACATATATATATATATATACAACATTATATTAGAAAGTTTTGTATGATTTACAGAAATAGAGAGTCAATTAATAAACAAGTTCAAATTTTTACCTCAGGAAGCAACTTATAACCTGGTTCTGGGCTGCTATCTTTCAAAGAAATCATGTCATCTTCATGTGGCTGACGCGAGTTAGGGGCTTCCAAAACATCAATTCGTTGTTGCATGGCAACCATAGTTTCAGAGAGTTTTCTCACCATGTTTCTCAATTTTTCCATCTCCATTTCTGTAGCAGGCTTTGGATCCTTAAAATAGTCTCTTTGTGAGACCCCAAAGCCAACACCCCTAACGCGACCCGGATGCTCTTTCTTTTTAAGAGCTTTAGCCAATAGGTCATCTCGACTCGTCTCATTTCCACTATGGCTAGTACTCTCTTGTGAAATGCTTTCCTGTAATAATATATTTTAGAAAATAAAAAAAAATAGTGAACCTTGTGCTTTCAATAGTATTTCAAAACAAACATACAACACTTTATAGAGCTAAAATTGCCAATAACTCACCATTTCATTCACCACTCTTCTAACATTGTTGTTATCAATTTGATTTGTTTTATCGAAACGCGCAATCCTCCACACGAGTGCTCGTGTCACCTCTGTGCAATCGGATCCCGCATCCCTTCTTCTATTTATCTATATTTTCATTAAAAAATATATATATGCATTAACATAGAATTTTTATTAAAAAAATTGTAAGGATTCACTGCTAAATGAACTACATACCTCCATTTGCTCCACAAGAGCATGTCCAAGACTCGCTTTCCGGTAAAGATATTCAGGGTCCTTTGCTCTTTGCTGATTGTCCCTACTTATTTTCTGTTTATTACATTATCAAATTATTAGCTAAATATAAACGCAATAACCAACAAATTAAACCGTAAATTAAAATGACTAGCTACCTGCCAAGGTTCACCTAAGCGAACATCTAAAAATGCCGTCCAATCGGCTTGGGAAATCTCATATTGTGGGGGTGGGTTGACATTAATGTTTCCATCATCATCTCGCACATACTTCTGCTTATGTAGCTCCTGAAATTACGTGCTAGCCTCCCAGCTTCTGCTAGTACGTACTTTCATCGACTTTCGTCAATATCAAATGCCAACTACAAAAAACAAAGAACAAAATATATATAAAATTATAATTTAGAGAATATGATAATACATTAACAGTTACAAATATGATAATATCCAAATTACCTTTATCTCATCCCAAACATTTTTTTTATTGGTGACGGGACTTTTCGCCAATCACTCATGGTAATCGACACCTTCTGTCGAGCCTGCACGCCTATATAACCAACAAATATTGATTTGTTTGGGTTAACTGGCTGACTTCTATCATTCCAGCCGACAGATAGCCTTATGCCTTTACTTCTGGCATTGATAACTTTTTTCATAGCCGTGACACCTCTCCGTATCTCCGCCTCATGAACGCTATATGATCCATATACATCATCCTCAGGAAAACTACCATCAGGATTTGAAGCCATCGACCTACAAAAGATAAAAAATACAGAAGTTAGATTCATATAAGTTTGGCAGATTCAGTTGGCAATAATAATTTTCAAATAGAAGTAATAAATACAGAAGTTAGATTCATATAAATTTGGCAGATTCAGTTGGCAATAATAATTTTAAAATAGAAGTAATAAATACAGAAGTTAGGTTCATATCCATTATTCTAGAACGTAATTATCATAAACCACAAGATAAACAAATTTTAATCACCAATTAAACACAATTAACCCCAGCTAAACCAAATTAACCTCAATCAACCCCCTATTTCCCTTAAATTATCCACAAAAATAGGCAAATCTCAAGAATATAAATTTTCTAGCAACTAAGTATAAATATTGATAAAAAAATAAGTCTATCATACAATTATGAAATAAGTTCAAATACGTTTCATCGTTTTCTTTTTGTCGTTGGCTTAGCAGTCTTTTGCTTCCCATCGGTACGACCATTTTTTTTTAGTACGGCGACGAACTGACAGATTAATCCATATCCCCTCTTGATGATCTTGTCGCATATACAATTCATCATCACTTATATCCAAGTCATCATCACTATCAATTGATTGTGAATCAACTAATGAGATAGGATTTTCTCCATCATCTTCACTTTCTTCATAATCATCATCAATACAAGTATTTTTGTTTGCCGATAAAACAATGGACCACCTCTTATCAATAGGATCGGTAACAAAAAACACTTGCTTAGCTTGTGACGCTAAAATGAAAGGTTCATCTTTGTATCCCACCCTTTCAAGGTCTACTCGAGTGAAGCCTATTTCACTATTATCGACACCATGTTTATTGTCAATCCACTTACACCCAAATACAGGCACCTGAAACCAACTATAATCAAGCTCCCATATACGTTCAATCACCCCGTAATATGATAAATCGGCATAGATAGGATTGTTATCTTTCGCACTTGAGATATGCATTGCTTCAGCTACAAGACTCACACCACTATTCTGCATTGTACTTCGCTCATCTTGGTCTTTTGTATAGAATGTGCGACCATTTATAATATAACCTGAATAACAAAATACTAGTCTGTCCGGACCCATCGATAGTCGTGTCAATTTATCTGAAACTGAAAGCTGTGGATTCTCTTTCTGTTTCTCTTCAAAATGCTTTCGGAACCAATCGATGAAACTCTTATTATGCTCTCTTGAAATCCAGCTGTCATTTTTAATTGGATTGAATCTCCTAAGTTGGTTCTTATGCTCTTCAACATATGGGTCAACCTCGTCGGTGTTGTGGAGCACATATAGGTGTGCCTGATCCCTTTGTGTAATATGAACACTAACTAATTGTTTTCCCATTAATCCGACTCCTTCTGTTCCCCCTCCCACAACATGAGACTTTGGAAGCTCTGCAACATTAGAATCTGCCAGATACTCTGTGCAAAATGTAATGGCTTCATCAACTATGTACCGTTCAACAATGCAACCTTCCGGTCGACTACGATTTTTCACGTAGCCTTTCAATACCTTCATATAACGCTCAGCCGGATACATAGATCTCATAAAAGCCGGTCCACATAGTTGAGTCTCTCTAACCAAGTGAATGGGTAGATGAGTCATTATATATAAAAAAAAAAAAAACAGGTGGAAAATACATTTCAAGCTCACACAAAGTGATGACAATTTGTTTCTGAAGTGCAGGAAATTGCTCAGGATCAAACACCTTGCTCCACATTGCTTTGAAGAAGAAACACAATCTAGTTATCGTGTCTCTCACCTTTTTTGGCAAAATGGCCCGTATAGCAATTGGTAGCAAATGATCCATGATTACATGACAATCGTGAGTCTTCAAGTGCTTTAACTTCAAATCCTTCATTGATACAAGACTGCTAATGTTTGAAGAATACCCTTCTGGAACTTTCACTCCATTAAGAAACTCACATAATGCAATTTTTTCTTTCCTGGCTAGAGTGTGAGTTGCTGGAGGCAAATAAGTACATTTCCCCTTGTTTGTTGGTGCCAATTTTCCTCTTATCTTCATTTCAACCAAGTCTAACCGTGCCTTTACGCCATCTTTTGTCTTTCCGGGCACATTTAGAAGTGTACCAATGACACTATCAAATACATTTTTCTCAATATGCATTATATCAAGAATGTCTAACATGTAAAGACGTCCAATACGGCAACTCAAAGAAAATTGACCTTTTTTTCCACCCAGTTTTTGCAAGGCCACTTGCAAAAGTCTTTTCAAATTTAACCTCCAAGTCTTTTACATTCTCAAACACTTCTTCACCAGTTAAGCACTTAGGAGCTCGGCCTTCTTCTATATTCCCATTGAAAGCTTTCTTCCACCGACGATATCGATGGTTCCGATTTAGCCATCTCCGATGCCCTTGGAATGCATATTTCTGAGAGTGTGTCAATCGATATTGATCTGTACTCTTGACACATATGGGGCATCCACATTGGCCATGTACACCATATCCCTCGAGGTTTGCTCTTGCCGGAAAATCATTGATTGTTCCAAATAACATGACTCTGAGATTAAAATTTTCTTCTCTGAACCCGTCATATACTTGAACACCGGTGTCCCACAACACCTTCAAATCCTCAATTAAAGGAGCCAAGTAGACATCTATATCATTTCCAGGTTATTTCAGCCCAGAAATGAGTATAGGCATCATTATATGCTCTCGCTTCATGCATCGCGATGGGGGAAGGTTGTAGATCATCAAAATCACCGGTCATGTACTATGTGAGCTACTTTGAAAGCCATGAGGGTTCATGCCATCTGTAGCCAATACAAGGCGCAGGTTTCTTGATTCTTCACCAAATTCAGGGAAATCATCATCAATCTTTTTCCACTGAGGAGAATTTGAGGGATGTCGAATCTTGTCATCTTCAATCCTTTCTTCAAGCCTTCTATCAGTATGCCATGTCAAGTCCTTGGCTAACTCTTTACTACTGTACATGCGCTTAAATCGTGGTATTATAAGCAAATACCACATGGTTTTGACAGGCGCAGATCCATTCTTCTTGTATCGTGAGGCGCCACATTTTGGACAGGCCTTCAATGATGCATAGTCAATTCTAAATAATACGCAATCATTGAGACAGGCATGTATCCTCTCATATCCCATGCCAATTGAGGTTAACATCCGTTTAGCCTCATAAGTACGATTAGGTAACACATTATCCTCAGGTAGCATGCTTTTTAATAAACCAAGCAAGTCTGTGAAACTCTTATCACTCCACCCATTGTTGGATTTTAACTTGTATAGGTTAAGAACTGCTTTCAATCTTGTGAATTTACTACCACTATACAGTGGTGTCTTTGAATCACTTGTCAAATTGTCAAACATTTTAGGACAATTTCGCAAATCCTCCTCAATCACATTTGTCATCTCCTCCAAACGATCAGGCTCATAATCATTCATGTTGAAATCCTTTGATGGATATGATGTACCACCCAAATCATCCAACGGGACACTGCTTTCACCGTGTCTTGTCCAACGTTTGTAGCTTTTATCAATTCCATTACACACCAAATGATCTTCCAACTCACGTGGACTAATTCTCTTTCCAAAACAACAACGTAAACACGGGCAAGTGATCCTAGTTCGATCTGGTGCATGGTCAACCGCAAACTTTATGAACTCTTTCACCCCTTTCTCATACTGTTCCGACATACGATCTGCTAAAATCCAACTTCCATCCATTTTGATTCTGAATTAATTAAATTAAACAATTTTATTATCAGTTGATAGTTAAATTAATTAAATAATTTTCATTTTAATTTATTTTCCATTATTCTAGAAAAAATTCGGCAGAGTAACAACGCAAATTTTTTTACCAAGTTCTCGACTTAATCTTCATCCGGGTAGGTTGCAACCAACAAAATTCGGATATACACAAATATTTTTCAATAAATAGGCAAATCTCAAGAATATACACAAATATACATACACCCACACATACACAAATATATATACATACACCCACATATACACAAATATATATACACACACCCACATATACACAAATATACATACTCAAATATTTAAATCTATATATACTCTATGTGTGTGTATATATATATATATATCTAAAAGAAAGTACCTAAACTAAATGGACCACGGCAGCGGCGGCGGTGGCGGAGGTGGGCGGCGACGGCAGCAACAGCGGCGGCGGCGGCTATGTATATATGTATATAAAGAGTTAAATATATATATATAAAATATATACATATATATGCACATATATATATATTTAGAAAGAGAAAGAGAGATACCGGAGCGACGGCGGCGGACGCCGGACGGAGCAACGGCGGCTGACTGCGGAATGAGCGGCGGACGGCGGCGCGAGAGAGAGACAAGTAGATCGAGAGTGAGAGAGAGAGAAACCGAGAGAGCTAGAGAGAGAGAGAGGTGTACGGTGGTGGTGGTGGTAAGAGAGTTGAGAGAGAGAGAGAGAGAGAGAGAGAGTGTGAGTGAGTGAGAGAGAGAGAGAGAGTGTGAGTGAGTGAGAGAGAGAGAGAGAGAGAGAGTGAGTGAGTGAGAGAGAGAGAGAAAGGGGGGGCCGGGTTTTAGAAAACCCGGCCCCTGTGGTAGCGGTTCGTGGTCGAACCGCTGTCACATGTGTCTTTGTGACAGCGGTTCGACCAGAACCGCTGTCACATGTGTATTTGTGATAACGGTTCTGCCGAACCGCTGTCACATGTATATTTTGTGACAGCGGTTCTGGCAAAACCGCTGTCGAATTCATTTTTTTATTTTTTTATTTTGTTCTGACATCATATAACAGCGGTTCGGCTTGAACCGCTGTCATAGGTCCGAACCGAGTACCCCCTATTACAGCAGTTTTTCAAAACCGCTATCATAGGTACGCTGTAATAGGGCTTTTTTGTGGTAGTGCATGCACCCGACATCAACGCGTTCCATGTGGTTGATTTCGTGACCTAACGTTACTGGATTCCCCTGTTTTTGATGATCCACTAGCACGTGCCTAATGGTACATATGTGAGGCCAATTCATCTTCAGAGTTAACATTGTTAACATTATTTGAGGCACACGAGGATCCATTATAAGAGTTCTGGGCAACTAAATTTGCGCCTTGGGTAAAAAATTTATGAGACCATAGAAATTCCGTCGAAATGTCATCAGATAAGACGATGGTATCACCATGACATGCATCAGATAAGACGATCGTATCACCATCACGTGCATCAGATGCCGTTACTTCTTCATCCCTTAATATATGATCATTTTCCTCTTCTGTAGCATTAGGGTCGCTAAAAACCTCTTTCAAAAGGTCCCACCTTCGCTTTCCAGTAAGAAAGTAGCGGGACGCATCAAGAATATTCTGGACAAAGAATATAAGAATATTTTTTCTTAATTGAATAAAAAGTTTTCACATTAATAAAGATAAAATAACTTCTAGTTCTAAACAACTAGGGAGAAGAGATTCCTTCATTTATAAATTACTAACAAAATCAAATTCGATGCAAAATATTCATAAGATAAAGAACGACAATAAACTTACAGTGCTCAATTGGCTACGGATTGAGTACGGCACAGTCATGGTATTTGACAAAAAAAATGTGTTTTACACTTGGATGAGCCATGACTCTTGAAAATATATTGTATCGTTCCTTTAGATTGTAGTATTGTGCCTTCACTAAATCCAAAGAGAAGCGGCAACGAAACATTAGTTGCAGCTTTGTCCTCCACTCAAGTACTTCCATCATAGCAACAAATTCTTCGCTTACTGATTCACCTGTCGTGATATTTGTGTCTATCATTATGTTCATAAACCTTTCTTTGACATCCTCCGTCCATAGGTCTTCTGGCTCATTGTCTAAGTTATATTTGCGTCTTGGGGCCATCACTGCACAATTGTCATAAACCCATGGACGATATAAAAAAAAGCATAAATAGATATGTTAAATGGACGATATATTGAAAAAGCATGTCTATTCAATCATGGTCGTAAACAAACAGTAGGGCAAAAGATACGAGTTAATGAAAAACACATTTCATATCAACTAAAATGATAATTATATTGTGCAATAACAATAGTTCATCCAAAGCAAACAAATAAGTCTATCATACATACATAATAATATCCGTAATTTGTTATAATTTGAATACCCACGTCTATCTAATCAGTGACCATTAAAATCACCCCACATCCAATCAGCGATACCGTCCCTAAAGTGAGACTGCATTTGAATTTCGGGTACCGTGGGGTTACTATAGCGTTGTGTGTTGTCCTCTCCCTCTAGATCTTCCTACAATTGTGCGTCGGCCATGTTGAATATGTTATCATTTCTGTTGAACTTATAAAATTGTGCAACACGCAAACAAGCTATGACAAGTTTAGTCTGACGTTGAAGTAAGTATGACGGCATCCCCCAAGAGATGATTGGAAACCGTTTTTTAAGTATCCCAAATGACCTTTCAATTGCATTTCTCAATTTTGAGTGCCTATGATTGAAAACCTCATTTCTACGCGTTGGACCTCGTCCCTGACCTTGAAATTTAGTAATGTGATACCACTCTTGTCTATATGGAGCTAGAAAACATCTGTAGTTTGTGTACCCCGCATCGACAAGGTAGTATTTACCTAAGTTGATATATGTATGTTAATACATATTAAAAAGTATATACGTGTGTGTGTGTGTGTGTATATAAATATTTATATACTCGGTATATTTTCCAATAGAATCCTATATAACCTACATGCGGGAATGGAAATGATGGGTCACTGTTTATTGCATTCATTAACACGTGAGCATCGTTGGCGCTTCCTTCCCATCCAGCATATACATATGTGAACATCAGATCAAACTCACAAATAGCAAGCACATTTTGTGATATCGTATTCCTCCTTGATCTATACGCATTTTGCCTACTTCTTGGTACCCATGCTGGAATTATTGTCCCATCAATAGCTCCGACACAATCCTATTATTACTCACAGACATATATAACTACAAGTGACTAATGTTAAAGAAACTAAAATGTATCATGCCCAAATAAGCTCTCTACAACTAACCTTGAAGTACGGATAGAAAAGGGGATTGCTCATAATTATGAATGAGACCTCGTCAAACTTTGGTGGAGATATTGATTTTGGGGAAAATTTACCAAGGCATCCAGCACACGTCTTATATGACGATTAATAGTCTCCGAAGAGTGCTGAAAACGTTCCATGCTATCTCTTTGTCGATGATGCATCTCGACTGTTTGCATGAACAAAATTACTTCCTCGTAAACTGATACTCTTGCACTTTGACCGTATGAAAGAAAACCTTTCCCAACAAGTTCATTAGAAAGTGCCATGAATGTCGGCCTAGTCATGCGCACTTGGTCGTAAAACTGACCTTCGTCCCCATTCAATATCTCTTGCACCCAATCCGGACCTTGAAACCTAGAATTGTGTCGAGACCTAAATTCCCTAAAAACTTGAGGACCTAGAACCTGGGTGAAGAAAAAGTAATCCACAGTCCCATCGGATATGTCACTACGGGGAGTTCCGGGACTTCCCTCACTGCTTCCATTGTTGTCATTTTCCATCAAATTTTCAGATGGACTTGCCATATTCCTATAACAATAACGTACAAATATTCGAAAATCATTTAGGAAAGTCGTGCATTTTACGTAAAAATAAGAGCACATAAAATATATAAAACATAAAATATTGTTCTGAGTAGTGGTACTTAAGAAAATAATGCGAAAACATTTTGAAAATAGCTAGTTTTTATGTAGGTTAGGAGACTTGATACGACTATTCTCACATCAAGGGAATGAATCAACCCATATTCTTTGCCATTGATGGTTCATTCCAAGGAATAAGATCCTTTGAGTAGCACTTGCAAGAACACGCAGAGCCTTGACATGTTGATAGGGGTAAAGACCCTCCATATTGTTCAGGATAGCTAAGCATGCGTCACATGACTGCTTAGCTTCAGGTCTCGTCCTAATGGATCTTGCCTCATTCATTTCCCTCCATTCATCTAACACATCGTTAAACTTACTCTCCCTTTGACTTTGCTTGGTTTGTGGCCTACGCTTATTGGAAGTACCGCCACTACCTATTCCACTCATGGAAAATCATGTACTCTCTCCCCCATCCATGGACACATCTTCTGTCACGTTTCGTCCTTGAACCCTACTTCAATCAGAACTTCCACCTGTCCTAGAGTTAACCTCATCAATATCATCATCAAGAGGTGCCTATGTAGAAGATCTGGCCATAGCACCAGTAGCTACATTATCCTTAAACATTTCTGTACACAAGTCGAAGCACTGCAACCCAGCCTTCACCAATCTTTCCCCATCCATAACGTTCTGTTCGCAAAAAATATATAATATGAGCTAATATGACAAGGTAGTATTTTTCGAATCCAAAAAAAAATATTAAACATGTTATTCAAAATAAATATGTTTACCGCAACCAAAGAAGCAATAACATCATCGGGGCCCGTGATGGTGTTCCGTTCGTAATCCCATCCTAAGCATGTTTTATTATACATCCACATGTGAAAAGTTTTCCAAGCCGCCTTTACTCTATTCCATTTCCCTTAAAGTTGGGCAGAAGTATACTTATAAATATGTTGGTTTTCGTTAACTGTTTGACAAATTTTTTCCCATGTCAATGATGTAAAGGTGGATGTCAATAGATTACCCTTGACAAATTCTTCGTGACATGCCTCGATAAACACTCTCTCACAAATAGGTGGCCATTTGGCAATATAGCTGGGACATCTTTTGGGTTTTGAATCGTCTACCTCTTTCCCTTTTCCCTTACCCCTTGGCATCTAATAGGATGTAAAAAATATTTGAATACATTTCTTATGGGGATAAACAACTGACAAGGTCGTTAAACTTACTTATATGATTTATCGTTTTAAATATGAACTATATGAAAAGTACAAATATTTAATGGCTAGTGTTGTTAGCGCTATGCTCCACTTCACCTTTTGAGCATGTGAAAGGTACAAATTGCCTATCATCAATTCTGCACAATTTTTTCACTCAACCATGAAAGCAAATAAATATAGCATTCACCACATTTTTCAAGTTCACGGTTACACACTTCTACATTATGTCGTCTTCTAATTATATATAAAAAAATAATATATATCTATAGAAAAAATAATACTTAATTACAAACTTATATTTAATTACGAAAAAAAAAGAAAAGAAAATTGAAGACGACATTATCGTTGATGTCGTCTTCATTGTTCACTTTATTTATTATTATTTTTTTGTTATGAAGATGACATTATCGTTGATGACGACATTACCGTTGATGTTGTCTTCAATTTTCTTTTTTTTATTTTGACCAAGTGAAGACGCCACGTGTCGTCTTCACTGTTCAATTTTTTTTTTTAAGTTATGAAATCTTCTAGCTTATATATAAAAAAAATAATATATATCTATAGAAAAAATTATATTTCAAAACCAAATTATATTTAATTTACGAAAATTGAAAAAAATAAGAAAATTGAAGACGACATTTCTCTACCAAGACACATTCTCTACAAAATTTACTTCATTTAGTCCATTCGTATCTAAACATATCAATTCCCATACAAATATGCCGTTCATAATGTGAGAAATCTCTCCATTCAACATATTCTAAAAATTCGATGCAAATAAACTTCATAAAAAATTTAAATCACCTTCGTATCTAAACCGAATTTTCGTGTCCATTATTGTATCTCAAAATCACTTTTGGAAACTTGTGCTGATACTATCAATTTGTAGTAATAATCCAAGAACCGAGTAATGGGCTTACTTAATTCAATTTATCAGCTATAATTAAAATATAAGCAGAGTATTACAATAAATTTGTCAATATATACATTTTATGTCTATATTATTTTATTAACATCTGAAGTAGCCTTCATCCAACAATTAACAATTGTAATAAATCAGTATATCATTTTAAAAAAGAAAAGAAAAAAGTATATGAAAATAGTAAACAAATAAGAGAATAAATAGTGCACAAAATACCATAGAGAAAACAAAGTACCAGATAATGCAATGTTTTGGCCAAAAAAGAAATGAGAATTTGATAAAACCGACCTTATTAGTTTCAGATAAAAGGAGCTTGCTGGAACAAGTAAAAGAGCCACAAAGACCAGACTAGGTGCTCGTGTGAAGGAGGGGAGGGAATTTTGATTTGAGCTTTGAAGTGGTTGTGTGGAAACTTAACTCAATAGTCACAATTTATAGAGAACAATTGGTGGTATCAAGTGCAGTAAAGAACAATGAATCTGGATTGGGGTGGACAATATCACAAAACTACAACAAACTTTTCAAAGTGCACTAAATGCAACAAATAATGCAACAAAAATTTGCAGCTTTATTACTCAATTTATGCAAAAGTCAAAAAATTATAGATACATATATATACCGTGTGGAAATATCTTCTAACTTTATCAGACAATATTGTCAGACTCACATGCAAAATAAGCCAAAACACACGGCTCATATAGTAAATGAACAAGTTGTCTTTCATCTATATATACATATACATATATATATATATATATATATATTTGTGCCTATTTGAAAACTTATCAACACATTTATTATAAAAATCAGTCATTACATGTTGTATTTTTTCAACAGGATGTCGAAATGAATCAATTGTTGCACCGTTAGAAATTTTGTGAGTCAATCTACATTTTTTATGTTCAAATCAAACCCCAACAATCTACAAAAAATCTTGAAAAATTACCCCGAAATCACGAAAAAAGAATACACATCTCACAATTTATATATAGATATATACATATATATATAAATTTATATTAAAAAAAGCAAATGACCGAGCCAACTGCCCTGTCAGTGGCTTTAATAAAGCCACTGACGCCGCGTCAGTGGCTTTATTAAAGCCACTGATTCCGCATGTCAGTGGCTTTTAATAAGCCACAGTCGCGTGGCATAGTCTAAAAAAAAAGAAAGGAAAAAATTGGATGTTGTTGACCGAGCTTCAAAATAAAAAAAATAAAAAAAGGAAAAATAGCACTCTCAATTTTGAACTCTTATTTAAGAGTTGAACAGCCGGCCTTCCCATTTCATTTCAACTCTAACACTTAACAAAATCATTCAACTTCAATTTATAGGTAAATAATATATTATACATTATTACTGTTTATTGAAATGTTAGTTATTTATATTAACATCTGAATTTTTTTCTTTTTTTGCAGAATTTTATGTGCATACTGTGTAATTAATTAAGGTAAGTGGCTAATTAGCAAATATTTTTTTTTATATTAGTCTTCAATTTTTTAAAATAAAAAATCGAAAATAGAAGACAACATTTTGCATGTCATCTTCTATTTAGGTTTTTTTATTTTTTTAATGCTATTCTAATATATTATTCTCACATAATTTTGTTCCCATGATATATTTCTTCAGATAGATAATAGACTCCATAAGTGAATATATAAATAAAATTGTGTTGTGAATTTCGTAAACGTCTTCAAATTTTGTTAAAACTTGCAATAATTTTGTTCAATTTATTAGGATTCAGTTCAATTTTCTTACAACTAAAAAGTAGAGAGTAATTAACTTATTACATGGAATATATTATTCTATTATGTGCAATCAGGATTTATTGTATTATTTTTATAAAAAATTTAATTATTTGAGAAATTTTAGAAATAATATTTAAATTATTAATGTAATAATATTTTTATCATATTTAAATGCAGGATGAATACTTCATCGATATATGGACCAGTTGAAAGTAGTGTGTTACAATATCAATGTAATCATAAATCTCAAGATGTGCTCAATCCAGATATAGGAAATAAAAAATTAGTTCTTCGAGCGGGACGCGGGGATAATCTGTTTTGGGGCCAAGTTGTGAATGACCCACCCCATACTCGCGTACTCTCTGTGTTACACCAGATGGGATTCTATGGTGTATACTCGTGTCGGTGGTTTAGCTATGATTTGGCCTTGATCACCGCGCTAGTTGAGAGATGGCGTAGTGAAACTCATACTTTTCATCTTCGAGTAGGAGAAGCGACTGTTACTTTACAAAATGTCGCTATTATTTGGGGTCTCCCAGTCGATGGTAAGGTTGTTACTGGCAAAGATAAAGCAAGGCCACTAGCTGAATGGCAGAAGTTATGTTACAATCTTTTAGGCTTATGGATTGAAAAGGAAGATCTAAATGGGTATCGTATTAATGCAAGTGTCTTCGTTAAACATTTGGAAACTTTCCAAATTAACGATGATAGTACACCTTTACAAGTAGAACAAGTTGCATGCACATGTGCATTGTTGCTTTTGGGTGGTGTTATGTGTCCGGACACCACAGGAGATTGTGTTCCATTTTTGTGGCTGTCTAAATTGAAACATGTTTCTCAAGTTCGCAGCTATAGTTGGGGTAGCGCTGTCTTGGCACACTTATACTGGGATTTATGCAGAGCATGTCAGAGAGGACATAAAAATATCAGTGGTGCATTGCGGTTGTTGCGGGTTAATGAACATTTGAAATCAATGCACTATTGTTGATTGTTGTTTTGTTTATTACAATAATTTATTTATATAACCTCTTGCAGATTTGGGTGAGGTCAAGGATATCGATTCTGAGACCCAGTATAATGTATCATAGGATTGGAATGATTCCCGTGAGAAATGTGAATAACGAAGTAATACTTCCAATTCCTCCATATGGCGCAAGGTAGTATATTGTGTTTCCAAGTCTTTTATATAAATGAATTTTATGAGAATAAATTATAGATGTTATATCATAACAAAAATAACTTCTTTGTGGTCTCAGGTGGAATTGTGAGTTCACATACACAGATACGTTTCACAATGCCTTAGGACCAATTAGAGAAGCCCTTGATCTTATGTTGTTCAGTCATGTAAGCAAGATAATTTGATATGCGTAACTATATGAAATGTTCATCTTAGTAATACATTTTTAAGTATGTTTCTCTTGTTGCAGTTTGATTAGCAACCATATAACATGAGTGACCCAGAAATCCAATCTTTGCCACGTGAATGTCTTGAACGGAGAGTGTGGATATCAATTTGTCCATTGATATTCTATGCCATCGTTGAGGAGCATTATCCCGAACGAGTTTTACGCCAGTTCGGGCATTATCCTCGTGAGCCTGAATTTAATAATTTCTTCTTGCATGGAATCGAGCGCAAGGGGCATGTAGGACGGAACTGGGAGACATTCCATAGAGGTTACATTGCAATGTGGAATGATCGACTTGTTCGGTCGGTGTGGGGAGAAAATATCATTGACGAATGCACTACAGAAGATAGATACGGCGAGTGGTATAATAAAATTACACGTCGTTATATATCACCTACTATGCATGTCGTAGAGGAGGGATTCCAACCGGGGGAGGCGCCATTGTGGGAAATTGTGGTACGTAAAGAGAAAACTTACTTATAATTTGCAAGCTTAAGTTTCTATAAATTAATGAGTTCTTCTTATTTAAGACGTTCTATACCATTTCAGGCTGCTCAGATGTCAGCTCTTATGATTGGATGTGATCATAGGCCTCATGACATAGATGGACTGAATTCAATGGTGGACCAACATAGATCCATAGCTACTAATGTCCATAGAATCGCCAGACGTCGACAGTCAACCAATGTTTTGACCAACGACCAAATAGAGGCACTAGAGGTTGGGCAAAGAAGATCAACAAGAAGGAGGCCTCGTAGCATGAGGTCTTGTGGTTCTGAAGATGGAGTAGGTCCATCAACATCCAATCACAGACCTGCATTCACTGGTCACACGTCTTCATCATATCCTGATCAAACGTTTTCTGTTGGTGCACCAGAGTTATATCATGTCCCTGATCAGTCATTTACTAGTGGGGCTTCAACTTCTTATAGCATCCCTCAGTATTTACCTTCCGGAATAGCTATTGCAAATCCATTTACATCAGCACCCCCTGTATCGGAATATGGAAATGTTCAGGAAGATTGTTACGTACCTCAGCCACTACAACAAAATGAACAATTTCCATTCACTCCATGGGCGCCACACGGAGAATTTTTATCTGGACAGGTTGATATGTCATTTCTAGATGTCGATGATGCACCAGAATTTGCACCTTCACTCTCACAATTCAATGTTTATCCAGGATTCAGTACGGCATATCGTGATCGTGGGGAGTCAAGTGGGACAAATGCATCAACTCGTCATGAGATTAATTTGAATGATAGTAGTACTTGTGACGATGAAGAAATACAACCTTCTGAGATGCAACGTCATTATTAGGATTTTCGTGCTCATGAAGATAGGAAAATAGTTAGAGGTCGTAGAAATAGGCAACAAAGTCCTTGCGGTACTGGGGGCTCATTTTTAGACATTGTGATTTTTATTTTAAATAAATCACTTGAATAATTTATTATTTTTGCAATTTAAAGTCAATTGTTATAATAATCAACAATAGAAAAAAAAATATTTAATTACAAAATTATATTAAATTTACGGGAAAAAAAAAAGAAAATTGAAGACGACATTTCAAATGTCGTCTTCAATTTTTCATTTTTATTTTTTTATTTATGAAGACAACATTTTCTATGTCATCTTCCATTTATATAAAAAATAAAATTATATATATATATAGAAAAAATTATATTTAATTATAAAATTATATTTAATTTACAAAAATTGTAAAAAAAAAGAAAATTGAAGACGACATTTCAAATGCCGTCTTCAATTTTCTTTCTTTTTTTATATTTACCAACAGTGAAGACGACATGTGGCATGTCGTCTTCACTGTTCTTTTTTTTTAATTATATATATACATATATATATATATAATTATATTTAATTACAAAATTATTTGAAAAGGAGAGAAAATAGATTTAAAATGTAGAAACATGAGTTTCTAGTATATATACATAGTTTCCTTTTATTTTATTTATTGTGACATTAACCAATATTCAATATTGTGACATTAACCAATATCCAATATTGTGACATTAACCAATGCCCAAGACAAATTTAAAAATCAAAATTGGAGTGTCAAATAATTTACGAAAATCATTAAAAAAAAGAAAATTGGAGACGACTTTCAAATGTCGTCTTCTAATTATATATGTCAAATAAAAAAATTCACTGTTCATTTTTTTTAAAAATAATTATGAAGACGACATTTTATATGTCGTCTTATAATTATACATAAAAATAATTATATATATATATAGAAAAAATTATATTTAATTACAAAATTATATTTAATTTACGAAAATTAAAAAAAGAAAAGAAAATTGAAGACGACATTTCATATGTCGTCTTCTAATTATATATAAAAAAATAATATATATATATATAGAAAAAATTATATCTAATTATAAAATTATATTTAATTTACGAAAATTAAAAAAGAAAAGAAAAATAAAGGCGACATTTCATATGTCGTCTTCAATTTTCTTTTGTTTTATTATTTATACATATATATATATATTTATACAGTGAAGACGACATAACATATAATGTGTCGTCTTCTATTTATGTTAATATATATATATATATATATATAATGTGTGTGAGAGAGAGAAAGTGAGAGGTGAGAGAAAGAGAGGAGAGAGAGTGTGTCAGTGAGAGAGTGAGAGAAAAAGAGGAGAGAGAGAGAGAGTTTGTCAGAGAAAGGAGCACAATGATTACTTTTTTTCTTTGGAGAAAAAATTATGCACTTTTCTGGTCAAAAAATGGATGATCCAAACATGAGTGGACCGAAAATTCGGACCAAAATGGGGTTGAAAACGTAACCAAACATAGCCTTAGTTTCTAGAAGGTGGGTCTTAAATACACCATGAAAGCCGCGATTTGAGCCAATTAGGTACTTCCAGCTAAACTAAACCGACATTAGACCCCGTCAGGTTTAATCTATCTCATATAGGATTCAATGATATAAAATCCTAATCAACCTGCTGGTAACTCAATGAGACTTTAATTTGATTTGAACTAAAGAATAGGATCCGAATATAAGCTGGAAGTGAATTTATGAACTTCTAATCATATCTACACCCTGAAAATTTGAATTCGAATTGAATTAGAACTCTATCTCCCATTGTGTTTCACCTTGAATTCTACTCTCAGTCCAAATTCAGCTAAACATCTGACAACCGTGCCTATAAAAGTGACCCAAACGAGCATTAATTGACTCATTGAACTATATACTTGTTGAGAGAATTTTGTGGTCATCTCCAAGATTGAATTAGTTCATTCTTCAACCTTTCATTTATGCCCAGGAACTGTATGCATTAATTCCTCATCCATTTGGTATATTGACTCAATTACTGCACCTCAGAAAATTTAATCGACTCCAAATAGGATTCTAAGATATAACTCTAATTCAATTAGGTATCTTGAAGGGAGACAAATCCCACTTGAATCAAATAACCTCAGCCAAGTCTATATAAAGAGCTTCAACAGAAGATTTTTTCTTCACCTCTCCTAGTAGTGCATAGCAGAGATAGATTTCGACCTTGAGTAGCTCTTTTCTTATCCAAATATCACACAACAAAACAAAACTTCTGATATTGAGAAGCCCCTTTTCTTCCTTGAGTTGTGAGATTCAACAGTACCTTTTCTTCTTCTGATTTTGAGGTATCCATGCTCGAGTTTGTTGATTTTCTACCTTCCTTCCATTCTTTTATGCTTTTATGCTAATATAGGGAAATTTATTCTTGCAGAGTGCATCTTCTTTGAGCTGCTGGACGAAAGAAAGAAACAAATTTGAAGGTTGATTTGAGTTGACAAAAGGAGCAAAGAAGTGCACTGCAGCCCACTCGCACTTACTTTGTAAAAAAAAAAACAGTGCAGTATATTTCTCTTTTTCTCATTTCTTTTTTTTTTTTTTATTCAACTCTTCAAGGATCTAACAATTCATATTTTATTTTTTTCAAATTCATAATGGTTTATTTCAAGGATACTTCGTATTCTTCTGGAGAACCTTATTTGGTTATTCTTAACGACGAGAACCAACCTATGGAGGAAGGCGTACATCTCCTGGTTCATACTCCTCTTGTTGGTTCAAAGGCGAAACGATGTCCAAGTTTGTTGAACTCATTGTCCATGGGGGAATGGTGTCAAGAAGTTAATTTGAACAAAACAACTAAGGCATGGAATCTGCGAGCTACTCACCACCAACCATTGAAGGAGCCACTCATTTTGCCAACACTGGGGCGTAACATCATCGATGGCAAGGCGAAATGGATTGGCGACGACATCAAATTTCTTGGTGAATTCCACTACATCAAAGGCTACTGGGAGTGGACAGAGGACATCCTCAGTCGGTGCAAAGACGAGTACTGTCCGCCAGGATCTACAACGCAGTGTATGCCTCGATGTATACTTACGACCAAAACACGAACATCATGAAAGCCTTTTCCGAGGCTTGGTGTCCCACTACAAATACATTGCTGACCTCCATCAATGAGTTTTCGATATCCCTGTGGGATTTATACGCCCTCTCAGGTCTTTCCATGATCGGACTCTTCTACGACGAAGTCATTCCCAATGACACGAAGCTCACTGGTGTCGACGAAAAGGGGCACATATTTCTCCATCGCTCATGTGAATACTTATTCCACGCCTACCATTTGCTTCTAGGAGGCTCCAGGGTGAATCAATATTACCAAGTGTCTGTTGATCAATGGGTGAGATTTTGGTCCAAAAAGAGGGTGAAATACAGCCAAACTCCTATCCGTAAGGAGAAGAAGTCCACTCGCCTAGCGTCTACTCATAATCCCCTTGGAGATTTTGGTGCTCACGAGAAGTGGTCGACTACAGAGGAGGCAGTATTTTCCAAACTCGGCATTAGAGAAACTTTGAAGGAAAAGACCTACTTGGCGGCTTACTTGGCTTGCTGGCTCTGTATCCTTGTTCTCCCTGGGAAAGATGTCAACACCATACGGCCAAGTACTTTCAAGATGGCTGCAATCATCGCTAGTGGTCGACAAGTTAGCTTGACGGTCCCTGTTTTAGCAAGCATTTACAAAGGCTTGAATGAAGTTTCAACTTCTGTGAGACCAACTAAAGCGATACTTCGTTCCCTATCCATTTCGTATATGCTTGGTTGGCTTACTACTTCAAGACTCACTATCCCATCGGGCGCGAATTGCGTGGTCCTAAAATGGTGAAATTCTCTGGCGAAGGAGGTGCAAGATACTTCGATCCGATAGACGCCCGACGATGCATCCATAAGGGAGAGACTGCTTCTTGAACTTGCTTAATGATCACGACAAAAAAGGATCTCATGTTTATTGATGATGGCGAATCCGGAGAGTTTAAGGCGAATCTTTTCATATCCATTCGCTCGCACTATCTTTCTTTGAGATAAGGTGGAAAGTCCATCGTTGAGCCTTATAGTCCACATAGACTTAGATGTCAATTTGGGTATTATCAGGAGGTTCCTGGCATTATCAAATATGATGTTCGAACAGTCACATCCGATGAGGCTCTTCGTTATTGGCGCTTGAGTACTTTTACCAAGTCCCTTTCTAAGGCGATGCTTCTTTCTATTCCCCCAAATGCTAAGAAGCTCTTTTCAAGGAGTATAAAGAATGATGGGCAAAGACTCATCGCACATATCTTGAGGAGAACATATCGTTCTTGAGTGGTTCAAAGCAAGCCCCTCTTAAAGGAAAGAAACACATTGAAGAGGATTGCATGCTTGAAGACATTACTCCTGATCCTCCACACCCTCGTCTTCCATCCCTTATCATCAAATGCAGTGAACCAGCTACTGAAGCTCTTGAGGGGAATAAGAAGAGAAATGCTTCAGGTGACTTGGAGGAAAGTCGTAGTAGCAATGCGGACTGACACTGGAAGAGGCAAAAGAAAGATCCAAATCCACCGCGACATACTGATGCCGATGTTTTGAGCAATCCATCGTTATTGGATTTTTCCAAACAAGTTTACCTCCCTTTTATTTACTTGGTTTATTACTCTTCCATTTGAAATTCTTCCAGAACTTTCTCTAATGTAGCCTTTTTATTTCAGTTACATAAAGAAATTTTAGATGTTGATGCCGATGAGGAATCTCAAGATGAATCCAATTCACCGGATGTAGCTCCTATAGCATGCAAGAAAAGTTAAGAAGAGACATCCAAACCCGCTAGTGTTGAACAGGGACCACCTTCTCCTAAGGCTTCAGTATTTGTGGAGATGAAATATGTACTTGAGCAGCGATGCATTCACGTTCAGAGCTTATGGAATATTGTCAGGGACAAGATCACAAAAGCAAAAGTCGATAACATTTCCTCTTTGAAGGACGAAGTTCAAGTTGTTTATGACTCGATGAAGGTCTTCAAAAATATAGATGTTTCTCACATTGACAGGCTATTGCAATCATTATTTTATAAAGCTGCTGCTTATGATGCCGCGAGATCCTCATCTTTAGAAAGGCTATCTAAGGAGCTTCTTGATCAACAGCTCAGCGATACCAAGGACCGTCTAGGTGAAGCTAAAACTAGAGCAAGTAAGGAGGTTGATCACATCAAATCTACTAAGGACGAGTTGGCACGCGTTGAGAAGGAGCTTAAAGATTTGAAGCGCCGAAAAAGAAATTGTCTTCATCTTTAAAGAGTCAAGAAGAACTTCTTAAGAGTGTTGAGGTTGATGTTCACGACATTGAGGATGAGATTGTTACTCTTGAGAAGACTGGCCCCTTGAGTGATGAAGCAGCTAAGATTTTGAGTACTTCGATGACACACCTGACATCTGTCCAAAAGGAGTTGAAGAACATAGATATTTTTCCTTGAGTTTTTCCTTTGTTTAGTTTTGTTTAGGAACTTGTCCTCTTTTTTTTTTTTAATTGCCTCCATGTCATGAACGTTTACTTTTGAGATTACGTAATAGAAGTATTTTCTTTTCTATCTTGCAACTTTTCAAGTATATTTAAGTTCATTAACTTGTGCAATTTTTTTTTTATAACTCCTTTTGAATGAATAACGTCACGCTATCTGGGAAACATGATTGTTTTATTTTTTATGACTGAACTTAGAGGGAATCTAAGCTGCCTATGTACCCTAATAAAAGGGATCAAGTCATTACGTAGTTCAAAAAAGATTTATTTTTTTAGGAGGGGTGCCGTACACAGTTTATACTCATGCGGGCCAGGAGTATCCATAGCTTAGCCACCCTGGACGAGGTGAAGTATTTCTACATTTTAGCCACATGAAATACCTTCAGTGGAGTAAAATAGCAATTTAACCACTTGCACTAACATTGGTGGGTACCGTACATAGTTTTAACTCATGTGGGCCAAGAGTAACATGCAGTTTAGGTTCATGCGTCATGGAGCTGTCTCCCAACTTCATGCATAGTATCGCTTCAAGAATTTCCCATTTATGGGACCAATTCTTAAGCCATCTTCAGCTATCAACTTGTATGCGCCATTTGTGTAGACTTCTTTGACGACATAAGGTCCATCCCACTTCGATGTAAATTTATTTCCTGTTCGATGAGTGGTAATGATGGATCTTCACACTGCAAGCACCAAGTCGCTAACTTGAAAGGAGCATATGCGAACTTTCTTGTTAAAGGCTTTAGAAATTCGAGATTGGTAACACTCGAGTCTTTGTTGTGCTTCCAATCTTTTTCCTTCAAGAGCTTCCAACTCTTCAAGTCGCAGACGAGCATTCTCTTCTTCAGTGAGTCCTTCTTGTATAGCTATCCTTAGTGATGGGATTTGTTGCTCAAGAGGGAGGACTGCTTCCACTCCATACACCAATGCATAGGGAGATGCTTGAGTGGGGGTTCTATAAGTGGTTCGATATGCCCATAGAGCTTCTCCCATTCTTTCATGCCAAACTCGCTTTGATTTTGCAATCACCTTCTTCAGTAAGTTGCATAAGGTTTTATTAAATGCTTTAGCAAGACCATTGGCGGCAGCATAATACATAGAAGACTTTCTTTGCTTAAATCCACTTTTTTTACATAGCTTATCAATCACACTATTGCAGAAGGATTTCCCATTGTCGGTGACATGGCGGTAGATGATGTTGGTACGGATGAGGTCCGCAACATTTTCTTTCTTCACTTCTTTCTAAGGCACTGCCTCAGCCCATTTGGAAAAACAATCAGTTGCGGCCAAGATATATAAATAATCGGCGGAAGACTTTGCCATTGGGCCAACAACGTCTAAACCCCAGGCATCAAAAGGCCATGAAGCAACAGTTGGATGTAATGGCTCGGGCGACTGATGGATAAGATTGGCATGAAATTAACAGGCTTGACATCTTCATGCATGATCCATGCAATCTTTAACCATTGTGGGTCAGTAGTAACCCATCCTCTTTATTCGAAAGTGCAACTTGGGGCCTGATTGGTGAGCACCAAAAACTCCAAAATGATATTCTTCCATAGCTTAGATAGCTTCTGCATCACCTAAACAACGCAAGAAAACTCCATCAAATGAACGTCTATAGAGCGTGTTTTGTAATAGATGAAGCGAGGAGCACGGCGTCGAATGTCGACTCTCCCTTGTGGATCGTCGGGCAATTTCTCATACTTCAGGTAATCGACAAGTGGTTGTTTCCAATCCTCTATTTCAATTTCAAAAACTTAGACAACATGATTTTCTTCTTCTTGGGTCGTCTCCTCATTGCCATTATCCTCATCGTCATCACTAAAGATCGGTGGTATGACCCAGCTGTTGCATATCGGTATTCGAGTCTCTTTCTCTGGCATGGATAGCATGGAAGGAAGCTTAGCTAATGCATCAGCTTATTTATTTCCCTTCCTTGGTACATGTTCAATCACCACATCTCCAAGCCATCCAATCAATCATCTAGCATAGTTGCATCATGGAAGCAACTCAGGCTTCTTGACTTCATAATCCCTAAGAATTTGATTGACCATCAACTTAGAATCTCCATAAACTTTAAGATGCAATTGTTTTATATCAACTGCCATCTCCAATCCCAGGATAAGAGCTTGGTACTCAGCAACATTATTTGAACAATTTTGAGTTAAAGTGAAGGAATATGGCAACACATCTCCATCAAATGTTACGAAGATAACTCCAGCACCAGCTCCTTCTCGATGAGCGGCTCCATCAAAGCATATCTTCCATGATGGGGTTACTTCGATTACAATGACATCTTCATCTGGAAAGTCATCAGATAATTCCCACGGCAGGGATGGGGTGATCAGCAAGAAAGTCAGCTAACACTTGTCCCTTCACGGCCTTTTGAGAAACATATGTAATCTCGAATTGTTGTAGCTGAAGGTACCACCTCGCAAGTCTATCTGAAAGCACTAGCTTTGACATGACGTACTTCAACGGGTTTACTTTTGAGGCAAAACGCACACTGTGGGCTTGAAAGTAATGTTTCAATTTTTGGATCGCAAAGATGAGAGCCAAGCATAACTTCTCAGTCGGCGAGTATTTCAACTCATTTAGCGTCATCATCCTACTTAGGTAGTACAAAGCATTTTCTTTCCCATTATCGTTTTCTTGAGCTAGCAATGCTCCAACAGAACACTCTTGAGCAGCGATATAAAGGATCAATGGATGACCAGGTGTAGGAGCAACCAACACGGGAGGCTTCATCAGATGTGACTTGATGCTCTTGAAAGCATTTGAGCATGTTTCGTCCCATTCGAATGGGACACCCTTCTTCATTATACGACTAAAAGGTTAACATCTGCCAACCAAGTTTGAGATGATCCTCCGAAGATATGCCAACTTTCCCTGTAAGCTTTTGAGATCATGGATATTTCGTGGTTCAGGCATTTTCCGAATTGCGTCAATCTTTGCTTGCTCGGTTTCTATGCCTCTATGACGGACGATGAACCCAAGAAACTTCCCAGACGAAACACCAAAGGCACATATCAAAGGATTCATGCGGAGTTGATATATTCTCAAGTGCTCAAACACTTTTCTTAAGTCTATGAAGTGTTCTTCTTGCTTTCTAGACTTCACGACCAAGTCGTCAACATAGCATTGTACATTTTTGTGGAGCATGTCGTCAAAAATCCTTTGTATGGGCCTTTGATACGTGGCACCTACATTCTTCAGACCAAATGGCATCACCTTGTAACAGTTATGCCTTTAGGAGTACGAAATGCTGTCAGTTCTTCATCCTTTGGCGACATTCGTATTTGATTGTATTCGGAAGATCCATCCATAAAAGACAAAGCTTCGTGGCCCGTCGTAGCATCAATCATCAATTCAGCAATGGGCAATGGAAAATCATCTTTGGGGCATGCACCATTCAAGTCTTTGAAGTCAACACAAACTCAAATTTGTCCATTTTTCTTTTTCACTGGGACAATGCTAGATATCCACATCGGGTACTTCACTTCTCGAATAAAGCCTACTTCAATAAGTTTATGTACTTCAGCTTCAAGCAGTGGGATTAATTCGGGTCGAAACCTTCGTTGAGCTTGTTTGACTGGACGAGCTCCTCTCTTCATTGCCAGATGGTGGACAGAAACTTTCGGGTCCAAGCCAGGCATTTCTTTGTACGACCACGCAAATATATCTTTGAACTCTTGTAGGAGTTGGACATACGTTTCTTCCTCATCAGAGGTCAATGACGCATTTAAGTAAGTTGGTCGTGGATCATGTTCGTCGCCTAAATTGATCTCTTTCAACTCATCCACGGGGGCTCTAACACCTTCTTCAAGTTTGGGAGGAGCATCTTAAGCATCTTCTTCTACCTCTACATCCCCTTCATTTAGAGTAATATGAAGGACTTAAACGACTTTGTCTTCCGCGAGTTTGACCTTTTCAAAATCCACACATGCCCCCTTTTGTCCATTCTCGTCTCTTACATGGACCATATAGATGGTTCTTGTGGCAACTTCAACATACCCTTTTCTTGTTAGCTCAAACATATGCCCATGCAAATCACTCGGAGGTTCCATAAGAGCGATGTGATTGGAGGATGCTACACTTTCTCTATCGTTTTCATCATGTGGGGTATGTGTGAAGATCGTGGTTTGCAGCTTGGCCTTTAAAACTTCTTCGCACGATCTGATCAAGTTAGAGCAACGCTTCATGCGAGATGGAACCAAACTTCGGAGTTTCTGACTGGTGTGCGGCTCACTAATTTTCTTCAAATTTCTCGACACTCTAACAACGCGTCGTCTTTGAATCTTTTGATGCCTCATTCTTTTACTTGGACCAAGTCTATCAAAGACAAAACATGTACCAAGTCTATTAAAGACAGAACATGTGCCAAGTCTATCAAAGACGGACTCACATGGTATCTTCACTCCTTTTTCGTTAAACACGTCATCAGTTGATGAAATCTCTTCTTCAACTATATGGTTGCTACTCGCTCTCTTTATGGCAATACGAATAGGCTTTGGTGGGACAAACCCAAGACCCATTCAGGATTTTAAACTACATGCCCCTTTTCTTTCAACATCTTTTGAGTAGCATTGAGTCCGTGAGATATCTCGCCAACAACCTCACGAGGAAGTTCTCCTAAACTAACACTTTCTTGAGGGATATATCCAGCTTTAATGAGAAGCTTGTAAGCCTTTGGATCAAAACTTCCTTTATTTTGACTTATTAATGTATCTCCATGTTCCTTTTCAGGCCCTTGAGTTGGATGAGCAAACCCCTTCAGCCGCGGACGAGAGGGCCTTTTCATATCAAGTTGAGTTAACGGCAATATCAAATCTTTCAATGATCCAGACTTGGTGAGGAGCTTTTGATCTTCTTTTCTTTCTTGGATAAGGGACGTCTTATCCTCATTTTGCGATTTGGGCTTTTCAGGTGATGAACTCCCTTGTGATCTTTTCGAGTCATCAAAATAGTACTTTGCATCAGCAAAATAGGCCTCAACTTCAGTAAATGGTTTGCTATCCCCGAGTATTGTTTTCACTACGCCCTCACGACAATATTTGAAGCAGTGGTGCCAAGTTGAAGGGACTACGCCGTTCTCATATAGCCATGGCCAGCCGAGGAGCATGTTATAAGATGTTTTGGCATCTATAACGTGAAATAGTGTCGTGGATATCATGTTGTCCATCATCAACTCCATCCTTATGATGCTGACAGCCCTTTGCCCTCCTTGATTAAAACCTTGGATCATCAAGCGACTATTTGAAAGTTCATCTATGGCGACTCCCAATTCTTTCAACGTGCGCAGTGGTAGGATATTGACCGCAGAACCTCCATCAATGAGTACTCGATTTACTTTCTGCTCTTGAGTATAGCAAGTTATGAAGAATGGACGGTTGTGAGGCTTGAAACCAAGTACTAGATCTTCATCAGTAAAGACGATTGAAGACGTGCACTTATCATCAGTAGCAAATGCTTCCTTCTCAGTTAGACATGTTTCATCATTAGACGTCTCATCCTCATGCGTCGTATTATCTTCTTCATAACACAAAGTGACAAGGTTCGCAGCGACATTCTCTTCATCTAGCAAAATTTTTCCTTCACAGGCAAGTTGCATGACTTTATCCTTGAATATAAAGCAATCATGGATTGGGTGCCTTACCAGACGATGATATTTGCAATACTTAGGATCATCGACATGATTGGCTTCATTAGGGCGCTTCATCTCAGGTAACTCAATGAGATTCGCATTGAGTAAGTCATCAAATATCCCAGAAATATCGGAGACTAGGAATGGGTATTCTTTTGATTGCATTTCCTTGAGAGTCGACCTTTTCTACCTTTTATCTTGAGAGACATCATTTTTCTCAGTGCTAGTATCATTTGTCTTACTACGGAACTTGATGGGTGTCACACTCACTGCCATGGATTCTTTATTTGGAGCTTTTGAATAAGGCTTAACCCATTTCTTCACTTCTAGGTTTCTCTTTAGGTCTTCGCGGTTCTTGAATAGGTGGCCCATCGCTCCCATTCGCCGCCATACTCAACCCCATGTTGTGTGCTCGGATGGCTAATTCTTCAAATGTTTTGGGTTGAATCCCTTGAAGGATGTACCGGAGACCCCAATGCATCCCTTGAATGCACATCTCAATCGCGGGGGCCTCAGACAGTCTATCTTTGCAGTTGAGGCTCAAGTTTCTTCAACGATTGATGTAGTCAATGACAGGTTCATCCTTCCATTGGTGAGAATTGGTGAGTTCAATCATGCTAACAGTGCGACGAGTGCTATAAAAGCGATTGAGGAATTCTTGCTCCATATGGTCCCAATTGTCAATCGAGCCAGCCTTAAGATTAGTGTACCAGTCGAATGCATTGCCTTTTAGTGATCGGATAAATTGCTTGACCAAGTGATCTCCATAAGTTCTAGCGTTGTTGCATGTTTTAACGAAGTGGGCTATATGTTGCTTAGGGTTGCCTTTGCCATCAAATTGCTGGAATTTTGGAGGTTGATAACCATTTGGCATCTTCAAGTTGTCAATCCTCTGGGTATACGGCTTGGTATAAGTCAAAGAAGACTTGGACGTTCCATCAAACTTGTCTTTGATTGTTCCCATTATAAACTCCTTCAGTTGATCGACTGGAACCATTCCATCATTTGAAAGGTGAAACTCTTTGTCATGAGATTTTTCCTTGTCAGTCGGATTTTGCTCGGCAGACGTTTCACCTTCATCGTGAACTTCGACTTGCTTGCCTCTTATATGGCTATTGTCACTATTGTCCGCCTTGTTCAACAATTTCGCAATTTGAGAGTCTTGCTCTTGAACATGTTTCGAAAGCCCCTAAATAGCCTTGTTCAAACTTACAATTTGCTCTTCCAAAGTTGTAGCATTCGTCGTCATGACAGGCGCCATACTTGAACAACTTGATGTAGAGCGGGGAGAGGATGGTGAAGACTCATTTTCATCCTCTTCGGCTTTGCTCCCGAGATGGAGTGAATTCTTCTCAACAACCTTAGGTGGAGGAGCTTGTCCAGCAGATGCTTGCAACCTCTTGGACATATTTCTTGTCACTTCTCCAGAACTATTGCATACAGAACTTGAAGATTTTGAGACAACTTGTTTGGTTCTCGCTGTCTTCAAAGCTTTTACTTGAGTGTCCATTTGATACTTGGTGAAGGGAAGAGATAAAAGGTAGAGATGGTCCCATTGGGCGTGCCGAAAATTTGTACACAACAAATTTTTATATCTATAAACAGAAACACAAAAAAATAGTGACAAATGAATTTATATTGATTAAAATAAAGAATTGGAGTACAATCCCTAATCTAATCCTCTGATTCTTCCTTCAAGAACTTTGATTTGAATATTGGAGCAAAAATCACTTCTTTGATCTTCTCCAATGTTGATTTGGATTTTTATAACGTTGATGCGAGGGCTCGATAGCTTAATTTCGGATCAAACGATGTAAATGAATTGGGAAAGTTGAAAGCTTCAAGGTCGACTTGTTACTTTGATCTTCTTTCAACTTGATTTGAACTTCTATAACGTTTATTCGAGTGTCTAGCACCTTAATCTCGAATCAAAAGTTATAATTTGATGAATTTTGTCAAGAAGACCTTGAAGTTTGCTTTGAAGACCTTCTTGAATTTGAAGAACTTGTAGAGAGAATTTGGGAACTTCTCTTGTCTTCTCTTGCTTCAATTTAATTTTTATTCTTTTTATTGTGAGCTCCCATGGACCGTATTTATAGTTGTAGGATGGAGAAACCATGAATTCTTTAAACACCTTTGATAATTATCTCTTTAATATTTATTTATTAAGAGATAAAGATCAATTACTCTTGAGCCATTTGATTGGCTAATATTTGATGAGGATAAATTTAATAGATATTATCTCTTTAATATCTATATTAATTTAAAGAGATAAATATCTATTACTTTGGAGCTATTTCATTGGCTAACATATCCACTTAGCGCAGTGTGATTGGTCATTAACTTTTTTTTACTGCAAGGCATAATTTGACTGGCTGAAACACCTCAATTTGACATATGGCGCAGTTTGATTTGCCAGTAAAATACACATTAAAATATCAATTAAATCAATTATTTACTTATGGAATTAAATTTAGTACATCCCAAAATATAAATATAAAGACTTAAATTGATAATTAATATGATATTTTCCACTTATTATTTAATTGGATGAAATTTTGCTTGTCTACAACAGCATAATCGATGTTATATTAATGAATGTTCGACAAAGTTGCTCGAGAAAATGTCTGACAATAGTTGATGCCGATTATGCGCAAACATTGATTGTTATGGTTTATGATACTCTATGCCTTATACCCGAAAAAGTTTTGCATCAAGTGGTTGATCCATTTGGTATGATAGAGAAAATTGCAATTATTTCAAATAGGAGCAACTTTCAAACTAGTTACATACCAATACCTTATAAGCTCTCTCTCATCGCGCAAAATTTCATCTATATGATTATAGGATTTATGATGGCTGTACCTAATGGACGTCCAACATGCATCGAAGGGTTTTATGGATGAATTGGATCACAAAACTCAATTCGAAATGGTGCGCTAATGCTTCAGAGATACGAGGAAGGGACTTACCGAAATAATTAAAAAGTGGAGTGATGATTGTAAGAAAGAATCCAAAGTACATCAAGTGAAACTCGGGCTAGCTCGAAAGAAGTTTATAAAGGTTTCTGATGAGATTGGTTTGTTTGGTGAGAAGGATTTCTCCCATCAACAAAAAGTACATTTTGATGAAATACCTCACAAGAAGATGGAAATATTGTTAAAGAAGGAATAAATGCAGAAAGAGATTGATATGGTGAATGCGAAAGAAAATGAAGCTTGTCAGAGTCGGATTCAAAGAAGCTTAGTGGACAAAAATTGAAGATGTGTGGACCTAAAATTGGCGAAAAAAATAAAATAAAAAAATAGATTTACTTGAGCCATTGAAGGGTTCTTGTGCCGTAGGAGTGCAACTTGAAGAGAAGGTGCTTGTGGGTGTGGGAACGTGGAGTAAATTAATCGGAGGAAACATCACTTTAGATTGTAAACTTGGCACAAGGCATGTTGATCTTCTATTTGACCCAGGTGGAGGTATTGTTGATAAAAGGACAATACCTCGATTGGGAAACAAACCTTGAAAGTGTGGATCTTAGAGAATCTAACGCTCTACCTCTCCATGCTCCTTGTGACTGGTTACACTTACACCCACTCACCCAGTGCACCATACTATTTGCCTGATTCTACTAATGATTTGATTACCTGATAAATATAGGGACAAAAAGAAAAGATAATGATCACAATTCCTCTATTAATAATCACCAAAAAAGAAAAACTCACATCAGCTTTAAGATTAAGTCAATGGTGTGATATAGGTTCAGCACGACATACACACATTTGATTAGAAATAACTGACACTGCTCAGATATATCATACAATACGACCTGCCTGTCACATGCCTGACTCTATTAAACTGCAAACTCTATCAATCAATATTTATTTTTGTAAAATTCAGCAGATTCTTGCGAAAGGAGAATGACAATGTACTTTCAGGCTTCAGGTTGCATCTTCTCGCATTCTTCCCTTATGGATTGGAAAAGAATTGTGGATAAGTATCTTTCCCCAAAGCTAGGAAACACAACCTACAACAACAATCATTTTCCAACCAAGTTAGAATAAAAACAATATAATAGCGATAATGATTGTGTTAGTGTCAAGACTTAGGCTATGTTTGGTTATGTTTTCAAGCCCATTTTCGTCCGAATTTTTGGCCAAGTTATGTTTGGATCACACAATTTTTCACCAAGAAAGTTGTCAATTTTTGGTCCAAAAAAAAAGTAATGATTGTGCTCCCTATTTCTCTGACATACTCTCTCTCCTCTTTTTCTCTCACTCTCTCACTCTATCTGACATATTCTCTCTCCTCTCTTTCTCTCACTTTCTTAGGGATGGCAACGGGATAGGAATGGGACGGGTTGGGCAGGACTCATTTCCCGTCCCGTTAAAAAAAATTTGGACCCGGACCCGTCCCGGACACGGTTATTTCCCGGCGGGTCCTGGTCCTTCCCGTTGGACCCGGCTGATTTTTATTTTTTTTAAAAAAAAACTTGTTTTTCTTCTTTTTCTTCTTCTTCCTTTTTCTTTTTCTTCTTCTTCTTCTACACCAACAAACATGAACAACAAAACAAAAAGCAGTTGAAACATTCAACATAAGTTCATTAATTTTACAGTAAACCGGTAATTAAAATAAAAGTCACATAATTTCATCATTCATTTATATATATATGTCCATCTAGCAAAAAGAAATAGAGAAATAGAGAATAAGGTATTAGGGTTTGGTTGATATAATTATTATTATATATATAAAATTAAAAAAGAAATATTATACTACCGGGACGGGTCCGGGACGGGAAATCGACTGGACTCATTTCCTGTCCCGGACCCGGCCGGGTCTTGAATTTCGATACCTGGACCCGGACTCGGTCCCATTTTTTTGGACTCATTCCCGTCCCACTAGGGACGGGTCCGGGACGGGTACCCGTTAAACCCGGTCCCATTGCCATCCCTACACTTTCTCTCTCTCTCTCACACACTATATATATATATATATATATATATATATATATATATTACATAAATATAAAATGTCGTCTTCAATTTTTTTTTAAAATTTTCGTAAATTAAATATAATTTTTTCTATATATATATATATATATATATATATTATTTATATATAATTAGAAGATGACATATAAAGTGTCTTCTTCATAATTAAAAAAATAAATAAAAATGAACAGTGAAGACGACATGTGCCATGTCGTCTTCACTGTTCATAAATAAATAAAAAAATTGAACGTCTTCAAGTTTCTTTTTTTTTTTATAATTTTCGCAAATTAAATATAATTTTGTAATTAAATATATTTTTTTCTATATATATATTTTATTTTTATCTATATAATTAGAAGAAGACATATCATAAATAAAAAAATAAAAATAAAAAAATTGAAGACGACATTTGAAATGTTGTCTTCAATTTTTTTTTAATTTTCGTAAATTAAATATAATTTTGTAATTAAATATATATATATATATATATATATGTATATATATAAACTTTTCTTTTAAGTATATATATCAACTACTATTACTTATATATATATATACACTACTATTACTTACATATATACATATATATTTATCTCTATAATAATTATTACAATCTCAATATTATATATACTACTATTACCTACATATATACATTTATATTTGTACATATATACATATATATTTATCTATATAATAATTATTACAATCTCAATATTATATTATAACTTTTAATTATTGACAGACAAAAACTTACATGATTTGACAGCTACAGTAATTTATGTTCCCTCTGAAAACAAAACCAAACACTATCTCACCAAAAAATCACTCAAAAAACAACTCCCAAAACATAATCAAACATAATCCCATCAAAATTGCACGTGTCCCCATAAAATTTTCACCAATAATTCTCACCAAAATACCATCCCAAAACATAACCAAACATAGCCTTAGCTTTTGAGAAAACGTAATTTGGACTGCAACATTTTTGTAAGAGAGTAACAAGCTTTGGAATGTCGCCAATTGGGTCAATT
This sequence comes from Buddleja alternifolia, assembly GCA_019426215.1. Lineage (NCBI taxonomy): Eukaryota > Viridiplantae > Streptophyta > Magnoliopsida > Lamiales > Scrophulariaceae > Buddleja > Buddleja alternifolia. Next base: position 3,415,065 of record CM033398.1, on the reverse strand, counting down.
AGGGCAACAACGGCAGCTAAGTTCACTATTAATGTTATTTAATGCAATTATGGTTAACTTTTGTATCCATTTCAATTAGTTACGCTCCCATTCAACTGTGGAGTAGCAGAACGAAGGAATTGAACCTTGTTGGACATGGTTCGCTCCATGCTTAGCTACATTGATTTACCCATTTCACTATGGGGTCACGCGCTGCTTACAGCTGCACACATTTTAAATAGATGTCCGTCCAAGTCCGTTCCTCTGACTCCCTATGAAATGTGGAGAAATAGGAAACCAAGTCTTAACCACATAAAGATTTGGAGATGTTCGGCTTATGTCAAAAAGACTAAAGTGGACAAGTTGGAGGCTAGGTCCTTAAAGGGACGTTTCATTGGATATCCTGAAGATTCTATGGGATACCTCTTTTACCTGCACAATGATCAAAGGATCATTGTAGCCTTACAAGCCCACTTTCTTGAAGATGAGTTCATTCAAGGAGGAGCGGGTAATTTTTTGAACTCTCTCTATCGTAATTTTTTGGGCTAAACGCACACCCCCCTCAACTAAATGCACCCGACAACCTCACCTTTAGTGAATGTTGCATTTAACCCCGCGTTGACCCAATTCGGTGGAGTCTTAAGGGAATATTCCATCGAAGATTCAAAGATACTTTGAGGTAAGTGCACTTTGCGCCTTGACCTTTAAAAAATGTGCACTTAACCCCCTATCATACACATTACTATTAAATTCTTATGTTTATTGAATAAAATGGAATGGTTCATCAATATTTTGACATGTGGCATCTAATGTAACCCAAACAACCCACATTATTCACTAAACAATAATAATGATTCAAGGATAACAATAAAAATATTTTAACTATTTAACCTACATGAACTTAAAAAAACATAATTACAGAAATAATTTATAATTATAAGATAATTTGAATTATCGAAATGTCAATATATACATCAAGAAGTTTGTACATAGATGAAAAATATTCCAATTTATTCAACCAAAATAAGAATTTGATGGTAATTTATACAATACGGGTAATTCTATGCCAGATCGAGTTCAATGGTCCGAGTGTGAAATGTGTTTGGAACTATGTGAGAAATATAGACACTAGCACCATAGGTCTAGGTCTAGCATAGATTTATCCTACAATAGGTGGTTAAATGCATATTTTTTAAAGGTTAGGGGACAGTGCACATGTCTCAAAGTATCAAAGAATCTTCGACGGAATATTTGCAGAATATTCCTCTAGATTCCACCGAAGATAGGCAAAGGGGGTAAAGTGTAACACTTATTAAAGATGGGGGTGTCGAGTGCACATTTTGATAGGTTGGGAGCAAAGTGCACTTACCCCCATAGGTGAGGGGATGTCTATATTTATCCCAAATTTTTTACTTAATTTTTTCCTCAATTTTGTAAATTTTACTAATTTAAATCAATTTTTAACATTATTTTATATTTATTAATATAAAAAAATATTCACGGGGCATACGCCTTGCACCGGGGCTTACTCCCTGTCGCGGGAGACCTGGAACATCCAGCCCCACGCCTTCGCCCTTTAAAACTTCTGATTTTACGTGATAAAGTTTCTAGCTGGCTTAATTTTAGGCTATAACAACTTCCACCTTAGACCAACATTTAGAACTCGTTCGTAGTATCATTGGGTAAGGTAAGTTTATTAATACCCAAGGACAACGAGTATATGATTAAACAGTTACATCTGGAGGTTACCTCAATCTTTAAAAGTCAAACACAGTTGTTAATTATTTCCACTGTTATTACTATATCAAGGGAAAAATATTATATGCTAAATTTAACCAATTCCTTAATAAAACATTATATGTTTAAGTATCACTTAGGGAGCAAAAGTCAAAATCTGTGTATACATTACAGTTATATCTAATTTCAGATTAAATCGAAGTCCACAGGCATAAAACAGCACTTATAAGAAATTTTCAACTTAAAAAAAATATATCAACATACCGCGATAAGCTTTCCAGCATTTTCAGGTCTCTTTCCAACCTTTATAGCAGCTGCAGCTGCTGCTCCCGAAGAAATGCCCACCTGGTAAGAATAAAATATCCAGCGGAAACATTTACTTAGCAATTCATCGAACTAGTGTAATTAGTAAATACAAATGTTAGGATGAAGGAAGACGAGAACAAGCTACCCAACATAAACATAATATAACTACACATATATATGCCTGATTTTAACAACCTTTCAGTGAACTTGCTCAATATCTTCAAAATCTAGGTGATTCAAAAGTTATGCCAAAATCCACAGACCCAACGTGTATCTTTTATATCATGTCAGAATTTTCTACACTTCTGCAGTCCTATATATATAATACAAGGGATTTTTTTCAGTAGCTCGTACAGCGCTAAGTTTATTTGAATTTTTGTCAATAAACGTCCGCAAAATGGTCTTTCAAAGTTATACTCGGAAATCCTTAGTAATATAGCATGCGTGGTTTTGCACAGGCAATAATATAGATATTAACATTTTGAAATCACGCCAACAATACAACATAAACTGCAATTACCACAAATTTAGAGGTATGTAACCTCTAGACAACCGTTTTGACTCAATACGGCATTTAGGCTCTCAAGCTGATGCATAGCAGATTCTCTCATTACTTTTCAGCAATAACAATTAGTCCTTCCTTAAACCCGTGATTCAAAAGGCTTTATGATGTCAAATTAATGTAGAACATCTTTGACGAGCATAATATTAGCTTACCATAGACAACAACAGCATGTTTTCATATTATGAACAGAGTGAAGAAAACTGTTTGGTTAAAACCCTGAGTATAAGGTCTGATTAAGTGCCTGCCTGACAATTGTACAAGACTCCCATGTATTTTATATCTGATATGATATCCCACCCAAATCTGAACAACGTCGAGGCCCCTTGTCTGCACCTCTAACTTTTTTCCATCCATATCAGTGCCTTACAATTTGCATGCATGTATTTGATGCATATGCATGACTAAGATTTCCCCTGCTTATAACTTAAAGACTCATTCTTTGACTCCCCTCGACCCAGTACTAGAGGAAACCAGAAGTAAATGGAGCTCAATCCATTCAGACAAAAGTATGTTCTTTCATGGGAAACAAGATTCCGGAAATAGAATGTGAAACAATCAAAAGCTGCACCTGCACAAGCAAGCATGACAAGATCCAGTAATTTCTAGAGTTCTATTTCAATGGTTCCAACATTAAACTTTTACGAACATATGCAAGTGTCTCGTCGTAATGCCACTTCAAGTAGTCACGCATAATGTCACAGCTGATTCACTAAGCAACAATTATGATAACTAGAAAATGAGCTTGTAGTTCAAGTGATGTGAGCTAGATTTTATGATCTAATAAAATGCAGATTGCAAGATCTACTAACCAGCAGGCCCTCTTGAAGAGCTAATTGCTTTGCAGTTTCCACAGCTTCATCACTTGATATCTGACAAGGAAACAAGATTCAGTCAGCCAGTAGCAAAAGGTCAAATTTACAAATTAATACATCCCTACCATGAAAAGCATACTAGTAGATGAAGCTAGGTTAAATGATGATGTGACAGTATAGAAAAGATGAATTCTACTCCTGGAATGAGGGTGTAATTACACTGCCCTCAGCAGCAAGCAGATAAAGCTAGGTTAATAAGAGTTTGTGGTTCCTTTGAATCGTTAAAAGTAGGATTCCAATGTCAACACATAATCTCATATTCTTACGAAAAGTATAAAAATGTTGTATATATACCAAAGAAAGCTATTAACTCAATTCTTGAAGTAGGCCTAGTTTTGTTAGAATAAGCAAATGTCCAAGTCTTCAAAAGATTCAACTTGCAACTCAGGCATATGGTACCAAGCAAACAAGGCTGTGAAAAAAGATTATTCATGTCAAAAGTTTGATGCTGCTAAATGAATTTCATCTAAATCTCATATTAGGACTAGATTATCTAAATCAATAAGCCTTCTTTGTTCTTTGAAAGTTTTATAATAAACATGGTGATTTTGAGTTTTGTTAAATTGGAGAGCGTCAAGTATAACTGTATAAGTAGTCCAAAAATAAGTTTAAATATATAACCACTACAAACCAAGTGAAGCTATATAGAATGGAAAAAAGGTAAGAACCCTACCTCTATAACTTCATCCATCACATCTTGATCTAAATTCTTTGGAATAAAACCTGCTCCAATCCCTTGAATTTTGTGAGGGCCTGCAGTTTCAAATTGCAAATACTAGAACAATACACAAATTTAACCTGAACTAACATCGGAAAGGCATAGCAGAATGCCATCTTACCAGGTTTTCCACCTGATAGTATGTTGCTTTCAGTAGGTTCTACACCAATAACCTAAATGCAAGAGGAGCAAACAACAGATTTTGCAATAAATGATAAAAACAAGACAAATTGAAAAACTTTGACTCCCAAAGCAGGATTTCAGCAAAAACCAGCTGACATCAAGGACATTTTCATGGAGCAATTATTTATAAGTGGAGTTAATTTGAGAATATCTATTACCTTGACATTAGGATTGCACTTTTTAAGATAACAACCAACCCCTGAAATTGTTCCTCCAGTGCCAATGCCAGCAACAAATATGTCCACCTTGCCTTTTGTATCTTCCCAGATCTCTGGGCCGGTTGTTTCATAGTGAATCTGCAAAAAGATGGATATAGTTAGAAGTCCTCATCTATAACTTCAAAGTCATCTCAATCTCCTCTAACACTTTTGACTATGCCTCACACATTATACATTTTTTCAAATTCAAAAAAGTAGATCAAATGGATCACACACAAACAAAAAAGAAAAAGAAACTATCAAATTCACGAAATTTACCGGTACAAGATACTAAAGCAGACAACTATTTTGTGTCAAGCATCCACAGTCAGATATGTTAAAGCACATGTTAACATTACTGCAGATTATTTTGGCAGGAGAATGAACCCAACCAATGTCCAAAGGTTATAACATATAAATCTAGCGAAATTTGATACAAAGAAAAGGACAAAAGATTCTGTCAAAGATATACATAAAAGTTAGGAGGATACAAGTATGAACCTTGGGGTTTGCAGGATTATCGAATTGTTGAAGTATGTAGGCATTTGGGGTGCTATTCAATATTTCTTCAGCTTTTTGAACAGCTCCTTTCATGCCTTTGGCTGCATCAGTTAAAACTAGTTCAGCTCCAAATGCTTTCAAGAGAACCCTTCTCTCTAGACTCATGGATGCAGGCATCGTTAAGATGAGCTTGTAGCCTCTTGAAGCAGCTATAAATGCAAGACCGATTCCCGTATTTCCACTTGTAGGTTCAACCAATATACTCTAGCACATAGCAATATATCTATGATAAGAATTAAGTATACCAAGACCAGACAAATTCACAAAAAAGATGGATAGGCCAACCAGATATTAACACTAGTGTGTAACATATGCATTTCATATGGGCCATTACATATCTAAGTACCACGTGTTTAGGCAAGAATGAAAGCAAAGTCAGGTGAGGAAAATGAACAAAATGAACTAATTACTAAGTCAACCGGATAGGAAATGTGAAGCCAAAGACTGAAGGACAAAACTCCTGATAATTACTTGACCAGGATCGGAAATTATGATTTATTATCTTACCTTCCCTGGAGTAATAAGCCCTTTCTGCTCAGCATCAGTGATCATACTGTACCCTATCCTGAAAGCGAGATATCACTGTAAATGAGCCTACCATGACAACCTAAACATAAAATTCTTAAAAATCTTTTTGCTCTAATATTAGAAGATGGAACAAGTCAGAAAAGCAAATAACCAACACAATGTATCTCAATGATAACAGATTTTCCCATGTTACAGATACAAAAATCTGAAATGAAAATCTGGACAGCTCTCACCTATCCTTGACACTGCAACATGGCTCCATAATCTCCAGCTTTGCCGCAATATTTGCAACACAACCTTTTACGACGTTATTCAAGTAAACCATGGGTGTCTTCCCAATAAGCTGTTACAGAGCACCAAAGATCGAAGAAAATGAATAAACAGATACAGTATAATACTTGCAGACTGTAACAGAAAAGGAAAGAAAGTAATAACTACAAAATGATGGAGCACAAGATGTTTGACATCACACTGTTGTCTTATATCCAAAATTATGCATGCACCTCAAACCAAAGATGTGGCACGAATGCATCCGTTAACTCGGAGAATGTAATGACATTCATTAACACCTCATTCGAGATGCAATAACAATTGCACACTTAATTCTTCTTATATGCGTCGAAACACTCACAAGTCCAGGAACACTAAGTTAAAAGAATAAAGGCTGCAAATCAAATTGTCCCATCAGTGGTCCTCCTCCAATGTCTTCCAACTCCAACTCTATCTCATTTCTGTTATTATAAAATTGTCTTTCTTCATTGTCCTATAAAGTATCTTACAAGTCTCAATTCAAATAAATAATAAAATAAAAAAAGAGAAAGAAAGCAATTCCATCATTTATTATCAATAAAAGGATGCAACAAGAAATTATCATATGAGTCTCACCTGAGTAACATCTTCGGCGATGTTGAGGCCTTCAATTTCCGTCTGTGGCTCCTCCACAGACGACACCGCTTTACTATTCACAATTCCTCCATCGCGATATTGGCTACATCTAACAATTCTTCCATTGCAGCTTCCAATCCTAATACTTCTATTACAAGAAGAAGATAACTTCCTGCCTTCGAAATGAAAGCGTTTAGCGACGAATAACTCCCGCGAGCAGACGTCCGATTTCGACTTCTTGGCCGTACAGAAAGAAACCAACGGCTTGGTCACCAGGGAAGCCATTGTTGCTCTCTTCTCTCAAGCTCCGCTCAATGTGTGCGTGTGTGCGCTATATGTTTGTCTAGGTACAGAAAGAAATGATGATGTTATCTATAATATTTATATATATATATATATTATCCCTTCCTTGTGGGTCTCCGGTCTTGAATACGAGGAACTATGAAAGCCAACAATTAAAATTCAGGATGTGAATCGGATATTTTATGATAGATGGGGTCCAATAAAATTGGTCCATTTAGCACCGTTAAATATAGATATTTTAAATATAGTGGCTCTGGTAGACCTGGTGTAGTATAGAGCCACCTTGGATGTAGGGAATAATTGGATTTAGGCATGTCAATGGGTAGGCATTACCCAGGCCCAGGCCCAATAATTTCATATTAGACCCTGCCCAGACCCGATTATTTGGGTCTGAGACCCGGACCCGATGGTAGTAAGGAGTTCGGGTCCGGGTCGGGTCTGTACCCGAACAAGACCCACGGGTCCTTTACCCGAACAAGACCCGATCAATACCCGAACAAGACTCACGGGTCCTTTACCCAAACAAGACCCGATCAATACCCGAACAAGGTCCACGGGTCCTTTACCCGATCAATACCCGAACAAGACCCAAAATTTATTTTTTCAATTCACTTTTGTATTTTTATCTGCTTTTATTTTATTTTTTCCTGTGAATTTTGTTAATAGAACTACTGTCACTAGTGTATTTGACCATTTTTTGTTCTTATTTTTTCTTTTATTTTAGATTGTAAATTTTACTAGTATTTGTTAGCTGACAGGAGAAACTTATTTTATCTTTAATATGGAATTAGAAAAAGAGTAATATTAGCAGCTTTCATGTATGGAAAAGATCCAAGACACCAAGTGAGATTCTTCTAACCGAAAAATAAATAATGGTTTTGATCGAGACATGTTTTACAGTTCTATAAATACATAAAATATATAATGAACAACAAACTCGGACGATCACAATTCGCAAAAAAAAAAAAAAAAAAAATTATAGGACCCGACCCGGACCCGGACCCGAAACTCCGGGTCTGTGCAGTGGACCCGGTTTTCAGACCCGTAGGGTCTGCGACCGGGTCGGGTCCGGGTAGGGTAAAGGAGATATTCTGTGGGCATTTTTAGGATCTGGGTCTGGACCTGGGTAATGCCTACCCAATGCCAGGCCTAATTGGATTTATGTCACAACAAGTTCAACGTACTTGTATCCCCATGACATGCCATTTTCCATTTTTCATATGGTTTATTTGATTGATTCCAATTTTCTAAAAATATCTTAAAGAAATATTACACGCAATTTCCCTAAAAATTCTTAAATTTTCTTGAAAAATAGATTTAATTGGCATTTCTTTCGTATTTTTCTAAGAAAATTCGAATTTTTTTTCTATTTATGATTAGACAGTTCACCCAACAATTAAAAGACGTTTATTCGTCAATATCTTAACGTATTAATCAAACTAAGCACATATTTTGACCTAAAATGACGGAGGTACAAAATAAGATCCACTTTAAATATTTTTTGATGCCTTGATCGATGATTTTAATTTAAATATGTTTAAATTCTCTGGATTTTTTAAATAAATAATATAGTTTTAATATTATTTATATAAAAAATATACAAAAAAAAATCCAAAAACAGAGCAACACGCCGTTGGGAATGATGTACCCACCTGAGGTACGCCATTCCCAATGGCGTACCCACATTTTTATTTTTTTTTATTTTGCTTTAAATTTCTTTTTAATTATTGATACTGGGTACACCATCCCGAATGGCGTACCCAGTACCGAATAATTATATAAAAAAAAATATTCTGTTTTTCTCTCTCCTTCCTCTCTCTCCCTCTCCTTCTCTCCGCTCCCTCTGCTGCTTCACCCCCCAATTTCTTCCTCTCATTTTCAAGCATTTTATCCTTAAGTTTCAAGGTAATTTTTCTATTATATGTTATTATTTTGTTGAATACGTTTTTGAGTTAGTTATTTTAATTTGGAGTTTATGGTTTAAATGTTTATGACTTCTGTCAATTTAAACCCTAGTTTTCAATTTTAGTTTTGAATCAAATTATGACCTAAATTAGTTTAAATATTAGTATTTGAGTTTATGGTTTATATATATTGTTATTGTATTCTAATTTTAGGTGTAAATTATTTTAGGTATAATATCGAATTTAGTGTTTAGGTTATGAACTTTGATATAATTTTGTAGTTTTCATTTTCTACTTAGATTTTTGAATTTTTGTATAATTTTGGACCCTAATTTCGAATGTAGGTGTTTTTAGGATTTGAACTTCGATTTAATATTTTTAGGTACAATTTATAATTTTTAGGTATAATTTTGAGGTGTAATATCGAATTTAGTGTTTATGACATTTTTAGATTTTTAAATGTGTCTGAATATAATTTATGTTTTCGAACTATAAATTAATAATTTATATTTTGCAGAAATATCGAGGCAGAACGGTAGTTGATGTTTGTATATTTTTGAATGGAAAAATAGTTGAAGTTGAGCTATAGCATTCCAGGAATAGCATACATGAGAATACCTCGTTCGATCAAATTTGTTGAATTGTTGAAGAAGGTATATGCGAGTACAGGAATTAATCCAAATCAATTCCCATTGAAAGTATCTTCGAAATACTCATTTGAAGATAGGGATTTAATTAGGCAGAGAGTAATGGAGGTAAAAAATGATGATGATTTTTTTTTCTTGGATCCTGAAACTGGTGTTAGTACAATGGATCTTTATATTCAGAAAGAGTCAATACAATCTCAGGGTCGATACACATTGCTGTTAACACAAGTGACGTCGTATCTATTAGGAATTCCTTTGAGCAAAAAACGCAGCGGAATAATTTAGAATTCCGAAAGTCGAATCACTTTATCGTAGTTTGATGATTTTCAAAGGTTTTTCAAAAATTAAACGAAACTGATTACCTTATCGATTTCGTATTCTTGAATTCGCATAACAGCAACTCCTAGAATTCTTGTCTCCAAAGATCCACGCGAAACGAGCCTTCCAAAGATCTCCAAAAACCTTCTCGATGGTAGTGGTGGACGGCTAGGGAAGGTTTTTGGGATAGGATCTCCTTCTTTTTGTGTTATGCAATTACAGTTAGGGTTTCTTGTTGCAGTTGGAGTTAACTTATAAATCTATTGACTTAAGCAACAAGTAGGAGTCCTTTTTCGGAATCCTAGTAGCCGCCTCTGAGGCTTCTTGGACATGTAAGGTGGGCTTAAGTTGGCTCAGTCAACTTAGTCCACCTTTTAATATATATTTAATTTAAATCCTATTTAAATCCAATATATATATTAATTAATTAATTAATTCCATTTAATTAATTTTTCACTTAATTTAATCTAATTAAATTAAATATTTAATTTATTGATTTAACCAATAAATCAATCCGTCCAATTAATTATATCTTTCTAGAAGATTAACGCAAAAAAAAACATCCTGTTCGTTTCTTATAGCGCGACTCTTAAGGTCCGTCTCAATTGGTAGTGTGAGGAATTACCAAAGGATGTGAGTGTCGCTTAGCTAGTCCCGTGGACTTACATCATAACCCAATTGAGTATGAAATAAACGAATCATTTACAAACCTCTGGACCATAAATACCGTATGTGTATTGTTGGGAATCCTGGTATCATGTATAGGAGAAATTAAAAATCATATCCGGATTCCCAAAGCCAAGATCAATTTATTGTTCGTTGATTTTAATTAAAAAGATGAATGCGAGAACCTACCTTTTCGCGTATTCAATCAATCCTCACGAATCTTCAAATCTTCGTTCAACGGTCCACGTGTCCCGTCTCTAGATTACCACGCGTGGGAATTGACCCCGGAAATCTCCATCTCTTTTCTCCATAATGGAGGCTAGGTGAGAGAGAGTGGAAGAGAATTTTCTCTGTGTAGTATTTCTGATGGAGGAACTGAGTTATATGATTTTCAACTGTTATGTTGTGTTTTCTAGAGCTCTGTTGGAGGATTAAATAAATCCTCCAACTGAAGCCCACTTAGTACATGCCCATAAGGGCCTAATTGGACTTTTATTTGGCTATGTTGACTTAGTCACCTTAGCCTAATTAATTTTCCCCTCCAATATTTAATTCAATTAAATATACAGATTAAATTAATATTCTAATTAATTAATTAACTAAATAATTAATTAATACTCATAGTTGACCTAGTCAGCATAATTAATTTAATTATCTATGTTTAATCCAATTAAATAACTAATTAAATTAATTCGTCCTTCCAAACGACAAATTACCAAAACGTCCTCCAAATACAACAATTGATTTCCCCGTCTATTCCTATAGCGAGACTCTCTAGATTCGTCTCGATTGGCAATGGGAGGAAGCCAAAGGATGTGGGTGACACCTAGCCAGCACCGTGGCCCCACATTGTAGCCCAACCGAGTAGAAAATGACTATGTCACTACGAACCTCTAGATTGTCAATACTGTACGAGTACAAGCCCTTCACTGACGTATCCCGATCGAGTGAGAGTCATGGAATATGTCAAACTCACAGGACTTGATGATATGCTCAAGCGTCATAGTGAATGAGATTACCGAACTACCCACAATGTCTAACACGGGTTAGTTCATGAGCTCTGGCTAGAGACTTTAATCTCATTTACCTATGATCGCATAGGATACTTCTCGTTTACTTTCGGGACAGTGAATTCTATTTTGCTAACCAGTAAAGATGGCTACTTGCCCATCAAGCCGCACTTCGAGGTCGACCCCTCCAACGAGTGAATTGGATCTAACTACTCTAATGACAGACTTGATGTCACAAGCACATCTTCAACTTGATTACTCAGGTCAAAGGCTCATGCATACTATCATAATCAGTAATCCGATCATTGACAATCACTGAGTAAAAACCCATGTGATTGGATTACTATGAGTCGTGTTCGAACACACTAATCCAAACCAATCAATGTATCCATAACACAAACTCCCACTATCTTATAGTGTTAGAGTAGCACTCATTGTCAGAGCATGTGTCATACAAGTCCACACGAATGTCAATGCCCAATTGAGATTCTCCAACTTGCGAACCGTTTAAGTGATCAAGTACCAAATCCTTCCAGTGCCCATTTCCTTAACTTACTATAAGGAGTGCGAAGGTTTGCCTTGACTCACATGGACTAGTTGTTCATTTAAGACTTCTAGATGCCATTAAGAAATATATGAACAACTTGCTAATGCCTTTATATAATTAATAGGTTGTACAATATAAATTAGTGTCCTATTCTCTAAGTCCTCCTTGGCATCGAGGGCACAAACCCTACATGTATAAGCCCTTCGCTGACGTATCCTGATCAAGTGAGAGTCATGGTATATGTCAAACTCACTAAACTTGATACTGTGCATTTAATCATAGCATAATGAAATAACCAAACTACCCTCCATGTCCCACAATGAGTTAGTTTCATTGCTTTGGCCAAAAACTTATAATTTCATTTGCCTATTATCGCACAAGATACTTTCTCGTTTACTATCGAGATAGTGAATTCCATCTTGGCGATCACTTCACAAGTGCTACTTGACGCATTGAGATCGCACTTCGAGATTGGCCCCACCAAAGGGTGATTTGGGCCTAACTACTCTAGTAACAGATTCAACAGTACAAGTACATTGATCATGAACCCTCAGGTCTAAATACCCATGTGATCGGATTACTGCGAGCTGTGTTCGAATGCATCAATTCCATTGGTATATCTATGACACGTGTTCTCATCATCCTAGAGTGTTGGATTGGCACTTCTTGTCAGAGCACGTGTCATAAAAGTCGAATTTTAATGCCCAATTAAGATTCCTTGACTTGCAAACCCTTTTACGTGATCAGGAATAGGACTCTCCTTGTGCCACTTCCTTATTCCATAAAGGACGAAGAGTTAACCTTGATACACATGGACTATTTGTTCAATACTTATTAATGCCATGAAGTTTTATATGAACAGAAGGATAAGTGCCTTTATTAAATATAAGTTCGTACAACATAATTAGATACCCTATACAATCTATTTGTCCCCATAGGCATCTAGGGCATATACCTAACAATCTCCCACTTGCACTTAATGACAATTGTTATGGTATCTAATACACATCTTCTCAAGATGTCTATCTAGCACCGCCTGCGCTAATGGCTTAGTGAGTGGGTCAGCCACGTTGTCTGCTGAGGTTATTTTCTGCATGGCGATGTTGTCTCTTCCAACGATTTCTTGAATTATGATATCTCCTCTCTATGTGTTTAGATTTTTTGTGAGACCTTGGTTCCCTAGCTTGCACGATGGCTCCATTGTTGTCACACCAAAGTGGCAGCGGTAGCTCTACACTAGGAACAACTTGAAGTTCTGCCATGAACTTCTGAATCCAAACAGCTTCTTTGGCTGCCTCTGAGGCTACTACATATTCAGCTACAATGGTCGAATCAGCAGTTGTGCTTTGCTTGGAACTTTTTCAAGACACTGTTCTACCATTCAAAGTGAATAAACCTAGAAGTGGATTTTCGGTCATCGATATCTGATTGGAAATCAGAATCTGTATGACCGTCCACTTTCATTTCTCCATTGTCATATACAAGAATCATATCTTTAGTTCTTCTCACGTACTTCAAGATAGATTTTCACGGCGATCCAATGTTCTTTACCCAGGTTAGATTGAAACCTACTTACTACGCTCACAGCATTGGCAAGATCTGGTCTCGTGCATAACATTGCGTACATGAGACTTCCCATTGCTGATGCATAGGGAACTGCACTCATCTCTTTTTGATCTTCCTCACTTTGAGGACTCATCTTTTTAGAGATATGAATTCCATGTCTGATGGGAAAAAGACCTCTTTTAGAGTTTTCCATCCTAAATCGCTTTAGGACCTTCTCTAGGTAGAGGGCTTGAGAGAGACCTATCATCTTATTCAGTCTATCCCTGTAGATGCGAATTCCTAGGATATAGGTGGCTTCTACCAAGTATTTCATGGAGAATGTGGTTGAAAGCCATGTCTTAACTGAAGTTAGCAGATCTTCATCATTCCCTATAAGTAGAATATCATCTACATATAGCACCAGGAAAGTGATTTTGCTCCCACTGACCTTTTTATAGACACACATGGTTCATCCTCATTTTTTATGAAGCCGTAGCTTCGTACTTCCTTATCAAAACGAAGGTTCCAACTATGAGAAGCCTACTTGAGTCCATAAATGGACCTATTCAATTTGCAGACCTTATGAGAATTTGCACTTGATATGAAACCCTTGGGCTATTTCATATAGGTTTCCTCCTCGAGGAATCCATTTAAGAACGCGGTCTTTACATCCATTTGCCAGATTTCATAATCCAGGTATGCAGCTATGGAAAGTAAAATTCTAATGGATTTGATCATAGCTACAGGCAAAAAGGTTTCCTCATAGTCATTACCCTTCCTTTGACTATACCAGTTTGCCATTAGCCTGGCCTTATAGGTGTCCACCTTGCCATCTAGACCAATCTTTCTCTTGTAGATCCATTTACATCCAATGTGTACAATAACTTTGGGTCAATCTATCAGAGTCCAGACTTGGTTCGACTACATCGAATCCATTTCTACTTTCAATGCTTCATGCCATTTTGCAGAATCCATGTCCATCATTGCTTGGTCATAGCTAGAGGGATCGTCTCCATAGTTTTCTTCCTCTACTGTATACAAATTATGCTCTCCTTGTAGCAGATAACCATATCTCTCAGGCGGTTGAGATACTCTAGCTGACCTTCGCATTGATGGTTGTGTCGTTTCCGGTTCGGGTTGGGTCTCTTGAACAATGCCTTCCAAAGGAGATTCATTTTGTTCTTCTAGAACAATACTTCTACCAGCTCCACCTTCTCGAATGAATTCTTATTCGAGAAAGATTGCATGTAAGGCAACAATGATCCTTTGAACATCATGAAGGTAGAATTGGTATCCCATAGAATCCCTGGGATATCCAACGAATCATCCTTTTAAGGACCTAGCCTCCAATTTCTCCGCCTTGGTCTTTTTCACATAAGCTGGGCAACCCCATATCTTTATGTGTTTCAAATTAGGCTTCCTTCCACGCCATATCTGATACGGTGTTTTAGGAACATATTTAGAGGGACATCTGTTCAGAATGTGAGCAGCTGAGAGTAGTGCATGCCCCCACAACGAAATGGGCAAATCTGTACAGCTGAGCATGGATCGAACCATGTCTAACAGTGTTCGATTCCTTCATTCTACCATGCCATTTAATTGTGGAGTGGTTGGAAGAGTTAGCAATAATGGTATGCCATGTTCCCATAAGAACTGGTCAAATTCAGCACTCATATACTTGCCACCGCAGTCAGACCGAAGTGCCTTAATATGATGCCCGGTTTGGTTTTCGACTAAAGTCTTGAATTCAATGAATTTCTCCAGTGATTCAGACTTGTACTTCATCAAATACACATAGCCATACCTAGAATGGTCATCGGTAAATGTAATGAAGTATTGAAAGTCACCGCGGGCCACATTTCCAAAAAGACCACACACATCAGTATGAATCAAACCTAAGACTTCAGAGGCTCTTTCAAAATTTCCTATAAAGGGGGATTTGGTCATCTTGCCTTGAATACAAGACTCACAAGTGGGATAGGGATTCGATCCCAATGAGTCTATGACTCTATCCTTTTCTAACTCGTGTAATCTATGATCCCCGACATGACCTAATCTTAAGTGCCAAACTTATCTTAAGTTTGTATCATACAAACTGCGCTTCCTTGTTATAGCATTAACATTACAATTATTTTGGACATTAATATAGTATAAACCATTTATCAAAGACACACTACCAATGTATTCATTTCTAAAATAAATGTCACAAGAATTTTTTGTAAAGGAAAATTAATATCCTTTCCTGACTAAAGCTGGAATAGAAACAATATTCTTAAGCTCATTGGGCAAAACAAGGCAATCGTCTAACAATAATAAATGTTCAGAAAATAATCTAATGGAAGTGGTTCCAATGTGTGTGGCTGCTACACTATGACCACTGCCAACATTGATCATCATTTCTCCATGCTCCAGCTTCTTACTTCTTTCCAGCTCCTGATTCAAAACACATATGTGAGCACTAGCTCCAGAGTCTAGAATCCAGGAAGTAGAAAAAATAGTAACAGAACAATTTGTTTCCAAAATATTAAGTTCTATACCTAAAGCAATCTTCACTTTCAGCTTGGGACAGTCACGTTTCCAATGTTCCATCTCATGACAGTGAAGACATATGTCTGTCTTCTTTGGACCTCTTCCTTAAACCCTTTCCCCTTGCCTTTGCCTGTGTCACTCGATGCCTTTGACACTCCCAGTTGCTTTTTACCTTTACCTTTCCTTTTTCTAAAGGGCTTGGATGCCCCAGTGGTAATGGCTAAAGCAACTTCCTTCCCCTTGGGCTTCATTTGTCCCTGAGCAGTTCAGAGCTTGTTCATCAGCCCAGCCAATGTACTCTCAATGTCATTCATGTTGAAGTTTACAATAAATTGTGAAAAGGTTTTGAGGAGTGACTGAAGAATGAGATCTATTTGAAGATGGAAATCCATGGTGAAGTCGAGAGCTTCCAATCTCTCGATCATGGAAATCATTTTTAAGCCGTGGATTCCCACATCCTCACCTTCTAC
Source organism: Buddleja alternifolia (assembly GCA_019426215.1). Classification (NCBI taxonomy): domain Eukaryota; kingdom Viridiplantae; phylum Streptophyta; class Magnoliopsida; order Lamiales; family Scrophulariaceae; genus Buddleja; species Buddleja alternifolia. Next base: position 3,398,595 of record CM033398.1, on the reverse strand, counting down.
CATTCTTGCTCCAAAGATCTCTCTCGATATATCATATCGAGAAGTCGTACTGTGCTCTCCATACAGCTCCTTGAGATGTAGCAAAATTGACTTCGTGTCATCCATGTTCTCATGGGATCGCTGCAATCATTGCTCTTGGAGCCGAGCATGTCACCTTTAACATGAGTATCATCTTTGATCCATGTGTTGTAGTTATTAGGCGCGTCCTCATCGTTAACATCCCCAGGGACAGGAGGATGATTGGCCTCGAGTACATAGCCTAGTGACTCCAAACTAAGGACAATCCTTAGGTTTCTGAGCCAGTCAGCAAAGTTAGGTCCAGGGAGGACATTCTTTTCAAGCAGAACTGATAGTGGGTTATTAAGCATTTTGAGAGAGATATAAATGACTGCAGAAAATAAACCAAGATGTTATTAGATAATTATGTTGTACCCAAGTAAAATTAGGACTTTAATTTTGACTTGGCTCCCACTACATTTTTTTAAACCAATGCACTCCCACTCCAATGAACGGAAATCTCGTTGGACAGATTTCGTAGTGAAAGATTGAGTTCTTCAAAATTTTCAATGAGTTGCAATCTGTAACGATATATGCCTCACTGGAATTTCAAAATGGCGCACCACGCCAATCAGTACAACTGATGGTTCAATCTCACTTTTGGCTCATGGATCACTTAACCTCATCCTGTAACGAAATATTGGTGGTGATCCATCTAAGTACTTTCCCATCAACCCCTATTGATCTAATAGTTGAATCTCATCTTGCAACTTGTAACGGTATATGGGATGAGATTTGCTTCGACCGATGGCATTAAATGCACTTAGAGAGATTTGAATTATGAATTAGTGTATAACCCCCATTAATCGGGACGATGCCATGCACAACTCATAATTCTATCTCTCAAAGTTTGATGGAGAGCCTGGATATCTAATATCCCTTTCTTACTAAGTATATTTAATACGGTGGAATTTCTTAATTTATTTAAGGTCTCACTTTGCACATTAATTTATTACGCGCATATCTGGAATTATTCAAAGCCATGCAATAATAGAAAACCTAGTTATTCTATCAACATGCATTCCATGGATATTCTAGATTGATCTAAGCCAATAGATCAATCAGGGGGATAAGGGCCTATATCAAATCTAATCTTGATACGCTCCGGGCTCCAAGCTCTAGGAAGGTCCTACTTCTAATTTACATAACTTAGAAGCACCTTATACATTATACTACTGAAAATGAAAATATAAATTGGGGGGCATTATCCGGCCCATTACAACCCAAATAAAACAAAACGGTAAAATCCTACGTCCATGGAAAGCATCCACCACAACATACATCAAAGCATCTAAATAAACTATTTAAAATTATGTAGCCATTTATTTTAAAATTGAAACAGAATTCATGCTTAATTAAATCTAATTTAATTATGAAAAGATGAATTTATTTTCAATTTAAAAAGAATAAATCCAATTTATCACTTAAGAAAAAGTCTTAATTAATCTTAATAATTTTGAAAAAATTAAACTCAACCTAAAATAAATCCAATTTATTTAATCATCTTGGATCATAAATAAATTCCTAATTCAATTTATAACATAATTAAATCTAATTTAATTATTAAAATTCAAATCCAATTTTAACTAATTAAATCTAATTTAATTTTAGAAAGAAAAAAAACCAATTTTATTTGGAAAAAGGGGAATTGACAAATTTCGGGTCAAATTTGTCTATTGGGTCAAATCCAATAATTATGAATATATATATAAATTTATTAAATATATAAATATATATTATATTAATCGCTGGGCCGGGCCTAGTAGTTGGGCCCGACCTAGCAGCCCGATCAACATACACGCACAAAAGGCCCAACGGGCTGCATGCTGGGCCAGAGGCGGCTGCTGCCGCTTCGGTGGCAGCGCTGCCCCTTTTCCAATTTTTTTGTTTTTCTTATACACGTACTGTTCGGCGGCGCTGCGACGACGCTAATGTTTCCAGGTGACAATATTGAGGCAGTAAATATTTTCAAAAATTCAGTTTAATATCAAATATCAAACATGCAAAAATCTAATTTTAAATTCTAAATTAGCCAACATAATTTCAAATGCGTTAAAGTCGGCTCTGATACCACTGTTAGGAATCCCTTTCAGCGAAAAATGCAGCAGAATAATTTTAGATTTCTAAAGTCGAATCACTTTAACGTGGTTTGATGATTTTCAAAGGTTTTTCAAAAATTAAACGAAACTGATTGCCTTATTGATTTTGTATTCTTGAATTCGCTTAACAGCAACTCCTAGAATTCCTGTCTCCAAAGATCCACGCAAAATGAGCTTTCCAGAGATCTCCAAAAACCTCCTCGATGGTAGTGGCGTACAACTAGGGAGGGTTTTTGGGATATGATCTCCTTCTTTTGTGTTATGCAATTAGGGTTAGGGTTTCTTGTTGCAGTTGGAGTAAACTTATAACTTTACTGACTTAAGCAACAAGTAGGAGTCCTTCCTTGGACTCCTAGTAGCCGCCCCTAGGGCTTCTTGGATGTGTAAGGTGGGCTTAAGTTGTCCCAGTCAACTTAGTCCACCTTTTAATATATATTTAATTTAAATCCTATTTAAATCCAATATATATTAATTAATTAATTAATTCCTTTTGACTAATTTTCCACTTAATTTAATCTAATTAAATTAAATATTTAGTTTATTGATTTGACCAATAAATCAACCCGTCCAATTAATTATATCTTAACACAAAAAGACATCATGTTCGTTTCTTATAGTTCGACTCTTTAGGCTCATCTCAATTGGCAGTGGGAGGCCAAAGGATGTGAGTGTCACCTAGCCAGTCCCACGGACTCACATCGTAACCCAATTGAGTACGAAATGAACGAATCATTTATGAACCTCTAGACCATAAATACCGTATGTGTATAAGCCCTTCACTAACGTATCCCGATCAAGTGAGAGTCATGGTATATGTCAAACTCACTAAACTTGATATTGTGTATTTAACCAAAGCATAATGAACCTACTAAACTACCCTCCATGTCCCACATGTGTTAGTTTCATTGCTTTGGCCAAAGACTTATAATTTCATTTGCCTATGATCGCACATGATACTTTCTCGTTTACTATCGAGACAGTGAATCTCATCTTGGCGATCACTTCACAATTGTTACTTGTCTCATTGACATCGCACTTCGAGGCCGGCCCCACCAAATATTGATTTGGGCCTAACTACTCTAGCAACAGATTCAATAGTACAAGTACATTGATCATGAACCCTCAGGTCTAAGGCTCACGCATACTAATATGGTCAGTAATCCAATCATTGACAGTCACAGAGTAAATACCCATGTGATCGGATTACTGCGAGCCGTGTTCGAATATTTCAATTCCATTGGTATATCTATGACATGTGTTCTCACTATCCCATAGTGTTCGACTAGCACTCTTTGTCAGAGCATGTGTCATACAAGTCAAATCTTAATGCCCAATTAAAGATTCCTTGACTTGCGAACCCTTTTAAGTGATCAGGAATAGGACTCTCCCCGTACCACTTCTTTATTCCATAAAGGGCGAAGAGTCAACCTTGATATACATGGACTATTTGTGTACTTGTGAATGCCATGAAGTTTTATATGAACAGAAGAATAAATGCCTTTCTTAAATATAAGTTCGTACAACATAATTAGATACCCTATAAAATCAATTTGTCCTCATTGGCATTTAGGGCATATACCTAACAATCCAAACCAATTCTTACCATTTTGTACATAACCCATATTACCGAATTTAAATCTTGGTTGTTATCCGAATCAAGATGTGTATGCAGGTAATTTTTATTTTTATATTTACTTTCTATCATCATATTTTTTAATAAATGTTATAATGTTTTATAAGAAATTTTATTTGTATTCTTTTCTTATAGTTTTTCTTTGTTATGATTGTCTTTTTAGGCAGTTCTACATCGGGTAATGTGTTTGGAGGTGTTGAAAATGTACCAAACTTTCCATTGGCGACTCATGGTTCAGGAAGTTATTCAAATCCGCATGTAGATGGAGGTAATAATGAATAGTCTACACGTTTGCATAATTTTTTAGTCCTATTTTATCTTATTCTTTATCTTTGCATTCTATCATCATCTATCATGTATTATTTTGATTTAAATTTTTTTGTATATGTACGTCTGTCTACACAGTCATCATGAGTTTGGGCATTTTGAGGAAGCCAACTACGGTGCTCATTTTTCTCATCATGGAGGAGCGAGTAGTTTGACACCACCTCAGAACGATCATTCTGAGGATGACAACGATAGTGTTCATTCTCCATGTTCTGTTCATGGGACCCGGACTTCAATGAACAGCTCAACAACAAATCGACTTATGAGGAAAATGTTGAGGAAGATGTTTCTCCAATAGGGAATCAACCACGATTTCATCATGTGCTCCCATTCTACTCCACATCATATGAATAATTACAAGGAGACTCATTAGATCGACCAAGTAAAGCAATGGATATGACTTATGATTATCAGATAGGTATCTTGGTTTGGGCTTGACATTTGAAAACAAAGAAAGCTTGCAAAGAGCGGTGAAAGACTACCACATAACGCATGAAAAATGAGAGTTTACGGTGACAATCAGTAACCCGACAACTTATTGTGTGGAATGCAAACACAAAGGCAAAAGAGAAGGGTGCCGTTTTAGACTTCGAGCTCATTTTAGAAAGAAAACAAAATTTTGGGAGATATCAAAGTGTAGAGGGCCACATGAATGTTTGTTCGAAACTGTGCCTAAAAAACCACCATGATTTGGACATGAATCTGATCGCTAACGAACTTCTTGGACAAGTTCAAATGGACCCGTCAATTAAGATTGCACGAATAGTTCAAATAGTAACGGAAAAATGGGCATGTAATATTATGTATGGCAAGGCTTGGCACAACTTGCAACGTGTAGATGAGATTGTACACAGGACTTGGGAGGATTCCGTTCCATTGTTACCTATGTTCTTGGGAGCTGTCGAGAAGTGGAATTCGGGCACGGTTGTTGAATGAAAACGCAAAATACCCTATCAAAATCCAAAAATGTCATGTATGTGTTTTGGGCGTTCAAGCCATGTATAGATAGATTCAAACATTTTCGGAGAGTCATTTGCGTTGATGGGACACATCTGTATGCACGATACAAGGCTAAGTTATTGATCGCAACAACTCTTAATGGAAATAATCAGATTTTGCCTCTTGCATTTGCAATTGTCGATAATGAGTCGAACGACTCGTGGTTATGGTTTCTGCAATTGGTGAGCAAACATTTTCTTCGAAGGAACGAAGGTCTGTGCCTTATTTTAGATCATCACAATGGCCTATTATATGCATCTGAGCGTGTACCCATCTTTTTCCCTCCTCAAGGAGCTCATCGATAATGCCTACGACATTTGTCTTCAAACTTTAATAATCATTTCAAAAATAAAGTTATGAAGACTCTATGTTATCAGGCAGGTATGACACATAGTATCTCAAAGTTTGATAAAACCATGAAGGATATCCAACAAAAGGATGAAGATGCTTTCATTTATCTGAGTAGAATTCCATGTGAAAAGTTGACACTTGCACATGATGGAGGGGTGCGCTAAGACATTATGACAATAAGTATGGGTGAGAGCTTAAATGGTGTGTTAAAAGGTGCTCCCCATCTACCGCCCACAGCTACTGTGGAATGTATATTTCATCGTTGTGTTGATTATTTTTATAAAATATTGCAATCTGCATTGACAATGGGGGGAAATTCGGAGTTGAAAGAGTATGCCTACAAAATGTACTCGACATCGACAGAAGCATCTACAACACACATTGTCAGACACTTTAGTCATCTTGACCTAACTGGCCAAGTTAACACCAAAGGCAACTCGGATATCGAAGTCTAAAGTATGTTGTCGGCATCAATAGATAATATTGTTCTTATGGAAGATGGACCACACACAAAATTCCATGGTCACATGCAATTGTGTTATGCAAAGATTTGAGAAGGAGGTCGGTCTCGTTGGTTGAAAATTATTACCGTGTCGGTGAGTATTTGCAAACATATCAAGGGAGATTCCATCCTTTACATGATGCTCATTTTTGGGATGCACCTAATTTTGAGATGGTCCACGACCCTCATTTGAAGATACAATGATGTGTAGGCAGAAATATGAGTACTCAGATTCCTAATGAGATTGACTCGTAGTTATAAGTGTTACAATTGGGCATCGATGTTGTGTATTTTTTGTTTAAATTCTACTACTTTATGAGTATTTTGATTGTAGATGCTTTTTTGTAGGAAAAAAATGTCATTTTCCTTAGTTCGAGCTCATTTTTTGTCTTTTGTTGGTGAACACAAAAAATGTAGATTGACTCACAAAGTTTGTAACGGTGCGAGAATTGATTCATTTCAATATCTGGGTGAAAAAATACATGTTAAAAACGACACATTTGAGCAGTTCTTTTGCAAAAAAAAAAATGTTTTTTGGTCATTTCGGGATGATTTTTCAATGCTTTCTGTACAATTTCGGGCTTCGACTTCCACAACAAAAAATGTAGATCGAGTCACAAAGTTTGTAACGGTGTGAGAATTGATTCATTTTGATATCCGGGTGAAAAAATACAACATGTTAAAAAAGACACATTTGAGGAGTTTTTTTGCAAAAATAATATTTTTCCGTCATTTCAGGATAATTTTTTGACATTTTTTGTATATTTTCGGGCTTCGAATTCAACACAAAAAATGAAGGTTGACTTACAAAGTTTGTAATAGTGTGAGAATTGATTCATTTCGATATCCGGGTGAAAAAATACAACATGTTGAAATAGACACATTTGAACAGTTTTTTTGCAAAAAAAAATGTTTTTCGTCATTTCGGGATGATTTCTCTACATTTTCTGTACATTTTCGGGCTTTGACTTCAACACAAAAAATATATATTGACTCACAAAGTTTGTAATGGTGCAAAAATTGATTGATTTTGATATCCGGTATGTTAAAAAGACACATTTGAGTAGTTTTTTTGCAAAAAAATATTTTCTCGTCATTTCGGGATTATGTTTTGACGTTTTATGTACCTTTTCGGGCTTCTATTTCAACATAAAAAATGTAGATTGACTCACAAAGTTTGTAAAAGTGCAAGAATTGATTTATTTCGATATCTGAGGTGAAAAAATACATGTTAAAAAATGAAACATTCGAGCCTTTTTTTTTTAGCAAAAAAATGGCTTTTCATCATTTCGGGATATTTTTGACATTTAATGTACATTTTTGGGCTTCAACTTCATCAAAAAAGATGTAGATTGACTCACAAAGTTTGTAACAGTGTGAGAATTGATTCATTGCGATATCCGGGTGAAAAAATACAACATGCTAAAAAAGACACATTTGATTAGTTAACTTCTACCCTAAAAAAACTTGTAACACATAATAAGTCAAAAATAAATTAAATTTATTCATCCTCATCCGACATATAATTGTTTGACTTATATTGGGGATGTGTCAAAACATTACAAATTTCATGATGTGTGAGTCTTTGGCCTCTTGCAAACGCAAGTTCTTATTCTAGTTGAAGCATGTGATATCTAGAACAATGTAAAAGCATCCTGTTGTTTTTTATTCTTATTTTGAAAATAGCCTTCCTACAACTATTGATGCCATTTCTCGGCATCAGTATTGATCGACGTCGTGGAATTAGAACGCCAAGTGTTAGAAGATCATTCACCAACTCCTCGTATTCGATAATTCGATGAGCCCATTCCCTCCTGAGTCCACAATAATACTCAACTGGGTCTTCAAAGCGAACTACTTCGTATTCATCATTTCTTTCTCTTAATAACCATGTACCTTGGCCTCTAGAGTTTTGATTCTCTCCCATTTTCAATTGAATCTGAGAATTATGTATTTATGACGACTTTGTGTTGTTGATTTATACGTTTATGACTTGATCACTGATCATTCACGTGTCTTGTTTTTTATTTGATGAGGCTGCCCTACTCACGTGATTGATTTGACTAGACTGAAACATCACCTGTCTCTGTTTTATAGCATTTAGGTAACTGTAGATGGATTGTGACGATTCATTGTCATAATTTCTTGCCCTATTCACGTGATCGTTTGACTATTCTAGAACATCACATGTCTCTGTAGTTCCCTGAAACATCACGATTCATTGGGCGAGGTGGGCCGAAGACGGGCGCTCCGAGGTGTATTATTACTATTCATTCTCATAACTTCTTTGCCATACACAGATGATCGATTTGATGCATTTGAAACATCACATGTCTTTATTCTTTATAGTTTAGGGACCTGTAGATGGATTTCATTGTCATAATTTCTCTGCACTACTCAAGTGATTGATTTGATGATTCATTAGGATTTAAGCAGCTATATGTAAAGAGAGTTTGTGAATCGAGCTAACCTTACACAAATGGAGCAGTTTAGAGCTCCGAAAGTGCACTACACTCCTGGTGACATTTTTCCTGGCCCTCAATAAGATACGTGAAGAGAATAATAAGATGGCTATGCGTATTACGCGTCTTAATTTCTAAGAAATATCTAGAGAGTATGGATTATCTAGTTATGTGCAAGAAGCGAGAGCTAGGTGGGAGCTCAGTGTAGGTCCTGAGTATCGATCAGATACTGAGATGTCTGATGAAAAAATTAACTGGATTGGTGTCAATTTGTTTCATATATTTAATATGTCTATGTTATTATTCCGTTTTTTTTGTCTTATTTTCAGCCTTTCAATTGAACAATTACATCAATAATATAAATATCACATTGCCAAACATTACAAATTAAAAAAAAATATAGCAATAAATATAAACTATAAATTAAAAACACTATCTATGTGGCCGCTGACCACGATGATGGAGGGCGTCCCATCCTCGTAGACCATCTAAGTCCCTGCATTTCTTCTTTCATTATGTCCATATCAAAGTTTAACGCAACTGTGGATGTGTTAAACTTGAAGAGGTTGGAGGTGGATTCCTAGTTACAGGAGGTGGAATATGCGACATGTCCAGACTCAGACCAGTGTGAGGCTCCATAATTTGATCCCACAAATTGGAGGGTGTTGCCCATACTGAAGATGAAGGCCCCTCATTTTGGAATGTGTATAGCAACTCTGGCTCAGGTGTTGGAACAACCATCTCGGGATAGTAATCGCCGGTAGCATAGGAATCACCAAAAGTCAAAGATGATGGCCAAAAGTGGAGGTGGGAGGTACTTGACTTGAAGATTCGCCCATAGACGGACGTGAGTGACGCCGTCTAAGTTCATCCTCGACGTCTCTTTCGACGCTATTTTTCCTCTGTGGAAGCATATCTTCTCTGCGTCTCTGATCAAAATGAACACTGGATACTGCATCAGAACGACAACTACATGTGACCATCCGGAAAAGCTGGGAAAGACCCGATCTCACTGACCCTAATATCCATTCAGAAGCATTGCTTGTCGAGGGGAATCTTAGACAATAGCTTGCAATTGTTGAATATGAAAATTCTGTAAAAGACAAACAAAAGCATTAGATAAAGTAAAACTTATATGTAATGTAATGTTAACCTTACACAATTATATATACTAACCACATTATGCAATAGAGGTGTCGACCCTGTTTGGAAGCCGACATTCAACCTATCCAACCCTTTCGAAATGTAACAACGTGTGATACTATCATACCACTTGTCGTATCCCTATGTTGTGCTCGTACCCACTTCTCCTACCACAACATGGTGTAATCGGTCATTCCATTGGTCGATGAAGATCTTATAAAAAATGGACCAATCCTCATTTTCCCTCCCAGCACGGTCCATCCTCGTGAACTGTGGGTGTGTAAATAAGTGTAGAATTGTTTGCCGGAATCCAAACTGTTGAAAAACACGCTCTGGACAATGATACTCCACAGTGGCAAGGAATACTGTTAGGAAATTTCATGTCAGATGTTTTGATGATGACAAGATAGGATTTTATGTTAGACCCCAAAAAAGAATGTAAGTTTATACTTTCATAGAACATTTGTATAAGCGTTTGAATGTTTGTTATTTTGTTAGGTTTGTAATTTTTATCTTGTAGATTTTAGACTAAGTATTCGATATCGAGTCGCTAATAGAATTCTAGGTGAGTCTATTAGAGATGAAGTTGAAGATCAGCGTCTGAAGTCAAGTGAAGATGAAGATTTGTTCTTAGCGTCTGTCAAACGCTAAAGGACTGTTTCAGGGTTGTTGAATCAAGCGCACAAATACTTAAGCGATCAAGGATCAGATTCACCTGAAATAAATTCTCAAGTCATGAAGGACTTAAATGCAATCATCAATGGATATTTATTTCCAAAGGGAAATAAATTCAAATGCATTAAATTCTTGATGAGTGCACTAAATGTGATAAGCTATTATGACTTGTGGACAAACCACCTTTTGACTAGACTGTCAGAAATCAGAGTTCAAAACCTGCTCCTATCCAATAGGAAACAACAGAAATTGAGGAATATCAGAAAGGGACTGTTTAATGCGTTGCGTGAGAGACACGCGCCTACATGTGTCCAACGGACAAATCCCAAGAAATGTCTATAAATAGTACCCTCTAGCAAACCCTAATTACACACATACATGCATAAGAAAAAGGTCTAAACTTTGCTGAAATTATTTGAGAGAAAAGCTTATAAACTCCGTAGCCAAAAATCCTCTCAAGCTTTTTATACATTCCAAAGACAGTCAAAGATATCTCAAACATCTTCAAAGAAGAACCCTAAACTCTTACTGAGATATCCAAAGTTGTTTGAACTTCCCAACATTAAATAAACCCGTGACTAAACCCTCAACATCTTTCATCTGAGTGAGAAAGTTTGTTGATTCTACAAGCACTATTTTTGTGTAAAAGAAGCTTGTTGAAGAAGGTTTTTATTGGAGCAAAAATCTGTGTGATCAAGGAGCTCAAGATCATCTTCCGTTTCATTTATTTTGTAGAAGTCTCTATGTGATCCTTCGATAATCAATTTAGTGAACTCCTCTAAGTGCAAAGGAGAAGAAGGACGTAGCTGGGATTACATCACCTAGCGAACCGTGCAATATCTTGTGTTATTTACTGCTTTATTGCTTTACTTTACTCATTCATATTTTATCTTTGAAAAGGGCATTAAACCGGTTACGCGACTATTTGACAAAAGAGAACGCTAAGCGTTAAAATCATTTCCGCTGTGTTAACCCTGATTGACCGATTAAAACATTACCCTACTTTGGTAATTGTTGAAATCACTAAGTCTAAGTGATCTATCTTTAAGCGTCTGACCTAGCGCTCAGCTTACCAAGCGTTCAAAACCTTCAAAAGTGATACGAAATTTTAAAGTCGAAAAAGACTTCAGGGTTTATTCAACCCCCCCCCCTTCTAGACTCTTTCGTAAGCCACTTGGGACCATCAAATACCAATGGAACTTATGCTTTCCACACAGCAAGGGCGTAGAACTCAGGTGGCAATTCAGCAATGTCAGGGTCAGCGAAGTTGTATAAGTTCCAAACAAACTGAAATAAGAAAATTGAACAACAATATTATTAATACGAGGGCATTATAACTTCATAATATAATGACGTAAAGATAATCTTTTACTCACATGATGATATGTCATCTGAATTAATGCTTCTCTAGCTGCCACTACAACGCCTAACGTTGTTTTTTATTACTCACGGGTCGATACCACCTACAACATCATAATGCAAATAAATAAAAAATAATGGGTGTTTCTGAATTAAAAATCCTAGTTAGATAAATTACCGTCTCCCATAAGGAGCTCGTGCATTGTTATCTTCATCAATTTCAGCCATTGCAAGTGGAACCCCGGTTGGCCTCACAACCATTATCCATGACCATGACCACAACTGTTAAACATAAATACATTAATCTATTAAACATTGAATATTTTAGCGAAACATATAACAACAAAAAAATAATAATTTATACCTGTAATAATGGTACTAGACCACACACTTCTTTGGAAGTCCTTCGGGAGGCATGATATAGCTGACGGTATGAAAACGTCATGACACCACTCCCCCAACTATATAAGTCCACTTCGTTAATATTTTCTAAAAGCTTCAACCAAATTATCGGAACGACATCTTCGCTGTTGTTGGGTAACATGACGCCAAGCAATGTAAAAGCCCAACATCGTGCTATTTGATCAACCATATGATCAGCGGACTCGTCTGTGATTTTTGCCTTTTCTGATTTCATGTATTCACATAACTTTTTTCACTTTTAACCACATACCCTTATTTGATAAATAACTTCGTTGAATTTCAAAACTTAAAAGCTCATGAACCAAGGCTGCATAATCCCTAAATTCATGAAACTTATGATGAATAAAAAAAGCCCTACCATCGACTGGTAGACCCCATAGTATAGCTACGTCTTGGAAAGTAATACTAGCTTCTCCACTTCTAAGGTGAAATGTGTTAGTCTCCAGGCGCCACCTTTCAACGAGTGCAGTCACAAGTCCCATATCATTTCTAAACTTGCCAAACTTGCTTAACAGGTAAAAGGTAAATGCTGTAAAACCCCATTTGATGGAGTTTTTGTAAGACTCGAGAATGTGGAACATGACGTTTGAGCATTTCAAAATGATTAAAATCCACTCGTCTGGCTCACAATTCTTTACCATCCCTTGAAAATACACGCTCAGACCTATGGCTTATCTAATCCGTCAACACACTAGGATCTACAGGCCCATATATATGACTATCGTACAAATTTGTCATCCTGCATTTATAAAATATAGTAAGTACAATTAGAATACAATGAATTAATTAGATGATTATCCACTATTCTAAACACTAAAAACTCAAATTTATACCCAAATTATATCAAAGTTCAATAATCAATCCTAAATTCGAAAGTATGCCTAAAAATTAAACATAAAAATTCAAAATTATAACTAAATGTTATACCAAAAATTCGAAGCAATACCTACAAATTTGTCTAAAATTATATCAAAGTTCAATAATTAAAACTAAATTCAAATTATACCTAAAAATAAGAAATTCTAGCTAAAAGTTATACCAAACAATTCGACATAATACCTTAAATATTGTCTCAAAATTGTACATAAAAAACTAAATAGTCCCTAAAATTAAAAAATAAAACCTAAAATTATATCAAATTCAAACCAAAACAACCATAAATTTGAATTTATACTAAATTAAACGACAACCTCAAATTCTGAAAAATAAGAAGTATAACTAAATTTTAAAAATGATTTCAAAATTCAAGACTTAAACGCTAAATTCGAAATTATATCTAAAAAATTTAAAATTATGGCTAAAAGTTTTACCAAAAAAATGGGACTAATACCTAAACATTATATGTGTATTCAAGAAGTAACACTAAATATTGAATTATAACTAAATATTATACATACAAATTTGAAATTCTAGAATACCAAATAAATTCAAACTAGTACCTAAAAATTATACCAAAAAAATCAAACTAATACCAAAGAAATTGTCTAAAATTCAATAATTAACACAAAATTTGAAATTATACCTAAAAACTAAATTCAATAATTAACACAAACCCCTAAAATTCTAACTTTTACCCTAAAATTCAAAAACAATTTGAGGGATAATTCCTAAATGAAACAACAGCCACAAATTCGAAATAAATCATAAAAATTATATCTAACTTCATAAGCATAAAATTACAAATTAAATTAAAATAAATAATTACCTCAAAATTGGAAAAAAGGAGGAGAAATTTGAAAGAAATGAGAAGAAATTAGGAAGATGGGAGAATTTGTGGATTTTTGTTGAATTTTTGTTGAATTAGGAAGAAATGAGAGTAGGATCTTTGATGGTGAGAGAGATGGGAGAGAGCAGTGAGCAAGAGAGAGAGAGAGAGAGAGAGAGAGAGAGAGAGAGGCAGAAAAGAGAGAGAATTTTTTTTTATTCGGTACTGGGTAAGCCATTTGGAATTGCGTAACCAGTAACAATAATTAAAAAAAATTAAAGCAAAATAAAAAAAATGGAAATGTGGGTACGCCATTGGGAATGACATACCTCAGGTGGGTATGCCATTCCCAACGATTTGTTGCGCTATTTTCGGATTTTTTTTGTGTGTGTATTATTTATTTGAAAAATCAAAATTCTTTTAGAAAATAAAAGCTCACTCATACTAATTCTCTCCATTAAATTTTTTTTTCCTTATAAATAAAATCTCTTACTTTCTCTAAGGAAAATGAAAAATAGAACATAGCATCCCATCCAATCGGCCCTTTAGTGTCCATCTCTTACATAGTAATGTGTACCATGTGTGGTCCTCACATATATTTTTGTGAAAAAGATAGACACAGAATACACTTTTGGTTGTATTATAAGATCTGACCCATCAAGCCATTTTTCTCTTCTCTTCTATCATTTGAGGCAAAAATTTATTTAATGAGTGAGATGGTTTAGTGGTTAATTTTTTAGATTTCCACTTTATGTAGTGCACTATAGATCAATCATGGTTGGCCTATAGTATTTGATCGAATGAGGACAATGGTTTATTCCCATATGAACTCGATATTGGTACGACAGGACATAAGGGAATTGACACCGATTAGACCAAAGACAATTTCAAGGAAGACATGTACTATAGACGCGAAAAGAGTCATCATCGAGGATAACAAGATATTGAGCCGAACGGGATATTTAGGAATCAACAATCATCAAGATATTGATAAGACAGTTGTATAACGATTAAAGAGTTTTCAAGGAAAAGAGAAACCCTCACCAACTTGTCCAATCATGTGTCTCCTGAAATCATCTCTCAAGTGAAAGCACCCAAGACTTACCCACCATTGTGATGAAATTGAGACCATGAAGCTCGAATTCCAGTGTTCATTTGTATATGAGGTTACTTGAGATAACGCCACCGTGTGCCTCCGTCTACCACCGTGCATTGTCACTTGCATGACTTCTCAGTCCATAAATATCATACTCAGCAATCCAATTAATCATCCATAAATTCTTTATCAAATCATATTGCTCCCTATCCGAACTTCATCCAAACATATGATGTTAGAGATGGTAAGCCAAGCCTCCAAAGTCGAGTTCCCATGACTATCAATTTCAGGGGAGTCCTGGCAGCCTTCAAAGCCATCCACTTTATGATCACAATACAACACGGATTTTAGCAAGCCATACCCTTATGAACATCTACACTCAAAGATCTTTCCAATTCTGGTCTTAAAGATGAAATAAAAGGATGATAAGGATGTTTTCTGGGCAACAGAAAATGAAGTACAGTTTCTGGATTTCAAAACAGGGTGGTGGCAGTGGTGCTTTGGATGCAAATTCTGAAATGCTTACATGATGTTTTCCGGAAAAAAAACTCACATGTAACAACATCTACACTCATACAGGTTTCCAAAGGTGTTCTTTCATGTACAATTATACCACTAGAAGGTTGGATTCAAGCAAAACGAAAATGATAGACAGTTTCTGGAAATGGAAACTTCACACTGCCAGTGTTACTTTAAATGCAAAATACGAAATGTTTTCTTAATCGTTTCCAACAAAACGAACCTGAAATAGTATCTAAACACAAGGGGCTTTCCGATGGTGGTCTTTAGAGTTCAATCCGATAGCGTTAAGGGCCATCTCGGGGCACGGGAAATGGAAGGACAGTTTCTGGAATTGAAAATTAGATACTGCTGTGTTGATTTGTTGACTGATTCTGGACATCTATGGAACTACTTAGAAAATATTGACTCCACAGGGTTATTCCTTGACCTCTTAGGATAAGTATGACGTAAAGATATCCAAATTTGGCCATCATTTGGCTGTCCAAATCGGAGCACAACCAAAACTGCACACATCAATCTGGATGTGGGATAATGAGTTTGCAAGAGAAAGCGTGAAGTGGTGTTGTATTTGTGATGAAATAATGAATGAAGAACACAACCTCTATTGTTATATTGATGGTGGTATGCAATTCTGCGGAATCTAGAGGTGAAATGCATGGATGTCCTAGAGAGAAGGGACAAGAAACTCCAAGCGGTGGTGGTGAAAATTTTTGTTATAAAGTATTAGATACATGTTCATCTTGTTTGTAGGTGTACTATATGAAGTACAAGTGGCAACTTAGATGTCAAAGATTCAGCTGGGGATGAAAAGAAAAGTGCCACCTTTCCAAGTATTTACAAAAAAGGCCCTCGAAGATTGATAAATTTTACTTGAGTACTAAAAGAAACTTGATAGACACAATTGACCTACTTTTCTCGTTTTACCGAGTGGATGGATGTTAGTAAGATATATGTAGGCATAAAATAACTCCAATAAAATTCTGAACATGAAAGTTTACAATGAGTCGTACGAGGTTCGGTTACAGGCACATCAAAACGTAAAGTAGAAAAATATATTTACATAGGTCAAAAGTGTTTCGGTAAGATTATCGTATTTTGAAATAAATAATATTTATGTCGAATTGATAAATTATACCGAGTGGGGTTCAATTCTGAAAATACAAATTTTCACATTAGCCCCTATACTTTTGGAAAATTGTAAAGTAGCCCAATCGGGTATTTTACCTTTTCAAAATTGAAACTAATAGATAAATAATAGGATTATATAAAATTAAGATTGAGATAAACCGGTGTGTTATAGATTAAGTATAACATTCCACTCTCAGTTCTCCATGGGCATAGACGACAAGTATATCCTATGTTCTTTTAAAGTACTTCATGATATATTTTATGTCTATCCGTTGCTCTTCCTCATAGGCAAGAGCCCTTTCTCAGATCTTCTATCCTAAATTGCTTTAGGATTTATTCTAAACAAAGGGCTTGGCAGGGCCCCATGGCTTCTCCCAAGTCTTTTCATGGAGAATATGCTCAATGTTTATGTCTTGATCCAAGTCAATGAGCCCACATCATTTCCCATAAGTAGAGCATTCTCTACATGTAGTACCAGAAATGACGTCTCACTCCCACTGGCCTTTTGCAAACATATGGTTCCTCTTCATTTTTGATGATATCATAATTCCAAATTATGTCATAAAAGTGAAGATTCCAACTACGAGAAGTCCGCTTAAATCCACAAGTGAATTTATACAGCATGTAGACCTTATGAGAATCGGCCTCAGATGTGAAAACCTTTGGGTTGTTCCATATGGATGTCCTCCTTGAGGAATCCATTCATGAACAAGTCTTCACATCCACGTGCCAAATTTTCATAATCTTGTTGTGTTACTATCGAAATTAAGATTCTAGTGGATTTGATTATAGTTGTGGCAAAGGGGCGTCCTCATAGTCAATGCCTTTTTTTTTACTACACCATTTCGCCATCAGCCTGGCCTTGCCATTCGAATCAATCTCTCTCTTGTAGATGTACTCACCTATGATGAGTACAATACTCTCGGGGAGATCTACTAGAGTCCAGGATTTATTCAAAGACATCTAATCCATCATCACTTTCATAGCCTTACACCTACTCATAGAGTCCATATCCACTATCAATTTGTCATTCGTAGAGGGATTGTATCCATAGTTCGTCTTTGCTATGGCATACAACTTATGCTTTCCTTGTAACAGATAACCATCTATCTCAGGCGGCTGAGATACTCTACCAGACCAACTCATTAGTGGTTGTGTTATAATGGGCTGGGTTTTTGGTTTCTTGAATAATAGTCTCCTAAGGAGTTTTGTTTATGTTCTTATAGAACAATCTTTCTACCAACTTGACTTTCTCAAATGAACTTATCTTCGAGAATGGTGGCTTTTAAGGACACAATGATCCTCCTATCATCATGTAGACGAAAGAGGTCTCCCACTGAATTATTTGAGACAACCAACAAAAATATCCTTTTAAGAACTTAGCCTCCAGATTCTTTACCTTTGTCTTTTATATGTAGGTTGGGTATCGTCGTACCCTCACGTACTTAGGACTAGGCTTCCACTTGCGCCATATCTGATATGTGTTGGGAATCGATACACAGAAAATGCAGCGGAATAAAATTTCGATTCCCTAAGCCATGGATCAATTTGGGCTATCGTTGATTTTAAACAAAAATAAGAAATACGAAAACGTGAATAACCTCGTTGTAGCGTGTTTCGTTTATTGATCTACCATCTATAGTAGCAATCCCCAGGACTCCTTCCTCTAGATAATCACGCTCGGAATTCGCCGGAAATCTACCTCCTCCATCTCCAAATGGCAGCTAGAAGAGAAGAAGAGGGATAGAATATTTTTTCTCTACCCTACTGTGTAATCTTTTTGGTGGCAACTTATCGTCTCTTAACATAAGTCTAAGTGTTCGGAGGATTTAAATAAAGTCCTCCCACTTGGACCTAGGTTACACGCCTCATAGGCCCATGTGGACGGCCAAGTGGGCTAAGTTGGCCTAGTCAACTTAGTCCACTTTAATTTAATTATATTTCACATTTAATCCAATTAAATATGTATGTGATTAAATTAATATTTAATTCAACCAAATTTATTTAACCCAGTTAAATAAATATTCAAATTAAATATTCAAACTAATTAATTAATTTAATATTTCATTGTTTAATCCAATTAAATAACTTCGTCCACTCAATTCATTTGTCCATCTAATGACAAATTACCAAAATGCCCCTCTAAGTACACAAACTGATTTCCTGCTTATTACTTGTAGCGCAACTCTCTAGGTTCGTCTTGATTGGCAATGAGAGGATACCAAAGGATGTGGGTGGCACCTAGCCAGCCCCATGGCCCCACATCGTAGCCTAACCAAGTACAAAATGACTATGTCACTACGAACCTCTTGACTATGAATTCCATATGAGTATAAGCCCTTCACTGATGTACACCGATCGAGTGAATGTCATGGAATTTGTCAAACTTACATAACTCAATGCTATGCTATGAATCATAGTAACATGAAATGACATAACTCCCCCCCGTGTCCCACACGAGTCAGTTCTATTGCGTTGGCCAAAGACTTTCCATTTCAGTTACCTATGATCGCATAGGGTATTTGCTCGTTTACTTTCGAGACAGTGAATCCCTTCTTGGCAATCACTTCACAACTGCTACTTGCCCATTGGGATCGCACTTCGAGGTTGGCCCCACCAACGGGTGAATTGGGCCCAACTACTCTAGTAACAGATCCAACGTCACAAGCACATTGTGATAGTGAGTCCTCAAGTCAAAGGCTCACGCATACTATCATAGTCAGTAATCCAATCATTGACAGTCACTGAGTAAACACCCATGTGATCGGATTACTGTGAGCCGTGTTCGAATACATCAATTCCATTAATGTATCTATAACACAAACTCTCACTATCCCATAGTGTTCGACTAGCACTGTTTGTCAGAGCATGTGTCATACAAGTCTATTTAAATCTTAATGCCCAATTAAGATTCTTTGACTTGCGAACCCTTTTAAGTTTTCAAGTACCAAGTCCTTCTAGTGCCCTTTTCCTCATTCCATAAGGAGTGGAAGACTTACCTTGATACACATGGACTAATTATTTGTTCATTACTTATAAATGCCATGAAAGTTTACATGAACAAAAGATAATGCCTTTCTATATTTATGATTAGGTGTATAATACAACTAAGTGTCCCACTTAATCTAATTCCTCATTGGCATATGAGGGCACATTCCTAACAATATGTTGCATTAGGAATGAATTTGGAGGGACATCTATTCAAGATTCACCCATGAGCAGCGCATGACTCACTATGAATTGGGCAATTCCATGCAGTTTAGCATAGAATGAGTCATGTCCAACAATGCCTCGTTCTTACGTACTACTGCCCTATTAAATTGTAAAGTCCCTGGAAGTGTCAACTGTGAAACTATGCTCGTTCTTGTAAGAACGGGTCGAATAGGTAATCATATACTTGTCATCGCGATCCAATCGTAGGGCCCTATGGGTTTTTGGTCATCCTATCCTTGAGATGAGATTCTTAAGTTTGGATAGGGATCCAATCCCAATGGGTTTTTACCACCATGTTTCTCCTAACTCATGAATCTTATGCTCTTAAGGCATAACGTAATCTTAGGTGCCAAACAATTTCTCTAGTTTTTCTCTAGCACACTACGCTCTTTAGTATATATATGTTCACAGTACACTAATTCCGAACTTTTAAATCGTTGTTAACAATTTTAATAAGGATGCATTGTTCCTGCATTTATTTCCAAAATAAATGTCAGGTAAGTTAATACCAAACTTAAAGAAGAAACATTTCTTGACTTAGTCAGGAAAGGATAACATTCTTAGTACCATTTGGAAAAACTAATCAATCATCCAACACTATAAAAATGTCTGAAATATTTAAAAGAACAAAGTTGGATCTTACGTGGAAACCCACGACATAATGTCTGGTTCCACCATAAATCAGCTCTCGTTCTTCCAACTTTTCTTTCTATTTCTTCAATCATGAGCACTAACTCAAGAATGCAAAATATAAGAAGCTGAGAAAACCGGTCATAAAACACTAATTTTAAAAACACATATTCTATATCTGGTGCGCCTCATATAATAGCCATACTCGTCGTCCCATACTTAGACATTGAGTAATGCTTTCTTCAAGCATATAGTTCAACTACTCTAAACTGAGGACCATCCTCAAGTTTTCAAGTCAGTTGATTTGGTTAGGCCAGTGTTGACAAAATTATCGAGCATAATTAACTAAATGGATTTTTAGAGAAAATAGCAGATACCCCCCCCCCCCAAAACTATTAGGTGATGTGCACTTTGCCCCCCAAACTATTAAAAGTTGTACTCAACACCCTAAACTATCATATATGTGCACTTTGCCTCCTCGGTCAGCTTCGGGCAGCACACAGGGGGCAAAGTGCTACAAACCACATAGGTGAGGGGGCAAAGTGCTACAAACCGCATAGGTGAGGGGGCAAAGCGCACATCACCTGATTTTTTTATTTTTTAAAATTTTTAATAATTTTTTATTTTTATACTTTTTTTCATTTTTTTATTTTATTTTCATGTTTCCGAATTTTTGAAGTGTCTTTTTTGTTTTTAGAAAATCATGAATATTTGAATTTATACTTCTTTTCATTGTTTTCTTATTTATTTTCATGTTTTATTTTTATTTTTCTTATTTTTATATTTGAAAATTATTTATTTCAAACCAAGAAATAATATTTCAAGAAAAATCCAAATAAATCCCAATATGCATGATTTAAATTGAACGATAAATGGGTAAATTTTTTCCCGAAACTGACCGAGGGGGGTTAAGTTAATATTAAGAATATTTGAATTTTTTTAAAAAAAATAGCAGATACCCCCCAACCTATGAGGTGATGTGCACTTTGCCCCCTCACCTATGTGGTTTGTAGCACTTTACCCCCTGTGTGCTGCCCGAAGCTGACCGAGGGGGCAAAGTGCACATATATGATAGTTTAGGGTGTTGAGTGCAACTTTTAATAGTTTGGGGGGCAAAGTGCACATCACCTAATAGTTTGGGGGGGGTATCTGCTATTTTCTCGAATTTTTATCTAAGAGAGATATAAACTAAAGCAGAAAATTAAACCAAGATATCAATTAAGTGTTTATATTATACACAAGTAAAAATTAGGACTTTAATTTTACTTGACTCTCATTACATTTTTCGAAACATTGCACTCCCACTGCAATTTTGGGAAATCTCGTTGGATAGATTTCGTAGTGAGTGATTGAGTTCTTTAAATGGTTAAGTGGGTTGCAACCCTTTAACGGTATTTGGCCCACTAACCTTTTAAAGTGGTGTCTAACACCAATCTATCCAATAGATGGTTCAATCTTCTTTTCCCATAATTCACCAAATCGCAACCCTTTAACAATATATAAGTTCGTGAACTATCTGAATTCATTCCCACTAACTCTTTATATTCTAACATTTGAATTTCACCTTGCAACCTTTTAACGATATTTGGGGTGAAATATGCTTCGATTAAGGCATCCAATGCACTTAATGGAATTTTAGAATTAACTTACTGGGAAGATGCCATATATTAGATTCAATTCTTAATCTCATTAAACTTAGTGGAGGGAGAGGACACCCAGTGCCCTTTACTAACTCAGTATTATTTAATTGGGAAAATTTAAGCATTAAATAAGGTCTCACAAAGCATATTAACATTTAACTTCTAACATGCGAAGATGCATATAAAGCGTAGAAAAGCCTAACAATTTTACTATCACACATTTTTTTCAACATTTGGTACAGTTTCCTCAGGCTCCGGGACCTCTTCATCAGGATCTAAATCGAGAAAAGAAGTGAGGGGATTAGCACGGATGGGAATATGCAAATCCTCAAGAGTGTTAAGAACAGTCTGAATATTTGCTTCACACTCGGCTGAAAAAGATTTTATCCTAGTGTTAGGGACTGGAAACTAACGAGGAAAGGATAAATGACATTGCTTAGCACAAGTACTTACCCTGAACACGAGAAAGCCTTTCAGATTGAGCATAGGCTTTAGGATCTGAGCTGATTTCTGGAACAGCATCAGAAGGAGGTGGAATACTCGCTGGCTCTTCAAGCGCTGGCTCTGATGGAACGCTTGTCGATGCAGCTGGAGTGGATGAAGGAGTACGCCTTCGGGCAAGCGGTACTTCTTCTACCTCTTCTTCCTCTCCTGGAGAGATGATGAAGGCAGGTGGAGGAGAGGAAGATTTAGGAGAAGAAGAAGGAGACTTTTGTTTATTCTTGGGCTCCGACTTCTGCTTCTGCTTCTTTGCTGGCTTGGCCGGCTCAGCGATCTTTCGTTTGGGTCGCTTAACCACCACCTCTTCTTCCGATGAAGATGATGATGAAGACGAAGTCGCTTGCTCTTCATCATCACTGCGAACAACTTCTTCGGTAAGAAGTCGCTCATGCTCTTCTTTGGGAACCGCTGCACCACCTCGTTTTCTTGGTTTGAGCAGCTCGCTGATCATCTTCTTTCCATAAAACTTGAGTACTGGGATCTTCTTTCCAACGAAATTGGTGTAACCGCTAGCACTAAGAATTTGACTTAAAATAATCCCGTAAGGCTTGGGGTTAACTGATTTGGCCATCGCTGCCTTGAAGCGATTAAAAACATAAAGCGACCAATTTATCTTTAGTTTGGTCAGAATGGCTACCATCATCTTGTACTGGAGGTTTGAAACTTTATCGAAGTTTCCCTTTCTGCATTCGATCATCTTGGCGCATATGTCAGCAAGAATGACATATTCACCCGTCATGTCATTTTTCTTAAAATTGGGTTCATAGGCAGCTTCAACTTCATCTTTCTTTATCAGTGCCCAGACCTTAGTAGCATCCCCAAGAGTTACACTTTCAACTTCAGCACCATCGATTGGCAAATTTAGTAGAGATGAAATCAGAGAAGGGGTAAGGACAAAGGTCTCACGGGCGAAGGGGAAGACGCAGGAAATGGAGTTTTTGTTGTTGGAGATTTTTGCGTTCTCGAAGAAAAAGAGGGTTTCTTCCTCAAAGAAGTTGAAAATGGTAGTTATCATATCACATAAACCAGACTCTTGAACAAGTGGAAGAATAGTCCGGAGAGGGAAGTTCTGGTTAACGAAGAGATAGTCCCAGTTAACAAGAAAACTGGCGTTAAAAGTGACTGGTTTCTCTGGTTTGGAAGATTTTTCGGCAGCAGATTTGGAAGATTTGGGTGCCATTGATGAACTTGAAAAGCTACGGAAGAGGAGAGAAAAATATGTTCTTTTTGTTTTAGAGACATAACTTTTACAGTAGAAGAGATTTGGAAGTGATAAAGTTTTACTGTAAAGGTTGTGAATGGTTTAAATAGAAGGGAAAAATAACTTCTCAACTGGTAGATGAATGACACGTGTACAGAAGTTAATGACAAAAGGAATCTGACCCGTTTACACATAAATACGGATGTCAAAAAGTGCGGTAAAATAGGTTAACTGCTGTGAAATATAAAGTTTTTCGGATCCGCAGTTACTTTTTGAAAAAGTTTGAATTTTAAATTTTCAGCGTGAAATGCACGCGCCTGATAGTACACTGACACGTACTCAGACATGTGCAGTTACTGAACCGCCTAGTTGTTAGATAGGAATCATTAACTGTCAGTTTGATTTGATAAGCACGTGTGAGCAGTTGTCAAATCTGATCTTTTGGACTTATCCACACGTTACTTTCAGCGATGAAAACTATGCATGATTTTTAGAAAAGAGTTACTTAGCGTTAATTTGGCAATCTTTTTAACGCTGAAATCTTTTTGAGAAACACAATTTAATTTTCTAAAGCTTAAGGATAAAATCAATCGCTTAGATTAATAATAAAAATTTCATTTATTAGGGATTGATTTTGTCATGCATAATAGATAAGCGCTAGTAATCAATGCATAAATTTTCAAAGTCAATTTTGATCACAGTCGCGTATGAATTGAGATAAGTATAATTTTAAAGTTCCCCCTAAAATTAATAACTCATTTCAATGTGAAAAATGATTTGGACATAATCATAAAATGGATTCCCCCTAAATTATATACCTATAAAATATAAAATATGATGCTTTATGATATAAACGTTTAAATCGATCATACCTAATTCACTTCTCAAAGTGAGAAAACATTGTTCATTGAGCGCTTTGGTGAAGATATCTGCCAACTGTTTGTCAGTTCCAATGAAGAGCATGGAGATATCTTTCTTTTGAACATGATCACGCAGGAAGTGGTATCGAATGTCAATGTGTTTGGTTCTAGAGTGAAGGACAAGATTTTGGGTCATAGCTAAAGCGCTTTGGTTATCACAATGGATTGGGGTAGGACCTAGGATTGTTCCATAATCTCTAACTTGTTGCCTCATCCAAAGGATTTGTGCACAACAGCTCCCAGCGGCTATGTATTCTGCCTCCGCGGTAGAAGTCGCTATGGATTGTTATTTCTTACTATGCCACGAAATTAGCCTATCACCTAAAAATTGACATGTACCACTAGTACTTTTTCTATCTATTTTGCATCCTGCAAAATCTGCGTCTGAATAATCAATTAGTTCAAAAGGAGAGTCCCGTGGATACCATAAGCCCACATCTTGTGTGCCCTTTAGGTATTTAAGGATTCTCCTGGTAGCATTTAAGTGTGATTCTCTAGGATCAGCTTGAAAGAGTGCACACATGCATACCGAAAACATAATATCAGGTCTACTAGCGGTAAGATAAAGAAGTGATCCAATGATACCTCTATAGTTAGTGATATCAATTTTCTTTCCACTTTCATCTTTATCTAACTTAAGCGTTTGGCTCATTGGAATTTTTGAAGATGATGCATTTTCCATACCAAATTTCTTAATCATATCTCTTGTATATTTAGCTTGGTTTATAAATATTCCATTAGGGAGTTGTTTAACTTGTAATCCTAAGAAGAAAGTTAATTCACCCATCATGCTCATTTCAAATTGTTCTTGCATCATTTTCAAAAATTTCTCACACAATCGCTTATTAGTAGAACCAAATATAATATCATCAACATAGATTTGGACTAAGAGAATATCTTCATTATGGATAATTTTAAATAACGTTGTGTCAACGCTGCCTTTTGAAAGCCTTTACCTATAAGGAAGATAGAGAGAGTGTCATACCATGCTCTTGGTGCTTGTTTAAGGCCATAGAGTGCCTTATCCAATTTGTAGACCATACTTTAGCGATGGTTGTTCATGAATCCTGGTGGTTGCTCCATATAGACTTCTTCTTGGAGTTTACCATTCAGGAATGCACTCTTCACATCCATTTGGTATACTGTAAATTTTTTGAATGCTGCAAACGCTAGGAACATCCTAATCGCTTCAAGATGGGCTACTGGGGCATACGTCTCATCAAAATCAATACCCTGTTCTTGACAATGACCCTGAGCGACTAATCTGGCTTTGTTTCTTATTACAATGCCATCTTCATCCATCTTGTTCCTAAAAACCCATCTAGTCCCAATAACTTCTTGATGAGTTGGTTTTGGTACTAGCGTCCAAACCTTGCTTCTCTCAAATTGGTTAAGCTCCACTTGCATAGTTTCTACCCAACTTGAATCACTGAGCGCTTCATCCACTTTCTTTAGTTCCATTTGAGATAAGAAACTTGCGAACATGGCCTCATTAATTGTAGCAGACCTATTTCTAACAGGTGCTTCAATATCTCCAATTACTAGCTCTGGTGGATGATATCTAAACCATTTACGATCTGGTTGGAACGGGTTGAGAGACTCTCGGTTATCAATCGCTTGACTTTCATTGGTCTCTGGCGCAGTCGCTACATTATTCAGAGTTCCAATTTGCTCTTGATGATCATCAACGATTCTGACATTATCATCATTTGTAACCTCACGAGTAGCCTTAGGAATGGGCACAAAGATCTCATCATCCTTCTCATCATCACCAAGATTGATTTGTGACGCATGTTGGGCAAGATCTTCAATTCCTACATCATCAGGATTAACCTTACACGGTTCTTGGTTAGCATCATCAAACACAACATGAATGGATTCTTCAACCTTTGATTTGATCTTATTTAGGATGCGAAAACTCTTTCCATTCTTGCATAGCCTAGAAAGATTCCCTCACCCGCTTTAGGATCAAATGTCTTTAGGCTGTGGGATCCATTGTTATGAATGAAACATTTTGAACCAAATACATGAAAATATGAAACGTTAGGCTTATGTCCCTTCCACAACTCATATGGAGTCTTCTCATGTTGCTTGTTGATCATACACCGGTTCTGAGTGTAGCAAGCGGTACTGATAGCTTCGGCCCAAAACCTTTGAGGCAGCTTAGACTCTGCTAACATCGTCCTAGCGGCTTCTTTAAGCGTTCTGTTCTGTCGCTCGGTAACTCCATTCTGTTGAGGTGTTCTGGGAGCAGAATACTCATGAAGTATTCCAAGATCTATACAAAACTTCTCAACAAATTGGTTAGTAAACTCAGTTCCTCTATCGCTTCTAATTCTCGTCACCTTTAAATCTTTTGAAGTTTGTAATTGATGAATTAGCGATGTGAGCTTGACACTGATTTCATCTTTGGTCACTAGAAATTCTACCCATGTATAGCGAGAGAAATCATCAACTATTACTAGCGAGTACTTTTTACCACTAACACTCATGATTTGAATAGGACCAAACAAATCTAGATGCAATAGTTCAAGAACTCTAGAAGTAGATAGGCATGGTTTCTTCTTAAAAGATGATTTAACTTGTTTACCCATTTGACATGCATCACATAAGCGATTCTTTTGAAAGGAACCCTTAGGTAATCCCTCTACAAGATTTAGCGATATTAACTGAGAGATTGCCTTAAAGTTGAGGTGATTCATTTTTCGATGCCATAACCAACCTAATTCATTTTGACTTTTAGCAACGAAGCATGTGGGGTTGTTATCAATTGTAGATTCCCAATCCACTATATACACATTGTTTGTTCTTTTACCTCTTAATTTAGTAGACTTAGTCTTAGCGTCGTTAACATAGCAAAAGTCACTTGAAAATTTTACTTCAAAGCCTTTATCACAAAATTGACTAATGCTTAACAAATTATGCTTAAGACCCTGAACAAAATATACATCACTGATCATGATGTTCCCCCTATGAATGATACCTATAGCTTTGGTTTTACCTTTGGAGTTATCACCGAATATAATTTGAGGACCGTTGGTAGCTTGATAGTTGACTAGGAGATCTTTGGAACCCGTCATGTGTCTTGATGATCCACTATCAATGTACCAAACTGAAGTATCGGTGTTGGCTCTGGGTACCTGCATTTAAAGGACAGTTCTAATTCTTCTTAGGTACCCATGTTGTCTTGGGTCCTTATTGTTAGTGACTTTGGTTTGAATTAAAACTTTAGGAACCCATATTTGCCTAGTCTTCATTGTAGGAATACTGGCCTTCTTGGGTTTCACTTAGTGTTGTGTGTGCTTTTTGGGTGTATAATAATATCCTCGATTATAATAGTAATCATAATCATCATAGTATCGATAGTATGATCTTGACTGTCTGGGATATTGACACTGGTATTTCCTTGGCACTGGCTTGGGTTGCACTTTTGGTGCTGGACGCTTAGCGCTTGATTCACAGTGGTTAGGTTTATCCTTAGCCTTTTGAGCATTTGGATGAACCTTTCTTTGTGAATCATTTGCCTTTGCCTTACCCTTGCCTGAGTCAGCTTTGACTTTCTCATTTGGCCTCGTACCATTGTCGCTTAGTTCATTTAGCGTTTGACTTTGTGAACCTTTCTCAACAAAGAAAACACCCTTTCCTTTGTTGTTTGCCATAACATTAGATTTATTTGGTTGCTTACCGAATTTATTGCATCCTAAACCGGTCTTTTCACCAAACATTCTTGTTACTTCAGTCACATTATCCAACTTTGTTGAAGCTTTTGATAATGATGAGACGAGCTGCTCTGATTTGGCAAGTCTAGCGATCAGATCAACTTCTCTCTTGACTATTATATCAAGATCGCATTTTAATTGAATAATCTCACTCTCAAGTGATTGGTTCTTCTCAATGCATTGTTGCTGAACTTTCAACTCTGCTTTGAGCGTTACTTTATCTCTTGTGAGTGATGAGATAATAGCGAGATCATTTTGATATATTTTGGCGGCATCTTGACAATCTTTATAATATTCATTAACTTTGTGAAGTAATTCATCATAAGAAAGAGGATGAGATATTCAGTGGTTACCTCTAGTAGTGAGTCGTCAGACGCTTCATCATCTCTTGCCATGAGACAAATCAACGCTGAGTCGCTTGTAGGCTCATCATCACTGCTTTCATCTGATGATTCCAAATCCTCTTCAGGTGCAGAGAATGGTTCAGATTCCGCTAGCAATCCTTGTTGGCGAAGGTTGCTCCTGAATTGGTTTCTATCCGCATAGTCTTTCCTTGTGGGCTTAGACACATTTGGATAAGGGCAATTTACCTGGTAGTGCCCTGGTTTCCTGCAATTATAGCACAAATTAGTTTTCATTTTCTGTTCAGTGGTTAATCGCTTGGAAATGACTGGCGCTGAGAGATTCTGAGTAGGAGTTGTAGGCACTTGATAAGGAACTGGCGCTTGATACTGAGGCGCTGGAGCAGGTGCTGGGGGAGGAGTTTGAAATGAAGTTTGTCCAATAGGATTTCTCTTTTCATATCTTAGAAATTTCTTGAATTTCTTGACCAATAAAGCCATTTCATTTTCTTCATTTGATTCCGTTGATTTAACCTCACTAACCGCTTTACCCTTACTTTTGGTAGTAGCGATTAAAGCTCCTGATTCAGTCGCTGAAGTCGATGTGTCGCTGACTTCACCCAATTCGAACTCAAATGTCTTTAACTCTGAGAAAACATGTTCTGGAGTAAGAGTCTCCAATGTCTGTGATTCTCTCATAGCAACACTTTTAATCAAATACTTTCTTGGCAGACTTCTGGAAATCTTATTAACCATTTCCTTGTTAGTCAACTCCTTGTCTAATGACGCTAACTCTGTAATGAGCAGAGTAAACCTTGCGTCCAATTGTTCTAGCGTCTCGTTGGGCTGCATCTTGAAATGCTCAAATCTTTGCATGGCTATGAAAAGCTTGTTCTCCTTCATTTGTGCTGAGCCTTCGCACACTAAAGCCAATTTATCCCATATTTCTTTGGAAGTTTTACATTGCTTGATCTTGTTGAACAATGCATCATTATCTCCTAACGCTGAGTAGAGTGCACTTCGTCCAACATTATCCAGATTTGCTCTTTTTCTATCCTCTGGCGTCCATTCTAACTTAGGTTTCTCGACATAACCATCTGGAGTAGCCTCGGTCGCTCCAGGGGCTCGAGTCACAACTTCCATAATCTGAATGGGTCCATCTGTAATAACATCACACATTTCATTATCGCAAGAGCATAAATAAGCGAATGCTCTAAGTTTTCAAAAATCATAGTTTGATTCTACCAACTTAGGCATTTTGTTAAAAGCCATAATGAGATGTTTTAGGAGAAAATTTAACGCGACTAAGTTTTAGAAAAATGGATCTAAACAAGCAGTTACGCTCGGAAACGCTTAGGTTTCTAATTCAACCGCTCTAATACCACTTGGTGGTCCCAAGTGGCATACGAAAGGGTCTAGAAGGGGGGGGTTAAATAGACCCTGAAGTCCTTTTCAACTTCAAAAATTTCGTATCACTTTTAAAGGTTAGAATGATTAGGCAACTGAACGCTTGGGTCAGAAGCTTCAGTAAAGATAACTTAGATTTAGTGATTTTAGCAATTTACCAAAGTAGGGTAACGCTTAGATCACTTAATTAGGGTTAGCACAGCGGAAATAATTTTAAAGCTTTAGCGTTCGTTTTGGTTAAATAGTCACTTAGCAGATTAGCTGTCTTTTTAAAAGAATATAATATAATGTAAAACAAGACGATAATTAAAGTAAATGACACAAGAAATTGTAAGGTTCACTGGGTGATGTAATCCCAGCTATGTCCTTCTTCTCCTTTTTCACTTGGAGGGAAATTTACTAATATGATTATCAAAGAATCACACAGAATCTTCTACAAGATAGTAAAATAGGTGAAAATGATCTCGGGCTCCTTGATCGCACAGATGTCAGCACCAATGAAGATCGTCTTCTACAAGCTTCTCTCACTCAGAAATACTACTTGTAAAGGGTATCAACAACTTTCTCACTCAAATGAAAGGCTGAGGATTTTATCACAAAGGTTTGTTTGTTTTTGGAAAAATCAAACAACTTGGAATATCTCAGTAAGAATTTAGGTTTCTTCTTTGGAAGAGATTTGAGATATTTGTGATTGTCTGGAATGTATATAAAAATCTTGAAAGATTTTGGCTATGGAGTTTCTAAGCTTTTTCTTTGAGCGAGAATTTCAGGAGAGTTTCTTGTGCATGTACGTATATCTCTGTTAGTTTTTGGTTTGCTGAAGGTAGGGTATTTATAAGCAAATCTTGGGATCTGTCCGTTGGACACATGTGGGAGCGTGCCTGTCACGCAGCGCGTGATTCTACCTTTTCTCTGACATTCCTGAAAAATTCGCTGGTTCCAATTGGACGGGGAGCAGCTATAAGCTATGAAGTTCTGACAGTCTAGTCAAAAAGGTGGCTTGTCCACAAGTCATATTGGCTTATCACATTTAATGCTCTTATCAGGCATTTAATGCGTTTGAATTTATTTCCCGTTTGAAATAAATGTGTCCTTCATGACTTGAGGATTTAATTCAGGTGAATCTGATACATATCGCTAGAGTGCTTTGAGCGCTTGTTCCATGAATCCTGAAATAGTCCTTTAGCGTTTGACAGTCGCTTTTCATCTTCAGTTGACTTCTGACGCTAATCTTCAACTTCTTCTCTAATAGACTCACATAGAATTCTATTAGCGATTCGGTATCTAATACTTAGTCTAAAATCTATAAAGATAAAAATTACAAGCCTAATAAAAAATTACATACTTTCAAACGCTTATACATAGATCTATTAAAACAGAAACTTACATTATATTTGGGGTCTAACATGAAATCCTATCTTGTCATCATCAAAACATCTAACATGAAATTTCCTAACATTTCCTAACAAGAGTCACAAATCAATCTTGGTGATGATAGTGATGATGATGAGGATGATGAGATCTTTGTGTCTAATCCTAAGGTTACTCATGAGGTTACTAATGATGATATTGTCAGAATCGCTGATGATCATGAAGAGAATGATCATCAAGAGCAAATTGGAACTGTGAATGATGTAGCGACTGCGCAAGACACAAATGAGGATCAAGAGATTGATAATTAAGAGTCTCTCAACCCGTTCCAACTAGATTGTAAATGTCTTAAAGATCATCCACCAGAGCTAGTTACTGGAGATATTGAAGCACCTGTTAGAACTAGGTCCGCTACAATTAATGAGGCCATGTTCGCAAGTTTTCTATCTCAAATGGAACCAAAGAAAGTGGATGAAGCGCTCAGTGATTCAAATTGGGTAGAAGCGATGCAAGAAGAGCTAAACCAATTTGAGAGAAGCAAGGTTTGCACGCTAGTACAAAGACCAACTCACCAAGGAGTTATTGGAACTAGATGGGTTTTTAGGAACAAGATGGATGAAGATGGCATTATCATAAGAAATAAAGCCAGACTAGTCGCTCAGTGTTATTGCTAAAAAGAGGGTATTGATTTTGATGAGACGTATGCCTCAGTAGCCCATCTTGAAGCGATTAGGATGTTCGTAGAGTTTGCCGCATTCAATAAGTTCATAGTATACCAAATGGACGTGAAGAGCGCTTTCCTGAATGATAAACTCCAAGAAGAAGTATCTGTGGAGCAACCACCAGGATTTATCAACAATCATGGGAAAAGTATGGTCTACAAATTGGATAAGGCACTTTACGGCCTTAAACAAGCACCAAGAGCATGGTATGACACTCTCTCTATCTTCCTTATAGGTAAAGGCTTTTCAAAAGGCAACGTTGATACAATGTTATTTAAAATTACCCATAATGAAGATATTCTCTTAGTCCAAATATATGTTGATGATATTATATTCGGATCTACTAATAAGCGATTGTGTGAAAATTTTTCGAAAATAATGCAAGATCAATTTGAAATGAGCATGATGGGTGAATTAAATTTCTTCTTAGGATTACAAGTTAAACAACTCCCTAATGACATATTTATTAACCAAACTAAATATAGAAGAGATATGATTAAGAAACTTGGTATGGAAAATGCATCACATCTTCAAAAATTCCAATGAGCCAAACGCTTAAGTTAGATAAAGATAAAAGTGGGAAGAAAATTGATATCACTAACTATAGAGGTATCATTGGATCACTTCTTTATCTTACCGCTAGTAGACCTGATATAATGTTTTCGGTATGCATGTGTGCACGCTTTCAAGTTGATCCAAAAGAATCACAGTTAAATGCTACCAAGAAGATCTATAAATACCTAAAAGGCACACAAAATGTGGGCTTATGGTATCCAAGGGACTCTCCTTTTGAACTAATTGGTTATTCAGACGCAGATTTTGCAGGATGCAAAATAGATAGAAAGAGTACTTGTGGTACATGTCAATTTCTAGGTGATAGATTGATTTCGTGGCATAGTAAGAAACAACAATCCATATCAACTTTTACCGCTGAGGCAGAATATGTAGCCGTTGGAAGCTGTTGTGCGCAAATCCTTTGGATGAGGCAACAACTTAGAGATTATGGAACAATCTTAGGTCCTCCCTAATCCATTGTGATAACCAAAGCGCTTTAGCTAAGACCCAAAATCCAGTCTTTCATTCTAGAACTAAACACATTGACATTCGCTACCATTTCTTGTGTGACCATGTTCAAAAAAAAGATATCTCAATGCATTTCATTGGTACTGACAAACAATTGGCGGATATCTTCACCAAAGCGCTCAACGAACAACGTTTTCTCACTTTGAGAAGTGAACTAGGTATGATTGATTTAAACGCATAATCATAAAGCATCATATCTTTCATAAGCATATAATTTAGGGGAAATCCACTTTAATTTTTATGTCTAAAGCGTCTTTCAAAAATTGAAATGAGTTATCAATTTTAGGGGGAACTTTAAAATTGTACTTATTCAAATCAATAAGCGTCTATGATCAAAAATTAATTTTAAAATTCTGTGCATTGATCATTAGTGTTTATCTGTTATGCATGACAAAATCAATCTCTAATAAAATTAAATGAAAAAGTCTTTTCAGAGTCCAAAGCGATTGAATTTTATTAAAAGACTTCAGCGTTAAGAATATTCCCACTTAAAAGCTAAGTAACTTTTTTTGAAACTCATGCATTGTTTTCATCGCTAAAAGGTAGCATGTGGATAAGTCCAAAAGATAAGATTTGACAACTGCCCACGCGCTCCTATCAAATCAAACTGACGATTAATGATTCCTATATAAATAGGCGGTTCAGTACAAGCATGGGTCTGGGTACGTGTCAGTGTACCATTAGGCGGGTGCAACTCACGCTGAACATTTTTCAAAATTTCAAACGTTTTTGAAAAGTAACTGCGGACTCCAAAGTTTTATATTTCACAGCAGTTAACCTATTTTACCGCACCTTTTTAAATCCGTATTCATGACTAAACAGCTCAGATTTAATTTTTGTTATTTTTGAAATTAATTTCTTAATACGTGGCATTATGTAGACTATTGAAAAGTTATTTTTTGCCTCTATTTAAAGACTTCATCTTTTTACAGAAAAGCTTTATCACTTTCAAACTCTCCTTGTTGTAAAAATTCCTCTCTCTCTCTCTCAAGGCAAAAATATTTCTTTTAACTCTCTCAAAAGCTTCAATCCTTCATCAATGGCGCCACCAAAATCTGCTCAACTGAGAAACCAGTGACAGTCAATGCCAGATTCCTGGTAAACTGGGAGTGTCTCTTCGAAAACCAGAACTTTCCTTTAAGGACCATTCTTCATCTCATCCGAGAATCAGGTCTAAGACACATGTTGACTTCACATTCGAACCTTCACGATGAAGAAACCTTGTTCTTCTTTCAACATGCTGTGATTTCAGACGATGGAAATTCTATTTCTTGCATTTTTCCTTTTGCCAAAGAAACCTTCATTCGCACTCCTCAACTTTTATCTTCCCTACTGCAACTGCTCAATGATGGTGGAGAAGTTGAAGAAGTAACTCTTGGAGACGCCACCAAGATCTGGGAACTGGTAAAAAAGGATGACGTAGAAGTTGCTTATGAAGCAAACTTCAAGAAGAATGACATGAAAGAATAATATGTCATTCTGGTTGATATCTACTCCAAGATGATCGAATGCGGAGAAGGCAGTTTTGATAAAATCTCCAACATCCAATACAAGATGATGACAAGATGATCGAATGCGGAGAAGGCGGTTTTGATAAAATCTCCAACATCCAATACAAGATGATGACTGCCATTTTGACCAAGTTGAAGATCAACTGGTCTCTGTATGAGTTTAATCGCTTTAAGGCAGCGATGGCAAAATCTGTGAATCCCAAGCCTTATGGGATTATTTTAAGTTTGTTGTTAAGAGCAAGCAGTTTCGTCAACACCACTGGTAAGAAGGTCCTAGCGCTTAAATTTTATGGTAAGAAAATGATTGGCAAATTATTGAAACCCAAGCGACGAGGTGGAGCATCTGTTCCCAAGGAGGAACTTGAGCGACTTCTTGCAGAGGGAGTTGTTCAGAGTGATGATGAGGAGCAAGCGTCTTCGTCTTCATCATCATCTTCATCGGAAGAGGAAGTGGTGGTTAAGTGACCGAAATGGAAAATCACTGTTAAAGTCACTGAGCCAGCCAAACCAGCCAAGAAGCAGAAGAAGGAGATCAAAAAGAAGAAATCTCCATCTCCTCCTCATAAATCGCCCTCTCCCCCTCCCGCTTTTGTTATGATTCCAGACGAAGAAGAAGAAGTGCCATTAGCATGCAAGCGTTCCACACCAGGAGGATCCACTAGCGTTCCATCCGAGCCAGCGCCGCAAGAACCGGCGCTTGGAGAATCATTTGGTGTTTCTCCTCCTTCTCCCTCTGCACCAATCGTCGAGCCCACTACTGGTGCTCTCTCAACACAGCTTGGTGATTATAAGGGTAAGTACTTGTCTTAGACAATGTATTTTATCCTTTCCTATATTTTTCTTTTTAACACTAGGATAAATTATTTTTCAACGTTTAGCAAATATAGAATCCAGTATACACTGAATTTATTAGAAGGACTCAAAATTCCTATTCTTGCTGATCCCCTTACTTCATTCCTCAATCTTGAAGATGATGAAGCAGTCCCGGAGCCTGAGGCTATGGAAACTGAAGTTTTTATAGAACAAGCGACTGACACAGTCGAAGAGAGTCCTCAGGGTAAGCGTTGTAGTCTTTTTTGTTGGGAATGTGCCCTCGATGCCAACGAGGAGTTAGAATACAAGGCAAAAGTTTATATTGTGCAACCTCTAATTAATATAAAGGCAACAATATGTTGTTCGTATAATTCTTGATGGCATCTATAAAGTTTTAAATGAACAACTAGTCCGTGTGTGTCAAGGCAAACCTTCGCATTCCTTAAGGAGATGGGCACTGAAGGGTTTGGTACTTGATCGCTTAAATAGTTCGCAAGTCAGAAAATTTCAATTGGGCATTGAGATTCATATAGACTTGTATGACACAAACTCTAACAAAGGAGTGCCAGTCGAACATTATGGGATAGTGGGAGTTTGTGTCATAGATACATTGATGGGATTAGTGTATTCGAACACGGCTCGTAGTAATCCAATCACATGGGTTTTTACTCAGTGACTGTCAATGATTGGATTACTGATTATGAAGGGATACGTCAATGAAGGGCTTATACTCATACGGTATTCATGATCTAGAGGTTCGTAATGACATAGTCACTTCGTACTCAATTGGGCTACGATGTGGGGCCACGGTGCTGGCTAGGTGTCACCCACATCCTTTGGTATCCTCTCATTGCCAACTAAGACGAACCTAGAGAGTCGTGCTATAAAGAAATAAATGGGAAAAATCAAGTCTTGTATTTGGAAGGTGTTCTGGTAATTTGTCCCTGGGTAGGACGAATTAATTAATTGGACAAATTAATTTAATTAGTTGTTTAATTGGATTAAACAATGGTAAATTAAATTAATTAGTTTGAATATTTAATTGACTAGGTTAATTAAACATTTAAACTAGAATAATAATTAATTAATTAATGTTGATTTAATCAATATATATTTAATTGGATTAAATATTAATAGATTAAATTAATTGGACTAAGTGGACTGGGTCAACATAGCCCAATTATTGTCCAAAAGCCATGATGGGCGTGTACTATAGGGCCTTGTTGGAGGATTTATTTAATCCTCCAACACAAGGCAGAGAACACAGTTGAAAGTTAATTTTTCAGTAGAGAGAAAAACATAACATGAAGTCCTCCACCAAAATACATTAGACAGAGAAATTATTTTTCTTCCAACTCAGTCTTGCCTAGCCGACTATGGAGATTGGAGTCGGAGATTTCCCTGAGTCAATTCCGTCGCGTGATGATATAGAGACGGTACAATTGAATCGTTGGAAAAGATTGAAGATTCGCGATGATTAAAGTTGAATACGCGAAAAAGGGAAGTTTTTTGTATTCATCTTTTTCATGATTAAAATCGACGAAAGCCACGAATTGATCTTGGTTTGGGAATTCCGATCTGTTTTAAATTTCCGCTGCGCTTGCTCTATAGGATTCCCAACAGTAGTATCAAAGCCAAATTTGTTGACTTCGTTGATTTTGTTTGCGTGTTCTTCATGTTTATTCGTTGCATATCATGTTTAATGCGCGTTATTGATTTTGAATCAATATGTATTTGGATTGAAAAATTCTGAAATTTATTAAATCTGAAATTTAATTTGATGAAAAATTTTGAATTGATATTTCAGAATCTGTTAATGTATCTGGTTTTATATCTGTTCAAAAGGGTTTGGAATTTCTTGAAAATTGAATCTGTAATCGGGTTTGGAATCTGAATTTTGGGATGTTTTTTCGAATCTGCAATCTGGGCTTGAATCAGTTTTGTTTGGATTGTATTCTGAAATTCCTTTCTGAATCTGAAGTTGATGGGGCTGTTTTTCAAATCTGGGATTTGAAGAGTTTGTGATTTTTTCCAAAAAACCTGAAATTGTTGCTTTCTGGAAATCGATTAAATCTGGGAATTTGAAGATTGAAAGAATAATGAAGCTTCATCCTCGGTTAAACCGAGAAGAAGAAATCCGGCGGTTTTCACCTCTGTCCAGCAATGTTGGGCGGCGCTGAACGCGGCGCCTTGACCTGGTGTCAACCCTGGAACTCTTCGCCGGAATCGCCGCTGCAATTGACGGCGAATCAATTGCCGGAAAAGACGACTTCGTGGGCTGATTTATTTGGCCGCAAAATCGCCTTATTCACGTCGATTAGAGGCGACTCTGGAAGCGCGGCTGATCGCTACTGTTAACGGCGCTGATATCGCCGCCGAATATCGCCGGAGACGACCGGATAGGACCTGAAATCGGAGGCTTTGTGTTGCTGAAATCGGGTGCAAAAAGGTCATTTTCTGTGATGATTCGGAAGGGATAGTGATCGGAGATTTAACGGGCTAAGGCAGCGGCGCCCGACGCCACTGCCATGACCGGCCAAATCTTGGGTGGTGAAGAAGAAGGGGAAGGTGGGCTGGCGGGCTAGGGTTGTTTTGTATGTGTTGGGCTTGGTCCAATGCATAAATTAATTAATAGGTTGTTGGGCTTGGCCCAATCAAATTAATTAATCAAAAGCCTAAGCTCATTTTATTAATTAAAAGAAAGTTGGGCTTGGCCCACTTGAATTAATTAAATAAATTGACCATCCTAATTTTAAATAAGAAGTGTTGGACTTGGCCCAATCCAAATTAATTAATAATTGGCCCAACATGAATTGATTCAATTAGGTATTGGGCTTGGACCCAATTGCAATTGAATTATTAATTGGGTAAAACCCAAACTCAATTTTAACTAATTGGGTCAATCTTCTTCAAGCCTTCTTTGTAAATTAAATTAAATTAGATTATTGTTTAATTGGATTTAATATAAATTAAATTTAATTTAATTACTGTTAAATTGGATTTAATATAAATTAAATTATATTTCATTTACATAAATTAAATTAAGATTTAAATTATTAAATGAAATTAAATGGGATTTAGTTTTGCTGATATTTTGAATCTATTTAATTTGCCCATCAAAGTTAAATGAGATTTAATTTTGTAATTGATTAAGTGGGATGTAGTCAATGATTTGTAAGCCCATAAAAATTAAGTAGGACTTAATTTCACATTGATTGAAATTAATTTAATCTTTTATTGAAATTAAGTAGGACTTAATTTCACTAGGATTAAAGTTGATTTAATCATTCCCATTGAAATTAAGTGTGACTTGATATCACACTGATTGAAATTAATTTAATCTTTTCATAGAAATTGAGTGAGACTTAATTTCACTAAGATCAAAGTTGATTTAATCATTTTTCATGGAAATTAAGTGAGACTCATTTTCACAATAATTGAAATCGATTTAATCTTTTTCATGAAAATTAAGTAGGACTTAATTCCACTTAATTTAAAGTTAATTTAATCCTCTCATTGAAATTAAGTAAGTATTAATTTTAAATAGATTTAATATTGCTTTGATTAAATTAGTATTAATCTTCTAATGGAAATTGAATTGGATTTAATTCCATGAAGAATAAATTGGATTTAATCATAATATCAAAATTAAATTAAATTTAGTTTTGTTATGAACAAAATTAGATTTAATTGATTATGATATAGATTTTTCGATCACATAAAATTAAATTGGATTTAATTTCACTTCGATTAAATAGGATTTAGTCTTAGTGACAAAATTAAATGGGATTTAATTTTGTAATAATCAAATTGGATTTGATTAACAAAATAAATTTAATTTATTTTATGCTCTTATCGCATGTGTGCTTTAATGTTTAAATGCTTGTTATATGTGATAAGATGCACATTTCATGGACTTGATTTATGTTTTATAATGCATGCTTAAAATATATCTGATGATTAGCCCATTGGCTTGGGCCAATCTAGTTAGTCCATGAAAATGTGTAATAGTAGAATTGCTAGGTTTTTCTATGCTTTATATGCATGTTAGCATGATATGAGTTAATATGCTTTGTGAGACCTTGTTGAAATATTTAAAATTCTCCCAATTAAATTAATACATAGTTAGTAAAGGATGTGGGACATCCTCTTCGTCCACTAAGCTTTCTAAAATTAGAATTAATATAAATGTGTAATGCTTCCCAGTTATGGGGCTTATGCATTTAGAAATAATTTGAAATTTTATTAAGTGCATGGAATGCCTTAATCGAAGCATATTTCACCCCAGAAACCTGTTCGGTTGCAAGGTGAAATTCAAATATTAGATTGTAGGAGTTAGTGGGAATGAACTCGGGTAGTTCACGAGCTTAGAAACCTGTTTGGTTGCGGTTTGGTGAACTATGGGGCAAGGTATTAACTCATTTATTGGATAAATTGGTGTACGACACCACTTTGAATAATCAGTGGGCCAGAAATCGGTTAGGTTGCAACCCAGAATTGTTTGAAAAACTCAATACTCACTACGAATTCTATCCAACGAGATTTCCGAAAAATTGCAGTGGGAGTGCAATGTTTTGAAAAATGTAGTGGGAGCCAAGTGAAATTAAAGTCCTATTTTTACTTGTGTACAATATAAACATCCTAATTAAGTCTTGTTTATTTTCTGCGTTTATTATATCTCTCTCTTGAAAATTAACCCATTTAAAATTATGCTCAATTTTTTTTATCTAAACTGGCCCAACCAAATCAACAGACGTAGAAACTTAAGGAAGGTCTTCAGTTTAGAGTCGTTGATTTGTATGCTTGAAGCAAGCATTACTCAAGTCTAAGAATGGGACGATGAGTAGGGCTTAAATATGAGGCGCACTGGACATAGAACCATGTGTTTTGGAAACAACTGTTCTATGACCTTTTTCTCAACTTTTTATATTCTACATTCTAGAGCTAGTGTTCGTGATTGAAGAATTAGAAAAAAGTACAAAAGCTGGAGAAACAAGAGGTTATCAATATTGGAACCAGACATGGTGTCGGGTTTATCCAAATATAGTCCACCTCTGTTCTTTTATAATTCTGAACACGTTTGGATGATTGATTAGTTTTATCAAATGGCATTAAGAAAGTTATCGTTTTCTGACTTGGTCAAGAAATGGTACTTCTTTAAGTTTGGTAATAACTTTCATGGCATTTATTTAGGAAATAAGTGTGGGAACAATACATCCTTACTAAAATTGTTAACATGATTTGAAAGTTTGGAATTAGTATACTGTGAACTCATAAACTAGAGAACGTTGTATGCTAGAAATAAACTGGAAGGATTGTTTGGCACCTAAGATTTGGTCATCCCTTACGAGCATAAGATTCACTAGTTAGGAGAAACGTGGGGGTACAAGCGCATTGGGATTGGATCCCTATCCAAACTTAAGAATCTTATCTCATAGGCAAGATGACCAAATCTCCCTTCACAGGGAACATATTAAAGGGCCGTTCAAATTCTAAAGTTTGTGCATACTGACGTCTATGGTTGAATATATGGTATCTTACTAAGACACTACAGTTAGATTGTAATGTCAAGTGTATGATTTCCTAATTTGACCCGTTCCTAAAAGAACGTAACATAGTTTCACAGTTTATACTTCCAGCGACTCTACAAATGAATGGGTAGTAGTATGCAAGAACGAGTCATCGTTGGACATGACTCAATCTATGCTAAGCTACATAGAATTACCCAATTCATAATGAGTCTTGCGTTACTCATAGGTTCATCTTGAATAGATATCCCTCCAAATTCATTCCTACGGCACCATATCAGATGTGGCGCGAGTGGAAGCCTGATCTTAAACACGTGACAGTATGGGAATTCCCAACCTACGTAGAAAAGATAAAGGTAAAGAATCTGGAGGCTTGGTCCTTAAAAGGACGTTTTGTAAGTTAGCCTAAAGATTCAGTGGGAGTTTCTACCTACATGATGATCATGGGATCATTATGGCCTTAGAGGTCTGTTTGCTCGAAGATAAGATCGTTCGAGAAATTGGAGAAGGTGGAAAGATTATTCTAAAAGAATAAAACAAAACATCTTAGGACACTACTATTCAAGGAACCAAACTAAGCCCATTAAAACACAACCACAACGATTGATATGGAAGAGTCTCTCAGCCGCCTGAGAGAAGTGGTTGTCTGCTACAAAGAAAGCATAGGATGAATGATGTAGCAGAGGAGAACCAAGGATACAATCCCTCTACCATGACAAATCGATGGTGGATATGGACTCTACGAGAAGGTGTCAAGGTTATGAAAGTGAAGATGGCTTAGATGACTTTGAATCAATCCTGGACTCTAGTAGATCACTCCAAGAGTTTTAAACTCATCAGAGACGAGTACATCTACAAGAGAAAGATTGATTCGAATGGCAAGGTCAGGCTAATAGCGAAAAAGTGTATTCAAAAGAAGGGCATTGACTATGAGGAAGCCCCTTTGCCACAGCTAAAATCAAATCTATTAGAATCTTACTTTCGATAACAACACACCAATATTATGAAAATCTAGCACGTGGATGTGAAGACTCGTTCATAAATAGATTTCTCTAGAAGGACATCAATTTCGAACAGCCCAAGGGTTTCACATTTGAGGTCGATTATCATAAGGTCTACATGCTGTATGAATCCATTTATGGATTTAAGCGGACCTCTCGTGGTTAGAATCTTCACTTTGATGACATAATTTGGAATTATGATATCATCTAAATGAAGAGAGACCATCTGTGTGCAATAAGGTCAGTGGGAGCAAGATATCATTTTATGAGAAATGATGTGGGCTCATTGACTATGTCAAGACATAAACATCGAGCAAGTTCTCCATGAAAGACTTGGGAGAAGCCATCTTTATCTTTATAATTTGCATCTATGAAAATAGGGCGAATAGGATAATGGGCCCTTCCCAAGCCCTTTGCTTAGAATAAATCCTAAAGCAATTTGGGAAGAAGATTTGAGAAAGGGCTCTTGCCTAGAGAGGAAGAGCAATGGGTAGACAAAAATATATCATGAAGTACTTTAGAAGAACTTAGGATATATTCTTCATCTATGCCCATAGAGAACTGACAGTAGAAGTTTTATACTTACTCGGACCTTAAGTCTGACAAAGGAGATTAAAATTCCACTTTGGGTTAATATTCACCCTCAATTGTGGAGTAATAACTTGGAAAGGTTCCAAGTAAAATACTCTACTACTGAGAATGAATATGAAAAGCCTTGGAGTCTTGGAGGCTGTCGAAGGAAACTGTTTGGATCTGAAGTTCATGGTAGAACTTCTATTGGTCCCTAGCGCAGAGCTTGCATTGTCACTTTACTATGATGAAATGAAGTTCACGCGCATGAAAGGAACCTATGTATCACAAATCCAGACAAATGATGAGAGATACAACATCTCTTGAGAGATTGTTGGAAAAGGTGATGTAGCCTTGTAGAAAAGAAGCTCAGCCAATTAAACGACTGACCCACTCACTGGGTATTATCACAGGCGGTGCTAGATCAACATCTTTGGAAGATGGGTATTTAATACCAAAGCGATTGGCATTGAGTGCAAGTGGGAGATTGTTAGGAATGTGCCCTCGATGCCAACGAGGAGTTAGAATACAAGGCACAAGTTTATATTGTGCAACCTCTAATTAATATAAAGGCAACAATATGTTGTTCGTATAATTCTTGATGGCATCTATATATTTTTAAATGAACAGCTAGTCCATGTGTGTCAGGGCAAACCTTCGCATTCCTTAAGGAGATGGGCACTGGAAGGGTTTGGTACTTGATCACTTAAATAGTTCGCAAGTTAGAAAATTTCAATTGGGCATTGAGATTCATATAGACTTGTATGACACAAACTCTGACAAAGGAGTGCCAGTCGAACACTATGGGATAGTGGGAGTTTGTGTCATAGATACATTGATGGGATTAGTGTATTCGAACACGACTCGTAGTAATCCGATCACATGGGTTTTTACTCAGTGACTGTCAATGATTGGATTACTGATTATGAAGGGATACGTCAGTGAAGGGCTTATACTCATACGGTATTCATAATCTAGAGGTTCGTAATGACATAGTTATTTCGTACTCAATTGGGCTACGATGTGGGGCCACGGTGCTGGCTAGGTGTCACCCACATCATTTGGTATCCTACCATTGCCAATTGAGACGAACCTAGAGAGTCGCGCTATAAAGGAATAGATGGGGAAATCAAGTCTTGTATTTGGAGGGTGTTCTAGCAATTTGTCCCTGGGTAAGACGAATTAATTAATTGGACAAATTAATTTAATTAGTTGTTTAATTAGATTAAACAATGGTAAATTAAATTAATTAGTTTGAATATTTAATTGACTAGGTTAATTAAACATTTAAACTAGAATAATAATTAATTAATTAATGTTGATTTAATCAATATATATTTAATTGGATTAAATATTAATGGAT
Organism: Buddleja alternifolia; assembly: GCA_019426215.1. Classification (NCBI taxonomy): domain Eukaryota; kingdom Viridiplantae; phylum Streptophyta; class Magnoliopsida; order Lamiales; family Scrophulariaceae; genus Buddleja; species Buddleja alternifolia. Next base: position 3,354,580 of record CM033398.1, on the reverse strand, counting down.
TAAATTAATTGGACTAAGTTGACTGGGTCAACATAGCCCAATTATTGTCCAAAAGCCATGATGGGCGTGTACTATAGGGCCTTGTTGGAGGATTTATTTAATCCTCCAACACAAGCCAGAGAACACAGTTGAAAGTTAATTTTTCAGTAGAGAGAAAAACATAACATGAAGTCTTCCACCAAAATACATTAGACAGAGAAATTATTTTTCTTCCAACTCAGTCTTGCCTAGCCTCCTATGGAGATTGGAGTCGGAGATTTCCTTGAATCAATTCTGCCGTGTGATGATCTAGAGACGGTACAATTGAATCGTTGGAGAAGATTGAAGATTCGCGAGGATTAAAGTTGAATACGCGAAAAGGTAAGTTTTTCGTATTTATCTTTTTCATGATTAAAATTGTAAGTTTTTCGTATTTATCTTTTTCATGATTAAAATTGACGAAAGCCATGAATTGATCTTGGTTTGGGAATCCGGATCTGTTTTACGTTTCCGCTGCGCATGCCCTACAGGATTCCCAACATTTTTATCATCTATTTCTACTCTGTGGAAATTTTGCTTGCTTTTCTCAAACGCTTGCATGTATCAGCTCAAAACATCCCAGATGCTAATGCACTTCCACCTTTCGAGGTCCCTATTGAAGTGGATGTAGATATGACAACGGTTGTAGATATCGCTAAGGAAGTAGCTCAAGTCCTTCCTGATGATGAAACATCTCCAGTCAGTGAAGCGACTGTTCAAGCTGAGCGGTCGATAGAAGTGGCCCCTATCCCAACTGAAGAAATCGCTTTTGTCCCTACTCCAACCGGATCTCCTCCTTGTGTCATCAATTTCTTTCCCCGCGGCTATACTACAGATGTTGAATTTTACTTTGCCACTAGAGAAACTGACACCCGGCAGCTAGTTGAAATGGAGATTGCTTTTCAGACCACTCTCCACGATTCTTCACTCTCTAACTCGAAGAGATTTGAGTTTTTTGAGAGGCTTGCAGATCTCGGTCTATACTCGCTAGAGCGTCTTCAATCACGTCTTGAATATATTAGGCGACCAGTGATGAACGTGACAGACTTTGACAATGAGCGATTCAATTACACAGGTCGCTCTGCAGAATCTTTCTATCCTCTTCGCCCGAACAGAGTTGTGATCAAGAATCCCCACATGGGTGATTGGTTAAAGAATCCAGATGAAGAGGATATCAACAAAATTGGATACCCTGCTCTACCCAAGGTTGTTCATTCTCCTCAGAATGCTTTGTCTCCCGATCCCCTCAAACTGTGGAAAGGACAAGGACCAGTCGTTGCTGAGTATCCCAATCCTATCAATTCGTGGCTGGAAGCTGAAGCTCGTGAATATTTTGCCAGGCTTTGAAAATATGATTATGGGAGTGAATATGAACGCTTTGAGAAGTATCTCGCCGCCAGAATGGACAAGAAGAAGTTTGAAAAACTTGACAGTCATAGTGTTTATGTTCACGTGATTAAGCCAACAGATGGCTCGCCTGGCATACAACACTATCATACCATATGTTGGGATCGGTGGAGCCCCAGGGACGCCAGCGCAGCGGAAGAAAATGGATTTTAGTAAAAATTCGGCATCTCCAAATTAGGGCTAGGTAGACATGTTACCATCGGATTCAAAAACTAACTATAAAGTGAGTTTTCACGTGTTTAACTCTTGAAGAACAAAATAGCAACAATTTTTCAAGCAACTCCCTGCTACACCTTTCTGAATAGATTTTCTCTAGCGCCCTAAGTTTTGCGCCTCTAAGTTTATCCACCCCTTCGTTCGTACCCTCGATTATCTCCACTAGTGCTAGCCAAGAGAATATCGAATTTTGGTTTATGAGAAAAGGGGTAGGAATATATTTTGGTGTTCTTCGTACTAAACACATGAGTTGGAAGAAGTTCTTATGAAAGAGATGGAGAGAAAAAGAACACACAACTCTTAGTTGTGATTAGTGAATTAATTAATTCACTTAATATTATATTAATATATATATATATATAATATGGTCACCTAAAAGGTTACCAAAAACATAACACACACGGCGTGTGCGCGCGCACACACACACACACATATATATATTTTGTGTGTGTATATATATACTATTAAACAGAATTCTTTCTTTTTCAAACTCTTATTCATCTTCCTTAATTAATTGGATACTTTCCAACTAATTAGACATTTCCATATATTTGATGTCATATCAAATATACAATATTTTATCAAATAAGATCTTTCCATATAATTAGTCAACTAACCAATTAAATAGATCTTACCATATCCACAATATCTATCCTAATATATTAATAAGATCTTTCCATATCAATTTGTTACCTAATTAATTAGAATAGATCCTACCAAGTATATTACAAGATATATTAAATATATATATATATATATATATACATAGACTTGGTGAACAAGATAAACACATACACGCCCATACGAGTGTATATATATATATTGATTTTCCTCTTTCACATAGTAATTAATTAGACAACTAATTAATTAATTAGTTCTTCCTAATTTAATTTATAAGACTATTATTAATTAAGATCACTTAATTAATTTATTCCTTTTCCCCGATTAATTAATTCTAATTAATTAATCTCTCCATTAATACCTTGAAAAGACAAAAATTCTCTTTCCTTGTGGGAGTTCTCTCTCGCTCTGCATGAGCGGCTAGGGTTAGGGTTTTCATTATTCTTTTCGAGCAGGAGACTGCTGTGAGAGATACACGAGAGTTTTTGTGAGATTTTTCACTTAGGCTAGGTATACACGAGCGTTTGGATGTCCAGGTTTGTTGGTTTCGCTCGGATCTCGGTTTTGCTCGTGGGAGTTAATATAGCTCAGCTCAAATTTACTGCTGCGTTGTGCTTCTTAGTTTCTGCATTGGATTGCTCTTGTTTTCCTATTTTTTTTCTCGCATCTTTCTTATCTGCTTCTCTTTGTTTCTTTGTCTTTAGTTTTAATTTCACTCGTATCCCTTCTACGGTTCTGAGTTTAGTGACTTTGTGTTTCTGTTGCAGTGTTATCCCGGCGGTGTTGAGGAATCGTACTCGGTTTCATAATCTGGGAGGATAGTGTTACTTCTCTGCTTGCGGTTTAATCAGATTCGGTGTTGAATGGACAACGAGATAGAAAGGATGGCTGAGCGTCTATCCTTATCGGAGGTGGAGGGGAAGAAATTCACGGTACTAGACGAGGTTTGGGATGAGAATAAAAGGGCGTATGATCTTTGTTTAGTGGGCAGATTTTTACCATCAAGGCGGTACAATTTTGCAGCAGTACATGATACGTTTATGAACGCTTTCAACCCCACGAAAGGCATGGCAATAGAGAAGCTTGAGAATGGGAGGTTTTCATTCGTGTTTCAGCACATTATGCACAGGGATAGGGTTCTCTCAAGGGGCCCTTGGAATTTTCGTAATGATATTATAGTGTTGAAACCTCTCTCAGAAATGGAGGATCCGAATACCACTGAATTAGATTAGACTGGCATGTATGTTTATGTTCATGGGCTGCCAACAGGAAAAAGGACGTGGAATATGGCAGAATTCATTGGCAATCACATTGGGGCATTCAAAGATGTGGACATTGAGGAGTATGGGCAGCTTGGAGGATCACCAATGCGTTTTCGGGTTAGCATGAACGTCACTAAACCTCTACATAGGTTCATGCTGCTACAATCCTCAGATGGTCGGGAGGTTAGGATAATGTTCGCGTATGAAAAGCTAGCTAATTTCTGTTATCTTTGTGGCAAACTAGCTCACACGAGCGACTTTTGTGACCTCCGTTATGAAGAGAATTTTTTGGACCCGGGAAGCGATACCCCTTTCACCGCAGACCTTTGTGCCCCGCTACCCCAGAGATTCCTTCCTTCGGCTAGTCGCTCAGCTGTGTTAGGAGGCTCTAGCTGACGGTCATCGATCCCGAGTGAGTGTGGTAAAGGATAGGGGTAACCGGGACGTGTGGGGTCTTCATCCCACCTTTCGGACTCCTCGTCTTTTTCAAACTCGCTTGCTCGGTTTCGATCGCCTCAAATGGACCTCTTGTTGAACACTGATCACTTTCATATTAATGCTGGCCAAAGGGAGGAGTCGGGGGAGATAGATTCAAGACTGTCAAAGAACCCGATTACTAGTGATAGAGGGGTGATTGGGACAACGGTCCCGACAACTTTCCCCTCCTCTCCTTTACTTAATCCCCTCTCAAAAAGCCCCATTGCTACAAACAACTCACCCCACAATCCCACTAATACTCATAACCCGAACCCCTCCTCACCTAGTATTTAAATCCGAACAACACTAAATGAAGTCCAAACCACATCTTTCGTTCAAATACCCCAAAATCTTCCAACCCCCATCTAAATGAAGTCCAAACCACATTTAGCCCTATCTTGATCAATATACCTCTCTAATTCTCTGCTACACCCCCTATTAGCAAATCTAGGATATTGAGACCGAGAAGGGGTCGGGGAAGTGGGATTCTATCTCCCCAAGAACTAAAAAGAAAATTCATGGAAATTGAAGAAGTACAGAATGAACAGAGGGGAGGGACAACAAAAAGCAGGTGATAGATAATTGCTTGGTGGCTTTTAACCTGGTGGAGGCTGCTAATCATCCTGAATTTCCTACTTTGGAACTGTCAAGGCTTGGGGGGAGCCGGGGCAGTTTGCCAGCTGGTGGACTTCGTCCGCCTTATAATCCCTCTCTTGTATTTCTGTCGGAGACCAAATGTAAAAATAGAAAGTTCGAATATCTGAAAGTTTCAGTTAAACATGTTTGGAGTGAATGTGGATTCTGTTGGCATCGGTGGGGGTCTTGGTCTGTTATGGGATAAAAAGCTAGACGTGCAATTACAATCGTTATTTAAAAATCATATAGATGTGTGGGTTTACCCTATAGATGGGTCCAATCACTAGTGGTTCATAGGATTCTATGGGGAACCTAATGTGGCACGGAGGAAGAATTCATGGGATCTAATTTCTCGACTAAACTCTGAAAGGCACGCCCCTTGGATTATGGCGGGGGACTTTAACAAAATTCTAAATCAGGAGGAGAAAGGAGGTGTTAGGCTACAACCAAATTGACAAATGAGGGACTTTTGGCTGGCGTTGGAGAAGGCTGAACTCACGGATTTGGGCTATGTGGCGAAGAGATTTACGTGGAGTAATCGCAATGAAGAGCCCCATACGGTCAGGATGAGGCTAGATAGGGCATGCGCGAACTTACATTGGGTGGACAGATTTCCTAGGTCCCAAGTTCTACAACTCGACACAGTGACCTCAGACCACAACCTGCTATTTATACAACTCGACCCACCCGAACAGCCTATTTAGAGAAAGAAGAGACGGAAGTTTCGATTTGAATCTTTCATGCTGCGATCTAGTGAATGTGAACAGGTTATTAAGGATTCATGGGACCCGATGGGAGGGGATGACCTTAACATGCATGCTTGGAACAACATAAAAAAATGCAGAGTTGGTTTGCTCAATTGGAGCCATATCTTTCGGGGCTATGGTGAGGCAGATTGGAGACATGGAAAAAAGAATTATCAAGCTTGGTAAAAGAACGATCATGCCGAATGTTCATCAGGAAATCAAAGATATTCGGACCGAATTGGAGGAAATTAGAGCTCAAGAGGAAACAAGTTAGCATCAGAGAAGTAAAACGCATTGGATGTGTGATGGGGACCGGAACACGGCTTTCTTCCATGCGTGTGCTTCAGAGAGGAGGCGTAGAAACTCAGTGACCAAGCTCCGTGATGAGTTTGGGATTATTCAGGAGCGGGAAAGTGAAATCCAGGGGATAGTGCAATGCTATTTTAAGCTTATCTTCTCGTCTACTCAACCTGAACCGACACTCATAGCAGAAGTTCTTAACGCTATCCAACCGAAAGTGACCCCGGATATGAATCAACGACTCTGCGAGGATTACACTGCAGCCGACGTTACGACTTCCCAGTCTCAGATGCACCCTTTCAAATCTCCGGGCCCTGACGGTATGTCCCCTATTTTCTTTCAACGTTTCTGGCCTATTGTGGGTCATGATATCTGTAAGTGTGTTCTAAATTTTTTGAATAATAGAAGCTTTCTTGCCAAAATGAATTTTACGCATATCGTCCTTATTCCTAATTCTGATAGTCCGGATATTATGACTCAATTTCGCCCCATTAGTCTCTGCAATGTAGTGTATAAGCTAGCCTCAAAAACCATTGCTAATAGGCTAAAACTTTGTCTTCCTACTATCATCTCTGAATCTCAGTCGGCCTTTATCCCCGGTAGATTCATATCTGACAACATTCTTGTTGCGTTTGAGCTTAATCATTTTTGAAGCACAAAACGTGGGGCAAAGAAGGACAGGTGGATATTAAACTGGACATCAGCAAGGCCTATGACCTGGTGGAATGGAATTTTCTGGAACAAGTCCTGGTAAGGTTAGGTTTTCATAGAGCATGCATTGACCTAATTATGCAGTGTGTGACTTCAGTCTCCTACTCTTTCCTTTTATATGGGTCTCAATTTGGTTACCTTATTCCTCAAAGGGGACTCCGTCAAGGGGACCCTCTTTCTACTTATCTTTTTCTTTTCGTGGCAGAGGTTTTTAGTTCTCTCTTAAAGGCAGCTGAAAATCGGGGGCAAATCCAAGGAGTGGCAGTGGCTAAACATGCTCCTCGGATTTCACATCTTCTCTTTACTGATAATACGGTCATTTATACTCAAGCGACACATGAGGCCATGATATGTATTCAGGATGTCCTTAAAAAATATGAGCTGACCTCGGGACAAATGATTAATTTGGAGAAATCATCTATGGTGTTTAGTAAAAACTTGTTAGGAAATTTCATGTTAGATGTTTTGATGATGACAAGATAGGATTCATTGTTAGACCCCAAATAAAATGTAAGTTTATGTTTTCCTTAGATCATTGTTTAAGCGTTTGAAAGTTTGTAATTTTGTTTAGGCTTGTAATTTTTATCTTTGTAGATTTTAGACTAAGTCTTAGTAACTGAATCACTAGTAGAATTCTAGGTGAGTCTATTAGAGAAGAAGTTGAAGACCAGCGTCTGAAGTCAACCAAAGATGAAGATTTGTCTCTTAGCATCCGTCAAACGCTAAAGGAACCTATTTCAGGATACATGGATCAAGCGCTCAAATTGTCTCAAGCGATGGATGTAAGATTCACCTGAAATAAATTCTCAAGTCATGAAGGACTTAAGTGCAATCATTCAACGGACATTTATTTCCAACGGAAAATAAATTCAAATGCATTAAATGCCTGATAAGAGCATTAAATGTGATAAGTTACTATGACTTGTGGACAAGCCACCTTTTGACCAGACTGTCAGAAGTTTCAGAGTTTTAGCTGCTTCCGTCCAATCGGATTCAGCGAATTTTCAGGAATGTCAGACTTTAGGTATGATCACGCGCCACGTGAAAGGCACGCTTCTACATGTGTCCAACGGACAGATCCCAAGAAATTACCTATAAATACCTTGCTCCAGAAAAACCCAAAACATATAACAACGAGAATATACGAGAAATTATTGCCAAATATCTTATGTACATTCTTTCTGGAAAAAGCTTAGAAACCCCATAGCCAAAACCTTTCAAGCTTTCTATCTACATTCCAGACAGTCACAAATATCTCAAATATCTTCCAAAGAAGAAATTCAAACTCCAACTGAGATATTCCAAGTTGTTTGATCTTCTCTAAAACAAACAAACCCTAGTGACAAACCTCAACCTTTCATCTGAGTGAGAAAAGTTGTTGAAACCTTTCAGGCAGTATTTCTGAGTGAGAGAAGCTTGAAGAAGACGATCTTCATTGGTGCTGAAGTCTGTGTGATCAAGGAGCCCAAGATCATTTTCATCCATTACTATTTTGTAGAAGTTTCTGTGTGATTCTTTGATAATCATCATAGTAAATTCCTCCAAGTGAAATAGGAGAAGAACAATGTAACTGGGATTACATCACCCAGTGAACCTTACAAATTATTGTGTCATTTATATTTTATTGTCTTATATTCATCACATTATATTATTCTGAAAAAGACAAATAAAATTGCAAAGCGATTAAATTATCTAAAAGAACGCTAAAAATCATTTTCGCTATGCTAACCCTGATTAAGCGATCTAAGCGTTGCCCTACTTTGGTAAACTGCTGAAATCACTAAGTCTAAGTTAACTACTCTGAAGCGTCTGACCCAAGCGCTCAGCTTTCCAAGCGTTTAAATTTCTAAAGTGATACGAAAATTTTTGTGAAGTCGAAAAAGACTTCAGGGTCTATTCAACTCCACCCCCCTTCTAGACCCTTTCGTATGCCACTTGGGACCACCAAGTGGTATCAGAGCGGTTGAATTAGAAACTTAAGCGTTTCCGAGCATAACTGCTTGTTCAGATCTATTTGTTTTTGAACTTAGTCGCTTTAAATTTTCTCTTCAAGAAAAAAAAAAAAAACATCTCATTATGGCTTTCAACATAATGCTTAAGTTGGTAGAGTCAAATTATGATTCTTGGAAACTTAAGCATTCGCTTACTTGTGCTCATGCGATAGTGAAATGTGTGATGTAATTACAGGTGGTCCCATTCAGATTATGAAAGTTGTAACTCGAGCCCCTGGAGCAACCGAGGCCACTCCAGATGGTTATGTCGAGAAACCTAAGTTAGAATGGACGCCTGAGGATCGAAAAAGAGCAAATCTAGATAAGGTTGGACGAAGTGCACTTTACTCAGCATTAGAAGACAACGATGCATTGTTCAACAAGATCAAGCAATGTAAGACTTCCAAAGAAATATGGGATAAGCTGGCTATAGTGTGTGAAGGATCAGCACAAATGAAGGAGAATAAGCTTTTCATAGCCATGCAAAGATTTGAGCATTTCAAGATGCAGCCCAATGAGACGCTAGAACAATTGGACGCAAGGTTTACTTTGCTCGTTACAGAGTTAGCGTCATTAGACAAGGAATTGACCAACAAGGAAATGGTCAACAAAATTTTCAGAAGCCTTCCAAGCAAATATCTAATTAAGACTGTTGCTATGAGAGAATCACAGACATTGGAGACTCTTACTCCAGAGCATGTCTTTTCAGAGTTAAAGGCATTTGAGTTCGAATTGTGTGAAGTCAGTGACACATCGACTTCAGCGACTGAATCAGGAGCTTTAATTGCTACAACCAAAAGCAAGGGTAAAACGGTTAGTGAGGTTAAAACCATGGAATCAAATGAAGAAAAGGAAATGGCTTTATTAGTCAAGAAATTCAAAAAATTTCTAAGATATGAAAAGAGAAATCCTATCGGACAAACGTCATTTCAGACTCCTCTCCCTGCTCCAGCGCCTCAGTATCAAGCGCCAGTGTACTCTGCATCTCAATCAGTAGAGCCAGTTCCATACCAAGCGCCTCCGTCCCCTACTCAAAATCTCTCAGCGCCAGTAGTCTCAAAGCGATTATCCACTGAACAGAAAATGAAAACTAATTTGTGTTATAATTGCAGAAAACCAGGGAACTACCAGGTGAATTGCCCTTATCCAAATGTGTCAAATCCCTCAAAGCAAGACTATGCGGATAGAAACCAATTCAGGAGCAACCTTCGCCAACAGGGATTGCTAGCGGAATCTGAACCATTCTTCGCACCTGAAGAGGATTTGGAATCATCAGATGAAAGCAGTGATGATGAGACTACAAGCGACTCAGCGTTGATTTGTCTTATGGCAAGAGATGATGAAGCGTCTGACGATTCGCTACCAGAGGTAACCAATGAATTATCAATTCCTCTTTCTTATGATGAATTACTTGACAAAGTCAAAGAATACTACAATGAATGTCAAGAAGCTACCAAAATATATCAAAATGATCTCGATATTATCTCATCACTCACAAGAGATAAAGTGACACTCAGAGCAGAGTTGCGAGTTCAGTAACAGTGCATTGAGAAGAACCAATCACTTGAGAGTGAAATTATTCAATTAAAAAATGATCTTGATATAATAGTCAAAAGAGAAGCTGATCTGATCGCTAGACTTGCCAAATCAGAGTAGCTCGTCTCATCATTATCAAAAGCTTCTAGAAACATGGATAATGTGACTGAGGTAACTAGATTATTTGGTGAAAAGACCGGTTTAGGATGCAATAAATTCGGTAAACAACCAAATAAATCTAATGTTACGACAAACAACAAAGGAAAGGGTGTTCGCTTTGTTAAACAAAGTTCACAAAGTCAAATGCTGAATGAACCAAGCGACAACGGTACGAGGCCAAATGAGAAAGCCAAAGCTGACTCAGGCAAGGGAAAGACAAAGGCAAATGATTCACAAAGAAAGATTCATCCAAACGCTCAAAAGGCTAAGGATAAACCTAACCACTGTGAATCAAGCGCTAAGCGTCAAGCACTAAAAGTGCAACCCAAGCCAGTGCCAAGGAAATACCAGCGTCAATATCCGAGACGGTCAAGGTCATATTATCGATACTATGATGATTGTGACTATGACTATGATTATGACTACTATTATAATCGAGGATATTATTACACACCCAAAAAGCACACACAACACGATGTGAAACCCAAAAAGGCCAGTATTCCCACAATGAAGACTAGGCAAATATGGGTTCCTAAAGTTTTAATTCAAACCAAAGTTACTAACATTGAAGGACCCAAGAAAACATGGGTACCTAAGAAGAATTAGAACTATCCTTAATGCAGGTACCTAGAGCCGACACCGATACTTCAGTTTGGTATTTCGATAGCGGGTCATCCAGACACATGACTGGATCAAAAGATCTCTTAGTCAACTATCGAGCTACCAATGGTCCTCAAGTTATATTCGGTGATAACTCCAAAGGTAAAACCAAAGGTAAAGGTATCATGCATAGGGGGAACATCATGATCAGTGATGTATATTATGTTGAGGGTCTTAAGCATAATTTGTTAAGCATTAGTCAATTTTGTGATAAAGGCTTTGATGTTAAATTCTCAAGCGACTTCTGCTATGTCAACAACACTAAGACTAAGTTTACTAAATTAAGAGGAAAAAGAACAAACAATGTGTATTTAGTGGATTGGGATTCTACTTTTGATAACAACCCCACATGCTTTGTTGCTAAAAGTCAAAATGAATTGGGTTGGTTATGGCATAGAAAAATGAATCATCTCAATTTTAAGGCAATCTCTCAGTTAATATCGCTAAATCTTGTAGAGGGATTACCTAAAAGTTCCTTTCAAAAGAATCGCTTATGTGATGCATGTCAAATGGGTAAACAAGTTAAGTCATCTTTCAAAAAGAAACCATGTTTATCTACTTCTAGAGTTCTTGAACTATTGCATTTAGATTTGTTTGGACCTATTCAAACCATGAGTGTTAGTGGCAAAAAGTACTCGCTAGTAATAGTTGATGATTTATCTCGCTATACATGGGTAGAATTTCTAGCGACCAAAGATGAAACTAGTGTCAAGCTCACAGCGCTAATCCGTCATCTGCAAAATTCAAAAGACCTAACGGTGACGAGAATTAGAAGCGACAGAGGAACTGAATTTACTAACCAATTTGTTGAGAAGTTTTGTACAGATCTAGGAATACTTCATGAGTATTTTGCTCCTAGAACACCTCAACAAAATGGAGTTGTTGAGCGACGGAACAGAACGCTTAAAGAAGCCGCTAGGACGATGCTAGCAGAATCCAAGCTGCCTCAAAGGTTTTGGGCCGAAGCCATCAACACCGCTTGCTACACTCAGAACCGGTGTATGATCAACAAGCAACATGAGAAGACTCCATATGAGTTTTGGACGGGACGTAAGCCTAACGTTTCATATTTTCATATTTTTGGTTCAAAATGTTTCATTCATAACAATGGATCCCAAAGTCTAAAGACATTTGATCCTAAAGCGGATGAGGGAATCTTTCTAGGATATGCCAAAAATGGAAAGAGCTTTCGCATCCTAAATAAGATCAAATCAAAGGTTGAAGAATCCATTCATGTTGTGTTTGATGATGCTAACCAAGAGCCGAGTAAGGTTGATCCTGATGATGTAGGAATTGAAGATCTTGCCCAACAAGCGTCACAAATTAATCTTGAAGATGATAGTGACAATGAGGATGATGAGATCTCTGTGCCTTTTCCTAAGGTTACTCGTGAGGTTACAAATTATGATGAAGTCAGAATCGCTAATGATCATGAAGAGAATGATCATCAAGAGCAAATTGGAACTGTGAATGATGAAGCGACTGCGCAAGAGACAAATGAGAATCAAGCGATTGATAATCAAGATTCTATCCACCCGTTCCAACCAGACCGAAAATGGCTTAGAGATCATCCACCAGATCTAGTGATTGGAGATATTGAAGCACCTGTTAGAACTAGGTCCGCTACAATTAATGAGGCCATGTTCGCAAGCTTCCTATCTCAAATGGAACCAAAGAAAGTGGATGAAGCGCTTAGTGATTCAAGTTGGGTAGAAGCGATGCAAGAAGAGCTTAACCAATTTGAGAGAAGCAAGGTTTGGACGCTAGTACTAAGACCAACTCACCAAGGAGTCATTGGAACTAGATGGGTTTTTAGGAACAAAATGGATGAAGATGGCATTGTTATAAGAAACAAAGCTAGATTAGTCGCTCAGGGTTATTGTCAAGAAGAAGGAATTGATTTTGATGAAACATATGCCCCAGTAGCCCGTCTTGAAGCGATTAGAATGTTCCTAGCGTTTGCCGCATTCAACAAGTTCACAGTATATCAAATGGATGTGAAGAGTGCATTCTGGAATGGTAAACTCCAAGAAGAAGTCTATGTGGAGCAACCTCCAGGATTCATCAACAACCATGGCAAAAGTATGGTCTACAAACTGGATAAGGCACTCTATGACCTTAAACAAGCACCAAGAGCATGACGCAGATTTTGCAGGATGCAAAATAGATAGAAAAAGTACTAGTGGTACATGTCAATTTCTAGGTGATAGACTAGTTTCGTGGCATAGTAAGAAACAACAATCTATAGCGACTTCTACCGCTGAGGCAGAATATGTAGCTGCTGGAAGCTGTTGTGCACAAATCCTTTGGATGAGGCAACAACTTAGAGATTATGGAACAATCCTAGGTCCTACCCCAATCCATTGTGATAACCAAAGCGCTTTAGCTATGACCCAAAATCCTGTCCTTCATTCTAGAACCAAACACATTGACATTAGATACCATTTCTTGCGTGACCATGTTCAAAAGAAAGATATCTCCATGCATTTCATTGGAACTGACAAACAACTGGCAGATATCTTCACCAAAGCACTCAACGAACAACGCTTTCTCACTTTAAGAAGTGAATTAGGGGGAATCCACTTAAATCATAAAGCATCATATTTAATAGGCATATAATTTAGGGGGAATCCACTTTATGATTATGTCTAAACTAAATTTCCAAAAATGAAATGAGTTATCAATTTTAGGGGGAACTTTAAAATTGAACTTACTTCATTAAGTAAGCGACTATGATCAAAATGACCTTAACAAATCTTATGCACCGATCATTAGCGTTTACTTGTACACATTACACTCTGATCGCTTGTAAAATGAAAGGTTTAAAAATCCAACAAGCGATTGATATGTATCAAATTAAATTTACTCTATAAAAGAATCTTCAGCGTTGAAAGAATTCCCACTTCAACGCTAAAGTAACTCTCTTTCACAAAAATTCATGCATAGTTTTCATCGCCACAAAGTAGCGTGTGGATGAGTCCAAAATTCTAGATTTGTTAACAACCCACACGTGCCTATCAAATCAAATTGACGGTTATGATTCCTATCTAAACCTAGGCAGTTCAGTAAAATGCATGAATCTGAGTACGTGTCAGTGTACTATTAGGCGCGTGTAATTTACGCTGAAAATTTCAAATTTTTTCAAACGTTTTCAAAAAGTAACTGCGGATCCGAAAAATGTTATAATATCCTATTTTACCGCACTTTTTGACATCCGAAGTTATGTGTACACGGTTCAGATTTCTTTCTCATTAACTTCTGTACACGTGTCATTCATCTACCAATTGAGGAGTTACTTTTACCTTCTATTTAAACCTCTCAAAACTTTTACAGAAAACCTTTATCACTTCCAATCTCTCTACTGTAAAAGTCATTTTCTCTCTAAAAAGCAAAAACTTCTCTCTTTTCTTCAAAGTTTCACCTTTCAGCAATGGCACCCAAAGCTTCAAAATCTTCCAAAACAGCAACTTCTGCTACCGAAAAACCTTCCCGTGCTGAAAAACCAGTGACGGTTAACGCCGGATTTTTGGTTAACTGGGATTATCTTTTTGATAACCAGAACTTCCCTCTTTGAACGATTCTTCCACTCGTTCAAGAATCTGGTTTGAGAAACATGCTTACTACTACTTACAACTACTATGAAGAAGAATCTCTCTACTTTTTCAATAATGGTGAAATTTCTGAAGACGGCAATTCCATATCCTGCGTCTTTCCTTCTGCTAAAGAGACCTTTGTTCTCACTCCCTCTCTGATTTCTTCACTACTAAATCTCCCGAATCATGGCAGTGAGGTAGAACATGTCAATCTCGGAGATGCTACCAAAGTCTGGGATTTGATCAAGAAAGACGATGTTAACGCCACGTATGAGCCAAACTTCAAGAAGAATGATATGAAGGGCGAATACGTCATCCTCGCTGACATTTGTTCAAAGATTATTGAATGCAGAAAAGGAACTTTTGACAAAATCACCAACATTCAATACAAGATGATGGTAGCCATCCTAACCAAGTTAAAAGTTAACCGGTCTCTCTACGTTTTCAATCGCTTCAAAGTAGCGATGGCTAAGTCTGTTAATCCCAAGCCTTACGGGATTGTGCTAAGTCGTATTCTTTGCGCTTGCGGATATACGCAATCTTTTGGCAAAAAGATTCCAGCGACCAAATTTTATGGAAAGAAAATGATAAGCGAGCTTCTTCACCCGCGAAAACCCGGCGGAGCAGCGGTTCCTAAAGAACAGCGTGAGCGACTTCCAGCCGAAGGAGTTGTTCCCAGTGATGATGAAGATCAAGCGTCTTCTTCATCATCGTCCTCTTCATCAGAAGAAGAAGTGGTGGTCAAGCGACCTAAGAGAAAGATCACTCTCAGAGTCACTGAGCCATCCAAGCCCGCAAAGAAACAAAAGCCTGATCTTAAGAAGAAGAAGCCGGACCCCAAAAAGAAACAAAAAATCCCTTCTCCTTTTCCCTCTCCTAAATCTCCATCTCCTCCTCCAGTGTTTGTCTTTCCCGTTCCCGAGGAAGAAGAAGCCGTAGAAGAAGAAGTACCGCTTGCACGAAGGCGTACTCCTCTTTCTACTCCCGCAGTATCCTCTAGCGCTCCTTCAAAACCAGCGCTTAGAGAGTCAGCTAGTGCTTCTTTCTCTGATGCTGTTCCCGAAGTCAGCTCAGATCCTCCAGCCGCTACTCAATCTGAGAGGCTTTCAAATGTTCAGGGTAAGTATTTGCTAAGCAAATTTGCCTATCCTTTCCTCGTTAGTCTCTAAGTTTCTAACGCTAGGATAAAAACTCTTTCAGCACCTTATGCAGCAGATATTCAATATGTTCTTAACACGCTTGATGAACTAAATATCCCCATTCATGCTGATCCGATAACTTCTTTTATCAATTTAGACCCCGAAGAAGAAGTCCAGGAGCCTGAGGAAATTGCTCAAGAAACAAATCAAGCGACTAAAAACGTCGATGATATTCCTTAGGGTAAGCGATGTAGTCTTTTGTTTGTAATTTCTACTTAGTAGAAATTTTTGCTTGCTTTTCTCAATCGCTTACATGTATCAGCTCAAGATGTACCTCAAGATGTACCAATCGCTGATGCCCCTCCTATCTCGGAGATTCCAGTTGAAATAGATGTGGACATGGCAACTGTTGTGGATATCGCTAAAAAAACATCACAAGTTCTTCCTGACGCTGAAACTTCATCAGCAAGTGAAGCAACTTTAAACGCTGAGCGGTCGATAGAAGTGGCCCCTATCCCAATAGAGGCTATTGCTTTTGTTCCTACGCCAATAGGACCTCCTCCTCGTGTCATTGATTTCTTCCCGCGTGGATACTCTTCAGATATTGAATTTTATTATGCCGCCAGAGAACGTGACACTCAAACGCTTGCCGAGTTGGAAATCCAATTTCAAACAACTCTCCATCAGCCAGATCTTTCAGACTCACACAAGTTTGAAATCTTCGAGCGTTTTGTCAATCTTGGTCTGTATAGTTTAGCGCGTCTTCATTCACGCTTTGAGTATATTCGTCGACCAGCGTTCAACCGATCATAATTTGACGAGAAGCGATTCAATTTCACCGGTTGCTCAGAAGAGTCCTTTTATCCTTTGCGCCAAAACCAGATTGTTTTCAAAAACCCCCACATGGGTGATTGGAACAAAGATCCAGATGAGGCAGATCTCAACAAGATAGGATATTCAGCTCTTCCTTCCATCGTCAACTCTCCTCAAAACGCTTTATCTCCTAATCAGCTTAAGTTATGGAAAGGAAAAGGACCTATTGTTGCTGAGCGTCCAAATCCGGTCAACTCGTGGATAGAAGATGAGGCTCGAGAATATCTAGCCAGATTATGGGCTGAGGATTATGAAGAAGAAACGGAACGCTTTGTGAAATTTCTTGCCGCTAGAAAAGATCAAGCTAAAGCGGACAAACTAGGCAAACGATGGATGATGAATACAGCCAGATGGGCTTAAGAATTTGTTCTGCATTTCTATACCCTAGAAGAACTTATAAGATACCCGTTTCTTTTCAAGTTTGGGATAGAATACAGACGCCGAGGATATGCAACCCTTTTGCTTCAACAGCGTCAGATTATTGCAGGGAATGTTAGCGCTTTGCCACGATACAGACAACCAATCGAAAGCTACATTCGCCAGCAACTCGCCTTATACAGCCAGGGCGGACGCCACGTCTTGTATCCTCGTGCCGACTTTGTTCAAAGAATCTTTCCTGACCTAAACGAAGACGCTTCGTCAAGTAAACAACTAATTCTTCCCGGTCAGAGTCAGATTCGTGTTGATGTTTCCACAGAACACGCTGAGTTTGCTGAGTTCCACAGAGACATGAGAGCAGTGTTTGAAAATGCCCAAGCGCTGGACAGCAGTTTCAATCACTTTTCTGGGTGTTACAATTTCAGAGGATATACTCTCCACCCCGTGCTCTTTAGTGAATCCAACATTCAAGTGGCCAAGATGATCTCGCTGATTAGGCCAGTGGACCAAGACGCAGCTCAAGCGCTCATGCCGTTGATTTTGGACTTTTTCAATCGTTATACTTCAGGGATTGCTTTACCGGAAGATGTGCAACTGGCACTAAGTACCGAAGAGCGTGAAGATGCTATATTCTTTATCCCGCAATCCAGCCTGATCAGTCCAAGGCATGTGATGGAAGCCCTTGGCCCCCTCTGGGTCATTGGTGTTAGAGAACTTTCTTCCCCAATCCAAATAATGGAAGAAGACTCTGCTCCTACTGCGGAAGTCGCTCAAAATCCTGAGGCTTCCTTGCCAGATTCTTCTAGTGCCCCAGTAGTCGAGCCCCCAGTTTTTGCAGATCCAATCATGGATCAAGCGATTGAAGAAGTGCACTCTGAAATTGCACACGCGCCTATCGAGCCCTTTATCAAAGATAAATGCAAAGGCAAAGCTGTAGTTTCTAGTTCTTACAGACTTCTCCCGTCCCCAGAGCATTCTTCTTCCGATTCGGATTCTGAAAATGATTGAGACGCTAGAGACTTCAGACAGGCAGTCCGGAACTCGCTCCACAACATTGAAGGTTCCTGTTCCAAGATCTGTGAAACTGCTGATAGACATATGCGAATAGTGTCTGATACACGAAGCCGAGACATTGCCAACGCTTCAAATAAAAGCACCATTGCTATCATGAATAGCATGTCCCCTCTTATCGCTGAGCTCTCCTCTGACTTCAATCGACACCTAGCTCAGAGCGCTTCGGCTGATGCTGAAAGACACGCTTCATCCGATGCTGTTGCTCAGAGTGTCGCCCAGCAAATTGCTCTTCTAGTCGAAGAAGTTAGACTTTTGCGCCGAGATGTCGCTGATCTAAAGAACTCTCTTGATGATGCCAAGAAGGGGGAAAATAAAGAAAAGCATCAAGCGTCCAAATCGATGTCAAAGACTGATAATAAAAATTGGCGATCAATGATGGAAGAACTAGTGAGCATCAAGAAGATGTTAACTAAAAAGAGAAAGCCAAGATATTATCTAGGAAGATATCCCCTTCCGGAATTGGACATTGACTTCTTAGAAGGTATGGGATTTCAACCTTTTGCCGGACCGCTGAGACGACCTATCAATTGGAGACCGTCAAAAGATCCAAGAAAAGATATCTATCATGATCTGATTCGTGAACTTGGAATTTCTCCAAGAGAGTGGACGGAAAGGTTGTTAGAACTTAATGAAAGCGCCAGACTTCGTAGGCATGATTACGTTGAAGTTCAACATACGACAACGATTGACATTGATCGTCTCCTGATGGACTTAGCGCTAGAAGTTCTCAAAGGCGAAGAAAGAGCAAAGCGACAGAAAAAGTGAATGAATCTTTTATTATTTTTTGTACTCGCTTTTCTTTTTTGTTTTCAGTATAAATCATGTATGTTTATTCTTTCAATATATGAATGATTTATCGCTGAAACATCTTGTTGAAGCTAATCTAACTTTAGCTAACCTTACTAACTTTTTGAACGCTAACTTATATTCATTTGGGCTTTTCTCTTTAGTAACTCTTAAATTATAAAAGAGTTACAAAAGTTAAAGTCTTGACATCATCAAAAAGGGGGAAATTGTTAGGAAATTTCATGTTAGATGTTTTGATGATGACAAGATAGGATTCATTGTTAGACCCCAAATAAAATGTAAGTTTATGTTTTCCTTAGATCATTGTTTAAGCGTTTGAAAGTTTGTAATTTTGTTTAGGCTTGTAATTTTTATCTTTGTAGATTTTAGACTAAGTCTTAGTAACTGAATCGCTAGTAGAATTCCAGGTGAGTCTATTAGAGAAGAAGTTGAAGACCAGCGTCTGAAGTCAACCAGAGATGAAGATTTATCTCTTAGCGTCCGTCAAATGCTAAAGGAACCTATTTCAGGATACATGGATCAAGCGCTCAAATTGTCTCAAGCGATGGATGTAAGATTCACCTGAAATAAATTCTCAAGTCATGAAGGACTTAAATGCAATCATTCAACGAACATTTATTTCCAACGGAAAATAAATTCAAATGCATTAAATGCCTGATAAGAGCATTAAATGTGATAAGCTACTATGACTTGTGGACAAGCCACCTTTTGACCAGACTGTCAGAAGTTTCAGAGTTTTAGCTGCTCCCGTCCAATCGGATTCAGCGAATTTTCAGGAATGTCAGACTTTAGGTATGATCACGCGCCACGTGAAAGGCACGCTTCTACATGTGTCCAACGGACAGATCCCAAGAAATTGCCTATAAATACCTTGCTCCAGAAAAACCCAAAACATATAACAACGAGAATATACGAGAAATTATTGCCAAAAATCTTACGTACATTCTTTCTGGAAAAAGCTTAGAAACCCCATAGCCAAAACCTTTCAAGCTTTCTATCTACATTCCAGACAGTCACAAATATCTCAAATATCTTCCAAAGAAGAAATTCAAACTCCAACTGAGATATTCCAAGTTGTTTGATCTTCTCTAAAACAAACAAACCCTAGTGACAAACCTCAACCTTTCATCTGAGTGAGAAAAGTTGTTGAAACCTTTCAGGCAGTATTTCTGAGTGAGAGAAGCTTGAAGAAGATGATCTTCATTGGTGCTGAAGTCTGTGTGATCAAGGAGCCCAAGATCATTTTCATCCATTACTATTTTGTAGAAGTTTCTGTGTGATTCTTTGATAATCATCATAGTAAATTCCTCCAAGTGAAATAGGAGAAGAAAGACGTAGCTGGGATTACATCACCCAGTGAACCTTACAAATTATTGTGTCATTTATATTTTATTGTCTTATATTCATCACATTATATTATTCTGAAAAAGACAAATAAAATTGCAAAGCGATTAAATTATCTAAAAGAACGCTAAAAATTATTTCCGCTGTGCTAACCCAGATTAAGCGATCTAAGCGTTGCCCTAGTTTGGTAAACTGCTGAAATCACTAAGTCTAAGTTAACTACTCTGAAGCGTCTGGCCCAAGCACTCAGCTTTCCAAGCGTTCAAATTTCTAAAGTGATACGAAAATTTTTGTGAAGTCAAAAAAGACTTCAGGGTCTATTCAAGCCCCCCCCTTCTAGACCCTTTCGTATGCCACTTGGGACCACCAAAACTCACCGGTGGATGGAAGAGAAGAGCTAGCACAAATATTAGGAGTTTAGATAGTGGCAAAGTTTGACTAATACTTGGGATTACCCGCGGTGGTTGGACACTCAAAGAAAGCAGTGTTTGGAGAAATAAGGGAGAAGATTAATAAGAGATTTCAGGGATGCCATGCACGGTTCTTATCACAAGCAGAGAAGGAAGTGTTACTTAAAGCGGTTATACTGGCAATCCCTACTTATGCCATGAGCGTGTTCAAATTACCTGATGGCTTACTAAAGGAAATCGAATCATCAATGGCAAACTTTTGGTGGGATGATCGACAAACGAAGAACATTCATTGGCTTGCATGGGAGAAATTATGTAAGAGTAAAGATGGGGGGATGACCGACAATCGAATCATCATACTCGTTAATATGAATATGATGATGGAGAAAAACTTCTTCTTCTCCAAACTCAAAATATTGAAGCTTCCAAATCTTCAATCCTTTGGTTTGATTCTTCAAAGTTGAACTTGATCCGAACAACGAAAATACGTCATCTCTAAATCGTCATGCACGGATCAACAAACGAAAAATTCCCTTTCTTCTTTCTCTATGGTCGACGGCTAGGTATAGAGGGGGGGAGGAATATTTTTCTATCTTTTGAGAGTTGTGTATTCTCTCCTTCTCTCTTATTCTAAGTCAAAGAGTCCTTATATACCTCATGACTTATTGAACAATTCAAAACAAAAGAGCCCTAATATGTGGCCTCTCAAAGGTGCCACTTTAAGGCCTCATAGGCATCCAATTGGACTCTTTATTTAGCCCCAGGATTTGTTTTGTTTAATTAATTTGTTATTTCAATTAATAATTTATTATATCCAATAAATAAATTAATTAAATAACCAAATTAATTCATTAATATATTTCACATGGAAATTAATTAATAATTAATCTTATCATTATAATTAATTATTTCATCTAATGAATAATTAATTATTTAATTTATCCAATAAATTAAAACTCCTAGAAGAAATAATAGAAATTCCTTTTTCTTCATTTTTCTTTGTCAATCCTTTAGCGCGACTCTCTAGGTTCGTTTCGTTTGACAATGAGAGGAAACCAAAGCAAGTGGGTAATACCTAGCCAATCACATGGCACACTTCGTAACCCAAATGAAAACGAATGGTAGGATCATTCCAAAACCTTCCAATCGTAAATACCGTATATGTGTAAACCCTTTGTTCAAGTTCTCCGCTCAAGTGAGAGTCATCGTTATGTTAAACTCACTGGACTTGACCATATGTATAAATCATAATAAATACAAGATCATTGAGATCGATTTAGTGCCAAGTACAATCGTCTCGTTTGCTTTGGCCAAAGACTTTGATCTCTATTTATCTATAATTACATAGGGTACATACTCATTCACTTATGAGAGAACAAATCCCATATTAGATATCTGCTAAGATTACCACTTGCCCATCAAGTCCGCATTTCGAGGTTGACCCCATCAAAGGGTGAATTAGGTCTAACCACTCTAGTGAAAGACTTGACGTCACAAGTGCATCTTCAACCTGATACTTCAGGTCAAAGGTTCACATATACCTATTACGCATAATCAGTTCCGCATTTACAGTCACAAAGTGAAAACCCATGTGACAGAACCGATGCGAGTCGTGTTCGAACATATCAGTTCCACTGACGTGTCTACAATCTTAATCTCCTATCATCCCATGATACCAGACAGGCACTCCCATGTCGGAGCTAAGATTGTACAAGTATTCGAAGTCTTTATTTGTCCATTAAAGAGTTCATATTACTTGCGAACTTATTTTAGTAATCAAGATCGATCTCTCTAGTGCCAATCTTCCTATCCCACGGGAAGTAGAGGGATCGCACTGAAAACATGGACAAAACGTTTTACACTACTTATAGATGCAGATAAGAATTAAGTGAAAACTAAATAATGCCTTTTATATAAGAAGAGTTTAAGTTCAATACAAGATATATGCTCTATACATTCTATCCTCTATGGCATTTGAGGGCATAATCCTAACAATCTCTCACTTGCACTCAATGCCACTCATTGTGGTATCTAATACCCATCCTTTCCACGTGTCGGTCCAAAACAGCCTGAGGTAGTTGTTTAGTGAATGGGTTAGCTATATTGTCAGCTAAGGTTATTTTCTGCACTGCTATCTCTCCCTTACCAACGATCTCCTTGATGATGTGAAATCTGCTCTCAATACGTTTGGACTTGTTATGAGACCTCGGTTCCTTGGCTTGCATTATCGCTCCATTGTTATCACAATAAAGTGGCAACGGGAGCTGAGCACTAGGGACCATTCCAAGTTCTCCAAGAAACTTCCTCATCCAAACAGATTCTTTCGTTGCCTCTGAGGCTGCTACATACTCTGCTTCAGTGGTGGAATCAGCTGTTGTGCTTTGCTTGGAGCTCTTCCAAGACACCACTCCACCATTGAGAGTAAAAACAAACTCTGAAGTGGGTTTTCGGTCATCAACATCAGACTAAAGTTTGAATCAAGATAACCTTCCATCTTAGGTCTCCACCTCCATAGATGAGAATCATATCCTTAGTTCTTTTCAGATACTTTAGGATATTCTTCACAGCTATCTAATGTTCCTTTCCCGGGTTTGCCTAAAATCGACTCACCACGCTCACAGCATACGCAATGTCGGGTCTAGTATACAGCATTGCATACATCAGGCTACGAACTGCAGAAGCATAGGGTACATTACTCATCTCTTGTCTATCTTCCTCACTTTGAGGACACATAGACTTGGATAAGTGTACTCCATGCCTCATGGGAAGAAACCCTTTTTTAGAGTTATCCATCCTAAACCTCTTTAGGACCTTTTCTAAGTAAAGGGCTTGAGAGAGGCCTATCATTCTATTCGTTCTATCCCTGTAGATACGAATTCTTAGAATGTATGTGGCTTCTCCCAAGTCTTTCATGGAAAACGTACTCGAAAGCATTTTCTTGACAGTGGTCAACATTCCAACGTCATTTCCTATAAGTAGAATGTCATCCACATATAGTACTAAGAATGAGTGTTTGCTCCCACTAGTCTTCTTGTAGACACATGGTTCATCTTCGTTTTTGATGAAGCCATATCCCTTAACTTCTTCATCAAAATGGAGATTCCAGCTTCTAGATGCTTGCTTGAGACCGTAAATGGACCTCTTAAGTTTACATACTTTATGGATATCGGACTCGGACATAAAACCCTTTGGCTGTTCCATGTAGATATCCTCCTCGAGGAATCCATTTAGAAAGGCCGTTTTGACATCCATTTGCCATATCTCATAATCCAAGTATGCAGCTATGGATAACAAAATTCATATGGACTTTATCATAGCCACGGGCGAAAAGGTTACTTGATAGTCAATTCCTTCTTTTTGACTATACCCTTTCGCAAAGGTGTCAACCTTGCCATCGCTACCTATCTTTCTTTTGTAGATCCACTTACATCCTATAGGTTTTATACCTTCAGGATCGATCTACCAAAGTCCAGACATGGTTCGATTGCATAGAGTCCATTTCTGTTTCCATAGCTTCTCGCCATCTTGAAGCGTCGACATCCACCATCGCTTGATCATAGGTACAAGGATCATCTTCATGACCTTCTTGTAGTACAGTGTGAAGCTCTCGCTCCCCCTACAGTAGATACCCATACCTATCTTCAGGTATAAAAGATAGGTAGCGATGGCAAGGTTGACACCTTTAAGGCCAGGCTCGTAGCGAAAGGGTATAGTCAAAGAGAAGGAATTGACTATCAAGAAACCTTTTCGCCTGTGGCTATGATAAAGTCCATACGAATTTTGTTATCCATAACTGCATACTTAGATTATGAGATATGGCAAATGGATGTCACAACGACCTTTCTAAATGGATTCCTCGAGGAGGATATCTATATGGAACAGCCAAAGGGTTTTATGTCCGAGTCTGATATCCATAAAGTATGTAAACTTGAGACGTCCATTTACGGTCTTAAGCAAGCATCTAGAAGCTGGAATCTCCAGTTTGATGAAGAAGTTAAGGGACATGGCTTCATCAAGAATGAAGATGTGAAAGTACTATATGTGGATGACATTCTAAGAATCTCTAGTGGGAGCAAACACTCGTTCTTAGTACTATATGTGGATGACATTCTACTTATAGGAAATGATGTAGGAATGCTCACCACTGTCAAGAAAAGGCTTTCGAGTACGTTTTCCATGAAAGACTTGGGAGAAGCCACATACATTCTAAGAATTCGTATATACAGGGATAGAATGAATAGAATGATAGGCCTCTCTCAAGCCCTTTACTTAGAAAAGGTCCTAAAGAGGTTTAGGATGGATAACTCTAAGAAAGGGTTTCTTCCCATAAGGCATGGAGTACACATATCCAAGTTTATGTGTCCTCAAAGTGAGGAAGATAGACAAGAGATGAGTAATGTACCCTATGCTTCTGCAGTTCGTAGCCTGATGTATGCAATGCTGTATACTAGACCCGACATTGCGTATCCTGTGAGCGTGGTGAGTCGATTTTAGGCAAACCCGGGAAAGGAACATTGGATAGCTGTGAAAAATATCCTAAAGTATCTGAAAAGAACTAAGGATATGATTGTCATCTACGGAGGTGGAGACCTGAAGATGGAAGGTTATTCTGATTCAGACTTTAGTCTGATGTTGATGACCGAAAATCCACTTCAGGGTTTGTTTTTACTCTCAATGGTGGAGCGATGTCTTGGAAGAGCTCTAAGCAAAGCACAACCGCTGATTCCACCACTGAAGCAGAGTATGTAGCAGCCTCAGAGGCAGCGAAAGAATCTGTTTGGATGAGGAAGTTTCTTGGAGAACTTGCAATGGTCCCTAGTGCTCAGCCAAGGATAACAATGGAGCGATAGCGCAAGCCAAGGAACCGAGGTCTCATAACAAGTCCAAACATATTGAGAGAAGATTTCACATCATCAAGGAGATAGTTGGTAAGGGAGAGATAGCAGTGCAGAAAATAGCCTCAGCTGACAATATAGCTGACCCATTCACCAAACAACTACCTCAGGCTGTTTTGGACCGACACATGGAAATGATGGGTATTAGATACCACAATGAGTGGCATTGAGTGCAAGTGGGAGATTGTTAGGATTATGCACTCAGATGCCATAGAGGATAGAATGTATAGGGCATATATCTTGTATTAAACTTAAACTCTTCTTAAATAAACGGCATTATTGAGTTTTCACTTAATTCTTATCTGCATCTATAAATTGTGTAAAATGTTTTGTCCATGTTTTCAGTGCGATCCCTCTACTTCCTGTGGGATAGGATGATTGGCACTAGAGAGATCGATCTTGATTACTAAAATAAGTTTGCAAGTAATATAAAGTCTTTAATGGACAAATAAAGACTTCAAATACTTGTACAATCTTAGCTCCGACATGGGAGTGCCTGTCTGGTATCATGGGACGGTAGGAGATTAAGATTGTAGACACGTCAGTGGAACTGATATGTTCGAACACGACTCGCATCGATTCTGTCACATGGGTTTTCACTTTGTGACTGTAAATGCGAAACTGATTATGCGTAATAGGTATATGTGAACCTTTGACTTAAAGTATCAGGTTGAAGATGCACTTGTGACGTCAAGTCTTTCACTAGAGTGGTTAGACCCAATTCACCCTTTGATGGGGTCAACCTCGAAATGCGGACTTGATGGGCAAGTGGTAATCTTAGCAGATATCTAATATGAGATTTGTTCTCTCATAAGTGAATGAGTATGTACCCTATGTAATTATAGATAAATAGAGATCAAAGTCTTTGGCCAAAGCAAACGAGACGATTGTGCTTGGCACTAAATCGATCTCAATGATCTCGTATTTATTATGATTTATACATATGGTCAAGTCCAGTGAGTTTGACATAACCATGACTCTCACTTGAGCGGGGAACATGAATAAAGGGTTTATACATATACGGTATTTACGATTGGAAGGTTTTGGAATGATCCTACCATTCATTTTTGTTTGGGTTACGAAGTGAGCCATGTGACAGGCTAGGTGTTACCCACTTCCTTTGGTTTCCTCTCATTGCCAAACGAAACGAACCTAAAGAGTCGCGCTAAAGGATTGACAAAGAAAAATGAAGAAATAGGAATTTCTATTATTTCTTCTGGGAGTTTTGATTTATTGGATAAATTAAATAATTAATTATTCATTAGATGAAATAATTAATTATAATGATAAGATTAATTATTAATTAATTTCCTTGTGAAATATATTAATGAATTAATTTATCAAATTAATTTGGTTATTTAATTAATTAATTTATTTATTGGATATAATAAATTATTAATTGAAATAAGAAATTAATTAAAAAAAACAAATCCCGAGGCTAAATAAGGAGTCCAATTGATGCCTATGAGGCCTCAAAGTGGCACCTTTGAGAGGCCACATATTAAGGCTCTTTTGGTTTGACTTGTTCAATAAGTCATGAAGTATATAAGGACTCTTTGACTTAGAATAAGAAAGAAGGAGAGAATACACAACTCTCAAAAGATAGAAAAATTTCCTCCCCTCCTCTATACCTAGCCATCGACCATGGAGAAAGAAGAAAGGGAATTTTTCGTTTGTTGATCCGTGCATGACGATTTAGAGACGACATATTTTTGTTGTTCGGATCAAGTTCAAGTTTGAAGAATCAAACCAAAGGATTGAAGATTTGGAAGCTTCAATATTTCGAGTTTGGAGAAGAAGAAGTTTTTCTCCATCATCATATTCATATTAACGAGTAAATTTTATTCGTTATACGCTTTTAGATTCAATTATTAGAGTACCAATTGGGTTTTCGTTTTAATTTTTGAAACCGAACAGAAATACCTTGCTCGAAGTAGACAGCTCAAGAGGCATGTTGGGTTTTGCAGAATCCTCCACCCTTGCTTCGCCAGCATCGCAAGATTAAAAGCCTTCATCTCACGAAACCCTACCCCCCCCATCATTACTCTTACATAATTTCTCCCATGCAAGACAATGAATGTTGTTCGTTTGTCGATCATCCCACCAAAAGTTTGCCATTGATGATTCGATTTCCTTTAGTAAGCCATCAGGTAATTTGAACACGCTCATGGCATAAGTAGGGATTGCCTGTATAACCGCTTTAAGTAACACTTCATTCTCTGCTTGTGATAAGAACCGTGCATGGCATCCCAGAAATCTCTTATTAATCTTCTCCCTTATTTCTCCAAACACTGCTTTCTTTGAGTGTCCAACCACCGCGGGTAATCCCAAGTATTTGTCAAACTTTGCCACTATCTAAACTTTTAAGATTTGTGCTAGCTTTTCTCTTCCTTCCACCGGTGAGTTTTTACTAAACACCATAGATGATTTCTCCAAATTAATCATTTGTCCCGAGGTCAGCTCATATTTTTTAAGGACATCCCGAATACATATCATGGCCTCATGTGTCGCCTGAGTATAAATGACCGTATTATCAGTAAAGAGAAGATGAGAAATCCGAGGAGCATGTCTAGCCACTGCCACTCCTTGGATTTGCCCCCGATTTTCAGCTGCCTTTAAGAGAGAACTAAAAACCTCTGCCACGAAAAGAAAAAGATAAGTAGAAAGAGAGTCCCCTTGACGGAGTCCCCTTTGAGGAATAAGGTAACCAAATTGAGACCCATATAAAAGGAAAGAGTAGGAGACTGAAGTCACACACTGCATAATTAGGTCAATGCATGCTCTATGAAAACCTAACCTTACCAGGACTTGTTCCAGAAAAGTCCATTCCACCCGGTCATAGGCCTTGCTGATGTCCAGTTTAAGAACAAGAAAGCAAACAAAGAACAAAAGAAATAAGAACAAGCAACAGATTGAAACTCAAGCGTGAGAACTAGACTAAGGCACATGCAAGACTTGATTTGATCCTTATCCGCACAAAGACTCTTGTTGAATTATTAGACCTAGTTGCTATGGTGAAAACTCATAAGGTAAAGAATACCCGATGTCTCGCGATATGCTCCTATACTTAATTGGTGGTTTCCTAAGTATGTCTACCTGGAAATCTAACCTCTAAGCATGCATTGAGGAACTAGAGTTTACTCGATTAGAATCGAACGACTTCACCCGGAAGTCTTTACCTATGTCTAGGGCAACTCCTATTTGATCGGTGATGCTATGAATTCCTTGCACCCTAACCTCCTTCTCAAGATGCTAAACTAGGCAATTTATAATACATATGGTGATCAATCACATGTAAGGAATATAAGCACAAATTCATAACACATAGCAACAAAGGAATTAATTCAACAATTATCAATAATACGAATAATTCACAAATCAATTCTTACAAGGCCCTAGCCATATGAATTTAGCCCATAACTAGCAACATAGCAGAATTCAACATGTTCTTATACATAAATGTAAACATCAAATGCAATGAACAATGAAAGAAACTCCCTATAAGGTTGAATGGCAATAGATCTTTTAATGTAGCTTCAATCCTTGGCTCTTATCCTCTTCTTGCTCTTCAAGATCAGTGATAATGGCCCAAACCCCAGAAAATGCTCCCAATTCCCAAGATTCAGAACCCTCAAAATAAATTGAAAATTCCTATTTATAGTTCCAAAATTCTGTTATCGCGGCGCTTGGGCGCGCGTTGATTGGCGCCTAGGCGCCGCCTATGTGGCGTGTCTTTCTTGGGGCAAAAGTTTTGGGGCGCCCAGGCGCGGAAAATGGGGCGCCCAGGCTCGCGATATGTGGTGCCTAGGCGTGGCGGTTCAGGCGCCTAGGCGCCTCAGTGCGAAGCTTTAATCTTGTTTGCTGGGTCGCACCTGGGCGCGAGAAAAATGGCGCCTAAGCGCCTCAGTGCGTAGCCTTGAGCAGAGTTGGGTAAATGAGTAGTCTTTTTGCCCTTTTCTTTGTCCATCGTTGCTTACTACCTGAAAGCACTTTACACACATATTAAACGCATGAGTGGCACGAAATAAACTATATATGGGCCTGAATTGTCATTGAAAGGACCTAAAAACTTATGTAAAAACGACTCCTATCAACCCCCCCCCCCCACTTATCACTTGCTCGTCCTCGAGCAAGAAAAAGCACAAGATACGAACTCATCATCAACCACAGGGAAAATAATAAAAAGAAACTACCTCACTCACTTTCGTGGAGTAAACAGTTGCATTTAGCGGATGCAACAAGCCTTTGAACCCTTGAGTTACCTCAAAGGACGAGTTATAGTCTCGTGAGGGTTTGCAGACGATATACCCACAAAATCGAAAGATTTTCAACCCCGATCACTCAACGTAAATTACAATGATTAATAGCACACAATGGTATGAATTCATCTGTTTAAGCTCAAATTACAAATATATACACGTCACACACTTGCTAATGTTACGCCTTAATATCGAAATGATCATCCTAAGGGTGTAGTGTAATAAATCTCAAGTATTATAGTCGAGTGGCATTCTTACCACTTTTCAAGCATTAACCCCTTATTTATCAACTTTTGATTATTCACATGGTACGAGAATTGAATACAACTTCATAGCCACTTAAAAATTCATCACTTCATTCCACTTTCGGCTTTAACTTATGCACTTTCAACTCGAAACATTAGAGGCTAGACCATGTGCAATGTTCGACCCTCTTAGGCTTTCTATGACACCCTTGTAACGAGCTTTAGGCCAATAACTCCCAAACCAGACGGCTTTAGGGTATTAAGTGTGGAGACACTCCTAAGGGCTTAATCGCTCGAGTGTCAACTAGGTCCTTATTCACTTAACACTTGCATCGGCTTGAGCTTAGCTCAAATTAGCATAATAGTACAGTATTCTAGGCATGGTGCTCTTCGCCCCCAGTATCTATTAAGCCTGACTTTTGCAGTCATACCAATGTTCAATCTCTTTTTATTATTATTAAGCATACGAAGTTAACGTTCTCAACTCATAACACATGTGAAAATTCTAAGTTGATATTTTCGGGATCAAGCCTTTAAGTGTTTCAAAATGGTTGTCCACTCAACTCCTCTACCCTCGATTTATGTGCATATATGAATCATCTTAAGGTCAATCTAGTCTAGTTAGGGTCCCACAAACAAGGAACGATGTGTATAGCCATTAAAAACCAAATTGATAGAGAAATCATACCATGTATTCAAATTAACCATGCTTAATGCATCAAGTGAAGGGTTGAAATTCTATCCAAAAAACAAAAAAAAATTAAAATTAAAATTGCACACATTTCACATGTAGAGGTACAACACCCCCCCAAACTTGGACCGAAATATGTAAAACATGAATAAACATGACTATAATAGATCTAGTATACCCCCCCCCCCAAACTTATCATGAACATTGTCCCCAATGCTCGAGAAAGAGAACGGCAAAGTGCACGTCACCATAGGGGTGCTGAAAAGCAGACCCGAGTCCTCGAATGCAAATGTGTCCAATAGTGGCAACAGCGGTGTGAGCAATGAATGCAACAATTACACATTAAACGATGCTAGCCAGACAAAATGTTAAGTAATGGATAGAAGTGAGAAACTAAACACAACCAACAACAAAACACAAGACAACTAAAACAAACATACATCTACTAAAAAAAAAACGGAAGAAACGGAAATGAAATGACAAAAAAAAAAAAAACTTACAAACTTGGGTTGCCTCCCAAGAAGCGCTTGTTTATAGTCATTAGCTTGACTTTTGTGCTTTAAGGTTCAAATAGGTGGCCCATTTAGAACAACAATATCCTTGCCATTCCTCCTTTTCTTCTTATGTCCCACTTGCCTCCACTCATATTGCGGTGTTTTGCGATAAGCCCTTTGTGTCGGATTTGTCTTATCAATTTCACGAACACGTAGATGTGGTGGAATGTACTTCATGCAAAAATCATCTTTTCTCACCTTGCCTTGTTGCTCATTGGGTACCTCATCCTCTACCGTAAGAGTGCCCTTAGTCTTACCAAGTGTGCATTGCTCATCAAACAAAAGGTGAATAGCATCAACATATAAACAAGTAAGATCAGCCATAGGCGGTTGCATGTCATGAGAAACATCAAATATCACCTTTTTATCACCCACCTTCAATGTCAATTGACACGCGAAATCCTAGCAAGTATACTAGGTCGTGCAAAGTAATAGAGTGGACTATTTAGCCCGGGGTGTATCTTCTCCACAGGGACAATTGGATTCAACGCTCGTAATTGCTATATTATCTAACTCTAAGCTAAATCAAATTATAAGATGATTGATGTTTATACTATGAAAATAATCAAAGATAAATAGGTGATAAACAAGATAAATAATCAAATGGAATGAGATGATTGGGTTATGATCCTACTATGTTCTATTCTATGTTCATGAACTCTCAATTATCCGGATTCTTAGAACGCTCTTGTTATGGCGAAACTCCCTAATGTATTTATTATTCAATCTCTTGAAATAACAAGCCTATACTAGTTAACAACTTCCTATATCTCTATAGCGAAGATTGAATTAACTAACATGCATTTAGGTTCAAAGGAATTCCTTGTTTACGAAGATCCTACATTCAATCGGGTCATCTTATCACAAAAAGCCACACAATGCAATCGATTCTATCTCTAGTCAATTGTTACGTTATGATGTTTGATTTTTCGATCTCCCTTTATCTATCTCCTCTCGGTCTCAAGACAAAGCATTATATCAAACACATGGTGATCATTCATGTGAAAGCATTAAGCATAAAATCAAACATGTAACAAGAATGTAATAAATCCGAAAATTAATGATTCATTAAACACAAAACATCACAAAGTATTCACATAACCCAACCACAAAGATGCTTAGCTCATACTTACAACAACAAGTGATTCAACAATTCTATAAGACATGGTTGACACACAAATCAAAGAGAAAGAGTTGAATTACTCCCTATTACAAAGTTTGAATCCAAGCTTTGATGATGAAAATGATGATGATGATGACTCTTCAAGCTTTCTTAGGACTTCCCATGGCTTCCCCTTGGTGTTTTAGAGCATTTTTCGCCTTTAGGTAAGTGAAGAATGTGTTATAAAGACCAAAAACGGCGGATATAAAAAATAGGGCAACAGGAGAATCGGACCGCGGCACAAACATCAGCAGACCGCGGCACAATTAGTGCGAACCTTATTTTCCGAATCAGGACCGCGGTCCTGTGCCGCGGTCGTCTCACGCAGAATTTGCAGCTTTCGTATTTTGATCATAACTCTCTCTAAAAATGTCAGATTGAGTTGATTCAAGTAGCTACGCGAAGCTAAGAAATAGATCTACAATATTGAAGAAGAAACCTTAGTATGATTCGGCCTGTAACAGGACGAAAACCTCGTTTATATATGAGCATTGTGTAAAATCTTTCGTCAACTATCTTCTTTTGTTTCTTTCTTCAATTTCAAGCTCAGTTTGGACCTCTTTTCTCGTCTTTCATGCATAAATAAACTTTTATCCTACAAAACAAAATATATACCAATCAAAGCATTATGAGGGATAAAAAATGATCAAAGTAATGATCAAATCATATTACAATGGGGCATAAAATACTGTAAAATATGGACTTATCATCAATCTACCCTTTCCCATGTCGAGCTTGGCGTTGCTAGTGGCTAGGAAGGGTCTTCCTAGAATCAAGGGGACATCAATGTCACTATCCATTTCGAGAACCACGAAGTCGACCGGATAGAAGAACTTGTTAACTTGTACAACGACATCCTCGATAATGCCCTTTGGTTTCTTGATAGAGCGATCCGCCAATTGCACGAACATGGATGTTGGCGTAAGATCTCTAAGGCCTAGCTTCTTAAAAATAGAGTAGGGAAGAAGATTGATACTTGCTCCCGAATCACAAAGAACTTTGTCGAACTTGATATGGCCAATAGTGCACGGTATTGCGAGACTCCCGGGATCTTTGAGTTTAGTTGGCAATTTATTCAGCAAGACAGCAGAACATTCCTCAGTGAGACACACCGTCTCCATTTCCTCTCACTTCTGTTTGTTAGATAGTATGTCTTTGAAGAACTTCACATAATTCGGCATTTGGAGAATGGCATCAATAAATGGAATGTTAATCCTCACCTCACGAAGGATTGCTAAAATCCAAAGAAAGCTCGGATCCATCTCCTTCTGCTTCTTTTTGTGTGCATTTGGGAAGGGGAGACGAATCTCGATAGGAGGAAAAGGCGTCGGAGTAGAAGAATCAAAACCGGTTGAAACAGGAGGCGACGCCTGGGCGTGCATATCAGCGCCTAGCCGCGGATCTGGTGGTGCCTGGTCGTGCATTATAGGGCGCTCGGGCGCGGAACTGCGAAGTGATTCATCCTGTAGAGGTGAAGGCGGCGCCTGGGCGCTGTCTGATGGGCGCCTAGGCGCGGAAGTGCGAAGCTCCTGTTCAGAGTAGGGGAGATCTGGCTCCTGGGCGTGCAACATAGGGCGCTCAGGCACGGGACTACTGGCAGTTTCACTCTCTAACACTTCTCAAGGTTATGGCATTGCATTGAGCCTTCGGGTTTTTCTCCGTGTCACTTGGTAGAGTCCCCGGGGCTCTACTATTCACCGCATTGGAAATTTGACCCACTTGGGTTCGCAAGTCCTTCAGTTCCATAAACATGTCCTTCATCATACCCCGAAGTTCGTTGAACGACGTATCGGACTTCTTCATGTGAGCATCGAGCCTCTCATCGGTTGTGGGAGGTCGCATTTGCACTTGACTTTGACCTTGTCCATTGAAGTTGCCTTGCCTCAGGGGTGGGTTATTGAAAGGTGGTCGTGGAGCTTGATAGATCCCCGGGTGTGCGTTTTGTGCGGGGTTGGGCCTTTTTGGAAAATTCTCGGGTACATGAAAGTTCACCCGAGGTTGATTGTGATTCCCCACATAATTGACGTTGCCAACCTCTGGTTCCAAGGCTACTACTCCCTCAACTACTTCCTCAATACAAACAACCTTTTTAGAGGACGAGGCCTCTTCATCGTCGGGGTAAAGCTCGTCTTCTCTGGCCAACTGTTCTATTTTGTCCCATACACTTTGACAGTCTAACCCAAGGAAATCTCCTCCCGCACCCGCGTTGAGTCTATTCCGAATACATGACCGAACCCCATCATAGAAATGGAGTACTTATTCATTCAATCCAAAATTATGATCGGGGCATTTTCGAAGCATGCCCTTATATCTAGCCCAAGTCTCGGCTAAAGACTCATTGCTCCTTTGCCTAAACCCTTTTATATTACTCCGGAGCTCATTGATTTTGGAGGGTGGAAAGAATTTATTTAAAAAGGCATCGACCAACTCACCCCATGTCATAATAGATTGCGGAGGTAAGGATTTGTACCATGTTGTCGCCCGATCCTTTAATGAGAAATGGAAGACTCTTAGACGAATCGCATCAAGATCCCGTGGGTGATATTGAATGGTCACAAGAGCATCGTCTACAGTCTCTAAATGAGCGTGAGGTGATTCGTCCGGTTCTCCATAGAAAGGTTCTCCTTGCACCATACTAAAGATGTGAGCCGGAATGTGGTAGTTTGGTGCGAAGAAATTAGGCAAGACTACGGGCCTCAGAATGGTATGGACCCTAGGTGGTAAGCTACCCCGAACCGATGGTAATTGTTGAGGAGGTGCCGCTTGCATGACTTGTAGAACACCTTGTAACCACTCCCTGTTTTCCGGTAAATTCATATCGGGAAAATTTCCATTCGGGTTTTGGTTGAGATTATTGGCCATTACCCTTGTTCGCCTACTAGCCCGAAGAACTCGTTCAATTTTGGGCTCCAACTCGTATAGAGGCTCGTTTGAGGAGCGGGTCATGCACCACACAAGAACCTAACAATTAAACACAAGAACGAAATTAGACTTAACACGAAAATAAAAGAAAAGCAAGAAGTAAAGAAAAGACTAATAATTATGAAAACGTAAAAGAAAACAAAAGCAAAATTAAAATCAAAAACTCAAAATAAACAAGTCCCCAGCAACGGTGCCAAAAACTTGACACGCTAGAACCTAACGTGCTTGGATAGTAAGTGTACTAGTCGTGTAGTAATAAAAATGGACAAAATAAGTCCGGGTTGTCGAACCACGGAGACTTGGATTTTTAGCTTATGATTTTCGAATAAACATAAAGAGGAATTAACGGAAATTAAGAGTAAAATAAGTAAGCAAATAAAGAAAAAAATAAATAAGAACAAGCAACGGATTGAAACTCAAGCGTGAGAACTAGACTAAGGCACATGCAAGACTTGATTTGATCCTTATCCGCACAAAGACTCTTGTTGAATTATTAGACCTAGTTGCTATGGTGAAAACTCCTAAGGTAAAGAATACCCGATGTCTCGTGATATGCTCCTATACTTCATTGGTGGTTTCCTAAGTATGTCTACCCGGAAATCTAACCTCTAAGCATGCATTGAGGAACTAGAGTTTACTCGATTAGAATCGAACGACTTCACCCGGGAGTCTTTACCTATGTCTAGGGCAACTCCTATTTGCTAGGTGATGCTATGAATTCCTTGCACCCTAACTTAACTCTTTCTCAAGATGCTAAACTAGGCAATTTATAATACATATGGTGATCAATCATATGTAAGGAATATAAGCACAAATTCAGAACACATAGCAACAAAGGAATTAATTCAACAATTATCAATAATACGAATAATTCACAAATCAATTCTTACAAGGCCCTAGCCATATGAATTTAGCCCATAACTAGCAACATAGCAGAATTCAACATGTTCTTATACATAAATGTGAACATCAAATGCAATGAACAATGAAAGAAACTCCCTATAAGGTTGAATGACAATAGATCTTTTAATGTAGCTTCAATCCTGGGCTCTTATCCTCTTCAAGACCAGTGATAATGGCCCAAAACCCCAGCAAATGCTCCCAATTCCCAAGATTCAGAACCCTCAAAATGAATTGAAAAATCCTATTTATAGTTCCAAAATTCTGTTATCGCGGTGCCTGGGCGCGCGTTGATTGCCGCCTAGGCGCCGCCTATGTGGCGTGTCTTTCTTGGGGCAAAAGTTTCGGGGCGCCCAGGTGCGCGATATGTGGTGCCTAGGCGTGGCGGTTCAGGTGCCTAGGCGCCTCAGTGTGAAGCCTCAATCTTGTTTGCTGGGTCGCGCCTGGGCACGAGAAAAATGGTGCCTAGGCGCCTCAGTGCGTAGCCTTGAGCAGAGTTGGGTAAATGAGTCGTCTTTTTGCCCTTTTCTTCGTCCATCGTTGCTTACTACCTGAAAGCACTTTAGACACATATTAAATGCACGAGTGGCATGAAATAAACTATATATGGGCCTGAATTGTCATTGAAAGGACCTAAAAACTTATGTAAAAATGACTCCTATCATAGCTTATACACTACATTGCAGAGACTAATGGGGCAAAATTGAGTCATAATATCCGGACTATCAGATTTAGGAATATGGACGATATGCGTAAAATTCATTTTTGCATGAAAACTTCTATTATTCAAAAAATTTAAAACACACTTACAGATATCATGACCCACAATAGGCCAGAAACGCTGAAAGAAAATAGGGGACATACCGTCAGGGCCCGGAGATTTGAAAAGGTGAATCTGAGTCAGGGAAGCCATAACTTCGGCTGCAGTGTAATCCTCGCAGAGTCGTTGATTCATATCTGGGGTCACTTTCGGTTGGATAGCGTTAAGAACTTCTGCTATGAGTGTCGGTTCAGGTTGAGTAGACGAGAAGATAAGCTTAAAATAGCATTGCACTATCCCCTGGATTTCACTTTCCCGCTCCCGAATAATCCCAAACTCATCACGGAGCTTGGTCACTGAGTTTCTACGTCTCCTCTCTGAAGCACACGCATGGAAGAAAGCTGTGTTCCGGTCCCCATCACACATCCAATGCGTTTTACTTCTGTGATGCTAACCTGTTTCCTCTTGAGCTCTAATTTCCTCCAATTCGATCCGAATATCTTTGATTTCCCGATGAACATTCGGCGTGATCGTCCTTTTACCAAGCTCAATAATTCTTTTTTCCATATCTCCAATCCGCCAAGCCATAGCCCCGAAAGATATGGCTCCAATTGAGCAAACCGACTCTGCATTTTTTATGTTGTTCCAAGCATGCATGTTAGGGTCGTCCCCTCCCATCGGGTCCCATGAATCCTTAACAACCTGTTCACATTCACTAGATCGCAGTCTGAAAGATTCAAACCGAAACTTCCGTCTCTTCTTTCTCTGAATAGGCTGTTTGGGTGGGTTGAGTTGTATAAGCAGCGGGTTGTGGTCTGAGGCCGCTGTGTCGAGGTGTAGAACTTGGGACCTAGGGAATCTGTTCACCCAATGTAAGTTCGCGCATGTCCTGTCTAGCCTCATCCTGACCGTATGGGGCTCTTCCTTGCGATTACTCCATGTAAATCTCTCCCCCACATAGCCCAAATCTGTGAGTTCAGCCTTCTCCAACGCCAGTCGGAAGTCCCTCATTTGCCAATTCGGTTGTAGCTTGACACCTCCTTTGTCCTCCTGATTTAGAATTTTGTTAAAGTCCCCCGCCATAATCCAAGGGGCGTGCCATTCAGAGTTTAGTCGAGAGATTAGATCCCATGAATTCTTCCTCCGTGCCACATCAGGTTCCCCATAGAATCCTATGAACCACCAGTGATTGGACCCATCCGTAGGGTAAACCCACACATCTATATGATTTTTCGATAAGGATTGTAATTGCACGTCCATCTTTTTATCCCATAACAGACCAAGACCCCCACCGATGCCAACAGAATCCACATTCACTCCAAACATGTTTAACCGAAACTTCAGATCTTCGAACTTTCTATTTTTACGTTTGGTCTCCGACATAAAGACAAGAGAGGGATTATAAAGGCGAACGAAGTCCAACAGCTAGCAAACTGCCCCGGTTCCCCCCCAAGCCTTGATAGTTCCAAAGTAGGAAATTTAGGATGATTAGCAGCCTCCGCCGGGTTAAAAACCACAAAGCAATTATCTATCACCTGCTTTTTTGTTGTCCCTCCCCTCTGTTCATTCTGTACTTCTTCCATTTCCATGAATTTTCTTTTTAGTTCTTGGGGAGATAGAATCCCACGTCCCCGGCCCCTTCTCGATCTCAATATCCTAGATTTGCTAATAGGGGGTGTAGCGGAGAATTAGAGAGGTATATTGATCAGGATAGGGCTAGATGTGGTTTGGACTTCATTTAGATAGGGGTCGGGAAGATTTTGGGGTATTTGAACGAAAGATGTGGTTTGGACATCATTTAGTGTTGTTCGGATTTAAATACTAGGTGAGGAGGGGTTCGGGTTATGAGTATTAGTGGGATTGTGGGGTGAGTTATTTGTAGCAGTAGGGCTTTTTGAGAGGGGATTAAGTAAAGGAGAGGAGGGGAAAGTTGTCGGGAGCGTTGTGCCAATCACCCTTCTATCACTAGAAATTGGGTTCTTTGACAGTCTTGAATCTGTCTCCCCCAACTCCTCCCTTTGGCCAGCATTAATATGAAAGTGATCAGTGTTCAACAAGTGGTCCATTTGAGGCGATCAAAATTGAGCAAGCGAGTTTAAAAAAGACGAGGAGTCAGAAAGGTGGGATAAAGACCCCACACGTCCCGGTTATCCCTATCCATTACCACACTCACTCGGGATCGATGACCGCCAGCTAGAGCCTCCTAACACAGCTGAGCGACTAGCCAAAGGAGGGAATCTCCGGGGTGGTGGGGCACGAAGGTCTGCGGTGAAAGGGGTATCGCTTCCCGGGTCCACAAAATTCTCTTCATAACGGAGGTCGCAAGAGTCGCTCGTGTGAGCTAGTTTGCCACAAAGATAACAGAAATTAGCTAGCTTTTCATACGCGAACATTATCCTACCCTCACGACCATCTGAGGATTGCAGTAGCATGAACCTATGTAGAGGTTTAGTGACGTTCATGCTAACCCGAAAACGCATTGGTGATCCTCTAAGCTGCCCATACTCCTCAATGTCCACATCTTTGAATGCCCCAATGTGATTGCCAATGAATTCTGCCATATTCCTCGTCTTTTTTCCTATTGGCAGCCCATGAACATGAACATACATTTTAGTCCAATCTAATTTAGTGGTATTCGGATCCTCCGTTTCTGAGAGAGGTTTCAACATTATAATATCATTACGAAAATTCCAAGGGCCCTTTGAGAGAACCCTATCCCTGTGCATAATGTGCTGAAACACGAATAAAAACTTCCCATTCTCAAGCTTCTCTACTGCCATGCCTTTCGTGGGGTCGAAAGCGTTCATAAACGTATCATGTACTGCTGCAAAATTGTACCGCCTTGATGGTAAAAATCTGCCCACTAAACAAAGATCATACGCCCTTTTATTCTCATCCCAAACCCCGTCTGGTACCGTGAATTTCTTACCCTCCACCTTTGATAAGGATAGACGCTCAACCATCCTTTCTATCTCGTTGTCCATTCAACACCGAATCTGATTAAACCCCGAGCAGAGAAGTAACGCTATCCTCCCAGATTATGAAAATGAGTATGATTCCTCAACACTGCCGAGATAACACTGCAACAGGAACACAAAGTCACTAAACTCAGAACCGTAGAAGGGATACGAGTGAAATTAAAACTAAAGGT
Organism: Buddleja alternifolia; assembly: GCA_019426215.1. Taxonomy (NCBI): domain Eukaryota; kingdom Viridiplantae; phylum Streptophyta; class Magnoliopsida; order Lamiales; family Scrophulariaceae; genus Buddleja; species Buddleja alternifolia. Next base: position 3,314,683 of record CM033398.1, on the reverse strand, counting down.
AAAGAAACAAAGAGAAGCAGATAAGAAAGATGTGAGAAAAAAAATGGGAAAACAGGAGCAATCCAAGGCAGAAACTAAGAAGCATAACACAACAGCAAATCTGGGCTGAGCTATATTAACTCCCACGAGCAAAACCAAGATCCGAGCGAAACCAACAAACTTGGACGTCCAAACGCTCGTGTATACCTAGCCTAAGTGAGAAATCTCGCAAAAACTCTCGTATATCTCTCACAGCAGTCTCCTACTCAAAAAGAATAATGAAAACCCTAACCCTAGACGCTCATGCAGAGCGAGAGAGAACTCCTACAAGGATTTTCGTCTTTTCAAGGTATTAATGGAGAGATTAATTAATTAGAATTAATTAATCAGGGAAAAGGAATAAATTAATTAAGTGGTCTTAATTAATAATAGTCTTATAAATTAAATTAGGAAGGACTAATTAATTTATTAGTTGTCTAATTAATTAATATGTGAAAGAGGAAAATCAATATATATATATACACACACACGTACGGGCGTGTATGTGTTTATCTTGTTCACCAAGTCTATGTGTGTGTATATATATATATATAATATATCTTGTAATATACTTGGTAGGATCTATTTTAATTAATTAGGTAACTAATTGATATGGAAAGATCTTATTAATATATTAGGATAGATATTGTGGATATGGTAAGATCTATTTAATTGGTTAGTTGACTAATTATATGGAAAGATCTTATTTAAAAAAATATTGTATATTTGATATGATATCAAATATATGGAAATATCTAGTTAGTAGGAAAATATCCAATTAATTAAGGAAGATGAATAAGAGTTTGAAAAAGAAAGAATTCTGTTTAATAGTATATATATATACACACACAATATATATATATATATATGTGTGTGTGTGTGCGCGCGCCGTGTGTGTTATGTTTTTGGTAACCTTTTAGGTGACCATATTATATATATATATATATATTAATATAATATTAAGTGAATTAATTAATTCACTAACCACAACTAAGAGTTGTGTGTTCTTTTCCTCTCCATCTCTTTCATAAGAACTTCTTCCAACTCATGTGTTTAGTACGAAGAACACCAAAATATATTCCTACCCCTTTTCTCATAAGCCAAAATTCGATATTCTCTTGGTTAGCACTAGTGGAGATAATTGAGGGTACGAACGAAGGGGTGGATAAACTTAGAGGCGCAAAACTTAGGGCGCTAGAGAAAATCTATTCGGAAAGGTGTAGCAGGGAGTTGCTTGAAAAATTGTTGCTATTTTGTTCTTCAAGAGTTAAACACGCGAAAACTCACTTTATAGTTAGTTTTTGAATCCGATGGTACCATGTCTACCTAGCCCTAATTTGGGGATGCCAAATTTTTCTTAAAATCTATTTTCTTCCGCTGCGCTGGCGTCCCTGGGGCTCCACCAATCCCAACATATGGTATGATAGTGTTGTATGCCGGGTGAGCCATCTATTGGCTTAATCACTGGAACATAAACACTATGAATGTCTTGTCTTTCATATCATATCAAACTCGTTTGGAATGGCTTCTTTGTCGCAAATATAGATTTAACTAATCTAAATAAAGATCCCATGGATTACAAAATGCTAAGGGAGTAGTGTGTGACTATGGAACACTCACAAGCGTAGTAATCCTGAACTCCGTTCCAAGTCATAGATATAATGAGATGTGGGATATCAAGGTCTCGCCAAGGCTTGTCTGTATATGTCATTCTCAAATGCGAGAGTGTCTTGTTCCTTAGACAATGACCCACTGGATCAGTGCATATATGGAGATTCATACTTGGGAGAGTATGGAATTGAACGACCCTGCAAGGACCTCTCATTGGTTCTGATCGAACTAGAAGTCCTTCGGTTTCATAGTGTGAGGTTAGTCTTTTGATTTGAGATATCACTAGAAAGAATACTATCCACTATACTTTGATATACACGTGTAATCTAGGAGAGTCATACAGCGCCATATGTTCTGTATAGTCTGGTAGTATAGCGGAACAGGCGGCATTAGATATGGGATCCATCCAGGGCTTACAATTTGGCATTTCCTATGCTGTTAGGTAACTCTGAATGATCGGTAAAAGCCTTTGGCCAGAGCGATGTTTTAAAAAAGGGATTGGGAATCCTACTTATAAGATCGGATCATTAGTGTTTTCAACATAGTCATAGTTTCTGAGGTTATGAGGTTTTTGACCTTTGCCAAACCCTAGACCTTAGTTGGGAAAAAGATGGAGGGATTTGATCACATGAAGATCATAACGTGGATAAGTTTGCTTTCAACGTTAACATCTAGGAAGTCATGGCGATATTGCTAGACATCAATCCATGACAAATAGGTGCCTTTAATTAATATGGTGAATTAATTCAAGGACTAATTAATTATTTGGACAATTAATTTAGCCTAAGGGAAATGACTTATTGCTAGCTTGTTAATGAGCCTAAGGGGTCACACACTTAGCTTGGTGTAGTACCTATTGGCTAAGTTAATTCTTTGTGAATTAATGGAGAGATAAATTAATTAGAATTAATTAATTGGAAAAAGGGATTAATTAATTAGGTGGTCTAATTAATAATAGTCTCATAATTTAATATTGGAATATTAAATTGAAAAAGACTAATTAATGAATTAGTGGTCTAATTAATAAATATGTGAAAGAGAGAATATATATGTATGCATACATGCGCGTGTATGTATGGTGGAGAGATTTTATCTTGTTCACCAAGTTTATGTGTATATATATATATATGTTATATAATATATCTTGTAATATCTTTGGTAAGATCTATTTTAATTAGTTAGTTGACTAATTAATATGGAATGATCTTATAAATATATTTGGATAGATATTAGTATATTTGGGTGGATCTCAAATATATATGGAAAGATAAAATCAGTTGGAAACTATGGAAAATAAAGGAGTCTATATAATATTATACATATATATATATATATATATAGTTGAATTAATTAATTTCTCCTACACAAGTTTTGAACGTGTGTTTTCTTTTCTCTTCTTTTTCTATCAGCCTCTCTTTCATAGTTTTCTTCTAACTCATGAGTGGAGAATGAAGAACTAAGAGAAATAATTCCTACCCTTTATTTCATTAAGCCAAAAGTTCGAATCGTTTTTAGCTAGCACTGATAAAATGAATTAAGGGTACGAACTAAGGTGTGGATACACCATAGAGACACAAAATTTGTAGTGTTGAAGCAAACCATATATCGAGGATATATTTTGGAGGAGATCCGTTCAAGGGAGACGAAAGAATAAAGATTAGTTGCTGTAATTTCGTCAATGAGGTAACACGCGAAAACCCCCTTTTTAGTTTTCGTTAAATCCGATGGTATAATGCCAACCTAGCACTTGTTTAGGGGATGTTGATTTATGTTTTACTAAAAATTATTTTATTTTATTGCTTCTGATGTGTCCATCATTTGTCCCTGGGGGCGTAGGCTACTCGACGCTTTCCTAACATGGTATTCACGATTGGCTGGAAGGTTGTTGAATGGTCCATTCATTTGATCTCGTTTGGGCTACGAAGTGGGCCACGTGACTGGTTAGGTATTACCCACTTCCTTTGGATTTCTCTCATTGCCAAATGGGACGAACCTAAAGAGTCGTGCTAAAGGATTGATAAAGAAAAACAAGAAGAATTTTTCTATTAAGATTAGGAGATTTAATTTATTGGATAAATTAAATATTATTGATTAGTTACTCATTAGATGAGATAATTAATTAATGGATAAGATTAATTATTAATTAATTTCTTGGAGAAATAAATTAATAAATTAATTTATCTAATTAATTTGGTTAATTAATTTATTTATTTACTTATTGAATAAAATAAATAATTAATTAAATAATGGAAAAATTAGTTAAAACACAAGGCCAAGTCAGGCCATAATGGGCATCCATTTGGATGCCTACTGAGGCCTAGTTGGGCGTCCATTTTGATGCCTGACATAATGCTTGTGGGCCTTTTATTAGCTAATAAATCAAGTGATTTAAATACACATCACTTGTAAGATTTGACCTGGGTTTATTTATTACTCTCCTAGCAATAGAAAAGAAATTATCCTCCCTCTCTCTAAAGCTCTAAGCGTCGCCCCCTTAGAGACAAAAGAGGAGTTTTCCTTCTTCATCAATTCGCGTGATTATTTAGAGATGGAGTAAATTCGCCATTGGATCAGACTTCAAGAAATTTTCAAAGAATTCAAGAAGGCTGGAAATTTTGAGAATTGGAGAAGCTAGCTCTGTAGAAGATGTGGAAAATTTCGAAGAGCCGATTCTCCAACCACTTCACTTCGAAGGGTATGTTTTACCATATTCGATTTGAATATGTAAATCGAGATGACCACCTCTGGGCTATTTTTCTTCCGCTGCGTAATTTTTTGCGAAATACAACAATTAGCATCTAAAACCACTGAGAGAGTCTAGAGAAGTCAAACTTCAGCTCAGTGAAATCACGAGCGAATTGACCTCTTTGTCAATTTAGCACTTACCATTTGTTGATCTTTGTTGTCTCTAAGATTGAAGTGATACATCTTATCACTTTGTAGGATCAGTTGTGGTTCTAATTTTTTTTTGTCCAACTCCACTATGCTTGTGTCAACATTTGCTCTAATTGGCCCATGTTGATTAGCGTGAGCGATAAAATTAAAATGACCATTTGCATTTTCCAACCTTACAAAATCAACCTAAAATTAGGCGATTTTTGTTGAATTTAGCACAAACTATATACCAATAGTCAGCACGAATAGTGACATAATGGTATAAATCACCTAATAAGAACCATTGTTCGTGAGTGAACTCATATTCTAGATTAGAACTCAAACAACTTTATAATTTTATAATTGCAGAAACAAATTAAAGATCAAGTTCAATTTTGATCCAATTACAAATTTCCAGCGTCTTAAATCGCGACGATTATAGACTTGTTCATTTTCCATACTCAATTGACTTAAAATATTATAATTCGGTGAGTTGGCCTAAGATCTATATTATACTAATTACGCAATATGTACTGGTCTAATATTTTATTCAGATTCCAAGTAAATCTCTTATTATGCCCTTATACTCGGTTAAATAAAAAATTTTACAACTCAGGCTAGTAATCATCTCCCACTGAGTTAAAAGGTAATATAAGAATTCACTGATCCAAAATAAAATATAATATTGTTCATATAAATAAATATTTTATAAAATATGCAAGCATAAGTCATATAAATTCATGCGATACAATATGAACAAAGCCATGTTGACATTCAATCACAAACAATAATATGCTCATGTGCATCATCATGAATATTCACATTCAAAATTGTATAAAACATGGATTTTTCGTAAGCCACATAAAAAATTAACCATTCATACCAATAATATAGAAAGGTAAGAAAAAATAGGCTCATAAAAAAAATATTTATTAACCACGCAAATATTATTGAATGTATCCAAAAGAAAAAAAACATAAAAAATTGTCAACATGTTACCATTAATACTGAATGAACTAATTCATAGAATTAATAGGATAATCAAATGAAATTAATATTAGACGAGAAAGAACCATGCCGGGAAGATATAATAATTGCCTAAGCCAAAAAAAAAAGACATTCCAACCAAACAGCACTTACGCAGCCGCATGAGCCGAACCGTCTCAATAGCTCAAGTCGAGCCAGATTCAGCCACTAAAGCCACCAGCTGCCTAGTAAGGGAAATAATCTGGTGCATCACATTATAGTGCACCCTATTTTTGTTTTAAGCAAGGCCCACTCATAAACATGCGACACATGTCATACTATTAGGCGCGGTGCTCCGGCGCATTTTTCTGGCAAACTTAATTTTGCAGTGAGATTTTCAAAAAATCATTTCACTATTACAACACACCTATTACAACGATTCTGGTAAAACTGCTGAACGAAGGTACCTATTACAGCAGTTCATGGGTGAACCGCTGTAACAGGTACCCTATTACAGCAGTTCACAAGTAAACCGCTGTAATAGGCAGTTACCCAAATTTTAAAAAAAACCTACCGCCCCCCTCCCCATTTCTTCTCTCTCTCTACTCTCTCTCTCTCTCTCTCTCTATAGCACTACCACCGCCTCCACTACCATCATATAGTTGTTAGGTTAATGTCCTCAAATGCCACTAGAGGATTAGGAAATGATAGGACATTATCAAATTGTAATTTTTTTTAATCAATCAATAAAAAGGCATTTTAGTTCTTTATATTTATATTGGCATTTATATATTGTAATCAATTATAACTCCATGAACACAAGAGTTAACTCTCTAAGGCACTAGAGAAGTTTGATACTTGTGTACTAAAATAATCTACAAGCCGAATATTTTCAATTGGGCATTGGAAATCATGAAGACTTGTATGATATGAGTTTTGACGAGAAAAGTGTCCGTCAATCACTAGGAAATAGTGAAGAACTTATATCATAGGTGCACTAATGGAGATAGTGTCACTCAGACAAGACTCGCATCGATTCTGTCACATGGGTTTTCACTTTTTGACAGTCAATGACATAATTGATCAATTGTAATAGGTGTGTCTGAACTTTAAACTCGAGGAATTGAGTTGAAGATACGCTTGTGACATTAGGTTCGTCATTAGAGTAGTTAGGCCCGATTCACCCGTTGGTGGGGTCAACCTCGAACTGCAACCTAATGGGCAAGTAGTATTCTTAACTGGTATCCAAGATAGGATTCGTTCCCTCGTAAGTGAACGAGGAATTATCCTATGCATTTATAAGTAAGTTAGATCTTAAAGTTTTTAGCCAAAGCATTCACTGATCTGAACTTATTATAAATATAGCATGGTGTCAAGTTAGTGAGTTTGACTAAAAACCATGACTCTCGCTGGACCGGGCTAAGAAAACGAAGAGTTTGTATTCACACGGTATTTACAAATGAAAAGGTAAAAATGATCTAATCATTTCATCTTATTTGGGTTAAAATATGGACCACTTGACCGGCTAGGTAGGACCCATATTCAATGGAATCCTCTCATTGTCAAATATAGATGAACCAAAAGAGTCACGCTTAAAAAGGAAAATTTGACGAAAAAATGGAATATTTCTTGTGGTAATACTTTAAGTATTGGATACTTAAAATTAAATAAATAGAATTAATTATTTGAATAAATAAGTTAATTTATTTCTGATTTAATTAATATAATATTTCTTGGAGGAATAGAATTAATTAAATAAATGATCTAATATTTAATTGGATTAATTAATTGGACTAAGTTAATTAATTAAATATTAGATTACACTAAGCTTAAATTGATGCACCAAGTGGCACACCAAGGAATGAAGAGGGCGGCCACTAGGAGTATTAATGGGCTTAATTTGAGTCCAAGGTAATAACTTAAGTGATATAAATATCACATTAGTTATAAGCCTAGGTCATAAGTTACATTACACAACACCACAAGAAATAGAATTCCTCTTCCCCTCTCTCACTAGCCGTCGGTTTCAAGCCAAAGAAGGAGGAAGAATTTTTCATCAACTATTTTCCTGCGAGACGATTTAGAGGCGGAACAATTGGACGGCTTGGATCAACATAGTTTCAGCTGAAGTAATTTCGCAAAGAATTGAAGAAATCAAGATCGTAGGAATTATCAAACACTTCGCTACAACAGGTAAAGTTTGTTTTACCCTATCATACATACGTACGATAAAACCCCGGGATTGATCCTGTCATGGGAAAAATCCAAAAAAATTTAAATTCCATTTTCCGCTGGGTTTGGTAATTTTTCCCCAACAAAGACTTAATATCACTGGCAATTGACTATAGAGAGTTGAGGGAGTGGAAGGAGAATGCCCAAAGTGGGAAGTTGCTGCAGGATCGTGATAGGAGTCGTTTTTGCATAAGTTTTTAGGCCTTTTTAATGACAATTCAGGCTCGTATATAGTTTATTTCGTGCCACTCGTGCGTTTAATATTCATGTGAAGTGATTTCAAGTAGTAAACAACAATGGACGAAGAAAAGGGAAAAAGACGACTCATTTCATCAACGCTACTTAGGTTTCTGAAGACCACGCCTAGGCGCCCAAGTGCCACCCAGACAGAGAGAGGTCTGGCTTTTGAAACGCCCGCCTAGGCGCACAATGACCCGCTCCTAGGTGCCACATATCGCGCGCCTGGGCGCCTCTTATCTCCACGCCTGGGCGCCCCTGAACTTCTGCCCCAAGCAAGACACGCCACATAGGCGGCGCCTAGGCGCCGCGATAACAGAATTCTGAATGTATAAATTGGATTTTTCAATTCATTTCAAGGGTTCGAAATCTGGGGAATTGGGAGCATACTTCTCAGTTTTGGGCCAATATTTCACTGATCTAAAAGGGTAAGAAGAGAAGAAGAGCTAAGGAGTGAAGCTCCATTAGAGAATCATCATCATTCAACCTTATATGGAGTTTATTCATTGTTTATTGCATTTTATGTTTACATTTTTGGATATGAACATGTTGAATTCTTCTATATTGATAGTTATGGGTTAAATTCATATGGCTAGGGCCTTGTAAGAATTGATTTGTGAATTATTCGTGTTATTGATAATCGTTGAATTAATTCCTATGTTGCTATGTGTTATGAATTTGTGCTTATGTTTCTTACATGTGATTGATCACCATATGTATTATAAATTGCCTAGTTTAGCATCTTGAGAAAGAGTTAAGCTAGGGTGCAAGGGATTTATAACATCACCGAATCAAATAGGAGTTGCCCTAGACATAGGTAAAGACTCCCGGGTGAAGTCGTTCGATTTTAATCGAGTAAACTCTAGTTCTTCAATGCATGCTTAGAGGTTAGATTTCCGGGTAGACATACTTAGGAAACCGCCATTTAAGTGTAGGAGTCTATCACGAGACATCGGTTATTCTTTACCTTAGGAGTTTTCACCATAGTAACTAGGTCTAATAATTCAACGAGAGTCTATGTGCGAATGAGGATCAAGTCAAGCCTTGCAAGTGCCTCAGTCTATTTTCACATTTGAGTTTCAATCTATTGCTCGTTCTTATTTTTGTTCTTCATTTACTTACTTGTCTTACTCTTACTTTCCGTTAAATTGTCTTTACATTTATTTGCAAATCACAAGCTAAAATCCAAGTCTCTGTGGTTTGACAACCCGGACTTATTTTGTCCATTTTTATTACTACATGACTAGTATACTTGCTACCAAGCATGTTAGGTTCTAGCGTTTATTGAACAAGTACGGGGTGAGGCATAAAATTTCGACCCCATACCACCCACAAACTAGTGGCCAAGTGGAGGTTTCAAATAGGCAGATTAAGCGTATCTTAGAAAAAATGGTCAATGCATCAAGAAAGGATTGGTCTCTTAAGTTGGATGATGCTCTTTGGGCTTATCAGACCGCCTATAAAACCCCAATTGGCATGTCCCCGTATCGTCTTGTTTTTGGCAAAACATGTCATTTGCCCGTTGAGCTTGAGCATCGTGCTTTTTGGGCCGTTAAGTTTCTGAACTTTGACTCTCAACGTGTAGGTACAAAACGTTTGCTACAACTCAACGAGCTCGAGGAATGGCGTCACCTTGCCTATGAGAACGCAAAACTCTACAAGGAGCGTACCAAAATGTGGCATGACAAACATATCCTCCCCCGGGAATTCCACAAGGGAGAGAGGGTGTTACTATACAACTCTCGACTCCGACTCTTCCTCGGGAAGCTTAAGTCTCGATAGTCGGGCCCATTCTTGATTTCCCATGTCTATCCATCGGGCGCTGTCGTGCTCACAACGGATAAAGGACAGACTTTCTTGGTCAACGCTCAACGTCTGAAACCATATCCCGGGTTGGATGGACCGAGAGACAAAGTGTCCATCATCCTTGAGGACCTTCCAAGATCTCTCGCCTTAAGTCGAGCTAACGACTCTAAACTAGCGCTTCTTGGGAGGCAACCCAAGCTTTCTTTTCGTTTCTTTTTCTTTTTCTCGTGTTTTTTTTCCGTTTCGTTGCTTTTTTTTCTCGTTTTAAATCCTTGTTGGTTCGTGTTTTAAGTGTCTTTCTTCTTCTTTTGAAATAGGAAATGGAAATCCTACACAACAAGTGACCCGCGCCTAGGCGCCCAGGGATTCCAGGTGTTCACTTCGCTTCGAATAATGGCGCCTGAGCGCCACCAGACACGCGCCCAAACGCACATTCCCCCGCGCCCAGGCGTCACCAATTGTGCGCCTAGGCGCCCGAGGATTTTGTGACATATTCAGACTTCAGTGGTCGACACCGTGATTGCCACCCTTGGACTCAATTGCCTTAGTGGACTCGGGTTTGCTTTTCAGCAACCCTATGGTGATGTGTACTTTACCCTTCTCTTTTTTCGAACATTGGGGCCAATGTTCATGTCAAGTTTGGGGGGGGGGGGTACTAGATCCATTGTAGTCATAATTATCCATGTTTTAGATATTTCGGTCCAAGTTTGTGGGGGTGGCACCTCTACATGTGAGCTTGTGCAATTTTGTGAAATTTTGAAAAAAAATATTTAGATAGAATTTCAACCCTTCACTTGATGCATTGAGCATGCTTAATTTGAATACATGGTATGTTTTCTCTATCAATTTGGTTTTTAATGGCTATACACATTGTTTCCTTGCTTGTGGGACCCTAAACGTGACTAGATTATCTTTAAGATGATTCACAAATGCACATAAATCGAGGGTAGAGGCGTTGAGTGGGCAACCATTTTGAAACACTTAAAGGTTTGATTCCGAAAATATCAACTTAGAATTTTCACATGTGTTATGAGTTGAGAACGTTAACTTCGTATGCATAACAATAATAAAAAGAGGTTGAACATTGGTATGACTACAAAAGTCAGGCTTAATAGATACTGGGGGCGAAGAGCACCATGCCTAGAATACTGTACTATTATGGTAATTTGAGCTAAGCTCAAGCCAATGCAAGTGTTAAGTGAATAAGGACCTAGTTTGATTTTGTGGCCTTTGACACTCGAGCGATTAAGCCCTTAGGAGTGTCTCTACACTTGGTACCCTAAAGTCGTCTGGTTTGGGAGTTATTGGCCTAAAGCTCATTATAAGGGTGTCATAGAAAGTCTTGCAAGAATTGATTTGTGAATTATTCGTGTTATTGATAATCGTTAAATTAATTCCTATGTTGCTATGTGTTATGAATTTGTGCTTATGTTTCTTACATGTGATTGATCACCATATGTATTATAAATTGCCTAGTTTAGCATCTTGAGAAAGAGTTAAGCTAGGGTGCAAGGGATTTATAACATCACCGAATCAAATAGGAGTTGCCCTAGACATAGGTAAAGATTCCCGGGTGAAGTCGTTCGATTTTAATCGAGTAAACTCTAGTTCTTCAATGCATGCTTAGAGGTTAGATTTCTGGGTAGACATACTTAGGAAACCGCCATTTAAGTGTAGGAGTCTATCACGAGACATCGGTTATTCTTTACCTTAGGAGTTTTCACCATAGTAACTAGGTCTAATAATTCAACGAGAGTCTATGTGCGAATGAGGATCAAGTCAAGCCTTGCAAGTGCCTCGGTCTATTTTCACATTTGAGTTTCAATCTATTGCTCGTTCTTATTTTTGTTCTTCATTTACTTACTTGTCTTACTCTTACTTTCCGTTAAATTGTCTTTACATTTATTTGCAAATCACAAGCTAAAATCCAAGTCTCCGTGGTTCGACAACCCGGACTTATTTTGTCCATTTTTATTACTACACAACTAGTATACTTGCTACCAAGCACGTTAGGTTCTAGCGTGTCAGATCGTAAGGTGGATCTTGCCACATGTTCTTCCACTATCACCGATAGCGAGCTACGGATGCTCTTTGAGGGCTTCCCACCAGATCTTAGGGTGGTGAAACCCAGGCCGGATGACCGGATGCGCAGTTCCCTAAGGGGATATGCGAGTGTCTACTTGGAGTATTTTCGCATGGGCTTTAGCCTATCCTGCGACCCCTTACTAGGGTTAATCTTGACACACTACCAAGTGTATATCAGTCAGTTGTCACCCAACAGCTTAGCCCAATTCGAGGGCTTCATCCGGCGTTTTTAGGATTACAAGCTGACCGTAAGCCTTGAGGCCCTTTTCGATGTTCGGATTGTTGGGAAAAATTGACCAAACACATCGGAAAATGGAATTTTAAATTTTTTAGATTTTCCCATAGCAGGATGAATCCCAGGGTTTAAACACACGTATGTATGATATGGTTTAATGAATTTTACCCGTTGTAGCGAAGTGGTTGACAATTCCTACAAACTTGAATTCTTGAACTCTTCGCGAAAATTCTCTGGCTGAAGCAGTCCAATTGTTCTGCCTCTAAATCGTCTCGCCGAAAATTACTTGACGGAAAAAATCTTCCTCCTTTTCTTGCTAAAGGGCGACGACTAAAGAGAAGAGGGGAGAGGAGTTCTTTTTCTTGTGGTGTTGTATAATGCAACTTATGACCTAGGCTTATAACTAATATGATATTTATATCACTTAAGTTATTACCTTGGACTAAACTAAGCCCATGTTAACCTCCTAGTGGCCGCCCCTTTTAGGGCTTGGAGTGCTACTTGGTGTATTAATTTTGTGCTTAGTTTATTCTAATATTTAATTAATTAACTTAATTCAATTAAATAATAGATAATGCATTTAATCAATTTTATTTCTCCAAGAAATACTATATTAATTAAATCATAAATAAATTAACTTATTTCTTCAAATAATTAATTTTATTTATTTAATTTTAAGTATCCAATACTTAAAATATCACCACAAGAAATATTCCATTTTTCCACCAAATTTTTCTTTTTAAGCGTAATTCTTTAGGTTCATCTATATTTGGCAATGGGAGGATTCCATTGAATATGGGACCCACCTAGCCAGTCACGTGGTTCATATTTTAACCCAAATAAGATGAAATGATTAGATCATTTTTACCTTTCCATTTGTAAATACCGTGTGAATACAAACTCTTCGTTTCCTTATCCTGGTTAAGTGAGAGTCAAGGTTTTGGTCAAACTCACTAACTTAGCTCTATGCTATATTTATAATAAGTTCAGATCAATGAATACTTTGACCAAAGACTTTAAGATCTAACTTACTTATAAATGCATAAGATAATTCCTCGCTCACTTACGAGGGAACGAATCCTTTCTTGGATACCAGTTAAGAATACTACTTGCTCATTAGGTTGCAGTTCGAGGTTGACCCCACCAACGGGTGAATTGGGCCTAACTTCTCTAATGACGAACCTAATATAACAAGTACATCTTCAACTCGATTCCTCAAGTCTAAAGTTTAGACACACCTATTACAATTAATCAATTCTGTCATTGACTGTCAAAGAGTGAAAACCCATGTGACAGAATTGATGCGAGTCATGTCTGAGTGGCACTATCTCCATCAGTGCACCTATGATATGAGTTCTTCACTACTTACTAGTGATTGACGGGCACCTTTCTCGTCAAAACTCATATCATACAAGTCTTCATGATTTCCAATGCCCAATTGAAAATCTTTGATTTGCAGACTATTTTAGTACACAAGTATCAAACTCCTCTAGTGCCTTAGAGAGTTAACTCTTTTGTTCATGGACTTATAGATGATTACAATATATAAATGCCAATATTAAAGTAAACAACTAAAATGTCTTTTCTTGATTGATTTAAAAACAATTACAATGGATAATGTCCTATCATTTACTAATCCTCTAGTGGCATTTGAGGACATTAACCTAATACGGATGAGCCGGGGGGGGGGGGGGGGCATTCGTGCATTTCTAATCGACATCTCCCTATAGATTTTTAGTGGGGAAAGTTAGTTCCAATGGAAATTGGAAGAACAAGTTCTTCCACTTTCCCATTCAGAGCTTGCCCATTCTTACGCCCAAACAATGGTGTGAGAAAGTCGCCCGTCATAAGCTCACTGATACTCACCACCAGCTATGGCTAGATTTTATGGGGGTGGGGCTGTTTGAGAACCGCTTTGACATTAGGCAAATATACCGTGGAGGTACTTCCTTTTATTTTACTCGACACCGCCTTTTATGATTGTTATATTTTTATGGAGTGACGAGTATATTCTAGCATCACTAATTTATTTGTTGAGACACTTTGTTTCAGGAGCTAGGAGGCATTCTAAGACACCAGCAGCTGGCCCCACTCCGGAGGGAGGGCCACCAGCCAGCAGTACTGAGCCCGCTCGCCCTCTTTTGAAGGGCAAAAACCCAGACCAAGTGGTGCCATATTCTTCACCAACTGCTATGGCGCCAGATCCCTTGAATTTTGATGCTATGATGTCTGGGTTGACTACTAGGGGTCTCCGTGATCCCACCGCTGGGACTTTCTTAAAAACTCTCCAAGGGAAGGCACTGGTGGAGATTGAGGGCGCACTAGAGGCCCTAGGCTGCTCTCCAGAGCATACTTATATCAGGGCTCCTCCACTTCTAAAGTGCAGCCGAGATGTTTCTCCCGCGAGCTTGGGCACCCCAGTTCGTGTCTAGGGGTTGTTTAATTTTGGGGCGAACCACGACCCCAACATCCATTCTTTCTGGGATACGAGTGATGTCGCCACCCCGTGGACAATATCAAGGCTAGCGGTGATTGATTTTTACTCCCAACATTTGCACATGTTGCCAGCTGATCAGATTGACGAGGAGATTTCTGCGGGCGAAGGCCGGGTAAGCCTAGTTATATTATTGCATTATTGCTTTGTGGTTTCCCTCTATTGATCATTGGTCCTCTTTACAAAGCATACTTGCCTTTGCCTTTTCAGCTAATCCAACTATCTCATTACCTCTGTCAGTGGTATGATCACTTCGCGGAGAAATTGAAGAGTTGTTCAAAGATGAACGAGAAACTCATTTCAAAATCTTCTAAGGTTGAGGAAGCAGCCGCAGATTGGGAGGCGAAGTACAAGGATGTTGTTAAGGAGTTTGATGAGGAGGCCTCTAGTGGCCAAAGCTTTCTTGGCTCATCGGCTGGTATACAGGCTTTGGCTGATGCCAAGGAGTCAACCGTGAAGGATTTTAGGGCGAGCACCGAGTTCATCAACGAGTGCAACAAGAAAGCATATGACGTCGCCCTCGGTTTTATAGGGAGGATGGTTCAGCAGTGCCGTCGTGCTCTTCGCAAGAGCTGTCGCTATCCCCATGATGATTTTTTATGGATGTACGAGGGAGTGGCTGATGACAGCGATGAGGATGATGTGCCTCCCGCCCAGGGACGTGGTGGCGACCCTCCTCATGATGGCTAGTTTTTTTTTTTTTTTTTTGTAGTGTAGTTAGATTTTCAAGTTGCTTTGACTTTGTTACTCAGCCTCTATGATTCGTCTATTTGTACCTTATGAGATTCACTCTTAAGTACTTTACTTTTTGTAAGACTATCTGCTTACTTGTTGTCTTTGTCTTATCGTTACTTCTGTTTTCCTACCCCATGTTTTGATATGGGGGGAATTTTGGCTAAGTAATTAGTGACCAGACATTGGCGAGTTGTTTCTTTAGTAGCCAACCATCAGCTTACTACTTTTGTCTTTTCTTGTTACTACTTGCCGCCCTACTCCCCAACATTCCGCTAAACATTTGGGGAGTACGTGACTAAGTATCAATGAAACATTTGTTTTGGGAGGCTTAGTCAGCCACTGGTTTCTATGCATTCAGCTCAAGAATTACACTCGCATATTTTAGTAGGTGAAAATTTTGGTCTTTTTGGCCATCTCCCCACCTAATCGTACCTAATGCTCCCTACTCCTAGCTGTTGACTATGGTAAACACTTGGAGTAGCAGGGTATCTATTTTTTCTTTTATGAGTGACATAGCTCATTTTACCAACGGTCACTTTTTAATGGGGGCATGGGTGCCTTTTTTTTTTTTTTATATATGAATGACGTAGTTTGTGTTACCAGCGGTCACTTTTTAATGGGGCATGGTTGCCTCTTGTTTGTTCACAATCTCAATCCATAACCTTTATGGGAGTGGGAAGACCTTTTGTAGGTCCTTAACCTCTCTTGATATTATTGGAGGGATTATGGGGTGGCCCATCCTCGGTCGAGTCATAAGCAGCTTGGGGGATTTTTGCGGTGCCACCCATATTGACCTCAAGTGGGGTCGCGAATAATGTTTATAACGCCTCAAATGGGAACTTGCTTAGCTCCCAGGGATCGTATTAATATTCCCATTCTCCACTTAAGTGGATGGAATGTTTTAAGTATTTGACTTTTTTGATAACATAATAACATAATAGTGGTGACATGAACACTCAAATATAATTCGGCCAGTGGCCATTGTCATTAACTATTAATCTGCAGTTATCAGGATAACAAATTCAGTAGTCAAAATAATCTAAGTAAAATACCTTTTGAGGTTGGATATGCCCCAAGTGCGTGGTACCTCTTTACCACTAGCTGTCATTAACTTATAGGTGCCTGGGTTGACTATCTCCCTTACTTGGTAGGGGCCTTCCCATTTGTCCTCCAATTTTCCAACAGGACCCTAAGCACCAAGTCTCCCACCTGGAAGCCTTGGGGGCGTACCTGGCGAGTGTAGGCTCGTGTCATCCTTGCCTTATAGTTTACGACCCTTGCAGTGGCGTCGTCTCTTACTTCAGCGATGAAATCCAAATTTTCTCTTCAGCGACGCCTATTTTCAATGAGGCCATATTGACTTATCCTCAAGCTTCTTTCCCCAATTCCTACCGGGATGATGGCCTTGGCTCCAAAAACTAAGTTGAACGGGGTCTCCCCGGTACTAACTTGGGGAGTGGTGCGGTATGCCCACAATACTGCTGGAATTTCATCCGCCCAACTCTCTTTTGCCTTTCCAAGCTTAGTCTTCAAGTGTTGTAAAATAGTGCCGTTGGTGACCTCCGTCTAGCCATTAGCTTGAGGGTTGCTGACGGAGGTGAAGTGATGTTTTAGTATCAGCTCTTGACACCATTCCCTCAACTTTGCTCCTTGAAATTGGGTGCCATTGTCTGAGACCAAAGATCTTGGGATTCCAAACCGCGTGATAATATTCTTCCATTAGAACTTCATCACTTCCTTTTCAGATATTTTGGCATGTGGCTCAGATTCCACCCACTTAGTGAAGTAATCAATAGTACCCAACAAAAACTTCCTTTGACCTGTGGCAAAAGAAAAGGGTCCAACTATATCCAGCCCCTACATGTCAAAGGGGCGCATACTTTCTAGCGGTCGCATCTCGGCCCCAGGGAGGTGGCTTCTGTTGGAATGCTCCTGGCAGCTCTGCATCTTTGCACTACGTCTTGAGCATCTTTAAGCATAGTCTGCCAAAAATATCCTTGTTGCAATGTCTTGGCAGCAAGTGCTTTGCCCCACAGGTGATTACCACAGCACCCCTCGTGTATTTCACGCAACACATGGTCTGCTCTGGTAGGAGTTAAGCACTTCAGGTAGGGTTGTGAGAATCCTCATTTATACAGTTTGCCATCTATAATGACGAATCGAACGGCTCTCATCCTGACCTTTCTGGCTATTCTAGGGTCATTTGGTAAACTTCCGGCCACTAGGTAGTCAACTATCTCATCTTTCCAGCTAGGCTCCTCTACCTCCCCACACAACACTTCAAGGCCTCCCTTTTCTACCTCAGGTTTGTCGGAGGCGATGAAGGTTATCTTCCTATTCTTGATGGAGGCTATAGAGCTTGCTAACTTAGCCAACTGGTTCGAAGCCTCATTCTCAGCCCTTGGGACTTGCCTTAGGTCAAACTCTTCAAAATATTCTCTCATCTCTTGAACAAAGCCTAGATACTGAGTCATTTTCACTCCCTTAGCCTCATATACTCCATTCACCTAGTTGACTACCAGTTGTAAATCGCTGTAGACTATCAACTTCTTTGCTCCAGCTGCGAGGGCTAGTTTGGCCCCGGCTAATAGTGCCTCATATTCAGCTTCATTATTTGAGGCATCAAACTTGAACCTTATTGCATATTCAAGCTTATCCCCTTGGAGACTCTTGATTATCACTCCAGCTCCACTACCGGCACTGGTGGAAGAGCCATCTACAAATATGGTCCATGCGGGCAGGGAGCAGCTGGCCTCATCCTCCATCATCTCGGCGATAAAGTCAGCTAATACTTGAGCTTTGATATCCAACCTTCTTTGATACTCGTTTCGGGGCTCGACAATATTCTTTTCAAGGGGTGGTTAGTGAGCACCACCACGGGATATGACTGAAAGTACGACCTTAGATTTTTAGCTGCAACTACTAAGGCGAGGGCCAACTTCTCAATGAGAGGGTGTCTAGGCTCGGCCGCCCGTACTAGGCGACTAACATAATAGATGGGTTTATGGTCCCCATGATCATCCCGGAACAGCACTGCGCTGACAACTTCATGAGTCACTGCCAAATATAGGAAAAGCGTTTCTCCATCTAGGGGCTTAGTGAGCAGTGGCAGGGAAACCAAGTATTCCTTCAATTTCTCAAACGCCACTTGACACGAAGCATCCCACTCGAAGCTTTTAGCTTTTCTTATTGCTTTGAAGAATGGCAGTCCCGTATCGGCTGATGGCGAAATAAATCTATTGAGGGTTGTTGCTCGCCCCATCAATTCTTGCACCTCCTTCTTGGATCTAGGGGGAGCTAAGTCTAAGATGACTCTGATTTTTTTGGGGTTAGCTGCTATCCCTCGCTCACTTACCATGTAGCCTATGAACTTTCAGCCTCTTACCCCAAAAGTACACTTGGCAGGATTAAGTTTTAACTTGTAGCACCTGAGTATTTCGAAGCATTCTTGCAGGTCACGTGCATGGTCTATTCGCCGCCTGCTCTTGACCAACATGTCATCTATGTATGCTTCCATGTTCCTTCCTAATTGTACTTCGAACATCTTGTTGACCAGCCTCTGATAAGTGGCACCAGCATTTTTCAACCCGAAAGGCATCACATTGTAGCAAAAGGTTCCCTGATCAGTGATGAAGTTGGTCTTCTCCTGGTCTTCGGGCGCCAGGGGTATTTGGTTATATCCTTGCCTCGCGTCCAGGAAGGTTAACAATTCACAACCAGCTATGGAATCAATCAAGTCATCGATCCGGAGGAGAGGGTATGAATCCTTAGGGCACGCCTTATTCAGATCTGTAAAGTCTATGCACATCCTCCATTTGCCATTAGGTTTCGCTACCAATACCATGTTGGCCAGCCACTCTGGGTAATGCACGACCCTTATGTACCCGGCAGCCAACAAGTTCTCTACTTCTTCTTTAGCCACCAAACTCCTTTCCCTTCCCATAGTCCTTTTGCGCTGTTTCACAGGGCGGGCATCTGGGGAGGTGTTCAGATGATGAGTTATGACCTTGGGGTCAATCCCCTCCATGTCCCCCATATTCCAAGAAAGCACATTTGTATTACCGTGAAGGAAATGTACCAAGTCACCCTCAAGTGCAGACCCCAGGGCAGCGCCGACCTTGGTGGCTTTCTCAAGATTACCCGACACTAACTCTACTATCTTCAAGCTTTCGGCTACCTCCCCCCAGGTGTCGCTATAGTCTTTCAATGTCTTATTTGATTTGCCCTCCACTTGGGCCACCATGTCTATTTCTATTAACTCACGTCGAATGTCTGGCTCCGAGTCTCTTTGCTTCCTTTTGAGTGAAGCTAGGGCTTTAGAATAGTATTCTCTGGTCAGTCGTTTGTCTCCTATGATTTCTCCTTTTCTGCAAGTAGTTGGGAACTTAACCTTCAAATAGAAAGTAGAAATAACAACTCGAAAGAGGTTCAAGCTCGGCCTTCCCAGTATAACATTACACTCAAAGGGGGATTTAACCCCTAAAAATTCCGCATCCTTGGTCATGTGCTTAGGGAGCGTACCCAAAAATAATGGTAGGGTCACCTCACCCAGTGCATCTACTGAGTCGCCACTGAAGCCGATGAGTTGGGTTTTCACCGCTTGGACCTTGGCTCCACCACTAGACAGTTGTGTGAAGGTGTTAAAGAAAATAAGATCTACAGAGCTCCCACGGTCAACGAGACTTTGCAGACCCAGGAATCCGCGATGGTGACTGAGATCGCTAAAGCTTCGTTCTTAGAGGGGATTCGGCTTTCTAAATCTCGAGCTCCGAACGTAATGCTTTGTGCTTTAGGCTCCATGTGACTGTTGTGCTTACCCGAGTTGAAGGCTACTGTAGGGGACGTGTGACTAGTAATCTCATTTACCCTTTTTGTAAGGGAGGGATTCACTACTGGTGTCCCTTGAGGTACCTGTTGATCACCTACGCATACTACACTTGGCATATTGCTGCTATTACTCTGATCGCTGATATTATGTACTTGATCTCTAGTTTGCATGCTCAGTGGTTGGACCGAGCTTCCCACAGACGGCGCCAATTTGATGACTGTAAAAATCGTCAGACAGTAGATGTCATGTGATTGACCACGTAGAGTAAGGGAACCGATTCAACGCACGACAAACTAGGTTAGATGTTGGTTAATTTATAGACTGCACTCGGTTGTGTCGAGCTACCTACGTACCCAAGGTATGTGAGATCAAGTCAGTTCGTAGTTCTTTAGTGTGCTTATTCTCAATAGCCAGTGAATTTTTATTGGGGGAGTAGATAATGAGCATTTCCCAGTTCCTCTAAGGTATTTATATGGATCTGGCAGTGGGCTACGGGCCATGGGCTTCACTTTGCCAGCGGCCCACCTGGCCTAATAATATTACCCTTGGACTAATAAAATAGCCCAAGTACTCTTAATGGGCCACCAGCCCTTTTTGGGCTCAACTAGCGTGTTTCAACCCACGGGCGATGCCTCGGACCCATGTCGGGGGCGGGCCTTTTTACGGTAATGCCCCTAGACATTTTTAACGCACATCATATATATAAAGAGATGTCATTCAGATTACATCATTAAAACAGTTGTTTATTTATATAAGAACTGTCATATTAACATAACTGCGTTTTTGTAAGTGTCTGTCAAATGATATCTTGTATGCAATGGATATAATCTCCTTTACTTTCCAAAGTAATTTGAATGTGTTTTCGGCCAAAATAGTATTTTCAAGGGGAGAGGATATAACCATATGCGATTTCCTGTGTCTATGTTTTAGGTTTGACAATGTGAGATCTTTTCAATCTGTTGATTAAATTACCTTTACCGACATTAGACAAATCAACAAAACTAATTTTATTTCGTGATGTTTAACAAAGAAGACACCCTAACAACTTTAGACAACCTTATTCTCGTACATTAATAAAGAATCGAAATAAATGCAAAAGTTATTTACTCCTGATATTATACCTTTTGAATGCATTTAATCCTAATATTATACCTCACATGGCCATGCTATTATTCTCGTAATTCTGTTGATAAATTATAATTTATTCGTAAGATGGTAAGCATAACTCTCAGTGGTAATTTGATCTTTTTATGCAGTTTCTTGAAATTATGATTCCCTTATTTCCTGTAGAGTGCCTGAAGTGACTGAAGTAACTGGCATAACTGGAGGCAACCTTAAGTATTTGGAATGGATTAAAAATAGTAAGAGGGACTGGGACGATCAGGAGCGAAACTGGATATGATTATATATTAAATATAGGATAATTACACTAGGCATCCTAAAGTTTTCTAAAATTATAAAAAATATCCCCTAGTTCAATAAATTACATCTAACATCCCAATGTTTCATGTATTGATGCCAGATTGGATGGAAAGTGTCAAAAAACGTAAATGCGCTTACGGAATATTTTTAAAATATAAATATTAAAAAAAAAGTTGAATTACCACATTGCCCCTCTACATCTCTAGATTTACTCCAAATACCAAATTTTAAAATAAAAAATCAAACTTAAAAGTAAATATATATATATGTACATATTTATATATGTGTGTGTGTGTGTGTTTTATCTAGAAATTGGGCATGGACCATAAATTAGGGAGAAAATTCGTCCAAAAATGGGCATAAAATTGTTGGAGGTGTTATGCCCTCAGATGTCATAGAAGATAGAATGTATAGGGCATATACATTGTAATTAAATTATATAAAGGCGTTTGAGTTGTTTTCTTATTAGCATTTGTAAGATAAAATAAACAACTGAAAGTCCATGACATTGAGACGAACCTTCTACTCCCTATGGGTTAGGAAGAATAGCACTAGAAGAATTCGGTACTCATTGTCTAAATAAGTTCACAAGTCAAAGAAAGTACTGACTGGACATTAGGAACAAATAAGACTTGTATGACATAAGCTTTGACGTGGAAGTGCTAGTCAAACACTAAGTGGTAGTGGGAGCTTATATCATAGACATGTCAGTTTGACTGATTTGTTCGAACACGACTCGCATCGGTTCTGTCACATGGGTTTCACTCAATGACAGTCAATGATAAAACTGATATATTATGACAAGTACACGTGAACCTTAGACCTGAGAAATCACGTTGAAAATATACTTGTGATATCAAGTTCGTCATTAGAGTAGTTAGACTCAATTCACCCATTGGTGGAGTCAACCTCGAAGTGCAACTTGATAGACTAGAGTAGTTAGACTCAATTCACCCATTGGTGGAGTCAACCTCGAAGTGCAACTTGATAGACAAGTAGCAGTCTTAACTGATTTGCAAGATTGGAATTTATTCTCTCATAAGTGAATGAGCAATTATCCTATGCCGTCATGAATGAGTGAGGTCGAAAGTCTTTGGCCAAAGGAATAGCGAATACTAGTGTTAGACACAAGAGTAATCTTATTGACCTCGACTCATTATGTACTCAAGCATATAGTCAAGTACTGTGAGTTTGACTAAACCATGACTCTCACTGGACTGGGATATTGTTGGGTTTGTGTCCTCGATGCCAAGTAGGACTTAGAAAAAGGCACTAGTTTATGTTGTACAACCTAATATTAATATAAAGGCAATAGTAAGTTGTTCATATAATTCTTAATGACATCTATAAGTCATAAATGAACAACTAGTCCATGTGTGTCAAGACAAACCTTCACACTCCTTATAGTAGTTAGGGAGATAGGCACTGGAACGATTTGGTACTTGATCACTTAAACGGTTCGCAAGTTGGAGAATCTCAAGTGGCCATTGAGATTCGTGTAGACTTCTATGACACATGCTCTGGCAAGGAGTGTCAGCTGAACACTATAGGATAGTGGAAGTTTGTGTCATGGATACATTGATTGGATTGTATTAGTGTATTCAAACACGGCTCGTAGTAATCCAATCACATGAGTTTTTACTCAGTGACTGTCAATGATCGAATTACTGATTATTATAGTATGCGTGAGCCTTTGACCTGAGTAATCAAGTTGAAGATGTGTTTGTGACATCAAGTCTGTCATTAGAGTAGTTAGATCCAATTCACCTGTTGGTGGGGTCAACCTCGAAGTGCGGCTTGATGGGCAAGTAGCAGTCTTAACTGGTTAGCAAAATGGAATTCGCTGTCTCGAAAGTAAATGAGAAGTATCCTATGTGATCATAGGTAAATGAGGTTAAAGTCTCTGGCCAGAGCTCATGAACTAACCTGTGTTGGACACTAAGGGTAGTTTGGTAATCTCATACTATAATACTTGAGCATAGTATCGAGTCCTGTGAGTTTGACATATTCCATGACTCTCACTCGATCGGGATACGTTAGTGAAGGGCTTATACTCATACAATATTCATAATCTAGAGGTTCGTAATGACATAGTCATTTCGTACTCGGTTGGGCTACGATGTGGATCCACGGTGCTAGCTAGGTGTCACCCACATCCTTTGGCATCCTCCCATTGCCAATCGAGACGAACCTAGAGAGTCGCGCTAAAGGAATAGATCGAAAAATTGATTGTTGTATTTGGAAGACTTTTTGGTAATTGGTCCTTTGGAAGGACGAATTAATTTAACTAGTTGTTTAATTGGATTAAACATGATATTAAATTAATTATGTTGACTACGTCAACTATGATGTTAAATAATTATTTAGTTGGTGAATTAATTAGAATATTAATTTAATCTGTGTATATTTAATTGGATTAAATATTAGAGGGTTAAATTAATTGGGCTAAGCTGACTAAGTCAACATAGCCCAATAGAAGTCCAATTGGGCCTTAATAGGCGTGTGTTTGGTGGGCAGCTCTAGAGACATAAGAATTCATAACTCAGTTCCTCCACCAGAAGATACAACACAGAGAAAATAAATTCTCTACCACTCTCTCATCTAGCTACCCCGAAGAAAAGAGATGGAGATTTTCGGAATCAATTCCGACACGTGATAATCTAGAGACTGGACACATGGACCGTTGAATGAAGATTTGAAGAGTCGCACGGATTGGTTGAATACACAAAAAGGTAGGGCTCCGTATGGTTGTATTTTCGGAAATGAATGTTGACTTTATTTGTTTGTTTGGATGTATTTTTAGAATTTGATTGAAAGTAGTGTAGATGTGATATAAAGTTGATTTTTATTAGGATTTGATATATGAAATGATTGAGTTGGTTATGAATGTGATGATGATGAGAAAAAAAAATTTAGAATAATATTTTTTATCAATAGTGTGATGAGTTTTGTATAAAGTAATATGTGTGTGTGTGTGTATACACACACACATAGTATAATATATATTTTATACAATAAAATAAAATAAAGAAAAATTAAAAAAGAGAGAGAGAGGGGAGGGGGGGGACGGGGCGGGCCGCGGGGGGGGGGGGGGGGGGGGGGGCTTCCTCGATGTGTGCTGAAGAGTTTCATTTTAGTTTTTGTTTTTTCTGTCACCTTTTCATTTCTTTTGTTCTTTTTAGTTTTTTATTTTTATCTTTTTTCCATTTCGTGTTTTCTTTTCAATTTTACGTTTCAAAAGTTTAAAAAAATTGAATCTTGCTCGTCTATATTTATAATACTTAGTGTGATTATACGGTTCGCATTGGACAAATATAAAAGTGGCATGTGCTCCATATATACAATATTTTATGAAATGTGTAAATTTGAGTATATTATGAATTTTTGATATGTACGAGTATATGATGCATATATATGAGTACATGGGTACAAGTATATTACGAATTTTTGATGAAAGTTACAGTGAAAAAATCAATTAACAAATACGAGAATGAAAATAAACGAATGTATGCGTATATGTGTACAATACGAAATAAATTATTCGGGAGAACAAATACGGCTTATTAACATAATATTTTGCAAGATGTATTGCACATACGCACTTTTACACTATAAAGAAAATGGATTTGAATTATTAGTTATTAGTTGACAATAATCAAACTTTTGATAAATTATTAACTTTTGTGCGTTTAAAAAAATAATATTCAATTAATAAAATAATAATTTTAATATAATTTTCAAATTTAAAATAACATTATAAAAGATATGTAATGTGCATTATTAACTTTTCAAATATTTTTTCCCTATTATTCAAATTATATATTATTTAATATTAATAAATGGAATATTTGAAAAATTGAATATAAATTTTTATTATAAAAAATATGAAAAAGTAAAAAAGAGAATAAGTTGGATAGTGGGATAGTGTAATTAACAATGAAAGATTGTGAAAAGATCGAAATGGTGAAATGATTAGTTGTTATATAGGGGAATGTGTAGAAGTATTTAAAATTTGACCATTTTTTGTAGAATTTGGCTTGGACTGTGCATTTTCATTTTTTGGTGATCCAAAAAATGAAAATATTTTTTAAATTCCTAACCATACAAAACCTAAGTTTTTCGCATTTGCCTTTTTCATTAAAATCAACAAACAACGAATTGATCTTGGCTTTGGGAATACATATATGATTTTAAATTTCCGCTGCGCATGATACCAGGATTCCCAACAGTGGAATCAGAGCCAAATTTGTTGGCTTCGTTGATTTTATGTGCGTGTTCTTCGTTTTCAAATTGTATGGTCATGATAACTATCCAATTGGTAATTTAGAATTATCAAATATGGATCGAGAAATCTGAAATTTACAGATTTAAGAATTAATTCGATAGGATCAATTTTTGTGTTAAAATCTGAAATATGATGTATCGAATTTTCTGAAAATTGAATTGCTGGAAATCTGGAATTCTTGTTTTGATACCTTTCTGGAAAAACCGATTGGATCTGTGTTATGGGTTTGAAATCTGGAAATTATTTATCATCGGAAATGGGGGTGAATTCGCCGGTGTTATGAATCTGGCAACGCTACTGCAGACGAACGTGTCGACAGAAGTGCCGAAGTGCGCCGTTGAAAACAACACTGGAATCGCTGTCGGAAGAAGGTTGTACCGCTGCTTGAATCGCCGGAGAAGACGATGACGGAGACAGTTGCTTTGTGCGACATAGATGGCGTCACCAGAAATTCGCCGGCGCAGGGCCGTCAGATGCGATGATGGCGCGGAACGTGAAGAAAAAGGAGAAGATGGGATGCGGACTGTTGGGCTAGGGCATTTGTTGTGTTGAGCTTGGTCCAATGCGTAAATTAAACCACTTGAATTTATTAAATGAAAGCCCAAGCTGATTTTATTTAATTAATAGGGAGTTGGGCTTGGTCCACTCAGATTAATTAAATAAATACGCAAGCTTGCTTAATAAATTAATAAGGAGTTGGGTTTGGCCCACTCGGATTAATCTAACCCCTAGCCCAACATCTGGTTATTTTTGGAAATGGGTCTATGAGTTAGCTTGGCCCAACTCTCAGTATTTAAGTGAGCACGGGTTTATTTGGGTTGACCTAATGCTACCCAATTCATTTAAATTGGTAAAGACCCAATACTAAATTTTAATTGGATCCTTCTTCTAAATTAAAGTCTTCAATTAAATTAAATAGGATTTAATTTATAATAAATTAAATTGGATTTGATTTATATTAAATTAAACTGGTTTTAATTTATTCTTCCAAATCAAATGGGATTTTTGTAAACGATTTAATCTTTCCTATCAAAATTAAATTGAATTTAACTTTGTAATAAACTAAATTGGTTTTAATTTTATAATAAATTAAATTGAATTTGATTTATTTTTTAATTAAATTGGATTTAGTTTACCTATCAAAATTCAATTAGTTTTAATTAATTTTCCAATTAAATTGGATTTAATCACCTATCAAAATTGAATTGGTTTTAATTATGTACTTAATTAAATTGTTTTTAGTTTTGTAACAATTTGTGAGCCCATAGAAATTAAATTAGATTTGATTTTACTTTGATTAAATAAGATTTAGCCCTTCCATGGAAATTATATTGGATTTAATTTCACTTGAATTAAATTATATTTAATCTTCCCATGATAATGAAATTGGATTTTAATTGTTCGTAAGTTAGATTTTTTGATCGCATGAAAATTAAATTAGATTTAATTTTACTTCGATTAAATTTGATTTAGTATTAGTATAAAAATTGAAGGGGATTTAATTTTTCAATAGTTAAATTGGATTTGATTATTAAATAAATTAGATTTATTTTTATGCTCTTGTTCACATATGTGTCTTGTATATGATGTATCCTTGTTATATGTGATGGATACACTTTTCATGGACCTAGGATTTATTTATTTTTCGTTTATGTTGATGCATGCTTAAAATATTTATCAGGTTGATTAGCCCATTGGTTTGGACCGATCTAGATAGTCCATGAAAATGTATGATAATAGAACTGCTAGGTTTTTCTACGCTTTAAATGCATGTTAGCATGATAGTTGTTAATATGCTTTGTGAGACCTTAATTAAATATTTAAATTCTCCCAATTAAATAATACTGAGTTAATAAAGGGCGCTGGGCGTCCTCTCCCTCCACTAAACTCAGTAAAATTAAAATTATACTCGGTGTATGGCATCTTCCTAGTTAGTGGGGGTCATACATTTGTATATAATTTGAAATTTTAATTAAGTGCATTGGATGCCTTAATCGAAGCATATTTCACCCCAAATATCATTAAAGGGTTGTCAGGTGAAATTCAAATGTTAGATTAAAAGGAGTTAGTGGGAATAAACTTAGATAGTTCACAAAATTATATATCGTTAAAGGGTTGCGGTTTGGTGAATTTTGGGAAAAGCAGATTGAATTATCTATTGAATAGATTGGTGTTAGATACCACTTTAAAAGGTCAGTAGGCCATATATCGTTAACGGATTGCAACCTAATTAGCTATTTAAAGAACTCAATCACTCACTACGAAATCTATCCAACGAGATTTTCCAAAATTGCAGTGGGAGTCCAATGTTTTGAAAAATATACTGGGAGTCAAGTAAAATTAAAGTCCTAATTTTTACTTGTGTACAATATATAAACACCTAATTGGTATCTTGGTTTATTGTCTGCATTAGTTTATATCTCTCTTAGATAAAAATTCATTTAGTTAATTATGTTCAATGATTTTGTCAACACTTGACTAACCAAATCAACTGACTTGGGACTTGAGGATGTTCCTCAGTTTAGCGTCATTGAATTTTATGCTTGAAGCAAGCATTACTCAAGTCTAAGTGTGGGACGCTGAGTAGGGGGCTTAATTATGAGGCGCACTGGGTATAGAACTAAGTGTTCTATGACCGATTTTCTCAACTTCTTGTATTCTACATTCTAGAGCTATTGCTCATGTTTGAAGAATTAGAAAGAAGTGCAAAAGTTTGGAATTAGTATACTGTGAATACAAAGACTAGAGAGCGTGGTATGCTAGAAAAAAATAAAAATAATTGTTTAGCACCTAAGATTAGGTTATGACTTATGAGCATAAGATTCACGAGTTAGGAGAAACATGGGTACAAGCCCATTGGGATTGGATCCCTATCCAAACTTAAGAATCTTATCTCATAGGCAAAGAACCGAATCTCCCTTCACAGGGAAAATATTAAAAGGCCACTCAAGTTCTAAAGTTTGGTGCATACCGACGTCTGTGGTTGAAACTATGGTATCATATTAGGACACTGCAATTGGATTGTAATGTCAAGTATATGATTGCCTAATTCGACCCGTTCTTATGAGAACATAGCATAGTTTCACAGCTGATACTTCCCGCGACTCTATAATTGAATATGGTAGTAGTATGCAAGAACGAGACATTGTTGGACATGACTCATTCTATGCTAAACTACATGGAATTGCCCAAATTCATAGTGAGTCATGTGCTGCTCATAGGTATATCTTGAATAGATGTCCCTCTAAATTCATTCCTAAGTCACTATATCAGACGTGGCGCAAATGGAAGCCTAATCTTAAACATGTGATGGTATGGGGATTCCCAACCTACGTAGATAAGATAAAGGTAGAGAATCTGGAGGCTAGGTTCTTAAAAAGGCGTATTGTTAGTTATCCCATGGATTCAGTGAGAGAACTCTTTTTACCTACATAATGGTCAAAGGATCATTATGGACTTAGAGTTGGTCTGGTAGAGTATCTCAACCGCCTAAGATATATGGTGGTCTTCTACAAAGAAAGCATAAGTTGTATGTTGTGGCAGAGGGAACCATAGATACAATCCCTCTACGCATAACAAATCGATGGTGGATATGGACTCTACGAGAAGGTGTAAGACTTTGAAAGTGAAGATGGATTCGATGTCTTTGAATCAATCCTAGGCTCTAGTAGATCGCCTTGAGAGTGTTGTACTCATCAAAGGCGAGTACATCTACAAGAGAAAGATTGATTCAAATGGCAAAGTCAGGCTGATGGCGAAAGGGTGTAGTCAAAAGAAGCGCATTGACTATGAGGAAGCCCCTTTGCTATAACTAGAATCTTACTTTCGATAATAACACACCAAGATTATGAAAATCTGGCACGTGGATGTGAAGACTCGTTCATGAATGGTTTCCTCAAGGAGAACATCCATATGGAACAGCCCAATGGTTTCACATCTGAGGCTGATTCTCATAAAGTCTATGTGCTGTATAAATTCACTTGTGGGTTTAAACAGACCTCTCATAGTTGGAATCTTTACTTTGATGACATGATTTGGAATTATGATATCATCAAAAATGAAGAGGAACCATGTGTATGCAAGAAGTTCAGTGGGAGCGAGATGTCATTTTTGGTACTATATGTAGAGAATCCTCTACTTGTGGGAAATGATGTGGGCCCATTGACTTGGATCAAGACATAAACGTTGAGCATATTCTGCGTGAGAGACTTAGGAGAAGCTCCTTATATCCTTATAATTCGCGTCGACGGAGGTAGAGCGAATAGGATGATGGGGCCCTCCAAGCCCTTTGCTCAGAATAAATCCTAAAGAAATTTAGGATAGAAGATCTGAGAAAGGGATCTTACCTATGAGGAAGAGCAATGGGTAGACATAAAATATATCATAAAGTATGATAGGAGTCATTTTTGCACCTGCTTTTAGCTCTTTTATTGACGATTTAGGTTCATTAATAGCGTGAATTGTGCCACTCGTACCTGTAATATGTGTATTAAGTGAATTCAGGCACTAAGCGACGATGCACGAAGAAAAAGGCAAAAGACGACGTATCGAACGACTTCCTAAAGGATGCTTCGCAGATCGGCGCCCAAGCGCCAGTTAGGCCACGCCCAGGCGCCTGCCGAAGACAGAGCACAACAGGCCACGCAGTGTGGCGCCCAGGCGACACACATCCCACGCCTAGGCGTCGTAACTTCCGCGCCCGAGCGCCACTGATCCCGCGCCTGGGCGCCTTTCAACTTTTCTCCCAAGTTATCTCTACCACATATGCGGTGCCTAGGCGCTGATCCACCCGTGCCTGGGCGCTGCTGTAACCGTTTTTGGAAGCTATAAATGGAAATTTGCAGCTCATTTGAAGGGTTGGAAAATCTGGGTTTGTGAAGGCATTTTCTGGGGTTTGAGCCATCATTTCATCTACTTTGAAGGGGGAAGAAAGAGATAGGAGCTAAGGATTGAAGTTTTAAAGCAAGGATCCATCATCAAGCTATTGAGGGAGTTTTAATTGCTTGCATTTACATGTTTATTTCCATGCGTATGTATATGTTTGTATTAGATTTTCTTAAAGCCTTTTTGAGAGACTAAATTGTAGTACTAAGGCCATGTGAAGGCCTATTTTACAAATCAATATATGTGAAGTGAATTTTCGTATTAATTCTCCTATTGCTTTGTTTGTTGATTTTGTGCTTCTATCACAATCATATGCTTGATCACCAAATGCTTGCTATTGTGCCTATTCTATCCATTCGAAAGAACATAGGTTAGGGTGCAACAACAATCAACGCATCATCCTAAACTAATGTGGAATTGTCCCTAGAAGTAGGTAAAGATTTTCGGGTGCTGTCAGCCAGATTTATCCGGGGAAAATCTAGAACGTTAATGCGTGGTTATTGATTAGATTCTCGGATAGACATATTTAGAGAACCGTCAACTAATCATAGGATTATTACGAGCCGAGACATCGGATAATAGTTAATTAAGGATTTTTCACCGAAGCAATAGGAGTCTAATAATTCGAAGAGTAGATCAAGTATATTGATGAGTAGATTAGGTTGTAGCATGTGCCTTAGTCGTTTTATCACTCTTGAGATTTAATCTATAGTTCGTTTCTCTTTTGTTCTTCGCTTGTTTACTCGTACTTTTGTCTTTTTTGTATTAATCATAAACTAAAATACCTAGTCCTTGTGGTTCGACAACCCGGACTTTTAGTCCACTTTTATTACTACACACGTCTAGTATACTTGCTACCAAGCACGTTAAGCCTTAGCGTGTCAAGTTTTTGGTGCCGTTGTCGGGGACTTGTTTATTTTTAGTTTTTGATTTTCGTTTACATTTTCATAATTCTTAGTTGTTGTTTATTTCTTGCTTTTCTTTTATTTTCGTATTAGTTTAATTTTATTTCTTGTGTTAATTGATAGGTTTGGTTTATGGTGCATGACCCGCTCCTCCAACGAGCCCCTATTCAATTTTGAGCCCGAGATAGAGCGTGTTCTTCGGGCTAGTAGACGAATGTGAGAAATGGCCCACAATTTCAATCCAAATCCGAATGGGAACTTTCCCGATATGAATCTCCCGAAAAATAGGGAATGGTTGCAAAATACACTCCAAGCTATGCAACCGGCACCTCCACCGCCTCCTCCATCGGTTCGTGGTAATCAATCACCCCGGGCACACACTACAAAGGGACCCGTTGTCTTCCCGGACTTTGCTACTCCACATTTCCACATTCCTTCTCATATGTTCGGGATGGTTCAAGCGGAGCCTTTTTATGGTGACTAGAGAGACTCTCCTCATGACCACCTAGATCACTTTGAGAATGTGATCTCTACTATGCAATTCAACCCACGAGATCTAGATGTCATACGCCTCCGATTATTTCACTTCTCCTTGAGAGATGAGGCGACTCTTTGGTACAAGTCATTGCCCCCACAGTCAATTGGAACATGGGATGATCCAGTAGATGAGTTTCTCAACAAATTCTTCCCTCTGTCAAAAATGAACGAGCTTAGAAGTGAGATCAAAGGGTTCAAACAAATAAGGAATGAGTCTTTAGCATCCGCATGGGCAAGGTACAAAGGTATGCTATAAAAGTGCCCTGATCACAATTATACCTGAGACGAGCAACTGCAACATTTTTATAGTGGAGTCCGATTTCGGATTCAACACCGACTCAATGCGGAAGTCGGTGGTGACCTTTTGGGTCTTGATTGTAGGACCGTGTGGATTAAGCTTGAGCAAATGGCTAGAGAGGATGAACTTTACCCCGAAGATGATGATGAGCTTCCTCCACCAAATCGAAGGATTGCTTGTGTACAAGAATTAGAGGAAGTGGTTGCCCCGGAACTGGAGGTTGTAGATGTAATTTTGTCGGGAATCATAATCGACACATGTTGAACTTTCATGTTCCCGAAAACTTCCCAAAGAGACCAAACCCCGCACAAAACCCACAACTAGGCATTTACTAACCTCCGAGACCTCCTTTCAACAATCAACCCTCGAGGCCTCCTTTCAATAACTCACCTCCGAGGCAAGGAAATCTCAATGTACAAGGGCAAGGGCAAGCATGACCTCCCACAATCGACGAACGACTTGATGATCATATAAGAAAATCGGATACATCGATCAATGAACTCCGCAATATGATGAAGGATATGCTCATGGAAATGAAGGATATGAGGACACAAATGGGTCAAATATCCTCCGCGGTGAGTAGAAGAGCCCCAGGTACTCTACCAAGTGACACGGAGAAGAACCCAAAAGAACAGTGCCATGCCCTTGTTTTGAGAAGTGGGAAACAAGTTGAAAGTGATCCTGTACACACATCCACACCTGAGCGCCATCTTGACGGCGCTGAGGCATCAACCATCCCGCACCCAGGCGCCGTATCAGCGCCCAGGCACCACCTTCTGTTTCTTTCGGCCCTAGTCCTTCAATTCCAACTTCGTCTCCTCCCATTGAGATCCGTCTTCCCTTCCCAAATGCACAGAAAAAGAAAAAGAAGGAGATGGGCCCGAGTTTCCTCCGTATTCTGTCTATTCTTTGTGAGGTGAGGACAAATATTCATTTTGTGGACGCCATTTTGCAAATGCCAAACTATGTTAAGTTTTTCAAGGATATTCTATCTAACAAGCAAAAGTGGGAGGAAAATGAAATTGTTTGTCTTACCGAGGAATGATCTGCCGTTCTACTCAACAAATTGCCAACAAAGCTTCAAGATCCCGGGAGTCTCACAATTCCGTGCACCATTGGGCCCTTAACATTCGAGAAGGTTCTATGTGACTCGGGCGCTAGTATCAATCTCTTCCCGTATTCTCTTTTTAAGAAGTTAGGCCTAGGAAATCCCAAGCCGACATCAATGAGCCTCCAACTTGCCGATAGATCAATTAAGAGTCCGAAGGGGATAATAGAAGATGTTATTGTCCAAGTCGTCAAATTCTATTTTCTGGTCTACTTTGTGGTCCTTGATATGGAGGAAGATGTTGAGGTGCCCTTGATCCTAGGAAGACCATTCCTAGCCACCTGTAAGGCGGTAATTGACATTGCCAATGGTAATTTCACCTTAAATGTGGGAGATGAAAAGGTCACGTGTGATGTTTATAAAGTTCTCAAGCATCCACTTGATTATGACTCTTGTTTACGTGTTGATACCTTTGACTCTTTGATTAGTGAGACTTTTCACGTTTGATGACCCACTCTAGACGTGCCTTTGGTAATCCATGGATGTTGATTCGGCAAGTGAGGGGCAATTGGCAACCGTGCTTAGTTTAGAGAAACATTCTCCTTATCGTGTAATGAGGATTGAAAAGCTAGAAAGATCACTCTCGGCCCCTCCTCGGCCTTCCATTGAAGAGGCCCCTACTCTTGACCTTAAACCGTTACCTTTGCACTTGAAATATGTTTTCTTAAATGATAATAAAATATTGCCCTTAATCATCTCATCTTCTTTAATAGGGGAACAAGAGGAACAACTCATGGGGGTGTTGAGGGCCAACAAGAAAGCTTTTGGATGGACAATTGCGGACATTAAAGGCATAGCCCTACTATATGCATGCACAAAATACTCATGGAGGACTCCGCCAAGCCGACACGTCAACCACAAAGGAGGTCTAACCCACAAATATAAGAGGTAGTCAAGAAAGTGGTTATTAAGTTACTCGACGCAGGTATAATCTACCCTATCTCTGATAGTGCATAAGTCCTACTCATGTTGTTCCAAAGAAAAGGGGCATAACTGTGATTAAAAATGCAAATGATGAATTGATTCCTACACGTATGCTTACTGGGTGGCGAGTGTGCATAGATTATCGTAAGTTAAATGACGCCACCCGTAAGGATCACTTCCCCCTCCTTTTCATTGACCAAATGCTCAACAGGTTAGTCGGGCATGATTTTTATTGTTTTCTAGATGGATACTCCGGCTATAATCAAATTTCCATAGACCCCGAGGACCAAGAGAAAACCACTTTCACTTGTCCTTATGGCACATTTGCTTATAGAAAGATGCCATTCAGATTGTGCAATGCCCCAGCCACCTTTCAAAGGTGCATGATAGCAATTTTCCATGACATGGTTGAGGAGTTACTTGAGATTTTTATGGACGATTTTTCTATTTTTGGAACATCATTTAATACATGTCTAGATCATTTGACTCGTGTTCTAAAACATTGTGAGGAAATCAATCTTGTTTTAAATTGGGAGAAGTGCCATTTCATGTTCCGGGAAGGGATTGTGCTAGGTCACAAAGTCTCTCATAGAGGGATTGAAGTGGACCAAGCCAAGATTGAGGTCATTGAGAAGCTTCCCCTCCTACATCGGTTAAAGCCGTTAGAAGTTTCCTTGGGCATGCCGGTTTCTATAGGCGGTTTATCTTGAATCTTTCTAAAATTGCAAAACCATTATCTAACTTGTTTGTTAAAGATGCACCGTTTGATTTTGACTCTACTTGTATGCAGGCATTCCTCACTTTGAAGGAGCGGTTGATATCCGCCCCCATCATGGCGCCTCCCGATTGGAGCTTGCCCTTCGAGTTGATGTGTGATGCAAGTGACACCGCGGTTGGTGCGGTACTTGGCCAACGGAAGGAAAAGGTATTTCGAACCATCTATTATGCTAGTAAGACTCTAAATGATGCACAATTGAATTATGCAACCACGGAAAAAGAGTTACTAGCTATAGTGTTTGCGTTTGACAAATTCCATGCCTATCTCGTTTTGAACAAAGTAATTGTGTACACCGATCACTCCGCACTAAATTACTTGCTTGCCAAAAAGGATGCTAAACCTAGACTCCTTAGGTGGATTCTACTACTTCAAGAATTTGACCTTGAAATCAAAGATAAGAAAGGAATAGAGAATGTAGTCGCCGATCATTTGTCTAGAATAGAGGTCCCTAGTCCCGAACACTTGCATGATACACAAATTAGAGAAAAGTTTCCCGATGAACACTTATTTGCTATATGTGATGACCCAACTCCCTGGTATGCAAATTTTGCTAATTATCTTGTCAAGGGAGTTCTTCCCCCGAATATTACTTTCCATCAAAAGAAGAAATTATTATTTGATGTGAAGCCATATTTGTGGGACGAACCATATCTATTTAAGGTTTGTGCAGATGGCCTCATTCGAAGATGTGTCCCCGAGGAGGAGATAGCATCGGTTTTAGCTCATTGCCATGACATGCCGGTAGGTGGCCATTTTGGGCCTTCTAAAATAAGGGCTAAGGTGCTTCAATCAGGTTTCTTTTGGCCCACACTCTCTAAAGATGCATTTCTGTATGTCCGATCTTTTGATAGGTGCCAATGAACAGGTAATATCTCTAAAAGACATGAAATGCCTTTAAATAGCATGCTTGAATGTGAATTATTTGATGTTTGGGGTATTGATTTCATGGGACCTTTCCCTAGTTCTTGTTCCAATAATTATATTCTTGTTGTGGTTGATTACGTCTCAAAATGGGTTGAAGCCGAGGCTTTACCCACTAACGATGCTCGAGTGGTTACTCAATTTTTAAGGAAAAGGATTTTCACTCGTTTTGGAACCCCTAGAGCTATCGTTAGTGACGGGGGCAACCATTTTTGCAACAAGCAATTCGAACACTTATTGAACAAATATGGGGTGAGGCATAAAATTTCAACTCCCTACCACCCTCAAACAAGTGGGCAAGTGGAGGTGTCTAATAGGGAGATTAAACGTATTCTTAAAAAAACGGTCAATGCATCTAAGAAGGATTGGTCTCTTAAGCTAGATGACGCCTTATGGGCTTATAGGACCGCGTTTAAAACCCCGATTAGCATGTCCCCATATCGCCTCGTTTTTGGTAAAGCATGTCACCTACCGATTGAGCTTGAGCATCGTGCCTTTTGGGCTATTAAATTTCTAAATTTTGACTCTACACTTGTAGGTACAAATCGATTGCTCCAATTGCCTGAGCTCGAGGAATGGCGCCACCAAGCTTATGAGAATGCCAAACTTTACAAGGAACAAAAAAAAACATGGCATGACAAGCATATTCTTCCTCGGGAGTTTCACGTGGGCGAGAGAGTTCTCCTGTACAATTCTCGCCTTCGACTCTTTCCCGGGAAGCTCAAGTCAAGATGGTCGGGACCATTTCTTGTATCTCGCGTATACCCCTCGGGTGCCATTGGACTAACAATAGATACAGGACAAACCTTCATGACAAACGCTTAGCGGTTGAAGCACTATATGGGGATTGATGGACCAAGGGACAAAGTGTCCATCCCTCTGGGGGATCCTCCATGATTCCATATCTCAAGTCGAGCTACCGACTATAAACTAGTGCTTCTTGGGAGGCAACCCAAGCTCTCTTTTCCTTCTTGTCTTTTCGTGTTTTTAGTTTAGTTTGCTTTGTTTTCTTGTCCTTAGTCTTTGTTTAGGTTGAGTTTCTCATTGTGTTGATTGTTGTCTTTCCTTATTTTTGCAGGAAACGGACTAAACTTTCAACACGTCAAAGCTACGCCTGGGCGCCGTGTATATCGCGCCTAGGCATTAATCGTCCTCAGTTGCCAAGTCGCTTCGCAGATCCACGCCCAGGAGCCATATCACTCACGCCTGGGCGCCGACCCACAACATGTTTAGGTGCCATCACACCGCGCCTAAGCGCCGAACAAGACCAGAAGTCACCATTGCTTCGCATCATGGCGCCTGAGCGCCACTAATTCCATGCCTGGGCGCCGATTGAACCACGCCCAAGCATCATCTACCCCATGCCCGGGCGTTGACTGAAGTCCAACAGGCCAATTTGTGCTTCGCAGGCGCCGTCATACGCGCGCCTG
Source organism: Buddleja alternifolia (assembly GCA_019426215.1). NCBI lineage: Eukaryota > Viridiplantae > Streptophyta > Magnoliopsida > Lamiales > Scrophulariaceae > Buddleja > Buddleja alternifolia. Next base: position 3,277,070 of record CM033398.1, on the reverse strand, counting down.
GGCGCCGCTCAGGTATTTAATTCATCTTTCAGTCAAATTAGGTCAACTTCTTTTCATCATCTCTCTCTCTACACCTCTACTCCGCCGTGCCCACCTCATCTTCGCCCCAGAACCGCCGGTTTCCGCCAATCTCTGTCTCTTTTGTGCTGTCTAAATCCGCATCCGCCTCCGCCACGCTGTGGGTTCTCATCTCTGGCAAACATCCGTGATTTTCCATCCTATTTCCGGCCACATTAAGCAATAAGGTGAGTGATTAGCTAATCTTCTTTCACATTGTGCGTATTTGAGCCCAATAGGGCATGGGCGTGTCGATTTATGCGATTTTCTGCCGGAATTGTTGATGTTTATCGATTGGTTGCATTGGGGGTGTTAATTTGCTGTTGTGTTAGGATTTACAGTGAGTTTTTGAGCATTCCTTGCAATATTTCATTTCCAATAGTGTAATTTCGGCTAAGGGGTAGTTGTATGTGGATTTGTTATTCAAATTTGTGTCTGAATCGTGGTTGATTGGTAGGAACTGTTTGAACCTTTGAAATTTTTTAGTGGGGCTCAAGTTGAGGTTTCTGGTGTTGTTGGGTTCTGAATTTTGGGCTATACAGTATCGTTTCAGCATTTAGGGATTGATCGTTTGGGTTGTTGTTAGATACCGTTACGCTACTACAATTCTATACACAATGCCTAAGCAAACCTCAAAACAATCTAAAGGAAAATGGAAGGTCGGGGAAGGATCCTCTACCAACCCCGAACCCCCACAGGACCCAATATCACCGACTATAATTTCCCATTCTTTACACCCAAAAGCAGAACTCATTTTTAACGGGTTATACAGTCAAACGGTTATCAAAGAAAAGCCTTTTGCTTCCAGTGCTAAGAGTGTCGTGAAAGCCCTCATCGAGTTCCATGTTTTGGATTATTGTTGTGGCCCCTTAGAGGCTATTCGCCTTCCCTGGATTCAGGAGTTTTATAGTACCGGGTCATACCTTTCCATCACAGACAAAGCGGGTTGGAGGGCACACACGATTGAGGTTTGGGATCGCAGGTTCAATTTTGATGCCATCGCTCTTAGTGAGTGCCTCGGGATGGCGATTCCCCCGACTTGTGGGTATCTTGATCTCCACAAGCTAGATGGGACATACACTGTTTCACTTGACGAGGTCCTTGGGGTCATTGCTATTGAGGGTACGACTTGGCCTGAAGGGGAGTCATATTTACCCCATCGTATCTTGCTCCCCGAGGCAGCCTTTTGGCTTGATTTCATTCGCTTTAACTTTCTCCCGAGCTCCAACCGATCAGAGTTGAACAAGGACCGTGCCTTGCTTGTGTTTTCCATCATGACTGAGCGACGGGTTAACTTCGTGGGGTTGATCCACTGAACTTTATTAGGGCATATCAAGAGGATGGGCATCAAGTTCACTCCAGTGGTCGACCCGACACAGATCAAGAGAAGACGTGAAGATAAACGGGAAATATGGGGGCGCTAAATAAAGTTCACCTCTTTATTTAGCCCAAACGAGAAATACGGGAAATATGGGGGCAGCCTTTCAAATGCGAGAGTACAGACCCTTCCAATTCATCTCTTTCATTCTCGGACACCCCAGCTTCAGCCCATCCGCCTATGCCCCCCGAGAGCTCGTCCGGCTCGTGGCACCGGATCCAGCCACACCACATCGTTTGATGTGGAGATCCTTCGGACTAATCTGCAGGAGTTGAGGACTGATATGTATGCCATGATGAGTGAGCGATGTGCTTATTTTCGCCAGTTGTTCCGAGAGCAAGACGCATTCTTGGGTTGTGGGTCATTTGACTATTTAGCGCTCCCATATTTCCCGCACTTTTTCGCTCCTCCTCCGGATGATCTGATTGGTGTTGGTGCTATAGTCATTAGGGGTGATTCAGCTGAGCCCGAGAGAGGCACGGATGATATGCTCGACGTGGATGATATTATGGGTGTAGACGAGGATGAGGGGGGCCTTGAGACGAGAGATGATGATTTTGTCGACCGTTTTTGTTGGGAATTATACGAATAAAATGCAGTGGAAGGTAAATTTAATTCCCAAAGCCCGAATCATCTCTAATCCTCGTGTTTAATTGTGTATAGAAAAATTACCGTTCTCGCGTATGTTGATTTCTGAACGTGATCCTTTTTCTAACGCTGAATTTTCCAATGTCTCTAATTCGTCACGCCGGAATCAAAAACGAAAAACTTCTCCTTTCTTCCTTGTCAAAGACGGCTATAGAGAGAGAGAGGTGGGAGACTTTTTCTTGGAGAAAGAGTTATGTAAGTTGCCTTGTGTTATTTTTCACCTTGTGATATATTTATATCATTATGAAACAATAACACTAGCATGCAAGAGCCCTATTTGGGCATCTATTTGGCCGCCCCTTAGTGGGCTCGGAAGCCTTCGGGCTTTCGTCTTGCTTGCTAATTAATTAATCGGATCATTTATTTATCCAATAAATAAATTGCCAATCCAATTAATTCAATTCCTAATTAATTTATAATTCAATTTCTCCAAGAAATTAATTAACTCATTAATTTAATTAATTAATTAAATTATCCAATAATTATTTGATTAACTACGGTATCCAATGCCGTGAATTTCTCTCAAGTCTTTTTCCCATGTTTTTCCTTTTCACTTCTCAATCCTCCCAGGTGGCCTCCTTCTTTGGCAAATGTGCCCATTTATTCAAAAACTGAGCTACAGGCTTTTTAATTCTCTTAACTAGGCTCCTTCCAAGAACAGTCAATGGAGTCAGTAGTGTATGTCCATCATCAGTTAAAGTAGGAAATTATGTTGTCACCTTAGCAGTAGGAGAAATGGACCTCTTAAGTAAAGACACATGGAACACTTGATGAACTCTTGCTGTAGTTGGCAACTTTAATTTGTAAAGCAACCTTCCCAACTCTCTCAATCACCTCAAATGGCCTGCAGTTGGCACTTCTTCAGGACTGAGTTTCTTAACTGGCAGGTTCCTCTCTGTATTAGTGGGTGGATTGCTTGATGGCTGTGGGTTACTGGGATTTATCTATTACATTTCTGTAGTGAAGTAGGTACTCAACTCGTGCCCTTATTCCAGCTTCAAGTGAGGCTTCTTGCAACTTAGTGTAATGACTGGCTGCACTCAATGTATTAGCATTCAACATTTGAACCACTGCCCGCTCTCATCAAGCTATTCCATATAAGCACCCACTGATCCAATCTTTCTGGGCTTGTTGAAATCTCCAAATATACTGCCTTGGCCTGCATCTAAGAACCTTTCAAGTATCATCCCTGTGAATCTCTCCCATGTAATGCAGCGCCACCCCCCCATGAAATATAATCCTAGTACCAACTATAAACCCTGTTGGGAATTATACGAATAAAACGCAGCGGAAAGTAAATTTAATTCCCAAAGCCCAAATCATCTCTAATCCTCGTGTTTAATTGTGTATAGAAAAATTAACGTTCTCACGTATGTTGATTTCTGAACGTGATCCTTTTCTCTAACGCCGAATTTGCCAATGTCTCTAATTCGTCACCCCGGAATCAAAAATGAAAAACTCCTCCTTTCTTCCTTGTCAAAGACGGCTAGAGAGAGAGAGAGGTGAGAGACTTTTTCTTGGAGAGAAAGTTATGTAAGTTGCCTTGTGTTATTTTTCACCTTGTGATATATTTATATCATTATGAAACAATAACACTAGCATGCAAAAGCCCTATTTGGGCGGCCAAATTAGTGGGCTCGGAAGCCTTCCAGCTTTCGTCTTGCTTGCTAATTAATTAATCGGATAATTTATTTATCCAATAAATAAATTGATAATCCAATTAATTCAATTCCTAATTAATTTATAATTCAATTTCTCCAAGAAATTAATTAACTCATTAATTTAATTAATTAATTAAATTATCCAATAATTAATTAATTAATTACGGCATCCAATGCCGTGAATTTCTCTCAAGTCTTTTTTCCATGTTTTTCATTTTGCACTTCCTTTAAGCGACTCTTTAGGTTAGTCTCAAAAGGCAATTGGGAGGAATCCAAAGGGGTGTGAGTGATATCTAGCCAGTCTCGTGGCTCACACCGTAACCCAATTGAGAACGAATGAATAGGATCATTCCAAACCTTTACGCCGTGAATACCGTACGTGTATAAACCTTTTATTCTTATATCCCAGTCAAGTAAGAGTCATGGTTTAAAGTCAAACTCATATAACTTGACCATATGCCTAAGCTCATAATAAGTCGAGGTATTTAAATGCTTTGGCCAAAGACTTTCATCCTCACTTATTCATGATCGCATAGGATATTTTACTCATTCACTTATGAGAGAATAAATTCCATATTGCAAATCAATTAACAATGCTACTTGCCAATCAAGTCGCACTTCGAGGTCGATTCCACCAACAGGTGATTTGAATCTAACTACTCTAATGACAGACTTGATGTCACAAGTACGTCTTCAACTCGATTTCTCAGGTCAGAGGTTCACACGTACCAATCACTACTTATCAGTTTCATCATTAACTGTCAATGAGTGAATACCCATGTGATGAACTGATGCGAGCCGTGTTCGAACATATCAGTCCAACTGACACGTCTATGATATAAGTTCCCACTACCATTTCCATAGTGTACGACTGACACTTTCTTTGTCGAAACTTACATCATACAAGTCTTTATTCACTATTGATGCCCAATCAATATTTCTTAGACTTGCGAACCCTTTTAGATGTCAAGGGTCAAACCATTCAAGTGCCTTTCCTCCTATCCCATAGGAGATAGAAGGTTCGCCTTGTCATCAAGGACTTTACGTTGTTTATTCACACCTTATAAATGCCTATAAGAAAACAACAATCAACTGTCTTATATTAATAGAAAAACCATAGCTTAGTTACAATATTTATGCCCTATAAATCTATCCTCTTTATGGCATTCGAGGGCATATACTCTAACAATCTCCCACTTGCACTCAAGGCCATTTGCTGTGGTATTTAATACCTATCTTTTTTAGATGTTTTTTCAGCACCGCCTGTGCCAATAGCTTGGTCAATGGATCAGCGACATTGTCGGTTGAGGCTATTTTCTGAACAGCTATTTCACTTCGTGCAACGATCTCTCTTATGATGTGATATCTCCTCTCTATGTGTTTGGATTTATTGTGAGATCTAGGTTCCTTCGCTTGCACTATAGCTCCGGTGTTGTCACAATAAAGTGGCAACGAGAGCTTTATGTTAGGAACCACTTGAAGTTCCTCAACGAACTTCCTAATCCAAATAGCTTCTTTAGCTGCCTCCGAGGCAGCTATGTATTCAGCCTTCTATGGTGGAGTCTGCGGTTGTGCTTTGCTTGGAACTTTTCAAGTCACCGCTCCACCATTTAGAGTAAATACAAATCCCGAGGTGGATTTTCGGTCATCAACATCAGATTGGAAATCCGAATCAGTGTACCCGTCCACCCTCAGGTCACCACTTCCATAAGTGAGAATCATATCCTTAGTTCTTTTCAGATACTTTAGGATATTCTTCACAGCTATCTAATGTTCCTTACCAGGGTTTGCTTGAAATCGACTAACAACGCTCACAACATAAGCAATGTCGGGTCTAGTACAGAGCATCGCGTACATCAAGCTGCCCACAGCAGACGCATAGGGTATAATGTTCATTTCTTTTCTATCTTCCTCACTTTGAGGACACATAAATTTCGAAAGATGTATTCCATGTCTCATAGGAACCCTTTCTTATAATCTTCCATCCTATACCTTTTTAGGACCTTTTCTAAGTAAAGGGCTTGAGAAAGTCCTATCATTCTTTTGGTTCGATCTCTATAGATCCGAATCCCTAGAGTATAGGTCGCTTCTCCCAAGTCTTTCATGGAGAATGTACTCGAAAGCCACTTCTTGGTTGTGGTGAGCATTCCTATGTCATTCCCAATGAGTAATATGTCATCTACATATAACACTAGGAATGTCAACTTGCTCCCACTGACCTTCTTGTAAACACAGGGCTCGTCTTCATTTTTGATGAAGTCAAATCCTTTGACAACTTCATCAAAACGTAGATTCCCGCTACGAGACGCTTGTTTGAGTCCATAAATGGATCTCTCAAGTTTAAACACCTTATGAATATGCTCCTCGAATTCAAAACCTTTAGGCTGTTCTATATAGATATCCTCTTCTAGGAATCCATTTAGGAAAGTAGTTTTGACATCCATTTGCCATATTTCATAATCTAGGTGTGCTGCTATTGCAAGTAGAATCCTTATTGATTTGATCATAGCCACTGGCGAGAAGGTTTCTTGGTAGTCAATTCTTCCTTTTGACTATGCCCTTTCGCCACTAGCCTGGCTTTGTAGGTGTCTACTTTGCCATCAACACCAATCTTTCTCTTGTAGATCCATTTACACCCGATTGGTTTTAACCCTTCAGGTTGGTCTACAAGTATCCAGACTTGGTTTGCATGCATCGAATCAATCTCAGTTTGCATAGCTTCACGCTATCTAGCAGCATCCACATCCACCATCGCTTGATCAAAAGTGGAGGGATCATCTCCATGATCATCCTCTAACACAGAATGGAGATCCAACTCCCTCTGCATTAGATATCTTTACCTCTCAGGCGGTTGAGATACTCTATTTGATCATCGTGGTTCTGGTTGTGTTACAGAAGGTTCGGTTCTCACTCCCTGTGTAGATGTATCCAGTGGGGTTTCATTTTGTTCTTCTAGAACAATCTTTCTACCCGCTCCTCCTTCTTGAATGAACTCATCTTCAAGAAAGTGGGCTTGTAAGGCTACAATGATCCTTTGATCATTGTGCAGGTAAAAGAGGTATCCTATAGAATTTTCAGGATATCCAATGAAACGTCCCTTTAAGGACCTAGCCTCCAACTTGTCCACTTTAGCCTTTTTGACATAAGCCGGATATCCCCAAATTTTTATGTGGTTAAGACTTGATTTCCTATTTCTCCACATTTCATAGGGAGTCAGAGGAACGGACTTGGACGGACATCTATTTAAAATGTGTGCAGTTGTAAGCAGCGCGTGACCCCACAGTGAAAAGGGTAAATCAGTGTAGCTAAGCATGGAGCGAACCATGTCCAACAAGGTTTGATTCCTTCGCTCTGCTACTCCATTCAACTGTGGAGTCGCTGGAGGTGTGAGTTGCAATACTATACCATTCTCTCTAAGGTATAAGTCAAACTCGTCGCTCATATATTCTCCTCCTCGATCAGATCGAAGAGTTTTTATACGTTGACTTGTTTGATTTTCCACTAAAGCCTTGAATTCCTTGAAATTGTCAATGGATTTAGACTTATGCTTCATTAGGTACACTAGACCATATCGAGAATGGTCATCAGTGAAGGTGATAAAGTAAAGGAAACCTCCTCTGGCCATTTCTCCAAATGGACCACAAACCTCAGTATGCACTAAACCTAAGATTTGTTGGGCCCTTTCAAAGCTCCCTGTGAAAGGCAATCTAGCCATCTTGCCTTTGAGACAAGATTCACAAGTAGGATAGGGACCCAATCCCAGTGGGCCAATTGGCCCATCTTTTTCCATTTTGCGAATCTTTTGTTCGCCAGCATGGCCTAGTCGAAGGTGCCATATCAATCGTTGGTTTATTTCAAGCCTACTACGTTTCCTTTGTATAGTATTCACTGCATACTCATTCTGGACACTAAGGTAATACAATCCATTTATCAAAGAAGCAAAGCCTACAAAAATATTACCATAATAAATGTTGCATCGTTCATCAATAAAACGGAAAGTGTAACCATTCTTAACTAAAACGGGAATAGAAACAATGTTTTTAAGCCCATTAGGCAAAACCAAAACATTATCCAGTAATAGTACATGTTCAGAATTTAAAAACAACGAGGTAGATCCTATTGCAGTAGCCGCGACGCTTTGCCCGCTGCCTACTCTGATCTTCACCTCATCGTTGTCCAGCTTCCTTCCTCGCATCAGATCCTGATTTATACAACATATGTGAGCACTAGCTCCAGAGTCAAGAATCCAAGATGTAGAGAAGACGGTCATAGAACAATTAGTTTCATGAACATAAAGTTCCATACCTTGTGCGCCAGGCCCCATATTCGGACAGTTCCTTCTCCAGTGGCCCAGCTTACCGCAGTGTAGGCATCTGTCTATCTTTTGTGGCCTCTTTCGCTTGCAAATCAAAGGAGCTTTCCCTTTTCCTTTATCGACACCACCCTGAGCTCCAAGCGCGCCAGCCTGCTTGTTGGTTTTTCTCTTCTTATTCTTCGCCCGTTTGGGCCCAGAAGTGATAACCAAAGCAGTCTTTTTTCCCTTTGACTTCAATTGAGATTGTGCAGTGTTTAATTTGTTCATTAGCCCAGCTAAGTTGCATCCAATCTCATTGCAATTGAAGTTCATGACGAATTGGGAAAAAGAGTCAGGAAGGGACAGCAAGATAAGATCGGTCTGAAGTTGCGGGTTCATTGTAAAATCGAGAGCTTCCAATATCTCGATCCTCGATATCATTTTGAGGACATGATCCCAACCTTCTCCCCTTCTCTCATTTTGGCTCCGAAGAGCTCTTTAGATATTTCATATCTAGTAGTCCTACTGTGCTCGCCATAGAGCTCGACCAAGTGCGCCAAGATAGCCCTCGCTGTCGTCATCTTGTCGTGGGACCTCAGTAGCTCATTCGTCATAGAGCCAAGAATGTGCCCATGCACTCAGACGTCGTCCTTTACCCATTTTTCATGAGCTTGGACTTCTTCTTCATTGGCACGTGTTCTGGCAGGTGGAGCAGGGATATCAGTGTCCAACACGTATCCTAGAGACTCCATATTGAGAACTATTCTCAAATTCCTTAGCCAATCCACGTAGTTAGGTCCGGTAAGGATATTCTTTTCGAGTAATACGGAAAGTGGGTTGATTGTCATTTTTGAAAAACGAGAGAGATAAAATAAATAACTGCAGAAAATAAGCCAGACTTAATTAGATTATTGAACTAAACTAAAACCAAGTTTAAAATCAAGGACTTCGACTTATAACTTGGCTCGCACTACATTTTTCAAAATTTCACACTCCCACTGTGAAAAGACGGAAGCGATCGTTGATGAAAACTTTGTGGTGGGGATTGAGTTCTTTAATTAATATAATGGATGGCAACCCTTTAACGATATTTGGTCCATTACTTAATTAAAATGATGTCAAACATCAATCTATCAAATAGACGGTTCAATCATATTTATCCCATAATCCACAAAAACCGCAACCCTTTAACGATTTATTGGTAATGTGGACTATCTAAGTTCATTCCCATTAACTCCTCATAATCTAACATTTGAATTTCACCTTGCAACCCTTTAACGATATTTGGGGTGAAATATGTCTCGATTAAGACATCTAATGCACTTAATAAAATTCTAGAACTAAATCTTGATACATGACCCCCAGTTACTGGGAAGATGCCACATATGGATTTAATCCATGATCTTATTAAGTTTAGTGGAGGGAAAGGATGCCTAGCACCCCTTACTAACTTAGTATTTTTTTTGTTTGGGAGAATTCATGTTCTAAACATTTAATTCGTCTCACTTTGCACATTTACCAAATTTATATAGCGCATATTGATAACACACATGCTTCATACAACTAATGAACATACATCGAAAGCAATAATACAACACACAAGTCTATGGGCTTTTATCTAGAGGGCCCAAGCCAATGGGCCATCATAAAATTGAAAAAGAAAAGCCTAGCTAATCTTCGTGGGCTCCAAGCTCCTCTTCTTTTGCATGATCTCCATCTTGAAAGGCCTATTCTATTTCTATTTATTACAAGAGATAATTTAAAACCTATACATAAATCTAGAAATAAAATAAAATGGGCTCAAACCGGCCCTTACAACCCATCAAAAGAAATACATAATCAAAAGAAGCAACCTAAGCCCATAGACATACGTCACCATCACATAATACATGTTTGCGATAAATAAAGCACTTATGTTGGTAATTAATAAAAATTAATTAGTCCAACTTAATTAATTTCCACAATAAAATTCCAAATTTTATTGATTCATATGAAAATAATCCTATTTATGAGAATTCCTCATTTAAATAAATAACTTAATAAATAAAATTCTCCAAGAGTTTATTAATTAATTATTTCATTCAAATAAAAATCAATAAAAACTATATTGGGCTTAATTTTATCAAAATTAAATTACCAACCATTGGCATATTCAAAATTAATTAATTAGGCCCAATAACTAATTTATTGAATTATCCACAATTTTAATCAAAACAATTTGGGCTCCTTTTTAATTAAATCCGAGTCATTATCCTTTTGACCCACCCAGATAACTAAAACAGCCCAAACACCTATTCAATTAAAATTTGGACCTTAGGAAAATATAACCCAACCCACGGTTTAATCGTTCTTAAAATGGCACGGCGTTGGGGGCCCACCCAGTGTGCACAGTGCGCACGCTGTGTGCGCAACAGGAGGCCGAAAAAGCCTCCTATTGTGCGCACAGCGCGCAGACTGCGCACGCTTTTTGCGTCGCGCTTGTCTTAAGGTTATACTTCTCCTATTCTCATAAAATTTAAATGTCCAGATTCGAAACTCATTAAAATAAAAATTTCATGAAGAAACTGCAGCGAGATTCAGAATATTTTCATATGAAAAATACGTTCAAAGCATGCCTCAAAAACGCGGAAAAACAGTCAATCACATAAGCAATTAAACACAGAATTCAGAAATTGGCTCTGTTACCACTGTCGGGAATTATACGAATAAGATGCAGCGGAAAGTAAATTTAATTCCCAAAGCCCGAATCATCTCTAATCCTCGTGTTTAATTGTGTATAGAAAAATTACCGTTCTCGCGTATGTTGATTTCTGAACGTGATCCTTTTCTCTAACGCCGAATTTGCCAACGTCTCTAATTCGTCACGCCGGAATCAAAAACAAAAAATTCCTCCTTTCTTCCTTGTCAAAGATGGCTAGAGAGAGAGAGAGAGAGAGAGAGAGAGGTGGGAGACTTTTTCTTGGAGAGAAAGTTATGTAAGTTGCCTTGTGTTATTTTTCACCTTGTGATATATTTATATCATTATGAAACAATAACACTAGCATGCAAGAGCCCTATTTGGACGTCTATTTGGCCCCCCCTTAGTGGGTTCGGAAGCCTTCGGGCTTTCGTCTTGATTGCTAATTAATTAATCGGATAATTTATTTATCCAATAAATAAATTGATAATCCAATTAATTCAATTCCTAATTAATTTATAATTCAATTTCTCTAAGAAATTAATTAACTCATTAATTAAATTATCCAATAATTAATTAATTAATTACAGCATCCAATGTCGTGAATTTCTCTCAAGTCTTTTTCCCATGTTTTTCCTTTTGCACTTCTTTTAAGCGTGACTCTTTAGGTTCGTCTCAAAAGGCAATTGGGAGGAATCCAAAGGGGTGTGAGTGACACCTAGCCAGTCTCGTGGCTCACACCATAACCCAATTGAGAACGAATGAATAGGATCATTCCAAACCTTTACGCCGTGAATACCGTACGTGTATAAACCTTTTATTCTTATATCCCAATCAAGTAAGAGTCATGGTTTAAAGTCAAACTCATATAACTTGACCATATGCCTAAGCTCATAATAAGTCAAGGTATTTAAATGCTTTGGCCAAAGACTTTCATCCTCACTTATTCATGATCGCATAGGATATTTTACTCATTCACTTATGAGAGAATAAATTCCATATTGCAAATCAGTTAACAATGCTACTTGCCCATCAAGTCGCACTTCGAGGTCGATTCCACCAACAGGTGATTTGAATCTAACTACTCTAATGACAGACTTGATGTCACAAGTACGTCTTCAACTCGACTTCTCAGGTCAGAGGTTCACACGTACTTATCACTACTTATCAATTTCGTCATTGACTGTCAATAGGTGAATACCCATGTGATGAACTGATGCGAGCCATGTTCGAACATATCAGTCCAACTGACACATCTATGATATAAGTTCCCACTACTATTTCCATAGTCCACGACTGGCACTTTCTCTGTCAAAACTTACATCATACAAGTCTTTATTCACTATTGATACCCAATCAATATTTCTTAGACTTGCGAACCCTTTTAGTTGTCAAGGGTCAAACCATTCTAGTGCCTTTCCTCCTATCCCATAGGAGGTAGAAGGTTCGCCTTGTCATCAAGGACTTTACGTTGTTTATTCACACCTTATAAATGCCTATAAGAAAACAACAATCAACTGCCTTATATTAATAGAAAAACCATAGTTTAGTTACAATGTTTATGCCCTATAAATCTATCCTCTTTATGGCATTCGAGGACATATACTCTAACAGTTTTGTCAATGAGGATGATTAGCTTGTCTATTTAGTCTTTTCCTGTTTTCTTTTGTTGGATATTGATCGTGTTTTGTTGTTAGTTTCTGTAGATGTTTGTTTTTCGGATATTTTGTTATGTTTGTTCCATCCGATTGTTTTTCGTAGAAGCATGTTTGTTTTAGTTATCTTGTGTTTTGTTGTTGTTTGTGTTTCGTTTCTCGCTTCTATCCATCTCTTAACGCTTTGTCCGGCTAGCATCATTTCGTGTGTAGTTGTTGCATTCATTGTTCCCACCGCTATTGCCACTCTTGGATACATTTGCATTCGGGGACTCGGGTTTGCTTTTAAGCAACCGTATGGTGATGTGTACTTTACCCTTTTTCTTTTTCGAACATTGGGGACAATGTTCATGTTATGTTTGGGGGGGGGGGATACTAGATCCATTGTAGTCGTGTTTCTCCATGCGTTTATATATTTCGGTCCAAGTTTGGGGGGGTGGTACCTCTACATGTGAAACTTGTGCAATTTTGAAAAATTTTGGATAGAATTTCAACCCTTCACTCGATGCATTGAGATTGGTTAATTTGAATACATAGCATGTTTTCTCTATCAATTTGGATTTAATGACTATACACATCGTTTCCTTGCTTGCGGGACCCTAAACTAGACTAGATTGACCTTAAGATGATTCACATATGCACATAAGTCGAGGGTAGAAGAGTTTAGTGGGTACCCATTGTGAAACACTTAAAGGCTTGATCCCAGAAATATCAATCTAGAATTTTCACATGTGTTATGAGTTGAGAATGTTAACTTTGTATGCTTAACAAGAATAAAAGAGGTTGAACATTGGTATGACTGCAAAAGTCAGGCTTAATAGATACTGTGGGCGAAGAGCACCATACCTAGAATACTGTACTATTATGCTAATTTGAGCTAAGCTCAAGCTAATGCAAGTGTTAAGTGAATAAGGACCTAGTTTGGTTTTGTGGCCTTTGACACTCGAGCGATTAAGCCCGTAGGATTGTCTCTACACTTAATACCCTAAAGCCGTCCGGTTTGGGAGTTATTGGCCTAAAGCTAGTTACAAGGGTGTCATAGAAAGCCTAAGAGAACCGAACATTGCACATGGTCTAGCCTTTAAGGTTTTGTGTTAAAAGTTGCATAAGTTAACGCCTAAAGTGGATTAAGTGATGAATTTTAAGTGGTTATGAAGTTCTTTTCAATTCTCGTGCCATGTGACTAATCGAAAATTGATAGATATGGGATTAATGCTTGAAAAGTGGTAAAAATGCCACTCGACTATAATGCTTGACATTTATTACACTTCACCCTTAGGATGATCTTTTCAATGTTAAGGCGTAACATGAGCAAGTGTGTGACGTGTATATATATGTAAATTTGAGCTTAAATAGATGAATTCATGCCATCGTGTTTTATTAATCATATTGATTTGCGTTGATTGATCGGGGTTGAAAATCTTTCGATTTTGTGGGTGTATCGTATGCAAACCCTCACGAGACTATAACTCGTCCTTTGAGCTAACTCAAGGGTTTAAAGGCTTGTTGCTTTCGCTGAATGCAACCGTGTACTCCACGAAAGCGAGTTAGGTAGTTTTTCCTTCTTTCTGTTTCTCCCGTGTGTGATGATGATTTTCTTTTCCTATCCTATAGCTCTTATTGCTCGAGGATGAGCAATTGATAAGTTTGGGGGGGTTGATAGGAGTCATTTTTGCACATGCTTTTAGCTCTTTTATTAACGATTTAGGTCCATTAATAGGGTGAATTGTGCCACTCATACTTGTAATATGTGTATTAAGTGAATTCAGGCACTAAGCGACGATGCACGAAAAAAAGGGCAAAAGACGACGTATTGAACGACTTCCTGAAGGATGCTTCGCAGATCAGCGCCCAGGCGCCAGTTAGGCCACGCCCAGGCGCCTGGCGAAGACAGAGCACAACAGGCGCCAGTGATCGCGAGTTACGGTGCCATACATCCCACACCTAGGCGCCGTAACTCTCGCGCCCGAGCGCCAGTGATCCCGCGCCTGGGTGCCTTTCGACTTTTCTCCCAAGTTATCTTTGCCACGTAGGCGGCGCCTAGGTGCCAATCTACCCGCACCTGGGCGCCACTGTAACCGTTTTTGGAAGCTATAAATGGAAATTTTTAGCTCATTTGAAGGATTGGAAAATCTGGGTTTGTGGAGGCATTTTCTGGGTTTTGAGCCATCATTTCATCTACTTTGAAGGGAAAGAAAGAGATAGCAGCTAAGGATTGAAGTTCTAAAACAAGGATCCATCATCAAGCTATTGAGGGAGTTTTAATTGCTTGCATTTACATGTTTATTTCCATGAGTATGTATATGTTTGTATTAGATTTTCTTAAAGCCTTGATGAGAGGCTAAATTTTAGTACTAAGGCCATGTGAAGGCCTATTTTACAAATCAATATATGTGGAGTGAATTTTCGTATTAATTCTCCTATTGCTTTGTGTGTTGATTTTGTGCTTCTATCACAATCATATGCTTGCTATTGTGCCTATTCTATCCATTTGAAAGAACATAGGTTAGGGTGCAACAAGAATCAACGCATCATCCGAAACTAATGTGGAACTGCCCCTAGAAATAGGTAAAGATTTTCGGGTGCTATTAGCCGGATTTATCCGGGGAAAATCTAGAACGTTAATGCGTGGTTATTGATTAGATTCTCGGATAGACATATTTAGAGAACCGTCAACTAATCATAGAATTATTACGAGCCGAGACATCGGGTAATAGTTAATTAAGGATTTTCCATCGAAGCAATAGGAGTCTAATAATTCGAAGAGTAGCTCACGTATATTGATGAGTAGATTAGGTTGTAGCATGTGCCTTAGTCGTTTTATCACTCTTGAGATTTAATCTATAGTTCGTTTCTCTTTTGTTCTTCGCTTGTTTACTCGTTTTATTGGAATTTACTTTTGTCTTTTTTTTATCAATCATAAACTAAAATACCTAGTCCTTGTGGTTCGACAACCCGGACTTTTAGTCCACTTTTATTACTACACACGTCTAGTATACTTGCTACCAAGCACGTTAGGTCTTAGCGTGTCAAAGTACTTTAAAAGAACTTCGGATAAACTTTTCGTCTATGCCCATGGAGAACTGAGAGTGGAAGGTTATACTTAATCGGACTTGGAGTCTGATCAAGATGACTGTAATTCCACTTTGGGTTTGAATTCAACCTCAACTGTGGATTAGTAACTAGGAAGAGTTCCTAGTGAAGTATCCACTACTAAGAATGAATATGAAACTGCCTTGGAGGCTGTCAAGAAAACTGATTGGATCTGAAGTTCGTGGTAGAACTTCTATAGGTCCTTGTTGTGCAGCTGGATTGTCACTTTACAGTGATGAAATGGAGCTAATACGCAGGCTAGGGAACCGAGGTCTCACAAATCTAGACACAATGTTGAGAAATACAACATCCTTTTGATGGATCATTGGAAAAGGCAATTAAAGCTTGCAAAAAATAACCTCAGCCGGTAACACTACTGACCTACTCACTGGGCCACTATCACAGGCGGTGCTAGAGCGACATCTTTAGCAAATAGAGAGCCCCCGCCCGTTTGAGCCGTTGCGAGCCGGAAAGTGTACCGGCTGTTTTAGTCGCGAAAGGGATGCTTGTTAAATTATATTATTTATAATAATAATAATAATAATAATAATAATAATAATAATAGACATATAATATTCTATATCTATCTATAAACAATAATAAAAAAATATCAAAAAATCCGACAAAGCCAGCACCGAAACTTGTTGCTTTCGTGGGATACCATAGCGATTGGCATCGAGTGCAAGTTGGAGATTGTTGGGTTTGTGCCCTCGATGCCAAGGAGGACGTAGAAAAAGGCATTAGTGTTGCGGAAAATAAACCAAACGCAGCGGAAAACGGAATTTAATTTTTTTTTCAGATTTCCCCATAATAGGATCAATTCCGGGGTTTTATCACACGTATGTACGATAGGGTAAACAAACTTTACCCGTTGTAGCGAAGTGGTTGAAAAAACTCACGAGCCTGAATTCTTCAAGTTCTTCACAAAATTACTCCAGGTGAAAATTTGATGATCCAAGAAGTCTAATTATTCTGCCTCTAAATTGTCTCGCCGAAAAAACTTGATGAGAAAAAATCTTCCTCTTTCTTTGGTGTAGACCGAAAGCTAGAGAGAGAGAGAGGGAGGGGAGTTCTTTTTCTTGTGGCTTAGTGAATTACAACTTATGACCTAGGTATTAACTAATGTGATGCATTTATATCACTTAAGTTAATACCTTGGGCTCAAATTAAGCCCATAAAAGGCGCCTAGTGGAAGCCCCTCTTAGGCCTTGGTGTGCCACTTGGTGCACCAACTTGATCTTAATGTAATCTACTATTTAATTTATTAATTCAATCTAATTAATTAATCTAATTAAATAATAGATAATTTATTTAATTAATTTTATTTCTCCAAAAATAATATATTAATTAAACTATAAATGAATTTACTTATTTCCTCAAATAATTAATTCTATTTAATTAATTTTAAGTATCCAATACTTAAAATATTACCACAAGAAATATTCCATTTTTCTATCAATTTTTTCTTTTTAAGCGTGACTCTCTAGGTTCATCTATATTTGGCAATGGGAGGATTCCATTGAAAATGGGTCCCACCTAACCAGTCAAGTGGTCCATATTTTAACCCAAATAAGATGAGATGATTAGAACATTTTTACCTTTCCAATTGTAAACACCGTATGAATATAAACTTTTCGTTTCCTTATCCCGATCAAGTGAGAGTCATGGTTTTTAGTCAAACTCACTGAATTGATACTATGCTATATTTATAATAAGTTCAGATCAGTGAATGCTTTGGCCAAAGACTTTAAGATATAGCTTACTCAAAAATGCATAGGATAATTCCTCGTTCACGTTCGAGGGAACGAATCTTATCTTGGATATCAATTAAGACTACTACTTGCCCATTAGGTTGCAGTTCGAGGTTGACCCCACCAACGGGTGAATTGGACTAACTACTCTAATGACGAACCTAATGTCACAAGTATATCATCAACTAGATTCCGCAAGTCTAAAGTTCAGACACACCTATTACAACTTAATTAATTCTTTCATTGACTGTCAAAGAATTAAAACCCATGTGACAGAATCGATGCGAGTCATGTCTGAGTCCCACTATCTCCATCAGTGCATCTATGATGTGAGTTCTTCACTACTTCCTACTGATTGATGGACACCTTTCTCTTCAAAACTCATATCATACAAGTCTTCATGATTTCCAATGCCCAATTGAAAATCTTTGATTTGCAGACTATTTTAGTACACAAGTATCAAACTCCTCTAGTGCCTTTGAGAGTTAACCATTGTGTTCATGGACTCATAGATGATTACAATATATAAATGTCAATATAAAAGTAAACAACTAATAGTCTTTTATTGATCGATTTAAAAACGATTACAAATTGATAATGTCCTATCATTTACTAATCCTCTAGTGGCATTTGAGGACATTAACCTAACAATCTCCCACTTGGACTCAATGCCAATCACTATGGTATCTAATACCCATCTTTTCAAGATGTTGATCCAACACTGCCTGTGTCAAAGGCTTGGTCAATGGGTCAGCGACATTGTCTGCTGAATTTACTTTCTGAATAGCTATATCGCCTCTTCCAACAATTTCCCTTATTATGTGATATCTTCTCTCTATGTGCTTAGAATTGTTGTGAGACCTTGGTTCCTTTGCTTGTGTAATAGCTCTGTTATTATCACAATAAAGCGGTAATGGTAGCTCCACACTAGGGACCACTTGAAGTTCTCCAAGAAACTTCCTAATCCAAACACCTTCTTTAGCAGCCTCTGAAGCTGCTATGTATTCTGCCTCAGTGGTGGAATTAGCGGCTGTGCTTTATTTCGAACTTTTCAAGTCACCGCTCCACCATTGAGCATGAATACAAACCCTAAAGTGGACTTATGATCATCTACATCAGATTGAAAATCTGAGTCAGTATATCCTTAGTTCTCTTCAGATACTTGAGGATATTTTTTACAGCAGTCCAATGTTCTCTTCCCGGGTTAGCCTAAAAACGAATCACCACGCTTACTGCGTAGGCTATGTCTGGCCGTGTGCATAACATGGCGTACATCAGACTACCCACTGCAGACGCGTAAGGCACCATACTCATTTCTTTTCTATCTTTCTCACTTTAAGGAGACAAAGACTTTGAAAGGTGCACTCCGTGCCTCATGGGCAAGAAACCTTTCTTAGAGTCTTCCATCCTAAATTTCTTTAGGACTTTATCTAAGTAAAGAGCTTGGGAAAGTCTTATCATTCTATTTGTTTTATCTCTGTAGATACGAATACCTAGGGTATAGCTCGCTTCTCCCAAGTCTTTCATGGAGAATGTATTTGAAAGACATCTCTTGACTGATGTGTGCATTCCTACATCATCCTATGAGTAGAATGTCATCCACATATAAGACAAGAAAAGTGATTTTACTCCCACTAAACTTCTTGTAAACTATTAGGAAATTTCTTGTTAGATGTTTTGATGATGATAAGATAGGATTTTATGTTGACCCCAAAAAGAATGTAAGTTTATATTTCCATAGAAGCTATGTACAAGCGTTTGAAAGTTTGTAATATTAATTAGGCTTGTAATTTTTATCTTTATAGATTTTAGACTAAGTATTAGATACAAAATCGTTAATAGAATTCTAGGTGAGTCTATTAGAGATGTAGTTGAAGATCAGCGTCTGAAGTCAAATGAAGATGAAGATTTGTTCTTAGCGTCTGTTAAACGCTAAAGGACTATTTCAGGATTTATGGATCAAGCGCTCAAAGCACTCCAACAATTAGTATCAGATTCACCTAAAATAAATCCTCAAGTCATGAAGGACTTAAATGCAATCATTCAACGAAAATTTATTTCCAACGGGAAATAAATTCAAATACATTAAATGCCTGATAAGAGCATTAAATGTGATAAGCTATTATGACTTCTGGATAGGCCACCTTTTGACTTGACTGTCAGAATTTCAAACTTCAAATCTGCTCCCGTCCAATTGGAACCAGCAAGATTTTAGGAATGTCAGAGAAAAGGCTGTTTCACGCGCTCACTTGTGTCCAACGGACAAATCCCAAGAATTGCCTATAAATAACTCATTCCAGCAAACCCTAAAAATAACGTACATACACAAGAAAGTAAAAACTTTGCTGAAACTCGTTCTCAAGAAAAGCTTAGAAACTCCATAGCCAAAACCTTTCAAGATTTTTACATACATTCCAGACAGTCACAAATATCTCAAACATCTTCCAAAAAAGAAACCTAAATTCTTACTGATATATTCCAAGTTTTTTGATCTTTCCAAAAACAAACAAAACCTATGTGACAAAACCCTCAACCTTTCATCTGAGTGAGAAAGTTGTTGAACCCCTTATAGGCAGTATTTTTGAGTGAGAGAAGCTTGTAGAAGAAGATCTTCATTGGTGCTGAAATCTGTATGATCAAGGAGCCCGAGATCATCTTTCTCCTCTTTACTATCTTGTAGAAGATTCTGTGTGATTCTTTCATAATCAACTTGGAAAATCCCCTCCAAGTGAAATAGGAGAAGAAGGACGTAGCTGGGATTACATCACCCAGTGAACCTTACAATTTCTCGTGTTATTTACTATTATTATTGTCTTTCTTTATATCTTATTATTTATTCTGAAAAAGACAAACTAAACTGCCAAGCGACTATTTAACCAAAATGAACGCTAAAGCTTTAAACTTATTTCCGCTGTGCTAACCCTGATTAAGTGATCTAAGTATTACCCTACTTTGGTAAACTGCTAAAATCACTAAGTCTAAGTTATCTTTACTGAAGCGCCTGACACAAGCGCATAGCTTTCTAAGCGTTCTAATCTTTAAAAAGTGATACGAATTTTTGAAGTCGAAAAAGACTTCAGGGTCTATTCAACCCCCTCCCCCCCTTCTAGACCCTTTCGTATGCCACTTGGGACCACCAAGTGGTATCAGAGCGGTTGAAGTAGAAACCTAAGCGTTTCGAGCGTAACTGCTTGTTTAGATCTATTTTTTCTAAACTTAGTCGCTTTAATTTTTCCTTTTAAATTCATTATGGCTTTTAACAAAATTCCTAAGTTGGTAGAGTCAAACTATGATTCTTGGAAACTTAGAGCCTTCGCGTATTTATGTTCTTCTGATAATGAAACGTGTGATGTAATTTCAGATGGCCCCATTAAGATCATGAAAGTGATAACTCGAGCACCTGGAGCTGATGAAGCAATTCCAGATGGTTATGTTGAAAAACCCAAGTTAGAATGGACACTAGATGATAGAAAAAGAGCTAATCTAGATAATGTTGGATGCAGTGCACTTTACTCAACGTTAGGAGATAATGATGCATTGTTCAACAAAATCAAACAATGTAAAACATCAAAAGAGATATGGGACAAGTTGGCTATAATCTGTGAAGGTTCAGTACAGATGAAGGAGAACAAGCTCTCCATAGCCATGCAAAGATTTGAGCATTTCAAGATGCAGACCAATGAGACGCTAGAACAATTGGACGCAAGGTTTACTTTGCTCATTACAAAGTTAGCGTCATTAGACAAGGAATTGACCAACAAGGAAATGGTCATTAAGATTTTCAGAAGTCTTCCAAGCAAGTATCTGATTAAGAATGTTGCTATGAGAGAATCACTGACATTGGAGACTCTTACTCCAGAACATGTTTTTTCAGAATTAAAGGCATTTGAGTTCGAATTAGGCGAAGTCAGCGATACATTGACTTCAGCGACTGAATCAGGAGCTTTAATCGCTACCACCAAAAATAAGGGTAAAGCGATCAGTGAGGTGAAACCAACAGAATCTAATGAAGAAAAGGAGAAGACGTTATTAGTCAAGAAATTCAAGAAATTTCTAAGATATAAAAAGAGAAACCCCATTGGACAAACTTCATTTCAAACCCCTCCCCCTGCGCCAGCACCTCAATATCAAGCGCCAGTGTATTCAACACCTCAATCAATAGCACCGGTTCCTTACCAAGCGCTTACAACTCCCACTCAGAATCTCTCAGCGCCAGTTGTTTTAAAGCGATTAACCACCGAACAGAAAATGAAAACTAATTTGTGTTATAATTGCAGGAAACTAGGGCACTACCAGGTAAATTGCCCTTATCCAAATGTGTCTAAGCCCACAAGGCAAGACTATGTGGATAGAAACCAATTCAGGAGCAACCTTCGCCAACAAGGTTTGCTAGCGGAATCTGAACCATTCTCCGCACCTGAAGAGGATTTGGAATCATCAGATGAAAGCAATGATGATGAGCCAACGAGCGACTCAGCGTTAATTTGTCTCATGGCAAGAGATGATGAAGCGTCTGACGATTCGCTACCAAAGGTAACCACTGAATTATCTCATCCTCTTTCTTATGATGAATTACTTGTCAAAGTCAATGAATACTATAAAGATTGTCAAGATGCCGCCAAAATATATCAAAATCACTTCGCTACTATTTCATCGCTCACAAGTGATAAAGTAACGCTCAAAGCAGAGTTGCAAGTTTAGCAACAATGCATTGAGAAGAACCAATTGCTTGAGAGTGAAATTACTCAATTGAAAAGCGATCTTGATATAATAGTCAAGAGAGAAGCTGATCTGATCGCTAGACTTGCCAAATCAGAACAACTCATCTCATCATTATCAAAAGCTTCAAGAAAGTTGGATAATGTGACTGAGGTAACAAGAATGTTTGGTGAAAAGACCGGTTTAAGATGCAATAAATTCGGTAAACAACCAAATAAATCTAATGTTACGGAGAACAACAAAGGAAAGGGTGTTTTCTTTGTTGAAAAAGGTTCACAAAGTCAAACGATGAATGAACCAAGCGATAATGGTACGAGGCCAAATGAGAAAGCCAAAGCTGACTCAAGCAAGGGAAAGGCAGTTAAGATCATATTATCGATACTAAAATGATTATGATTATGATTATTATTATAATCGAGGATATTATTATACACCCAAAAAGCACACACAACACAAGGTGAACAAAAAGCACACACAACACAATGTGAAACCCAAGAAGGCCAGTATTCCTACAATGAAGACTAGGCAAATATGGGTTCCTAAAGTTTTAATTCAAACCAAAGCTACTAACGTTGAAGGACCCAAGACAACATGGGTACCTAAGAAGAATTAGAACTGTCCTTTAAATGCAGGTATCTAGAGCCAACACCAATACTTCAGTTTGGTACTTTGATAGTGGATCATCAAGATACATGACTGGTTCCAAGGATCTAATGATCAACTATCAAGCAGCCAATGGTCCTCAAGTTGTTTTTGGTGATAACTCCAAAGGTAAAACCAAAGGTATAGGTATCATGCATAGAGGAAACATCATAATTAGTGATGTATATTATGTTGAGTGTCTTAAGCATAACTTGTTAAGCATTAGTCAATTTTGTGATAAAGGCTTTGAAACAAAATTCTCAAGCAACTTCTGCTATGTTAACGACGCTAAGACTAAGTCTACTAAATTAAGAGGAAAAAGAACAAATAATGTGTATTTAGTGGATTGGGATTCTACAATTGATAGCAACCCCACATGCTTTGTTGCTAAAAGTCAAAATGAATTAGGTTGGTTATGGCATAGAAAAATGAATCACCTCAACTTTAAGGCAATCTCTCAATTAATATCGCTAAATCTAGTAGAGGGATTACCTAATGGTTCCTTTCAAAAAAATCGCTTATGTGATGCATGTCAAATGGGTAAACAAGTTAAATCATCTTTTATGAAGAAACCATGTCTGTCTACTTCTAGAGTTCTTGAACTATTGCATCTAGATTTGTTTGGTCCTATTCAAATCATGAGTGTTAGTGGTAAAAAGTACTTGCTAGCAATAGTTGATGATTTCTCTCGCTATACATGGGTAGAATTCATAGTGACCAAAGATGAAACTAGTGTCAAGCTCACATCGCTAATTCGTCAATTGCAAACTTATAAAGATCTCAAAGTGACAAGAATTAGAAGCGATAGAGGAACTGAATTTACTAACCAATTTGTTGAGAAGTTTTGTATAGATTTTGGAATACTTCATGAGTATTCTACCCCTAGAACACCTCAACAGAATGGAGTTGCCGAGCAACGAAACAGAACGCTTAAAGAAGCCGCTAGGACAATGCTTGCAGAGTCTAAGCTGCCTCAAAGGTTTTGGGCTGAAGCTATCAATACCTCTTGCTACACTCACAACCGGTGTATGATCAACAAGCAACATGAAAAGACTCCATATGAGTTGTGGAAGGGATGTAAGCCTAACGTTTCATATTTTCATGTATTTGGTTCAAAATGTTTTATTCATAACAATGGATCCCAAAGTCTAAAGACGTTTAATCCTAAAGGGGATGAGGGAATCTTTCTAGGCTATGCCAAAAATGGAAAGAGTTTTCGTATCCTAAATAAGATTAAATTGAAGGTTGAAGAATCCATTCATGTTGTGTTTGATGATACTAACCAAGAACCGAGTAAGGTTAATCCTGATGATGTAGGAATTGAAGATCTTGCCCAACAAGCATCACAAATCAATCTTGGTGATGATAGTGCTGATGATGAGGATGATGAGATCTTTGTGCCTATTCCTAAGATTGCTCGTGAGGTTACTAATGATGATAGTATCAGAATCGCTGATGATCGTGAAGAGAATGATCATCAAGAGCAAATTGGTACTGTGAATGATGCAGCGACTGCGCCAGAGACAAATGAGGGTCAAACAATTGATAATCAAGAGTCTCTCAACCTGTTCCAACCAGACCGTAAATGGCTTAGAGACTATCCACTAGAGTTAGTCAATGGAGATATTGAAGCACTTGTGAGAACTAGGTCCGCTACAATCAATGAGGCCATGTTCACAAGCTTTCTATCTCAAATGGAACCAAAGAAAGTGGATGAAGCGCTCAGTGATTCAAGTTGGGTAGACACAATGCAAGAAGAGCTTAACCAATTTTAGAAAAGCAAGGTTTGGACGCTAGTACAAAGACCAACTCACCAAAGAGTCATTGGAACTAGATGGGTTTTTAGGAACAAGATGGATGAAGATGGCATTGTTATAAGAAACAAAGCCAGATTAGTCGCTCAGGGTTTTATCCAAGAAGAGGGTATTGATTTTGATGAGACGTATGCCCCAGTAGCCCGTGTTGAAGCGATTCGTATGTTCCTAGCGTTTGCCGCATTCAACAAGTTCAACAACTCACCATGAGAAAAGTATGGTCTACAAATTGGATAAGGCACTCGATGGCATTAAACAAGCACCATGAGCATGGTATGACACCATCTCTATCTTCCTTATAGGTAAAGGCTTTTCAAAAGGCAGCATTGATACAACGTTATTTAAAATTACCCATAATGAAGATATTCTTTTAGTCCAAATTTGTGTTGATGATATTATATTTGGTTCTACTAATAAGCGATTGTGTGAGAAATCTTCGAAAATGATGCAAGATCAATTTGAAATGAGCATGATGGGTGAACTAACTTTCTTCTTAGGATTACAAGTTAAACAACTCCCTAATGGCATATTTATAAACCAAGCTAAATATACAAGAGATATGATAAAGAAATTTGGTATGAAAATGCATCATCTTCGAAAATTCCAATGAGCCAAACGCTTAAGTTACGTAAAGATGAAAGTGGGAAGAAAATTAATATCACTAACTAAAGAGGTATCATTGGATCACTCCTTTATCTTACCGCTAGCAGACCTGATATTATATTTTCGGTATACATGTGTGCACGCTTTCAAGCTGATCCTAGAGAATCACACTTAAATGCTGCCAAGAGAATCCTTAAATACCTAAAAGGCACACAAAATGTGGGCTTGTGGCATCCAAGGGACTCTCCTTTTGAACTAATTGGTTATTCAGATGCAGATTTGGCATGATGCAAAAATAGATAGAAAAAGTACTATTGGTACATGTCAATTTCTAGGTGATAGACTAATTTCATGACATAGTAAGAAACAACAATCCATAGCGACTTCTACCGCTGAGGCAGAATATGTAGCCTCTGGGAGCTGTTGTGCACAAATCCTTTGAATGAGGCAACAACTTAGAGATTATGGAACAATCTTAGGTCTTACCCCAATCCATTGTGATAACCAAAGCGCTCTAGCTATGACCCAGAATCCTATCCTTCATTCTAGAACTAAACACATTGATATTCGCTATCATTTCTTGCGTGACCATGTTCAAAAGAAAGATATCTTCATGCACTTTATTGGAACTAACAAACAATTGGCAGATATCTTCACCAAAGCGCTCAACGAACAACATTTTCTCACTTTGAGAAGTGAATTAGCTATGATCGATTTAAACGTTTAAATCATAAAGCATCATATTTTATAGGCATATAATTTAGGGGGAATCCACTTTATGTTTATGTCTAAAGCGTTTTTCTAAATTTAAGAGAGTTATCAATTTTTGGGGGAACTTTAAAATTGTACTTGTCTCAATCTATTAGCGACTGTGATCAAAAATGATCTTGAAAAATTTTATGCATTGATCACTAGTGTTTATCTATCATGCATGACAAAATCAATCTCTAAAAATATTAATCAAAAATATATTTTATCCAAGCGATTGATTTGTATCAAAATCTTCAGCTTTAAAATATTGACCTTTATCAAAAAGACTTTAGCGTTTAAGAATATTCCCACCTAAACACTAAGTAACTTTTTCTAAAAATCATGCATAGTTTTCATTGCTAAAAAGTATCATGTGGATAATTCCAAAAAATTAGATTTGACAACTGCCCACAGGTACTTATCAAATCAAACTGACGGTTAAATGATCCCTATCTAAAAACTAGACGGTTCAGTAACTGCACATGTTTGAGTACGTGTCAGTGTACTATCAGGCGCGTGTAATTCACGCTGAAAATTTCAAAATTATTCAAACGTTTTGAAAAAGTAACTGCGGATTTCAAACTTTTATAATTCGCAGACGTTACCCTATTTTACCACACTCTTTGACATCCGTATTTATGAGTAAACGACTTAGATTTAATTTTTGTTATTTCCAAAATTAACTTCTGTACACGTGTCATTCATCTAATAGTCGAGGAGTTATTTTTGCCTCCTATTTAAACCCCTCACAACCTTTACAGTAAAACTTTATCTTCTCCAAAATACTCCTGCTATAAAAGTTTTTCTCTCTAAGGCAAAAAGAATCTCTTTTCTCTCCTCATCCGAACCTTTCTCCATTCATCAATGGCACCCAAATCTTCAAAATCTGCTGTCGGAAAATTTTCCAAATCTGAGAAACCAGTCACTATTAACCCCTATTTTCTTGTTAACTGGGACTACCTTTTTGACAACCAAAACTTCTCTCTAAGGACTGTTCTTCCCCTGGTCCAAAAATCTGGTTGAGAGAAATGATCACTTCCTTTACAAATATCTTCGAGGAAGAAGCCCTATTTTTCTTCAAGAACGCAAAAATCTCTGACGATGGAAACTCCATTTCCTGCGTCTTTCCCTTTGTCCGTGAGACTTTCGTTCTAACTCCTCAACTCATATCATCTTTACTCAATCTACCCAATGATGGAGGCGAAATTGAAAATGTTACTCTTGGTGATGCTACCAAAGTCTAGGCTTTGATCAAGAAAGAAGACGTTGAAGCTGCGTATGAACTCAACTTCAAGAAGAATGACATGAAGGGCGAATATGTCATTCTTGCTGACATCTGCACGAAGATGATAGAGTGTAGGAAATGTAGTTTCGATAAGGTTTCCAATATTCATTACAAAATGATAGTTGCTATCCTGACCAAGTTGAGAGTCAATTTGTCGCTTTATGTTTGCATTCACTTCAAGGCAGCGATGGCCAAGTCAGTAAATCCCAAAACTTATGGGATTGTGCTGAGTCGTATTCTAAGCGCTAGCAGTTTCGATAACACCGCTGGAAAGAAGGTCCCATCGCTTAAGTTCTATGGAAAGAAGATGATAAGCGAACTGCTCAAACCAAGAAGACGTGGCGGTGCAGCGGTTCCTAAAGAAGAGCGTGAGCGACTTCTTACTGAAGGAGTTGTTCGCAACGATGATGAAGAGCAACCGACTTCATCTTCATCCGAAGAGGTGGTGGTGGTCAAACGGCCTAAAAGAAAACTAGTTTTGAAAGTCGCTTAGCCATCAAAGCCCGCAAAAAAGCAGAAGAAGAAGTCGGAGCCCAAGAAGAATCAGAAGTCTCCTTCTCCCAAATCACCCTCTCCTCCAGCATTTATCTTCTCTCCAGAAGCAGAAAAAGAAGAAGAAATACCGCTAGCTCGCAAGCGTACTCCTTCATCCACTCCAGCTACATCAACAAGCGCTCCAGTCGAGCCAGCAAGTGTTTCTCCTACTTCTTCGGATGCTGTTCCTGAACCAAGTTCAGAGCCTCAAGCCCCTACTCAATCTGAGAGGCTTTCCTGTGTTCAGGGTAAGTACTTGTGATAAACAATGTATTATATCCTTTCCTCGTTAGTTTCTAAGTCTCTAACGCTAAGATAAAATCTTTTCAGCCGAGTGTGCCACAAATATCCAGACTGTTCTTAACACTCTTGAAAACTTGTGTATTCCCATTCGTGCTGATCCCATTACTTCTTTTCTTGATTTAGATCCAGAAGAAGTTTTCCCGGAGCCTGAGGAAACTATACCAAATGTTGAAACAAATCAAGTGACTGCATCAATCGATGATAGTCCTCAGGGTAAGCATTGTAGTATCTTATTTATGATTTCTACTTAGTAGAACTTTTGCTTGCTTTTCTCAAACGCTTGCTTGTATCAGCTCAAAATGCACCAGACGCTGATGCACCTCCACCTTCCTAGATTCCTGTCGAAATGGATGTAGACATGGAAGCAGTTGTGGATATCGCTAAGAAAATAGCCGAAGTCCTTCCTGATGCTGAAATATCTCCAATCAGTGAAGCGACTGTGCATGCTGAGCGGTCGATAGAAGTGGCCTCCATCCCAATCGAGTCAATTGCCTTTGTCTCTACTCCAACCGGATCTCCTCCTCGTGTCATAAATTTTTTTCCCCGTGGCTATGATGCAAATGATGAATTCTACTTTGCCACCAGGGAGCTTGACACCAGGTAATTAGTTGATATGGAGATTAACTTTCAATACACTCTCCATAGGACTGATGTCTCTAATTCTGCTAAGTTCAATTTCTTTGAGCGCTTCGCTGATTTGGGTCTCTACAATCTTGAGCGTCTTCAATCACGTCTTGAGTATATCAGGCGACCAGCGTTCAACATGGCAGAATTTGACGAGAAGCTTTTCAATTTTACTGGCCATTCTGAAGAGTCTTTTTATCCATTACGCCAGAACAAGATCGTCATCAAGAATCCCCATATGGGTGATTGGTCAAAGAATCCTGACAAAGAAATTCTTAACAGGATCGGATACTCTGCCTACCCCAAAGTTGTTCAATCTCCTCAGAATGCTCTATCTCCAAGGCCCCTCAGACTGTGGAAAGGAAAAGGACCAGTCGTCGCTGAGCGTGCCAATCCTATTAATGCGTGGATAGAAGCTGAAGCCCGCGAATACCTTGCTAGATCATGGGCTGAGCATTAAGATGAGGAAACAGAACACTTTGAGAAATTCCTTGTCGCCAGAAAAGATCAGAAGAAAGCTGACAAGCTTGGCAAGCGGTGGATGATGGATGCAGCCAGATGGGCTGAAGAGTTCGTTTTACACTTCTTTACTCTTGAAGAACTCGTGAGATATCCATTCTTATTTGAATTTGGAATTGAATATAGACGCCGAGGGTTTGCAACCTTTTTACTTCAACAGCGTCAGCATATTTTCGGAAACGTTATCGATCTGCCAGTTTACAGGCAACCTATCAAGCGCTACATCTGCCAATGGCTAGCCTTAATCATTCAAGGCAGACGCCATGTGTTTCACCCTCATCAAGCATTTGTTCAGTGCATCTTTCCAGATCTGAACGAAGATGCCTCCACCAGTAAACAACCTCCTTTGCCAGGACAAAGTAAAGTTCCTTTGAGCATTGATAATGATCACGCTGAGTTTGCTGAGTTTTCCAGAGACAGAAAAGCAGTAATAGAAAATGCACAAGCGATGGATATCACTTTTAACCACTATTCTGGATTAAGTGACTTCCGAGGATACAACCAAATGATATCACTGATCAAGCCAGTGGACCAAGAAGCGGCTCAAGCGCTTATGCCTTATTTATTGGACTTCTACAACTCTTACATTTCAGGAGTTGATCTGCCAGAAGATGTGTAATTTGCAATAAGCACTGAAGAGTGCGAAGACGTTATATTCTTTATTCCGCATACCAACCTCATAAGTCCAAGGCATATCATGGAAGCGATTGGCCCCCTTTGGGTCATTGCTATTGAGAATCCTTCTCCTTCCATGGAGATTGTTGAGATAGTAGAGGATATTACTCCTACTGTGGAAGCCGCTCAAATTCCAAACGCTTCTTTGCCAGATATTTCTAGTGCCCCAGTAGTCAAGATCTCTACTTAAGAACCTATTTGTCAGCCAGTGACTGCAAATCCATCCATGGATAAAGCGATTTAGGAAGTTCAGGAAGTCCTTGATGAGCTTGAAGAGCCTTTTGTAAGAGACAAATGTAAAGGCAAGGCTGCAATTTCTAGCTCATACGGACTCATTCCGTCTCCTAAGCGTTCTTCCTCCTCTAATTCAAATTCGAAAAGTGATCAAGAGACTCGAGACTTTAGAAGAGCTATTAGGAACTCGCTCAATACCATCGAGGGTTCCAGCTCTAAGATACTTGATAATAATGATCTAAATATCAGGTTGGTCTCTGACACTCGAAGTCGTGACATTGCCAATTCTGCAACAAAAAGCACCATAGCAATCATGGATAGCATATCACCACTAATCACTACTCTTTCGGAATAATTCAATTGGACGCTTGCCCAGAATGCATCCGCTGATACTGAGCGTCACAATTCTTCCAATTTAATCGCTCAAAGTGTCGCTGAGCAAGTTGCTCTTTTGATAGATGAAGTCAACCTTCTACGTCGGGACATCGCTGAATTAAAGACCTCCCTTGATGATGCCAAGAAGGGGGAAGATCTTAAAGAAAAGTCCCAGTCAAAGGCTATCTCTAAGACAGACAACAAGCACTGGCGATCTATGTTCGAGGAGATAGTGAGCATAAAAAAAATGCTTATTAAGAAACGAAATCCTAGATATTATCAAGGCAAGCACTTCCTTCCAGACTTAGATGTTGAGTTCTTAGAGAGTATGTGTTTTCATCCATATGTTGGACCGCTTAGAAGACCTATCAACTGGAAATCCACCAAGGATAGAAGACAAGACATTTACCATGACTTGATCCGAGAACTTGGAATCCCCCCGAGGGATTGGGTGGAAAGGTTGATGGAGCTGAATGAAAGCGCTAGACTAAGAAGACATGACTACAATGAAGTCCAGCATACAACCATGATAGATGTTGATAGACTTCTACTGGACTTAGCGATTGAAATCTATCAAGAAGAAGAAGCAAATAGGAAGCAACAGAAAAGATAAATGATTATGTTGTTTTATATATTTCTGTTTGTCGCTTTAAAGTTTTTTTTCAGTTGAAAATCATGTATGCTTAATTCTTCCATATGAATGAATGAATGATTTAACGCTGAAACAACTTGTTGAAGCTAATCTAACTTCAGCTAACTTAACTAACCTTCCAAACAGTAACTTTTGATCTTTTTGGACTTTTCTTTGAACTCTTAATCTATAAAAGAGTTATAAGAGTTAAGATCTTGACATCATCAAAAAGGGGGAAATTGTTAGGAAATTTCATGTTAGATGTTTTGATGATGATAAGATATGATCTTATGTTAGACCCCAAAAAGAATGTAAGTTTATATTTTCATAGAAGTTATGTATAAGCGTTTGAAAGTTTGTAATATTAATTAGGCTTGTAATATTTATCTTTATAGATTTTAGACTAAGTATTATATACAGAATCGCTAATAGAATTCTAGGTGAGTCTATTAGAGAAGAAGATGAAGATCAGCGTTTAAAGTCAAATGAAGATGAAGATTTGTTCTTAGCGTCTGTCAAATGCTAAAGGACTATTTCAAGATTTATGGATCAAGCGCTCAAAGCACTCCAGTGATCAGTATCAGATTCACCTGAAATAAATCCTCAAGTCATGAAGGACTTAAATGCAATCATTCAACAGACATTTATTTCCAACGGGAAATAAATTCAAATGCATTAAATGCCTGATAAGAGCATTAAATGTGATAAGGTATTATGACTTGTGGACAAGCCACCTTTTCACTAGACTGTCAGAATTTCAGAGTTCAAGTCTGCTCCAGTCCAATCAGAGCTAGAAAGATTTTAGAAATGTCAGAGAAAAGGCTGTTTCATGCGCCGCGTGAAGTGCACGCGCTCACATGTGTCCAACCGACAAATCCCAATAATTGCCTACAAATAACTCATTTCAGCAAACCCTAAAAATAATGTACATACACAAGAAAGTAAAAAAAATCTGAAAATCGTTCTCAAGAAATCTTAGAAACTCCATAGTCAAAACGTTTCAAGTTTTTTACATACATTCCAGACAGTAACAAATATCTCAAACATCTTCCAAAGAAGAAACCTAAATTCTTACTGAGATATTCCAAGTTGTTTGATCTTTCCAAAAACAAACAAAACCTGTGTGACAAAACCCTCAACCTTTCATCTGAGTGAGAAAGTTGTTGAACCCCTTACAGGCAGTATTTCTGAGTGAGAGAAGCTTGTAGAAGAAGATCATCATTGGTGCTGAAATTTGTGTGATTAAGGAGCTCGAGATCATCTTTCTCCTCTTTACTATCTTGTAGAAGATTCTGTGTGATTATTTGATAATCAACTTAGTAAATTCCCTCCAAGTGAAAAAGGAAAAGAAGGACGTAGCTAGGATTACATCACCCAGTGAACTTTACAATTTTTCGTGTTATTTACTATTATTATTGTCTTGCTTTATATTGACACGCTAGAAGCTAACGTGCTTTGGTAGCAAGTATACTAGTCGTGTAGTAATAAAAATGGACAAAATAAGTCCGGGTCGTCGAACCACGTAGACTTGGATTTTTAGCTTATGATTTTCGAATAAACGTAAAGACAAATTAACGGAAATTAAGAGTAAAACAAGTAAGCAAACAAAGAACAAAAGAAATAAGAACAAGCAACGGATTGAAACTCAAGTGTGAGAGATAGACTAAGGCACATGCAAGACTTGATTTGATCCTTATTCGCTCAAAGACTCTTGTTGAATTATTAGACCTAGTTGCTATGGTGAAAACTCCTAAGGTAAAGAATACTCGATGTCTCGCAATATACTCCTACACTTAAGCGGTGGTTTCCTAAGTATGTCTACCCGGAAATCTAACCTCTAAGCATGCATTAAGGAACGAGAGTTTACTCGATTAGAATCGAACGACTTCACCCGGGAGTCTTTACCTATGTCTAGGGCAACTCCTATTTGATCGGTGATGCTATGAATTTCTTGCACCCTAACTTAACTCTTTCTCAAGATACTAAGCTAGGCAATTGATAAAACATATGGTGATCAATCACATGTAAGGAGTATAAGCAGAAATTCATAACACATAACAACAAAGGAATTAATTCAACAATTATCAATAATTCGAATAAATCACAAATCAATTCTTACAAGGCCCTAGCCATATGAATTTAGCCCATAACTATCAACATAGAAGAATTCAACATGTTCTTATACATAAATGTAAACATCAAATGCAATGAACAATGAAGAAACTCCCTATAAGGTTGAATGGCAATAGATCTTTTGATGTAGCTTCAATCCTTGACTCTTATCCTCTTCTTGCTCTTCAAGATCAGTGATAATGGCCCAAAACCCCAGAAAATGCTCCCAATTCCCAAGATTCCAAACCCACAAAATGAATTGAAAAATCCTATTTATAGTTCCAAAATTTTGTTATCGCGGCGCCTGGGTGAGCGTTGATCGGCGCCTAGGCGCCACCTATGTGGCGTGTCTTTCTTGGGGCAAAAGTTCCGGGGCACCCAGGCGCAGAAAATGGGGCGCCCAGGTGCGCAATATGTGGCGCCTAGGCGTGGCGGTTCAGGAGCCTAGGCGCGGAAGTGCGAAGCTTTGATTGTTGTTTGCTGGGTCGCACCTGGGAGCGAGAAAAATGGCGCCTAGGCGCCTCAGTGCGAAGCCTTGAGCAGCGTTGGGTAAATGAGTCGTCTTTTTGCCCTTTTCTTCGTCCATCGTCGCTTACTACCTGAAAGCACTTTACACACATATTAAACGCCCGAGTGGCACGAAATAAATGATATATGGGCCTGAATTGTCATTAATAGGACCTAAAAACTTATGTAAAAACGACTCCTATCATATATCTTATTATTTATTCTGAAAAAGACAAACTAAACTGTCAAGCGACTATTTAACCAAAACGAACGCTAAAGCTTTAAACTTATTTCCGTTGTGCTAACCCTAATTGAGCGATCTAAGAATTACCCTACTTTAGTAAACTGCTAAAATAAGTTATCTTTACTGAAGCACCTGACACAAGCGCTCAGCTTTCTAAACGTTCTAATCTTTAAAAAGTGATACGAATTTTTAACGTCGACTTCACTAGTTTCGTAACTTGGGACCACCATAAACACATGGTTCATCTTCATTTTTGACACAGTCAAATCCTTTGACTGCTTCGTCAAAACGTAGATTCCAACTCGTAGAGGCTTGCTTAAGTCCATAATGGATCTCTTAAGCTACCACACCTTATGAATATCAAACCTAGATGCAAAGCCTTTAGGCTGCTTCATATAGATGTCCTCTTCTAAGAATCCATTTAGGAAAGTCATCTTCACATCCCATCTGCCATATTTCATAGTCCATGTGTGCAGCTATTGCCAGCAGAATTCGAAAAGACTTGATCATTGCCATAGGTGAAAAGGTCTCTTAGTAGTCAATTCCTTCCATTTGACTATAACCTTTTGCTACAAGCATTGCCTTGTATGTGTCAACTTTTCCATCCGGTCCTATCTTCCACTTGTAGATCCACTTACACCCTATAGGTGCAATGCCATCAGGACGATCTACAAGAGTCCAGACTTGGTTGGAATGCATCGAGTCTATCTTTGCCTGCATAGCTTCTTGCCACTTTGCAGAGTCGATGTCCATCATTACTTGACATAAGTAGAAGGGTCGTCCCCATGGACTCCCACTACTATAGTGTGGAAACCCGGTTCCTCTTGTAGCAGGTACCCATAGTACCTATCAGGTTGATGTGGTACTCTACCAGATCTTCGCAATGTTGGCTATGCTTCGTCAGGTTCAGTGTGTGTCTCTTGAATAGTCATCTCCCTGGGTGTTTCAACTTGTTCATTAAGAACAATCTTTCTACCTACACCACCTTCTTGAATGAATTCATCTTCTAGAAAGTGCGCTTGCAATGCAACAATGATCCTTTGATCATCTTGCATGTAGAAAAGGTATCCCATAGAATCCTCTGGAAAACCGATGAAACGTCCTTTAAGGGACCTTGCTTCTATTTTCTCTGCCTTTGTCTTCTTGATGTAGGTAAGGCATCCCCAAATCCTAATGTACTTAAGGTTTGGTTTCCTACTTCTCCATATCTCATATGGAGTATTAGGAACAAACTTGGAAGGACATCTATTCAAGATATGAACAACTGTAAGGAGTGTATATCCCCACAAGAAGATGGGTAAATCAGTGTAGCTAAGCACAGATCGAACCATATCCAAAAGTGTACGATTTCTACGCTCTGCTACCCCATTCAGTTGTGGGGTTGCTGGTGGTGTGAGTTGCAATATTATCCCATGTTCCTTTAGGTACTGATCAAATTCGTCACTCATATATTCACCTCGACGATCCGATCGTAGTGCTTTTATATGATGACCAGTTTGTTTTTCCACCAAAGCCTTAAATTTTTTAAACTTATCAAATGATTCAGACTTATACTTCATTAGATATACAAGACCAAACCTTGAATGGTCATCAGTGAAAGTAATGAAATAGTAGAAACCTCCACAAGCCATTTCTTCAAATGGTCCGCAAACGTCGGTGTGTACAAGTCCTAATACTTCAATAGCTTTTTCAAAAGTCTCGGTGAAGGGTGATCTAGCCATTTTGCCTTTGAGGCAAGATTCACAAGCGGATAGGGATCTAAGCCCAATGGGTCAATTAACTTATCTTTCTCCATCTTGTGTATCTTTTGCTCTCCAGCATGGCCTAATCTTAGATGCCACTTTAAGCTTAGGTTAGTACTTTGCCTACCACGCTTCTTTAAGATAACATTCACAACACATTCATTTTGCATGCTTAAATAATAGAGGCCATTGACTAAAGTAGCAGTGCCACCAATATTATCATTAAATAAAATGTTGCAAGTACTGTCAATGAAATTAAAAACATAATTATTCCTAACCAACATAGGAATTGAAATAATGCTCTTAAGCCCTTTGGGCAAAACCAAAACATCCTCTAAATTTAAAACATGTCCAGATGATAAACATAAAGAAGTTGATCCAATGCGAGAAGCCGCGACACTCTGCCCGCTGCCAACACTGATCAGCACC
This sequence comes from Buddleja alternifolia, assembly GCA_019426215.1. Classification (NCBI taxonomy): domain Eukaryota; kingdom Viridiplantae; phylum Streptophyta; class Magnoliopsida; order Lamiales; family Scrophulariaceae; genus Buddleja; species Buddleja alternifolia. The sequence goes on along the minus strand of CM033398.1, from coordinate 3,241,114 downwards.
TCTCCATGCTCCAGCTTTCTACTTCGCTGCAGATCCTGATTCATTACACAAACGTGAGCACTAGCTCCATAATCAAGCATCCACGAAGTGGGAAATACAGTTATAGAACAATTAGTTTCTAAAACAAAAAGTTCCATACCTGTAGTCTTGCCTCGATTAGGACATTCCCTTCTCCAGTGGCCCAACTCACCACAGAAGAGACACTACTCTTTTCTTTAAGTACTTCCTTACTCTTCTTGTTATTTCCTTTCTTGTTTCCTGTTACTCTTCGAGCATTGAGGGGTGCTTCCATTTTTTTCTTTTCCTTTCCCATACTAGTAGACATCCAATGGTACGTTTTTAGGAGTGAAAATTGTCTTTTCTATTCCTCCTTATTTGTCTTTGAACAAGTTCGAGTTTGGTTGTGAGCCCAGCTAACGAACCCTCGATATCGCTCATGTCAAAATTCATGACGAAGTAGTAAAAGGAATCAGGAAGTGACTGCAATATGAGGTAAACTTGGATGTGAAGATCCATGTAGTAATCTAAAGACTTCAATTTTTCAATTAAGGCCATCATTTTCAGTACATGATCTCCCACATTCTCATGTTCCCTCATCCTTGTTCTGAAGAGTTCCTTCGATATCAAATACCGAACGTTTTTACCATTCCCTCCACACATTGAGTTAAGATGGAGTAGTATGTCTCTTGCATTCTCCATCTTTTCATGGGAGCTTTGCAACTCACTGCACATTCAGCTCAACATGTATCCTCTAGCTCGTTGATTATCACAGACCCAGTCCATGTAGGAAATTCGAACCCTTTCAACTTCCCATATTGCAGGTACAAGAAGACGCCTGAGTTCTAGTACATACTCAATTGACTCACTACTTAGGACCATCCTCAAGTTTGTGAGCTATTTCTATGTAGTTTGGTCCAGTCAAAGTGTATCTTTTTATCAAATCATAAGGGCTTAGGTGACATTTTGAGAGAGATAATAAGCAAATAATTGCAGAAAAGTAAAAAGACTTGTTAGATTCTAATGTCATTGTTGTTTCGAGTTTAAATTAAGGACTTTCAAAATAAACTTGGCTCCCACTACATTTTTCGAAAATTCACACTCCCACTGTGGAATTCGGAAGTCATCGTTGGAAGACTTCGTAGTGTCGATTGATTTCTTTTAACTAGATTAATAGGTTGCAACCTTTTGCTGGTATTTGGCCTAATCAATCTATTAAAGTGATGTCCAACATCTACTCATCAAATGGATGATTCAATCCCTTTGTCCATTATTCATCACATCTCAACCTTTTAACGATCTTATTGATTTATGAATAATTTAAGTTTAACCCACTGACAATCTACTAGTCTAACAATTGAATTTCACCTTGCAACCTTTTGATGGTATTTGCGGTGAAATTTGTTTTCGACCAACGGCATTTCATGCACTTAGGAAAAATTTAAAATATATTTCAATATATAACCCCCATTTCTTAGGGACGATATTATACATTAAATATCATTTTAATTTCTCCTAAGTTCAGTGGAGGACAGGATACCTAGTACCTTTTACTAACTTAATATTTTTCAAAGTGGGAGAATTTAAATTATTTATTAGGTCTCACTTTGCACATTAATCCATTTTATATCATACATACAAACATGGATTAAAAAATATATATAAAAATTAGCAATCCTAGAAAGCTAGCAACACATGATTCATGGACTTTTATTCCAAGATTGAAACAAGCCAATGTTTCAATCGAAAATAAAAAGAAACTAACTAAAACTTCCAAAGCTCCTTCTTGTATCTCCTCAGCTCGGCTTGAATTTTTCCTTTGGGCCTATTCTATTTCTAACTATTACATTTCAATATTTATGCCACCTATACAAAATTTATCTAGAAAGAAAATAAAATTAGGCTCAAGAAGGCCTTTACAACCCATGGAAAAATAAATACAAATTTAAAAACGAGCCTAAATCCATGAATCATGTCTCCCATCACATAACATTTCAAACATGATATCTTTCACATAACACACAAAAAACATATATGTTAATTTCTAATTAAATTCCAAATTTAATTATTGTTTTTGATATTCTTGAGGAAATCTATTTAGTTAATTCTAATTGAAAATTCAATTTTAGTGAACTCCAATTAATTTTATATCAAAATCTAATTTTAATAAAAAATAATCTCTTAGTTCATCAAAATTAATTTCTCAATAGATACAATCCAATTTAAATCAAAGTTCAACTTTAATTAACATTAGATTTGATGAAAATAAAATACTCTTATTAAATAATTAATATTATTTATTTTGCATTAAAATCCAAATTTAATCAAAATCAAATAATATAATTATATTTAATAAATGACCCGGGTCACCTGTGGATTGACTCGGGTCGGGTTTGCAACTTGTGTGGTTAAAAAACACACGGGTGGGCTTGCCGTATGGGCCCAATTGCACGGTAGCCCAGCTGCCGGCGTGCGAGCCCAAAACAGCTGATGGGCTGCCGAGAACGATGGGCTGCACAACGCAACCCATCGTGCGCGCTGTGTGCGCGCTTGCTCAGCCTGCGCACGCACAGCGCCGTGTCACGCAGGCGGCGATGGATCAGAGCTAAAATTTGCGATTTTTTATTTTCATCACTTTAAAATTACATAAAATTCATCTTTCATTAATTTCTAACGAACGAAGAATAAAAAAAATCCTCAAGAACACTAATAACGCGAAATCCACATATCTAATCATGCATCGAAAAAAAACTATAAATCATGCATCTATATCACATATTTACACATAATTTACATACGCCGAATCCCACGATTTGGCTCTGATACCACTGTTGGGGAAAATAAACCAAATGCAGCAAAAAAACGAAATTTAAATTTTTTTTTGAATTTCCCCATCACAGGATCAATTCAGGGATTTTATCACACATATGTACGATAGGGTAAACAAACTTTACCCGTTGTAGCGAAGTGGTTGGAAAAACTCACGAGCCTGAATTCTTCAAGTTCTTTATGAAATTACTCTGGCAAAAAATTTGATGATTCGAGTAGTCCAATTGTTCTGCCTCTAAATTGTCTCGCCGGAAAAACTTAATGAGAAAAAATCTTCCCCTTTCTTTGGTGTAGACCGATGGCTGGAGAGAGAGGGAGAGGAGTTCTTTTTCTTGTGCCTTAGTGAATTACAACTTATGACCTAGGTATTAACTAATGTGATGTATTTATATCACTTAAGTTAATATCTTGGGCTCAAATTAAGCCCAAAAAAGGCGCCTAGTGGCCGCCTCTCTTAGCCCTTGGTGTGCCACTTGGTGCACAAATTTGAGCTTAGTGTAATCTACTATTTAATTAATTAATTTTATTAATTTAATCTAATTAAATAATAGATAATTTATTTAATTAATTTTATGTCTCCAAGAAATAATATATTAATTAAACTATAAATGAATTAACTTATTTTCTCAAATAATTAATTCCATTTAATTAATTTTAAGTATCCCATACTTAAAATATTACCACAAGAAATATTCCATTTTTCTATCAATTTTTCCTTTTTAAGCGTGACTCTTTAAGTTCATCTATATTTGGCAATGGGAGGATTCCATTGAATATGGGTCCCACCTAGCCAGTCAAGTGGTCCATATTTTAACCCAAATAAGATGAAAGATTAGATCATTTTTACCTTTCTAATTGTAAACACCGTGTGAATATAAACTCTTCGTTTCCTTGTATCGGTCAAGTGAGACTTGTGGTTTTTAGTCAAACTCACTAACTTGATACTATGCTATATTTATAATAAGTTCGGATCAGTGAATGCTTTGGCCAAAGACTTTAAGATAGCTTACTTATAAATGCATAGGATAATTTCTCGTTCACCTTCGAGGAAACGAATCCTAACTTGGATATCAGTTAAGACTACTACTTGCCCATTAGGTTGTAGTTTGAGGTGACCCCACCAACGGGTGAATTGGGCTTAACTACTCTAATGACGAACCTAACATCACAAGTATATTTTCAACTCGATTCCTCAAGTCTAAAGTTCAGACACACCTATTACGACTTAATCAATTTTTTCATTGACTGTCAAAGAGTGAAAACCCATGTCACAAAATCGATGCGAGTCATGTCTGAGTACCACTATCTCCATCAGTGCAACTATGATGTGAGTTCTTCACTACTTCCTACTGATTGACGGGAACCTTTCTCGTCAAAACTCTTATCATACAAGTCTTCATGATTTCTAATGCCCAATTGAAAATCTTTAACTTGCAGACTATTTTAGTACACAAGTATCAAACTCCTCTAGTGCCTTTGAGAGTTTACTCTTGTGTTCATGGACTCATAGATTAGTACAGTATATAAATGTCAATATAAAAGTAAACAACTAATAGCCTTTTATTGATCGATTTAAAAACAATTACAAATTGATAATGTCCTATCATTTACTAATCCTCTAGTGGCATTTGAGGACATTAACCTAAGAATTAGTTTATGTTGTACAACCTAATATTTGTATAAAGGCATTAATAAGTTGTTCATATAATTCTTAATGGCATCTACAAGTCTTAAATGAACAACTAGTCCATGTGTGTCAAGACAAACCTTCGCACTCCTTATAGTAGTTAGGGAGATGGGCACGGGAAGGATTTGGTACTGGATCACTTAAACGGTTCACAAGTTGGAGAATCTCAAGTGTGCATTGAGATTCGTGTAGACTTGTATGACACATGCTCAGACAAGAAGTGTCAGCTGAACACTATAGGATAGTGGGAGTTTATGTCACGGATATATTGATTGGATTGGATAAGTGTATTCGAACACGACTCGTAGTAATCTGATCACATGGATTTTTACTCAGTGACTGTCAATGATCGAATTACTGATTATGATAGTATGCGTGAGCCTTTGACCAGAGTAATCAAGTTGAAAATGTGCTTGTGACATCAAGTTTGTCATTAGAGTAGTTAGATCCAATTCACAAGTTGGTGGGGTCAACCTCGAAGTGCGGCTTGATGGGTAAGTAGCAGTCTTTGTTAGAGTTAGTGCCCGGCACACCAAATATTGGGCACCATTCTTTGTAATAGTAACTCTAGAGTTGAACAATCGTTTTCATATAAATAAAGTCAATCTCTTTTATGTATGTGGCATGTCTTTATTCTTAAATTAGTTTTTACTTTGGCTTAGAATAAAGTCCTGAAGGATCACACATAGCTATGGGACATCATTGCACATTGGGTGTGGCAATGATGGAATATGTCTCGAAGGCTGTAATCTTAAAACATTGTTCCAAGTCGTGAAAGGGTTCATCGAGATAAAGGGATATCGATGCAACCCAAAAGACTTGCTCATATGATGCATACTGATAAGAGGCATTTTTACGTGTTTTTAAGCCCCTTTGCGTTTATGTCTTAGGTTCATTTATCGCTTGATTCTTGCCACATGTGCGTTTAATTCGTGCATTAAGTGATTTCAGGTCTTAAATGGATACAATCAAAGAACGGGATGAAAAATGACGTATAAAACAAGTTTAGGCCAAATTGCTATGCACCCCTACGCCTAGGCGCCATCTTGCCCACGCCCGGGCGCCGTATCTACACCACTTTCCACGTTCGAGCGCTTTTTCCGTATGTTTAGAGACCGAATTGGATGAAGTTTCCTTCTACAAAGTTGTAGAACTATGTGTTAGCTTCAAATGCGGACTTGAATCATCCAAATCGGAGTTTTGTGGAGAGAGTTATGAAGGAAATACAATTACTGCGCCAGACAGAGGCAAATACTCCCAACATTCTATTGACGGCGCCCGAGCGCCATAATTCCCGCGCCTAGGCGTGGCCACATCCGAGATTTGATTCCTTTCAGCCAAAAGATCATCATTTGATGGGGGAATGGAACATTTAAAACCAAGAGGTCATCACATGTATGAGAGGGATGTCATAAGTATGTTTCTTACTAGATCTACTTTAGGGAATTTTATACTACTCACTTTAAGAGTAGTGGAGGACACACTAGGGGGGGCACACACTAAGAGCTGATTTGTTGTGGTCTTCTTAAGGCATTTTAGGGAGCAATTGACCGAGACATCTTGGAGGAGGAGAGAGAGAGAGAGGCATTTTGGCCATCACTTTTCACTCATCATCATTGATCACCATTCTTGATCACTTTTGGAGGGGAAAAAAAGAGAGGAGCTAAGGATTGAAGATCAAGAGCAAAGATCCATCATCAATCAATTGAGGGAGTTTTAATTATTTGCATTTACATGTTTATTTCCATGAGTATGTATATGTTTGTATTAGATTTTCTTAAGGCTTTGATGAGAGGCTAATATTGTAGAACTAAGGCCATGTGAAGACCAAATTTATGAATCAATATATGTGAAGTTGCTCTTTGTATTAATTCTCCTATTGCTTTGTGTGTTAATTCTATGCTTTTATTCCAATCATGTGTTTGATCACCATATGCTTGCTATCTTGCCTAATCTAGTTGTTCGAGAGAAAATAGATTAGGGTGCAAGAGAATTAACACATCATCCGAAACAAATGAGGGATTGCCCTAGAAATAGGTAAAGATTCCCGGGTGTTGTTAGCCGGATTCGTTCGGGGAAGCTCTAGAACGTTAATGCGTGATTTTTGATTAGATTCTCGGATAGACATATTTAGAGAATCGTCAATTAATCATAGGATTATTATGTGCCGAGATATCGGGTAATAGTTAATTTAGGAGTTTCCACCAAAGCAATAGGAGTCTAATAATTCGAAGAGTAGCTCATATATATTGACGAGTAGATTCGGTTGTAGCATGTGCCTTAGTCATTTTATCATACGTGAGATTAAATCTATAGTACGTTTCTCTTTGGTTCTTCGTTTGTTTAATCTTTTTCTTGCACTTTACTTTAATTGTCTTATCTTTTATCGAAAATCATTAACTAGAATTCAAGTCCTTGTGGTTCGACAACCCGGACTTTTTGTCCACTTATTACTACACACGACTAGTGCACTTGCTATCATAGCACGTTAGCTTTTAGCGTGTCAAGTTTTTGGCGCCGTTGCCGGGGACTTGTTTATTTTAGTTTTTTTTTTATTTTCACCAACATTTTTTATAATTCTTAATTTTCGTTTATTTCTTGATTTTCTTTTATTTTCGTGATTAGTCTAATTTTGTTCTTGTATTTAATTGTTAGGTTCTTGAGGTGCATGACCCGCTCCTCAAACAAGCCTCTATACGAGTTGGAGCCCGAAATTGAACGAGTTCTTAGGACTAGTAGGCGAGCAAGAGAAATGGCCAATAATCTCAACCAAAACCCAAATGGAAATTTCCCGGACATGAACTCACCGGAAACTAGGGAGTGGTTACAAGGTGTTCTACAAGCCATGCAAGCGGTACCTCCTCCACAACTCCCGTCGGTTCGGGGTAGCTTACCACCTAGGGTCCATACCATTCCGGGGCCCGTAGTCGTACCTAATTTCTTCACACCAAACTACCACATTCCGGCTCACATTTTTAATATGGTGCAAGGAGATCCTTTCTATGGAGAACCGCACGAATCACCACACGCTCATTTGGAAACCATAGATGAGGCTCTTGTGACCATTCAATATCACCCACGTGATCTTGATGCAATTCGTCTAAGAGTCTTCCATTTCTCATTGAAGGATAGGGCGACAACATGGTACAAATCCTTACCTCCACAATCTATTGCAACATGGAGTGAGTTGGTCGATGCCTTTTTAAATAAATTCTTTCCACCCTCAAAAATCAATGAGCTACGGAGTAATATAAAAGGGTTTAGGCAAAGGAGCAATGAATCTTTAGCCGAGGCTTGGGCTAGATATAAGGGCATGCTCCGTAAATGTCCCGATCATAATTTTGGGTTGAATGAACAAGTACTCCATTTCTATGATGGGGTTAGGTCACGTATTTGGCATAGACTCAACGCGGGTGCGGTAGGAGATCTCCTTGGGTTAGACTGTCAAAGTGTATGGGACAAAGTCGAACAGTTGGCCCGAGAAGACGAGCTTTACCCCGACGATGAAGAGGCCTCATCCTATAAAAAGGTTGCTTGTATTGAGGAAGTAGTTGAGGAAGTAGTAGTCTTGGAACCGGAGGTTGGCAATGTTAATTATGTGGGGAATCAAAATAAACCTCGGGTGAACTTTCATATACCCGAGAATTTTCCAAAAAGGTCCAACCCCGCACAGAACGCACAACCGGGGATCTATCAAGCTCCACGACCACCCTTCAATAACCCACCCCCGAGGCAAGGCAATTTCAATGGACAAGGTCAAGGTCAAGTGCAAATGCGACCTCCCACAATCGATGAGAAACTAGATGCTCACATGAAAAAGTCCGATACATCTTTCAACGAACTTCGGAGTATGATAAAGGATATGTGTATGGAGATGAAGGATTTACGAACACAAGTAGGGCAACTTTCTAATGCGGTTAATGGTAGAGCCCCGGGGACTCTCCCAAGCGACACGGAAAAGAACCCGAAGGCCCAATGCAATGCCATAGCCTTGAGAAGTGGCAAACAATTGGAGAATGACACTGCCAGTACATCCGCGCCCGAGCGCCCCGACCTGCACGCCCAGGCGCCTACAGATACGCGCCTAGGCGCCAATATACGCGTCCAGGCGCCACCCACAAACCTGCCAGATGCATATGTTCTGCATCCCGCGCCCGAGCGCCCAGAAATGCACGCCCAGGCGCCAACAGATCCGCGCCTAGGCGCCGATATACGCGCCCAGGCGCCGCCTACTGTTTCTGTGGGTTTTCATCCGTCTAATCCAACGCTTTCTCCCCCTATCGAAGTTCGTCTCCCTTTCCCAAATGCTCACAAAAAGAAGAAAAAGGAGATGGATCCGAGCTTTCTTCGAATTTTGGCAATCCTTCGGGAAGTGAGAATTAATATTCCATTTATTGACGCCATTCTCCAAATGCCGAATTATGTGAAGTTCTTCAAGGACATACTCTCCAACAAGCAGAAGTGGGAAGAGAATGAGACGGTGTGCCTCACGGAAGAATGCTCCGCCGTATTACTCAATAAATTGCCAACTAAGCTCCAAGATCCCGGGAGTCTCACAATCCCATGCACAATTGGATCCTTATCATTCAAGAAGGTGTTATGTGACTCGGGGGCCAGCATCAATCTTCTTCCATACTCACTGTTTAAAAAGCTAGGCCTTGGAAATCCCAAGCCGACCTCAATGAGCCTTCAACTAGCCGACCGATCGATCAAGAGGCCCAAGGGGATAATCGAAGACGTTATTGTCCAAGTCGACAAGTTTTATTTTCCCGTTGATTTCGTAGTACTCGACATGGAAGAAGATGTGGAGGTACCATTAATCCTAGGGAGACCATTCCTAGCCACGGGTAAGGCGGTAATTGACATTGCTAATGGTAAGCTTACCTTGAATGTGGGCGATGACAAAGTTACCTTTGATGTTTACAAAGTCCTTAAACATCCTATTGATCATGACTCGTGTTATCGAATTGATACATTTGACCATTTGATTGTTGAGTATTTACAGGACAATACAATTGAAAATTCTCTCGAACAGAATCTTATGAAATCCATGCAAGTGGACTCGGAGAAAGATGATCTAGTGGAAAAGGTTCTAAGCTTGGAGTACAAATCTTCCTCTCATTCGGGAGGATTCATCAAAGTTGATAGATCATTGTCAGGATCACCTCGCCCATCTATTGAAGAACCCCCCTCTCTCGAACTCAAACCCCTCCCCTCCCACCTTAAATATGTGTACTTGAACGACGACGAAACACTCCCATTGATCATTTCCTCATCTCTTTCAGGATCACAAGAAGAGCAATTAATAACGGTGTTGAGATCTCACAAACGGGCTTTTGGGTGGAAACTTGCGGACATCAAAGGCATTAGTCCAGCGATATGTATGCACAAAATACTTATGGAGGACTCCACCAAGCCTACACGCCAACCCCAAAGGAGATCAAACCCACAAATCCAAGAGGTAGTAAAGAAGGAAGTGATTAAACTGCTCGACTCAGGTATAATCTATCCTATTTCTGATAGTGCGTGGGTAAGCCCTACACAAGTGGTGCCTAAGAAAGGGGGGATAACGGTAATTGAGAATGCGAATAATGAGCTTATCCCAACTCGTATAATTAGTGGGTGGCGAGTATGTATAGATTACCGTAAGTTGAATGATGCCACACGTAAGGATCATTTCCCCCTCCCCTTTATTGACCAAATGCTTGAACGATTAGCCGGGCATGATTTCTATTGTTTTCTAGATGGTTACTCCGGCTATAATCAAATTGCCATAGATCCTGAGGACCAAGAGAAAACCACTTTCACTTGTCCTTATGGCACATTTGCTTATAGAAGGATGCCATTTGGCTTGTGTAATGCCCCGGCCACTTTTCAAAGATGCATGATGGCTATTTTTCATGATATGGTTGAAGATTTCCTTGAAATTTTTATGGATGACTTTTCTGTTTTCAGAACAACTTTTGATATCTGTCTTGCTCATCTAAATGTTGTGCTTAAACGTTGTGAAGAAACCAACCTTGTTTTGAATTGGGAAAAATGCCATTTAATGGTCCGGGAGGGGATTGTACTTGGCCACAAGATCTCTCAAAAAGGAATCGAAGTGGACCAAGCCAAGATTGAGGTCATTGAAAAACTTCCCCCGCCCACATCGGTAAAAGCTGTTAGGAGTTTCCTCGGGCATGCTGGTTTCTATAGGCGATTCATCTTGAATTTCTCTAAAATTGCGAAACCGTTGTCTAATTTGCTTGTTAAAAATGCACCTTTTGATTTCAATTCTTCTTGTATGCAGGCCTTTCTTGATTTGAAGGAACGCTTGGTTTCCGCCCCTATCATGTCATCCCCCGATTGGAGCTTACCATTCGAATTGATGTGTGATGCGAGTGACACCGCAGTTGGAGCGATCCTTGGCCAAAGGAAGGAAAAGGTATTTCGAACCATTTACTATGCTAGTAAAACTCTTAACGATGCACAATTAAATTATGCCACCACGGAAAAAGAATTACTCGCCATAGTCTTTGCATTCAATAAATTCCACTCTTACCTCGTGCTAAACAAAGTGATAGTTTACACCGATCATTCGGCTTTAAAATATTTGCTTGCCAAGAAAGATGCTAAACCAAGACTTCTTAGATGGATTTTGTTACTCCAAGAATTTGATTTAGAGATAAAAGACAAGAAAGGCACCGAAAATGTAGTAGCCGACCACCTCTCACGATTAGAGCTAGTGAATGATCCGTTAGATGAGACACCAATTCGTGAGGAATTCCCAGATGAACACCTCCTTGCTATTTCTGAAAAAATTTCACCTTGGTATGCTAACTTTGCCAATTACATTGTTACGGGCCGTCTTCCCCCGGATATCACTTTTCATCAAAAGAAGAAATTTCTATCTGATGTAAAGCAATATCTTTGGGACGAACCCTTTTTATTCAAAGTTTGTGCAGATGGTTTAATTCGACGTTGCATACCCGAAACGGACGTGCATGCTATCCTATCTCATTGTCATGATATGGCGGTAGGTGGCCATTTTGGGCCTTCCAAAACGGTAGCTAAGATCCTCCAATCAGGTTTCTTCTGGCCTACTCTTGTTAAAGATGCACATCATTATGTCAAATCTTGTGATCGCTGTCAACGAATGGGGAACATCTCTAAACATCATGAAACGCCCTTAAATAGCATGTTAGAGTGTGAGTTGTTTGATGTATGGGGTGTGGATTTCATGGGCCCTTTCCCCAGTTCTTGTTCAAATAAATATATCCTTGTTGCGGTAGACTATGTCTCCAAATGGGTGGAAGCCGTGGCCTTGCCTACTAATGATGCTCGGGTTGTCACTCGTTTTCTGAAGAAGCATATTTTTACTCGATTTGGAACTCCCCGAGCCATCATTAGTGACGGGGGCACCCACTTCTGCAACAGGCAGTTTGAACTTTTATTGACCAAGTACGGGGTGAAGCATAAAATTTCGACCCCATACCACCCACAAACTAGTGGCCAAGTGGAGGTCTCGAATAGGGAGATTAAGCGTATTTTAGAAAAAACTGTCAACGCATCAAGAAAGGATTGGTCCCTTAAATTGGATGATGCTCTTTGGGCTTATCGGACCGCCTATAAAACCCCAATTGGCATGTCCCCGTATCGTCTTGTTTTTGGTAAAACATGTCACTTACCCGTTGAACTCGAGCATCGTGCTTATTGGGCCATTAAGTTTCTAAATTTTGACTCTCAAAGTGTAGGTACACAACGTTTGCTACAACTCAACGAGCTCGAAGAATGGCGTCATCTTGCCTATGAGAACGCAAAACTCTATAAGGAGCGGACCAAAATGTGGCATGACAAACATATTCTCCCCCGGGAATTCCACAAGGGAGAGCGGGTGTTGCTATACAACTCTCGACTCCGACTCTTCCCCGGGAAGCTTAAGTCTCGATGGTCGGGCCCATTTTTGATTTCCCAGGTCTATCCATCCGGAGCCGTTGAGCTTACAACAGATAAAGGACATACTTTCTTGGTCAACGCTCAACGTCTAAAACCTTACTTAGGGATGGATGGACCAAGAAACAAAGAGTCCTTCATCCTCGCGGACCCTTCGTGATCCTTCGCTTTCAGTCGAGCTAATGACTCTAAACTAGCGCTTCTTGGGAGGCAACCCATGTTTTCTTTCCGTTTCCTTTTCTTTTTCCCTTATTATCCCGTTTGTTGCTTTATTTTCTAGTCTTACATCTTTGTTAGTTTGTGTTTTAAGTGTTTTGTCTCTTCCCTTTTGAAACAGGAAATGAAATTCTTTACAAAATATTTCCGAATGGGGCGCCCAAGCGCCGAGAAAACAGGCGCCTAGGCGCCCGATTCTGAAAGGGGCGCCCAAGCGCCTAGAAAACAGGCGCCTAGGCGCCCGATTCTGAAAGGGGCGCCCAAGCGCCGAAACAACGCCCGCCTAGGCGCGGGCATTACAAGTAAAAAATTTCCAGGTACGCTGTGTCGCGCGCCTAGGCGCCCTTCACATCGGTATACTAGATCCATTATAGTCATGTTGATTCATGTTTTACATATTTCGGTCCAAGTTTGAGGGGTGCTGTATCTCTACATGTGAAATGTGTGCAATTTTAATTTTTTTTTTGGATAGAATTTCAACCCTTCACTTGAGGCATTGAGTATGGTTAATTTGAATACATGGTATGTTTTCTCTATCAATTTGGTTTTTAATGGCTATACACATCGTTCCTTGCTTATGGGATCCTAACTAGACTAGATTAACCTTAAGATGATTCACATATGCACCTAAATCGAAGGTAGAGGAGTTGAGTGGGCAATCATTTTGAAACACTTAAAGGCTTGATCCCGGAAATATCAACTTAGAATTTTCACATGTGTTATGAGTTGAGAACGTTAACTTCGTGTGCTTAATAATAATAAAAAGAGGTTGAACATTGGTATGACTGAAAAAGTCAGGCTTAATAGATACTGGGGGCGAAGAGCACCATGCCTAGAATACTGTACTATTTTGCTAATTTGAGCTAAGCTCAAGCCAATGCAAGTGTTAAGTGAATAAGGACCTAGTTTGATTTTGTGGCCTTTGACACTCGAGCGATTAAGCCCTTAGGAATGTCTCCACATTTGATACCCTAAAGCCATCTGGTTAAGGAGTTATTGGCCTAAAACTCGTTACACGGGTGTCATAGAAAGCCTAAGAGGATCAAACACTGCACATGGTCTAGCCTCTAATGTTTCGAGTTGAAAGTGCATAAGATAAATCCGAAAGTGGAATGAAGTGATGAATTTTTAAGTGGTTATGAAGTTGTATTCAATTCTCGTACCATGTGAATAATCAAAAGTTGATAAATATGGGGTTAATGTTTGAAAAGTGGTAAGAATGCCACTTGACTATAATACTTGAGATTTATTACACTACACCCTTAGGATGATCTTTTCAATGTTAAGGCGTAACATGAGCAAATGTGTGATGTGTATATATTTGTAATATGAGCTTAAACAGATGAATTCATACCATTGTGTGCTATTAATCATTGTAATTTACGTTGAGTGATCGTGGTTGAAAATCTTTCGATTTTGTGGGTATATCGTCTGCAAACCCTCACGAGACTATAACTCGTCCTTTGAGGTAACTAAAAGGTTCAAAGGCTTGTTGCATTCGCTAAATGCAACCGTTTACTCCACGAAAGTGAGTTAGGTAGTTTTCTTTTTGTTTCTCTCTTTGATTGATGATGTTTCCTTATCTTAAAACTTTTATTGCTCGAGGACGATCAATTGATAAGTGTGGGGGTGTATGTCACGGATACATTGATTGGATTGGATAAGTGTATTCGAACACGAATCGTAGTAATCTGATCACATGGATTTTTACTCAGTGACTGTCAATGATCGAATTACTGATTATGATAGTATGCGTGAGCCTTTGACCAGAGTAATCAAGTTGAAAATGTGCTTGTGACATCAAGTTTGTCATTAGAGTAGTTAGATCCAATTCACAAGTTAGTGGGGTCAACCTCGAAGTGCGGCTTGATGGGTAAGTAGCAGTCTTTGTTAGAGTTAGTGCCCGGCACACCAAATATTGGGCACCATTCTTTGTAATAGTAACTCTAGAGTTGAACAATCGTTTTCATATAAATAAAGTCAATCTCTTTTATGTATGTGGCATGTCTTTATTCTTAAATTAGTTTTTACTTTGGCTTAGAATAAAGTCCCGAAGGATCACACATAGCTATGGGACATCATTGCACATTGGGTGTGGCAATGATGGAATATGTCTCGAAGGCTGTAATCTTAAAACATTGTTCCAAGTCGTGAAAGGGTTCATCGAGATAAAGGGATATCGATGCAACCCAAAAGACTTGCTCATATGATGCATACTCTGGTAGAAATGTATCTCGTTCCATAGATACTGGCACGGTGAAAGCCAATGCATATATGAGGGTTGCCATTGTGGTAATGGGCGAACTGAACAACCCCATGGAAGTTCCTGAAATGGATTCCCAGTCGAATGTGGAACTTCCAATGGTCTTGTAGTATAAGAGTAATCCTTATGGACCTAAGATTCCATTGGATGTCTTATGCGTAACCGCGCATGTTCTTGATTTGTTACATGATCACTTTAGATGATCGAATATGGGCAAACTCAGACATACACGTCTTACGTAGTAAGGCACGTGAGAATCAAGAGGAATCTATCTCTGACATTAGCCAGTCGGTTAATCTCCTATGGTTACATAGTGAATCGACTTAAGGAATCTTCGGCCGAAGTATGATATCTAAAGAGGAATAGGGTTTCCTCGTTTAGATAGTCGAAGTCGATTTCACATAACTTGGGAAACATAGTATTGAATTAATAGAGCTTCGACCTTAGCCAATGCTCTAGATTCAATCGGGAGATTAGATAGAGAGATCTTACTTATGTGAGGATCAAGATCGCAAAAGGCGTATCTTTACTTTCATTTTATCTAGGTCTTCGGGACCCTATGCTAGGTGGGCAAGCGCGAATTGTAAGTGCCGAAAATTAGCTTGGTGACTAATTCGTGGCTTGACTAAATCAAAGGATTGATTTAATCTAGTACTTTCCATTTTAGGAAGGTACACTAGCACTGTGGGAAGGTGTACTTACTACTAGATAGAAATGAGCCTAAGGGGTCACACACTAACTCGAGAGAGTCACTTCTTGAATAGATGTGATTAATCAATTTCGAGGAAATTGAGGGGATTAGGAAAGTGTAATACTTTCCTAATATGGAATATAAATTAATTGAAGGATTCAATTAATTTTACTCTTTTAATTAATCTTGTAGTATTAATTAAATTAATGGACCTAGTAGAGTTCAAGTATTTTATTTTATTGGGTGGAGCCCAAGTTAAATAAATAAATATTGGAATTAATTGGTTGGATTTAATTTGACTTGTATTTAATTGATGGGTTGTGCCTATAATTAAATTGAGAAGTCAAAATTGAACCCTAGAGTCCAATTAAATATGTTGACCGATTTCTTGAGTGAAAATAAGGGAAGGGGGCGATTTTCACCATGTGGTGGAGGAGGAAAAGAGTTTTTCCCTTCTCCAAGTCTTCATAGGATAAGGATTACTAGAGAGTTTAGGAAAAAGGAAGTTTCCTTTTCCTAATTGGACTCTAGGTAATCTTCACCTATAAATAAGAGATGAAGAAGACTAAAATAATGATGAATCTTGCTAGAAAAATCGCCCCTCCCTAACCTACTAAAATCGGCCACTTTTCTCCCACTTCCAACAAGACGTCGTTCTATTCATGTGTTGAATTAAACAACTTAGAAAATATTCCTACCATTCACATAATCAAGCCTAAGTTAAGCTTAGAATCGTTTTGTTGTCTAGCACGCAAGGCAAGACGATTGGTGACTTGAACGAGGTGTGGATACATCTTAGAGGTGCGACGCTTGGAGCACTCTAAATCGGGAGATACAAAAAGACGACGGGCAATTTCTCACCCAAGGGAAATTGTGTGGATTTGCACCACAGGGTTGCTGTGATCCAAAGTACGAGGTGAAACGAAATTTTTGAAAGGTATAATTTCGTTTACCTACATATCGAATTCGATCGAACCAATTCCATATTCCTGTTTTCTGGTGGTTGTACGTTTACTTTTGTAAAATTTTAATTTCCGCTGCCACGAACCACCCGAGGGAATGAGTCAACCCAACAGTGGTATCAGAGCCATGGTTTGGCTCGATGGAATTTTTTATGTGATTATGCATGTTTGTTTTTACGTTTTAATTGTAAAATCGAAAGCATGATAATCATTATGTTCATTTTTAGACTAGGATTGATTTTCATTTGGGATGTTGTTTGATTTTTATGATTTTAAAATTTAAAAGTCATTGGTTTTAAAAATCATGAAATCTGAAATTTGGGTATATGATTATTTTCGAAGGTTTTGATCTAGTTTTATGAAATCACCTTTGGTGGGGTGTTGCAAGATGATTGAACCGAAGGTTTAATCATCAAGTAATAAAACTCAGACCTTAGGAGAATTCAGATTCGTTAATCGAAACTCGAAAGAATCACAAACGTGCGAAAAACTGATTTGAAAAATCGCAAACAGCAATAGCCGATGCACGCGGCGCCCAAACGTGGGCTAACCCAAGCCCGGGCGCGCGTATGACCATGCCCAGGCGTGGTCAACGGAAAGTTAAAACAAAAAAAAACAAAAAAAATTTCCTTTCTTCGTACTTTCTGGAGGTGGGTGACCCAAAGACCTAACCTATGATGTTTTTTGACTTATAAACTCTGAGAAAGGTTTTATAAATCGATATTGAACTGATCCCAATGATATTTGCAATCTAGTTTGAACGATGAATGGATAAAATTTTCTTTATCGCATGTATGCTTGTTGCTTTGCATGTTTATGTGATAATGGGATGAACCATGAGCCTAGTCATAGTATTGGTTTTCAATGTATGTAATTATTCTAGAGTTGTAAATAATAGCCGGTTTGGCTCTTTACTTTTCCGCATAGTAGATTAGTAGTTTTTTAAATACTCTATGTAATCGAAGACGGAGCAAGGAGATGGAGCCTGGACTTGAAGACTTGTATGCTGAGGCGATACCATTGTAATAGTCTAGGCTGGTTTTTACTTTCTAGAATGTCCAAACCCACTTTGGCTCGAGTGGGTTACTAGGTTAGGGCTCGAGGTGGTTCATCCTCAATTTTACCGCTTTGTGGATGTTTTATTTATCTGTCTATGATGATTATATCATGTAATGCATGCATAGGATAGATAATTAAAACAAGATAATTAAATCTGATGAGACCCCCCAAATAAGCATGTTATAATTCCCTCCTGTGAAAATATTAGGCTTTTGTGATTATAAGAATGAAATTCTATTATCATACCTTCCATCATAAGTATTCACCATGTGAAACGCCGCCAAAGGTTCAATCCTTTTGCTCAGAAAATGGGGTGGATTAGATCCGAGGTAGGCTGTGAGTGTTTACTAAGAACTACGGTGCCCCGTGGAAATCGGTTGGTTTCATTGCTTTGCTCAGAAAATGGGGGCAATGGAATTGATGGTTATACATGGGATATTTGATGGGTCGAGCCTAACATCGTCCCTCATGTGTTAGCTCAGAAAATGGGGCACATGTGGGAGATGAGGAAACCCATCTTGAGAACTATCTAGAAAGATAGAAGGCCTGGTAAGGCTACTATTCAAAATCATCGTGTGTTAGCTCAGAAAATGGGGCATATGATGAAGTGAGAATAGATCTCAAGCCCAATAAAGAGACTAACGTTTCTTCGAATCATATCAAGAGGGTGGTGTGATTTGAGAAAAATAGTGGGAGACTTGTACAATTAAAGACCAAATTGTATAAGGACTTTATTTGAAAATCCGTTATTGATTGGTTGTTATGCATTTTTGTAGATAAACGAAAATGGCTAAGAATCCTCTTTATATAATTCTTGAAACCAACAAACTGAACGGACCAAACTTTCCAGATTGGCTTAGAAACCTCAAAATCGTTCTTCAATATGAAAAGAAGGATTATATCCTGACGGCTATACAGCCGGAGATTAACAATGAAAGTAGTGATGAGGATAGAGAGTACGCAAAGTTGTGGTTGGATGAAAACATCTAAGCTAGATGCATCATCATGACTTCTATGTCAAATGAGTTGCAAAAGCAACATGAAAATATGATGATGGCAAAGGAAATCATCGACCACTTAGAAGAGCTTTACGGTACTAGGACTAGGAGAGAACGATATGCTATATCAAAACAACTATTTGGAGTAAGGATGAATGAAGGGGCGTCTGTGAGTGAGCACGTCCTTAAAATGATCCAATTGATTCATAAGATGAATGATTTGGATGTGCTACTCGACGGAGACCTTTGTGTCGACCTTGTGCTTCAATCTCTCCCAAAGTCATATGATCAATTCGTCATCAATTTCAACATGAACAACTTGAATGCTTCATTGAATGAATTGTTGAACATGTTGATAACTGCTGAAAATGTAACACCCTTACACGAAATACATAGATAATAAAAGCACACATTTGTATTTTACCCATTTGACCATCATATACAAGCGGAAGCATCAAACTTTGCTAGTTTCACAACTTTCACACATGGACATAGGGAAGATATACACACATCTAGGAATTATCCTTTACAAGCGACCAAAAGAAACCCTATATGATATGCAAATGATGAGCTGAGGGAGAAGGACTTGAAAACCAGCCAGCCGACCTTTGATCCATGCTTTAGCTTTATGTACACAACTTCACGGATCCACACTATCTACAGCACTAAAAAAACATTGCGTTTGGTGAGTCGCAAACTCAACAAGTATAATCAAGTAACGAGATATTTAACATCCCATAACCACACAAAAATCAGCAACCAATCAATCATTTGAAGTCACATAAGAACATCATCCATAATCATTTCACATTCAGTTCATATCATTCAGAAACACATGATGCACATGCTTAGTCATTTTCTTTTACTGTTAATGGCCTGCTATAACCGAGAGTAGATCGTGATCATGAAAATGGCCATGGCACTCTGTAATTCATATAACACATGGGAGTTCAGTGAACTCGGGTGGCCGTACGGTACTCTGTGGTCCAGTTATACTGGAAATTCTTTAACACATGGCTCAAGGTTAATAGCAGCCATAACAGAACCTCTTATCTCGAATGAATGCATTTTCATATCATATATCTCATTTCATCATCAAATCATCAACAACATTTTCACCATGTTAAAGTTCAAGTAGTTCACATATATTACACAATGAATTATATTCACCACATTCGTTTCCATCACTCAATCATCATATAACCATGTTCACAACACCATAAGCTTCCAATCACACAAGTAGACAAATAAAGGATTCATTTACAAATATCAATCAAAGGAATGAATTATCAAGTCACCCAATTATACTCACAAATAGTGGCTCATCGAGATATCTTCATCTAGTTGGCGTTTTCTGCTCCTCTATTGGAATCTCGACCTATTAAACACATCAAAAAAGGAGATGAGGTGTTAAACCTCTAATGTTGACACCAACACTTATGCAACACTCATCTAATATATATATATATATATATATATATATATATATATATATTCAAATATGTGTATTGATACATATATTTATATATATGTACCTGGGCACTTACGCACATAGCACCTATGCATTAGATTATTCTACACACATGCTACTATAGCATGATATGCACATAATAATAGGCTATATTACATATATTTAAAGTGTAATTTGGCTATACAAGCACGAACAAAATATTTAGGGTCGAGCACGAATCGAATAATTATGAAATCAAATTAACAAAAATCATTATTCTACCAAAATGTGTGATTTAATGAAAAGTGAGGTTTTGGGTCTTGACAGAAAGCACCATCAAGAAGGATAAACCGGTGCTTCTTATGAATTCCTCTTCAAAAGCCAAGAAGGGCAACAAGAAGAAGAATAAGACTAAGAAGCTGAAAGGTAGTGGTGGTGTGAAGAAGTTAAAGAAGCCAAAGTCTGAGAAGTCTGATAAGTGCCATAAATGTGGGAAAGTTGGGCACTGGCAAAGGAACTGCAAAGAGCTTCACGCTCAAGGTATGTTCTTTGTTGAAGTTAACTTCACTGTTAACAATACTTCTTGGGTTCTTGACACTGGATGCGGTGTTCATATCTGCAATGATTTGCAGGTGATGAAAAGAACCAAGGAGCTAAGTAGAGGAGACATGACCCTGCGGATGGGGAATGGAGCATTGGTTGCTGCCAAAGCCGTGGGGGCGATCTACTTAGAGTTAGGAGATAGGAAATTAGTTTTACATTCCATTTATTTTGTTCCTGAAATAATAAGAAATATTATCTCGATTCCGGTTTTGGATAGAGAAGGATATTGTTTTGAGATTCGTAATAAAAGTTTACTTTTGTTTTATGAATCGTCTCTTATTATGGAATCGAAAATGAAAGATGGAATGTATACTATATCCCCAATAATTTCCAATCTCAATATTCAACAAAGTAACAAACGTAAACATGATAATCAAGTAAGCACACAAATGTGGCACGAAAGACTTGGACATATTTCCAAAGAAAGAATTCGAATATTGGCAAAACATTTAGGTGTAAATGACTTAGATGAATTGTCAAGTTGCGAATCATATCTTAAAGGAAAAATGACCAAGTTACCATTTTCGGGGAAAGCCGAACGAACCACAAAACCATTGGACTTGGTCCATACGAACGTGTGCGGGCCAATGAGTGTTGGCACTCAAGGTGGCCAAAGCTACTTCATAACTTTTACCGATGATTATTCACGGTATGGTTATTTATATCTTATGAGATATAAATCTGAATCCTTTGAAAAGTTTAAGGAGTTCAGAAATGAAGTAGAGAAACAACTTGGTAGAAGTATTAAGGCTCTTCGATCGGATCGAGGAGTTGAATACTTTTCTACCGAGTTTCTTGATTATCTTAGAGAGAATGGAATTCTTTCACAGTGGACACCGCCTGGCACACCTCAACATAACGGGGTAGCCGAGCAAAGGAATCGAACATTGTTAGATATGGTTCGATCCATGATGTGTTTTACTAAAGTTCCTAAGTCCATGTGGGGCTATGCTCTTGAAACAGTTGTCTATTTGTTGAATAGATCACCTAGCAAGACGGTGCCCAATACCCCATACGAAAGTTGGTGTGGAAAGACGCCCTCATACAATCATTTGAGAATATGGGGGTGTCCAGCTTATGTAAAGCATTTAGTGGGAGACAAATTGGACCCCAAGTCCTCTTTGTTCTATTTTGTAGGATATCCAAAGGAAACTGTTGGATATTACTTCTACAGCCCAACGGAACAAAAGGTTATTGTTTCAAGAAACTCCAATTTCTTAAAGAGGGGTCACCTTTTAGATAGAAAAGGCGAGGTTGTAGAACTTGATGAGGTCCATGAGAATAGATCAAGTCAAGAGATACAAATTAACCCACCCGACACCAACGAGGCTACATCAGTGGCACCCACCGAAAACACACAACCTTTGAGGAGATCAACGAGGATTTCAAAGGAGCCTGAAAGATGGCTAGGCCTATTGCAAGAGGAGGGTACTCAAGATCCTCCTCTAGACTCTGATCCGAAAAGTTTTAAGAGTGCAATGTCTGACATTGATTCGAGAAAATGGCTAGAGGCCATGACATCCGAAATGGACTCCATGTACTCCAACAAGGTAGGGACCTTAGTTGACCCACCTGAGGGCATCAAGCCCATTGGTTGTAAGTGGGTCTACAAGCGAAAGCTTGGAGTCGATGGAGAGGTAGTCACCTATAAGGCTTGCCTCGTGGCAAAAGGATTTACTCAAAGACAAGGGATTGACTATGAGGAAACCTTCTCGCCAGTGGCTATGCTGAAATCCATTAGGATTGTGCTTGCAATATCTGCATATTTTGATTATGAAATATGGCAGATGGATGTAAAGACTGCATTCCTCAATGGAGAAACTGAGGAAGAGATTTACATGCAACAGCCAGAGGGCTTTACATCCAAAGGGAGCGAACACAAAGTGTGTAAACTCCAAAGGTCCATCTATGGACTTAAGCAAGCTTCTTGAAGTTGGAACAAATGTTTTGACACTGTCATACAAGAGTATGGATACGTTCAAAACATTGAAGAGGCATGTGTGTATAAGAAAGACAGTGGGAGCGCAGTCACGTTCATCATACTTTATGTCGATGACATCCTACTATTTGGAAATGATGTAGGGATGATGCAGTCAACTAAAGTATGGCTCTCTAATAAATTCTCCATGAAAGATATGGGAGAGGCGTCCTACATACTCGGTATGAAGATCTATAGGGATAGATCGAATAGGATGCTAGGTATCTCCCAATCTGCGTATGGCGATCGCGTACTCAAAAGATTTGAAATGGAAGAGTCCAAGAAGGGATTCTTGCCAATAGGACATGGCATCACACTTTCCAAGTCTATGTGCCCAAGGACTGAGGAAGAAAGAGTGAAAATGTCCAAAACTACCTATGCTTCTGCAATAGGTAGTATAATGTACGCGATGATATGCACAAGACCCTATGTAGCTTATGCATTGAGTGCGTGCAGTCAATATCAAGCGAATCCAGGCATGGCACACTAGAGTTCGGTGAAAACAATCCTTAAATATCTAAGGAGAACTAAGGAATTGTTCTTGATATACGGACGAGGAGAATTGGAATTAGAGGGGTTTACTGATTCGAGTTTCCAATCCGATAAGGATGACTCGAAGTCGGTCTCTGGTTTTGTATTCCTGCTTAATGGCAGAGCGGTTAGCTGGAAGAGTTCCAAGCAAGCAACCATAGCCGATTCCACCACTGAAGCAGAATTCATTGCAGCAAATGAGGCTGCAAAAGAAGCTCTTTGGATGAGGAACTTCATCCAAGAATTGGGTGTCGTTCCATTCGTTGGGGATCCAGTAACGGTATACTGTGATAACAACGGGGCTATTGCGTAATCAAAAGAGCCGAGGTCTCATCAGAAATCCAAACATGTTCTGAGGAAATTCCGATTGATACGAGAAATCATTGGAAGAGGCGACGTGCGAATGGAGCGCGAGGATACAGCGGACAACATAGCGGACCCACTCACCAAACCCCTTAGCCAAAAAGTATTTGAAGGACATCTAGGAAGAATGGGCCTTAAGTACATGGGCAATTGGCGCTAGGGCAAGTGGGAGATTGTTAGAGTTAGTGCCCGGTGCACCAATTATTGGGCACCATTCTTTGTAATAGTAACTCTAGAGTTGAACAATTGTTTTCATATAAATAAAGTCAATCTCTTTTATATATGTGGCATGTCTTTATTCTTAAATTAGTTTTTACTTTGGCTTAGAATAAAGTCCTGAAGGATCACACATAGCTATGGGACATCATTGCACATTGGGTGTGGCAATGATGGAATATGTCTCGAAGGCTGTGTTCTTAAAACATTGTTCCAAGTCGTGAAAGGGTTCATCGAGATAAAGGGATATCGATGCAACCCAAAAGACTTGCTCATATGATGCATACTCTGGTAGAAGTGTATCTCGTTCCATAGATACTGGCACGGTGAAAGCCAATGCATATATGAGGGTTGCCATTGTGGTAATGGGCGAACTGAACAACCCCATGGAAGTTCCTGAAATGGATTCCCAGTCGAATGTGGAACTTCCAATGGTCTTGTAGTATAAGAGTAATCCTTATGGACCAAAGATTCCATTGGATGTCTTATGCGTAACCGCGCATGTTCTTGATTTGTTACATGATCACTTTAGATGATCGAATATGGGCAAACTCAGACATGCACGTCTTACGTAGTAAGGCACGTGAGAATCGAGAGGAATCTATCTCTGACATTAGCCAGTCGGTTAATCTCCTATGGTTACATAGTGAATCCACTTAAGGAATCTTTGGCCGAAGTATGATATCTAAAGAGGCGTAGGGTTTCCTCGTTTAGATAGTCGAAGTCGATTTCACATAACGTGGAAAACATAGTATTGAATTAATAGAGCTTTGACCTTAGCCAATGCTCTAGATTCAATCGGGAGATTAGATAGAGAGATCTTACTTATGCGAGGATCAAGATCGCAAAAGGCGTATCTTTACTTTCGTTTTATCTAGGTCTTCAGGACCCTATGCTAGGTGGGCAACCGCGATTTGTAAGTGCCGAGAATTAGCTTGGTGACTAATTCGAGGCTTGATTAAATCAAAGAATTGATTTAATCTAGTACTTTCCATTTTAGGAAGGTACACTAGCACTGTGGGAAGGTGTACTTATTACTAGATAGAAACGATCCTAAGGGGTCACACACTAACTCGAGAGAGTCACTTCTTGAATAGATGTGATTAATCAATTTCGAGGAAATTGAGGGAATTAGGAAAGTGTAGTACTTTCCTAATATGGAATATAAATTAATTGAAGGATTCAATTAATGTTACTCTTTTAATTAATCTTGTAGTATTAATTAAATTAATGGACCTAGTAGAGTCCAAGTATTTTATTTTATTGGGTGGAGCCCAAGTTAAATAAATAAATGTTGGAATTAGTTGGTTGGATTTAATTTGACTTGTATTTAATTGATGGGTTGTGCCTATAATTAAATTGAGAAGTCAAAATTGAACCCTAGAGTCCAATTGAATATGTTAACCGATTTCTTGAGTGAAAATAAGGGAAGGGGGCGATTTTTACCATGTGGTGGAGGAGGAAAAGAGTTTTTCCCTTCTCCAAGTCTTCATAGGATAAGGATTACTAGAGAGTTTAGAAAAAAGGAAGTTTCCTTTTCCTAATTGGACTCTAGGTAATCATCACCTATAAATAAGAGATGAAGAAGACTAAAATAATGATCAATCTTGCTAGACCAATCGCCCCTCCCTAACCTACTAAAATCGGCCACCTTTCTCCCACTTCCAACAAGACGTCGTTCTATTCATGTGTTGAATTAAACGACTTAGAAAATATTCCTACCATTCACATAATCAAGCCTAAGTTAAGCTTAGAATCGTTTTGCTGTCTAGCACGCAAGGCAAGATGATTGGTGACTTGAACGAGGTGTGGATACATCTTAAAGGTGCGACGCTTGGAGCACTCTAAACCGCGAGATACGAAAAGACGACGGGCAATTTCTCACCCAAGGGAAATTGTGTGGATTTGCACCACAGGGTTGCTGTGATCCAAAGTACGAGGTGAAATGAAATTTTTGAAAAGTATAATTTCGTTTACCTCTTTATCGAATTCGATC
Source organism: Buddleja alternifolia (assembly GCA_019426215.1). Taxonomy (NCBI): domain Eukaryota; kingdom Viridiplantae; phylum Streptophyta; class Magnoliopsida; order Lamiales; family Scrophulariaceae; genus Buddleja; species Buddleja alternifolia. The sequence continues at coordinate 3,215,340 of CM033398.1, read as the reverse complement.
GAACCAATTCCATAGTCCTGTTTTTGGGTGGTTGTACGTTTACTTTTGTAAAATTTTAATTTCTGCTGCCACGAGCCACCCGAGGGAATGAGTCAACCCAACAGTCTTAACTGGTAAGAAAAATGGAATTCGTTGTCTCGAAAGTAAACGAGAAGTATCCTATGTGATCATAGGTAAATGAGATTTAAGTCTCTGGCCAGTGCTCATGAACTAACCCGTGTTGGACACTGAGGGTAGTTCGATAATCTCATGTTACTGTGATACTTGAGCATAGTATCGAGTCCTGTGAGTTTGACATATTCCATGACTCTCACTCGATCGAGATACATCAATGAAGGGCTTACACTCATACAGTATTCATAATCTAGAGGTTCGTAATGATATAGTCATTTCGTACTCGATTGGGCTACGATGTGGGGCAATGGTGCTGGTTAGGTATCACCCACATCCTTTGGCATCCTCCCATTCCAAATTGTGATGAACCTAGAGAATCGCGCTAAAGGAATAGACGGGGAAATCGATTGTTGTACTTGGAGTACTTTTTGGTAATTTGTCCTTTGGAAGGATGAATTAATTTAATTGGATTAAACATGGTATTAAATTAATTGTGTTGACTAAGTCAACTATGATGTTAATTAATTATTTAGTTAATTAATTAATTAGAACATTAATTTAATCTGTGTATATTTAATTGGATTAAATATTAGAGGGTTAAATTAATTGAGCTAAGCTGACTAAGTCAAATAGGCCAATAAAAGTCCAATTGGGCCTTAATACGCGTGTGTTTGGTGGGCTTAAGTTGGAGGATTTATTTAATCCTCCAACACAAGCTCTAGAGGCATGAGAATTCATAACTCAGTTCCTCCACCAGAAAATATAATACAGAGAAAATAAATTCTCTTCTACTCTCTCTCATCTAGCCGCCCCGGAGAAAAGAGATGGAGATTTCCGGAGTCAATTCTGACGCGTGGTAATATAGAGACGGGACACGTGGACCGTTGAACAAAGATTTGAAGATTGGTGCAGATTGATTGAATACGCAAAAAGGTAAGTTTTTCGTATTCACTTTTTTCATTAAAATCAATAAACAACGAATTGATCTTGGCTTTGGAAATCCGGATATGATTTTAAATGTCCGATGCGCATGATACCAGGATTCCCAACAGATATAAGAATAAAAGGTTTATACTCGTAGGGTATTTGCAATAGGAAAGGTTTGGAATGATCCTCTTCATTCGTTCTCAATTTGGTTACGATGTGAGCCACGAGACAGGCTAAGTGTTACTCACATCCTTTTGGCTTCCTCCCAATTGCATTTTGAGACGAACCTAAAGAGTCGCGTGACACTCTAGAACCTAACGTGCTTTGGATAGCAAGAGTACTAGTCGCGATAGTAATAAAAGTGGACAAAAATAAGTCCGGGTTGTCGAACTACGGAGACTTGGATTTTTAGTTTCTGATTTTCAAAAAGACAAAAGACACTTAAAGTAAAGCGGGACTAAAACAATTAAGTAAATGAAGGACCAAAGGAGGGAACAAGCTATGGATTAAACTTCACGTATGATAAAATGACCAAGGCACATGCTACAACCAAATCTACTCGTCAATTTATATGGGTTACTCCTCGAATTATTAGACTCCTATTGCTTTGGTGGAAACTCCTAAATTAATTATTACCCGATGTCTCGGCTCATAATAATCCTATGATTAGTTGATGGTTCTCTAAATATGTCTATTCGAGAATCTAATAAAAAATCACGCATTAACGTTCTAGAGCTTCCCCGAATAAATCCAGCTAACAACACCCGGGAATCTTTACCTATTTCTAGGAGCAATCCCTCATTTGTTTCGGGTGATGTGTTAATTCCCTTGCACCCTAATCTATCTTCTCTCGAACAACTAGATTAGGCAAGATATCAAGCATATGGTGATCAAACACATTATTGGAATAAAAGCATAGAATTAACACACAAAGCAATAGGAGAATTAATACAAAAAATAACTTCACATATATTCACTCATAAATTGGCCTTCACATGGCCTTAGTCTCACAAATTTAGCTCATAATCAATAACATAGAAGATCCTAATGTAGTCATATACATAATCATAGACAAGTATGTAATGAAAAACATATGAAAACTCCCTATATTGCTTGATTGATGATGTATCCGAGTCAAGAGCTTCAATCCCAAGCTAGATCTCCTTCTTAGCCTCTTAGAGTTGATGAAGAATGGCCTAAAACCCAGCAAATCGCCCCTAATCTCCCAGATTTCGAACCCACAAAATGAATTGAAAAATCCTATTTATAGTTCCAAAATTCTGTTATCGCGGCGCCTGGGCGCGCGTTGATCGGCGCCTGGGTGCCGCCTATGTGGCGAGTCTTTCTTGGGGCAAAAGTTCCGGGGCGCCCAGGCGCGGAAAATGGGGCGCCCAGGGGAGCGATATGTGGCGCCTAGGCGTGGTGGTTCAGGCGCCTAGGCACGAAAGTGCAAAGCTTTGATTGTTGTTTGCTGGGTCGCGCATGGGCGCGAGAAAAATGGCGCCTAGGCGCCTCAGTGCGAAGCCTTGAGCAGCGTTGGGTAAATGAGTCGTCTTTTTGCCCTTTTCTTCGTCCATCGTCGCTTACTACCTGAAAGCACTTTACACACATATTAAACGCACGAGTGGCACAAAATAAACGATATATGGGCCTGAATAGTCATTAAAAGGATCTAAAAACTTATGTAAAAACGACTCCTATCAACCCCCCCAAACTTATCACATGCTCGTCCTCGAGCAAGAAAAAGCACAAGATACGAACTCATCACCAACCACAGGAAAAAAAATAAAAATAAAAAAGAACTACCTCACTCACTTTCGTGGAGTAAACGGTTGCATTTAGCGGATGCAACAAGCCTTTGAACCCTTGAGTTACCTCAAAGGACGAGTTATAATCTCGTGAGGGTTTGCAGACGATATACCCACAAAATCGAAAGATTTTCAACCCCGATCACTCAACGTAAATTACAATGATTAATAGCACACAATGGTATGAATTCATCTGTTTAAGCTCAAATTACAAATATATACACGTCACACACTTGCTCATGTTACGCCTTAACATCGAAAAGATCATCCTAAGGGTGTAGTGTAATAAATCTCAAGTATTATAGTCGAGTGGCATTCTTACCACTTTTCAAGCATTAACCCCATATTTCTCAACTTTTGCTTATTCACATGGTACGAGAATTGAATACCACTTCATAGCCACTTAAAAAATTCATCACTTCATTCCATTTTCGGCTTTAACTTATGCACTTTCAACTCGAAACATTAGAGGCTAGACCATGTGCAATGTTCAATCCTTTTAGGCTTTCTATGACACCCTTGTAACGAACTTTAGGCCAATAACTCCCAAACCAGATGGCTTTAGGGTATCAAGTGTAGAGACACTCCTAAGGGCTTAATCGCTCGAGTGTCAAAGGCCACAAAATCAAACTAGGTCCTTATTCACTTAACACTTGCATTGGCTTGAGCTTAGCTCAAATTAGCATAATAGTACAGTATTCTAGGCATGGTGCTCTTCACCCCCAGTATCTATTAAGCCTGACTTTTGCAGTCATACCAATGTTCAACCTCTTTTTATTATTATTAAGCATACGAAGTTAACGTTCTCAACTCATAACACATGTGAAAATTCTAAGTTGATATTTTCGGGATCAAGCCTTTAAGTGTTTCAAAATGGTTGTCCACTCAACTCCTCTACCCTCGATTTATGTGCATATGTGAATCATCTTAAAGACAATCTAATCACGTTTAGGGTCCCACAAGCAAGGAAACGATGTGTATAGCCATTAAAAACCAAATTGATAGAGAAAACATACCATGTATTCAAATTAACCATGCTCAATGCCTCAGGTGAAGGGTTGAAATTCTATCAAAAAAATTGTCATGCTTGAATTTTCACAAAAATTAGTACAAAACACATGCAATAGTAACGATTCCCCCAAACTTGAGCTAAAAACAAGATCACATGACACATAAGATTAATAAGCACTACTCATACCACCCCCACCCCCCAAACTTAAACTCAACATTGTCCTCAATGTTAACTCAATCATACACACTCAAAAAGGGGGTAAACGAGAGTACTTACAACAAGGGTGCTAAAAAGCAGCCCTTAATCACGTGAGATCCACTCCAAGCTCAAATCCACAATGAAAGATCTCCAATGCAAAACTCGGCTACTACATGTTATGTACTCACAATACAAACCATCAAGACTCAAAGAGAAGCATGCCAAAAGTGCATGCTTGAACATAACATAAAGAAACAAACTAAACAAGACAAAAACGAAAGCAAAAAGAAAAGAAAACTTACAAACTTGGGTTGCCTCCCAAGAAGCACTTGTTTATAGTCATTAGCTTAACTTTTGTGCTTTAAGGTTCAAATAGGTGGCCCATTTAGAACAACAATATCCTTGCCATTCCTCCTTTTCTTCTTATGTCCCACTTGCCTCCACTCATATTGCGGTGTTTTGCGATAAGCCCTTTGTGTTGGATTTGTCTTATCAATTTCACGAACACGTAGATGTGGTGGAATGTACTTCATGCAAAAATCATCTTTTCTCACCTTGCCTTGTTGCTCATTGGGGACCTCATCCTCCACCGGAAGAGTGCCCTTAGTCTTACCAAGTGTGCATTGCTCATCAAACAAAAAGTGAATAGCATCGACATATAAACAAGTAAGATCGGCCATAGGCGGTTGCATGTCATGACAAACATCGAATATCACCTTTTTATCACCCACCTTCAATGTCAACCTACCCTTTCCCATGTCGAGCTTTGCGTTGCTAGTGGCTAGGAAGGGTCTTCCTAGAATCAAGGGAACATCAATGTCACTATCCATTTCGAGAACCACGAAGTCGACCGGATAGAAGAACTTGTCAACTTGTACAATGACATCCTCGATAATGCCCTTTGGTTTCTTGATAGAGCGATCCGCCAATTGCACGGACATGGATGTTGGCGTAAGATCTCTAAGGCCTAGCTTCTTAAAAATAGAGTAGGGAAGAAGGATGATACTTGCTCCCGAATCACAAAGAACTTTGTCGAACTTGAGATGGCTAATAGTGCACGGTATTGTGAGACTCCCGGGATCTTTGAGTTTAGTTGGCAATTTATTGAGCAAGACGGCAGAACATTCCTCAGTGAGACACACCGTCTCCTTTTCCTTCCACTTCTGTTTGTTAGATAGTATGTCTTTGAAGTACTTCACATAATTCGGCATTTGGAGAATGGCGTCAATAAACGGAATATTAATCCTCACCTCCCGAAGGATTGCCAAAATTCGAAGAAAGCTCGGATCCATCTCCTTTTGCTTCTTTTTGTGAGCGTTTGGGAAGGGGAGATGAACTTCGATAGGGGGAGAATGCGTTGGATTGGAAGGATGAAAATCAACCGAAACAGGAGGCGGCGTCTGGGCGTGCATATCGGCGCCTAGGCGCGGATCTGGTGGCGCCTGAGCGTGCATCATAGGGCGCTCGGGCGCGGAACTGCGAAGTGATTCATCCTGCAGAGGTGAAGGCGGCGCCTGCGCGCCGTCTGATGGGCGCCTAGGCGTGGTACTGCGAAACTCCTGTTCAGAGCAGGGGAGATATGGCACTTGGCCGTGCAACATAGGGCGCTCAGGTGCGGGACTACTGGCAGTTTCACTCTCTAATTGTTTTCCACTTCTCAAGGTTATGGCATTGCATTGAGCCTTCGGGTTTTTCTCCGTGTCACTTGGTAGAGTCCCCGGGGCTCTACCATTCACCGCATTGGAAATTTAACCCACTTGGGTTCGCAAGTCCTTCAGTTCCATAAACATGTCCTTCATCATACCCCGAAGTTCGTTGAACGACGTATCGGACTTCTTCATGTGAGCATCGAGTCTCTCATTGGTTGTGAGAGGTCGCATTTGCACTTGACCTTGACCTTGTCCATTGAAGTTGCCTTGCCTCGGGGGTGGGTTGTTGAAAGGTGGTCGTGGAGCTTGATAGATCCCCGGTTGTGCATTTTGTGCGGGGTTGGGCCTTTTTGGAAAATTCTCGTGTACATGAAAGTTCATCCGAGGTTGATTGTGATTCCCCACATAATTGACGTTGCCAACCTCCGGTTCCAAGGCTACCACTCCCTCAACTACTTCCTCAATACAAGCAACCTTTTTAGAGGACGAGGCCTCTTCATCGTCGGGGTAAAGCTCGTCTTCTCGGGCCAACTGTTCGATTTTGTCCCATACACTTTGACAGTCTAACCCAAGGAGATCTCCTCCCGCACCCGCGTTGAGTCTATTCCGAGTACGTGACCGAACCCCATCATAGAAATGAAGTACTTGTTCATTCAACCCAAAATTATGATCGGGGCATTTTTGGAGCATGCCCTTATATCTAGCCCAAGCCTCGGCTAAAGACTCATTGCTCCTTTACCTAAACCCTTTTATATTACTCCGGAGCTCATTGATTTTGGAGGGTGGAAAGAATTTATTTAAAAAGGCATCGACCAACTCACCCCATGTCGTAATAGATTGTGGAGACAAGGATTTGTACCATGTTGTCGCCCTATCCTTTAATGAGAAATGGAAGACTCTTAGACGAATCGCATCAAGATCCCGTGGATGATATTAAATGGTCACAAGAGCATCGTCTATAGTCTCTAAATGAGCGTGAGGTGATCCGTCCGGTTCTCCATAGAAAGGTTCTCCTTGCACCATACTAAAGATGTGAGCTGGAATGTGGTAGTTTGGTGCGAAGAAATTAGGCAAGACTACAGGCCCCGGAATGGTATAGACCCTAGGTGGTAAGCTACCCTGAACCGATGGTAATTGTTGCGGAGGTGCCGCTTGCATGGCTTGTAGAACACCTTGGAACCACTCCTTGTTTTCCAGTAAATTCATATCGGGAAAATTTCCATTCGGGTTTTGGTTGAGATTATTGGCCATTTCCCTTGTTCGCCTACTAGCCCGAAGAACTCGTTCAATTTCGGGCTCCAACTCGTATAGAGGCTCGCTTGAGGAGCGGGATGCACCACACAAGAACCTAACAAGTAAACACAAGAATGAAATTAGAAGAGCACGACAACAAAACGAAAGCAAGTAAATAAAGAAAAGACTAAAATTATGAAAACGTAAAAGAAAAGAAAACAAAAGCAAAATGAAAATCAAACACTCAAAATAAACAAGTCCCCGGCAACGGCGGCAAAAACTTGACACGCTAGAACCTAACGTGCTTTGGATAGCAAGAGTACTAGTCGCGATAGTAAGAAAAGTGGACAAAAATAAGTCCGGGTTGTCGAACCACGGAGACTTGGATTTTTAGTTTCTGATTTTCAAAAAGACAAAAGACACTTAAAGTAAAGCGGGACTAAAACAATTAAGTAAATGAAGGACCAAAGGAGGGAACAAGCTATGGATTAAACTTCACGTATGATAAAATGACCAAGGCACATGCTACAACCAAATCTACTCGTCAATTTATATGGGTTACTCCTCGAATTATTAGACTCCTATTGCTTTGGTGGAAACTCCTAAATTAATTATTACCCGATGTCTCAGCTCATAATAATCCTATGATTAGTTGACGGTTCTCTAAATATGTCTATTCGAGAATCTAATCAAAAATCACGCATTAACGTTCTAGAGCTTCCCCGAATAAATCCAGCTAACAACACCCGGGAATCTTTACCTATTTCTAGGAGCAATCCCTCATTTGTTTCGGGTGATGTGTTAATTCCCTTGCACCCTAATCTATCTTCTCTCAAACAACTAGATTAGGCAAGATATCAAGCATATGGTGATCAAACACATGATTGGAATAAAAGCGTAGAATTAACACACAAAGCAATAGGAGAATTAATACAAAAAGTAACTTCACATATATTCACTCATAAATTGGCCTTCACATGGCCTTAGTCTCACAAATTTAGCTCATAATCAATAACATAGAAGATCCTAATGTAGTCATATACATAATCATAGACAAGTATGTAATGAAAAACATATGAAAACTCCCTATATTGCTTGATTGATGATGTATCTGAGTCAAGAGCTTCAATCCCAAGCTAGATCTCCTTCTTAACCTCTTAGAGTTGATGAAGAATGGCCCAAAACCCAGCAAATCGCCCCTAATCTCCCAGATTTCGAACCCACTAAATGAATTGAAAAATCCTATTTATAGTTCCAAAATTCTGTTATCGCGGCGCCTGGGCGCGCGTTGATCGGCGCCTAGGCGCCGCCTATGTGGCGAGTCTTTCTTGGGGCAAAAGTTCCGGGGCGCCCAGGCGCGGAAAATGGGGCGCCCAGGCGCGCGATATGTGGCGCCTAGGCGTGGTGGTTCAGGCGCCTAGGCGCGGAAGTGCGAAGCTTTGATTGCTGTTTGCTGGGTCGCGCCTAGGCGCCTCAGTGCGAAGCCTTGAGCAGCGTTGGGTAAATGAGTCGTCTTTTTGCCCTTTTCTTCGTCCATCGTCGCTTACTACCTGAAAGCACTTTACACACATATTAAACGCACGAGTGGCACGAAATAAACGATATATAGGCCTGAATAGTCATTAAAAGGATCTAAAAACTTATGTAAAAATGACTCCTATCATCGCGCTCAAAGGAATTGCAAAGGGAAAAACCATTTTTGACAAGAAGAGTTTTTCGGTATTTGATATCGATTATTATTAATTAATTTGTCATTTGATGATATGATTAATTAATAAAATTAATTTCTTAGATAAATTAATAATATTATAATTGATTCATTTATTTAATTAATTATTGGATAAATTAATTAAATAGAATTGAATTAAATTAAATTAAAATTGGAACCAAGTGGTGCACTAGCCAGAAGGCTAGCACACGGTTAAGTCCAATATGGACGCCCTATGCCTTGGTGACCAAGAGTTTTGTAATTCTTAAGTTGTGTATTTATACACAACTTCAAAGGAGTTAAAAACACTAGCCTCTTTTTTACAGAAATAGAAAAGAACTCAGTCAAAAACTATCTCCCCTCATCCTCTCTCTTAGTCGTCCACTACAGTGAAGAAAGGATGAGGATTTCTGCTTTGGATTCCGGTGCGAGGCTTTAGAGGCAGTGACAAATTTGTTGCTCGGGTCAAATTTTGAAATACGCATATAAGGAAGAACATGTAAGTTTTCTCCTCTAAGTTTGAATATGGAGAATCAGAGATGAACCGCAACTTGGGATTTTAAAATTCTTTCGCTTCGCTTTTATATACACGTTCCCCAACAATTATGTGTGTAACTGTGTGTGGGAGTGTGTGTGTGTGTGTGTGTGTGTGTGTGCAAGTGACTTTGTGTATTGTGTGTGTGTATGTGTGAATGTGTGTGTGCGTGTAATTTTGTGTGTGTGTGTGTGTTGTTGTGTGTAGTTCTGCGTGTGTGTAGTTGTGCGTGAGTGTGTGTATGTGTAACTGTGTGTGTATTGTTGAGTGTGTGTGTATTGTTGTGGGGATGGGGATGGGTTGGAGAAAATGACTCTTCCCACTCCCTTTCCTTTTTCTTTTTTTTTCTTTTTTATCCAATTTATAAAATAATATATTATTTAATTAATTTAGTTTAGAAATTAAGTTTATTAAAATGAAATTAAGTTTATTAAAATAAAATTATTAAATTTATTTGTAAATTTCATAAATTAATTTAAAATATATAATTTTTAAATTATATAATCTGAACTTGATGGTCCCAAGTGGCATACGAAAGGGTCTAGAAGGGGGGGTTGAATAGACCCTGAAGTCTTTTTCGACTTTAAAAATTTCGTATCACTTTTTAAAGATTTGAACGCTTAGAGAGCTGAGTGCTAGGTCAGGCGCTACAGTAAAGATAACTTAGACTCAGTGATTTTAGCAATTTACCAAAGTAGGGTAAAGCTTAGATCGCTTAATCAGGGTTAGCACAGCGGAAATGATTTTAAAGCTTTAGCATTCGTTTTGGTCAAATAGTTGCTTAACCGTTTTACTTGTCTTTTCAGAATAAATGATAGAATATAAAGTAAGACAATAAGACAGTAAATAACATAAGAATTTGTAAGGTTCACTGGGTGGTGTAATCTCAACTACGTCCTTCTTCTCCTTGAACACTTGGAGGAATTCCACTAAATTGATTATCGAAGGATCACACAGAGGCTTCTACAAAATAGAGGAGGGGATGATGATCTTGGGCTTCTTGATCACACACACTTCAGCACCAATGAAGATCTTCACCAACAAGCTTCTCTCACTCAGAAATACTGTTTGTAGAGTCAACAACTTCTTCACACAGACAGAGGAGGTTGAGGATTTTGATCACAGGTTTGTTTGATTTTAGGATATTCAAACAACTTAGGATATCTCAATAATAGTGTATGGTTCTTCTTTGAAGATATTTGAGATATCTATGACTGTCTGGAATGTATGTAAAAAGCTTGGAAGGATTTTTGGCTATGGAGTTTCTAAGCTTTTCTTGAGAAAGTATTTCAGCAAAGTTTTGACCCTCTTGTGTATGTACATTATTTTTGGGGTTTGCGGGGTTTCCAGGTTAAATAAAAATCTGGGGTATTTTCGGGGTTTACATTACATTTCGAGAAATGTTGTGTTTTCGGGTTAAATAAAAGTCAGGGGTATTTTCGGAAGTTTACCAAAAAATTTAACAGCGCCATATTGAAACCCTAACAGAAGGTGCTAATTGTTGGGGTTTTTTATTAGAATAATATTTAAAAAAATCTCAAGATAATATAATTTTGAAGGAGTTATAGATATAATACAAAATTAGAAGACGGCATCTACCATGTTGTCTTCAAACAATTTTATTTTTTTAATTTAAGGAAAATTGAAGACGACATGATACATGTCGTCTTCAATTATCCTTTTTTTTTTTGAATTGCAGATTAATAGTTTTTTCTTTGTTTCTGGCTCATTTTTTACCCTTTTCGTGCATTTTTAGGTTTCGATTTGAACATATAAATTGTAAATTTTCATATAAACTTTGTAACCGCATAAGAATGGGACCATTTTGATGCCCGATTGAAGAAATACGACAAAGCAAAAGAGCAACATTTGATCATTTTCTTAAAGAAAATAATGACTTTTTTTGGGCTCAGTTTTCTCCCTTTTCCGTGCATTTTTAAGTTTCAACTTGAACATATAAATTGTAGACTTTCATATAAATTTTGTAACTCCACAAGAATGGGATCATTTCAATGCCCAGTTGAAGAAATACGATAAAGCAACATTTGAGCATTTTTTTAAAAGAAAATAATGACTTTTTCCTTATTTCCGGCTCATTTTTCTCCCTTTTTAATGCATTTTTAGGTTTTGACTTGAACATATAAATTGTAGAATTCTTATAAACTTTGTAATCCCATAAGAATGTGATCATTTCGATTCCCGGTTGAAGAAATACAATAAAGCAACATTTGAGCATTAAATAATGAAAATGCTACATTTGAGCATTCAAATGTTGCTTTATCGTATTTCTTCAACCGGGCATTGAAATGATTCCATTCTTGTGGAGTTACAAATTTTTATGAAATTCTACAATTATATGTTCAAGTCAAAACCTAAAAATGCACGAAAAGGGAGAAAAATGAGCCGATAACAAGGAAAAAGTCATTATTTTCTTTAAAAAAATGCTCAAATGTTGGTTTATCGTATTTCTTCAACCGGGCATCAAAATGATCCCATTCTTATGTCGTTACAAAGTATATATGAAGTTCTACAATTTATATGTTCAAGTCAAAACCTAAAAATGCACGAAAAAGGGAGAAAAATGAGCCGAAAATAAGGACAAAATCATTATTTTCTTTAAAAAAATGCTCAAATGTTGTTTTATCGTATTTCTTCAACCAGGCATCGAAAGGATCCCATTCTTGTGGTGTTACAAAGCTTATATGGAAGTATACAATTTATATGTTCCAGTCGAAACCTAAAATTGCACGAAAAATAGAGAAAAATGAGCCGGAAATAAGGAAAAAGTCATTATTTTCTTTAAAAAAAATGCTCAAATGTTGCTTTATCGTATTTTTTGAATCGAGTATCGAAATGATCCCATTCTTATGCCTTTACAAAGTTTATATGAAAGTTTACAATTTATATGTTGAAGTCGAATTCTAAAAATGCACAAAAAAGGGAGAAAACTGAGCCGTAAATAAGGAAAAAGTCATTATTTTCTTTAAAAAAATGCTCAAATGTTGCTCTTTTGCTTTATCTTCAACCGGGCATCAAAATGATCCCATTCTTATGGTGTTACAAAGTTTATATAAAAGTTTACAATTTATCTTTTCAAGTCGAAACCTAAAAATGCATGAAAAAGGAAGAAAACTGAGCCGTAAATAAGGAAAAAGTCATTATTTTCTTTAAGAAAATGCTCAAATGTTACTCTTTTGCTTTGTCGTATTTCTCTAATCGGACATCTAAATGATGCCATTCTTGCGGGTTACAAAATTTATATGAAAATCTACAATTTATATGTTCAAGTCGAAACCTAAAAATGCACGAAAAAAAGGAGAAAAATGAGCCGACAACAAGGAAAAACTATTAATCCGTAATATTTTTAAAAAAAAAGGAAAATTGAAGACGACATGTATCATGTCGTCTTCAATTTTCCTCAAATTAAAAAAAATAAAATTGTTTGAAGACGAAAAACAGCATACACTATGCCGTCTTGTATTATTATTTTGAGATTTTTTTTATTTTTCTATAGTATTCTAATAAAAACACCTAATTGTTGGACGGAATGAAACGTTTGGATGTTAGATGTAAATTATTTGCAATGGTATTCTTGAAATTTCATTTCTATAACTTTTTTTGAAAAGAATAGGTATTTCATAAACTCGAAAAGGAGATGCTAAATCCGCATCCAACAAAGAAACGATAGAATTCAAAGGGTTCAATCCCTCATCAAAACTATCCGCCAAGCGAGCTAAAGTATGGGCTGCAGAGTTAGCCAAACGAGAAATAAACGAAAAGCGGGAAGAAAAGAAACCCAAAAAATAAATTTTTATATTTATATTTATATTTATATTTATATTTATATTTATAAAATCCATAGTTGTTTTTTTTTATCTCCGTGACTCGATTTGTGGTTTTCTATCTCGCTCTAATTCAGATCTATTCTGGATAACATCTTCAATTATCCTAAAAGATAAAATTGACACTTTAGGTAACAATTATCATCAAATATCCGCCAAAAGAATTGAAACTAGAGTAGATTGCAAGCAAGCATAAGTGATGTTTATGGCAAATAAATAAATTTATAAGAAAAAACAATTGATTTGTTTTCAACCTTTGATTATGAGTTCGAGAAAGCAAACTCTTTTTAGATAAATGGATGAATATCCTGGATCAAGAAACATTCTCATTAGTATTGTGGATATTTATTTTATATTATTGACATATCATAACAATTAAAATTATTTTGCATATATGGTAAAGAGAGTAGCTTTCAATAGATCTTAATTATTTGGGAAAACTGCATAAAATCCACATGTATTATTTCAGAAATGAATAAATCATCATGTGTTAATGAAATATGCCAAACACTTCTTGTGTTGTTAAAAAATCCGTGCGGAATGCCCATTTCGTCAAAAATTAGCGTGTTTTTTTATGTTTTTTACCTTTATAAACATGCTTATTTGAGATTTATACTTTTTTCAACAATATATGATGTGGGTCGAAATAGGCTCTTGGGCCAAGCTGGTAACCCAACATGATTAAGGACCCAAGCCCAACAGCATAACGGACTCGGACTCCTTTAGAAGACATTATAGTCAGGTCCGCCCCTCCGGAGGTTCGCCCTATCCCGACCTGTCCAGATACAACATTCTATTTAAGGCAAGCCTGGAGACAAGGATCAATCAGGGGATGCACTTACCATATCCGGACCTACGGAGATCACTCTAACCAACCTGCCAATTATACCATAAAAGAGATGGCTCAAGATGGAAGAATTAGGATTTATTCTACTTTCCATTGTACATTTAGGAATAGTTGACTTACCTTATTAGTCACCCCCTCATAAACATGTATATATATCAACTCCAAACACTAATAAAGGATAGACTCTTTTTACCCCGTGGACGTAGATCATATTATTGGCCGAACCACGTAAATATCTCATGTTCTTTACATATAATTCATGCTTTATATCATATTTTCATATCATATATCGCATATTATCATTGGTGTGCTTCCCACACACATCAATTGGCGCCGTCTGGGGAAATTTTGAGCAAAATAAGCCATGAGGTAAATCTATTTTTCGCAAAAAAAAAATTCTTTAACAATAGCATCTTGCAATGGCAGCGGAAGATATGTTAATGATGGAGAATCTAATCGAACGTGGCAGAAATGGGAAGAAGACGATGTTCTCCCCATCTGGGGTTGAGCAAGCCACACCTGCAACTCCGGCCAACCTGGTTAGGCGATTGGAGGATGACCTGCAAAACCAAGTAGAAGACAACACTCTAGGAGAGCAAACAAGCGGGAAGGATGCCTTTCCTCAAAGTGTACTCGATCTGGAGCAATTGGTGGGAAGAATCGAACGTGTCATTGACAAAGTTGTCAATAAGGTAGTAAGTTCTAAACTTGCAGGCATGCCAGATCTGATGCAGAAGGATGATGTGACTCCACTCCTCCCGAGGGGTACACCCAAGGTAGGAAACGTGGAGATGGGGGGTAATAGTAACATTATCCCCGATGGCAATACAGGCAAGAGAGTAGAACGACCGGAAGACCTCAAACAAAGAGGAGGAAAGGATGACGACGTGCCACCAAAAAAGTTCTTAGCGCCAGAAGGACGCTATATGCGTCGCTTGGACCTGGAAGAGGAAGATCTGGAAAGATGGGTCCCCCAACCTAACTTGCACAAGAAACAACCACACGAGAATATGTCACATTTCCAGGTGCATCGCTCACATAGCAACGCCCTGGAAAAGGAAGACCTGCAGAAGCAACAGGCATGGATCCGCACCAAACATGACAAGGAACTCAAGGATGATGCCAATAGTTTCGTTTCCGCCCGATCTGGATGGGTAGATCACGATGTGAAGGAAAAAGCAAAATCCAAGTTAGAACAAATTGAAAAAATATCAAGACGAATGGAAGACCTGGAGCGTAAGACGATAAGAGGACGGACCTCAGCAGATCAAGGCATTCCATTTACAGATTTCATTGCAAATGAGGAACTCCCACGGGATTCCAGGGTCGAATCCATTTTACTTTATGATGGAACCACGGATCCAGAAGACCATCTATATACCTTTCGCAATTATGTTCTGTTACACAGGTACTCTGATGCCATCAAATGTAGGGTGTTCTTGTGTACCTTAGCCAAATCCGCACAACAGTGGTTCAACCAACTCCCTGCTAGATCCATTGGATCTTTTTCGGAGTTTAGCTTGAATTTTTTGCACCAATTCGCCAGCAGCAAGCGGCACGAGAAAACTCCTTTAAGCTTATTCAGCATCAAACAAAGAGATGACGAAACCATACGTGCGTATGTCAAACGTTTCAACACGGCAGCACTTGAGACGCCAGCGGCAATATTGGACTTGAAGGCAAGTGCATTTACGACGGGCCTGAAGGAGGGCGACCTATTCAAATCATTGACCAAAAGGCCCGCCCTAAGCTTTGATGAGTTACTAACCCGAGCTGAAAAATACGTCAACCTGGAAGATGCCCACATGATGAGGAGAGCCGAGAAAAAGAAAGAAAACAAGACGATGGCAATAAAAACAGATCTCGAAAAGACGAAAGAAGTGGATGGATCCCCAACACAATTCGGGTGGCACCACCCGCTCCGAGTGCGCCCAGATCCAGCCGCATACCCATGAGGGGAAATTGGAGCGACCATTTGATGGCTGTGGAGGTCAAGAACCTGATCCAATGGCCCGAAGGTGCAGACCAGGAACCCAAAAACCCTCCCAGTGCACTTTTTTGCAGGTACCACCGCGAGTACGGTCATATACGGATGAATGTCCACAATTGATCGATGAAATCCAGCGATTAGCAAACATGGGTTACTCGAAGGAATATGTGATAGACAACCGCAACACAAGCAATGCGCCCCCAACACGAGGGGGTCATACCTGGAGAGGTCGGGGTAGAGGATGGCGAGGTGGAAGGGCCGGACCTGGAGGCAGAGGAATTTTCCTCAACAAATCAATAAGACACCCACCCAAGAGGTTACACCCAGAGAGGTCGAAAACCACAATCGAGCAACCATTCATATTATATCGGGAGGCTTAGCGATAGGCGAATCAAAGCGGAACCTAAAACAGCAAGCGAGAGCCATAGAAACCCAACCAGCGTTCTTTATGAATGTCAGCCAGACCCGACCTAGGGAGGAAATACAATTCAGACCTGAAGACGCCCAAGCCATACAAACACCACACTGCAACGCATTGGTAATAACTGTTGTCATAGCAAACTATGATGTACAGCGAATCTTCGTTGATACCGCAGCTCGGTAGACATCCTCTTCTACCAAGCATTCGAACAAATGAATATGGGAATTAGCAAATTGGAGGCCGTACGCACTGCATTGTTTGGATTCTCAGGGGAGGCAGTGAGACCTATGGGTATTGTGTCATTACCCCTCTCCTTAGGAGAAGGATCTAACAAGGTGACAAAGCTGACCAGATTCTTGGTCGTGGACACTCCCTCTGCCTACAATGTGATACTAGGTACACCGGCACTCGTTCTGTTTGAGGCAGTAGTCTCAATACCGCATATGAAGATCAAATTTCCAGCACTCAACGGAGTGGGGGAGGTATCTGGCAACCAGCACCAAGCTAAGAAATGTTACCTGGCCTCTATCAAACAAGGAGATAAACCCAATGAAGAAAAGAAGCGCAAGCCCGAACCTATGGAGGTAGAAGATAAAGAGAACGCTAAGAAAATAGTACCATCGCATGTGGAGCCAGTAGGTGAACTGATGAGCATAGAGCTCGTACCTGGAGGCAAAGAGAAGATAATCAAGATAGGATCGCACTTGAGTCCCGACCTGAAAGAGGAACTGATAACCATGTTGAGGCAACACGCGGATGTCTTCTCTTGGTCCGCAAATGACTTGGTAGGAATTGCACCAACAGTCATACAACATCACCTGAACATAGATCCAAGTGCAAAACCGATCATTCAAAAGAAAAGACACTTTGGCCCGGAGAAAGATGCCATCATCAAAGCTGAAATCGATAAACTACTCAAAGCTAAGCACATTGCAGAAATACAGTTCCCGAAATGGATATCTAACGTAGTCTTAGTACCGCAGGCGGGGCAAAAGTGGAGAATGTGCATCGACTTTCGCGACCTGAACAATGCTTGTCCTAAGGATCATTATCCCCTACCGAGGATCGACCAATTAGTAGATGCTACAGCTGGGTACGAGTTACTAAGCACTATGGATGCGCAGAGTGGGTATCATTAGATACCCTTAGGAGAAGAAGACCTAAGGAAGGTCAGCTTCATCACCTCCTTCGGCACCTTCTGCTACATAGTCATGCCCTTCGGCTTAAAGAATGTCGGAGCCACATACCAAAGACTGGTGGACATAATGTTCCAGGGGCAGAGGGGAAAGAATATTGAAGTATACGTAGACGACATGGTGGTTAAAAGTCACATCGCCAGTACCCATGTACAAGACCTACAAGAGACCTTTGAAACACTTTGAAGATACGGGATGAAGCTAAACCCGGCCAAATGTGCATTTGGAATCAAGGGAGGAAAGTTTCTAGGATACATGGTAACAGAGAAAGGCATAGAGGCTAACCCCGAAAATATCAAGGCCATCCAAGATATGGTAGCACCTAGGAATATGAACGAAGTACAGAGGTTAAACGGGAGAATCACATCCTTAAGTCGCTTCATTTCCAAATCCGCAGAGAAAATCTTACCATTTTTCAAAATCCTATGAAACGTTGATAACTTTAGCTGGACTACCGAATGCCAGCAAGCTTTCGAAGACCTCAAGACATACCTGAGTAAGGAGCCGCTATTAACCAAACCTGTGCAGGGCCAGCCCCTGGTGGTTTACATAGCTATGGCCGACCGAGCTGTCAGCACAATCCTAGTTCGAGAAGAAGATAAGATGGAGAAGCTTATATATTACGTCAGCAAAGTCCTCACGGACGTTGAGTCACAATACTCGGATGTGGAGAAAACGGCGTTGCCGCTGGCTGTCACCGCAAGGAGACTCAAGCCTTACTTCCTGACATACAAGATCATCGTGAAAACCAGTCAACCACTTAATACTGTGCTAGGAAAAGCTGGAACATCAGGTCGACTTGTCAGATGGGCTGTAGAGCTTGGGGAATTCGAGATAGAGTACACATCCCGAGCTACGGTTAAGGCCCAGATCCTGGCAGACTTCGTCACAGAAATGACTCGACTTGAACAAGAGAAGGAAGAAGATGAAAAAGTGTGGCTCTTACATGTGGATGGATCATCCACGCAAAGTGGGAGTGGGGCAGGAGTAGTACTCACCACACCTGAGGGAGATCAGCTGGAATATGCCATCAAATTTGAGTTTAAAGCAAGCAACAACGAAGCGGAATACGAAGCATTTATTATGGGGCTTAAAATGGCAATCAAGGGAGGAGCCAAGAGCTTGATAGTATACTCAGATTCGCAACTGGTTACCAAACAAATCGAAGGAGCCTATGAAGCCAAGGAGGAGAGGATGGTGAGGTACTTGAAAACCATAAAGGCACTGCGAGGACACTTCCACAAATTAGAAATTCATCAAATACCCCGAGCTGAAAACACCAAAGCTGACTACCTGTCCAAGCTGGGTAGCTCAGTCGCTGACTGTCAAACCCAGAGTATTACCATTCAAGCTCTAACCAAACCTAGCACCGAGCAAGAAATCTTGCAGATAGAGGAAGGTGAAGATTGGAGAACGGAGATAATTCAGTATCTCACAAAGGGAACACTACCTGAAGAAAGAAAGAAAAGACAACAGTTAGAGACCTGAGCTATCAGGTTCGTCATGATCGATGATGTGCTATACAAGAAGTCATTCGTATATCCCCACCTGAGGTGTACTTCGAAAGAAGAAGGAGATTATATATTAAGAGAAATACATGAGGGAGATTGTGGCAGCCACATAGGTGGGGCAGCCCTAGCTGGGAAAACGGTAAGGGCTGGTTACTTTTGGCCGACCCTGAAGGAGGATGCAGCCAACCTGGTAAAAAAGTGTGAGCAATGCTAGAAACATGCCAGTCTCATTCATCATCCAGCGGAAGCAATGCGCTCCATGAGTGTCCCTTGTCCCTTCGCCAGGTGGAGGATGGACATTGTGGGCCCATTTCCCATAGCAAAGGGCCAAAAGAAGTTCTTACTGGTACTGGTCGATTACTTCAGCAAATGGGTAGGAGCCGAAGCCTTAGCACGGATCACGGAAGCAGAGGTCATTCGTTTCCTTTGGAAAAACATCGTCTGCAGGTTCGGCATACCCAGGGAGATCGTGGCTGATAATGGAAGACAATTCAGCAGAATCAAGCTAAGGAGGTGGTGTGAAGAATTAGGAATTCAGCAGCGGTTCAGTGTCGTTGCCCACCCTCAAACAAAAGGCCAGGTCGAGGTAACTAATAGAATAATAGTCCAAGGTCTAAAGGCCAGGTATGTCCACTAAACATCTTGTAAAACACTCGCGCTTTCTTTCTTCACATTCTTGTCCTAGTCAACTTGTTTATTTCTACATCCCATTTTCTAATAAGTTCGCGTGAATACCCAAACCTCGGTCATAAAAACTAGAGGGAGTGGGTGGGAATTGGGTAGAAGAATTATTACCAGTACTATGGTCGTATCGTACTACCCCAAAATCGACTACAGGTGAAGGCCCATTTCATTTAGTGTATGGAGCCGAAGCCGTCATACCACGGAGATCAGAGTACAGTCCCATCGGGTAAGATACTTCGAGCCGGAGCAAAACGAAGAAAGGCTAAGGGAGGAGCTGGAATTAATCAAAGAAGTCAGAGACAGGGCATGCTTAAGGATCGAACAATACAAGCAGCGTTTCATGAAGGCTCAAGGAGCAAAAGTGAAGGCCAGATCTGTCCAAGTGAGGGATCTGGTGCTAAAGAGGGCAGATGCGGTGCGAACAGTGAAGAAATTGGACCCTAACTGGGAGGGCCCGTACAAGGTTACCAAAGTGTTAGCTGGAGGAGCATATGAGCTGGAAGATGGGGAGGGCAAACCACTTCCTCGCCCATGGAATATGCAAAACCTAAAGAAGTTTTACGTGTAACCGCGAGGGTTGCACTATTCCTTTTATTTTCGTTTTTAATATCTTTTGTGTCATTTCACGTCATGTGGAGAATTCGAGTTTTTCTAATAATCCTTGGTGGGAGTTTTGGTTGTTATGATTTTCAGGTACGGCCTAGAGATTGTAAAGCCTTCTTTGCAAGGCCGCACGCAAAGCTCACATAATGTAGTAAGATTTTATTTTTTCAAAATTTTGAGGTTGAGTTGTGCCTATATGTAAAATATGTATGATGAATTGTGAAGTAAAGGGTAGCTGGTGAAGTGGAGGTAGCCGGAGGTTAGGATTGTACCATCTAGATGGGGACCCGGATCTGTCTAGGTAGGGATAATTCACCTACAGATCAAACGGTCTCCAGGCCAGGGAGAAATAAGGAGGGGTAGGTCCTCGGGAACATCTATGGGCCTACCCTAAGGAAGACCGGGGTTTGGAGCGACAAGGAGGAAGGGGCAGTCATAAGGTTGGAGAAGGAACAAGGGGGGAAGGTACGGAGAATGTGGGACATAAGGAAGGATACCTTCGATATGGGCTGGCCACCCTAGCCCGTTAAGGAATATTTTGGACGGAGGGAGGAAAAAGGGGATATAAGGCATGAGGTAAATGCAAGTCCCCACAATTGCATAGTTGCGGTGCAAGTCCCCACGATTGTACGCGCCTAGTGACGGGTGTTCGATCCTGTGTGCAAGTCCCCACGATTGCACGGAGGTGGTACAAGTCTCCACGATTGTACGCATCTGGAAAAGGGTGTTCGATCCCGATGCAAGCCCCCATGATTGCATAAGAGAAAGAGAATGAATGCAAGTCCCCACGATTGCATAAGAGAAAGAATGTGAATGCAAGTCTCCATGATTACACAGTGACAGTGCAAGTCCCCACGATTGTACGTGTCAAGAAGTTACTAAGAAATTGACGGAGGTGGTGATGCAAGTCCCCACGATTGCAAAAATTTGTGGACCACTTGACCCAGCTGGGGCTATAGCTCAGTGTAGGTCTGGTGAGTACCACTTGAGAACTAATGCATTTTTGTTTTTGTTTTCTTATGAGGAATGTTAGATAAAAGGTCCTACCCAGATCCTCTGAGGACATGTTTTTGTTAAAGGAAGGTACGGTTGTAATATTCTTGTAGAGGTGCCCCTCGGTCAAGGTATGGTCGTGATAACTTAATTCGGTAATTGTCCTAGTAATTATCTCGTGGTAGTTTAACAGTAAGGTTAGATCATTCCTCGGTTGAGTTTGTGCAAACAATTACTCTTAAGCTTTTCTTTTATAAGACATAGCAGGTACACCATATGCAAGATGGATATCACACATCCCAAAACAATGTAAGTAAACATGTTCGGCATATAAAACAAACTATCCGCACCAAAAAGTCAAAATGCAGGTAACAAAGCAAGAAGTACGAGTCCAACATGTATAGTAAAAAGATGTCAACAGCCCAAACCTGGGCAGGGACAACAAAACGAGCAAGAATTTGTTCAAAGGCAACACAGGCTCATCAAAACAGCAAAAACAAAAGGTGTTTCTAAATACTGGAGCTACATATGCCCGTCAAAAACCAAGTCTTAAAAAGGAAAGCATCAAATTTTTCAAGGCTTCACGGTGGGAGCAGCCTGGGCATCAACTCCTGCACCACCTGGAACATCGGCCTCAGCTGGAACCTTGGATACACCTACCGGCAGATCGGGCGACTGATAAGAGGTGTTTTTACGTGTTTTTAAGACCGTAATTCTTATGATTTCGATTCACTTATTCCTTAAATCATGTCACATTTGCATTTAATAGGTGTTTTAAGTGAATACAGGTAATAAATGAGAATACATGAAGAAAAGGGAAGAAAAACGATGTACAAAACAAGTTCAAACATGTTTTTCAACACCTAGGCGGTTTATGCATCTCCTATCACATTCGAGCGATATTTTCGTACATTTACAGACCAAATTAGACAAAGCTTCCTTCTACAACGTTTTATATGTATGTCTTAGCTTCAAATGGGAAATTGAAACACCCAAATCGAAGGTCTATAGAGAGAATTGTGAAGGAAATACGATTGTTGCGCCGAACAGAGAAGTACATGTGCCAGGATACGCCCCAGCGCCCTCCTAGTCATGCCTAGGCATGGATAGTCCGAATGTTACTCCTTTTCAGCCTAAATTCCAGCATTATATGATGGGTAAGAATCACTTTTGGCCATAATTCAGCACATGTGTTGAGGGGTTGTCATAAGTGTGTTTCTTGGTAGATTTACTTTATGGGCGCCAAATCAGAAACAACCTCCATGTTGAAACGTAATTTAGGTATACGTAGCGACCGAATTGGACAAAATGTCCTTCTAGAACGTTGTCGATCTATGTTTTATCTTCACATGGGGACTTGAATCATCCAATTTGGAGATCTGTGGAGAAGTTTATGAGGAAACTACTAAGACTGCGTTGGAAAGCAAGAAAATGGCAGCATACATGTGTTTTGTTGAAGTTTTCACATGGTTATGCTTGGTGGAATTCTTAAGGGCCGAAAGTTCAGCATTTTTTAGCTGGTTGGAATCTTAAAAGCCAAACTTTAAGCATCACCTTAGGTGGAATTCTCATTGGGGAACTTTAATGGGAACTCTTAATGCATACTTTAGTGGAATTTTGGCTATAAAAGGAGGGGGAACCCATACTCTTCACCATTCACTATCAATTTCAGATTCTTGGAGGAGAGGGGGGCAGCCCCTAATCTGATTTCTCCACCATTCTTCATCACTCTTGGAGGGGAAAACTAGAGGAAGGAAAAGAGCTTGGGGATTGAAGGCTCAACTTCAAGATCCATCATCATTCACCATTTAGGGAGTTTTTAAGAGCTTTTCATTTCATTTATGTCTATGAATATTCCTCTTATGTCTTTTATGCTTTCAATTATGAACTAAATTCGTAAGACTAGGGCCATGTAAGGCCAAATTGTGATATATGCTTACAATAGATGATTGTTGAGGTTGTTCTTATATTGTTATGTGATGTGAATTGTGTTTTTGTCTATCTTGCATATACTTGATCACTATATGTTAGAATCTTATGCCTAGGTTAATATTTCAGGAGAAAATTGACTTAGGGTGCAAGAAATTCACATCATGACCCGCAACTAATGAGGAATTGCCCTAGACATAGGTAAAGATTCCCGGGTGAAGTCGTTCGATTCAAATCGAGTGAACTCTAGTACATTAATGCATGTTTAGTGGTTAGATTTTTGGATAGGGATATTTGGGAAATCACGATCTAAGTATAGGAGTTTATACGAGAGACATCGGTTATTCTCTACCTTAGGAGTTTTCACCATAACAATATAAGAGTAATTCTACAACAAGAGCCTTTATAAGTATATTTGATCAATTTGGACCTAGCATGTGCCTTAGTCTCCCTTTATAATTGGTTTTAAATCACTTGTGCAACCTTGTTCTTATCTTACGCGTTTCACACTCATTTTACCTTTATTGTATTTATCTTTGTTGTTATAAAATCGTAAATTAGAATTCAAGTCCTTGTGGTTCGACAATCCGGACTTCTCGTCCACTTTTATTACTACACACGACTAGTGCACTTGCTATTATAGCACGTTAGCTTTTAGCGTGTCAAGTTTTTGGCGCCGTTGCCGGGGACTGTTTTAATTTTAGTTTTTGATTTTATTGCAAGTTTTATGTATTTATTTTTTGTCTATTTTTTTTGTCGCACGATTACCTCGCAATTGCTAGCAATTTTCCAGATATGACCCTTCCGGAGAATCAATTATGGTTGCAAAACATCATTCAATTTGCAAAGGATAGCAATTTCCCAGATATGACACTACCAGAGAATCAATTATGGCTGCAAAGCGTCATTGAAGCATGTTATGCACAAGATTTCTTTCCACAACATTACCAAGAAAGAATTCCTACGCTGGAGGAACAACGTGATAACTCCATTGGAGAGCTCCGCCTTATGATGAAGGACGCATTGCGGGAAATGAAGGAGATGAATCATCAACTCAAGCAAATAACGAGCGACATATCTGAGAAAGTACCATGGGCATTGCTTGGTACCACTGAGATAGATCAAAAGGAGGAATGCAGCACCGTGACATTGAATGAAAGGAAGTTGAAAAAATCGAAAGCAAATTCCTCCAATGATGAGCATTTGCCTCCTATCCTTTCTAAGGTTGTTGACATTCCTTTACCATCTCCCCTAACCACAAGTGAATCGGTATTTGATGCCGATGATGGTAAGTTGTCCTTTAGTGTAGGAGATGACATGGTTATTTGTGATAGCTATAAGGTTTTTGAGCATCCTCTTGATTTTGATTTGTATCTACACATTGATGCTTTTGATCCTTTTAGTGTTGAGCACTTTCAGGAAAAACGAACCAATCATCTTCTACATCCCTACATCATGGACTCCGCATATGTCAAAGTGATGGGTGAAGAAAGTTCACACCATCACCCAACGCACGGGGAAGAAAGAGTAATTGAGGTGTTGAGGGACCATACAAAAATTCGGGAGTGGATGATTGCTTGGTCCCAACCTATGGTATGTAGCACAAATGATAGGCCAACCTTCACTACCAATGGCCATAAGTTGAAGCGATACCCGAGAGTGAATTGGATAATGAACAAGGCATTCATTCGGAAACCGCCTTAAAATAACTCGGTAAAGTCGAGCTACCGACTCTAAACTAGCGCTTCTTGGGAGGCAACCCAAGTTTGTAAGTTTGTTTTTCTTTTTGATTTTGTTTTTGTTTTTTTTAGTTTGTTTCTTTATGTTGTGTTCAAACATGCACTTTTGGCATGTACGTTTTCTTATGCTTGATGGTTTGAAAAGTTGAAGTGTTAGATATGATGCACATTTGGACCCCATGTTTAGAGATGCTCATTTTACTCGAGAGGAGGAGAAGCTACAGGATTATGTATTGGAAGTTTAAGGATGTTTTTCAACATCCTTAGTTGTAAGTGTTCTTTTACCGTTGTGTATGCTTGTTGTAACAACATTGGGGACAATGTTGGATTTAAGTTTGGGGGTAGAAGAGTACTTATTTTGAACTTTGATGGTGCAATCCTAATTTTTAGCTTAATTTTGGGGGAAAGTTTGTTTGAAATCATGTTTATATGCTTCTTTGTTGAGAAAATCAAGCATGAATTTTTTTTTAATCTTTCCAATTGATGCATTGAAATTGATTAACTTGAAAAATGGCATGAATTCTTGAAATAATTTGAATTTAATGGAATATATATATCGTTGAAATTGCTCGTGGAGACCTTAGACTAGAATTGATTCTTTAGATGATTCACAATGCACTTAAATTGAAGGTAGAGGAGTTGAGAGGATAACCATCTTGAGACACTTAAGGAATTTTTCTCGGAAATATTAACTTAGATTTTTCATAAGGTTATAAGTTGAGTAGTAATTTTATATGCTAAACAATGAATTGAAAAGGTTGAATTTTGGTATGACCAAAAGTGGTCAGGCTAATACGTACCAGAGGTGAAACGTTTCATGCCTATATACTGTACTATTATGCTAATTTGAGCTTTGCTCAAGCTAAAAGAAGTGAATTGTTTAAAAGATCTAGTTTTATTTCGTGACCTTTGACACTCGAGTGATTAAATCCTTAGGAGTGTCTCTACACTTAATGCCCCAAAACTATCAAGTTTGGGAGTCATTGGTCTAAAGTTTGCTACATGGGTGTCATAGAAAGCCTAATGGAATAAAACATTGCACATGATCTAGCCTTAATGAAGTTTAATGGAAATTCCATATGAATTGAATGTTGAATATTTGAGATAATGAAATTTAAATGGCTATGAGATTTTCAATAATTCTTGTGCCTTGTGTTTGATCAAAAGTTGATAGATATGGGATTAATGTCCAAAATTTGGTAAGGATGCCTCTCGACTATAATACCCTAGATTTATTTTTCACTACACCCTAGGGAGTCGTTTCAAGTATTGGTGTCACATGAGCAAAAGTAGTTGATATGTATATATATATATATATATATATTTGTGAACTTTAAAAGGTTGTTTTTATGTCATTCATTCTTGTTGATCATATTGAGATGTGTTGATTCGGTTGGGATTGAAAATTTGCTAGATTTTGTGGGTATATCGTATGCAAACCCTCACGAGACCATAACTCGTCCTTTGAGGTAACTCAAAGGTTTAAAGGCTTGTTGCACCCGCTAAGTGCAATCGTTTACTCCACGAAAGTGAGTTAGTTAGTTGTTTTGTTTTCTCCCATTGAATGATGTTGATCTTGCCTTATAGTTCTAATTGGTCGAGGTCGAGCAATTGATAAGTTTGGGGGTGTTGATAAGAGGTGTTTTTACGTGTTTTTAAGACCGTAATTCTTATGATTTGGATTCACTTATTGCTTAAATCATGTCACATTTGCATTTAATAGGTGTGTTAAGTGAATACAGGTAATAAATGAGAATACATGAAGAAAAGGGAAGAAAAACGATGTACAAAACAAGTTCAAACATGTTTTTCAACACCTAGGCGGTTTATGCATCTCCTATCACATTCGAGTGATATTTTCGTATATTTACAGACCAAATTAGACAAAGCTTCCTTCTACAACGTTTTATATGTATGTCTTAGCTTCAAATGGGAACTTGAAACACCCAAATCGAAGGTTTATAGAGAGAATTGTGAAGGAAATACGATTGCTGCGCCGAACAGAGAAGTACATGTGCCAGGATACGCCCCAGCGCCCTCCTAGTCATGCCTAGGCATGGATAGTCCGAATGTTACTCCTTTTCAGCCTAAATTCCAGCATTATATGATGGGTAAGAATCACTTTTGGCCATAATTCAGCACATGTGTTGAGGGGTTGTCATAAGTGTGTTTCTTGGTAGATTTACTTTATGGGCGCCAAATCAGAAACAACCTCCATGTTGAAACGTAATTTAGGTATACTTAGCGACCGAATTGGACAAAATGTCCTTCTAGAAAGTTGTCGATCTATGTTTTATCTTCACATGGGGACTTGAATCATCCAATTTGGAGATCTGTGGAGAAGTTTATGAGGAAACTACTAAGACTGCGTTGGAAAGCAAGAAAATGGCAGCATACATGTGTTTTGTTGAAGTTTTCACATGGTTATGCTTGGTGGAATTCTTAAGGGCCGAAAGTTTCAGCATTTTTTAGCTGGTTGGAATCTTAAAATCCAAACTTTAAGCATCACCTTAGGTGGAATTCTCATTGGGGAACTTTAATGGGAATTCTTAATGCATACTTTAGTGGAATTTTGGCTATAAAAGGAGGGGGAACCCATACTCTTCATCATTCACTATCAATTTCAGATTTTTGGAGGAGAGGGGGGCAGCCCCTAATCTGATTTCTCCACCATTCTTCATCACTCTTGGAGGGGAAAACTAGAGGAAGGAAAAGAGCTTGGGGATTGAAGGCTCAACTTCAAGATCCATCATCATTCACCATTTAGGGAGTTTTTAAGAGCTTTTCATTTCATTTATGTCTATGAATATTCCTCTTATGTCTTTTATGCTTTCAATTATGAACTAAATTCGTAAGACTAGGGCCATGTAAGGCCAAATTGTGATATATGCTTACAATAGATGATTGTTGAGGTTGTTCTTATATTGTTATGTGATGTGACTTGTGTTTTTGTCTATCTTGCATATACTTGATCACTATATGTTAGAATCTTATGCCTAGGTTAATATTTCGGGAGAAAATTGACTTAGGGTGCAAGAAATTCACATCATAACCCGCAACTAATGAGGAATTGCCCTAGACATAGGTAAAGATTCCCGGGTGAAGTCGTTCGATTCAAATCGAGTGAACTCTAGTACATTAATGCATGTTTAGTGGTTAGATTTTCGGATAGGGATATTTGGGAAATCACGATCTAAGTATAGGAGTTTATACGAGAGACATCGGTTATTCTCTACCTTAGGAGTTTTCACCATAACAATATAAGAGTAATTCTACAACAAGAGCCTTTATAAGTATATTTGATCAATTTGGACCTAGCATGTGCCTTAGTCTCCCTTTATAATTGGTTTTAAATCACTTGTGCAACCTTGTTCTTATCTTACGCGTTTCACACTCATTTTACCTTTATTGTATTTATCTTTGTTGTTATAAAATCGTAAATTAGAATTCAAGTCCTTGTGGTTCGACAATCCGGACTTCTCGTCCACTTTTATTACTACACACGACTAGTGCACTTGCTATTATAGCACGTTAGCTTTTAGCGTATCAGCGACTCGACAACTAGTTGATCTGCAGCTGGAGGAGGGGATGGACCTGAAGAAGCCGGATCTGAAGCAGCCATGGCATCAAGGAGAGATGCGTCACAATCCAGGAAGTCCGCGGAGACCCCTTCTGGAGGAAAGCCCTTCGCCTTGAATTGAACAACACATCCTTCGAAACCTTTGACAAAGAACCCGAAGATTT
This sequence comes from Buddleja alternifolia, assembly GCA_019426215.1. Taxonomy (NCBI): domain Eukaryota; kingdom Viridiplantae; phylum Streptophyta; class Magnoliopsida; order Lamiales; family Scrophulariaceae; genus Buddleja; species Buddleja alternifolia. The sequence continues at coordinate 3,186,657 of CM033398.1, read as the reverse complement.
TGTCATCAGTAAGGCGCTCAAATTCCTTAGAAGCCAGAAAGTCAGCCTTAAACTTGGCAACCAAGGCTTGGCCCTCTTCAGATGAAGGCAACTCGGCGATCCAGGTCTCATGCATCTTAAGTAGAGTGCCCTTCATGGCAGCTTCATGAGCAATCTCCATGTCTGAAAGGGTCGCCTCCAAATCCACCTTCTCGGCAAGAAGCTTGTTAAAGTCCCTTTGAAGAGCCTTCAACTCCTTGTCCTTGCTGGAGCAATAATCTTTTTGAGTTGTTCCTGGGCTCGGTTTAACCTCTTCTGCAGATCCTCCTCCTCTGTGCCCTTGTAGGCATCCAGCAAGACTTGACCAGCCAATAGCATACTCTACAACACATTTTTACATGACGGGTCACGACCAGCGAAAACGAAGAAACATAATCAATTCACGCACATAAGGAACTATGTTACCTTAGGGAAAAGGAGTGTCGCAGCTTCAGACCTCTTTCGAGGGGACATGTTTTCCAGGTGATGATGGTCCGTGGAGTTAGGGAGCCTCTGGAGGAAATCCACCATAACTGAGAGCTCGTTGTTGGACAAAACAGAGGTTGGAGGATCAGAGGCCCTGGACCTGATGCGAGAAGCCGGGGATCTGAAGTCTTGAGAGGCAGGTCGGGGATCATCTCCCGAATGGTTATGCCCGAGCTGCTACACTTTGGAGGACGTGTACTAGAAGGAGTCTCGGTGGTCATGAGTCTTTTTCCAAGAACCTTCTCCTGGTTAGTGCGCGACCTGGAAGAATCACCCTGACCTGAGGGAGGAGAGGTCAGAACGGTAGAGGGGGCATCCTGGGGTGTCAACGGAGAGGAGGAGGAGGAGGCAGAGCTGGTTCTTCTGAGGGAGGGCATTGCTTCCTACGGCTCACAAACTCCAAGGCACGAGCTAGATCCATCAGTTTCTCTGCAAACGCGCCCAAACAGAGCAAGGGTCAGCACAAGATATGAAGAAGTACAACAAGTCAAGCAAACACAAGGGGCAAGTCAAAACCAGAAGTACTACCTATGGTGACACCTTTCAGGTCAGCCCCCACGGGGCTATAACCAATGTTGTACAAAAGCCGACTATCAACAAGTTTGTTCATAAGGCGAGGAGAGAAATTCAAAAACTACACCACCTGACGATGGTATTCATATAACTGGCGGGGGGGTAGGATGGTGCTCATCCAACCTCTCCAAGAACGTCCGGCGAAAGTTCCATACCACACCTGGGGGCGGGGCAGTATAGAAAAAATTGTTCTTCCATTGCTTGTCCCCAGGGTGACCGGCAAGGAAAATGGCAGGACCTCGGGAGGTCAGATAAAAAACCCCACTGTCAGCAACACTGGAACAAGGATGAAAGAGGGCGTAAAAGAACTCGGTTGTGGGCTCAATCCCGTGATAGCGAAGAAGAACAGCAAACCCAGCCATCATCCGAATAGCATTGGGTGCGAATTGGTTCAAGGGGATGCCGTACCTATTGGCTACAGAAATAAAGAGAGGGGGAATGGGGAACCTAAGACTTGCTTTTAGGAGGGCCACATGAAAACAAGTATGCTGAGGAGGGGGACGATGGGCTCTATCCTGGGGATAGGGAACTATTATCGAATAATCGTCAGGAACACCATACATGTGGCAGAGATTTTTCAGTTTCTGCAGGGTAAAGGAAGAGGGAGTCTCATCCCAATAATTAGGGTTTGGCTCTTCTCCCTCCCCCAATTCAAGGTCAGATGGGGGTGCACCATCACCCCCTGAGGAAACCCTAGCATGCCCAGCCCCAGCACCCGACGATGGACAAACATTGGTGGCGTGTCGGCCGTCGAATTTGGTATCCAACAAGGATAACTCTACAAACTCTCTCCCACCTAAAACAGGAGACCCATTATACAACTCTCGCACGTAAGAGGAAGTATCCCCCACTGAATCATGCTCTAACGAATTTTGACGATCCTCTCGATTTTGAGAATCCGAGCCTAAACTATTTGACATCTTTCGCAAAAAGAGGGGAAAGGGGAAACAAGGACAACAACAGAAAAGTAGCAGCAAACACAAAACAGCAAACACACAACACAAGACAAACAAATAGAGAGGAAGTGCAGTACCTAGAGAAGGGGCGATGAATGCGGGAGAAAATGGCTGGTAAGAGAAGATGGGGGCAGAATGGAGAAACTCTGATTTTAAACACAAAACGCATAGGTGACAGAAGGAAATAAAATCTCAAGTTTTGGCAAGTTACTTTTTGAATTTTAATTTTCAAAAATAAACTGAAAATAAAGAAGGAAAGAGTGGGCTTCAACCAGAGCCATACACGTGTGCAAAGATCAGCGGTTGCCAGGGCATGAAGATGGCGGCCTCAACTGATAGAAACAATGAGTGGCGCAATTTTTCAGGAAATGCCTTCATAACTGTAAGTCTGGGGAAATGCAACCGTCGTGTCAGGAATAGGATATCGCCCAGAAACGCACCTGAGAACAAGATCCATACTTGAGAAGGACCTCCACGCAACTTTCTCCTAGGCAGCTCGAGAATACACTCAGCTCGGCCCAAAGATCTATCTTTTCTCAACTCACACAGCTTGACTACGTCAAACTGCGGAGTTGGGGGGGATTATTGATGTGGGTCGAAATAGGCTCTTGGGCCAAGCTGGTAACCCAACATGATTAAGGGCCCAAGCCCAACAGCATAACGGACTCGGACTCCTTTAGAAGACATTATAGTCAGGTCCGCCCCTCCGGAGGTTCGCCCTATCCCGACCTGTCCAGATACAACATTCTATTTAAGGCAAGCCTGGAGACAAGGATCAATCAGGGGATGCACTTACCATATCCGGACCTGCGGAGATCACTCTAACCGATCTGCCAATTATACCATAAAAGAGATGGCTCAAGATGGAAGGATTAGGATTTATTCTACTTTTCATTGTACATTTAGGAATAGTTGACTTACCTTATTAGTCACCCCCTCATAAACATGTATATATATCAACTCCAAACACTAATAAAGGATCGACTCTTTTTACCCCGTGGACGTAGATCATATTATTGGCCGAACCACGTAAATATCTCATGTTCTTTACTTATAATTCGTGTTTTATATCATATTTTCATATCATATATCGCATATTATCATTGGTGTGCTTCCCACAAACATCAATATAAAAGGTGGATGGTGTTATTTTACCCTAAACCACACATTTCCTACTTTCTTTCTGGCGGAATATGGATTTTGAGCAAACTTTTTAATAACACTATGAGTTTAGCCTATTTCGTTAACACATGAATTTTTCTGCATTTTAATATAACAAATAGGGGTTTTATGCATTTTACCCTAGTTATTTGACTATGTCATCATTTCTTAATTATCAAGAAAGAGCTGAACTTAAACCAGAGCTTTAAACTGCAATTATTTTTTCAAGAATAATTTTTCAGTTTTTCAAATCACTACCTCAAATACTATTTGGAGTATGTATGATGCTTATAGAACGCAATTTTTAAAAACTGATTGTATTATGCACCGTGCATATAGATGAATGTCATAACATCGATAAGCACTAAAACGATATAATCCTAAAACAAGCATCAGAACACTAGTTACACATTAACTAAATCACAACTAAACGAGTTTGCTACTACGACAAATTACACGTGTGTCTGGAATTTATGGCTTGTGTGCGCGTTAGAGTACTGCAGCGTGGTAGGTCCAAACTAGGGGTGTTCACGAGTCGAGCTTGGCAAAAATTTTGGGCTCGAGATCGAGCTCAAGCCAAGAATTTCGATCTCGAGCTCGACGAGCTTGAAAAAAATGAGCTCGAGCTCGTTCGAACTCGAGTCGAGCCGAGGTCAGAAAAAAAATAATTAATTTTTTTTAATTAATATATATTATTATTAATTTTGTTTTAATATATATATAATTAAATATATTCATCATAAATATTTAATATTTAATAATTAATACATATATAATATTATAAGATATTATATTATATGTATGTATATAGTAAAAAATAAATAAAATATTATATGATATATATATTAAAAAAAAAATTATTCCGGCTCGCGAGCCTTCGAACAAGTATAGTTGGGCTCGAGCTCGGCTAGATTGAAAAGCTCAGCTCGTTAGGCTCGGCTCAAGCTCGAATTTTCTCGAGCTTGAGTTGAGCTTTTTCGAGCTGGCTCGGCTCGTTGCACACCCCTAGTCCAAACCAACATAGGAATGACATAATGCCAATGATTTTCACTAATACATATTCACATGATGTAGTCAAATCTAGGGAAAATTGCTACTTTAGCCCAATCGGATACAAACTTGCAAAATTAATATTGCAAAATGCATTTTTATTTTTATTTTGCATTTTAGTTCCAAACATTAAAAAAGGTACAAAAACCATTAGTCTATAATGTGTCATGCACATGATCAGTAATAAATTTAATGGTGTGCGTGAAATTCCATCCATCTTTTTGCTGGGTTTGTGCCCTCGATGCCAACGAGGAGTTAGAGAATAGGGCACTAGTTTATATGGTATAACCTATTAATCAATATAAATACATTAGTAAGTTGTTCATATAATTCTTAATGGCATCTATAAATCTTAAATAAACAAATAGTCCATGTTAAGGAGATAGGCATTGGAAGTATTTGGTACTTGATCACTTAAGCGGTTTGCAAGTCAGAGAATCTCAATTGGGCATTGAGACTCATGTAGACTTGTATGACACATGCTCTGACAAGGAGTGTCAGACGAACACTATGGGATAGTGGGAGTTTGTGTCATGGATCCATTGATTGGATTAGTATATTCGAACAAGGCTCGTAGTAATCCGATCACATGAATTTTTACTGAGTGACTGTCAATGATCGGATTACTGATTATTATAGCATGCGTGAGCCTTAGGCCTGAGGATTCACAGTCACGGTGTGCTTGTGACGTTGGTTCTGTCATTAGACTAGTTAGGTCCAATTCACCCATTGGTGGGATCGACCTTGAAGTGCGTGTCAATGTGCAAGTAGCAGTTGTGAAGTGATTGTCAAAAGAGAATCACTTTCTCGAAAGTAATTGAGAAGTATCAGATGCGATCATAGGTAAATGAGATTGAAAGTCTCTGGCCAGAGCTCATGAACTATCCCGTGTTGGACACTAAGGATAGTTCGGTAATCTCATGTTACTATGATTCACAAGCATAGCATCGAGTCCTGTTAGTTTGATATATACCATGATTCTTACTCGATCGGGATACGTCAGTGAAGGGCTTATACTCATATAGTATTCATAATCTAAAGGTTCGTAATGACAATCATTTTGTACTCGGTTGAGCTATGATGTGGTGTCACGGTGCTGACTAGGTGTCACCCACATCCTTTAGCATCCTTTCATTGTCAATCGAGACGAACCTAGAGAGTCGCCCTATAAGAATAGACGGGAAATCGTTATTTGTATTTGGAGGGCGTTTTGGTAATTTGCCCTTTGGAAGGACAAATTAATTAATTAATTGGATGAATTAATGTAATTAGTTGTTTAATTGAATTAAACATGAATAATTAAATTAATTATGTTAACTTGTTCAACTATGAATATTAATTAATTATTTAGTTAATTAATTAATTAGAATATTAATTTAATCTGTGTATATTTAATTAGATTAAATATTAGAGAGTTAAATTAATTGGGCTAAGTTGACTGGGTCAACATAGCCCAATAGGCGTCCCATTGGGCCTTATAGGCGTGTGTTTGGTGGGCTTACTTGGAGGATTTTATTTAATCCTCCAACACAAGCTCTATAGTAACACACTTCACATATGTTACATTACGTGAAATCCTCCACCAGAAATACAATATAGAGAAAAAAATTATCTTCCACTCTCACCTAGCCGCCACTTTGGAGTTAGAGATTGAGATTTCCAGAGTCGAATCCACTGCGTAATAATCTAGAGACGAGACACGTAGACCATTGAACAAAGATTCGCAAGGATTAATTGAATACACAAAAAAGTAAGCTTTATATATTCATCCTTTTCATTAAAATCAACGAACAATGAATGGATCTTGACTTTGAGAATCCGAATATAAATTTAAATTTCCATTGTGCATGATATCAGGATTCTCAACACTTTTCGCGGATGGGACCAAACTTCTAACGAATTGTATCCTATGGGACCAATTTTGCAAGTTTGCAAGTAATTGGACTATAATTACAGTGAGCTTTATTTTGAAGGACCAATACTGCAATTCTCCCTTGAATTTAAATGGTGAGTCTATGAAATATGAATACCACTAGCATTAACAAAAACAACCCACAATGCAATAATGTTTTCATTTGTCCACAAATTGGTTTCAACAGCTAACTAACATTGTCACATCACAACCATACAACAATATGAGGTTAAAGAAATCACCATCAAATTCAAATTTCACCCAGATATATCTGTTTGTCACTGCTGCAAGACCCAATAATAGGCTCATTGGGATGGAAAACACTCTCATTAACTGATCCAGTATGCCCCGGAAGCTTATACAATATTCGCCTCGAAGTAGTGTCCCATATATAGACCATACAATCACTACTACCAGCAGTCACTTTGCTTCCATCAGATGACCAACTACATCTCAGCAAGTTCTTCTCAAAATTGTGTTGATGACCTTCCAAAATCTTCACACAACGATTCTGAGGGGCATAGGGACGCATGTCCCATATTCGAAGAGTACAGTCCATGCTATTGGTTAGAAGATAAGACCCATCTGGACTCAATTGCATACCAGTAATCATATCCTGATGACCTTGTAGTTTCATAACAGGATCAGTTCTTCGTAAATCCCACACCTTCACATCATTGTCAATACCACCAGTGTAAATCTTATCTGATGCATCCGAAAAACTTACTGCAGTAATCTGGTACTTGTCTGGAAAACTCTGTATAGAACCCCTTTGTCGCATATCCCAAAGTTTTGCAGTACCGTCATCGGACCCACTGACTATAAGAGGTGGGCCCCTCCGAGCAGGACAGCAAGAATTCACAACAAACAAGTGACCAATCATCTTCTTTACCTGTTTTCCAGCCTCGACGTCCCATGCCCTTAAAGTTTTATCTGGGCTGGATGATATTATTTGGGAACCATCAGTAGTCCATTGAACATCCAATACGGCGTTCTTGTGCCCTTTTAAGACCATGAAATTCTTGCAATCACCATGCACGTTCCACAGAAAAATATCCCTATCGTGTGAACCAGATGCGACGATAGTCCCTGTTGGATTGAATTTCATTGTGTAGATGGCACTTTGATGTCCAGATAGTAACATGATTGGTGCCTCCAAGCTTGATGTCCGCTGTTTCCCATGTGGTCCAGTCCCATGTAGTCCAGTCCCTGGGGGACCGAAGCTGTGTGTGACAGTTGATAACTCTGTTGGCTTTGGACCAATCACGGACAAAGCACTTTCGACTTGCATATTCACTTCTGCTTTACTCTTAATTTAATACAAAGCAAACAGCACCCTTTTTTACCAGCTTCAAGACTGCACGAACATACATAGAATTACAATAGCCATCAAACACAAACATGGTATGGAACTATTTAAAGAACAATAATCATTGAATAACAGATTACCCACGTTCCTTTTCCCATGCCAATAACACAAAAAATCAAGCTAAGTGAAGTATCCAATACAGCAACATCATGAAATGATTGATATATATATATATATATATATATAAACGTGATTGCGTACGTATCCTCAAATTACTAGCATAAAGTTGTTCCCTAGCGTTTTCCTTCACAACCTAACATCAGAAGAGTAACTTTCCCTCAATATTCAACTCCAATCCAACGTGTGAATATATTCTCATGAGCAACACATCCTCAATTACTCAGGTACAGTAATTCCTAGTGTATTCCTTCACAATCATACATATCCTTCCTTCAATATTATACTCATATGCAACTTTTGCAATTGAACTCATAAGCAACAAATTCCATGAAAACCCCAAATTCAGACTTACTTGAGCTGCAATACCTTAAACAAATTAGAATCACATCAAATCCCTACTAAATCTAAGGAAACCCATACAAATAAAAAAACAAATCAGCCTATAAAAACAAGCATTTGGTAATTTCTCACATGAAATCAAATAGAAAAACTTTAGATGCAAAATTCTCATTCGCATGATATACATCAAGAAATTTACGAGTTGCAACAAATGACATCAGAAATGACGACTTTCTTTAGAGTAACAACAGACCTGAAAACAGGGAAGATCTAGATCGAACTTCGATACTTTGCAGTGAGGATAAAAGGGAAACACTTAACATAATATATATATATATATATTTCTAGAAAAACTAACTTCATAAATGTTACCTTCGATGTATTTTTAGTTTGCGGTAAAACCCCAATCTAGGGTTCTTGAGGAACGTACTGGAGTGCTGAAGCTGAGTTGATTTACGGAACCCATCGAACAATTGCACTCTGCTTTTCGTACATATATACATACATATATACATATATATCCCTGGGCCAATAACTCACCTGTTGTTGGGCTTTTTATTTTCTTCTTTTGGTCTGCTGGGCTTTTATTATTTTAAATTACTGCATTCGGCCCCACATTCTATCCATGTCCCAAAATCAAATACCTAGAACAGTTAAATTAGATAAATATATAAAATATTTATGTGTCAGAAATTTATACATAGCATATTTATTATGTGGGTGGTATGGCCGTATGGGAATATATTGTTACAAAATATAATAAATAGGGTTAATAACACTTACACCCTCTACTATATATTATAAAATTTAATGCATACATAAAACTCTCTTGTGTTATATCAAAAATAAAAAAAAATTATGTTAACGAAATAACTTAATCACCCTCCTATATTATTAAAAAGTCTACGCGAAAGCCAAACTTTGTTAAAAATATAGAAGGAAATATGCGTTTGTTTTTTTTTTCTTGAAAAATAACACTATCTACCTTTTATATTGTATAGGGAGTGTATAAATGTCAAATGAGCATGTGTATAAAGGTGAAAAATATAAAATACACGTTCATTTTCTAATGAAATTTGGTTTTTAATAACATAAGGGGTGATTAGGTAATTTCGTTAACACAAAGTTTTTTTTACATTTTCAATATAACACAAGGGGTTTTATGTATTTAACCCTATATTATATGTAATCACAATATGAGATGCTTTGAAATGTTGATTGTCAAGCTCGAGATGTATCAAATGAATATTTTTACTCTTCAATTATAACTATGAAGAGAAAAATAGCTAAAATATTTTTGGTTGTTGAAATAAAATATCACTAGCCCCATGTTGGATGGCATACCATTTCTCATTTTTCGATTTTTCAAATATTTTTTCATAAAACAATGCATTTGTTTAACATTTTTTAAAAATATCTCAAAGACTTGCTACACTCAGTTCCCCAAAGAAAAATCTTTAATCTCCTTAAAAAATGGATTTAAGTTAATTTCTCTCTGATTTTCCTCAGGAAAGTCATGTTTTTTATTATTCATAATTAGACAACTCATCCAACAATTAACAGACATGTATCCATCAATATTTTAACATAATCATCAAAATAATTATATATCTTCATTCAAAATGACGCAAGATACAAAATAAGATTCATTTTGAATTTTTTTGAATATCTTAATCGATTAGTTTAACTTAAATATGTCTAAATTTTTTTAGAAATAAAAACACATCCATACCATCCCAAAAAAAAAAAAAACTTTTCTTGAATAAAAAAAATATCACATCACACCCAAGGTATTAAATCTCAGTATCGGTGTCGATATCGAGGTAGTAAATTTACGAAAAATTCGATGAAAATTTCAGGAATATTCAAAATTTCGGTTTAGATTTTAAAGAAATCATGAAAATTTGTAGAATATTTGAAAATTTACAATGAAATTTTGGGTAATTTTAAATATCATAATTATGCATCTTTTACATTAATAATATTCTATGTATAATATATTTAATGAATCTTGTTGAATAGTATGACTAAAACATGTAGCTAAAAATATGAAATAAACATGATTTGATAGTAAAATAATAATCAAATATCCTAAGAACTTTATTAAAATAAAGTGTACCACAATTTTAGTAAAAATCATTATTCAAAACCAGATCAAGTTCTAGGAGGTTTTCTGTGAGATCTTAGTAAAAATCATTTTGTGTTTAGACATGAATTTTTGTTAACTTATTGCCTAATATCACTTTCATATTCATATTTAAATTTATTGTTTATTGGTTTACATAATTGGTCATTTATTATCTTTCATTTGACCCTAATTTCTTACTATAAAATATATTATTTTAAATTTTGAGAAATTACGAGTTTCGAAAAAAAATTCGAATTTCGGTTGAAATTTCTGAAGATATTCTGCAAAATTAAATCAAAAATTCAATTTTACTTCGGGAACCCCACAATACATTTTCCACCCATGAACCAGAGCATCTCGATCGATACTCTATCACCCCTCCCCTCATGTTCCTTTTTTTTGTTATTGGGTACCAAATTGGGTTTACATGCTAATATTTTATAGAACGATCGACCAATGCAAAAGATGATGTCATTGTCGACTGTACCAAAGCAATAAGAGCCTATGACAGTGGTCCAATCCCAATTGCCCACCGTCGGGCCTCGAGACTTCAGGAATGAAATTGCGGAATGGTGGTAATAGGAAACGGTAAGCTTCTACCACCATGGGATTCTTTATGTTTTCCCTTTGAAATATGGGATTGGCAAATATTTAAACCTAGATATTGTTGGATGGAATTGATAACAGTAAATATGCAATTTGTTCAGGATATAGACGCATTAACTATTACCGGCTACCGGCTCATTTTAGCTTGGTTAACTTTGATTATCAAAATGTATAATTTGGCCTAATGTTGATGTTTATCATCTTGTATTAATGGTAAGTAATTTTATGACAAAATAGATTATATGCTCTAATATTCAAATTTCAAACATCATATTACATTTACATGTTTTTATAATTACAAAACACAAAACAAACATGATATAAATTACATTTAGCCCATTTTAATGTTATTAGCATTACAAAATATAAATCATTAGGTTAAACATTACATTTTTAACATTTTATATGTTTTTATTATATTTAACCACTGCTATCTTGATCATCAAGTATACTGATATACACCAGATATTGGATAGAGATATTATAGGATGTTCACACACGCAAAAAATATTAGACATTTTCAATCTGCTTTTGGAATCTGTAACTGAATCTGGTAGCTCCAGACGAATGAACTGGAATGTCTACTAGAAGATATTAACAATATTGAATCGAGGTGAGGGCTAGCCCTCTGTTCTTAATATAAAATTGCCCCACTATGGCCTTGCTAATATAGGTGGTACGGGTTGACTCAGTAGCGTCGCAAGAAACAACAATTCTAAACTAAGGTAGAACCACTTCTTCCTTAGAGTCTACAAACAAAATTTCTGCCCAAAACTCTCAAAAGATTTCGAAAACTATGCGATGATATGCTGAGATGCTAAATATATAATTGTGTGTTATGATGTATGAGAATGAGGCTGGAGGATGCCTTTTATAGGAAAGAAATAGTTGGAACCTGAAAAATCAAATTAATACCAAACTTTAATGCGCTAGGTAATAGTTGACCGTTTCAGCTAACAACTGACCATTTGACTTCAAAACCAAAACGGTCGGCTGTTCAACTTGAAATGGTTGTTTTCCCTCTGGTACCCGCGAAGTATCAAATTAAATACCAGTATGCACAAAGTACCAGAATAAATATCAGTGCGATCATGGCTAATGATCCCACGTGAGTGATTTTTCATTTTCCATTGTTTCCTACTGTTTGATCAAAAGAATCTGATTGTTAGGAATTTTCTAGGATTTAATTATAAATAAAAAATTAATTAATTTTTATCCAACAAATTAACATTAGGTTGAGCCCAAACCCAAGCCTCAAGCCCACGGTCCACGACCCTAGGCCGAGCTCGTGGATGGGCAAGGAGGACCCATGGATCCTGGTCCTCCACTAATCCCAAAACTTCTTTTTTTAACCCAAAAGGGCTAACCCCTTAACCTCAAATATAGTGTGTAAACTATCAAACTTTCTCTTTGAATTCCCCTGTAGGATATACAATATTACACATATCCAAACAACAACATTTGTCACTTAATTTCTCATTCGTCTGAAGTCCGATTTGAGAAATTCGAAGTGCAAATCTTATCTACTCATTACGTAGACTAATTCTATCTCATAATATTACGTATCTCGGATACGAGTATTGTTCGAATTTGTAGTCTAAAGTTGTGTTTCACACACTTTTGAACTATAATTTCCAACAAAAAATTGAGATGACATCAACATTTTGATGATTTCGAGGGAATAATGTATCCTTATGGAAAGACTTCTCGGATCCTTGCACTTCCTTGGTAGATTGTTCAGCACAGTAATCGAACATTCCTACCTCCTCTCACTTTTTCTTGTTAGATAGAATTTCCTTGAACAAGTTCGTAAAGTAAGGCATTTGCAAGATAGCATCTACAATAGGAACATTAATGCGCGCTTCCTTTAGACTTTCAAGAATACGAAGGAAACTCTTATCATGTTCATTCTTTTTAACTTTTTGGGCTAAAGAAAAAGGAAAACGAATCTCATTGGGGGGATTGGGATTAGGAGTAGAATTCTTACAACTGGAGTCCTCTGCATTGGACATTCGAACATCTTGAGAGTCCACGTTCGAACGTTGACCAGTCAACGCTAGTCCCTCCATGTTCGGGCATCAGATGCAGTGATTTCTTAGGCAAGATGGCTAGATCGTGTTTCTTAGGCAAGATGTGAATCGTGTTTCTTAGGTAAGATGACTAGTCAACATGTGAACTGTGTTTCTTAGGCAAGATGGCTAGATCACCCTTCACCGGAGCTTTTGAAAGTGCCACTCAAGTCTTAGAATTAGTGCACACCGACGTTTGTGGACCATTTGGAGAAATGGCTTGTAGAGGTTTCTACTACTTCCTCACTTTCACAGGCGATCATTTAAGATATGGTCTAATTCAGACTATTGTTACTACTTCAGACTATTGTTACTAAGGTGAAATTTTCCTTAAGATTATTACCAATTCAATCTCTCTGCATTGGTAACTTATTCTTGATTGGGGTAACAATCATATGCATGCATTAAATAACTAGAAAGAAATAAACCTGGCTAACAGCATTCGGAGTATGTAGCCATCCCTAGCATCAACTAACTTAGAAGATGTATTCATCCCTCTTACATCTTGAATTACCCTCTCCCAAGTGATATAATTTAACCAATAAATCAGACATATGTTAGTTACGCCTATGAAGCATTAAGAACAAGATTAATACACGAAGTAACAATAATCATCCATACGAAATAATACTTTTTTATATCAAATATCATGTTTGGCCTAAGCATGGCCTTAGTCTACAAATTGAGCTACTCATAATGTAAAAACAATAAACTAAAATATCCATGAAAAGAAATAAAAATCCCTATAGTTGAATCTTCAACCTTCCCATCCTTTCTTCTCTCCTAAGGCACAAAAGCATATATAATATGTATTTATCTAACCCTAGGCCTCTAAAAATGTCTCTCAACCCTAAGGAACTGATCTGGTATTTATAAGAGTAGAAAAAAAGACTCCTTTGCGGTTTAAAGTTTGGAAATTTCCAAAAATCTGTCAGCCGACCACGATGTTCGGGTGTCATCTTCCCTATGTTTGGGCGTTGACTCCTCCGATAAATTATTAACTTTTAATCCCATGTTCGAACGTCATATTCACCACGTTCGGGCGTCAGATGCAGAATGCAATTTTTTCTTCAAATCTTCTTTTGAGCTCCTTTTTCACCTTTTTCCTTAATTTGCAATGATTTTCACCTATACTCACTAAATAGACAAATAAAACACATATGTAGTATAAAATCATGCATAAATCCATGTTAATCTCACTAATAAGGGAACACGCAAAATCATAACCTATCACCTGGTACTGAATCGGTGCTTGAGGAAACGATGCAGAATACATAGGCACTTGAAACTGTTGTGCTTGGGCAGGAGGAGGAGTTTGGTATGAAGTTTGTCCTTTGGCATTCTTCTTCTCATATCTCATGAACTTCTTTACCAATAAAGCCATTTCTTCGTCATCATTTGATTCTGACGCTTGAACCTTATTTACCGATTTGATTTACCTTTTGTTGTTGCTATAAGCGCTTCAGATTCAACGGCTGAAGTTGACACGTCGCTGATAGGACTGTCAATGAGCTCAAGCCGACTCGAAACTTTGAAGCTCGAGTTGAATATGTTCAAACTTGAGCTGAAAGTTAGGGCTTGAACACATATTCAAGTCGAGCATGAGCGGAAGCAGGCTCGGCTTGAATTGAGCTCGCGGCTCGTATAAATAAATTATATATATAATGTAATATAATATGCATATATTTAAAATAGTATACTAACATGTAAAACTATATAAATATCACTTTTACTTTAAAAACAAAAACTCATAAATATAAGGATAATATGAAAGTCAAATTGGACGTAAACAAGTCAAACGTATTTTAATTGTAAATATTCTCGAGTAGTGTAACAATATAAGAAAATAATTAGTGTTTTTGACTTTATGGAACCAAGTTTAAGGATATTTAGTATGATTATAGTTTGATTATGATGATTTTGAATTGTTTTGAAATTGTTATGTTTTTTCTTTATTTGGTAGATATTTTATCAATTATACTAAAAAGATAAAAATGTTTATGTTCTAAATTCAAGTCAGCTCGGGCTCAGCTTGAAGTTCTTCAAGCCGGGCCCAAGCCTTGAACACAAAAGCTCGTTTAGTATCAACCCGAGCGTGAGCCTATGCAAGTTCGGCTCTCTCGGCTTGATTGACAACCCTAATAGCTGACTTCACCTAATTTGAATTCAAAATCCCTTAGTTTCGAAAGTACATACTCTGGCGTTAGAAGCGCCAACATTTGTGATTCTCTCATTGAAATAGTCTTCATAAGATATTTAATTGGAAGACTTCTAAAAATTTCTATTGACCATTTCCTTATGACCATTCCTTGCCCAATGACGCTAATTCTGTCATAAGAATAGTGAACCTTGCGTCCAACTGATCCAACGTCTCATTTGGTTGCGTCTTGAAATGCTCAAATCTTTGCATAGCCATGGAGAGCTTGTTCTCCTTCATCTATGCAGATCCTTCACACATAGTGGCTAACTTATCCCAAATTTTCTTTGTTGTCTTGCATGACTTAATCTTGTTGAATAGTCCCTCATTATCATTCAATGCTGAGTAGAGAGCATTACGTTCAACATTGTTTAAATTTGCTCTTCTACGATCGTTTGGAGTTCATTCTACTTTGGGTTTCTTGGCATTACCATCCGAAGTAGCTTTATCCGCTCCAGGAGCTTTAGTTATGACCATCTAAATGGGTCCATTTGAAATGACTACACACATTTTATTACCACATGAGCAGAAATATGTAAATGCTCTAAGTTTTCAAAGGTCATAGTTTGACTCAATCTACTTTGTCATCTTTGTAAAGGCTATGTTGCGTGATAAAATGGTTTTAAAAAAAAATGTGAGTACGTTTTGAAAAATAGATCTTAATAAGCAGTTACGCTCGGAAACGCTTAGGTTTCTACTTCAACCGCTCTGATACCACTTGTTGGTCCCAAGTGGCATACGAAAAGAGTCTAGAGGGGGGGGGGTTGAATAGACCCTGGAGTTCTTTTCGAACTTCAAAAATTTTCTTGCTACAAAATCTTTCAAACGCTTTAGGAAAGCTAAGTGATTGTCGAGCACTTAAATGGAGATAACTTAGACTCACTAACTTAGCAATGATCAAATTAGTATAACGCTTGGATCTCTTTAATCAGTGTTAGCACAACAGAAAATACTTTAGATTACTTAGCATTCAGTTTTAACAATTAGTCACTTAACTTGTTTATATGCTTTTGATTAATGTTGTGAAATTAGAGTAAAATAAATAAAGTAAATAACACAAGATATTATAAGGTTCACTGCTAATGTAATCCCAACTACGTCCTTCTTCTCCTTTGCACTAGGAGGAATTCATTAAATGATTCTCAAAGCCCTCACACAAATAGCTTCTACAAATGGTGAATAACACAGAGATAATCCCGAGCTCCTTGATCACACAGATTTCAACTCTCTAAGATCTCTTCACTATCAAGCTTCTTTCACCCAGAAATTTTACGTGATCATCAACTTCTTCTTTACACAGATGAAGGTGTTGGAGGGTTTCATCACTAACGTTTGTTTGATTTTGGAAACTCAAACAACTTGGAATATCTCAATAATAGAGTAGGTTTTTTTTAAGGAAGTGTTAGGAATGTGCCCTCATATGCCAATGAGGAATTAGATTAAGTAGGGCACTTAGTTGTATTATACGCTTAATAATAAATATAGAAAGGCATTATCTTTTGTTCATGTAAACATTCATGGCATTCATAAGTAATGAACAAATAACTAGTCCATGTGTATCAAGGCAAGTCTTCCACTCCTTTTGGGATGAGGAGAAGGGCACTGGAAGGACTTGGTACTTGAACACTCAAAAGGGTTCGCAAGTCAAAGAATCTTAATTGGGTATTAAGATTCTAATAGACTTGTATGATACATACTCTGACAAACAGTGCCAGTTGAACACTATGGGATAGTGAGAGTTTGTGTCATAGATACATTAATGGAATTAATGTATTCGAACACAACTCGCAGTAATTCGATCACATGGGTTTTTACTCAGTGACTGTCAATGATTGGATTACTGATTATGATAGTATGCGTGAGCCTTTGACTTGAGGATTCATTATCACGATGTGCTTGTGACGTTGGATCTGTTACTAGAGTAGTTAGGCCCAATTCACTAGTTGGTGGGGCCAACCTCGAAGTGCGATCCCAATGGGCAAGTAACAGTTGTGAAGTGATTGCCAAGAAGGGATTCATTGTCTCGAAAGTAAACGAGTAGATAACCTATGCGATCATAGGTAACTGAAATGGAAAGTCTTTGGCTAAAGCAATAGAACTGACTCGTGTGGGACACAGAGGGCAGTTGTATCATTTAATGTTACTATGATTCATAGCATAGCATTGAGTTATGTGAGTTTGACATATTCCATGACTCTCACTCGATCGGGGTACATCAGTGAAGGGCTTATACTCATATGGAATTCATAGTCAAGAGGTTCGTAGTGACATAGTCATTTCGTACTTGGTTGGGCTACGATGTGGGGCCACGGGGCTGGCTAGGTGTCACCCACATCCTTTGGTATCCTCCCATTGCCAATCAAGACGAACCTAGAGAATCGCGCTATAAGGAATGAGCGGGAAATCACTTTGTGTACTTGGAGGGGCATTTTGGTAATTTGTCATTAGATGGACAAATGAATTGAGTGGACAAAATAATTTAATTAGTTGTTTAATTGGATTAAACAATGGAACATTAAATTGATTAGTTTGAATATTTATTTAACTGGGTTAAATAAATTTGGTTGAATTAAATATTAATTTAATCACATACATATTTAATTGGATTAAATATGAAATGTAATTAAATTAAAGTAGTTGACTGGGCCAACTTAGCCCACTTGGTCGTCCACATGGGCCTATGAGGCGTGTTACCTATGTCCAAGTAGGAGGATTCTATTTAAATCCTCCAACACTTAGACTTAGGTTAAGAAATTATGAGTTGCCACCAAAATTACACAGTACAGAAGAGAGAAATTTTTTCTCTCCCTCTCCTTCTCTTCTAGCCGCCATTTGGAGAAGGAGGAGGAAGATTTCCAGCGAATTCCGCGCGTGATTATCTAGAGGCAAGAGTCCCAGGGATTGCTGTTGTAAACGGTAGATCAAGAAACGAAACACGCTACAACGAGGTTATTCACGTTTTCGTATTTCTTGTTTTTGTTAAAAAATCAACGATAGCTGAAACTGATCCATGGCTTCGGGAATCGAAATTTATTCCGCTGAGTTTCTCGTGTATCGATTTCCAATAGTGGTATCACAGCCAAATTTGTGGCTTCGTTGATTTTATTTACGTGGTTTTACATGTTTAATTGTTATTCGATGTGATTGCTGCATTTTTATTGATTTAGAATCAATTTTGAATGGATTAATAAATCTAAAAAATTGTGATTGGAATCATATTTGAATGGGTAATAAAAATCTGGAGTTTATTTCGATTGGATCGAAAAACTGATGAACGAAGATTGGCGAAGCAGCAAAGCTGCTGTCAACACAGCAACCAATTGGATTACTGTGTTTTCAAGAACGCTATTGAAGGCGACGGGGAAACGCTGTGACATAGATGGCGTCGTTGATGAAGGTCGGCACCGTGCATCACTGGAATCAGCGCTAGGATACGCCATTGTTTGCCCCTGAAGGAGATTGCTGAAAAACTCCATAACCGGCGAAGCTGTGTGAATCAGATTCGCACAGCACCCATGCGCCGCTTGAACGGTGAAGAAGGCCACCAAGGTTTCGGCGTGAGGTCACAGTCGCCGTTGCTAAAAATCGTCGCGTGCTGCTACGGGCGGCGATTTTCGCTTGAAAGGCCATGACATGGCCGGCGGTAACGCCTGACATATGGCCATGGTTTAACCCACAAACGCCTGTATGTCGCCAGTATTAGATCGAAAAGTGGACGGAGAGGGGAGCCGTGATTGTGGTGTCGCCGCCGCACCGTCACCAGCGAAGAGACGGGGATGACGGCGCCGCATCGCGTCTGACCTAGCAGCTGAAATTCAATTGTGTAATGGGCCGGGCCCAGCAGAATTAAGTTATGTGTTGGGCTCGACCCAACACAATATAAAATTAATATGTGAGTTGAGATGGGCCCAATAATATGAATTTAATGTGTTAGGCTTGACCCAACACAACATTTCTAAAATTAATGCGTTGGGCGAAATATGTTGGGCTTGACCCAACGTAGGAGTTGTCGAACTGGGCTTGACCAAGCATGGTGCTGGGTCTTGCCCAATTAATTTATTGTATGCAATTGGGCTTGTTAACCTAATGCATTTTGGATTAGTTTGGACAAATTAGAGTCTTCGTTTTTAATTAAATTGGATTTAATTGTGGTTATTAAATTTGATTTAATCCACAATAAAACATTAAATTGAATTTAATAATTTGATTAAATTGGATTTAATCTATACATCAAAATTAAGTTACATTTAATTTTATTGTAATTAAATTAGATTTGATTGTTTAATTAAATTTGGTTTAATTTGTTACAATTAAATTGGATTTAATTCGTTTAAATTAATTTGAATTTAACTTACCTGAATTGGATTCGACTAACTTAAAATTGGATCTAAGTTTAGTAAATTGAGTTTAATATTGTCATAAATTAAATTAGATTTAATTTTACTTTGATTAAATTAGATTTAATCTTCACGTTAAATTAAGTTGGACTTAGTTTTGCTTTGATTAAATTTGACTTAATCTTTCCATCAAAATTAAATTAGATTTAATTTTCGCTATAATTAAATTAGATTTAACTGCTTGATTAAATTAGATTTATTCTTTTCATCAATATTAAATTATATTTACTATAATTGAATTGGATTTCATTATATGATTGAATTGGATTCGAAATTACCCCTCATAATTAAATTGGATTTGATTAAAGTAGATTTAATCTTCACATCAAAATTAAATTGGATTGAATTTTTTTTTAATAAATTAGATTTTTATTATCATCACATGTATGCTTATATCTTGTTATGTGTTTGTTTTATGTGATGGGTGACACTGTCCATGGACCTAGGGCTTGTTTTTGTTTTATCTGGGTTGTATTGGGCCGGTTTGAGCCTCCCAGTTTGTATCTTTAATTTATGCTTAGATTTTTGTATATGCTTTTCTTTGTATTTATTAGAGATAGGCCCAGAGGAGCTTGGTGGACCCACTTGGAGCTTAGAGCCGGAATTAGATTCCTGTATAGGTGGAAGCTTTATGTAATAGATAGGCCCCTCCCCTTTTGATTGGCCCATTGGCTTGGGCTAATCTAGATAAGTCCATGGATAAGCGTGTTGGTAGTACTTCTAGGATTTACTACGCTTTATATTTGATATATCTGCGCTAAACTTACTAGTGTGCAAAGTCAGACCCTTTTCACAATATTCAGATTCTCCCAAAATTAAAATACTGAGTAAGTAAAGGATATTTGATATCCTGGTTCTCCATCAAACTTTAGAGAAACGAGGTCATGTCTGGTGTATGACGTCGTCCCGGAATAAGGGGGTTATGCATTACGACATGATTCTTGATTCTCTTTAGTGCATTAGATGCCTTCAGTCAAAGCAAATTTCGCCCCATATATCGAAAAAGGTTGCAAGGCGAAATTCAATTGTTAGATTGATAGGAGTTGATGGGTATTGACTCAGATGGATCACCACTTATATATCAAAAAAGGTTGCGATCATGTGATCCATGAGCCAAAGTAAGATTGAGCCATCAGTTGGACTGGTTGGCGTGGAACGCCACTTCAAAGATTCAATGAGCCATATATCGAAAAAGGTTGCAACTCATTGGAATCATTGAAGAACTCAATCACTCGTTACGAAACCTGTCCAACGAGATTTCTAATTATTGCAGTGGGAGTGCAGTGATTCAAAAAACGTAGTGGGAGCCATGTCAAAATTAAAGTCCTAATTTTGCTTGGGTATAATTACAATGAACTAATTGAATCTGGAATTTTTTCTGTATTTCTTTATCTCTCTCATTAGAATAATAACCCGTTATGTTTTGTTCGAGAAAAATTGTGCTTACTGGCCAAATTTCATCAAATGGCTGAGAAGCTAGAGGATAGTCCTCAATTTAAAGTCATTGATTTATGTGCTTGAAGCAAGCATTCCTCGTGTCCAAGGAAGGACGACGAGTGGGGCTCTTTTATGAGACGCACTGGTTAGAACTTTAGGTTTTAGAAACTAATGTTCTATGACCACTTATCTTCATTTCTAATATTCTGTATTCCAGAGCTAGTGCTCACGATTAAAGTAAGGAATCAGAATGTAGAAAGTAGTAGAAAGCTGGAAGGACGAGATGTGATCAATGTTGGAACCAGACATAGTGTCATGGTTATCCATTTATGATCCACCTCTATCATATTAAAAATTCTAGACAGGTTGCAATTTTGGATGATTGTTTGGTTTACCCAATGGAAGTAAGAAAATAATCTTTAGTCTTGACTTGGTCAAGAGAAGATGCTTCTTTAAGTTTGGTAATAACTTACATTTATTTTGGAAATAAATGTGGGGACAATACATCCTTATTAAATTATTTACAATAATTATATGTCCGGAATAAGTGTATCGTGAACACCCTGACTGGAGTAAGTAGTATGCTTGGAGCAAACCAAATATTGTATAGCGCTTAAGATTAGGTCATGTCTCGGGAGTATAAGATACATATGTTAGGAGAAACATGGGAGTACATGCCCATTGGGATCAGATCCCTATCCAAACGTAAGCATCTTATCACATGGGCAAGATGACTCCCTTCATCGGGAAATATTGAAAGGGCCACTCAAATTTTAAAAGGTTTAGTGCATACTAACGTACATGGTGGCGAACATGGCATCATAGAAAGACACTACTATTGGATCATAGTGCAAGTATATGAATGCCCCTGTTCAACACGTTCTTAAGAGAACATGACATGGTTTCACGACTGACACTTTCAGCAATAACAAAGTTGAATAGGGTAGTAGTATGTAAGAACTGAACAATGTTGGACATGATTCGTTCTACACAAAACTACATAACATTACCCAATCCAACATCGATTATGGGTCGCTCATAGGTAAATCTTGAATATTTGTCCCTCCAAGATTCTTTTCTAAAGACATCATATGAGATACGGTGCAATAGGAAGCCTAGTCTTAAAACACGTTAGGATATAGGGATGCCCTACCTATGTGAAAAGGGACAAAGGCAGAGAAGCTGGAGGCTAAGTCTTTGAAAGGACATTTTGTAGGCTATCCCGAGGATTCTATGGGATACCTCTTTTACCTAGATGATGATCAGGGGATCATCATATCCTTAGAGGATTACTTTCTCTAAATTTGATTAAGAAAGTGGAGCTGGTAGAAAGATTGTCCTTCAAGAACAAAATGAAAGTACATTGAGAACTACTATTCAAGAAACACAAAACAAGCCCAGTATCTTAGCAGCCTGAGAGATATGGTTATCTGCTGCAAGATAAGCATAGTGTAGATGTTGTAGTAGAAGGAAACCATGGATATGATCCCTCTACCTATGACCAAACGATGGTGTATGAACTCTACGAGATGGTGTGAAGCTATGGAAGAGGATATGAATTTGATTTCTTCGAACCAAATCTAGACTCTGGTAGATCACCTCGAAGGTATTGTACCTATTAGATACAAGTGGATCTACAAGAGAAAGATTGGTACGAATGGCGAGGCCAGACTAATGGTAAAAAGGTATAATCAAAAGGAGGGCATTGACTATGAGGAAGCCCTTTTGACCCTAGTCATGATCAAATCCATAAGAATCCTGCTTGTCATAGCAACACACCTAGATCATGAAATCTGGAAGATGGATATGAAGACCACATTCTTTAGTAGATTCCTCGAGGAGGACATCTATGAAGAATAGCCCAAGAGTTTCATATCTAAAGCCAATTTCATAAAGTCTGCTAGTTGAACAAGCCCATTGATGGACTTAAGCAGACCTCTCGTAGATGAAATCTTTGCTTTGAAGACATAATTAAGAACTATGGGAATGTCAAAGACAAAGATGAACCAAGTGTCTACTAGAAGACCAGTGGGAGCTATATATCATTTCCAGTTCTATATATAGAAGATGTTCTACTTATAAGAAATGATGTAGGCTTATTGACTTCGGTCAATACACAATTCTTGAGAACATTCTCCATGAAAGACTTGGGAAACATCACTCGTATCCTTGAAATTCGTCTTAATAGGGATAGAGCGAATAGAATGATGGAACTTTCCCCAAGCCCTTTACTTAGAGAATATCCTGAAATCATTTAGGATGGAAGATCTGAGAAAGGGCTCTTGCCTTTGAGACAGAGGGTTCATCTCCCTAAAAATTGACGAATCCTCATAGTGAGGAAGGCCGTAAGGAGATGAATGTGAAACCCTATGCCTCAGCAGAGGGTAGCAGTGTGTACACAAGATAGTGTACGGAACCAGACAAAGCTTACGCTATAAGCGTAATAATTGGGTTCAAGCTAACGCAAAGAGCATCGGATAGTCGAGAAATGTGTATCCTAAAGTACTTAAGAAGAACTAAGGATATGTTTCTCTTCTATGAAAAATGGGGAACAAAGTATGGACAATTACATGTCTGACATGGACGACTGAAAGTCCACACCTGGGTTTGTACTCACCCTCAACCGTGGAACAGAGGCTTGGAAAGGTTTCAAGCAAAGTACCACCACTGCTTCCACTACTGAGAGTGATTATAAGGCTGCCTCAGAGGCTGCCAAGGAGATTGTTTGGATCTTAAAGTTCATGGAGGAACTTTAAATGGTTCCTAGCTTGGGGCTCTCGTTGTCATTGTGACAACAAAAGAGCTGTAGCGTAGAGAAAGGGAACCAAGGTCTCGTAATGAGTCCAAACACATTAAGAGAGAGTATCACATGATTGGAGAAATCGTTGGAAAAAAGGCTGTATAGCCGTGCTGAAAATAGTCGCAGCCAAAAGCATGCCTGACCCATTCACCAAGCCAATATCACAGGCAGTGCTAGATTGATATCTTCTGAAGATGGGTATTAGATACCATGACAATTGTCATTGAGTGCAAGTGGGAGATTGTTAGGAATGTGCCCTCATATGCCAATGAGGAATTAGATTAAGTAGGGCACTTAGTTGTATTATACGCTTAATAATAAATATAGAAAGGCGTTATCTTTTGTTCATGTAAACATTCATGGCATTCATAAGTAATGAACAAATAACTAGTCCATGTGTATCAAGGAAAGTCTTCCACTCCTTCTGGGATGAGGAGAAGGGCACTGGAAGGACTTAGTACTTGAACACTCAAAAAGGTTCGCAAGTCAAAGAATCTTAATTGGGCATTAAGATTCGAATAGACTTGTATGACACATGCTCTGACAAACAGTGCAAGTTGAACACTATGGGATAGTGAGAGTTTGTGTCATAGATACATTAATGGAATTAATGTATTCGAACACGACTCGCAGTAATCCGATCACATGGGTTTTTACTCAGTGACTGTCAATGATTGGATTACTGACTATGATAGTATGCGTGAGCCTTTGACTTGAGGATTCATTATCACGATGTGCTTGTGACGTTGGATCTGTTACTAGAGTAGTTAGGCCCAATTCACTAGTTGGTGGGGCCAACCTCGAAGTGCGATCCCAATGGGCAAGTAACAGTTGTGAAGTGATTGCCAAGAAGGGATTCACTATCTCGAAAGTAAAAGAGTAGATACCCTATGCGATCATAGGTAACTGAAATGGAAAGTCTTTGGCCAAAGCAATAGAACTGACTCGTGTGGGACACAGAGGGCAGTTGTGTCATTTCATGTTACTATGATTCATAGCATAGCATCGAGTTATGTGAGTTTGACATATTCCATGACTTTCACTCGATCGGGGTACATCAGTGAAGGGCTTATACTCATATGGAATTCATAGTCAAGAGGTTTGTAGTGACATAGTCATTTCGTACTTGGTTGGGCTATGATGTGGGGCCACGGGGCTGGCTAGGTGTCACCCACATCCTTTGGTATCCTCCCATTGCCAATCAAGACGAACTTAGAGAGTCGCGCTATAAGGAATGAGCGGGAAATCACTTTGTGTACTTGGAGGGGCATTTTGGTAATTTGTCATTAGATGGACAAATGAATTGAGTGGACAAATTAATTTAATTAGTTGTTTAATTGGATTAAACAATGGAACATTAAATTAATTAGTTTGAATATTTATTTAACTAGGTTAAATAAATTTGGTTGAATTAAATATTAATTTAATCACATACATATTTAATTGGATTAAATATGAAATGTAATTAAATTAAAGTGGACTAAGTTGACTGGGCCAACTTAACCCACTTGGCCGTCCACATGGGCCTATGAGGCGTGTAACCTAGGTCCAAGTAGGAGGACTCTATTTAAATCCTCCAACACTTAGATTTAGGTTAACAAATTATGAGTTGCCACCAAAATTACACAGTACAGAAGAGAGAAATTTTTTC
Source organism: Buddleja alternifolia (assembly GCA_019426215.1). Lineage (NCBI taxonomy): Eukaryota > Viridiplantae > Streptophyta > Magnoliopsida > Lamiales > Scrophulariaceae > Buddleja > Buddleja alternifolia. The sequence goes on along the minus strand of CM033398.1, from coordinate 3,161,388 downwards.
TCTCCCTCTCTTTCTCTTTTAGCCGCCATTTGGAGAAGGAGGAGGAAGATTTCCGGCGAATTCCGCGCGTGATTATCTAGAGGCAGGATTCTCAAGGATTGCTGTTGTAGACGGTAGATCAAGAAACGAAACACGCTACAACGAGGTTATTCACATTTTCGTATTTCTTGTTTTTGTTAAAAAATCAACGATAGCCCAAATTGATCCATGGCTTCGGGAATCGAAATTTATTCCGCTGCGTTTTTTGTGTATCGATTCCCAACAGGAAGATGGTTGCAATATTGTGACTGTCTTTTGGGATTTAAGAAAAGCTTTAGAATTTGGATTGGATTTTATGAGCTTTTCTTGGAAGTATTTTGATTTGGATATTTTTTAGCAAAATCTTGCAATTGGCTTGAATGTATGTATATCATGTGTGTAAATTATGGTTTGCTAAGAAATCCTATTTATAGGCAAATCTTAGGAAAAGTGTCTATTGGACACATGCAGGAGCGTGCCTTTCACTCGGCGAGTGGAACTACTTCCATACTGAAATCCCTTAAATTCTACTGCAAGGATTGGGTGAGGCAGACTTTGAACTCTGACAGTCCAATCACAAATGCTTGTCCTTATGTCAATTTATCCTTATCACATTTAATGTTCTTATTAGACATTAAATGTATTTGAATTTAATTCCCATTGAAAATAAATACCTGTTATTGATTGCATTTAAGTCCCTCTTGACTTTAGATTTATTTCAGGTGAATCTTGTCGCTTAGACGCTGATTCAAAATCCTGAAAAAGTCTTCAGCGCTTGATGAGCGCTTAAAACAAACTTCATCTTTTTTTGACTTCAGACGCAGATCTTCAACTTCATTTTTGACAGATTCACGCAGAACTCTATCAACGATTAAGCTTCCAACACATAGTCTAAAATCTAAAAAGATAAAATTAAGCTTTATACAAATCTAATGAAATAAACTTTCATTGCATATACAAATGTTCTAATAAAAGCATAAATTTATATTCTTTTGAGGTCTAATATAAAATCCTATTTTGTTATCATCAAAACTTCTAACATGAAATTTCCTAACAAAAGGGGTGGGGAAGAAGATGAAAGAAAAAAGAAAATTAAAAATTAGTTAAATGTAAATAATTTAAAAAAGAAAAAAAATAGAAAATTATAGTGTAAATACTTTTAGAAAGTAAGTATTTCAGTCTTTATATTGCTAAATATAGGTCAAATTCATTTAGGGAGGCAGTGTGCTTTATGTTTTTTTTATACGGAGAGGTGAATTGCCTCTTTTTGTTTCACATAAGTTTTTCTGTACTTTCAAGATTTCACAGAGAGGTAAATTGCAATTAACTCGTAACTTATATGTTAATATTTCACATTTTAAGCAATCCACTAATACCAAAGCACATCATTTAATTAGATGGAGTTAATTATTCATTTAAAATCGTTCAAATTATTTTATATACTAAATCATGATTATGAACACTTTTCTTTTGTCTGCAGAATAATTGAAATAAATGATAATGTGATTTAGATGTAACAAAATGTTCTAATCGAATTTTCAAAAATAAAATAAAATCAAGTAACTAACAATGAAGAATAGATAAAAGAGTATGTTCAATTTTCTCAAGCTAAATTAAATAGATCGATTGTACCAATTACAATAAAAAAGAAAGTTACATATATAACAACGAACCTATACAATTTTGAATGTGAGACAAAATACTAACATATCTAAGAAGATTGTCATCTATGTAATTTAAATGGCACAATAAACTTAAATTAGACGATGCATGTAGTGTTATTAATATTTAGTGTATTCTTAAGTGCTTGAACATTTATTTCAATTGACTAAATATTAGTGTGCTATCAAACAAATTTTGACAAAATTGAACACTAATATTTAGTCAATTCATTCCAAATGAAATTAAAGTGGAGTGATTTTATTATTTAGTGGAGTGCTAATATGTATATAATGGGTATTTATACGTGAGTTAGAACTAATTGTGTTGTATTATAAGCCTTGAAAACCATTTTGTTTGAAATTAAGATTCTTTAACAAGTAGAGATATAGGGGTAATTGCATAAAATCCCTCTATATTATTTTGAAAATGCTAAAAAACCTCTTGTGTTAACGAAATAGGCTAATCGTGTTCTTAAAAAGTTTGCAAAAAAGCCAAATTCCATTAGAAAACGAGTGTGTTTTTCATGTTTTTCATTTTTATTGATATGCTCATTTGTCATTTATATACTTTTCATACAATATAAAAGATAGATAGTGTTAATTTACCCAAAAAAACACATATTTTCTTCTATCTTTTTAACAAAATTTGACTTTTTTGCAGACTTTTTAAGAACACAGAAGGATGATTAGCCTATTTCGTTAATACATGAGTTTTTTTATGCAATTAACAACATAGATATATAACTATGTTAGAGGCTCAAAGAGCTAAACAAAGTTATAAAAAAATGTAATTCTGTTACCCAAAGTTTGTTAGTCTAGTGGTATCAACTTTCACTTTCTGTGAAAGATTTTGGGTTCAATTTTAGATTGTCACAAGTTATGACTTTTCAGTCCTTTTTATGTGGTTTATGATTAAAAATTATATGTCCACAAATATTTGTGGGATCAAAATATTCCCTTTGTTTAGAATTAAAAATAAAATACAATGTAACGTTGTTGTTTCATAACATTAGGCATAGGTAAGTAACAAAAAATAAAAATAAAAATGACATAGATGATGATGATGAAGTATAAGATTAGTAGTAATTAGAGTACTAAATCCAAAAGGAAGGCCAAAATTAATGATTGACCCGGCAAAAACATAAGCAGAGCATCATTATTAGTTATAGTCCCGTCATAGAAGAAGAAGAAGAAGAATTCAATTGAATTCCATTCCATTCCCATTGGAACCATGTCTTTTAACTCGGACGGCCCACCCTCATCGACAAGAGACTGGATATTTCCTTCATACTCTTCTTTCTTTCACGGACATATTAATAATAATATTGATACAACAACAACAAGAAGAAGGAGAAGAAGAAGATTCACCTCCTCCAACTCCACTGCGGCGTCGTTTCAGCCCACAGCAGATTCCGCTAGAAACAAGAAGTCAACGAGGCTGGTGGATGATGATGCTTTTCATAGAGGAGGAGGGGCCACAGAGGAGGAGAAATGCCAAATTAAGGAAGCGAAAACGACGTCGTCGTGGTGTAGTTTTTCCGGAGGAGGAGTAATTAGAGTTGTTGGGTGGCAGCGGCAGCAGCTGGGTTTTACCCTTGCAGTACTAGTACTAGTCGTCAGTTGAACTCCCTCTCCCTTCGTCTTCTTCTCTCTCTCTCTCTCTCTCTCTGTGCACTGTATTTATGTGAATTGTAATCCCATTGGTCCCCTTTGATATGATTCCTATGTGTCATTATTGCTAATGACTCCCCCTAAAACTAAAATCTTATCCTAACACATACACACACACACACACACCCCAATATTCCTATTCTTTTTTCCATATTCATTCTACACAAATCATATACTACATCATTAATTGAAAATTCTAACACAATTATGCATCTTTTGACTCAGTTTTGTTAATTACTATAATCAAATGTGTCTCCCTAATAGAGTTGATCATGACAAAAGGTTGAATTTTTAGCTTTGACAAGATGTGGGTATGTATGTAATGTAAAAGGGTCTAAACAGGGTTATTTATACAAATGGGGTGAATAGTGTTTCCTCTCCAAATGCAGCTGGGCAAAAGATCTATAATTGAAGACAAAATAGTGGTGTCCCATATTAGGGTTTATAGGTATAACTGAAAAATGAAAATATAAATAAGGGAGAATTGCAATATTGATCCTATAGGATATGAGCGATTGCAAAGTTAGTCCCAAAGAATGTTTGACCATTGGCCAACGGTAGAGTTACGTGCGTGGAGCTCACTCGGACATTTCCCGTCAAAAAATTGACGGACAGGACCAAATTTGCAACTTTTTCCAACCTCCAGGACTAATTTTGCAATGGTGTAAAACTTGGGACTAGTATTGAAATGGCCCATATACTACTGTACCAATATTGCAATTCTCCCTTTATGTGCGCAATCTTTTTGGAAAAATCTGTGGCTTGGTTCATAGTTGTTATGGTGCAATTCTCAATGTTCTACATCATTATACAACTATTGAAACGCAATTGCAAGTAATAATATTCTCTTTTGTGTTGCTTCTCGAATTTTCTACCTCATTTTTCGTCCAGATAGCGTTGTTATGTGCATTTGTGCGTGCTTGATTCGGAAATGATAGCGTGCAGCCCAAAATGATGCCAAAACATTCTCAGTGTGTGAGATTAAGATTAATGTACAACTGCGTGAGTACGATTACAATGTTATCAAAGTACATTGATACTCTATTATCGTCTTTGGTTCTTGATTATTGTACCTTGTTTCTGTTTCTGTTTGGATGGCGTATGCGTACATATAAAATGTACTGCTACTGATGTGATGTGTGCTTTGCATCCTGTTGCAGATACTGATTACTGTGTTATCTTCATTGGTACACAAGAATTTTTCTTTGCACAACGAGGTTATTGAGTTAGAGGTAATTATGCAAGAAAAGGGCACATTAACTTTTTATTCAACTCTGTTGTATTATGCATAAGAAGATCACTTTTTGACATTTGTTATCCGAATCTCAGTTGTATGTTCATTGACATTTTTTTAGTTAAATACTGTTTATACATTTCCCATTGATATGGTTGGCAAGAAAAGTATGCTACATGTTTAACTTCCATGGAAGCACTTGTCTCCAAAATCTACACATTTTTCACGAGTCGTGAGATTTAAAACTTTGTGTATGTGCCGGTACAAACTCAAGCGTGAACTTTGCTTCCGACGGAGAGAAGTCAAAATCCTTTATATATAAAGCTCCAATGAGTACCGATAAACTGATGCAACTTTGCATCATCATGACGATTTATCTCTAAAAGAAGTATTCAATGTTTTATAATGGTGCTTTCTGGAGATCTTTTCTGTTTCTTTATTGTAGATATTTTACAAACAGAAAAATTAAGGAGGAACAGAAGAAATAACTGCTGTGTTTGACACTTTTATTTGAAAAAACCTCTTCTTTTTCTTTTCACAAAATTTATGTCTCTGTTCCTAATTGTAGATGCATTTTTGTGGTGTATTTCCTATTGGATCATTAAGTTCGAGTCCGTTTATTATAGCTAGCTCTCTGATCTAATTTCCTGAAAATAGAGTAGTGTGGTTGATAATTAGTCAAACAAGTCCTTTTCTATTCCTACTATGGAAACATGCATTTGAGATCGATAACATTTCAGAAAATTGTCAATAGGTGAAAGTTATTTGTTCATACAGTGACTTACTGTTGATAAAAATTGTTATTCAGATTGTTAATAATTTTTACATTGCGTGTCTGAGCTAATTATTATGAAATTAACAGTTATGATTTTGACCTAGATTATTTTTTTAACTATCATGAGAGTCTATATGGAGAAAAGCTTCTGTGCTTAATCCCATTGTTAAAAAGTTGATGTGAAAATATGTCCTATTGATTGGAGGTAAAAAGGTGCTATGATTAAATGTTACTTAAGGATGTGAAGGATGATGCATTAATAGTATTTTAAACTTTCTCTGATATTTATCAACATCAAGAATTTCATCTAGCTGTGTTTTTTCAGATAATACTTTGAATTAAATTGTATTTTAATTTAGTTCTGTTAAAACGTTGTTGCATCACAAGTCTAAGCTGTTTTCCATTAACTGTTTGTCGAGTATAGATGTTCAAGTAATGGGTTGTCTTTTGAAAGAATTAACACACATCCTCCCCGACATTGTAAGATGCTGTTTGTAATAGCTTTCTCATTAGTTCTTTACCATTGTTTTGCAGGATCAAATATCCAAGCTCAATGTGAGACTAAAATGGTGCAATATATTGGATTACACAGATACAAGTAGCTTTTCATCACTGAATCTTTCTGAAGATGATCTTCCTAGCAAAAGCATGAAAATTACAGCATTAGCCGTTTCAATTATGCTGATGTCCCTCCCTTTCTTTATCTTTAAGTATGTCGACTATGTGTCAAACTCAAGAAGACTATTAGACAATAACACAGAAGAAGTCTCTTTGAACAAGCAGCTTGCATACAGGGTAGACGCTTTTTTATCAGTTACCCCGTATTCTAAGCCTCTAGCACTATTAGTTGCTACTCTATTGTTGATATGTCTTGGTGGATTAGCACTTTTTGGCGTGACAGATGACAGTTTAGCTGATTCCCTTTGGTTGTCGTGGACATATGTGGCGGACTCGGGAAATCATGCCAATTCCGAAGGCATCGGACCTAGGCTAGTTTCCGTTTCCATCAGCTTTGGTGGGATGCTTATATTTGCAATGATGCTTGGGCTTGTTTCTGATTCGATTTCTGAGAAGTTCGACTCTCTAAGGAAGGGCAGAAGTGAAGTTGTTGAGCAAAATCACACTCTTATCCTAGGGTGGAGTGATAAGTTGGTAAGTCCCAATGTTGTTTAGATTATATCTATTTTTCATCCTCTAAACTGTTCTATGATGAGGATGTCTTCTATTCATTTAAAGCATCATTGTCTCGTTCAATTTGTTATGGCCTTGTACAAGAATTCCATATGACAGTTATTGTATTTCAAGGGATCGCTATTGAATCAACTAGCCATAGCCAATGAGAGTTTGAGTGGAGGAACAGTGGTTGTCATGGCCGAGCGAGACAAAGAAGAAATGGAGCTTGACATTGCTAAAATGGAGTTTGACTTTAGAGGAACATCTGTCATATGCAGAAGTGGGAGCCCTCTGATATTAGCTGACCTTAAAAAAGTATGCTGTTACTTTTTCCTTCTTTCTTCATGTTATGTTTAATCTCAATGGTTCATCATTTCACATTTATTTTCTGGTGCAAGAAGTTTTCTTCACTAAGTTCACAAGGTTTGTCTTTTCATTTATTGCCTAACAACCAAACAAATTATAATTTACTTAATTTAAGAAGCTAAATGGAAGAGATCTCCTAGGTATCCGTTTCTAAGGCTCGAGCAATAATTGTCCTTGCTGAAGATGGAAATGCTGACCAGGTTAGTAGAATGGATTATTGAGTGCATGTTAACATTGACAATGTGAATTTGTGCAAGTATTTGAACTTTCTAATGGTGCAGAGTGATGCTCGTGCATTAAGGACAGTTTTAAGCCTAACCGGAGTTAAAGAAGGACTCCGGGGACATATAGTGGTTGAATTAAGTGATCTTGATAATGAGGTCCTTGTTAAACTCGTTGGTGGAGATCTTGTTGAAACTGTCGTGGCACATGATGTAATTGGTAGGCTGATGATTCAATGTGCTCGGCAGCCAGGCCTTGCTCAGGTCATCTTGTAGTTGTCTTACTACTTTGGTTAATAATTCCAGCCTTTGTCATTAAGAGGGTGTTTCTAAGAGCTTATAAGCTCTTACAAAGTGTTTGGTAAAGTTTTTGATTGAAGAGTTTATAAGCTCTTAAAATAAGTATAAGCTCTTAAAAATAAGCCTGGAAATCCCAACTTAGTTTCCGACTTATTTTTTAAGACCTTATAAGATAGATAGCTTATAAGCTCTTAAAATAAAATGTTAGGAGCTTATAAGCTCTTAAAAAATAAGTTGATAAAAAATAAGTAAGGGGACCTCAACTTATTTTTTAAGATCTTATAAGCTGAAGAGCTTATAAGCTCCAAAAACATCTTATAAGCACTAAGAGCTTATAATCTCTTTAAAATAAGGTTAGCCAAACACCCTCTAAGCTTTTTAAAATAAGCTTCTATTGATGTTCTTTCTATCATTTTTTATACTAAATTCAATTTATTTCACCACTATTTTGGCATTTTAAATTTATTCTCTTTCGGGCTTGGAAATACAGATTTGGGAAGACATTCTTGGGTTTGAAAATTGTGAGTTCTACATCAAAAGGTGGCCACAGTTGGATGGAATGCAATTTGAGGATGTTTTGATCAGCTTCCCGGAGGCTATTCCTTGTGGGGTGAAGGTAGCATCACATGGGGGGAAAATTATTTTAAATCCAGAAGACTCTTACGTTCTACAAGAAGGGGACGAGGTTCTTGTTATTGCAGAGGATGACGATACCTATGCTCCATCGGATCTGCCAATGGTGCTTCTCTTTTCCTTGGAAATGTATTAGAATTTCTATTTTCTGTATCAGTTTATGTTAACTGTTACACCCTAGGAAAAGAGTACTCTACAGGAGATTCAAGCCATGCCGTCAACTTATATATAGGTTTCATGGTTCTTGCACCAAAATGTCAAGCCAACAGTTTGTTAAGCTAGCAATTTAGTCTAGTAATAAAATGACTTAGGAAAAAATATTATAACAAAGGAAACTGCGGATAAATCACTATGCTTAGTAAATCTCTTCCTTTTTAATGGTTAAAGCAACATTCACCCATTTTGGCAGACGATGTAAATAGTGACTTTATCTAGTGAACTTTCAGTTAAACCTACTTTTTAAAAGTTTAACCCTAACAATCACTATTCACTAATTACTATATTTAGGAACTATGTAATAATGTTTTCCAAAATTAGCATAAAAATGGTCCAATTGTTGATGTAACATTGTTTTCCTTTTCTTTGGTTTGAACTATGTGATAATTTTCTATTCTTATTTTTTACACACATTATACTGTTATTCATTGATAGCGAGAATAAGAAAATGGGTAACATTAACTAAAACCAGGTGGGACTTGAAAAAACATCAGAGTCACAGAAAAACAACCTTTGCCACACAATCAGATGCTTTTCCTTAATCATGTGTAGCAAAGATTGTTTAATTCCACTATGATACAATGTTTGGCTCTTTTTGGAGTATGAAATGATTGACCAAGAATTTCCGGCCGACGCTAGATTTTGAGATACTCTTTTGAATGACAGCTTTAGCAATATAACACACTCTTACTGAGGATCTGCATCCTTTAGAGTCTACCCCAGTGTTTGTCATTCTGAAATTCTGCATTTATAAATCAGATTCCTTAAATTCTTGTTCTCACAGAGGCAGCCTGAGGTCCTTTTGTAGTAATATCACCAAAGTAAGCTAACGAAAAATGGAGAAAACAAAAATGAGTTGAAAGTGGACTGCCACTCTTGAGATAAATGGTATTAGGGGCCGTGGAATTCAAGTGAGTGGCGCATACCATGAAGTAAACTTACAGACACAAAATTAATTTCGTTATTCAGGTGAAAGATGCCACATTCATACACATAATCCGACCAGAAAGAAAGCCACAGAAGATTCTACTTTGTGGATGGAGGCGAGACATTGATGATATGATTGTGGTAAGCCCTGTTAATTGAAGCCCTAATTCCCTTTTTTCTTCAACTGAATGTTGCAGATATGGAGAGGAAATCTACCCAAGGACGAAATAATTCAAAAGTCTTTTGAGAGGATACTTCTTTGTGGTTGGCGGAGAGATATGGAAGATATGATAACGGTAATTTTGGACAAAGTCAAACAGGATGCTTCTTGAACTGAAATACTCTGGAATATACCTCACCACCATGTTCCTGCAGCCTTTAAACAAAAAATTCCGATTTTAATCTCACCTCTTTTGTTTTTGGTTTCAGATAATTACATTGGTCGGTCATCTTTTTCACTATTTGATTTTGTCCCTCGTGTGTTAGCATCGTCATTATTCAATTTCCTGACAGCCCTTGCTGTTGACGCTTCGTTAATTGCTAATGGAGTTGCACATGTACAAGAGGCTAAAATTGTAAAAGTTGAAACTTATGAGACCAAATCATAGAAAATTCAAGCTTAGGGGACTGAAACTGGGATATTTTCAGTCTAATGTGCATGCATGTGAGGGACTGGAATTGATTAGTGGGAAAACTGAAAGACAAAGTGTGATTATTTTTTAGTACCCTTTTCAGGATCAGAATGAACTGTGGTGTTTGTTGTTTTAGGTACTGGATGCTTTTCTAGCACATGGCTCGGAGTTGTGGATGTTCAATGAAGTTCCTGAGAAGGAAAGAGAAAGAAAGCTTACAGATGGTGGGCTTGACATCAACCGTTTGCTGAATATTACACTCGTAAACCGCGAAGGGAATGCTGTCATGCGGCGTCACCTTGAAAGCCTTCCATTGGAATCTTTTGATTCTGTAAGCACCATTTATCTTTAGTACAATAATAATTCTAAGCCCATTAATTTGTTTCGATTAATATTTACTTTAACGATCACGAGGTTGTTTTATTGTAGTTTTTTTTTCCCAAGGCCAATTTATCTTTCTTCCTACAGTTTCTTTTTACGATGATTTTTCTTGTTTCTCCTATTCAGATATTAATTTTGGCTGATGAATCGGTGGAAGATTCAGCAATTCAGGCTGATTCAAGATCTCTTGCCACATTACTGCTGATTCGTGACATTCAGGTACATATAATTGGATGGGATCTGCAATTCAATCTTAATGGAAATCCCATGGGCTTTTATTGGCTATTTATGTTCTTATAATAAAGATGGACTTAGTGAACTTTCTTGGGATTTTAACATGATTTACATGTCTACCTAGACATTTGCTCATTAGATGTCATGCCGAGATTTAGCAGTCAGTCAGTTAGCCTTGTCTTCAAAATCCTCATCTAGTATTTAATTTGAAATATAATGCTCAACATCATTCTCATTATTTGCGGTGTCGCAGAGGACTTGGTAAATGTTTTTTGTGCTACTGATTTTACTTGGACACACACACACACACACATATATATATATATATATATATATTGTCTTTCAATTCAGATCCTTACAGTTTGAGAAATGCTTATTGGCTTCTTCAAAGTCTTCAATGTGCTACAATTACCTCACATTGTTGAATCTTTTGTTAGCTTGTGAGGGAAAAAAAAAAAACCAACCCAATAAAAAACTTCCTTTTTGGTGGTACACAAGCTTGAATATATGTTGAATGTATTCTGATATTGTTTGAATTATTATGCCATCTATTTGTCCTTTTTTTGGCGGGTCTGGTATACATGATAAATGTTTATGGTTAGTTTTATTAGATTAATTACAAGGTCAGTTCCTCAACAATTTACTATAATTCATAGACTCAAAATCCTTGAGAAAAATATATATCACAAGAAAAAGAAGAAAATTAACAACTCAAGCTACCACCCTTGATCAATTGTCTTAGGCATTTGAGCTCGACCAGAATTGTAGTATCTCAATTGAATGTTTCATTCTGGTATGCAGGCAAAGCGCCTCCCGTGCAGAGAAGCTGTAGTTTCCCAGGTCCACAGAGGTAGCTTCTCACAAGGCTCGTGGATTGGGGAAATGCAGCAGGCTTCGGATAAATCAGTTATAATCAGTGAAATTCTTGATCCAAGGACTAAAAATTTATTATCCATGTCAAAAATCAGTGATTATGTTTTGTCAAATGAGCTTGTCAGCATGGCACTCGCTATGGTTGCAGAAGATCGCCAGATAAATGATGTACTTGAAGAACTTTTTGCTGAAGAGGTATGTTCTTTCAAAAATTGAAAGAAAGTGGTGTTCGTCATACTATTGCTTATCAGATGTTCCACATTATTAGTTTATTGATAAAATTTAATTGTACGGCAATTAACTCAGGTTTTTTAATCAAACATCGATGTGACACTTCCATATCTGGTTTTTTATATTTTATCAAGATTCTTGAAAATCACGAAGAAGCTTATAAACCTTACAGGGCAATGAGTTACACATAAGAGGAGCAGATCTATATCTTCTTGAAGGTGAAGAATTGAATTTCTACGAAATACTATTACGTGCTCGTCAAAGAAGAGAGATTGTGATCGGGTACCGTCTGTCTGATACAGAGAGAGCTGTGATCAATCCTTTGGCAAAGAATGAAAAACGGAAATGGTCACTAAAGGATGTGTTTGTGGTAATAGCTGAGAAGGAATGAATTATTATAGTGATGCCCACTAGACTCCATAACATGATCTGTATTAGATACTATTTCAAGAGGAGATAAAAACGACGTTGTGTCTTATGTGCATGCAGTGGAAAAAACATGTCAATGAGTCTTGAACTTCAAAGTTTGCGGCATTTTTCAGATGAGAATATTGTCTTGGAATTGCGTGCATTTCGAACCTTGCACATATTTGTATAGTGATGGAGTTCCCGAAAGCTTTGAGGGCCCAGGAATTGAAATTTCTTGTTGATTGCATTTGTATAATAGACGTAATTTCCGTACATGTATTGATGATGGATTGGATATTATTGCTGAAATTTGGTGGTAGTAGGAATCTCACAGGAAGGGAAGGGAGAGGCATGGACTAGTATTGATGTTTTTAGGTTAGTTTGATTTGCCAATTGTCATTGTCCCCCATTCAAGGACCTCAGGACCAAGATTCTTGGCTGTATTTTTTGGATCATATAATAGGAGAAGGCCATTATTTAGGAATTTGAAGTGTGTATAATTTTGGATTTCATTAAAATTAAATTTTCATATAAACATTATTAGATTGTAGAGGATGAGAGGTAAGGTCCAGTCCTCTTACTGACTCCATCTGGTGTGTTCGTGCTACTTGCGCTCTGCTACTTGCTTCCAAACATGTTCGACCTCTTTTACGCAAACACACAGAGACACACATTATTATGGTACTGTCTATTGGTGAAGATATTATGGTACTTAATTATAACAGTTATGATATTTTATCGTAGTTTATATTTTATAGGAAAAATTACACACAGACCCCCTCACATATTGTGTAATTACCATAACTCCTTTACATATTATGTAGTTACCAAAGTTTCCCTTCATTTATTGAAAATTACCAACACACCCCTTCAAGGGGTCTATTTATAAGATTTACAAGAGTAAAATTGTAAGAATTGTTGTACACAGGGGGTGCAATTGTAAGAAATTTTTAACATGAGCGGGTGTATCGGTAATTTTCAATGAGTGGGAGATTTTTTGTATTTACACAATAAATGAGGGGATCTGTGTGTAGTTTTTCCTTTTTATATTGTGTTTATATAAAAGATGTTTGCTAGTGATGATGGTAAAAATTGTCAGTCATTGAATGTCACGTGATTGGCCACGTGGGGTAGAGGAACCGATCCAACATACGACAAACTAGGTCGGGGGTTGATGAATGTATAAACTGCACTCGAATGTAGCGAGCTACCTACGTACCCGTGGATGTGGGATCAAGTCAATTCGTAGTTCTGTATTGGTTTTACTCTCAGTTCTTGCCAGTGAATTTTTCTGGAGAGAGTAGATAATGAGTCTTTCTCAGCTCCTCTAAGGTATTTATAGGGAGCTGATATGAGTCATTTTTACGTATGTTTAAGCCCATTGTGTTTAGGTTTTAGACTCATTTATCGTTTGATTTTTGCCACATGTGCGTTTAATCCGTGTGTTAAGTGATTTCAGGCCTTAAATGGATGCAAGCGAAGAAAAGGGCAAAAGACAACGTATTGAAAGAATTCAAGATGAAAGGCTTCGGACTCCGGCGCCCAGGCGCCATTTCAGCCACGCCCAGGCGTCAGTCGCAGTGAAGAACAAGTTCAACCACGAAGTGCGGCGCCTAGGCGACACATTATCCACGCCTAGGCGCCATTCCGTCTGCGCCGAGCGCCAGGTTCCCCCCGCCTGGTCACCCCCGGACTTCTGGCCCAAGCCAGCTTTGACATGTAAGCGGCGCCTAGGCTCCGATTCACTCGCGCCTGGGCGCCGATTCACCTGCGCCTGGGTGCCGCTGTAATCGTTTTTTGGAACTATAAAGCCAACTTTTCAGCACTTAAGAGGGGTTCGAAATCTGGGGTTGTGGAAGCATTTTTTTTTGGATGTGAGCCATCCTTTCACCTACTTTGAAGGGCAAAAACAAGATAAGAGCTAAGGATTGAAGCTCCACTCGAGGATCCATCATCATTCGACCTTTTAGGGAGTTTATTCATTATTTGTTGCATTTTGTGTTTACACTTATGTATATGGACATGTTTGATTTTTCTATGTTGATGGTTATGGGCTAAATTCATATGACTAGGGCCTTGTAAGAATTGATTTGTGAATTATTCGTATAATTGATAATCGTTGAATTAATTCCTATGTTGCTATGTGTTATGAATTCGTGTTTATGCTTCTTACATGTGATTGATTGACACGACAAAATCCTAGCAAGAGAACTAGGTCGCGTAAGTAGTAAAGTGGATTTCTAAGTCCGGGGTTATCGTATCCGCAGGGACAACTATAATCTAAGTACCAAGACTACTATATTACTCAATTCTAAGTTAAATCGGTCGATAGAAAGGTTGATTAACTAATTAATAAATACTAGAGAATAAACTAAGGCAACGTCACACCAAATAAAGGGAGGAAACAATAGAGAGAAGCGATCAAGACACATGGTTCAACCGATTATGCATTTAGATTGTGATTTAGGTTCTATTGGATTATTAGATTGATTTAGCTAAGGCGAAATTCCCTAACGTACGTACTACCCAATCTCTTGGCATAGCAACCCTACCCTTGGTAACGATTTCCTATATATCTCTATATGAAAACCCGATTAACGAGGATGCATTTAAGGTCTAGGAATTCCCCACGTGAATGGAAAGCCACCTAAAGAAACCGAGTCTATCTCTAGTCGGTTTAACTATAGGGTATTCAATGTTTATATCTTCCCTAGGTTATTATCTCTCGATCTCTAACCTAGGCATTTTATCAAACATTTGGTGATCAAGCAAATGTAGCATTGAGATCAAATATTGAATACATAGCTAAAACCAAAATTAATCCAATAAACACCAACAAATCAACAATCAAAATAACATAAACGGCCTATCCATGGCCTCAATCAAACAAGTTTAGCTCATATTCATGTCAAAAGTGCAAATATAAATCATACAAGCCATAAGAGGTTTGAACAAATTCAAGAAATAAAGATGTAAAAACTCCCTAATTCTTGTAGAGATGTGGATTCCTTGTTGAATTCTCCATATTTTGACCTTCAATCTTCTCTCCCAAGCTCTCCCTCTCTCTATTTTCGTGTGGTTGCTGATATCCAAGGTGAGTTAGGGTAAAAAATGGCTAAAAGAGGTATTTATAGGCCAACACTGCCGCCTCGAACGCCGCGGTGTTGGCTACTGCTTGTGAACGCCGCGGCGTTCGCTTGTTTGAACGCCGCGGCGTTGGCTACTGCTTGTGAACGCCGCGGCGTTCACTTGTTGAACGCCACGGCGTTGCCATGAAAAATTCCAAAAATTGTTTCATTTTGCCTTCGGTTCTTGCTCTTTCCTCCGGCTGTTAACCCAATCTGAAAAGTCAAAGCAAACCGGGTTCAAAGCATCATATGTGATCAAATTATTAAAGAAACAATCAAAATTAAGTTGATAAAAGGGGTAAAACTTGTGTAAAAATAACATATATCATTGATCTCCATATGTATGATTAATTGCCTAGTTTAATGTTTTGAGAAAGACTTGAACTAGGGTACAAAGGATTCATAGCATCACCGATCAAAATAGGAATTGCCCCTAGACATAGTAGAGATTCCCGGGTGTAGTCGTTCGATTTATGTCGAGGAAGCTCTAGTCTGTTAATGCATCCTTAGTGGTTAGATTTCCTGGTAGACATACTTAGGAAACCGTCATTTAAGCATAGGATAGCTATCACGAGACATAGGGTAGTTATTATTATAGGACCTTCCACCATAGCAACTAGGCTTAATAATTCAACGAGAGTCTTTGTACAAATAAGGATCAAATCGAGTCTTGCACGTGCCTTAGTCTCTTTTCATACTTGAGTTTCAATCCATTGCTTGTTCTTACTTTTGTTCTTTGTTTAATTAATTGTTTTACTCTTACTTTACTTTAATTGTCTTTTCCTTTATGGAAGATCATAAACCAAAATTCAAGTCCTTGTGGTTCGACAACCCGGACTTTTTGTCCGCTTATTACTATCACGACTAGTATACTTGCTATAAAAGCACGTTAGGTTCTAGCGTGTCAAGTTTTTGGCGCTGTTGCGGGGACTTGTTTATTTTAGTTTTTGATTTTATTTTACGTTTTCATAATTCTTGTTAGTCTAATTATGTTTCTTTGTTTACTTTATAGGTTTGTTCTTGGTGCATGACCTACTCCTCTAACGAGCCTTTACTTGATTTTGAGTCCGAAATTGAACGTGTTCTTCGGGCTAGTAGACGAGTTCGTGAAATGGCAGATAATATCTATCAACCAAATGCACATTTTCGGGTTTTTACGTGTTTTGAATCCCCTTGCGTTTATATTTTAGGTTCATTTATCTCTTGATTCTGTCACTTGTGCGTTTAATTTGCGCGTTAAGTGATTTCAGGTCTTAAGTGGATACAATCGAAGAACGGCTTAGGCGCCGCACTTCGTGGCTGAACTTGTTCTTCACTGCGACTGGCGCCTGGGTGCCAGAGTCCGAAGCCTTTCATCTTGAATTTTTTCAATACGTTGTCTTTTGCCCTTTTCTTCGCTTGCATCCATTTAAGGTCTGAAATCACTTAACGCATGGATTAAAAGCACATGTGGCAAAAATCAGGCGATAAACGAGCCTAAAACCTAAACCCAACAGGCTTAAACACACGTAAAAATGACTCCTATCAGGAGCTGGTAGTGGGCTATGGGTCATGGGCTTAATTCCATCAGTAGCCCATCAGGCTTAATAATTACCCTCTTTATTGCCTTTTAGACTAATAAAATAGCTCAATTACTCTTAGTGGGTCGTCAGCCCTCTTTAGGCTTGAGTAGTATATTACCCGCGGTCTTTAACCTACAATTGGCGCCCCGGTCCGAACGGGGGATACAAGTAATTACCGTAATGCCCTTAGACATTTTTGGTGCACATCATAATGCCCCCCACTCCCGGGTTTACCATATAGGATACCCGGGAGTAGAAATATGTTCGGGTGTATGGCAAGCTTCGTCGCCTTGGGGGGTCTAACGAGTCACCCTTTTGAAGGGGGATATCTTAAGTGTTATCTTGAGGTAATGTAGGTATTGACTTAAAGCAACACCTGTAACTACCTTGGGATCTAACGCCTTGGGGTCGAGCGCCGCAAGGTTGGATGACTCGGGGTCAAGTGCCATAAGGTAGGACGCCGAGGGGTTGGATACCTCAAAATGCCAAAGTGTGCTAGGTATCTCAATTTGAGTATGTGTTTCATGTCTTAGGGAGGAGCTTGCGCTTCACCCACAGGAAGCTTGTCGTCTGGAAGGAGAATTCTGAGGCCTTTATCTGGGGTTTTAGCACCCCGAAAGGGACCTATAATTTTCTAGACCTCAATCTGGGTATTCATAATCTGGAGGGGACTTAGAATTCATTAGATTGGCCTTTGCCCCGAGGTGGAGGGGCAAGGGTCATTGACTTGTTGCGAGGGGGTGAGAGCTTTTGCTGCTAGGTGAGAGTGTAAGGTCCTTTACCTTAAGAGGGGCAAAGTTCTTGGCTCTATGGCGAGTGGGCAAGGTCCTTTGCCTCAAGGTGAGGGGACAAAGCCCTTAGCCTCTATGGTGAATGGGCAAGGTCTTTTGCCTCGAGGTGAGGGGCAAAGTCCTTGGCTTCTATGTTTGGAGGTCATTTTTTAGCCAACACTTAATTGACTCACTTCATGACCTCTCCGCCCTCATAGAGAGTTTTTACCAGGGGGCTTTGAGCCTCGTTCGCGGAGCACGGGGCCACCGAGTGGCGGCCTCGAGGAGTTGATCTCACGGTCGGGCGGCGGGGCTTGGTGCCTCGCAACCAGTCATCACGAGGCATGTTGCCTCACAGCATGGCCGCGTGGCATAGAGCCTCACGGCCTTGAGGCGAGGCATTGTTTTTTCCTCCCTGGGCCTAATGTGACTCGGGGTTTTGTTTTGGGACCTCGTTGATTTTTGTTGGTCCTTTTTTACTTGTGTGAAAATTTTTGCTCGTGCTATTGTTTCCGATAGCATCTATAAAAGGCTTGTTTCTAATCAAAGCCCCTATTTTTCATAAGATTGGGGAGCTCTTCCTCCTCTGTGGCTTCACGAGCTCTAGTAGTGTGTAACCCATGGCCTCATAAGCATTGGCAAGGGCGTTTTGTAGCCCTTCGCTTCATGAGCGCTAGTGGGGTGCTTTGTACCCATGTCTTCATGAGCGCTGGTGGGGTGTTTTGTACCCCTTGGCTTCATGAGCGCTGGTGGGGTGTTTTGTACCCCTTGGCTTCATGAGCGCCAGTGGGGTACTTAGTCATTTTTATGCGCCTTTAGTAGGGTCTTATGAGTGCCAAGAGTCCTATCCTATTTGGCGTTTTGCTAAACTTGAGCATCACTTACTAGCATCTTTACTTAAAAAACATAGCATTTTGTTAGCTAGTTACTCACTAGTGTTTTGAAAGCAGTAGCATTTTACTAGCCTGTTTAAACCCACCAACTTGGGTGGTACTTTATATTGAGATGTGTATCCCTTTAGGTAGATGTATATCCACGCATAGGGGTTAAATAGAGGTGGGCATTAGGCCTCACATTCGGAGTGGGGGTCGCCATTCGGAGAGAGTGCAGCGTGTGCCCTGCGGCTGGCCACGAGACTTGTGCCTCGCGGCTGGAACAGTGAGGCACCCTCTTTTGGGGCGTTGCCCCGGGGCTTAATGTCTCCGGGGTCTTTAACGGGGCCAACTTGTGGATTTTTAACATGCCTTACGTACGTATCCGTATACTTTATCCTACGGTCGCTTTTTGCTAGTACGACTATGAGCTAGTCGAACATTAGCAGCATTCTTGCTTTTGACTTAGCATATTTGTGAGCTACTCATTGGCCGTTAGTAGGCTTTGAATAGGTCTTTTGTTTTCCTAACCCCATTGCTTCATTAACCTTGAAGGGGTGTCAGCGGTGGTGTTACTTGTTAGCGCCGTGTGATGCCAATGGGTGCCCATGGTGGCATTACTGTGCTCATGGCACTTTTCGCTTTTCCTACCCCCATGATTATATTTGGAGGGTGGATAATTTTGGCCGGTGGACTTAGCACCTCATAAGGTTCCCTGGGCGCCGGAGTCCGAAGCCTTTCATCTTGAATTCTTTCAATACGTTGTCTCTTGCCCTTTTCTTCACTTACATCCATTTAAAGCCTGGAATCACTTAACACAAGGATTAAACGTACATGTGGCAAAAATCAAGCGATAAATGAGCCTAAAACCTAAACACAACGGGCTTAAACACACGTAAAAATGACTCTTATTAGGAGCTGGTAGTGGTCTCTGGGTCGTGGGCTTAATTCCATCAGTAGCCCATCAACCTTAATAATTAACCTCTTTGTTGGCTTTTAGACTAATAAAATAACCCGATTACTCATAGTGGGTCGTCAGCTCTCTTTGGGCTTGACTAGTATATTACTTGCGGTCTTTAACCTACGGTTGGCGCCCCGGCCCAAACGGGGGATACGTGTAATTGCTGTAATACCTTTAGATATTTTGGTGCACATTAGCTAGGTATGTGTAATCTATGTCAACTTAAAGAATTAATGAATTTAATATGTGTTTCTGGATAAAAACAAATTGAATAGGGAGGAATCAATATGATTGATTCGAGCCCCGTGATAATTCTCCACTTAGAATTATCTAACAACCCCCTCGTTCGAGTTCGATACGCTAGACAGTGGTTCAGACTTTAACACTTCGACCTGTTGTTTAAATTAGTTGTTCGTACCTCAATTATTCAACAAAAGGAAATAAGCAAAAAAGGGAATCGAAGATACAAGTCCAGATATAGGATTTATCTATCAAATATTTAAATCTGATCAAAAGATAAACATTATACCTCCATATTGATCTTCAATTTCTTGAGCAACTTGATAAACTTGAACAGGATCACCGAATATTGATTCTACTGAACTACGCTACTACTACTAATCTACGCTATTGACTACTCCTAATTACGCCTACTCCTAGAGAGAAAAGACAAAAGCAGAGTTGATGATTTTTTGTTGTTTCTTCTTTCTTCTCTTGGCCTTACTTTTATCACGTACCCACGTTCATCATGGCCGAGAACTGCTTCCCAACCGTACTTTTAAATTTTCTTTATTGGCGCGTCTTTGAACTGGGTAACTTCCTATTTTGTTGGATTCATCTTCAGATTTGGGCTCTATCACCTAATCCCTTTTAGAATAAACTAATTCAAATTAGGTGGGTTATTGAGCCCGTTTCATATTTTATTGATCAATGACTTTAATTGGGCTTGTTTGATTTAAGCCCATTTTTGAATTAGTCTTGGCTGTATAAGATATTTTATTTCAAGCCCATTTTTGGATAAAGGATGGTTTGGGCTTTCTTATCTGGAAAAGCCCATTTGATTTTGGGTGTAAACAAATGCCCCCCTAATACACTTGAATTAATTCAGATTTATGTGTATTAAAAGGCACGTTTGAATTCCATGTCATCAAAGGTCGTATCCTTTTTGTAACAAATTTAGTACTAGGTGATCATTCGGATTCCAGGTCATTAAAAGTCACGCTTTTTTGTGACAAACTATTCATAAATTTGGCGGCTATGCAAAAGCACGTCTTTCTGCATTCACCTTCGCTCCACGACCTTTCTATTAATGGTCATGTCTTTTCACTGACAAGCGATAAGGAACCTATAAATTATTGTGCTTCAATTTTAGAGAACACAAGAATTCAAATTTCTTTCCTCCTTCTTCTCTGAACCTAAAAGCAAACATTCCCCTTTTTACACCAGTTCTTCGTCTGCTTCGATTTCTCATAGAAATGGCTTTTGCTCCACATCGTTCAGTGCACAATCTAACCTCCTTAGTTCCTCAAGTGTCCGTTTTGGATTGTAAGGAAGCATCGGATCTCTATGATGAGATTAGGGCATTCGAAGCCCATTATTCCGATGCCAAAATACTTTCGCTCAACATACCGTATATTGTCCCTCGATGAGCTTCCGACCGCCGGGGTCAAACCCTTAGCCATATAGCTTTGGGTCCTTACTTCGAGTCATCTGCCTTTGAAGATGAGGCCTCCCATGTACCTAATTTGCTCGGGACATTGCCAGACCTTGAGTCTAATAATGCTTCGATTTGTCTAAACGGTGCCCGTAAGTTTGCCTAGACTAGCTCAACAAAGCCAACCATAGGTTGAATTGGAAATACCGACGCCTTCCCCTAGTTCAATCGCCTCAATCGATTTCATGCGAAATGGGAGAATAATTGAGTAATGGGGCTAAGTCGAATAGCCTGTTATCAAACTCTTCCTTTCGAGCAAGTTATGACGGATGCCCTAGCTCTTTTGTGGCATCCCTCATACAGCTGCTTCATTTTGCCTCGAGGGTTCCAGACTGTCACTCTCGAAGATGTGGCCCTGATTACAGGAGCATCCCCTCATGGGGTGATACTGCTTACTGGTGAAGTAGAGGCGGGTGCTCGAGCACTCCTGAAGGCCACCAATCTCTGGTTTAAACACCATGGCAAAAGTGGGGGTGCCAAAATTTCTTATTCGGGATTGGTCAAATACTTCATTGACACAGAGGACGAAGTACCCGATTTCGAGGAGGTACTCTTTTTAAATTATGTTTTCTGCCGCCTATTCATGAATGCGGGCTGTGCAGTCAATAAAACCTTCTTGCCTCTTGCGGACAATATCGCCACAACAATGGAGCCTGTCGAATTAGGTCCTTTTATCCTGGCCCATTTTTACAGGATGATGTATCACATCTATGAAGGCCCTTTGAAGGTCAAGAGAGTCACAGGTCCATTGTGGCTGCTGTCTTGTTGGGCATTTCTATACTATCCAGAGTTATTAAACATTAGGATTCCTTCCCTCGAAGAGGAATCCCCCTCCTCGATGATCGTTCAGCCCATCTCGAAATGGGTGTGCTACGGGGAAGCAGCCGTCAATCTTTTGATGCCTCTCCAAAAGGCTTCTTATTTGTTGGCATTAAGTACCGTGTACAATCCTTTGTACATTTCTACTTGGTGCCCATTTTTCGAGATGAGACATGACCAAGCTTTGAACCATTGGTCTCATGTAGCTTTGCCCTCTTGGATGTTGGATATCGATTCCTTGAGGCGTACCGATGAAGATCGGCCTTACTGAAGATCCGTTCTTTCTTCTCGAGATCTCTTACACGCGGATAATACTCCAAGAGTTGAGGTTTACAATCCTCAGGTACACTTTATTTTTACAAACTTTTCATGTGTTGTCCTTCGAATACATGTTTCTTGTTTATTTACACATTACCCTTATGTTTTTTGCAGTTGTGCTCGAGGCAATTTGGTATTAGCCAAAGTTTTGCCCTCCCTTTTCTGGGTACTTTGAACCGTCCTTGGTCCGGGAGATCCTACACCATCTCTAGGACCAAGAGGGAATTGGCGGAGGCAGCCATTCGAGGAAAACCCTCCAGCCAAGTGGTCATTTCTCCTATTCCGGTTTTTTGTAGGATCTTTCGAATAGATCCACATTTTGCAGAGTTTTGGAACCTAGTTTTGCAGCGTGCCTTCTCGAGATAAATCATTCGAAGGTTAGTTATGGACGCTACAAGGTTTGGTGCTGGGTCTGTCGAAATGACTGCATTGTCAACACTTTTGCCTTCTGAGGTATATTCATCTTATAAACAATTTTGTTTCTTTGCAAACTTTAAATGTCTTGGTTTTTTTACCTTGAATTGCTTATGCATGATGACGCGTATGTTATCCCTTATCCACTTACTTCGGGGTGGAGATTTGAGAGGGATAGCCCCTTCTCCCAATATTGTAAAGGACTTTTCCAGGCTCTTCGAGCATCTGAGGCTCTGGCGGTGCTTCCTCTCAGAGTTATTCCGCCTGAACCTCCCTTGAAGGCGGCAAAAGCGAAGGCCCCAGTTACCGCCGTTTCTCCCCCTGTCACTCGAAAACGCAAGACTGGGGGTATCACCATCCAAGAACCTTCTCCAACCTCTCAAATTGATGTTGAGGACGAAAGTGATGATGACGTGCCCCTGATAATCTATAGGCGCATTAAATCCCGGCGGATACAAGGATCTCTCGAAGCTGGTAATCATCTTTCTCTTTTTGATTTACACGTACATCCTTCGGATACTTCTCTCATTTATACTTACAGAGTGTATACATATAGGTCCTTCGAGCGGGATAGTTGATCCTGAAGTGGTTCCTTCTGGGGAAGTCCCTCCTGAAGAGATTGCCCCCGTCGAAACCCCTATAATCGAACTTGGGGATGAGACCGAGTCTGATAATCTTACCATTCAGCCTCAATCTGAGGAACGTACTCAAGTTCTTGAAGATCCTTCTTCAGGTATTTCACTCTTGTCCATAGTTCCTCTCTTCGTATTTGATATTGGAACTCTTGACTCGAATCTGTTACTTCGTAGGTTCCCGAAGTGAAGGAATTTAATCCGAGAGGCTTGCTCTTATGGCAGAGCCAGGGCTTGCTACTGAGGACACCTTGGAGACAAGTTTCCCCGTTAGCCTCCCCCCTCGAGGGTTTGGTGATGCAGGAGCTTTGAGTTCGAAGCCAACCGAGGAAGCTCCTGAGCCTCCCCATTTCAAAGGTATGTAAAAAGTGCTTATTTCCTTCGACATTGTCTTTTATTGAAATTTTACCCCGACACTAACCTTTTTTCTGGGTCTAGGTGTCGAACTTACTTCCGAGGAGATATTGGAAGACCTAGTCGCGGCTCAATCTCTCGAGATCCAAGATGCTCCTCCGCTTCGGATTCAACGATAAACGTCGCCCTTCTCGAAGGCAAGTGATTGCGCCATATTTCCATGTTTTCGTTCATGTACATTCTTTGTTGTTCCTTAATTATTTCGTTCAACATTTTCAGGGACCATGACACGCTAAAAGCTAACGTGCTATGATAGCAAGTGCACTAGTCGTGTGTAGTAATAAGTGGACTAAAAGTCCGGGTTGTCGAACCACGGAAACTTGAATTTTAATTTATGATTAATGAAAATGGACAAAAGTAAATTGCAATAAAACGAGTAAGCAAGTGAAGAACCAAAGAGAAACGAACTATAGATTAAATCTTCACGTATGATAAAATGACTAAGGCACATGCTACAACCGAATCTACTCGTCAATATAGATGAGCTACTCTTTGAATTATTAGACTCCTATTGCTTTGGTGGAAATTCCTTAGATAATTATTACCCGATGTCTCGGCACATAATAATCCTATGATTAATTGATGGTTCTCTAAATATGTCTATCCGAGAATCTAATCAATAGCCACGCATTAACGTTCTAGAGTTTCCCCGGATAAATCCGTCTAACCGCACCCGGAAATCTTTACCTATGTCTAGGGCAATTCCTCATTAGTTTCGGATGATGAGTTGATTCCATTGAACCCTAATCTATCTTCTCTCGAACGACTAGACTAGGCAAGATAGCAAGCATATGGTGATCAAGCACATGATTGTGATAAAAGTTCAAAATCAACACACAAAGCATTATGAGAATTAATACGAAAATTCACTTCACATATATTGATTCATAAATTGGCCTTCACATGGCCTAAGTTCTACAAGTTTAGCTCATAACCATCAACATAGAAGAATTCAACATGTTCATATACATAAGTGTAAACACAAAAATGCAATAAACAATGAACAAACTCCCTCAAAGGTTGAATGGTGATGGATCCTCAAGTGGAGCTTCAATCCTTAGCTCTTCTCCTCCTCTTGCCTTCTAAGAATGATGAAGAATGATGATCAATGAAGCAGATTTTCGCCCCCCCTGTCAAGTGTGTGTTGTGAGGGTTTCCCCCCCCCAATGGGGTGTGTCTCTCTTGGCCTTCTTTACCCTTTTTTAAACTCCCAACCCCATCAAGCATGCAATAAACAATTCCTCTTCCCATCAAGCATGTTCTCAACACATGGGCTGACATCTTGTCTTTAAATATTCCATTCCACCATAAAATATTGAACTTTTGGCTGAAAGGAATCAAATCTCGGATGTGGCCACGCCTAGGCGCGGGAATTATGGCGCTCGGGCGCCGTCAGCAGAATGTTGGGAGTATTTGCCTCTGTCTGGCGCAGTAATTGTATTTCCTTCATAACTCTCTCCACAAAACTCCGATTTGGATGATTCAAGTCCTCATTTAAAGCTAACACATAGTTCTACAACTTTGTAGAAGGAAACTTCATCCAATTCGGTCTCTAAACATAAGAAAATAGCGCTCAACCGTGGAAACAAATGCAGATACGGCGCCCAGGCGTGGACAGAACGGCTCCTAGGCGCGGAAAGCAGAATGTTGATGTTATTTGCATCTTTTCCGGCGCCTGGGCGTGGTTGGAGGGCGCTTGGGCGTGGACGACAGAAGCAAATTGGCCTGAACTTGTTTAATTACGTCGTTTTTCGCCTCGTTTCTTCGTATGTTCTCATTTATCACCTGTAATCACTTAACACCACGATTAAACGCAAATGTGGCATGATTTAGTCAATAAATGAATCCATAGCATAAGTCCCATGGGCTTAAAAACACGTAAAAATGCCTCTTATCAACATCCCCACACTTATCAATTGCTCGTCCTCGAGCAATAAGAGTTCTAAGATAAGGAAACATCATCAATCAAAGAGAGAAACAAAAAGAAAACTACCTAACTCACTTTCGTGGAGTAAACGGTTGCATTTAGCGAATGCAACAAGCCTTTGAACCCTTGAGTTACCTCCAAGGACGAGTTATAGTCTCGTGAGGGTTTGCATACGATATACCCACAAAATCGAAGAATGTTTAGCTCAAACCAACCACTACAACTCGATATAAGAACTATGATGCAATGGCATGAATCAAGTGACAATAAAGCTCAATAATATGTACACAAATGAAAACAATGCTCATTCAACATCTAGAATCGAAACAATTTCCAAAGGGTGTAGTGGGATAATATCTAAGGTATTATGATCCAAAGGCATCCCTACCATGGTCGGAAACATTCCCATATCTACCAACTTTCGATAGATCATAGAGTTTATCAAATCATAGGCAACTTTAAGGTTAAATTGTGCTCATTTCCAAATTCACTTTACTTTAACATTAACACGCTTGTAAATGATTTTCGTTCATGACAATATATGACCTCGTGCAATGTTCTAGCCCCTTAGGTCTTCTTTGCCACCCATGTAACGGGCTTTGGGTCAACAACTCCCAAACTAGAGGGTTTTAGGGTGCTAAGTGTTAAGACACTCCTACGAACTTAATCACCCGAGTGGCAAAGGCCACGAAATAGAACGAGGTCTTTTATTCAACTAATTCCCGATTGGCACTTGAGCAAAGCTCAAATTAGCACAACAAGTATAGTATATAGGCAATGGTGCTTTGGTGACCTCCAATACTCGTTGGCCTGACCGAATTTTCAAGGTCATACCAATCTCATCTCAATCATTTATTCATTGAACACAATTATGAACACATAAGCAACTAATCATCTCAAAACAATATGAGAAAAAATCTAGGTTAATATATCCGGGGGTGCTCCTCACATGTCTCGAGATGGAAAGCCCTTTTCAATCCCTCTACCATTGACTTGTGTGCACGTGTATCATCTAAGGAAGATTGATTCTCAACTAAGGTTGAAATGAGCATAACCAAGATGTGTACTTTTACATTTTAGACCATTCATAGAAATATACAAGATATCATGCCATTGTCTCGAGTTCTCAAGTCTAATTGCACCAATTGGCAAGCTAACATTCTAGAACAAAATTTTATGCTTGATTTTTCTCAAAAATTAGTACAAAACACATGCAATAGCAACGATTCCCCCAAACTTGAGCTAAAAACAAGATCACATGACACATAAAACCGATAAACACTACTCATATACCCCCCCCCCCACACTTAAACTCAACATTGGCCTCAATGTTGACTCAATCATACATACTCAAAAGGGTATACAAGAGTACTTACACCAAGGAGCAAACCTTATTCACATGAAATCCATTCCAAGCTCAAATCAGCAACGGCAGATTTTCCAAGGCAAAACGCAGCGACTACATGTAATGAACTCACAATACAAAACCATCAAGACTCAAAGAGAAGCATGCCAAAAGTGCATGCTTGAACAAAAGGTAAAGAAACAAAGCAAATCATAACAAAAACGAAAAGAAAAAGAAAAGAAAACGTAAATAAAAAACTAAAATGAACAAGTCCCCAGCAACGGCGCCAAAAACTTGACACGCTAAAAGCTAACGTGCTATGATAGCAAGTGCACTAGTCGTGTGTAGTAATAAGTGGACTAAAAGTCCGGGTTGTCGAACCACGGAAACTTGAATTTTAATTTATGATTAATGAAAATGGACAAAAGTAAATTGCAATAAAACGAGTAAGCAAGTGAAGAACCAAAGAGAAACGAACTATAGATTAAATCTTCACGTATGATAAAATGACTAAGGCACATGCTACAACCGAATCTACTCGTCAATATAGATGAGCTACTCTTTGAATTATTAGACTCCTATTGCTTTGGTGGAAATTCCTTAGATAATTATTACCCGATGTCTCGGCACATAATAATCCTATGATTAATTGATGGTTCTCTAAATATGTCTATCCGAGAATCTAATCAATAGCCACGCATTAACGTTCTAGAGTTTCCCCGGAAATCTTTACCTATGTCTAGGGCAATTCCTCATTAGTTTCGGATGATGAGTTGATTCCATTGAACCCTAATCTATCTTCTCTCGAACGACTAGACTAGGCAAGATAGCAAGCATATGGTGATCAAGCACATGATTGTGATAAAAGCTCAAAATCAACACACAAAGCATTATGAGAATTAATACGAAAATTCACTTCACATATATTGATTCATAAATTGGCCTTCACATGGCCTAAGTTCTACAAGTTTAGCTCATAACCATCAACATAGAAGAATTCAACATGTTCATATACATAAGTGTAAACACAAAAATGCAATAAACAATGAACAAACTCCCTCAAAGGTTGAATGGTGATGGATCCTCAAGTGGAGCTTCAATCCTTAGCTCTTCTCCTCCTCTTGCCTTCTAAGAATGATGAAGAATGATGATCAATGAAGCAGATTTTCGCCCCCCCTGTCAAGTGTGTGTTGTGAGGGTTTCCCCCCCCCCCCAATGGGGTGTGTCTCTCTTGGCCTTCTTTACCCCTTTTTAAACTCCCAACCCCATCAAGCATGCAATAAACAATTCCTCTTCCCATCAAGCATGTTCTCAACACATGGGCTGACATCTTGTCTTTAAATATTCCATTCCACCATAAAATATTGAACTTTTGGCTGAAAGGAATCAAATCTCGGATGTGGCCACGCCTAGGCGCGGGAATTATGGCGCTCGGGCGCCGTCAGCAGAATGTTGGGAGTATTTGCCTCTGTCTGGCGCAGTAATTGTATTTCCTTCATAACTCTCTCCACAAAACTCCGATTTGGATGATTCAAGTCCTCATTTGAAGCTAACACATATTTATACAACTTTGTAGAAGGAAACTTCATCCAATTCGGTCTCTAAACATAAGAAAATAGCGCTCAACCGTGGAAACAAATGCAGATACGGCGCCCAGGCGTGGACAGAACGGCGCCTAGGCGCGGAAAGCAGAATGTTGATGTTATTTGCATCTTTTCCGGCGCCTGGGCGTGGTTGGAGGGCGCTTGGGCGTGGACGACAGAAGCAAATTGGCCTGAACTTGTTTAATTACGTCGTTTTTCGCCTCGTTTCTTCGTATGTTCTCATTTATCACCTGTAATCACTTAACACCACGATTAAACGCAAATGTGGCATGATTTAGTCAATAAATGAATCCATAGCATAAGTCCCATGGGCTTAAAAACACGTAAAAATGCCTCTTATCAGACCACCGAATCCATGCCTTTCTCGAGGGAAGATTTAAACGAGTCCCTCAACATGATCAAACTTGATCCGACTAACTACGAGATGATTGAGAGGCTTCGAGAGCTCTTGGATGGTGCGACGCCTAGGATCGCTATCCAGTGTCGCCCTATGTTTGTTGTGGCAAGGTAAATGTTCGAGAGTCGCCTTGTTGCTATCCAGGGCCTGATAGATCAAGGTTTCACTCCCTTCGGAGAAGTGATTCACCCCACAGGGTCATTCCAACTAGATCAACTCCAAGTTTGAGTCCCCACTTTAGAGAATACACGAACTGGGTACTTGGCCCAAGTTGCCGAATTGGACGCCAAGATTGCCGACCTCCAAGCCGAGAGGGATGGATTTTTCGATCTGGCTAACAAAATTGGAGAGGAGTTGGCTGCTGTTCACCAGCAAATTACTCTCCTCACTCGTGAGTTCGAGACTACGGTTAGGCCAGCCTTACTTGAGAAAGATGCCTTTATTATGGCTATCAATGTATTGATAGACACCTTGCGATTTATAAAATAGTTTCGTGGAGTAGGGTATTTTCGACTAACATTGTATTCTACTCACCATTTATAAATAAATTACCAGTTCCCGGCAATCTTTCGAGTATTATTTCTGCATTTTCTTGCCACGTACTCGGTGTGTATTTCTTTAAATATTTAGCATTTAAACCCCTCCCGTACTCTTTTCCATTTAAATACTGAAGTCTAAATGAATTACCTGACAATGTACTTGAAATTAAAAATGGTCCTTCCCACTTGGGCGACTATTTCCCGTAAAAATGATCGTTCGACCCTTCGGGTAGAATCATTTTCCAGACTAAATCTACCTTTTCGAATGTCCTTGTTTTTACTTTCTTGTTATAACTTTTTCCTACTTTTTTCTTTTGAAGTTCAATTTGTCGTAATGCCATTACTTGAATCATTTCGTGATCCAGTTTTTCAATTGCCATATTCTCGAAGTATTCTCTTTGTGTGAGCTTTGATTGTTCTAAGATCCTTTTCGACTTAATGTTTATTTCCATTGGAATGACAGCCTCGTGGCCATATACCAATTGGAAAGGTGTAACCCCCAGGCTATCCTTTTTGATAGTCCTTAATGCCCATAAAGTGTCAATTAACAATTCATGCCACACTTTAGGATTGTTTTGTATCATTTTCGAGATACATCCTTTAATTAATTTATTCGAAGATTCAGCCTGGCCATTTGCTTGGGCATAATAAGGAGTTGAATTTAACAATTTTATCTTAAATTGATCTAGGAATTCGAGCATTTCTGTACTATTAAATACCCTAGCCTGGTCAAAAGTGATAGACTCAGGTATCCCAAATCGAGTTATGATATTCTCCTTAATAAAACCAACCACTTGCTTCGAATTTATGGTTTTGAATGCTTTGGCCTCGACCCACTTAGTGAAGTAGTCCGTGGCTACTAAAATATAGTTGTGCCTCTTTGAAGAGGCTGGTTTTATTTCACCTATGATGTCCATAGCCCACCCTCGAAATGGCCATGGCTTTATGATCGAGTTAAGTGCAACTGTTGATTGCCTTAATATTTTGCCAAACTTTTGGCACTGTTTGCACCCTTTTGCATATTTTATGCAATCTCGAAGTATAGTGGGCCAGTAAAAACCATATTGCAGCCATCTCATCTTTTGGCCAGCTTAGTGAGCACCGCAGATTCCTTCGTGGGTTTCAGCCATGATAACCAATGCATCCTCTAAATCGAGGCATTTCAATAAAAGTCCTTGAGAATCCTTTCGATAAAGCTCTCGACCATCATAATAGTAATGGTGGGCCATTAGTTTTAATTAATTTGGGACCCCCCTTTGGCTGGATTCTCTAGATATTCTACAATCTCGAGACGCCAATCTTCCTTTTCCTTGAAGATATCTACCTTATTAATATGTAACGTCCTTTGTTCAAACGGTAATAAAATTCTTGTTTCGAGTTGAATTGTTGATTCGAGTAAATTAGGATCGATTTTATAACCTGATGTCATTTGTGCCAAATCATTGGCAATTCGATTCTTTTCTCTTGGCACATGTACAACCTCTACCGATTCGAAGTAACTCATCAGTTGATGCACTCGAGCATATGAAGCTATTGATACTGGACTGATGCATTTAAATATTCCCTTTATCTGATTTATGATTAATTGGGAATCTCCTTTTACTTCAATGTTTCTTGCTCCTATGTCGAGTAGTATTTCTAAACCTAAAATAAGAGCTTCGTATTCTGCTCTATTATTTGTGCAATCTCCTTCGATTTTCGCGTACATTTTAGTAATCAACTTTGATGGGGATATGATGTATATCCCTACCCCAGCACTATCTCGAGAGCTTGATCCATCAAAGTACAAAACCCAAGGGACTTTGCCAACGAAGTCAACGTTGAAGATTTTGAGCAATTCATCTTTCATTGGAGGATGATCAGCAAAGAAATCAGCTATTACTTGACCTTTTACGGCCCTTTGAGGCACGTAGCATAAATCAAACTGGAGTAGATGAGACTCCATTTACTTAACCCTCCCTTTATTGTTAATCGAATTTTAGCTACGGAAAGAAAAGGATCATAAATTTAACTACATCAGTTGGTGAGACTACTTCAATCGAATAGGAAATGAAATAGTGCCTTAACTTAACTGATGCAAAGTATAGGCTTAGACTGTTGGGTTGACTCATTCCCTCGGGTGGCTCGTGGCAGTGGAAATTAAATTTTTTACAAAAGTAAACGTACCACCACCCGAAAATAGGAATATGGAATTGGTTCGATCGAATTCGATGAGGAGGTAAACGAAATTATACCTTTCAAAAATTTCATTTCACCTCGTACTTTGGATCTCAGCAACCCTGTGGTGCAAATCCACACAATTTCCCTTGGGTGAGAAATTGCCCGTCGTCTTTTCGTATCTCCCGGTTTAGAGTGCTCCAAGCGTCGCACCTCTAAGATGTATCCACACTTCGTTCAAGTCACCAATCGTCTTGCCTTGCGTGCTAGACAACAAAACGATTCTAAGCTTAACTTAGGCTTGATTATATGAAGGGTAGGAATATTTTCTAAGTCGTTTAATTCAACACATGAATAGAATGACGTCTTGTTGGAAAGGGAGAAGAAGGTGGCCTATTTTAGAGTCTAGGGAGAGGCGAATTTTTTCAGCAAAAATCATCATCATTTTTAATCTCCTTCTTCTCTTATTTATAGGTGAAGATTACCTAGAGTCCAATTAGGAAAAGGAAATTTCCTTTCTCCTAAACTCTCTAGTAATCCTTATCCTATGAAAACTTGGAGAAGGGGAAAACTCTTTTCCTCCTCCACCACATGTAAAAAATCGCCCCCTTCCCTTATTATCACTCAAGAAATCGGTCAACACATTCAATTGGACTCTAGGGTTCAATTTTGACTTCTCAATTTAATTATAGGCACAACCCATCAATTAAATACAAGTCAAATTAAATCCAACCAATTAATTCCAACATTTATTTATTTAACTTGGGCTCCACCCAATTAAATAAAATACTTGGACTCTACTAGGTCCATTAATTTAATTAATTCTACAAGATTAATTAAAAGAGTAAAATTAATTGAATCCTTCAATTAATTTATATTCCATATTAGGAAAGTACTACACTTTCCTAATTCCCTCAATTTCCTCGAAATTGATTAATCACACCTATTCAAGCAGTGACTCTCTCGAGTTAGTGTGTGACCCCTTAGGCTCGTTTCTATCTAGTAGTAAGTACACCTTCTCACAGTGCTAGTGTACCTTCCAAAAATGGAAAGTACTAGATTAAATCAATCCTTTGATTTAATCAAGCCTCGAATTAGTCACCAAGCTAATTCTCGGCACTTACAAATCGCGGTTGCCCACCTAGCATAGGGTCCCGAAAACCTAGATAAATCGAAAGTAAAGATACGCCTTTTGCGATCTTGATCCTCGCATAAGTAAGATCCCTCTATCTAATCTCCCGATTGAATCTAGAGCAGTGGCTAAGGTCGAAGCTCTATTAATTCAATCCTATGTTTCCCACATCATGTGAAATCGACTTCGACTATCTAAACGAGGAAACCCTATGCCTCTTTAGATATTATACTTCGGCCGAAGATTCCTTAAGTCGATTCACTATGTAACCATAGGAGATTAACCGACTGGCTAATGTCAGAGATAGATTCCTCTTGATTCTCACGTGCCTTACTACGTAAGACGTGCATGTCTGAGTTTGCCCATATTCGATCATCTAAAGTGATCATGTAACAAATCAAGAACATGCGCGGTTACGTATAAGACATCCAATGGAATCTTAGGTCCATAAGGATTACTCTTATATTACAAGACCACTGGAAGTTCCACATTCGACTGGGAATCCATTGCAGGAACTTCCATGGGGTTGTTCAGTTCACCCATTACCACAATGGCAACCCTCATATATGCATTGGCTTTCACCGTGCCAGTATCTATGGAACGAGATACACTTCTACCATAGTATGCATCATATGAGCAAGTCTTTTGGGTTGCATCGATATCCCTTTATCTCGATGAACCCTTTCACGACTTGGAACAATGTTTAAAGATCACAGCCTTCGAGACGTATTCCATCATTGCCACACCCAATGTGCAATGATGTCCCATATCTATGTGTGATCCTTCGAGACTTTACTCTAAGCCAAAGTAAAAACTAATTTAAGAATAAAGGCATGCCACATATTAAAAAAAAGAGATTGACTTTATTCATAAGAAAACGGTTGTTCAACTCTAGAGTTACTATTACAAAGAATGACGCCCAATAATTGGTGCGTCGGGCACTAACTGTAACATAGACACCATTTTTCAATTGAGGTATATCTTTTTTCGGCATCATTAAAGAGCTTACTTAGGTAGAAAACAGATTGTTCATATCCTCTATCATTCTCTTGCACGATTAGGCATCCAATCGAATGGTCAGCTACGGATATATATAATCTCAACTTTTTCGCTTTTCGAGGAGGAATTAACACTAGGGGTTGAGTCAAATAACATTTTATGGCTTCGAAAGCCTATTGCTGTTTGTCTCCCCAAACAAACTCGTCTTCATTTTTTAAACGTAAGATGGGCGAGAATGCTTCTGTTTTCCCAGCTAAATTAGCTATGAACCTTCGCAAGAAATTAACTTGCCCTAGAAAACGTTGAAGCTCTTTTTTATTTTTCGGAGGTTTGGCCTCCAATATGGCCCTAGCTTTATTTCGATCCACCTCGATGCCTCGATTATGAATGAGGAAACCTAAAAAGTTCCCGGTTACAACACCGAAAGCACATTTTAATGGATTCATTTTTAATTTGAAATGCCTCATTCGTTCGAAGGCTTTGGTTAAAGAGTTCAAGTGGTCTTGATAGGCTTGAGCTTTGACCACTATATCATCTATATATATTTCGAGGGACTTACCTATAAGGTCATGAAACATATAATTCATTGTTCTTTCGTATGTGGCCCCAGCATTTTTTAATCCGAAGGGCAGGGTTACCCATTCGAAGGTTCCTATGGAGCCTGGGCATCGAAATGCCATTTTATTTCTGTCTTCTTCGGATATTTTTAATTGATAATATCCTGAGTAACCATCCATAAAAGATATCAATTTATGCCTCGCGGCTGCATCAATCAAGATGTCTGCCATGGGCATAGGATACTCATCTTTCGGTGTGGCTTTGTTCAAGTCTCGAAAGTCAATACATATTCTCACCTTCCCATTTTTCTTCATTATCGGGACAATGTTTGCCAGCCATTCGACATATCGAACTGGTCTTATGAACTTAGCCTCGACTAATTTTTCAATTTCATCTTTGATTACTCCCATTAATTCTGGGGACATTCGTCGAGGCGCCTGTATTACTGGCATAAAGCCGGGTTTAATCGGTAACTCGTGTTGGGCTATGTTCATGTCAATCCCAGGCATTTCATGATGAGCCCATGCAAAACAATCTTTAAATTGTTGTAGGATCTCGATTAACTTGTCCTTTTCAAATTGGTTTAATTTTGCACTTATATAAGTCATTCTTGGACTTTCTATAGTCCCGAGATTGACCTCCTCTAGAGGGTCTTGGATATCCTTTCGGATATCTTCATCAGGTTCTATAACTCCATGTTCGAACATATCAGCCTCACTGTCTTCTTTATTTTCTAAACATTTGATTCTGTTATTACTAGTGGCTGTACTAAAATCCTCGAGTAAAGCATGGTTGTAAATAGATAAACCAGAAATAACCTTTTCGATTAGCAATTTCTTAATTAAGCATTCGATTACATCATTACTTCTAACTTTGTCCATTAAAACTAAAGATTTACAGAACTTTCTACTTCGATCTATGCTGAATTACCGTCTACTTCGGCTGTAGACTGTTCCACCTTTTCTCGAGCTATAATGCTTCCATCTCCACCTTTTGCCCCTGCCGTTGCGATGGCCGGATACTGTGGAGCTTGTTCGTCCTTCACTTCGACCTCTCTGGCCAAGTACCTGGCATGAACAATATGGGTGTTAACAAAATAGGAATTTTTCTCGGCTTTGATTATTTCGAATTTATGTCCTTTCCAACAGACCAAAACCTGTGTAGGGTGGAAGGGATACAATAATTTTGATGTATCCAATCTCTCCCTAGTAAGGCATTAAATGATGGTGAATTCGTGTTCACCACAAAAAATGCAGAGTACGAGCTCTGGGTCCCAACCCTTATTCGACAAGGTAAGACTCCAACCACTCGAGTGGCTTGTCCGGAAAAACCATATACCGAAACATCAGTAGTGACTAGGTCTTTCACTGTATTTCCTATTTGTGCTAACATTTTTTCAGGTAAGATGTTAACAGTAGGACCGTTATCAAGACTTTATTAATTTTAATGCCTTTGATTTCAGCTTCCACGAATAATGGCCTCATATGGTTGTTGTTGATCTTTTCTTTCCAAAATAAAAGATCAATTAAATTTTCATTTTCTGACTTCATTTCAGACAACCTATGGTTCAGAAGTTGGGACTTAGAACTATCACCTGAGTCCGAAATGGTCAGCATCTCGAGTGATTTTTCTTCCTTTTCTGTTATATCATCTTTTGCAGCGAATGATGCTGGTAACACTGTCACCATATTCACGTCCTTGTCTTCTTCGAAATGCAAGGCTCTCTTTAGGGAAGCTTCCTTTGCTTTCAACTCGGCTTCGTTTTTCGAACCTCCATAAGTGTCATCTCCCAACAGGATGTCCAGGTCATCACTTGACTCGAAATCATCCAAGTCCTCATCCTCTTCGAACTTCGCACTTTTTCCTTTCAGAGTGGTCTCTTTGAATTGGTCACTCAATTGGTCCATCTCCTTCTCATATTCATCCATTTCAGGCCTCACTTCCACCTTAGCTTTTAATAGGACTTTGTTTAATGCCTCCTCTTCGATTCGGAGATTAGCGATAATGACCTCTTGCTGCATTTCTAAGGCCACAGCAGCTCGGGAGTAAGCTACTTGCTGTTTGATAGCCTTCGGGTGGCTACTTTTCTTCTTCTCGATCTGCCCGCTGGATTCACTTAGCCGTCTAAATGGAGAATCTCTTCCTGCCAATGGTGGCCTTCCATAACCTCTGCCTCCCCTTCCTCGAAAATGCCGGTTATAAGGTTGGAAGGCAAAGCCGTTGTTCTCGAACCTTTGCCTTTTGTTCCATTCCTTTTAATAAGCCAGGATCCAATCAGGGTCATTTGGGATCACCTGAAGCCTCACCAACTTATAGTGCAGAGTGTCGTCACAATGACAGTAGAGTACCTTCTGCATCTGGGTAAGATTCTCAACCACCCTCAAAGGGACATGATAAATTATTTCACACCTGGGGGTCTTGAGTGCCTCCTTGTATGTTTTCTCCTTAGCCCTTGGGGCCCGAGGAATCACTTCGACTTGCGACTCATGTTCGTTGGGTTTCCCGTCTCGACCAATCTCCAAGATTCATTTGTCTATCACAGATAAGATAATCTTACCCCTTTTGAGCTGTTTGGCCACAAATCGCCTGAAGATTTGGCATTGATCAGTGGTGTGCATCGTGTTCATGTGCCACCTGCACATGCCCTCGAGTCCGTCATCATTGATTTTTGGGAAGGTCAAGACTCCTTCATTTATGAGTCTATTAAAGTGCCTGTTCGCCAATTTAGCTTCCTTCGAGACTTGTTCATTAAAAGATTCAGATAAAGTGTTAGAACTCTCGAGTGAACCAATTAGCACAGTATTAATTTCGAAATTCAAAACAGGGAAAGGATCTTCATCTATATTCGTTTTCTGATTAACAGGAAAGGTTATCTCATTCGAGTCTAATTTTGACTGTACTAAATTTCGAAACATGACACATTCTTTTGTCTCGTGTGTAAAGGTTATGCCATTTACAATAAGGTTTTCCTCTGGCTTCTGCCTTAGTTGGAAACCGGTGTTTCCTTTTAACTCTTAGTTTTTTATTGGCTAATAACCAGTCGAATATCTCTTCTGTTTTTGCTACATCAAAAGTATATTTCTTATCTTTTTTCAATTGTAAAGAACCCATTGCGTCACATTCTTTTGGTTCGAGTGCTCCACACTGAAATGGGGGCCCTTTTATGAACTCTGCGAGGTCTACCTCATATGCATCCTCGAATACCCAAGGTGCAGATATTTCGAAGGTATTAAGTCCTTGGTGTTTCCTTAGACTTTCTTCCCTTAACATATTTTCAAATCTAGTGGCATTTTCAGCCAAGCTTCGAAAATCTGGGAATATCATCCCATCGAATTTTATCCTAAAATCGAAGGACATATTTTGTTGTGCCAATTGCACAAACTCAGACTCAGGTAGATTCAAATGGCACTTGACTCGAGCCCTTTTGAATCTTGATAGGAATTCTTCTACAGACTCCCCTATGTTCTGTATAATTTTAGCCAGATCACTCATGGATATCCCAGGATCCGTTCGAGCGAAGTGATTTTGAAATTGGAATTGCATTTCGTCCCAAGTATGTATTGAGTTCGGAGATAAGTTAATATACCAATTAAATGCTAACCCTGTGAGAGAACTAGGGAACAGTCTCAATTTAAGGTAATCTTGGTCGGCTACCTCTCGACACTGACAGGTAAATCGAGATAGATGTTCTAAAACTGATATGTTATCATCTCCCGAGAACAGTGTAAAGTTTGGAACCTTATATGTTCTAGGAAAAGGAAAATTCCTATCTACCTATTCGGGGTACGGATTCCTCGGAATCAGTCTTTGGTTCCTTCGAAAGCCATGACCATACATTCTTTCGATTATTAACTCAATTTGATTTCCTAGAGGATCTTGCACTTGTGGTCCAAGGTTACCCTCCATGTAATTGTTGGGAATGGCTTGCCCCCCAGCATATAACATATGGAAATTATTTGGGGTGTATGTATAATTCGGATTATTTGGAAATCCAGTGAAACTTTGATTTCTTGTATTCATATTGTTATTCGAGGTTCCAGGAAAATTCGGTCCCTGATATTGGCCTTGCCCCCCAGCTACATACTCTTGGGCAAAGATGAATCCTGTTTCGGGTCCCCCAAAATTCGTATTCGGAGGATACCCTGCTGGGATTTGTCCCATTCCATTCGGTGGCAGGGGACCATTAGGCCTCACATTTTGTGTATTAAGCGGGTTCGTGCTTATACTATACACATTAGGATGTGGTGCTTGGTTATAATTTGGGTTCATGTTCTGAGAATTGTTGTTAATGTTATTATTGGTTTCGAGAGGTGAGGGTCTTGAAGTTTGGCCGATTTCGAATTGACCATTTCCAGGCCCGTTCTCTCGAGGATACCCCAGAGAAACTTCGTTCGGATTAAGATACCTAATTTGGGTCCTAGGCTCCATCAATTGTGATACTTTCTCTATTAAAATATGATGCTTGCTTATTAAGGGTTCGAGACTTAATGCTACTTGCGTGTTTATCATATTCGAAAAAACATCACAAGTTTGATTAAAGATTTCACCGAGTTCGGATATGACTCTAGTGACTTCTCTGGCTAAACCATCTCGAGCACTCACGACAATGTCTTGTACAATTGCTGTGAATATTCGAGCGGACTCCTGCACTAATGCTCTGTATTGATCATTGAATTCCGTTCTTTGATCTTCTCAAGCACTCGCTAGGGTCTGTTTCATGAGACAGACAAACTGTTGGTACATTTTGTCCGCTCTGACCTTGTTTTTTGCTACCGGTTGAATATCCAACTCCTCGGTGCATTCATCACGAGGGAACTCGTCTGACATCGATAATGATTTGGTTAGTATGATTTAAATGTTCTTCAAGAAATTAACTTCACAGGAACCTGCTCCCACTGTGGTCACCAAAAATTTGTTTCTGGATAAAAACAAATTGAATAGGGAGGAATCAATATGCTTGATTCGAGCCCCGTGATAATTCTCCACTTAGAATTATCTAACAACCCCCACGATCGTGTTCGATATGCTAGACGGTGGTTCAGACTTTAAATCTTTGACGTGTTGTTTAAAGTAAAGGGAATCGAAGATACAAGTCCAGATATAGGATTTATCTATCAAATATTTAAATCTGATCAAAAGATAAACATTATACCTCCATATTGATCTTCAATTGAACACAAGCAGCTTTCTCGAGCAACTTGATAAACTTGAACAGGATCACCGAATATTGATTCTACTGAACTATGCTACTACTGCTAATTTACGTTATTGACTACTCCTAATTACGCCTACTCCTAGAGAGAAAAGACAAAAGTAGAGTTAAAGATTTTTTGTTTCGAAAATAAAAACAAACTCGACTAGGGAAGGATTTCGAGTAGTCGATCCAAGCCCTGCGATAACCTATAATTTGAGATTATCTTTCAACCCCTGCGTTCGATTCGCTATTTGGTGGTTCAAGTCTTAAATTCAACGCTAATTATCGTCTTCGAATGAAATAATAACATAGTGAAGGAAAAATTCAAGTCAAGATAAAAATCATCCTTCCGATACTTAAATCTGGATAAAAGATAATTTGATACCTCCATGAGAATCTCTCGATCGAATGTATTATTTTTCAACCCCTGCGTTCGATTCGCTAAACGGTGGTTCATGTCTTTTAATTGACGTTTTAGTTGTTCATTTCGAATATGAGAATGACGAATGAAAAACTCAAGTCAAGATACAAATTACCTATCCGATACTTAAATCTGAATAAAAGATAATTTATACCTCCATGGAAGTTTTCAGTTCTGAAAAATTACAAGCAAGCGAATGCTGATACATGCCTTGAAGGCAAATCCCATCGAGTCTAATACTAAATTACACTACATCTACTTCTAATTTACGCTAAGAGCTACTCCTACATTATGCTATGAACTACTCCTAAGGCTAGAGTTAATTCTATGAAAATAAAGAAGTTTTTGATGATTCTGACGATGTCCTTTTTCTTTCTTTCTCTTCGCACTTATATACTCCACTTTTTTTGTCGGTTTCTTCGCAACCTCCACGTTCTCCTTTACTTCTGGAACCGCTGTCAACCGTCTTCAACTGCTCTTTCAAATCTTTTCAACTTAGCGTGCCTCTGCAGATGATTAGCTATTTGGACTTCATTTTATTTTTCAGATTCGATTCTTGGGCTTTTGTCAATTCAGCCCATGTTTTTTGCCATTTTCTAAATTCAATGGGCCTTGTTCTATTCATTTTCGGGTCCAACTTCCTTCTTTTCGAATTTCTATAATTTGGGCTTTGTAATTCGAAAGCTCAAATTATTTTATAGTATAAACAATATGCCTTCTTGAGATGGAATAAAAGATAAAATACTAATATGGACTTCAATATTTCTGTTTTTATGATATGGTATACTCTTTTTACTCATTCTAATTTTATCGTTGACTATAAGCTCATTATACTATCATCAGTCATCACACTATGTTGATTTTATGATTTTAATTTTAAAGTGTTATTTGGAGAAGAAAATCTTGTTCTTTCTTCATCACATAATAGGAAAAAAATTCAAATAATTAATTACTTAGTAGATGTATTTTACTTAATGATATACTCTTACGTAAGGGGTGTGAGGTGAGTCGAGCAGGCTCGCGACCCTAACGAGCGGCTCTATTAAAACTCGGTTCGAGCTTGCGTTTGAATGTTCATAAGCCAGTGAGTCGGCTCACAAGCTTTTAATATTATATATATATATATATTTATGTTTACCTAATATTATGTTCAATTTTTTTTTTGTAATCTTGTTTCCTTGGACATTATATTTGATCAAATGATATTGAATAAATATTTCACCTGTTAAGTGCCAACTTTCGTTTTTGTATATATATTAGTAATAGTGCTTTTATTAA
This sequence comes from Buddleja alternifolia, assembly GCA_019426215.1. Classification (NCBI taxonomy): domain Eukaryota; kingdom Viridiplantae; phylum Streptophyta; class Magnoliopsida; order Lamiales; family Scrophulariaceae; genus Buddleja; species Buddleja alternifolia. The sequence goes on along the minus strand of CM033398.1, from coordinate 3,120,279 downwards.
CCATGTCTTATTTATATCAGTAGTAATAAATTATATAAATAATATTGAAATAATAATAACTAAGTAATCAACAAATAATAAATTCAAAAATACTATCAAAGTTTTTTAATCCAAAATTTCTATTCCTATAAATTTTCATTTAGACAAAAACAATCTAATTATTGCCTTTGACACGAAATATATTTGTTCATTTTGTCATATATTCATTTCGGAATTCATAATTGTATGCACATATTTTTGTAAAGAATAAATGTTATTTTATTTTCTTCTTCAAGTTCTCTTAACCCCGCTGACGACCTGAGTGCTTAACGTCATCCGTTCGTCTTTGCTTATTTATTGTACAAAACTGAGGATTTAAAATATAAAAAAAAAAAAAACTGCTCGAGCTTGCAAACAAGCCAAAATCTTGAGCTTGGCTCAATCTCGAACGAGCAAACGAGTCGAGCCCAACTCGGATCGAGCTCGGCTTGGCTCCTTTGCTTGGAGCTCGAGCTCAATCTCAAGCTCAAATTGTTTAAGAGGAGCCCGAGCTCGAGCTTGAGTCTGTAAAATTTGCAAGGTTCAAGCCTGCTCATTTACAGCCCTACTCTTACATACCAAATTCCTATGTACTCAAGCAGATAACTAGTATAAAATTAGGTAAATTACATGTACACACCCTCACTTTAATGTTAATTACAAAAAAATCTCTCACCTTTGATAAATTATAATGAGACTCCCTTATGGGATCCATTATTAAGGCTTATAGAGGTGAAATTGTAAATATTTTAAATATATAGGGGGTGTAATTATAAGAATGTCTCAATGTGAAGAGGACTTATTATAATTTCAAAAAGATCCAAAAGGTTTTCAGCAATCAATATTAAATTGAGGGGGTTGTAACTTGTAAGTAAGATCTCCATTAAGCTTCCCAAAACGGGAAATAAGTATATATACATTATAGCTGGTGATAATACCAGAGCAAAATCCATAATGCTAAAGCAAATTTTCAGTAATTCCTGTTTCGTCCTTGCCGATCAATGGACCAGCTCATACGCTTTTTTTTTTTTTTGTTTGCATTCCTAATTTGTCCATTTCACAGTATCAATGTGCCAATAAACTTTTTTCAAAGTGGAAATGGTATATTTCTTTTCCGTCTTCTTTATTAATGAACTTCTCATCATTCTTCTTCTTCGGGAAATTCTATCCCACATCAGGCTTGGCCAAATCCAGGTTTATTTTTTAAAATAACTTACCAATTAAATGGTAAGTGTAATAGATTCTATTTGTAAAATACATTTGAGTGTGACCAAACCGGATATGGGCTAAAATTTTCCCTTGTTCCTCAACTTCTCCTCATCTTCCTAACTCCACAAAGAATATGAAAAACTTTAAGCAGATCAGATCCATCCTCTTACTAAATAGATAATGAGTATTTATCTTGAATGATGTTTGTCTGGTAAATTACAATCAAACAAAACTAAAAATATTTTCACCACCTAAATACATCTACGTTGTCACTTTATGCACTAATCTTTTGTTTTTTCGATTTATATTTTAAAGGTCATGACAAAAGTTAGACTTCTTTTTAAAGGATTAAAATATTAGTATTTTTTCATTTTATCATAATAATTTGTTGTTATGCTTAAGTCAACAAATATTGAATTGATTTTTATGTATTATAATAAATAACTCAAAAGGCTAATATGAGGAACATTTTTATATGAATAAGCAATTGAAACTAAAGCAAATGCAGTTGAATTATCCATTGAATCAGGATCTTAAAAGAATCGTAGTATCTTTCTTTTTGATAAATAATGGTAATAACATTTGCTTGTGGGAAAAAAATCAAAAATACTTTTCGCAAATTTGTGGGTTTGGGCATAACGAGAGTTTTGGATGGTTTTTAATTTATGTGGAAAACTTTATTGATGACTTGGGGCAATTCAGGAAATCATATAATGGATGAGCTGGTCGAATAAAAAATATCAAGGTCAAAAAGGAAATTATATTAGAATTTGCGGTGGCATTATGGATTTTGGTGTGGCGTTATCACCAGCCATACATTATAGAAGCAGCAAAATCCAATGGTAAACACTTACAAAATGTTATGGGTCCACACCTTATCAAAGAAGAACCAATCAAAGGATGTACATAAATGCAAACACTATCCCATTCCCATCCGATCCACTTAACAAGTAACAATGTCAAAATTCTTCTGATCGGAAATTGATGCAAAAATGATGGCCCAAGCTCTAACAACACCCAAACCTATAATCCCCACATTTTCAAGGAAGACAGTAATAATAATATCATCATCCCATTTCATCCCCAACCTCTTGCCTAATTCTACAACTGCCTCTCAACAAACACATCATCATCATCATCTCCATCGCAGGTAACTAATATATATATGTGAATTTTCTCAACTCTTCCATAACCTTGATTTTGACAGTGCATTAATGACCAGTAATTCTAAATGGAAAAACTGGATTATTAGTACCATTGGGGATTGAGTGTGTTGCAATATTAGTCCTGTTATTTACAACTTGGAAAGTTAGTCCCGTAGGATGCATTTTAGTTTATTTTTTCCCTTACATTGGATCGATTTTCGCACGCTGTTAATTTTATTGACCATACTAATTGTATAAAAACGGACTGGGTTTAAAAATACAAAAAAAATAAGTTTATAAATAATGAGATTAAAAATGCAACAACATCTGAGCAATATTCCCAATCTAGACTGAAAAGAATGCTTGTAAAATGCAGGAACGTTACATTGGGGTTGGTGGGTGGTGTGGTGTTGGGATGGAGTGTTGATGGCGGGGCGGCGGCGAGGCGGCCGCCGCCACCACTACCACAGGAGAAAAAGGACCCAAATATGAGTGGCGTGGCTGCAAAAGTACTAGCCAGCAAAAAGAGGAAAGAAGCCATGAAAGAATCCATTGCTAAGCTAAGAGAAAAAGGAAAGGCGGCCATTCAAGAACAAGAACAAGGCCGGTCCTCTCAATAGTATTAGAGCATGTTATTTTTATTCATTTTCTACCTACTCACTCTAATGAATCATATTTGTTTCTTTATCTCCCGAGGACAGGGTCCTTCCTTCTTGTTCAAACACTCAAAATACTAATAATGATGTTGTTTTAGCTGAATACGTGCGTGTTTCATTCACTTTTCTTACTCATTTTTCAACACAATTATTTGAGTCTAACTACCATCTTATTTATCTTCAACTACTTCTATAATTAGACATATATAAACCTAAGCAGCTACAACTACCAATTATTCTCATTTTGACGTAAGACTAATAAAATCTCACTACTAACTATTATTCCGTCACAATAATGTTATTATATATAATTCACTTTATTCTTTTGAAAATCATATAACCAATCACGTTTTCCCTTTTTGCACCTATTTTCATGCCTAAAAACCTCCAACAAATATTATCATTACTCATTCCTATATATACAAAATAAACCTAAACCATCCAAGCATATTTTCATTTCCAAGCAAAAATAGAAACAAAAACAGAAATTCTGTGAAAATAATAAAAATAGAAATAAAAAACAATATCATATAAGGCCTAACACTCCAAAATTATTTAAATATTATGTGTAGGGTTTAAATCCGTGTCTACGTCAAAAAATTATGAAAGAGCTTTAGAAATTTGTCTATATGAAAATAGTTAATTTTAGTTGGGGTTAACCCAATTTCATAAAATTATAAGAAACAATATCATTAGAGATATTGCTATTATTATTATTACTCCTACTTTTACTACTATTTGTATAATGTAATTCAAAACATTGAATTGTATTTGTTGTCCATATTGTAAACTATTAATTGTAAATAGTTTAGTATTTATAAATAAAAAAGTAAAAATAATAATTCTCACGCGCCGATCTGCCTCGACTCATATTTTACTTTTATAAGTATCCTATGATCAATTTTATAATTATACCATGCAAACCGAAAGATTGAGATTGCCATAGCACAATAACCTATTTACTGTAGGAATGCCAGGTGAGACGAGTGGGGCTCGCGAGCCTAACAAAACTCAACCTCGAGACTTTTATAGGTCGAGATAGAGTTTACCTGAACTCAACTCACCTTGCATTTCTAGTTCTAACACTCTTGAAAAATTATTTTATAACATACCTTTGATAACAAATGTTTACGATTAATATAGTACCTTAACTAAATTAGAATAGGATGCAAGGTAAGTAGATCGCGCTCGTCATCCAGTGAGCTGGTTCTATTGGAACTCGACTGGAGCTCTTTTTGGATCTAAGCTTGAGTTTATTTTTAGTGTATATAAGATCTCTACCCATTTCAGAGCTTTTTATTATTTTCTATTATATAATATTTTATTATATAAACCAATACTTCAAAAATTGTGTATTATGTAAGCTACATTTCAAATCTTTTGCGCTACATTATAGAAGATAATAATAATAAAGATGATGATGATGATGATAATGAAATTCGTCAGTCAGAGAATATCACGTGATTTATCACGCGGGGAGGGAATTCGGTCCAACTTACGACAAACTAGGTTGGGGGTTGAATAATTTATAGATTACACTCGCTGTTATGCGAGTTGCCTACGTACCCGAAGAAATGGGATCAAGTCAATTCGTAGTTATATAGTGAAATTACTCTCAGAAGTAGCCAGTGGATTTTTTCTCAGAGAATAGATCATGAATGTCATCAGCTCCTTTAGGGATATATATAGGACTGATGGTGGGCTATGGGCCGTGGGCTAAAAACTTAGCACTAGCTCATCAGACCATTCATTAAACCAAATATTTGGCTATTTTATATTAAAAGAGCCTAATTACTTTTATAGCCTCTTGAACATAATGAGCTATATTTATAATGGGCCGCCAGTCCTATGGGCTTAACTATTATATTAACCGCGAACTTGATTCACGGGAGGCGCTTCGGCCCAAGCCCGAGATAGATTAATTACCATAATGCCCCTAGACATTTTTGGTGTACATCATAATGTCCCCCCACTCCCTGGTATATACCGTATAGGATACCCGGGAGTAGAAATATGTATGGGTGTATGGCAAACTTTGTCGCCTCAGGGGGTCTAACGAGTCACCCCTTTGATGAGGGATATCTTAAGTGTTATCTCGAGGCAATGTATGTGTCGACTTAAGGCGACACCCGTAGCTACCTTGAGGTCTGACACCTCGTGGTCGAGCGCCACGAGATCGGATGCCTCGAGGTCGAGTGCCGTGAGATCGGACACCTCGGGGTCGAGCGCCGCGAGGTCGGATGCCTTGAGGTCAATTGCCTCGAGGTCGGATACCTTGAAATGCCAAAGTGTGTGAGGTATTTCAATTAGGGTACACGTTTTATGTCTTAGGGGGGAGCTCTTAAATTATGAACCTCTACCCCATTTGACTAATAACCTCAGAGGGGTTATTAAGTTAGTTGACGAGGCACTTTAGAAGAATTTTAGTTGGTGAGATGTCCTTCAAGTACACCTTTATTTGTGAGATGCGCCTCATAAAGAGGGGGGGGGGGTGCATGTCTGGCCTAAGGGGAGGCTTGCGCCTTGCCCATAAGAAGCTTGTTGTCTTGGAGGAGACTTAGAATTTTGAGGCCTTTATCCGGGGTTTCAGCATCCCGAAGGCAAACTATAATTTTTTCCCTCAATCAGGGAATTTACACTTCGGAAGGAACTTGAAATTTATTAGATGGGCCTTTGCCTGAGGTGAGGGGGTAAGGGCCTTTGCTCTGTGGCAAGTGGGCTAGGTCCTTTTCCTCGAAATGAGAGGGCAAATTCCTTAGATTCTAGATATGGTGGCAAAGGCATTCGCTACATAGCTAGTGGGCTAGGTCCTTTGCCTTGAAATAAGGAGCTAAAGTCCTTGGCCTCTAGGTGTAGTGGTTGTTTCCCCCCTATTGTAGTGTTAAATTTATTTCGTATGGTTTTTTGCGCTTGTTGGATGTTATCTTATGTAACACCCATGAAGTAGGTAGGACCATATGTCAAATTTCTCTTTCCCTTTAGGTAGGAAAGTCCCTCTCTTCAAGAGGGGGGTCGGTAACGAGCACCCGGAGGTGGGCGAGGGAGACACAAGATCAGAGGTTTTAAAAGCTCCCCACCTAATTTTATCTAAGTATAGGTGGGTTGGTGGTTTTCACTCTCACACCCCTTCATATTCTCACTTTCTCAAAAAACTTTCTCTTGGAATTTCTGTCTCTCTAGGTGCTCACTTCCGTAGCCAACCATGGGTAGAAGCCAAGATGACCAAGGTAAATTTGGGATTCTTAGTACTTGCTCCTTATTTTGTAATGTCATGCTAGTAGTGTGATAAGTGGCTTGTCTTTTTGCCAACACTTAATTAATTTACTTCAAGACCTCTCAGCCCTCATGGAGCTTTTTTTCGGGGGTCACTAGTGTTTAGAAGAATGTATCTCTCTATTTAGGTATCTCGTAAATGGGACGTGAATCCCGCTCTCAACAGGTAGTCTCGGGGTGTTAGGACCCAAACACACCATCCTTCGGCCTTGCGGCTGGGTGCGAGGCAAGACAATGCCTCGTGGCCTTGCCTCGCACCCAGCCGAGAGATTTGATGCCTAGCGGTTAGCCACGAGGCATCGTTCCTTGCGGTGGTCGTAGGGCTTGATGCCTCACGGCCAGCCGTGGGCCATCGTATGCGTCATTGGCTTTTTGACGGGCTTCTCCCCGCGACTTTAGATTGGAGACGAGGATTATTTTTGCCCCTCTTATGACTTGTGAACTTTTTGTTTGTGCTAGCATTTTTGATACCATATATGAAGGATTTGTTTCTAATTGAACCCCCTATTTTTCATAAAACTAGGGAGCTCTTCTTCTTCCGTGGTTTATGAACTCTAGTGGTGTATACCCCATGGCCTCATGAGCACTAGGTCAATTACTTGATTGTTTTGCTATACCCCTTGGCTTCATGAGCACTGGGGGGGTGTTGTGTACCCCATGACTTCATGAGCGCTAGCGGGGTGTTTTGTTAGCTAGTTATTCTCTAGCATTTTGTTAGCTGCTAGCCAGCGTTTAGCTAGCTGCTTACTCATTTTCGGTTTGCTAGCTAGTTACTCACTAGCATTTTGCTAGCTGCTAGTCAGCGTTTTGTTAGGTTATATAAACCCACCAACTTGGGGGGTATTTTATATCGAGATTTGTATCCCACTATGTGGGGGTTAAGATAAGAGCGGGGCACCCCTACAAATCGGGGGGTCACCGTGTGGCGACCACTGAAGAGGTTACCTCGAGGAGCCTTCTTTCGGGGCGTTGCCCCTAGTCTTATTGGTTTAGGGGTCTTTAACGGGCGTGACTTGTGGCTTTCTTATATGCGTTTTGTATGTATCCATGTACTTTATCTTACGGTCATTTTTTGCTTGTATGGCTATGAGCTAGTCGAATGTTGGCGGCATTCTTGTTTTTGACTTAGCATACAACACATTTGTGAGCTACTCATTGGCTCTTCATAGGCTTTGAGTAAGTCTTTTATTTTTCTAACCCCATTTCCTCATGAGCTTTGTCAGGATTCCAATGGTTGCGTTGCTTGTTAGTGCCATGTGATGCCAATGGGTGCCAATTGTGGCATTATTGTGCCCATGGCACATTCTCCCCTGTCAATAGTAGCGCCACTATGCTCATGGCACATTTTCTATGGAGCCTCAACCCCTCTCAACACCACTGAAAGGATTATAAGGTGGACAAGCCTCATTCGAGCCTTGGCTAGCCCAAGGGACTTTCGTTATTCCACCTATATTGACCACTAATGGGGTCGTGAATTATTAAATGCACCCTCAAGTTGAAACTTTTAGTTCCAAAGGGCTATGTTGATATGTAGTTCTTGTTAGCCTTTATGCCTTTCATTTATTTGTTTGAGCTTTGTAAGACTAATTTTTGCTTGTTGCTTTCGTCTTATCATAGCTTAACGCAACTTCGAGTACGTCATACTTTTTCTACCTCTGTGGTTTGGTTTGGTGGGTGGACGACCGAGTAGTGTTCCCTGCCCCCACTTCTTAGTGTTTTTCATTGAAAAACACTTGAAGGAGTAAGATACGTGAGAGGTAGATGTTATCTTTTCTAGCAAAGGGCTAACTTAGAGCTTGGTTTAGCCCTTTATTCATGCCTTCAAAAGAGCGGCGTATTTAGTGGCGCTATTCGTAGTGGTCAAGTTATATTTAGGGGCTCGAGTTGCCTCTTGTGTTTTTAGTTTTAGAGCGACAATGGTCATCACTTTAATTAGTTTTGTATAACCTCGGTCCAGAACCTTAGTGGGAGTGGGGAGATCCTTCGCTTGTGGAGCCTTAACCCCTCTCGATATTGCTGGAAGGACTATTAGGTGGAGCATCCTCATTCGAGCTTTTGGTAGCTCAGGGATTTTTGTTGTTCCACCTCTATTGACCTCTATGGGGTCGCAGATTATTGGATAATGCCTCTATTGGAGGATTTTAGCTCCAAGGGGTCATATTAATTATGATGTGTTTCTTTTCCAACTATGTTAGCGAATAACAACAAGCGTATTAGTTTGGGTATTATTGGCTGCGTATGTTTGCTAGCCAACATTTAATTTTTAGAATTATAGTGCTCCCCATTCTTTAGGATTTTCTATACATAGGATTTTTTATGAGGCATGAATAGCCACATGTGTTATTCATTGGCGGCATGAGGTAAATTATCACACTAGCTATATTGATATAATTTCGGTTCAGAGTCCATATTGGAGGGGGGGAGGGGGTAGTTTTACAAACCTCATTTGCTCTCGGTGCTACTGGAATGATTATAAAGTGGGCTATCCTCAATTGAGTTTTCATCATTTCGGGGCACTTTTGTTGCTCCACCAGCCTCTGAAGGGGCCTTGGGTTTTGTGAATAGCTTCGGTCGAAATCATCGGTCCTGAGAAGCATTTTTTGGGTGTTGTTAAATCACCCGTTCAGTAACGTTATACACATTCATATGATATGCTAGCACGTTATCAAATAAAACTAACATACACCGCAATATAATGAGAAAGGTGCCTCTTGTCACTTAACAGGCAGATAGCGAAAGTTCAGAAATATCCAAACATTAATGCAAAATGTACGGGGATGCACATGGGCACCTCAAAACTCAAGTAAAGGTAGGTGGTGCTTGTAGGCACCCTTACTTAATGCTTGGCCAATGGTGAGTTCTTACTTTCTACGTAGTGGCCTTGAAAAATACTAAGTGGATTACTTAGTTGTTTCCATCTTGCCTTGCGGCCCTGGTGGGTTGCCTAAGGCGCTATTCATGATATCTCCCACTGGGTGCCTCGTAGCTTTAGTAGGGTGTTACAGGTGCTTAAGCAACCCTTCCATGACGTGTTGGATGCAATAGCATACGCCTCCTTGTCCCCCACTCCTTAATGCCTTTTCCATGAGCAAAACATTTAGGAACAAGGTTTTTATGGGGTGATTTATTATGAGCTATTGTTGTTTTTTGTGTGAATAAATCATCACTTTTAATAGTGGATTGTTATGTATAACCTCAACCCGGAGCATACTTTGTATCGAAGGGAGGCTTCTAGTTTGTTAGAGCCTCTACCTCTTTCTTATACTCCTGGATGGGTTATAAGGTGTGCAATAGGGACTCAACCAAGACTTCGTGAGTTCGGGGAGATTTCATCTTGCCACCTATATTGACCTCTAGAGGGGGCCCTGTATTAATTGATTTTTGGCCTCGGTCGAAAACATTGGTTCCGAAGAGAACTTAGGGGTGTGTTAAATCATTCAACATTCATCGTAGTATAAACGTGTATTGTCGTATGTACATGTGATGTTCAACATGCATAGTGACATAAAAGGAGGCGCTCGAAGGCACCTTAGGCATTTGGCTTGTGGTCAACTCGATACTAGTCCAAGGAAAGCAAAAATTAAAAGCATAAAATAAACTAACTTTTTCTTGGTACCTCTTGATGCCCTATTAGGTATAGTAGCTTTTTAAGTTAGGGGTATCCCCAAGGGGTGGCTCTCTCATGCTTGGCTTCCAATCTTGACACACCCTTCTCCACTTTTGGCGCCCTTGCTCGTATCTTATTCTTACCGGGGGCGACCTACCAGGGACGACTTACCGAGGGTGATCTACCGGGGGTGAATCACAGGGGGCGACTTACCGTCTGTAGACTCCTTGAATCTATTATGGCGCAAATTCCTTTGCATTATTCCTGATAGCAACTCGTGGTTGACATGTGGTACCTCGGACACCGCTGTGGAGAATCGTTGTACGTACTCTCTCAATGATTTACCATCCTTTTGCACCACCATGAATAGAAATGAGGTTGTCTTTGGATACTTTTTATTCATGGAGAAGTGGTTAAGGAAGCGCCTGGTCAGTTGCTCAAAGCCCGTAGTGGTACCGGCGGGCAATTGGTTGAACCAACTAAGGGCCCAACCAGATAGTGTAGTTCGAAAGATTTTATAGTAGGCCTCATCGCTGACGTCGTACATGTCAGCCTTTACATTGAACTTGTCCACATGCTCTTGTGGATCTCTAGGCCCTCTCATATTCACTCAAGTGTGGTATCTTTAGTCCTTGCGGTAGGGACTTTGCCGAAATTGCCGGGTAGAAAGGACTTTTCTTGGGCGGAGCTACAGCTAATGGTATTAGCTGTATATGCTCATATCTTCCATGGCTATCTAAACTTTCATCATGGCGGGGTGCATTTCTACGCTGGCCTTCTTTCCTTGGCAAGGCTTTCGGGGGTCAATGAGGCTTGACCTCTACGTGGAGACCTGGGAGGCGCTGGTCTTCTATCTCTTCCCCGCAGTGTCCTCTCATGAGGATAGACCATGCTGTTTTCTTTTTTTTCGCGCGCTACCCCATTCACTGGAGAGCTGGATCGCCTTGATCCAATCCCGCAGGGGGTCAAGGACCCTTGGCCTCGGCGGGGGAATTGGCTAGGCTCCACTTGATGGGGGCAAATTTTTTCTTGAGGCTCCTGATCTCTACGAATTGACTGAGGGGGTGGATATTGTGGCCCATTTTCTTGAGGTGAAGGCGTCTCTTGATGGTTTCTCACGTGGAGGTCTTGCTCCCTGATAGCTGATGGAACTGGCATCGTGCATAAAGGGTGTGCCTGAGCATATTGTTGGACAGTCTGTGCTGCTGCGCTCACTGAGGCGTTTTTAACAAGAGCAAGTAGTGCGTCTTGAGTGATCTTGAACACCCTAGTTGTAGGGGGTGGAATCGATGCTGGTGTTACAGGAGGCCTGTTCTGCTCATTTGCCGAGGGTGAGATTTCAGGACCCCTGCTGTCAACCTGCCCGCTCGGAGGACCTTCTTCACTGACCAGAACGTCTGGCACATTTTCAGGTATTGGGTTTGGAACTTCACTGCCCGCTGCTGGCTAATTGATGCTAGTCATCCTATCACCTGTGGTACGTGCTTGGGACCCAGTTTGCATACTTAGTGGTTGGAGCGCTGTTCCCATAGACGGCACGACACCAAACTGATGATGGTAAAATTCGTCAGTCAGAGAATATCACATGATTTACCAATTGGGGAGGAAATCGGGTCCAACTCACGATAAATTAGGTTTGCGGTTAAATAATTTATAGATTGCACCCGTTGTTATGTGAACTGCCTACGTACCCGAAGAAATGGGATCAAGTCAGTTCGTAGTTCTATGGTGAAATTACTCTCAAAAGTAACCAATGGACTTTTTCTCAGAGAGTAGATCATGTGATAGAGTAGATGCCCGGTGCGCCGATTTTGGGTGCTATTTACAGTGTAATAAACTCTATGAGACAATCTTTTCTTATGAACAAAGTCAATTTTATTATGGCATTCTTTGTTCTTAAATTGTTATTATATGCTTAGACCGAAGTCTCTTGAATCACACATGACTATGGGACATCATCAAACATCGGGAATGATGATGATGAAATATGTCTTTAAGGTCGTGATTCTTAAAAGGTTTTAAGTCCAAGATGGGTCTGTCAAGATAAGAGATATTGACAAAGACTTAAAAGACTTGCTTATGTACATATTTCTTAGAGAACGTGCCTCATTCCATAGGCATAGATGTACACGAGGGTTCTTATTTGGATAATGAGTGAACTGAACAACCCTGCCAGGAAATTCCTAAAATGGTTATCGAATGTGGAATTTCCTATAATCATGTAGACATAAGAGTAATCCTCATGGAACTGAGGTTCCATTGTAACTTTGAGCATAGACAATTATACTTTGACTTATCTCATGATTCCATCGCGAGACGTCATATAGGATATCTTGGGTATAGTATGATTATGTGTCGGGGTACATGAGAGACCAAGATGGGATCCATCACTGATTTAGCAAATCAGACATTTCCTATGTATTTCTTACTGAATCGATTCAAGAAATATTTGGCCAAAGTATGGCAATCCAAAGAGGCGGAATGTTTCCTCTTTTGGATTGCGTGAATCGATATCATGCAATAAAGGAGACATAGTGATTGGGTTGTAAGAGTTTCAAATAAGCCATTACTCGAGATACCAATCCGGGAAATTGGACGGAGGGATCTTACTTATACGAAGATCGTGGTTATGATAGGTTGAGTATCTTGACATCGTTTGTGTCTAGGTCTTTGGGGCCCGTTTCTAGATAGTAACCTCTATTTGTAGGTACCATGATATTAAGGTGAATAATACATGGTCTGATTAAATCAAAGAAGATTTAATGTAGTACTTTCTAAATATAGAGAGGTATAATGACACTTTTTGAAAGTGTACTTATTACTAGAACATGAACGAGCCTAAGGGGCAACACACTAACTCCTAAGGTTGCTTGTTTAAAGATATGATTAATCAACTCTAGAAGTTGAGGTGAAATTAGGAAAGTCTCGGACTTACCTAAAGAAGAATATTAATTAATTGGTTGGAGATCAATTAATTAAACTATTTAATTAATCAAGTAAGATTAATTTAATTAATGGACAAAGTAAACTCCAAGGATTTTATTTAATTAGTAAAGGAAGTAAAAAATTAAATAGAATTAAATAAATAATTGGGTAATAATAATTAAGGTTGGACTATAATTATTATGAAATATTTAATTAAATGGTTGCACTATTTAATTAAATAAGGAGTCAAAAATTAAATCAAGTTGGATAAAATTTTAGGACTCCAAGAGTAAGTGGTGTGCAGTGGCGGACAAATTTAAGGGAGAGGATTTAACTCCTTTCCAAGTCATGTTCAAATTGGAATCAAGGAAATATTTTCAGAGAGAAAAAGGGAACAAGTTAGTTTGCAAGCTAAGTTCCTTGTTTTCAGGAAACTCCTTAATAGAGTTTGATTAGGAATAGATGAAAGTCAAATCTTGGAGATTTTATTTATCTTGACTTCCAATCAAATTAAACCTAGGAGTCTCTCTATAAATATATGTGTTAAGAAAAACACACACACACACTTTATCATTAGATAAATTTTCGTCCACCAAGAAGAAGAAAAAGAGAGAAATTTTGTCTTCTTATTTTCTCCATAAATCTCGCCCCTCACCTATTATTTCTTGACAAGGTTTTGCTCATGTGATGAGATTAACCTTTCACATATATTCCTACCTTCATATATAAGTTTAGATTAGATCTAAAATAATTACATAGGCTAGCACCACATATATAATTATTGAGAATTATACGGAGGTGTGGATACATCTTAGAGGGGAGACGATTGGATCGCTTGAAGATACAAGAAACAAATCGAAGCTTGGATTTTCCAAAGGAGGCCGACGATTTCTTGAAGAATTGATTAAGGAAGTATTTGTTTGAGTTGAAAAGATTAGAAATTTGTATGAGGGAAAAAACGCGAAAGGTATTTCGCGTAGTATAGTTTTCTTGGTGGTCCCAAGTGGCATACGAAAGGGTCTAGAGGGGGGGGGGGGGGGTGAATAGACCCTTAAGTCTTTTTCGACTTTAAAAATTTCATATCACTTTTAAAGATTAGAACGCTTAGGAAGCTGAGCGCTTGGATCAGGCGCTTAACTAAAGATAACTTAGATTTAGTGATTTCAGCAATTTACCAAAGTAGGGTAACGCTTAGATCGCTTAATCAGGGTTAGCACAGCCGAAATGATTTTAAAGCTTTAGCGTTCGTTTTGGTTAAATAGCCGCTTAGCAGATTAGCTTGCCTTTTTCAGAATAAATGGTATAAAAATTAAAACAAGATAATAATGAAAGTAAATGACACAAGATATATAAGGTTCACTTGGAGGGAATTTACTAAGATGATTATCAAAGAATCACATAGAATATTCTACAAGATAGTAAATAGGTGAAAATGATCTTGGGCTCCTTGATCACACAGAAGTCAGCACTAATGAAGATCTTCTTCTACAAGCTTCTCTCACTCAGAAATACTGCCTGTAAGGGGTTTCAACAACTTTCTCACTCAGATGAAAGGTTGAGGGTTTTTATCACAAGGGTTTATTTGTTTTTGGAAAGATCAAACAATTTGGAATATCTCAGTAAGAATTGAAGTTTCTTCTTTGGAAGAGATTTGAGATATTTGTGACTGTATGGAATATATGTAGAAAAGCTTGAAAGATTTTGGCTATGGAATTTCTAAGCTTTTTCTTCAGCAAATATTTCTTGTGCATGTACGTATTTTTCTCTTTGTGTGTCTATTTAAGGTTTGCTGGAGGTAAGGTACTTATAGGCAATTCTTAGGATCTGTCCGTTGGACACATGTAGGAGCGTGCCTATCACGTGGCGCGTGATTGTACCTTTTCTCTGACATTCCTGAAACTCTGCTGGTTCTGATTGGACGGGAGCAGCTATAAACTCTGAAGTTCTGACAGTCTAGTAAAAAAGGTGGCTTGTCCACACGTCATAATAGCTTATCACACTTAATGGACTTATCAAGCATTTAATGCATTTGAATTTATTTCCCGTTGGAAATAAATGTCCGTTGAATGATTGCATTTAAGTCCTTCATGACTTGAGAATTTATTTTAGGTGAATCTGATATTGATCGCTAGAGTGCTTTGAGCGCTTGATCCATAAATCCTGAAATAGTCCTTTAGCGTTTGACAGTCACTAAGAACAAATCTTCATCTTCATTTGCCTTCAGACGCTGATCTTCAACTTCTTCTCTAATAGACTCTCCTAGAATTCTATTAGCGATTCAGTATCTAATACTTAGTCTAAAATCTAAAAAGATAAAAATTACAAGCCTAACAAAATTACATACTTTCAAACGCTTACACATTGGTCTAGAAAAATATAAACTTACATTATATTTGGGGTCTAACATAAAGTCCTATCTTGTCATCATCAAAGCATCTAACTTGAAATTTCCTAACAATTTCCCCCTTTTTGATGATGTCATGACCTTTTAACTCTTTTATAGTTTAAGAGTTTTTAAAGAAAAGCCCAAATAAATATAAGTTAGCGTTTAGAAAGATAGTAAAGTTAGCTAATGTTACATTAGTCTCAACAAGTTGTTTCAGCGATAAATCTTTCATTTATGTAGATGAATAAGCATACATGATTTATACTGAATGTAAGATAATTGAAAGCAAAAAAATATAATAAATAAAGCATTCATTTTTTCAGTCGCTTTGTTCTTTCTTCTCCTTGGTAGATCTCATTTGTTAGGTTCATAAGGAGTCGATCGATGTCGATCATGGTGGTATGTTGAACTTCATCATAGTCATGCCTTCGTTGTCTAGCACTTTCACTTAGTTCCATCAGCCTTTCCACCCATTCCCTTGGAGGAATACCAACTTCATGAATTAAATCGTAATAGATGTCTTGTCTTTTATCGTTGGATGGTTTCCAGTTGATAGGTCATCTAAGCGGTCCGGCATAAGGATGAAATCCCATACTTTCCAAAAAATCGACGTCCAATTTCGGAAGCAAGTACTTTCCTAGATAATATCTTGGCTTTCTCTTTTTAGTTAGCATCCTTTTTATGCTCACTATTTCGTCAAACATTGATCGCCAATGTTTATTATCTGTTTTAGAGATTGCTTTGGACGATTGATGCTTTTCTTTCTCATTTTCCCCCTTCTTGGCATCATCAAGAGAGGTTTTCAACTCAGCGATATCTCTGCGCAATAGCCAAACTTCTTCAACAAGTTGAGCCACTTGTTGAGCGATACTTTGGGCAACGGCATTGGAAGAGTTGTGTCTCTCATTATCAGCTGAATTGCTCTGGTCTAAATGACAATTGAATTCTGAGGAGAGTCCAGCAATTAGAGGGGATATGCTATCCATGATGGAAATAGTACTCTTATTAGCAGCGTTGGAAATATCACGACTTCGAGTGTCAGACATTATTCGGATTTGCCTATCAGCGGCGTCAAAAATCTTTGAGCAAGAACCCTCAATGTTGCTTAGCGAGTTCCTTACTGCTTGTCTGAATTCTCGAGTGTCTGGATCACTCTCTGAATCAGAGTCCGAAGAAGAACGCTCAGGAGACGGAATAAGTCCGTAAGAGCTAGAAACTGCAGCCTTGCCTTTAGTTTTATCTCTGATAAAAGGCTCTTCAAGCGCTTTAGCAATTTCAGCATGAACTTCTTCTATCGCTTGATCCATGGATGGATCTGCAATCGCTGACGAGGGCTCGACTACTGGGGCGCTAGAAAGATCTGGCAAAGAGGCCTCGGGAATTTGAGCGGCATCCACAGTAAGAGTTTGTTCCTCGTCCATTTCAACAACCTCAATTGGAGAGGGAGGATTCTCAACAGCAATGACCCAGAGTGGGCCAATTGCTTCCATCACATGCCTTAGACTTATCAGATTTGTCTGCGGAATAAAGAATATAGCGTCTTCGCGCTCTTCAGTGCTTAGTACAAGCCGTACTCCTCTCGGCAAAACAACTCCTGAAGTATAGGAATTATAGAAGTCCAAAATAAATGGCATAAGCGCTTGAGCTGCTTCTTGGTCCATGGGCCTGATTAGCGATATCATCTTGGCCACTTGAATGTTCTGTTCCCAAAAGAGCACAGGGTGAAGATTATATCCTCGGAAGTTGCTTAGCCCTGAATAGTGGTTGAAAGTGAAATCTATCGCTTGGGCATTTTCTATCACTACTCTTCTGTCTCTTTGTGGAGTTCAGCAAACTCAGCGTGCTCATTTGCAACATTAACATGAATGGTACTTTGTCCTGGAAGCAGCGGATGTTTACTAGAGGAGGCTTCTTCGTTCAAGTCTGGAAGGATGCGTTGAACAAACGCTTGTCGAGGGTGAAACACATAGCGTCCGCCTTGACTGAATAAGGCTAGCTGTTGGCGAATGTAGCTCTCGATGGGTTGTCTGTAACTTGGTAAGTCGCTAACATTTTCGGCAATATGATGACGCTGCTGAAGTAAAAGGGTAGCAAACCCTCGGCGTCTGTATTCATTTCCAAATTCAAATAAAAATGGATATCTAACGAGTTCCTCCAGAGTATAGAAGTGTAGAACGAACTCTTCAGCCCATCTGGCTGTATCCATCATCCATCGCTTTCCAAGTTTATCAGCTTTCTTTTGGTCTTTTCTAGCGGCAAGAAACTTTTCAAAGCGTTCAATTTCTTCATCATCATCCTCTGCCCATAATCTTGCAAGGTATTCACGGGTTTCATCTTCTATCCAAGTGTGAATTGGATTTGGACGCTCAGCAACAAGCGGTCCTTTTCCTTTCCAAAGCTTGAGTGGATTAGGAGAGAGAGCATTCCGAGGAGAATTGACGACGGATGGAAGAGCCGAATATCCAATCCTGTTGAGATCTTCCTCATGGGGGTTTTTAATCCAATCGCTCATGCGGGGATTCTTGATGACGATCTTGTTTGAACGAAGAGGATAAAAGGACTCATCAGAGCGACCTGTGAAATTGAAACACGCTTGGTCAAAATCTGCTCTGTTGAACGCTGGTCGTCGAATATACTCAAGGCGAGATTGGAGTCGCTCCAAGTTGTAGAGACCTAGGTCGGCGAAACGCTCGAAGAATTCAAACTTGTGAGAATTTGAAATGTCAGGCCGATGAAGAGTGGTTTGAAAGTTGATTTCGGCTTCAGCAAGGGTCTGGATGTCTTGTTCTCTAGCGGCATAATAAAATTAAATTTCAGAGGAATATCCTCCAGGAAAGAAATCGATGACACGAGGAGGAGATCCAGTTGGAGTAGGGACATAGGCAATAGACTCTGTTGGGATAGGGGCCACTTCTATCGACCGCTCAGCATGAGGAGTCGCTTCCCTGATTGGAGGTGTTTCAGCGTCAGGAAGGACTTGAGCTACTTCTTTAGCTATATCCACAACAGTTGCCAGATCAACATCTACTTCAATGGGAATCTCTGAAGGTGGAGATGCATCAGCGTCTGGTGCTTCTTGAGCCTGAGGACTATCATCGACTGCTTCAGTCGCTTGTTTTTCAACAATTTGTACGGTTTCCTCAGGCTCCGGGATAACTTCTTTTGGATCCCGAACATCAGAAAGCCTCTCAGATGGAGTAGTGGCTTTAGGAACTGAGCTGATTTCAGACACAGCGTCAGAAGGAGCATGAACACTCGCTGACTTTTGAAGCGTTGGAGTGGAGAGGGGAGAATGCCTTTAGGCAAGCGGTACATCTTCTTCTTGGTCTGCTTCTTCTTCTTCAGAGACCGTGAAGATAAACGCTGGAGGATGAGAGGGTGATTTAGGAGGAGGAGAAGGAGAAGGAGATTTTTGTTTCTTCTTGGGCTCTGGCTTTTGCTTCTTCTTTGTCTCTGGCTTTTGCTTCTTCGCTGGCTTGGCTGGCTCAGCGACCTTAATAGCGATCTTTCTTTTCGGTGAAGATGCTGATGAAGACGAATATGCTTGTTCTTCATCATCACTTTGAACAACTCCTTCGATAAGAATTCGTTCACGCTCGTCTTTGGGTACCGCTGCTCCACCGCATTTCCTTGGCCTTAGTAGCTCTCCAATCATCTTCTTTCCATAGAACTTTAGCGCTGGGATCTTCTTTCCAGCGGATTTGGTGTTACTGCTAGCGCTAAGAATACGACTTAAAACAATCCCGTGGGGCTTGGGATTAACTGATTTGGCCATCGCTGCCTTGAAGCGATTAAAAACATAAAGCGAACAATTTATCTTTAGTTTGGTTAGAATGGCCACCGCCATCTTGTACTGAAGGTTTGTAACTTTATCAAAAGTTCCCTTCCTGCATTCGATCATCTTGGCGCAAATGTCCGCGAGAATGACATATTCGCCCTTAATATCGTTTTTCTTGATATTGGGTTCATAAGCAGCTTCAACTTCATCCTTCTTGATCAACGCCCAGACTTTGGTAGCGTCACCAAGAGTGACATTTTCAACTTCGGCTCCATCGTTTGGCAGGTTTAGTAAAGATGAAATCAGAGAAGGAGTGAGGATGAAGGTTTCATGGGCAAAAGGAAAGACGTAGGAAATGGAGTTTCCGTCATCAGAGATTTTCGCATTATTGAAGAAGAATAGAGTTTCTTCCTCAAAGAAGTTGAAAACGGAAGTTATCATGTCTCTTAAACCAGATTCTTGGATGAGTGGAAGAATTGTCCTAAGAGGGAAGTTCTGGTTATCAAAGAGATAGTCCCAGTTAACAAGAAAACCGGCGTTAACAGTGACTGGTTTCTCTGATTTGAAAGATTTTTCGGTAGCAGATTTGAAAGTTTTGGGTGCCATTGATGAACTGAAAAACCTTGGGTAGAGGAGAGAAAAAAAAAATCTTTTGCCTTAGAGAGAATTTTTACAGTAGAAGATTTTGGAAGTGATAAAATTTTACTGTAAAAGTTGTGAAGGGTTTAAATAGGAGGCAAAAAATAACTCCTCAACTGGTAGATGAATGACACGTGCACAGAAGTTAATTTTGAAAAATAAAATTGAAATCTGATCCGTTTACTCATAAATACGGATGTCAAAAAGTGCGGTAAAAGGGTAACTACTGTGGAATATAATGGTTGGTTTGAAATCCGCAGTTACAAAAAAAAAACGTTTGAATAAATTTGAAATTTTCAGCGTGAAATACACGCGCCTGATAGTACACTGACACGTACTCAGACTGGTGTAGTTACTGAACCGCCTAGTTTTTAGATAGGTATCATTAACCGTCAGTTTGATTTGATAAGCACGTGTGAGCAGTTGTCAAATCTAATCTTTTGGACTTATTTACACGTTACTTTCATCGATGAAAACTATGCATGATTTTCAGAAAAGAAATTACTTAGCGTTAAAGTGGAAATCTTTTGACGCTGAGGTCTTTTTGAGAACAAAATTTAATTTTGTAAAGTTAAGGATAAAATCAATCGCTTGGAATAGTATAAGACATTTTCATTTATTAGAGACTGATTTTATCATGCATAATAGATAAGCGCTAGTGATCAATGCATAAATTTTCAAAGTCAATTTTGATCACAATCGCTTATGAATTGAGACAAGTATAATTTTAAAGTTCCCCCTAAAATTGATAACTTATTTCAAATTTTGAGAAACATTTTGGACATAAATTTAAAGTGGATTCCCCCTAAATTTCATGCCTATAAAATATGATGCTTTATGATTTAAGCGTTTCAATCGATCATACCTAATTCACTTCTCAAAGTGAGAAAGCGCTGTTCGTTGAGTGCTTTGGTGAAGATATCTGCCAATTGTTTGTCAGTTCCAATAAAATGCATGGAGATATCTTTCTTTTGAACATGATCACGCAAGAAATGGTATCGACTGTCAATGTGTTTAGTTCTGGAATGAAGAACAGGATTTTGCGTCATAGCTAAAGTGCTTTGGTTATCACAATGAATTGGGGTAGGACCTAGGATTGTTCCATAATCTCTAAGTTGTTGCCTCATCATAGGATTTGTGCACAACAGCTCCCAACGGCTACATACTCTGCTTCAGCGGTAGAAGTCGCTATGGATTGTTGGTTCTTACTATGCTACGAAATCAGTCTATCACCTAGAAATTGACATGTACCACTAGTACTTTTTCTATCTATTTTGCATCATGCAAAATCTGCGTCTGAATAACCGATTAGTTCAAAAGGAGGGTCCCTTGGATACCATAAGCCCACATTTTGTGTGCATTTTAGGTATTTAAGGATTCTCTTGGTAGCATTTAAGTGTGATTCTCTAGGGTTAGCTTGAAAGCGTGCACACATGCATACTGAAAACATAATATCAGGTCTACTAGCGGTAAGATAGAGAAGTGATCTAATGATACCTCTATAGTTAGTGATATCAATTTTCTTTCCACTTTCATCTTTATCTAGCTTAAGCGTTTGGCTCATTGGAATTTTTGAAGATGATGCATTTTCCATACCAAATTTCTTAATAATATCTCTTGTATATTTAGCTTGGTTTATGAATATGCCATTAGGGAGTTGTTTAACTTGTAATCCTAAGAAGAAGGTTAGTTCACCCATCATGCTCATTTCAAATTGATCTTGCATCATTTTCGAAAATTTGTCACACAATTGCTTATTAGTAGAACCAAATATAATATCATCAACATAAATTTGGACTAAGAGAATATCTTCATTATGGGTAATTTTAAATAACGTTGTATCAACGCTGCCTTTGGAAAATCCTTTACCTATAAGGAAGATAGAGAGAGTGTCATACCATGCTCTTGGTGCTTGTTTAAGGCCATAGAGTGCCTTATCCAATTTGTACACCATACTTTTGCCATGGTTGTTGACGAATCCTGGTGGTTGCTCCACATAAACTTCTTCTTGTAGTTTACCATTTAGGAATGCACTCTTCACGTCCATTTGGTATACTGTGAACTTGTTGAATGCGGCAAACGCTAGGAACATATGAATCGCTTTAAGACGGGCTACTGGGGCATACGTTTCATCAAAATCAATACCCTCTTCTTGACAATAACATTGAGCGACTAATCTGGCTTTGTTTCTTATAACAATGCCATCTTCATCCATCTTATTCCTAAAAACCCATCTAGTTCCAATAACTCCTTGGTAAGTTGGACTTGGTACTAACGTCCAAACCTTGCTTCTCTCAAATTGGTTAAGCTCTTCTTGCATTGCTTCTACCCAACTTGAATCACTGTGCGCTTCATCCACTTTCTTTGATTCCATTTGAGAAAGGAAGCTTGCAAACATGGCCTCATTAATTGTAGCGGACCTAGTTCTAACAGGTGCTCCAATATCTCCAATTACAAGTTCTGGTGGATGATCTCTAAACCATTTACGATCTGGTTGGAATGGGTTGAGAGACTCTTCGTTATCAATCGCTTGACTTTCATTGGTCTCTGGCGCAGTCGCTGCATCATTCACAGTTCCAATTTGCTCTTGATGATCATTCTCTTCATGATCATCAGCGATTCTGACATTATCATCATTTGTAACCTCATGAGTAACCTTAGGAATGGACGGAAAGATCTCATCATCCTCCTCATCATCACTATCATCACCAAGATTGATTTGTGACGCTTGTTGGGCAAGATCTTCAATTCCTACATCATCAGGATTCACCTTACTCGGTTCTTGGTTAGCATAATCAAACACAACATGAATGGATTCTTCAACCTTCGATTTGATCTTATTTATGATGCGAAAACTCTTTCCATTCTTGGCATAGCCTAGAAATATTCCCTCATCCGCTTTAGGATCAAATGTCTTTAGGCTGTGGGATCCATTGTTATGAATGAAACATTTTGAACCAAATATATGAAAATATGATACGTTAGGCTTACGTCCTTTCCACAACTCATATGGAGTCTTCTCATGTTGCTTGTTGATCATACACCGGTTCTGAGTGTAGCAAGCGATATTGATAGCTTTGGCCCAAAACCTTTGAGGCAGCTTAGACTCTGCAAGCATCGTCCTAGCGGCTTCTTTAAGCGTTCTGTTCCGTCGCTCGGCAACTCCATTCTGTTGAGGTGTTCTAGGAGCAGAATACTCATGAAGTATTCCAAGATCTATACAAAATTTCTCAACAAATTGGTTAGTAAATTCAGTTCCTCTATCGCTTCTAATTCTTGTCACCTTTAAATCTTTTGAAGTTTGTAATTGACGAATTAGCGATGTGAGCTTGACACTAGTTTCATCTTTGGTCGCTAGGAATTCAACCCATGTATAGCGAGAGAAGTCATCAACTATTACTAGCGAGTACTTTTTACCACTAACACTTATGATTTGAATAGGATGAAACAAATCTAGATGCAATAGTTCAAGAACTCTAGAAGTAGATGGGCATGGTTTCTTCTTAAAAGATGATTTAACTTGGTTACCCATTTGACATACATCACATAAGCGATTCTTCTGAAAGGAACCCTTAGGTAATCCCTCTACTAGATTTAGCGATATTAACTGAGAGATTGCCTTAAAGTTGAGGTGATTCATTTTTCGATGCCATAACCAACCCAATTCATTTTGACTTTTAGCAACAAAGCATGTGGGGTTGTTATCAATTGTAGAATCCCAATCCACTAAATACACATTGTTTGTTCTTTTTCCTCTTAATTTAGTACACTTAGACTTAGTCTTAGCATCGTTAATATAGCAAAAGTCGCTTGAAAATTTTACTTCAAAGCCTTTATCACAAATTGACTAATGCTTAACAAATTGTGCTTAAGACCTTCAACATAGTATACATCACTGATCATGATGTCCCCCCTATGCATGATACCTATACCTTTGGAGTTATCATTGAATATAACTTGAGGACCGTTGGTTGCACAATAGTTGACCAAAAGATTCTTTGATCCAATCATGTGCCTTGATGACCCACTATCGAAGTACCAAACTGAAGTATCGGTGTTGGCTCTAGGTACCTGCATTTAAAGGACAGTTGTAATTCTTCTTAGGTACCCATGTTGTATTGGGTCCTTCAATGTTAGTAAACTTGGTTTGAATTAAAACTTTAGGAACCCATATTTGCCTAGTCTTCATTGTAGGAATACTGGCCTTTTTGGGTTTCACATTGTGTTGTGTGTGTTTTTTGTTCACCTTGTGCGGTCTGTGTGCTTTTTGAGTGAATAATAATATCCTCTATTATAATAGTAATCATAATCATAGTCATAATCATAATCATCATAATAGCGATAATATGATCTAGACCTTTGTGGATATTGACGCTGGTATTTTTTGGGCGCTGGCTTGGGTTACGCTTTTGGTACTGGACACTTAACACTTGATTCACAGTGGTTAGGTTTATACTTAGCCTTTTGAGCGTTTGGATGAACTTTTCTTTGTGAATCTTTTGCCTTTGCCTTACTTTTGTCTGAGTCAGCTTTGGCTTTCTCATTTGGCCTCGTACCATTGTCGCTTGGTTCATTTAGCGTTTGACTTTATGAACCTTTCTTAACAAAGAAAACACCCTTTCCTTTGTTGTTTGCCATAACATTAGATTTATTTGGTTGCTTACCATATTAATCCTAAACCGATCTTTCCACCAAACATTCTTGTTATTTCAGTCACATTATCCAACTTTTTTGAAGCTTTTGATAATGATGAGACGAGCTGCTCTGATTTTGCAAGTCTAGCGATCAGATCAGCTTCTTTCTTGACTATTATATCAAGATCGCTTTTCAATTGAGTAATCTCACTCTCAAGAGATTGGTTCTTCTCAATGCATTGTTGCTGAACTTGCAACTATGCTTTGAGCGTTACTTTATCACTTGTGAGCGATGAGATAATAGCAAATTGATTTTGATATATTTTGGCGGCATCTTGACAATCTTTATAATATTCATTAACTTTGTCAAGTAATTCATCATGAGAAAGAGGATGAGATAATTCAGTGTTTACCTCAGGTAGCGAATCGTCAGACGCTTCATCATCTCTTGCCATGAGACAAATCAACGCTGAGTCGCTTGTAGGCTCATCATCACTGCTTTCATCTGATGATTCCAAATCCTCTTCAGGTGCGGAGAGTGGTTCAGATCCGCTAGCAATCCTTGTTGGCGAAGGTTGCTCCTGAATTGGTTTCTATCCGCATAGTCTTGCCTTGTGGGCTTAGACACATTTGGATAAAGGCAATTTACCTGGTAGTGCCCTGGTTTCCTGAAATTATAACCGAAATTAGTTTTCATTTTCTGTTCAGTGGTTAATCGCTTTGAAACTACTGGCGTTGAGAGATTCTGAGTAGGGGACGGAGGCGCTTGATATGGAACTGGCGCTGCTAGTTGAGGTGCAGAGTACACTGGCGCTTGATACTGAGGCGCTGATGCTGGGGGAGGAGTTTGAAATGAAGTTTGTCCAATAGGATTTCTCTTTTCATATCTTAGAAATTTCTTGAATTTCTTGACCAATAAAGCCATCTCCTTTTCTTCATTGGATTCTGTTGATTTAACCTCACTAACCGCTTTATCCTTACTTTTGGTAGTAACGATTAAAGCTCCTGATTCAGTCGCTGAAGTCGACGTGTCGCTGACTTCACCTAATTCGAACTCAAATGCCTTTAACTCTGAAAACACATGTTCTGGAGTAAGAGTCTCCAATGTCTGTGATTCTCTCATAGCAACAGTTTTAATCAAATACTTGCTTGGAAGACTTCTGAAAATCTTATTGACCATTTCCTTGTTGGTCAATTCCTTGTCTAATGACGCTAACTTGGTAATGAGCAAAGTAAACCTTGCGTCCAATTGTTCTAGCGTCTCATTGGACTGCATCTTGAAATGCTCAAATCTTTGCATGGCTATGGAAATCTTGTTCTCCTTCATTTGTGCTGATCCTTCACACACAATAGCCAACTTATCCCATATTTCTTTGGAAGTCTTACATTGCTTGATCTTGTTGAACAATGCATCATTGTCTCCTAACGCTGAGTAAAGTGCACTTCATCCAACATTGTCTAAATTCGCTCTTTTTCTATCTTCTGGCATCCATTCTAACTTGGGTTTCTCGACATATCCATCTGGAGTTGCTTCATCAGCTCCAGGTGCTCGAGTTATCACTTTCATGATCTTAATGAGGCCATCTGAAATTACATCATACATTTCATTATCGCAAGAACATAGATATACGAATGCTCTAAGTTTCCAAGAATCAAAGTTTGGTTCTACCAACTTAGGCATTTTGGTAAAAGCCACAATAAGATGTTTAAGAGAAGATTTTAAAGTGACTAAGTTTAGAAAAATGGATCTAAACAAGCAGTTACGCTTGGAAACACTTAGGTTTCTACTTCAACCGCTCTGATACCACTTAGTGGTCCCAAGTGGCATACGAAAGGGTCTAGAAGGGGAGGGGGGGTTGAATAGACCCTTAAGTCTTTTTCGACTTCAAAAATTTCATATCACTATTAAAGATTAGAAAGCTTAGGAAGCTGAGCGCTTGGGTCAGGCGCTTAAGTAAAGATAACTTAGACATATTGATTTCAGCAATTTACCAAAGTAGGATATCGCTTAGATCGCTTAATCAGGGTTAGCACAGAGGAAATGATTTTAAAGATTTAGCGTCCGTTTTGGTTAAATAGTCGCTTAGCAGATTAGCTTGTCTTTTTCAGAATAAATGGTATAAAAATTAAAACAAGACAATAATGAAAGTAAATGACACAAGATATATAAGGTTCACTGGGTGATGTAATCTCAGCTATGTCCTTCTTCTCCTTTTTCACTTGGAGGGAATTTACTAAGATGATTATCAAAGAATCACACAAAATCTTCTACAAGATAGTAAATAGGTGAAAATGATCTTGGGCTCCTTGATCACACAAAAGTCAGCACCAATGAAGATCTTCTTCTACAAGCTTCTCTCACTCAGAAATACTGCCTGTAAGGGGTTTCAACAACTTTCTCACTCAGATGAAAGGTTGAGGGTTTTTATCACAAGGGTTTGTTTGTTTTTGGAAAGATCAAACAACTTGGAATATCTCAGTAAGAATTGAAGTTTCTTCTTTGGAAGAGATTTGAGATATTTGTGACTGTATGGAATGTATGTAGAAAAGCTTGAAAGATTTTGGCAATGGCATTTCTAAGCTTTTTCTTCAGCAAATATTTCTTGTGCATGTACGTATTTTTCTCTTTGTGTGTCTATTTAGGGTTTGCTGGAGGTAAGATATTTATAAGCAATTCTTAGGATCTGTCCGTTGGACAGATGTAGGAGCATGCCTATCACGTGGCGCGTGATTGTACCTTTTCTCTGACATTCCTGAAATTCTGCTGGTTCGGATTGGACGGGAGCAACTATAAACTCTGAAGTTCTGACAGTCTAGTAAAAAAGGTGGCTTGTCCTCAAGTCATAATAGTTTATCACATTTAATGCACTTATCAGGCATTTAATGCATTTGAATTTATTTCCCGTTGGAAATAAATGTCCGTTGAATGATTGCATTTAAGTCCTTCATGACTTGAGAATTTATTTCAGGTGAATCTGATATTGATCGCTAGAGTGCTTTGAGCGGTTGATCCATAAATCCTGAAATAGTCCTTTAGCGTTTGACAGTCGTTAAGAACAAATCTTCATCTTCAATTGACTTCAGACGCTGATCTTCAACTTCTTCTCTAATAGACTCTCCTAGAATTCTATTAGCGATTCAGTATCTAATACTTAGTCTTAAATCTACAAAGATAAAAATTACAAGCCTAACAAAATTACATACTTTCGAACGCTTACACATTGGTCTAGAAAAACATAAACTTACATTATATTTGGGGTCTAACATAAAGTCCTATCTTGTCATCATCAAAACATCTAACATGAAATTTCCCAACATTTCTCGTTTTAATTAGCTTGGTTAAACCGGCCATTGTAATCCTGTTTCGGGGTAGTTGTAAAAAATTTTAAATTCCGTTGTGCTAACCTACCTCGAGGATTACCCAACCCAATGGTGGTATCAGAGCCTGGTTAGTTTAATCGAACTAATTTGTATGATGTATTTTGCTTTATTTATTTTCGTTTGAATAAACTGGAAGCATGTTTAAATCAAGATGCCATGAGTTATCATAAATTGAATTTAGTTTGAGATTCAATTGTATAAAAATTTACAATTTTTATGACAAATTTGGTTTCGCGAAAAACTATGTAATTGGGTGATTTGGGTTGATAGTGAGTTTTTGAATTTGAAAAACATCGGTGGTGGGAAGTAGCGAAACGGATGATCCGAAAGATTTGAAAGTGGAGTAACAACCCTGCCCGAGGTGGGTTAGTAGAATCCGGACAAAAACCCGCTGTTTTGGCTCGAATCGCTGGACGAAACAGACCAAAATAGTCGCGCGTGTCGAGCACGCGCTGTACGCGGACCAAGAAGCCCAAGCATGACCCAGTTTATTAGCGTGATTAAAATTTTATTATTTTAATATTTTTGAAAATTACATTTTTTGAAATTAAAATTATTTTTGAAAATTTATAATTTTGGAAATTATTATTTTTCCTTGGAAAATAATTTTTTGTGAAAAATCCAAATAATCACAAATAAATCGCAATTTATTTTGAACAAGAGGCAGGTGATATCACATATTATATGGCTTAGCATGATTTTATGTGATTGGATGAACCACGAGCCTAGTCTAGTCTTTGATTTTCGTTGTATGTAATTTCGATGGGTTGTAAAAATAGCTTGCTTGGCTTTTTTTTTTTCTGTCATTAAATTAGTAGAATGTAATTAGATTATAGTCTATGTAATTGATGACGAAGAGTAAAGACGAAGGCCAATCGAAGACTTGTATGCAGTGGGGATCCATTATAATAGTTAGGTTATTTTTATTTCCTAGAAGTCTCAATGGGTTGATTAGGTTAGGGCTCGAGGTGATTCATCCTAATTTACCGCTTTGTGGATGGTTTATTTTTCTGTCTATATATATGTGATGTGCTTGAAATGCATGCATAGGATAGAAAACTAAACAAGATAAATTTAATCTGGTGAGACCAATATTTTATGCAATTCCCTCCTAAGAAATATTAGGCCTATATGGAATTTAAATTGGATTTCTCTTCCATGCCTTCCATCATAAGTGATAACATGTGAAACACTGTTGAGGCTAGGTGAATCATTCATATAATTGGGAATTAACTTAGTCGAGATAGATTGTGATTGTCACTAAGCATAGAGATGCTTTGTGAGATCTAATCACTCATTGTACACTCATATAATTGGGGCAATGAACTGAGAGGATTGACCATGGAATACTTGATGGGTCTGGCCTAACATTGAGGTAGCATATTGGACACCCATATAATTGGGCCATATGGGAAAGATGAGGTAAAACAATCTTGAGAATCATCCAACGAAGTGGAAGGCCGGGGGAGGCTACTATCTAAATGGATCAATCACACTTATATAATTGGGGTGACTTGATTAATTTAAATAGATCTCAATCCCACTAAGGGAAATTAATTTTTCCTTGAATTCTATCAAGAAGGTGGTGGAATTTAGAAAAATAGTGGGAGGCTTGTACAATTAAAGACCAAATTATATAAGGACTTTATTTTAGAATGAATGCTAATATATCTGCCTTGAAACGTTTGTAGATCATTAAGTAAAATGGCAAAGAATCCACTATATGCTATTCTTGAAACCAACAAGTTAACCAGACCTAATTTTGCCGACTGGTTGAGAAACCTGAAAATCGTCCTTCATTTAAACAAGAGAGAATACATCTCGACTGTTGAACAGCCGGGAATAACTCCTGAGAGCACCGATGAAGATAGGGAGTACGCTAAGCTGTGGTCTGATGACAATATCCACGTACGATGTCTCGTTATGATTTCAATGTCTAACAAATTACAAAAGCAACATGAAAAGATGACACTTGCAAAGGATATTGTTACTCACCTAGGAGAGCCGTACGGAACTAGGACTAGGAAGGAGAGATATGCTATCTCTAAAGAGTTGTTAGGGGCAAAGATGACCGAGGGGTCGGCCATAGGGGACCACGTCCTCAAGATGATCCGTTTGATCAATAAGTTGAGTGATTTGGATGTGGAACTCGATGGTGACCTATGTGTCGATCTGGTGCTACAATCTCTTCCTAGGTCCTATGACCAATTTGTCATCAATTTCAACATGAACAACTTGAATGCCTCACTCAATGAGTTGTTGAACATGTTGATAACTGCTGAAAACACCATCAAGAAAGAAAAGTTTATGCTACTTGTGAGTTCTGCATCGAATTCCAAGAAAGGAAAGAAGAAGAAGAACAAGACCAAAGATCTTAAAGGCACTGGTGGTGTGAAGAAGAAAAAGAAAGGAAAGAAATCTAAGTCGGATGATTGCTTCAACTGTGGGAAGCCTGGGCACTAGAAGAAGGACTGGAAGGAGCCACTAAAGGCTCAAGGTATGTTCTTTGTTGAAGTTAACATTAGTGTTAACACTGCTTCTTGTATACTTGACACTGGGTGTGGTATTCATCTTTGCAATGATTTGCAGGGGATGGTAAGAAGCAAGGCACTAAGTAGAGGAGAGATGGCCCTAAGGATGGGAAATGGAGCAATGGTTTTTTTTCTTTCGTTGAAAGCAATTACTTTATACCAACTCACAAAAGTTTACACCTCAAAATAAACCTAAGGCACTATTTACATAATTTTATAGTGCCTCAAAACTCTATGTACAAAGCTTATAACAAAGAACTATACCCCCGGCAATGAAGTAAAATATATTGTATCTCTTTCAGAGAACTTGTTCTGCTGCTATCCTGCAAATCTTACTGAAAGATCCCTTCTCAGTTGTGTATAGACACTAAAACTACTTCTTTCCTTTTGTGTATGATATCTTCGATTACGCTCCTCCGAGACTTTATATATAATTCAAGTTATCCCTGCTTTAATTATGCTTTGCCTTAAATCCCAAGATTTGAAAGCAAATCTAAGCCAATTCTTACAGTATTTAAACTGCAATGGGAAATTCTATATTTGCAGCCAACTCATCATCTCCTGTACCACTTGTTTAACCCAATCACACTCAAAAAACAAATGCTCAACGGTTTCATTTTCCATACCACACAACAAACAAGTGCATCAGATATAGTTATAAATCTGCTCAACGTCATCCTTTTTAGCAGCTTATGATGCATTACAAACCATACAACATAAGAGTGTCTAGGGATATTATATTTATTCCACACTATACTGGCATACCTGAAAATAGGAGGGTCACCTCTTAGCCAAGAGTAGCCACTTTGCATCGTATATTGCTTCGTTTGACTTGCATGCCACTTGTTATTCACATACCCTGGTTGGAAGATTCTTTTCACTTTTTCCAGTCTTTTCCAAGCCCAACTATTGTCTGTTGGAGGAGAATAATCCCAGAAGTCAGTCTCTTTTAAATACACTGATCCAATCCACTTGACCCACAATGTATCTTTCTTCTGAGATAAGGCCCATATTTGTTTACCCACTGATGCAATATTCCAAGTCCTACAACATTAAAAGTGCAAACCTCCACTCTTTTTATTGGTACACATTGTATCCCAACTCACCAAGGCTAACAATGGAGCAATGGTTCCTTCCAAGGCAATAGGGATCTTCTACTTAGCTTTAGGGAGTAGGATTTTGATTTTAAATTTCGTCTAATTTGTACCCGAGATAATAAGAAATATCATATCCATTCCGATTTTGGTTGGAGAAGGATATCATTTTGAGATTCATAATAAAAGTTGTTTTTTGCTTTATAAATCTAATCTTATTATATAGTCAAAATTGCAAGGTGGTCTTTATACAATTTTCCCAACTTATCCTACTCTCAATATTCAACAAAGTAACACAAAAAAATTAGATAATTCCATAAGTACATCAACTTGGCTCACTAAGCTAGGTCATATCTCTAAAGAAAGGATATGCATATTGGCAAATCAACTTGTTCTTGAAGATCTAGATGAAATGCCAACTTGCGAATCATGTCTTAAGGGAAAGATGACCAAGACACAATTCATTGGGTCGATGGCGCATGCAAGTGGAGTTTTGGACTTGGTCCATACTGATGTATGTTGGACACTTAGCATAAATGCTAGAGGTGGTTTTAGCTACTTCATAACATTTACCAATGACTTATCACGGTATGGTTATGTGTACCTTATGAGGTACAAGTCTGAATCCTTTGAGAAATTCAAGGAGTTTAGACATGAAGTAGAGAAACAAATTGGTAAAAGTATCAAGGCTCTTCGATCGGATCGAGGAGGCGAATACTTATCCAATGAGTTTTTAGATTATCTAAAAGAGAATGGGATTCTCACGCAGTGGACTCCACCCGGCACGCCTCAATTGAATGGGATAGTTGAGCGAAGGAATCGAACTTTGTTAGACATGGTTCAATCCATGATAAGTTGCACTGGAATTCCTTCTTCAATGTGGGGCTATGCTTTGATGACTGCAACCTATTTGTTGTATAGGGCACTGTCTAAGAGTGTGCCAAAGGTTCCATAAGAAAAGTGGTATGGTAAGACACCTTCATATAAACACCTAAGGGTGTGGGTGTGGGGGTGTGCTGCTTATGTCAAGCAGCAAGCGGGAGACAAACTGGACCCGAGGTCCACGCTGTGTAAGTTTGTGGGATATCCGAAAGACTCTTTTGGATACTACTTCTACAATCCCTTGGAACAAACCGTGATTGTTTCAAGGAATGACACCTTCTTGGACAACGATTTTCCATTAGATGGGAATAACGAGATTGTAGAACTTGAAGAGACTCAAAGCACTGAGAGACCTCAAGAAACACTAACAAGCTCGCCTGATACCACATAGAAGGCGATTCATAAAGAACAAGCCAAAAGTACACCACCTCTGAGGGAATCCGAAAGGATTCTAAGGGCGACCGAAAGACGGGTAGGCCATTTGCAAGAAAGCAAGTAAGAGGACTTCTTTTTGGATATGGATCCAAAGAGTTATAACGAGGCGATGTTGGATATTGATTCTAGAAGATGGTCAGATGCTATGGAATTCGAGATGGACTCCATGAACTCTTACAAGGTTTGGACCTTGGTAGACCCGCTAGATGGGATAAATCCCATAGGCTGCAAGTGGGTTTACAAGTGAAAGCTTGGAGCTGATAGAGAGGTGGCGACCTATAAGGCACGCCTAGTGGCGAAAGGGTTTACTCAAAGACAAGGTATTGACTATGAGGAAACCTTCTCACCAGTAGCAATGCTAAAATCCATAAGGATATTTCTAGCCATATCTGCACATTCCAACCACGAAATTTGGCAAATGGATGTTAAACTGCATTCCTCAATAGAGAAATTAAGGAGGAAATATATATGCAATAGCCAGAGGGTTTTTCATCCAAGGAGAGTGAACACAAAGTGTGTAGACTCCAGAGGTCCATATATGGACTGAAACAAGCTTCCCGAAGCTGGAACAAACGATTTGATAATGTCATACGAGAGTATGGATATATTCAAAATGTAGAAGAAGCGTGTGTGTACAAGAAGGCTAGTGGGAGGGCAGTTACCTTTCTAGTACTTTACGTTGATGATATCCTATTGATAGGAAATGATATAGGGATGATGTAGTCAACAAAAGTGTGGTTGTCAAATCAATTCTCCATGAAGGATATGGGAAAAGCTTCCTAAGTACTCGGTATGAAGATATAGAGAGAGTTCGAGTAGGATGCTGGGACTCTCCCAATCCTTGTACATAGATCTAGTGCTAAAGAGATTTAGCATGGAAGAATCCAAGAGAGAATTCTTGCTTATGAGACATGGAATCACTCTTTCCAAGTCTATGTGCCCTAAGACTGAGAAGGAAAGAGAGAGGATGTCTCACATACCTTATGCATCCGCCATTGGAAGCATTATGTATGTGATGATATGTACAAGGCTTGATGTAGCTTATGCACTTAGCGTGTGTAGTCGCTATCAGGCAAATCCCGATCAAGAACACTAGACTGCCATTAAAACAATCCTCAAGTATCTTAAGAGAACTAAGGAGTTGTTTTTGGTATACGGTGGAGGAGAATTGGATTTAGAGTGCTACACAAACTCTAGTCTCCAAACTGATATTGACGACTCGAAATCAATTTCAGTTTTCATTTTTCTGCTTAATGGTGGAGCAGTGAGTTGGAAGAGTTCCAAGCAACCGACTACTACTGATTCAACCACCGAAGCAGAATACATTGCTGCCTCAGAGGTGGCAAAGGAGTTATTTGGATATGGAACATTATCCAAGAATTGGGTGTCGTTCCATCTATTATTAACTCGGTACCAATGTACCGTGTGAACAATGGGGTTATTGCGCAAGGAAAAGAGCCAAGGTCTCATCATAAATCCAAGCACATACAAAGGCGATACCATTTGATCAAGGAGATCATTGGGAGAGGTGATGTTCAAGTGGAGCATGTAGACTCAGTAGATAATGTAGCAGACCCACTCACTAAACCCCTTAGTCAAAAGGTGTTTGATTGATATCTAGGGAAGATGGGCCTCAAATACGTGGGCAATTGGCTCTAGGGCAAGTGGGATTTTGATAGAGTAGATGCCTGGCGTGCCAATTTTGGGCGCCATTTAATTTGTAATAAACTTTATGAGATAATCTTTTCTTAAATTGTTATTATATGCTTAGAACGAAGTCCCTTAAATCACACATGACTATGAGACATCATCAGACATTGGGAATGATGATGATGGAAAATGTCTCTAAGGTCGTGATTCTTAAAAGGTTCCAAGTCTAAGATGGGTCTGGCAAGATAAGGGATATCGACAAAGACTCAAAAGACTCGCTTGTGTACGTAGCTCTTAGAGAACGTACCTCGTCCATAGGCGTAGATGTACACGAAGGTTCTCATTTGGATAATGAGTGAACTGAACAACCCCATAGGAAATTCCTAAAATGGTTATCGAATGTGGAATTTCCTATAATCACATAGGCATAAGAGTAACCCTTATGGACCTGAGGTTCCATTGTCAATTTGAGCATAGCCGATTATACTTTGATTTATCTCATGATTCCATCGCGAGTCGTCATATGGGATATCTTGGGTATAGTATGATTATGTGTCTAGGTACATGAGAGACCAAGATGAGATCCATCACTGATTTAGCAAATCAGACATTTTCTATGTATTTCTTATTGAATTGATTCAAGGAATCTTTGGCCAAAGTATGGCAATCCAAAGAGAAGGAGTGTTTCCTCGTTCGGAATGCATGAATTAATATCATGCAATAAAGGAGACATAGTGATTGGGTCGTAAGAGTTTCGAATAAGCCATTACTCGAGATACCAATCCGGGAAATTTGATGGAGGAATCTTACTTATGCGAAGATCGTGGTTATGATAGGTTGATTATCTTGACATCATTTGTGTCTAGGTCTTCGGGGCCGTTGCTAGACAGTAACCTTGATTTGTAGGTACCATCATATTAAGGTGAATAATACATGGTCTGATTAAATTAAGGAAGATTTAATCTAGTACTTTATAAATATAGAAAGGTACAATAACACTTTTGAAAATTGTACTTACTACTATAACATGAACGAGGCTAAGGGGTCACACACTAACTCCTGAGGTTCCTACTTAAAAAGATATGATTAATCAACTTTAGAAGTTGAGGTGAAATTAGGAAAGTCTAGGACTTACCTAAAGAGGAATATTAATTAAGTGGTTGGATATCAATTAATTAGACTATTTAATTAATCAAGTAAGATTAATTAAGTAATGGACTAAGTAAAGTGTAAAGGTTTTATTTAATTAGTAGAGGAAGTCGAAAATTAAATAGAATTAAAGAAATAATTGGGTAATAACAATTAAGGTTGGACTTTAATTATTATGGAATATTTAATGGTTGAATTATTTAATTAAATAAGGACTCAAAAATTAATTCAAGTTGGATAAAATTTTTGGATTCCAAGAGTAAGTGGGGCGAGGTGGCAAACGGATTTAAGGGAGAGGATTTAATTCCTCTCCAAGTCTTGATCAAGTTGGAGTCAAGGAAATATTTTAGGAGAGAAAAAAGGGAATGAGTTAGCTTGCAAGCTAAGTTCCTTGTTTTTAGGAAACTCCTTAATAGAGTTTGATTAGGAATAGATGAAAGTCAAATCTTGGACATTTTATTTCATCTTGACTTCCAATCAAATTAAACCTAGGAGTTTCTCTATAAATATGTGTGTTAGGAAAAACACACACACTCACTTTATCATTAGTGAAATTTTCGTCCACTAAGAAGAAGAAAAAGAGAGAAATTTTGTCTTCTAGTTTCTCCATAAATCTTGCCCCTCACCTATTATTTCTTGACAAGGTTTTGCTCATGTGTTGAGATTAACCTTTCACATAAATTCCTACCTTCATATATAAGCTTAGATTAGATCTAAAATATTATATAGAATAGCACCACATATATATTTATTGGGAATTATACGGAGGTGTGGATACATCTTAGAGGCGAGATGATTGGATCGCTTGAAGATACAAGGAACAAATCGAAGCTTGGATTTTTCAAAGGAGGCCGACGATTTCTTGAAGAATCGATCAAGGGAGTATTCGTACGGGTTGAAAAGATCAAAAACTTGTACGAGGAAAAAAGCGCGAAAGGTATTTCTCTTAGTATAGTTTTCTCGTTTTAATTAGCTCGATTAAACCGGCCATTGTAATCCAGTTTCGGGGTAGTTGTAAATTTTTTTAAATTCCACTGGGCTCACCTAGCCCGGGGATTACCCAACCCAACATTATGAATGTCAACAGCTCCTTTGGGGGTATTTAAAGGATTGATGGTGGGCTATGGGACGTGGGCTGAAAACTTAGCACTAGCCCATCAGACCATTCATTAAACCCAATATTTGGCTATTTTATATTAAAATAGCCTAATTACTTTATAGCCTCTTGTACATAACGGACCATATTTATAATGGGCCACTAGCCCTATGGGCTTGACTATTATATTAACCGCAGACTTGATCCACAGGAGGTGCCCAGGCCCGAGCCGGGGGTAGACTAATTACCATAATGCCCCTAAACATTTTTGGTGCACATCAAATAATAATAATAATAATAATAATAATAAGTTATGATATTTCACTTGATGCTATATATGTTTCTACAGATCAATTCAACAAAGCATGCTTCACAGTTCCCTTTAATATTTTCTAAATAATTATTGACTGTATGAAAGCATGGTTATTTATTTATCTTGTTTTAATATCTATTTACAATTATTTTTATTTGTGAGAAAATATTTTACAACATTAATATGTAATTGTAAGTCGTACTTATATTTTAAACAAATAATTTCTTTTGAAAATTAAATAATTTCTAAAATGAAATTTGATAATGTGTATAAGTAAATAAAATTTTATAAATATAGAATATATAGCATAATGCGTGTTTTGAGAATCTCTGGAAGAAAAAGCATAACAGAATGTGTTTGTGAAATACACATAGTTCTTTTTTAACTCAGAACATATTAGAATCATGACATGCATTTAAGTGACAATATAATTGAGTCATGCCTGTCTCAATCCTTCAATTTGGTCAGGCTCGATCTCAAATTTTAAGAGAAATAATATCACACGTAATGACACTAATATGTCTCAAACTATATATCTGTCTAAGTTTGTGGAAGTGATATTGATCTAGCAAAGGAATTACCTCACACTAATTCAGTCAAGTAAACCTCGCATACGGACCAACGAACGTGCTCTCACGATTTCAGACTGCACTCGAACACCACCGAGCTGCCTACGTACCCTCAAAGGGATCAAGTCTATACGTAGTTCAAATAAAACAGTTATATTATCTATGATTCGTATCACGAAGGTACTTAAAATTTGTATTGACAGGATCGTACTCTCGAGTCTCCGAATAATCAGAGCTATACGATATATGATTCGTAGTATTTATTGCTCCTCCTATCCGTCCCTCAAACTTCATAAATGGAGGTATTTATAGGAGCTCCACGCTGTACTGTAGAGCGAATGACAGATGGGACGTTTTCTCCTTGGATACTCTACACGTGTTCACGATGGACGGTAGCGATCTCTCGTCGTAGGGTCGGGTCATGGGTCGACCCTACCCGGTTTATTAAAACACGCAGACCTTGGAGTGTAATGCAATTAACTTAGTTATAGGGGCCGGACATAAATCCACCTCCTTACCTCGTATACGAGGTATAGTTTTGCCCTACCGACCTCAAGAATACGAGGTAGCGAATATTAGATTTATTTTTGGTATATCATTAGTCCCCCACTTCGTGAGTGATGGGGAAATTAATTTCAATTCCTTGACCCATGACTGACGAAGTACACGACCTCTGTGGTGCATTTATTGACACCTTATTTTTAATTATAAATTATTCCGGGCAATCATTACATTGCAGCCGTTCTTGGTCATTAATTTTGACACGCCGTTCCCCGAGAGACGTGCCTGCCGAATTCCAAGAGACGCAAGGTGAATTTGAAACGTCACGTCTCTACACCGTTGGATACGACTTTTTACTATTTGATCGGGACCGTTGTTTTTAAATCTCCCCTCATATATATATAGGACTTACCCCTCCTTTTTCATTTTTACTTTCATCAACCTTGGATTACCGAAGTAGAAAGTTGCTCAATCTCTTCCGGCGTTCTTGCTACTCAGAGTTCCTCTTCTACCTCAAATTCGCACTTTTTCTTCTTGCTAGGTATAAGCTTCATCTCTATCTTTATTTTTATTGTCCAATTATCTTGCGTTTTTCCAACATTACTCATGAGTACCTCTGGGGTAAATGCCACTCACCCTTTTTCTGACGAGGAAAACGAGGCCACCTCGTCTGACCATAGTGGGTCAGATAGTAGTTCTAGTAGTCCGGGGACATCCCCCGAACCTAATCCAAATGACCCATCACCAGCTATCGAGCCCGAGTCTCCCGACGTTCCCCCTCCGTACCCCAATCTCGAGGGAGACGAGGATGTTAATTCCCAGTTATTTCCCGATATGGATAGGGCCCGTAGAGAAGTCCCTTGGCTAGGTTATTCCTCCATCTTGACCGCGTCCCAAATTGCTGACCTTAGGGCTAGGTATCACATCCCCACCGAATATCGTACCATTGCCCCCAACGTAAATGATAGGATGCATCGTCCCCCCGTAGGGTTTCGCACCGTACACGTGGCCCATCTCATTTCGGGGCTTAGGTTCCCTTTACATCCCGCCATAGTAAACATTCTTCTCCACCTTCGCTTGAGCCCTACTCAACTGCTTCCTAACTCTTATAGGCATATAGTTTTTTTTATAGTCATAATGAGGATGTATGGGGTCCATCCGAATATAAAAAATTTTAACGGTTTTCTGTCCGTGCATCGAAGCACTCAATGGAAAGAGGAAGGTTTTTTCTTCCTCGCCCCTCAGCGTCATTGTCGTCTACAGTCTCGAACCCAATCTTCGTTTGGAGATTGGAAGAAGAAGTTCTTCTTCATCGCTCCGCCATTGAACGAGCCTTGGAGAGTACCTCGTCCTTGGGGTATGGATCTTGTAGACTTGAGCAATGTCGGTCGACCAACCATACCCCGACGATCTTTAAAACGTATCCTCAAGCGGCTATTCAAGCCTGAGGTCGTGATGAGTGAATCAGTGCTTGTCACGTGTGGGCTGAGTAACGCCAATGTGCCAATTGTCGAGAATCTTGGTAAAAACTTCCTCATATTTCATCATGTACTATATTCCTTGATATGTAGAACGTTTGTCGTATATCATTTCTAATGTTCTATTTTTTATTTATTATTATTTTATATATATATTTTTTTTATTTGCAGCGATGGAAGAGAGGCAGGCTCGTCTGGATAAAAGAGCCGTTATTGCTGCCGAAGCTGCTCAGCGAGCTGCCGCTGCTGCGGGCCGAGGTACGGGTCGGGGTCGCGCCCGAGGGCGAACTCAGGGGCAACCCGCCTTAAGGATTGGTGAACCCCAAAGGAGCACTCGTGCCCCGCCGCCACGCAACATCACAACTGCCCCTCGTCCTCCTCGAAGCACTGGCCACCAAAACGAGCCAGAGGGCGAGGAGAGCTCGCTCGTCCGTCGCCGACGCTCCGATCCGACTGAAGAGCCAGCAGGCGCCTCCTACGG
Source organism: Buddleja alternifolia (assembly GCA_019426215.1). Lineage (NCBI taxonomy): Eukaryota > Viridiplantae > Streptophyta > Magnoliopsida > Lamiales > Scrophulariaceae > Buddleja > Buddleja alternifolia. The sequence goes on along the minus strand of CM033398.1, from coordinate 3,080,449 downwards.
TCGCCCCGAAAAGCGTCCTCATCGAGAGAGTACCTCGCAGGCGACTCCCGTCGTGCCTGAACTCACGACTCCCCAAACTGAGACATCAGATGAACCTGGCCCCCGAGAGTACGACCTTCTCAACGAGGCCGAGTCTCTGCTGCTCAAGGACTACCTTGACAACGAGGTCACAGAACGCGCGCCTCATCGACCCGACGAACAACCGCTCATACAAGACTGGCACATATACCCCGATAGCAGCATAATTAAGGATCGGAGCGGCAATACTGCGATTGAATTATTTCATCGTACGTTGTTGCCTAGGGACAAAGCTCTTATCCTCGATCATCCTCACCCACTCATTGAAAAGCAGGCCGCTCAGTATCTCGAAAGGGTACATTCTTATTCATTCGCTATATTTTGATATTTTTAAATCCTAGTCTTTATAACTGCATTTTATTTTCTATCGTTTCAGACGAAACTGTTGATACACCAACTGTCCCTGAACAATTCGAGCCTGAAGGAGCTTCGGAGAAGATCTCAACAAGAGCTGGTCGACTATAAGGGCCAAGTTCAAGCTGAGCTCATTGCTGCTCAAGAGGACAAGGAGAAAGCCTCTTCTCTACAAGTAAGTTTGAGCCTGGTGCTTAGTATTTCATTTGTATCGTAAGTTGCACAATACGAGGCTTACTTTCATCAATTGTAGACGGAGCTTGATCTGATCAGCCGATCGTATGACGGGGACAAGCTCAAAATGGCCGAACTTGAACGGACCAATACCGAGCTTCGTCAGCAATTGAGGACTTTGCAGGAGGGTACCGCGGCTGAGGGACAACGCCAGTTCGCCTTGGGCAAGGCCGCTGGTCGCAGGGAGTTCCAAGCGTCATCCTCCTTCAAACGTCAAATTGACGAGGCTCGTTTAGGCGGGGCTCGTGACATGCTACGATCTACTGTAGTGGACGATCGGTTACTCGACCAAGCTCTGAACGACGCTCAGGACGGCTTCTACAAGGCCCTCGACTACTTGAAAGAGACCGGAAACCTTCCGTCCACTTTCCAAGAGGAAGAATTTGCAGAGACCTATCTGAGAGCTCCCCTTAAGCGTCCTTCAGCTGCCCCTGTCGAGAGCGTTACGTATACGTACTTTCCCGAGTTTGACGCCCTCGTGATCGGTGAGTCCGGAGCCAGCCTTCAGTTCGAAAGAGAGCTAGAGACGACCATTGATCGAGGGGATGGGCAAGGGGAAGGGGGAGAAGAAGCCGCTACAGTTGATGCCCCTCAAATAATCGAGGATTAGTCTGTATGTAGGTTGTTTTATTTTTATCACAATTTGTACGTCGTTTTATGTGACTTTGTCAACTTTTTGTTGTTACGTCGTTTTAATTTAACCCGACATCGGGGTTTGTTTCAACTTGTTGTGTTATGTCATTTTTATTTTAACCCGACATCTGGGTTTCTTGTTCGCATCGAACTAGGATTTCATCGAATCAGTTGGATACGCATGTATGATACATGAACAGAAGTGAAGTAAAGTTATAGTACTATGCATAAAATCTTCTCAAGTTATTTACATTCCAGGGGCGCGGTAAGTTTTTGCCCATGAGATCTTGTAATCGATAGGTCATTGCCTTCGTAATCTTGACGATCTTAAATGGTCCTTCCCAGTTCGCTTCTAGCTTCTTTACATGCCTCGACACTTCCACTCTTCTTAGGACGAGATCACCGACTTGAAAGGATCGAGCTTTCACTTTTTTGTTATATGCTCGTGCCATCGTGCTCTTTTGCCTTAGTATATTAGCATACGCCTTGGCTCGTACTTCATCGACGACATCCAACTCAAACTCCCTTGCCGAGCGATTCTCGTTCGGGTCATAAGTACTTACCCGATGAGTCATCATTCCTATTTCCGCTGTAATAACTGCTTCCGAGCCATAGACAAGACAAAACGGAGTTTCTCCGGTCGACGAACGAGGTGTCGTTCGATATGCCCACAACACCCCACTCAACTCATCTGCCCATCTTGCTCGCTCGCCGTCGAGTCTGGTTTTGAGATGTTGCAAAAGTATACGATTCGCTACTTCCGTTAGTCCATTAGCTTGGGGATGACCAACCGAGGTGAAATTTTGCTGGATCTTCAATTCGGAACACCACTCTGTGATGGCTTTGCCGTTGAATTGCGTTCCATTATCAGATATCAGTATCCGGGGTATACCAAACCTGCATATTATATTCTTCCAAATGAGAATGGGAAATTGTCATTCATATATATTGGATTGTATTTAGGTTTTTGTAACCTGCATATTATATTCTTCCAAATGAAGTCGATGACAACTTTTTCAGTGATACGAGCGACCGCTTCTGCTTCTATCCACTTCGTAAAATGTTCTACCGCCACGATAACAAATTTCTTTTGATATTGGGCTGGAGGGAAGGGTCCTGCATACGATTGAATCAGTCAAATAGGCATGTCGCGTCGTCTTTACAACGGATTTATGTCATTTTATGCATGTCAATAGAACGATACCCACCTAAGATATCGATGCCCCATTGGTCGAATGGGTATGCGATCTTTATCGCTTCCATTGGGGTTCCTGGTCGATGAATCTCATTGGAATGTAGTTGACATTGCCGGCATTTCTTAGCAAATTCATATGCGTCTTTGACCAAGGTAGGCCAAAAATATCCCTGCCTCGTTACTTTTTGAGCTAACGACCTGCCTGCGGAATGATTTCCACAGCTCCCCTCGTGGATTTCCCGTAGAACATATTTCGACTCCATTGGAGTAAGACACCGTAATAGCGGCCCCCCCACTGATCTTTTGTAAAGCTCACCGGCCATCATTACAAACCTCGTTGCTCTTTGAACAACCTTCCTTGCCTCGACTGTATCACCAGGCAACTCATCGTTTACCAAATAATCCACGATTGCATCCTTCCAAGAACTCTCGGCCAAAATCGGCACGACAGATGCTACTGGGTCGATTTCCGAGTGTTCTGCCACCAAAAGAGTTACTTTCCTGCTCTTTACCCCCACAATTTGATTCGCAAATTTCGACAATACATCTGCGCGTTCATTTTCATCCCTTGGGATTTGATGCAACTCAACCTCGTCAAATTCCAGCATCAATTCCTTCACTTTCCGCAAATATGCTATCATCGTTTTTTCCCTCGCTTCGTAGGACCCAGCTACCTGTCTGGCCACTAACTGTGAATCTGTATAAACCATCAGCCTCTTTACCTCCAAGCTTTTAGCTATTCTCAAACCAGCAACGAGGGCCTCATACTCCGCCTCATTGTTCGTTACATCAAAGTTTAGCTTAATTGCAAATTCCATGTCCATCCTATCCGGTGTTTGTAGCCAGATTCCGATTCCGCCGCGCTTCGTCATTGATGAGCCATCCACATGTAATAACCATGGAGTAGCTGCCTCTGCGATGGTCACTTCCAGGACCGAGTCCGTCGTCATCTCAACAACGAAGTCTGCCATAATCTGGGCTTTTACCGCCGCTCGGCTTTTATACTCAATATCAAATTCACCCAACTCAATGGCCCATTTTATGAGTCTTCCCGAGACATCGGGTTTTGCCAGCACCTGCTTCAGTGGCTTATTCGTAAGTACTATAATATGATGGGACTGAAAGTACGGTCGTAACTTACGGGCGGAAGTCACTAAAGCCAGCGCCCATTTTTCAATCTCCAAATAATTTAATTTGGCCCCTTGAATCAATTTACTGACGTAGTATACAGGTTTGTGTTCGTTTTCAACCTCTCGGACCAAAACGGCACTAATGGCTGCTAAAGAAACGGCCAAATATAAGAAAAGAGGTTCTCCGAAAACAGGCTTTGTCAGCAATGGGGGGGAGACGAGGTATTTCTTAAGCTCATGGAAAGCTTTTTCACATTCTTCACGTAAAGTTTTTTACCTTTCGTAGGATTTTGAAGAAATGAAGTCCTTTATCAGCCGATTTAGATATAAATCTATTCAGGCTTGCCATTCTCTCGGTCAGTTTTTGTACATCCTTGACGCTGGAGGGAGATTTCATATTTAAAATGGCTTCAATTTTTTCGGGATTGGCCTCGATACCTCGTTCAGTTACCATATACCCCAAGAATTTTCCCCCTCGAACCCCGAAGGTACACTTATTAGGGTTTAATTTCATGCCATATCATTTCATTATTTCAAAAGATTTCATCAAGTGATTCAAGTGGTCTGATTCGTCAATGGATTTGACGAGCATATCATCGATATAGACCTCCATGGTCTTTCCTATTTCGTTTTCAAACATGGAATTAACTAGTCTTTGATATGTGGCTCCGGAGTTCCGAAGTCCAAATGGCATCACATTATAACAATATACACCTCGTGCTGTGATAAAGGAGGTTTTCTCCCTGTCTTCTTCTGCCATCATAATTTGATTGAAGCCTTGATAGGCATCCATCATGCTTAACAAGGCACAACCTGCAGTTGAATCTACTAATAAATCGATACGAGGCAAAGGGTAAGGATCCCGAGGGTAAACTTTGTTTAGATCAGTGAAATCAGTACACATGCGCCATTAGTTTCCGGCTTTAGGTACAAGTACTACATTTGCTAGCCACTCAGTGAATTGAATTTCATTGATGTAGCCTACCTCTAGCAGTTTCTTCACTTCTTCTTCGATGAGGGCATCCCTGTCAGGGCCAAAATTTCTTCTTTTCTGACGGACTGGTTTTGCTTTCGGGTCGACATTCAGACGATGCACTATTACCTCAGGGTCGATGCCTTGAAAGTCAGTAGCTTTCCACGCGAATATATCAATGTTAGCTCTGAGAAATTTTATCAGTTTTGATTCCATTGTGGGACTCAACTGCCCCCCAATTCTTGTAGTTTTCTCAGCATCATCCTCAGAAAGTTGAACGGTCTTGTGTTCGACAGGCTGCACCCTTGTATTCACCCTCTTCTGCTTTTTATCCCCCTGCTCCATCAACATGGCGGCCTCTTCATCAACGACATTGATCCTCTCAACCTCTCTTTTTCTCTTCTTGCTTGAGTTCGTGGCTAACGAGGTGGTGTAGCAGTCTCGAGCTTCCAGCTGATTGCTCCTTACCTCACCTATACCATCCCTGGTTTTGAACTTCATCTTTAGGTGAGGAGTCGACACTATAGCCCCGAACATATTTAACATCGGCCTACCAACAATCATGTTATAAGCAAAAGGGGTATCTACAACTAAAAATGACACGCGCAATGTCCTCCTCCTCGGAGCCGACCCCAGTGACACATCAAGTTCAATCGAACCTTTCGGCATAATCTGCGATCCGGTGAACCCTACCAAGGGAGTATTTACCGTTCGCAGGGTTACTTTTCCCAGGTCCATCTTTTGCAGCACATCCCAAAAAATTATATCCGCAGAGCTACCGGTGTCAACCAATACCTTGTGTACAGCAAAATTCGCAACATCCATGGTTATCACCATCGGATCATTGTGGGGAACAATCATGCCCTCGTAATCTCTATCGTCAAAAGCTATTGGCTGGTCGTGGTTTTGTACAGAGAAGACCCTCGTAGGCTCCTGACGATAGTGATTGCCACGCATTTCCCTCGTAAGCTTTTTCCTTGCATTGGACGAATCCCCACCGGCCGGCCCTCCGGCGATGATGTGTATCTCGGCCCTGGCCACATTGGCCTGCTCTTTGCGTCCATCTCCCTGACGATTACTATTGTTCTCCCTCTTGTCATCATTTCGACGATAATTATCATTCCGAGGATATCCATTATATCGAGGCCGATCATATGGGCGATTGTCATGAATCACATGGTCATGTCGACCTCCATTCCCTCTATACTGAGACTGATCCGGTGACCGACTACGCGATCATCTCACCTCTTTGACGCGGCTGGCCTCTGAGGCTCTTGCTTCTGCGAGAGTACGATCAATGAAGTCGTTCAGAACACCATCCTTTATCAGGCGTTCAAGTTCATCTTTCAACTGGTAGCATTCTTCGGTATCATGACCTTTGTCTTTGTGAAATTGACAATATTTATCCGGATTTGCTCTGGATTTTGATTTCATTGGCTTTGGCCACCGAATCGCATTCATGTGCTGTACTGCCAGTAACACTCTTCCTCTTGATGCTTTCAAGGGGGTGTACTGTTCGTATTTTGCGTATCGGGGGGGTCGTTCGTGGTTTCTTTCAGACCTCGACCCTTCCTGCCGATAGCTATTGTCTTTTCGATCTTTCCGATCATTTACGGGCTTGCGAGCCTCGGAATCTTTTGATAGATTCATTTCTTCCTCGTTGATGCACTGCTCTTCCAACTGCATCAACTCTTCTTGATCTTTGGGAGCGCATCGAGCTAAAGCTGACGCCAAGGTACCTTTGTTCAAAGCCAACAAAAGAAACGTTATAATGAGATCATGAGTTAGCTCAGGAATTTCTAAAACTTCTTGATTAAATCTATGAACAAAATCCCTCAGACTCTCACTAGGACCCTGCTTGAAACCCATCATGGAAGACACAGATTTCCTGGCCCTTTTGTTAGCCGCAAAATGATTCTCAAATCTCTTGATGAGCTGCTCATATGACACTATCGAACCAGGCTGCTGACTCGTGAACCAATCTTGAGCCCGTCCGACCAACGTCGTCACCAAAACCCTTGCATTAATTGCATTCGATTGATGATACAGTGACATTAACAGTTCAAATGTCGTCAAATGCGGTCCCGGAGCCCCCGTCCCATCATAAGTAGGCAAGAGAGGAGCCTTGAACGAACTTGGGGGTTCTTCAAACATTATCTCCTCACAAAACGGTGAATTCCTCGCCATCAACGCTGAAGGCGGCCTACTTTTTGGTCTAAGAGCTTCGGGTTTACGATTCATCCTGCCCAGTTTTTCATACATGTCATCAACTTCGGCCTTTGACAAGGCCGGCCTCTCTTCCTGCACCGGCTGCTTTCCGCGTCGAACTTCTAAACGAGCCTCAACCCTACTGTCGACCTCCTCATCAGACAGCGCCTCGACTTCCCCCCTCTTCCCACGCTCTGGGCACATCCCTTCTTGCCCTTGAAACAGCTTCCTGGGCGCCAGGGGCACCACGGGGGCCTTCGGGACATTAGGAGTTACAGGCCCCGAAGCCATTAGACGACTCAAAACTTCATCCACTCTCTCCTGCACCAACCTGTCCAACTCGCCTTTCGTTACCATCATCTTCGCATCTTCACGACCTCCCCTGCTCCTTTCGGGCGCCGAGGACACAGAATCTTCGACGCGAACTCGCTTCTCTCTCTGACCATCTCCCTCCATTTCTGACGTTAATTTCAGCGACCCTCGAGTAGTTTCCCACAGACGGCGCCAACTGATCTCGCAAAGGAATTACCTCACACTAATTCAGTTAAGTAAACCTCGCATACGGACCAACGAACATGCTCTCACGATTTCAGACTGCACTCGAACACCACCGAGCTGCCTACGTACCCTCAAAGGGATCAAGTCTATACGTAGTTCAAATAAAACAGTTATATTATCTATGATTCGTATCACGAAGGTACTTAAAATTTGTATTGACAGGATCGTACTCTCGAGTCTCCGAATAATCAGAGCTATACGATATATGATTCGTAGTATTTATTGCTCCTCCTATCCGTCCCTCAAACTTCATAAATGGAGGTATTTACAGGAGCTCCACGCTGTACTGTAGAGCGAATGACAGATGGGACGTTTTCTCCTTGGATACTCTACACGTGTTCACGATGGACGGTAGCGATCTCTCGTCGTAGGGTCGGGTCATGGGTCGACCCTACCCGGTTTATTAAAAACACGCGGACCTTGGAGTGTAATGCAATTAACTTAGTTATAGGGGCCGGACATAAATCCACCTCGTTACCTCGTATATGAGGTATAATTTTGCCCTACCGACCTCAAGAATACGAGGTAGCGAATATTAGACTTATTTTTGGTATATCAGATATGTAACTCAAGATTTGCCTAAGAGGAGGTCAATTAGGTATTAAAAAAATTCATCAAAGATACAGCAGAAACAAGAGAACTAAAAATAACTTTTATTTAATAAAAGACTGGAACTTATAAGTTCCAAGATAAAATCTAGAGATGATCATAGAACAATAACTGAACAAAAAAGATAAGTGGTGTAAGAATAACCACTAAAAACAAGTACATAAAACACACTTGATACAATTAAAGGAAATGCACTCCACTATACCCTAATAACAAAATGCGAAACCAAAAGGTTATAGACTCGGAATCAATTCGGAAAAAGTGGGTGAAATTTAATTTTCTTAAAGATAGGAGTTTTTGGGATGTCAAACAGCCTACTGTATGCTCATGGACTTGGCATAACCTCATGTTGTGTGAGGGAAGATGTTAGATTATATTTTAAGCATAACATTGCTGATGGAACGAATACTTTTTTTTTTTGCTAGAAATCCGACCAGATGCGCAGCGGAAGATAAACAATCATGATTTTCTAAAGTCGGATCACTTTATAGCATTTAATAATTTTATATAAACAGAAACAAGAATACAACGATTTACCAATATCGAAGCGTGATTCGTTTCTTAATCTACCATCTACACAGTAGCAATCCTCGGGACTCCCACCTCTAGATATCACACCGGAATAAGACTTGAAGAAAATCCACCTTCTCTGGCTCCACCATGGCCGACGGCTATAAAGGAAGGGGAGAGAGAATTTTATCTTCTTCTTTCTTTGCTGTCAAGTTTATTATGAGTGACTTAGGTTTTTCATTTAGGTAGTTAGGTATATATAAGGAGTGATGGGATTAGAATTAATTAATTCCATGAGCCCATCAAACTCCCTTGTACACGCCTAATTCATCCTAAACTAGGCCAAGTTAACTTTCAACTTAGTCCAATTATTAATTAAGTCCAACATATTTTAATCCAATTAAAATATGATATTAATTAATAATCATCTAAATTAAATAATCAATTATTAATTTAGAATAGGGTGCCATAATAAATAAATCTAATTATTTATTATTAATTTATTCCATTAATCTAATTAATCAAATAAATAATTTGTCCATCAAATGACAAATTACCTATTTATGTTATTTGACAGCGAAAGAATTTCTTCGATTAATTCCTTGAAAGCGCAACTCTCAGGAGACCAAGGATGTGAGTGTCACCTATCCAGTCTCGTGGACTCATATCGAACCCCAATTGAGATCAAATCTAATAGATCATATACGAACCTTTAGGTTAAAGACACCCTGTGAGTATAAGCTCTTCATTGTAACATCCCGATCGAGTGAGAGTCATGGATTGTGTCACACTCATGGGACTCGATGATGTGCTCAATGAATCATAGTAAGATAAAATTACTGAACTACCCTTGTCTACAATACACAAGTTAGTTCTCCTGCTTTGGCCAAAGACTTTTAATTTCATTTACCTATGATCGCACAGGACGTTAACTCGTTACTACTCAAGACAGTGAATCCCATTTTGGCAATCACCGAAAAATTGCCACTTGTCCTTCTGATACGCACTTTAAGGTTGATCCCATCAAAGGGTGAATTGGATCTAACTACTCTAATACTTGTTCAGTGTCACAAGTCCAATCTTCGTCAATCCTCAGGTCTAAGTCTCAAGCGTAGTACCGTGACCAGTAATTCAATCATTGACAGTCAACGAGTAATTACCCATGTGATTGAATTATGGCGAGCCGCATTCGAATATATAAATTCCATTTCCATATCTATGACCAAGCTCCCACCATTCAAAGTGACCGATTGACACTCTGGTGGTCCCAAGTGTCTTACGAAAGGGTCTAGAAGGGGGGGGGTTGAATAGACCCTGAAGACTTTTTAGACTTCAAAAATTTCGTATCACTTTTAAAGATTAGAACGCTTAGAGAGCTGAGTGCTTAGATCAGGCGCTTCAGTGAAGATAACTTAGACTTAGTGATTTTTTCCAATTTACTAAAGTAGGGTAATGCTTCGATCACTTAATCAGGGTTAGCACAGCGAAAATAATTTTAAAGCTTTAGCGTTCGTTTTGGTTAAATAGTCGCTTATCAGATTTAGCTTGTCCTTTTTCAGAACAGATAAAATAATGTAAAACAAGACAATAATGAAAGTAAATGACACAAGAAATTGTAAGGTTCACTGGGTGATGTAATCCCAGCTACGTCCTTCTTCTCCTTTTTCACTTGGAGGAAATCTACTAAGTTGATTTTGAAAGAATCACACAGATACTTCTACAAGATAGTAAAGAGGTGAAAATGATCTCGGGCTCCTTGATCACACAGATTTCAGGACCAATGAAGATTGTCTTCTACAAGCTTCTCTCACTCAGAAATACTGCCTGTAAGGGGTTTCAACAACTTTCTCACTCAGATGAAAGGTTGAAGATTTTATCACAAGGGTTTGTTTGTTTTTGGAAAGATCAAACAACTTGAAATATCTCAGTAAGAATTTAGTTTTCTTCTTTGGAAGATGTTTGAGATATTTGTGACTGTATGTAATATATGTAAAAAGCTTGAAAGATTTTGGCTATGGAGTTTCTAAGATTTTTCTCAGCAAAGTTTTCTTGTGTATTTACGTATATTTTTCTTCTGTGTATGTCTGTGTAACTTTTTTTTAGGGTTCGCTGGAAGTAAGGTATTTATAGGCATTTCTTGGGAATATGTCCGTTGGACACATGTAGGGGCATGCCTTTCACGCGGCGCGTGAGTATACCTTTTATTTGACATTCCTGAAATCCTGCTGGTTCCGATTGGATGGGAGCAGCTATAAACTCTGAAATTCTAACAGTCTAGGTCAAAAGGTGGCTTGTCCACAAGTCAAGTAGCTTATCGCATTTAATGCTGTTATCAGGCATTTAATGCATTTGAGTTTATTTCCCGTTGAAAATAAATGTCCGTTGAATGATTGCATTTAAGTCCTTCATGACTTGAGAATTTAATTCAGGTGAATCTGATACGGATCGCTAAAGTGCATTGAGCGCTTGATCCGTGAATCCTGAAATAGTCCTTAAGCGTTTGACAGACGCTAAGGATAAATCTTCATCTTCTTCTAACTTCAGACGTTGATCTTCAACTTCTTCTCTAATAGACTCACCTAGAATTCTATTAGCGATTCGGTATCTAATACTTAGTCTAAAATCTACAAGGATAAAAATTACAAGCCTAACAAAATTACATACTTTCAAACGCTTATACAATTGATCTATGAAATATAAACTTACATTATATTTTGGGGTCTGATCATAAAATCCTATTTTGTCATCATCAAAACATCTAACATGAAATTTCCTAACAATTTCCCCTTTTTTGATGATTTTAAGACCTTTAACTTTTATAACTCTTTTATAATTTAAGAGTTCAAAGAAAAGCCCAAATAAGTATAAGTTAGCGTTTGGAAAGTTAGTAAAGTTAGCTAATGTTAGATTAGCCTCAACAAGTTGTTTCAGCGATAAACCATTCATTTATGTAGAGAGATAAGCATACATTACACTAAATAATTGAAAAAAAAAATAAGAAACAAAAATAATAAAAAAGCATTCATCTTTTCTGTCGCTTTATGCTTTCTTCTTTTTGGTAGATCTCATTTGCTAAGTTCACGAGGAGTCGATCAATGTCTGTCATGGTGGTAAGTTGGAGTTCATCATAGTCATGCCTTTGCTGTCTAGCGCTTTCATTTAGTTCCTTCAGCCTGTCCATCCATTCCCTTGGAGGAATACCAAGTTCACGAATTAAGTCATAATAGATGTCTTGTCTTCTATCGTTGGATAGCTTCCAGTTGATAGGTCGTCTAAGAGGTTCGGCATAAGGATGAAATCCCATACTTTCCAAAAAATCGACGTCCAATTCCGGGAGCAAGTACCTTCCTAGATAATATCTTGGCTTTCTCTTTTTAGTTAGCATCTTCTTTATACTCACTATTTCGTTAAACATTGATCGCCAGTGTTTATTATCTGCTTTAGATATTGCCTTGGACTTTTCTTTATTTTCTTGCCCCTTTTTGGCATCATGAAGAGAGGTTCTTAAGTCAGCTATATCCCTGCGGAGAAGCTTGGCTTCATCTATTAAGAGAGTAAGATGTTCAGCGATACTCTGAGAGATGAGGTTGGAGGAATTGTGACGCTCAGTATCAGCTGAAGCATTCTGTGCAAGCGTCCGGTTGCAATCGTCTGAAAGCTCTTTGATGAGAGGAGCGATAGAGTTCATGATAGAGATTGTAAGCTTATTTGCATTTCGCATATCAGATTTGAGAACTGTTTCTACTTGATTGAGTGTGGAAGTACTTCGCTCTTCTAATCGAGAACATGAACCCTTTATATCGCTGAGAGCATGTCGAACTGCTTTTTGAAGTCTTTAGCTTTTGGATCACTGTCAGAGTCTGAATGTGATGAGTCGGAAGAGGAATGACACGCGAATTCCTAGCAAGTGTACTAGGTCGTGCAATGTAATAAAGTGGACTATTAGCCCGGGGTGTGTATCGTCTCCACAGGGACAATTGGATTTGATGCTCGTAATTGCTATATTATCTAACTCTAAGCTAAATCAAATTATAAGATGATAGATTATTATACTATGAAAATAATTAAAAACAACTATATGATAAACAAGGTAATAAATTGAATGGAAATAGATGATTGGGTTATGATCCTACTATGTTCTATCCTATGCTCATGAACTTCTCAATTATCCGGATTCTTAAAACGTTCTTATTATGGCGAAACCCCCTAATGTATTTATTATTCAATCTCTTGAAATAACAAGCCTATACTAGTTAACAACTTCCTATATCTCTATAGTGAAGATTGAATTAACTAATATGCATTTAGGTTTAAAGGAATTCCTTGTTTACGAAGATCCTACATTCAATCGGGCCATCTTATCACAAAAAGCCACACAACGCAATCGATTCTATCTCTAGTCAATTGTTACGTTATGATGTTTGATTTTTCGATTTCCCTTTATCTATCTCCTCTCGGTCTCAAGACAAAGCATTTTATCAAACACATGGTGATCAAGCCTATGCAAGCATTAAGCATAAAATCAAACATGTAACAAGAATGTAATAAATCCGGAAATTAATGATTCATTAAACACAAAACATCACAAAGTATTCACATAACCCAATCAAATAAGTACTTAGCTCATACTTACAATAACAAGTAACTCAATAACTCTACAAGACATAGTTGAAATACTAATCAAGAGAAAGAGTTGAATTACTCCCTATTATAAAGTTTGAATCCAAGCTTTGATGATGAAAATGATGATGATGAGGATGATGATGACTCTTCAAGCTTTCTTAGGACTTTCCATGGCTTCCCCTTGCTGTTTTTGAGCATTTTCTCCCTTTTGGTAAGTGAAGAATGCCTTATAAAGACCAAAAACGGCGGATATAAAAAATAGGGCTCGGGAAAGTGGACCGCGGCCTAATTTGGCACTGGATTTTCGGACCGCGGTCTTCTAACGTGAAATTCGCAGCGTTAGTATTTTGATCATAAATATCTCTATAAATGTCGGATTGAGGTGATTCAAGTTGTTACGCGAAGCTAAGAAAAAGCTCTACAATATTGGAGAAGAAACCGTAGTCTGATTTGGGCTGTAAGTTGACGAAAATCTCGTGTCTATATGAGCATTGTGTAAAATCTTTCATCAACTATCTTCTTTTGTTTCTTTCTGCAATTTCAAGCTCAATTTGGATCTCCTTTCTCGTCTTTCATGCGTAAATCAACTTGTATCCTAGAAAACAAAATCTATACCAATCAAAGTATTATGAGGGATAAAAAGTGATCAAAGTAACGATCAAATCATATTACAATGGGGCATAAAATACTGTGAAATATGGACTTATCAACTACCCCCAACTAGGCTATGATCGTCTCGATCAAAAAAATGGCGAACAAGTACTCATAAGTTCAGATTTTACAACTTGATTTGGGATCTTGAAAGGTTCATGTGTCAATAATCAAGCACGTGAAAGAATTAGACCCTCGAAAATGATTATGACAAGATACACTTTACCTAGAACACTCAACAATTTGAAAGCCCCCAAACATCTTCGAATCCATCTCTAAATCATGAATTCCAAATCCATTTTTATGTCAAGAGCACACTTTAAACAAGATTATGCAAACTTATTGGATAATAAAGACATTAAAACATTCTAAACCTTGTTAACCTATCGGTGTGCATGAAATGTGAAAGTCACGATCAAAAGGTCTTTTCGGCTTGTAACGTAAGGCTAGGTAATGGCTTGGACGAGAATATATGGATAAAGTGACTAAATTCAAGAGAGAATACAACTCAATATCATCGAGCTAAACACTCACTTATCAACCGAACAAATCTCTACATCTTGTCACTTATCGCTTTTTGATTTCTTTTCCCTTTGAACTCATAACCCCAAAACTTGTTTCTTTTGATGCTAGGGGTGGAAAAATGATTCCCAAACCAAATAAATCACATTGAAGCTCAGTTCGTAGCCAAGTCGAGAGAGAGCTCACATAATATATTTTTCGGTAACTTCCAATCTCTCGACTCTTTAGCCAACTTACAACATTTCTTTTTCCTCTCTTTATTTCACATAAACTCAAAACCTCAAAATTTCTCAAAATCATCAAAAACAAACACACCTTTTAACCCATTAAGCCATGAGATTCGACACCCAAAACAAAGCATAAACCCAAATTAAAGCCAAATGATATGAAGTTATATGCTCTCTTACTTGGGAAATACTTTGTTCTTCTTTCTTTTAGGCTAAAGGGTGGTTGGTATGGCTTACGAAAGAAAAGCGAATGGTGGTTTTTAGTGTGCATAGCACACTCCATTCTTATCAATACAGCTCAAAATAAGGTCTAGAGATTATGTAGTATCGTGAAGGCCAATTGTAAGGTTAAAGAAAATGAAAGATGGCCTAAATCATTTCATGACTTTGCACACTCAACACACACTTCAAAGTTGACAAAACTGAAAGTTCAATGCTTTAAATCCTCAACAATTCACATAAGCATGGCTAAAGAGGCTTTCACATTACGACAAATGATTTTATCTTAGATGAAGTAGAGACATTCAAACGAATCATGCTCCAAGCAAAAGTATAACAAATCATGAAAATGAAATCATTGATTATCACAGTTTTCTAATCCCAAATCAAGCATGAAACTTAACAAATGAGTACAAGTTACACCAAATCACCACATCACAATAAAATTAGGACGTCTACCCCACCCCCCAACTAATCTAGCACATTGTCCCCAATGAGCGAACATACAAATGTAAAGTAAAGGAAGAAAAGACGTCCCTGATGTTTGAATCTATGTGATGTCCAAAAAGCGAAAGAGCAACAAGACGAAGAGTCTGAAAATAATGCCTAGCCAGCTGTGAAGTTAGAAAAACAAGAAGAGACAAAAAACATCATCATAACACTAAAAACACACAAAACGAGAAAAACAAAACAAAAAGAAAAATAACGGAAATGAAAGAAAGCACGAAAAACGTGGGTTGCCTCCCACGAAGCGCTTGTTTTAAGTCATTAGCTCGACTACCTTGCATTGCTCATGGTGGATCATAAGGAGCAATGCCAACTTTGTAGGGACGAGCCTTTTTGTCCTTTTTCCAGTTGCGTAAAGGCTTATCATGTCCCATCACATTCACAAATCCTGAAAAACTAAGATATGAGCTCAGATTCACTTTTATAAAATTGTAATAAAATTGGAAATAACTAAAAGTGAATTTTAAAGATGGGGAGTTTTCCATTGATGGTTTTAATAAGTATGTGGCTAGGCCTAACTCCCTGAGCCTTGATTCTGACAACTTTAATGGTGATATATCCCAGTGACTTTTATATCTTCGGATCTCCTCATTTTCAACCGTAGTATCACTTGGGTTCTTAGTGTATGCCTCAAACGGGCCACTAAAGTTATAAACCTTGTCTTCAACTTCCACCACTCTATCTCTCTAGTTATTGATGCACTTTCTTAAGAAATCAAGAGATATGATGGTAGGTGGTGTTGGATTCTTGATGATTGGTAACTTTCTTTCATGGTCATGCGATGGAGTGGATTTTGGAATCTCTGTGCTGAATTGAAGGTGCTCCAGTGATGTTGTATCTACTTCACCACACATAGATTCTGAAGGTAGTGTTGGTGTAGAAATGGGTTGTAGACAATGTGGTGCCAAATCAACAACTTGTTCAACTTCTATATCAGATACCTCATCATTCTCCTCTGTACGACTCTGAGAAGTGTCTGATGATCTCTCTGCCAATAAGTTGGTTGAGTTGTGTTTGCAATTCCATTATAGATGCTTCGAGATTTTGAGATCGCTCATCGTTCGACTTCATCCATTGGATCATCAACTCCTCAAAACTTGGGTTCCTATCACATTGTTGCTGATAATCCCCATAGTTCTGAAAGTTAGTCGATTCAAATTCTTCTTGCATTAGAAAGGGGGACCTATCTTGTTGCAGGTATGCTTGTGAAGCTCTCATAGCATAATAACTCAATGGCAAGTCTGGCTGACTTCTCCATCCGTGTTGACAAAATTCGCTATGATGAACGTCTCCACACCACGAACATAAATCTTGCACTTGACTTCCGTATTTGGCACCTTCATCACATCCTAGTTTTGACCAATAAAAGTCATAATTGCTCATCTATTCAAGAATAATAAAAAAAAATAACAAAACAGCAACTAAAAAAAAACAAAAACAAAAACAGCAACTTAGGAAACAAAACAATCAACTAAAAACACAAAAAACAGCAACTAAAACACAAAAACAGCAACTAAAACACAAAAACAACAACTTAGTCATAGAGAAGATAAGTGAATTACAATACCAAATAACGCAATTGTCCCCGGCAACGGCGCCAAAAACTTGACACGCGAATTCCTAGCAAGTGTACTAGGTCGTGCAATGTAATAAAGTGGACTATGAGCCCGGGATGTGTATCGTCTCCACAGGGACCACTGGATTTGATGCTCGTAATTGCTATATTATCTAACTCTAAGCTAAATCAAATTATAAGATGATAGATGATTATACTATGAAAATAATTAAAAACAACTATATGATAAACAAGGTAATAAATCGAATGGAAATAGATGATTGGGTTATGATCCTACTATGTTCTATCCTATGCTCATGAACTTCTCAATTATCCGGATTCTTAGAACGTTCTTACTATGGCGAAACCCCCTAATGTATTTATTATTCAATCTCTTGAAATAACAAGCCTATACTAGTTAACAACTTCCTATATCTCTATAGTGAAGATTGAATTAACTAACATGCATTTAGGTTTAAAGGAATTCCTTGTTTACGAAGATCCTACATTCAATCGGGTCATCTTATCACAAAAAGCCACACAACGCAATCGATTCTATCTCTAGTCAATTGTTACGTTATGATGTTTGATTTTTCGATCTCCCTTTATCTATCTCCTCTTGGTCTCAAGACAAAGCATTTTATCAAACACATGGTGATCAAGCATATGCAAGCATTAAGCATAAAATCAAACATGTAACAAGAATGTAATAAATCCAGAAATTAATGATTCATTAAACACAAAACATCACAAAGTATTCACATAACCCAATCAAATAAGTACTTAGCTCATACTTACAATAACAAGTAACTCAATAACTCTACAAGACATAGTTGAAATACTAATCAAGAGAAAGAGTTGAATTACTCCCTATTATAAAGTTTGAATCCAAGCTTTGATGATGAAAATGATGATGATGAGGATGATGATGACTCTTCAAGCTTTCTTAGGACTTTCCATGGCTTCCCCTTGCTGTTTTTGAGCATTTTCTCCCTTTTGGTAAGTGAAGAATGCCTTATAAAGACCAAAAACGGCGGATATAAAAAATAGGGCTCGGGAAAGTGGACCGCAGTCTAATTTGGCACTGGATTTTCGGACCGCGGTCTTCTAACGTGAAATTCGAAGCTTTAGTATTTTGATCATAAATATCTCTATAAATGTCGGATTGAGGTGATTCAAGTTGTTACGTGAAGCTAAGACAAAGCTCTACAATATTGGAGAAGAAACTGTAGTCTGATTTGGGCTGTAAGTTGACGAAAATCTCATGTCTATATGAGCATTGTGTAAAATCTTTCATCAACTATCTTCTTTTGTTTCTTTCTTCAATTTCAAGCTCAATTTGGATCTCCTTTCTCGTCTTTCATGCACAAATCAACTTGTATCCTAGAAAACAAAATCTATACCAATCAAAGCATTATGAGGGATAAAAAGTGATCAAAGTAACGATCAAATCATATTACAATGGGGCATAAAATACTGTAAAATATGGACCTATCAAGGAACGCTCAGGTCCGTGAGAGCTTGAGGCTGCTGGAGCTTTGCCTTTAGATTTGTCTCTGATAATAGGTTCTTCAGGCTGTGCGGCTAAGTCAACATGAACCTCTTCTATCGCTGAGTCTAGCGTCTGAGTTGCAGAGTCAATTTGAACAACATGTTCCTCAAAGGGAACCTCGACTGCTGAAGCGCTGAGAACCATATCTTGCATATCAGCGTCTGTGGGTTGAGCAGCTTCCACAGCACGAGTTTGTTCTTCTTCTATTGCAATAACTTCAATTTGAGGCGCTGGACTCTCAACAGGTATGACCCAGAGTGGGCCAATCGGTTCCATTACGTGCCTTGGATTAATGAGGTTGGTCTGCGGGATAAAGAAAATAGCATCTTCGCGCTCTTCATTGCTTAGTGCAAGTTGCACTCCTTCCGGCAGATTAATACCTGTAGTATAAGAGATGAAGTGGTCTAAAATAAAGGGCATTAGCGCTTGAGCTGCTTCTATGTCCACTTGCCTGATCAATGATATCATCTTGGCCACTTGAACATTCTGTTCACAAAAGAGCACAGGGTGAAAATTGTATCCTCGGAAGTCGCTTTGCCCTGAATAGTGGTTGAAGGTGATATCCAGCGCTTGTGCATTTTCTATCACTGCTCTTCTGTCTCTGTAGAATTCAGCAAACTCAGCGTGCTCATTTACAACATCGACAAAAATTTCACTTTGTCTTGGAAGAAGCGGTTGTTTACTAGTGGAGGCTTCTTCGTTCAAATATGGAAAGATGCGCTGAACAAACGCTTGGTAGGGGTGAAACACATAGCGTCCGCCTTGACTGAATAAGGCTAGCTGTTGATGGATGTAGCTCTCGATAGGTTGCCTGTAAATTGGCAGATCGCTAACATTTCTGGCAATATGCTGACGCTATTTAAGTAAAAAGGTAGCAAACCCTCGGCGTCTGTATTCTATTCCAATTTAAAAAAGGAATGGATATCTCACGAGTTCTTCAAGGGTATAGAGGTGTAAAACAAACTCTTCAGCCCATCTGGTTGTATCCATCATCCATCGCTTTCCAAGTTTATCAGCTTTCTTTGGTTCTTTTCTAGCTGCAAGAAACTTTTCAAAGCTTTCAGTTTCTTCATCGTAATCCTCATCCCATAATCTTGCAAGGTATTCTCGGGCTTCATCTTCTATCCAAGCGTTAATGGGATTGGGACGCTCAGCAACAACTGGTCCTTTTCCCTTCCACAGTTTTAAAGGCTTAGGGGATAGAGCGTTCGGAGGAGAAAGAACGATTTTGGGGTCAGCGGAGTATCCGATCCTGTTAAGAATTTCTTCGTCTGGATTCTTTGACCAATCACCCATATGGGGATTCTTGATGACGATCTTATTCTAGCGCAAGGGATAAAAATATCCTTCAAAATGGCCAGTAAAGTTGAAACGCTTCTCGTCAAATTCTGTCGTGTTAAACGTTGGTCGCCGAATATACTCAAGTCGAGATTGGAGTCACTCAAGATTGTAAAGACCTAGATCGGCGAATCGCTCGAAGAATGTAAACTTGTCGGAATTTGAGACATCAGTTCTATGGAGAGTATTTTGAAAATTGATCTCCATTTCGACTAACTGCCTAGTGTCAAGCTCTCGAGCGGCATAGTAGAACTCAACGTCTGCATTGTATCCACGAGGAAAGAAATCTATAACACGGGGAGGCGATCCGGTTGGAGTGGGAACGAAGGCAATAGATTCTGTTGGGATAGGGGCCACTTCTATCGACCGCTCAGCATGATCAGTCGCTTCACTGACTGGGGATGTGTCGGCGTCAGGAAGGACATGGGCTACTTCCTTAGAGATATCCACAACTGCTTCCATATCCACATCCAATTTAACAGGAATCTCAGAAGGTGAAGGTGCATCAGCGTCTGGTGCATCTTGAGCTGATACATGTAAGCGTTTGAGAAAAGCAAGCAAAATTTCTACTAAGTAGAAATTACAAATAAGATATCACAATGCTTACCCTGAGGACTATCATTGACTTTGTCAGTAGTTTGATCTGTTTCAACAGTTGGTACAGTTTCCTCAGCCTCTGAAACAACTTCTTCTGGATCTAAATCTAGAAAAGAAGTGATAGGATCAGCACGGATTAGAATATGAAAATCCTCAACAGTGTTGAGAACAGTTTGAATATTTGCTTCACACTCGGCTGAAAGAATTTTATCCTAGCGTTAGAGACTTAGAAACTAACGAGAAAAGGATAAACTACTTTTGCTTTGCACAAGTACTTACCCCGAACACTAGAAAGCCTTTTAGATAGAGCATAGGCTTTAGGATCTGAGCTAATTACTGGAGCAGCGCCAGACGAAGGTGGAACACTCGCTTGTTCTTTAAGCGCTGGCTTTGCTGGAGCGCTTGTCGATGCAGCTTGAGTGGAGAGAGGATTATGCCTTCGGGCAAGCGGTACTTCTTCTACCTCTTCTTCCTCTTCCTTAGAGAAGATAAACGCTGGAGGTGGGGATGGAAATTTAGGAGAAGGAGAGGGAGACTTATGTTTCTTCTTTGGCTCCTGCTTCTGCTTCTTTGCTGGTTTAGATGGCTCAACGACTTTCAAGGTGATTTTTCATTTTGGTCACTTAACTACCACCTCTTCTTCCGACGATGATGAAGATGAAGACGCTTGCTCTTCATCATTGCTTCGAACAACTCCTTTGGCAAGAAGTCGCTCACGCTCATCTTTGGGAACCGCTGCACCACCACATTTCCTTGGTTTGAGCAGCTCGCCAATCATTTTCTTTCCATAAAACTTTGGCACTGGGATCTTCTTTCCAGCGGTGTTAGTGAAACCTCTAGCTCTAAGAATTCAACTTAAAATAATCCCATAAGGCTTGGACTTTACTGTTTTGGCCATCGCTGCTTTGAAGCGATTAAAAACGTAAAGCGACCAATCAATCTTCAATTTGGTCAGAATGGACACCATCATCTTGTACTGGAGGTTTGAAACCTTATCGAAGCTTCCCTTTCTGTATTCGATCATCTTGGCGCATATATCCTCAAGAATGACATATTCACCCTTCATGTCGTTTTTCTTGAA
Source organism: Buddleja alternifolia (assembly GCA_019426215.1). Classification (NCBI taxonomy): domain Eukaryota; kingdom Viridiplantae; phylum Streptophyta; class Magnoliopsida; order Lamiales; family Scrophulariaceae; genus Buddleja; species Buddleja alternifolia. Next base: position 3,059,095 of record CM033398.1, on the reverse strand, counting down.
ATTTGGTTCATAGGAAACTTCGACGTCATCCTTCTTGATCAATGCCCAGACCTTTGTAGCATCACCAAGAGTAACATTCTCGACTTCGGCTCCATCGTCTGGAAAATTTAGCAGAGATGAAATTAGAGAGGAAGTGAAAACAAAGTTCTCACGGGCAAATGGAAAGACACAGGAAATGGAGTTTCCATCGTCGGAGATTTTTGCATTCTTGAAGAAGAATAGGGTTTCTTCCTCAAAGAAGTTGAACACAGCAGTTATCATGTCGCGCAAACCAGACTCCTGGACTAGTGGAAGAACAGTTCGCAGAGGGAAGTTCTAGTTATCGAAGAGATAATCCCAGTTAACAAGAAAACCGGCGTTAATAGTGATTGGTTTTTTTGATTTGGAAGATTTTCAGGCAGCAGACTTGGATGATTTGGGTGCCATTGAAGAAAGATTAAAGCTTTGGTAGAGGAGATAAAAGATAATGCCTTAGAGAGAGAACTTTTACAGTAGAGAGATTTGGGTGTGATAAAGTTTTACTGTAAAGGTTGTGAAGGGTTTAAATAGGAGGCAAAATAACTCCTCAACTAGTGGATGAATGACACATGTACAGAAGTTGATTTTGAATTTGACAAAAATTAAATCTGAGCCGTTTACTCATAAAGACGGATGTCAAAAAGTGCGGTAAAATGGGTAACTACTGTGGAATATAATGGTTTGAAATCCGCAGTTACTTTCTCAAAACATTTGAAATATTTTGAAATTTTCAGCGTGAAATACACCCGCCTGATAGTACATTGACACGTGCTCAGACAAGTGCAGTTACTGAACCGCCTAGTTTTTAGATAGGAATCATTAACCGTCAGTTTGATGTGATAAGCACGTGTGGGCAGTTGTCAAAATCTAATCTTTTGGACTTATCCACACGCTACTTTTAGCGATAACAACTATGCATGAATTTCAGAAAGATTTACTTAGCGTTAAAGTGAGAATCTTTTTAACGCTTAAGTCTTTTTAAGAACAAAATTTAATTTCTTAAAGTTAAAGATAAAATCAATCGCTTGAATTTTATAAAATACATTTTTATTTATTGATTTTGTCATGCATAATAGATAAGCACTAGTGATCAATGCATAAATTTTCAAAGTCATTTTTGATCATAGTCGCTTATGCATTGAGACAAGTACAATTTTAAGATTCCCCCTAAAATTGATAACTCATGTAAAAAAAAATTTTAGATATAGACATAAAGTGGATTCCCCCTAAATTGTATGTCTATAAAGTATGATGCTTTATGGTTTAAGTGTTTAAAACGATCATACCTAATTCACTTCTCAAAGTGAGAAAGCATTGTTCGTTGAGGGCTTTGGTGAAGATATCTGCCAATTGTTTGTCAGTACCAATGAAGTGCATGGAGATATCTTTCTTTTGAACATGGTCACACAAGAAATGGTATCGAATGTCAATGTGTTTAGTTCTAGAATGAAGGACAGGATTTTGGGTCATAGCTAAAGCGCTTTGGTTATCACAATGGATTGGGGTAGGACCTAGGATTGTTCCGTAATCTCTAAGTTGTTGCCTCATCCAAAGGATTTGTGCACAACAGCTCCCAGCGGCTACGTACTCTACTTCAGCGGTAGAAGTCGCTATGGATTGTTGTTTCTTACTATGCCACTAAATCAGTCTATCACCTAGAAATTGACATGTACCACTAGTACTCTTTCTATCTATTTTGCATCCTGCAAAATCTGCGTCTGAATAACCAATTAGTTCAAAAGGAGAGTCCCATGGATACCATAAGCCAACATTCTGTGTGCCTTTTAGGTATTTAAGGATTCTCTTGGTAGCATTTAAGTGTGATTCTCTAGGATCAGCTTGAAAGCGTGCACACATGCATACCGAAAACATAATATCAGGTCTACTAGTGGTAAGATAAAGAAATGATCCAATGATACCTCTATAGTTAGTGATATCAATTTTCTTCCCACTTTCATCTTTATCTAACTTGAGCGTTTGGCTCATGGAAATTTTTGAAGATGATGCATTTTCCACACCAATTTCTTAATCATATCTCTTGTATATTTAGATTGGTTTATAAATATGCCATTAGGGAGTTGTTTAACTTGTAATCATAAGAAAAAAGTTAATTCATCCATCATGCTTATTTCAAATTGATCTTGCATCATTTTCGAAAATTTCTCACAGGATCGCTTATTAGTAGAATCAAATATAATATCATCAACATAAATTTGGACTAAGAGAATATCTTCATTATGGGTAATTTTAAATATCGTTGTATCAACGCTGCCTTTTGAAAAGCCTTTACCTATAAGGAAGATAGAGAGAGTGTCATACCATGCTCTTGGTGCTTGTTTAAGGCCATAGAGTGCCTTATGCAATTTGTAGACCATACTTTTGCCATGGTTGTTGATGAATCCTGGAGGTTGCTCCACATAGACTTCTTCTTGGAGTTTACCATTCAGGAATGCACTCTTCACATCCATTTGGTATACTGTGAACTTGTTGAATGCGACAAACGCTAGCAACATTCTAATCGCTTCAAGGCAGGCTACTGGGGCATACGTCTCATCAAAATTAATACCCTCTTCTTGACAATAACCCTGAGCGACTAATCTGGCTTTGTTTCTTATAACAATGCCATCTTCATCCATCTTGTTCCTAAAAACCCATCTAGTCCCAATAACTCCTTGGTGAGTTGGCCTTGTTACTAGCGTCAAAACCTTGCTTCTCTCAAATTGCTTAAGCTCTTCTTGCATTGCTTCTACCGAATTTGAATCACTGAGCGCATCCACTTTCTTTGGTTTCATTTGAGATAGGAAGCTATCGAACATGGCCTCATTAATTGTAGCGGACCTAGTTCTAACAGGTGCTCCAATATCTCCAATTACTAGCTCTGGTGGATGGTCTCTAAGCCATTTACAATCTTGTTGGAACGGGTTGAAAGATTCTTGATTGTCAGTCGCTTGATCCTCATTTGTCTCTGGTGCGGTCGCTGCATCATTCACAGTTCCAATTTGCTCTTGATGATCATTCTCTTCATGATCATCAGCGATTCTGATATTATCCTTATTAGTAACCTCACGAGTAACCTTAGGAATAGGCACAAAGATCTCATCATCCTCATCATCATCACTATCATCACAAAGATTGATTTGTGACACTTTTTGGGTAAGATCTTCAATTCCTACATCATCAGGATTAACCTTACTCAGTTCTTGGTTAGCATCATCAAACACAACATGAATTGACTCTTCAACCTTCGATTTGATCTTATTTAGGATGCAAAAACTCTTTTCGTTCTTGGCATAGCCTAGAAAGATTCCCTCATCCGCTTTAGGATCAAATGTCTTTAGGCTGTGGGATCCATTGTTATGAATGAAACATTTTGAACCAAATACATGAAAATATAAAACGTTAGGCTTACGTCCCTTCCGCAACTCATAAGGAGTCTTCTCATGTTGCTTGTTGATCATACACCGGTTCTGAGTGTAGCAAGCGGTATTGATAGCTTCGGCCCAAAACCTTTGAGGCAGCTTAGACTCTGCAAGCATCATCCTAGCAGCTTCTTTAAGCGTTCTGTTCCGTCGCTCGGCAACTCCATTCTATTGAGGTGTTCTAGTGGCAGAATACTCATGAAGTATTTCAAAGTCTATACAAAACTTCTCAATAAATTGGTTAGTAAATTCAGTTCCTTTATCGCTTCTAATTCTCATCACCTTTAAATCTTTATAAGTTTGCAATTGACGAATTAGAGATGTGAGCGTGACACTAGTTTCATCTTTGGTCGCTAGGAATTCTACCCATGTATAGCGAGAGAAATCATCAACTATTACTAGCGAGTACTTTTTACCACTCACACTCATGATTTGAATAGGACCAAACAAATCTAGATGCAATAGTTCAAGAACTCTAGAAGTAGATAGGCATGGTTTCTTCTTAAAAGATGATTTAACTTGTTTACCCATTTGACATGCATCACATAAGCGATTTTTCTGAAAGGAACCCTTAGGTAATCCCTCTATTAGATTTAGCGATATTAACTGAGAGATTGCCTTAAAGTTGAGGTGATTCATTTTTCTATGCCATAACCAACCCATTTCGTTTTGATTTTTAACAACAAAGCATGTGGGATTGTTATCAATTGTAGAATCCCAATCTACTAAATACAAAGTGTTTGTTTTTTTCCTCTTAACTTAGTAGACTTAGTCTTAGCGTCGTTAACATAGTAGAAGTTGCTTGAAAATTTTACTTCAAAGTCTTTATCACAGAATTGACTAATGCTTAACATGTTATGCTTAAGACCCTCAACATAATATACATCACTAATCATGATGTTCCCCCTATGCATGATACCTATACCTTTGGTTTTTCCTTTGGAGTTATCACCGAATATAACTTGAGGACCGTTGGTTGCACGATAGTTGACCAAGAGATCTTTTGATCCAATCATATGCCTTGATGACCCACTATCGAATTACTAAACTAAAGTATCGGTGTTGGCTCTAGGTACCTGCATTTAAAGGACAATTCTAATTCTTCTTAGGTACCCATGTTGTCTTGGGTCCTTCAACGTTAGTAACTTTGGTTTGAATTAAAACTTTAGGAACCCATATTTGCCTAGTCTTCATCGTAGAAATACTGGCCTTATCGGGTTTCACATTGTTTTGTGTGTTCTTTTTGGGTGTATAATAATATCCTTGATTATAATAGTAATCATAATCATAATCATAGTCATAGTCATAATCATAATTATCATAGTATCGATATATAGACTGCCTTGGATATTGACGCTGGTATTTCCTTGGCGCTGGCTTAGGAGTCGCTTTAGGCGATTAACGCTTAGCGTTTGATTTACTTGTAGATGGTTTATCCTTAGCCTTTTGAGCGTTTGGATGAACCTTCTTCTGTGCATCATTCACTTTCGTTTTCACCTTATTTCCTGAGTTGGTATTGACCTTCTCATTTGGCCTCTTACCATTGTAGCTTGGTTCATTTAGCTTTTGACTTTGTGAACCTTTCTCAACAAGGAAAACACCCTTTTCTTTGTTGTTTGCCGTAACCTTAGACGCTTTTGATTTTTGACCAAATTTATCACACCCTAAACCGGTCCTTTCACCAAAAAATCTGGTTACATTAGTCACATTATCTAGGTTTCTTGATGCTTTGGATAATGATGAGACGAGCTGCTCTGATTTGGCAAGTCTAGCGATCAGATCAGCTTCTCTCTTGACTATTATATCAAGATCACTTTTCAATTGAGTAATCTCACTCTCAAGCGATTAGTTCTTCTCAATGCATTGTTGCTGAACTTGCAACTTTGCTTTGAGTGTTACTTTATCACTTGTGAGCGATGAAATAATAGCGAAGTGATTTTGATATATTTTGGCGGCATCTTGACAATCTTTATAATATTCATTGACTTTGTCAAGCAATTCATCATACGAAAGAGGATGAGATAATTCAGTGGTTACCTCAGGTAGCGAGTCGTCAGACGCTTCATCATCTCTTGCCATGAGACAAATTAACGCTGAGTCTCTTGTTGGCTCATCATCACTACTTTCATCAGATGATTCCAAATCCTCTTCAAGTGCGGAGAATGGTTCAGATTCCGCAAGCGAACCTTGTTGGCGAAGGTTGCTTCTGAATTAGTTTTTATCCGTATAGTCTTGCCTTGTGGGCTTAGACACATTTGGATAAGGATAATTTACCTGGTAGTGCCCTGGTTTCCTGCAATTATAACACAAATTAGTTTTTATTTTCTGTTCAGTGGTTAGTCGCTTTGAACCAACTGGCTCTGAGGGATTCTGAGTAGGAGTTGTAGACGCTTGATAAGGAACTGGCGCTGATGGTTTAGGTGCAGAATATACTGGTGCTTAATACTGAGGCGCTGGTGCTGGGGGAGGGGTTTGAAATGAAGTTTGTCCGATAGGATTTCTGTTTTCATATCTTAGAAATTTCTTGACCAATAAAGCCATCTCTTTTTCTTCATTGGATTCCATTGATTTATCCTCACTAACCGCTTTACTCTTACTCTTAGTTGTAGCGATTAAAGATCTTGATTTAATTGGTGAAGTCGATGTGTCATTGACTTCACCCAATTCGAACTCAAATGCCTTTAACTCTGAAAACACATGTTCTGGAGTAAGAGTCTCCAATGTCTGTGATTCTCTCATAGCGACAGTCTTAATCAAATACTTGCTTGGAAGACTTCTGAAAATCTTATTGACCATTTCCTTATTGGTCAATTCCTTGTCTAATGACGCTAACTCTGTGATGAGCAAAGTAAATCTTGCGTCCAATTGTTCTATCGTCTCATTGGCCTGCATCTTAAAATGCTCGAATCTTTGCATGGCTATGGAGAGCTTATTCTCCTTCATTTGTGCTGAACCTTCACACACTATAGCCAACTTATCCCATATTTCTTTGGAAGTCTTACATTGCTTGATCTTGTTGAACAATGCATCATTGTCTCCTAACGCTGAGTAAAGTGCACTTCGTCCAACATTATCCAGATTTGCTCTTTTTCTATCCTCTGGCGTCCATTCTAACTTAGGTTTCTCGACATAACCATCTGGAGTTGCTTCATCAGCTCCAGGTGCTTGAGTTATCACTTTCATAATCTCAATGGGGCCATCTGTAATTACATCACACATTTCATTATCGCAAGAGCATAAATAAGCGAATGCTCTAAGTTTCCAAGAATCATAATTTGATTCTACCAACTTAGGCATTTTGTTAAAAGCCATAATGAGATGTTTTTAGAGAAAATTTAAAGCGACTAAGTTTAGAAAAATAGATCTAAACAAGCAATTACGCTCGAAAATGCTTAGGTTTCTACTTCAACCGCTTTGATACCACTTGGTGGTCCCAAGTGGCATACGAAGGGTCTAGAAGAGGGGGGGTTGAATAGACCCTGAAGACTTTTTAGACTTCAAAAATTTCGTATCACTTTTAAAGATTAGAATGCTTAGAGAGCTGAGCGCTTGGGTCAGGCGCTTCAGTGAAGATAACTTAGACTCAGTGATTTTTTCCAATTTACCAAAGTAAGGCAATGCTTCGATCACTTAATCAGGGTTAGCACAGCGAAAATGATTTTAAAGCTTTAGCGTTCGTTTTGGTTAAATAGTCGCTTATCAGATTCAGCTTGTCTTTTTCAGAACAGATAAAATAATGTAAAACAAGACAAGAATGAAAGTAAATCACACAAGAAATTGTAAGGTTCACTGGGTGATGTAATCCCAGCTACGTTCTTCTTCTCCTTTTTCACTTGGAGGAAATCTACTAAGTTGATTTTTAAAGAATCACACAAAATCTTCTACAAGATAGTAAAGAGGTGAAAATGATCTCGGGCTCCTTGATCATACAGATTTCAGCACCAATAAAGATCATCTTCTACAAGCTTCTCTCACTCAGAAATACTGCCTGTAAGGGGTTTCAACAACTTTCTCACTCAGATGAAAGGTTGAAGATTTTATCACAAGGGTTTGTTTGTTTTTGGAAAGATCAAACAACTTGGAATATCTCAGTAAGAATTTAGGTTTCTTCTTTGGAAGATGCTTGAGATATTTGTGACTGTATGGAATCTATGTAAAAAGCTTAAAAGATTTTGGCTATGGAGTTTCTAAGCTTTTTCTCAGCAAAGTTTCTTGTATATTTCTCTTGTGTGTATGTCTATGTAACTTTTTTTAGGGTTTGCTGGAAGTAAGGCATTTATAGGCATTTCTTGGGATTATGTCCGTTGGACACATGTATGGGCGTGCCTTTCATGCGGGGCTTGAGTATACCTTTTATCTGACATTCCTAAAATTTTGCTGGTTCCGATTGGACGGGAGCAGCTATAAACGCTGAAATTCTGACAGTCTAGGTCAAAAGGTGGCTTGTCCACAAGTCAAGTAGCTTATCATATTTAATGCTTTTATCAGGTATTTAATGCATTTGAATTTATTTCCTGTTGGAAATAAATGTCCGTTGAATGATTGCATTTAAGTCATTCATGATTTGAGAATTTATTTCAGGTGAATCTGATACTGATCGCTAAAGTGCATTGAACGCTGGATTCGTGAATCCTGAAATAGTCCTTTAATGTTTGACAGACGCTAAGGATAAATCTTCATCTTCTTTTGACTTCAGACGCTGATCTTCAACTTCTTCTCTAATAGACTCACCTAGAATTCTATTAGCGATTCGATATCTAATACTTAGTCTAAAATCTACAAGGATAAAAATTAAAAGCCTAACAAAATTACATACTTTCAAACACTTATACAATTGATCTATGAAATATAAACTAACATTATATTTTGGGGTCTAATCATAAAATCCTATCTTGTCATCATCAAAACATCTAACATGAAATTTCCTAACACACTTCTTGTAAAATCTCACGACATACAAGTCTGGTCTTAATGCCCAATTAAGACTCTTTAACTTGCAAACTCTGGTTTAAGTAAACAATGAATCGATACTTCTAGTTTCCTTCTCCTCTAACCATTAAGGAGTAGAAGCTCCCTCTTGATCACTCGAGACTTATTTGTTCAGTACTTATATTAATGCCATCATGATTGATATGAATAAAACAAGTGCCTCTATTGATTTGTACAATATAAATCAGTGCCCTACAAGTTCTAACTCCTCATTGGCATCGAGTGCACATACCTAATAATTTTCCACTTCCACTCAATGCCAAATTCTATGGCATCTAATACATATCTTCTAAGGATGTCATCTAGCACCGCCTGTGAAATTGGACTTCGTGAGTTGGCCAGCCACGATTTCGGATGCGGCTATTTTCTTGATTGGCAATATTGTCTTTTCCAACGATTATTCAAAATGATGTAATATCTCTTTTTACTATATTCAAACCTTTTGTGAGACCTTTGATTCCCCAGCCTGAGCAATAGCTCCTTTCGTGTCACATCAAAGTGGCAACCCGAGCTCCATGCTTAGGGAGTACTTGAAGTTTCACCATAAACTTCTAGATCCAAACAGTTTCCTTGACATCCTCTAGGGAAGTCATGTATTCAAACTTCAATGGTGGCATCCTCCAAGTCATTGCTCCACTGCTAAAAAAAGTGAGTACATACCCAGAAGTGAACTTATGATCATTGGCGTCAGACTCAAAGTCTAAGTCCATATAACTGTTCACTTTCAGCTTTCCATTCCCATATTCGAGAAACATATCTTTAGTTCCTTCCAAAGTACTTGAGGCTATACTTCATTGCCAACGAATTCTCTTTGCGTTGGTTATCCTAAAAACTATTTTCTATGCTTACTACGCATCCAAGGTCTGACTTTGTGCATAGCTAGGCATGTATGAGACTTCCTATTGTTGAGGCATAGGGTATGGTCCTCATCTCATTTCTATCCATCTTTCTTAGAGGATTCATGGATTTCAAGAGATGAAGTCCATGTCTCATTGGGCAATAGACCTCTTTTAGAGTTCTCATCTCTAAAACTCTTTTCAGGACTTTCACTAAGTAGAGGGCTTAGGGAAGCCTCATCGTCCTATTCGATTTTATCCTTGTAGATTCGAATTATAGGGACATATGTGGCTTCTCCCAAGTCTTTAATGGGGAATGTGTTCGAGTGTCATTTCTTGATGAAAGTCAATAAGCATATATCATTTCCTAGAAATGATATTTGCTACCACCGTCCTTATTCTAGACACATGGTTATTGATGGAAAAATAGTTCCCAGCTATATCGCCAATGCCATGATTCCAACTACGAGAGGCCATTTAATTCTATAAATTGATTTAGTTTGTAGACCTTTTCAAAAATGGTCTTAGATGTGAAACCCTTGGGCTTGTTCACTATAGATCTCCTCCTAGAGGAATCCTTTGATGAAGGGGTCTTCACATTGGGGATAATTGCATAAGACCCTCTTGTGATATGCGAAACCTGCGCCAAACTCCCCTGTGTTAATTTTTTTGCGAATCACCCCCTTGTGTTCTTTTTTACTTTGCATATTCCCCCTTTTTCGATTTTTTTTGTTGTTTTTTTTCCATTACAAATGTTCTAGATCCAACCCGAATTAAATTATTTAACTATTATAAACATGTTTGGGGCAAAAATGCATTTGGATTGACATTTATGATGAAAAAAACACCAAAAAAAACTAAAAAAAGGGGAATATGCAGAATAAAAAATAACACAAGGGGGTGATTCGCAAAAAAATTAACATAGGGGAGTTTGGCGCAAGTATCGCATATCACATAGGGGTCTTATGCAATTTTCCCCTTCACATTGATATGCTGGATTCCATAATCCAGTTGTGGCACTATTGAACAAAAGATTTCAATGGATTGTTGTCATGGTTAGGGAAAAAGAGTTTTCCTAATAATCAAAGCCCCTTATATGACTATACCCATTTTTTTATCACTCTAGCCATGTTATCGTAATCAGTCTTCCTTCTTGTAGATACATTCACCAACGACGGGTACAATACCCTCAAGGTGATCTACTAGGTTCTAGACTTGATACAATCCATCTTTGCTTTTAACAGTCTTACACCATCTCTTAGATTTTATACTCACCATCGATTTGTCATGCATAGAGGGATTATATCCATGGTTTTCCTCTGCTACAGCATACAACCATATCCTTTTAGGCAGTGGGATAATCTATCAGACCAATGCATTGGTGGTGTGTGTCTTAGCGGGTTTAATTCAAATTTATTGAATAGTAGTCTACAAAAGTGTTTCATTTTTGTTTTTACAGAACAACCTTACTACCATCTCTCCAAGGAAATATTCCTTGATAGATTGAGCCTCTAAGACCAAAGAGTCTCTAAGACCATAGTGATCTTTTGATTTAGACCAATTGTTTGGTCGGTAATGAGTTAAGAACCCCAGCACCCCTTTTTAATGGTCAATGGCCCTCGAGCACTAAAGACCACCAAGACATTAGAAAAATGAGCCCTCCCAGAGGAGGAGCCCAATTTTCTTCTGTCTTTAAGCCCAGAGCCCCGGGCCCGAAAAGCGAAAATGATAACAGGGACAAGGGTACTTTAATTCAAGTGCCCCAAGAACAAAAATATGGGGCAAAGAAAATCTTGGGTCCAAAACCCTATAACAAAAATGTTATAATGAGCCCAAAAATGAATTGGCTTGACAAAAATAAAAATCATGAAGTGATTCAATGACTTCCATACCCCTTCCCGGTGGTCCAAAGCCCATAGGCTCTTGAATACTACCAAGACATGGAAAAGATGAGTCATCCAATTTGAAGATTCCAATTTCTCATCGTCATAAAGCCCAAAGCACCAAGCCCAAGAGACAATAATGCTAATAAAGGCAACGTGCTCCAAGGCTAAAAGTTTTAAGAAACTGTTGCCATGAAGCCCAAATTACATGAGCCCATGAAAAATGAGGAAACTCAACCCAATATTGGGAGGCTTAAAATATATCCTCAAAACAAAGGATTCGAAATACCCACACTTTATAATTTGGCTTTCCCATTTTATATACTAAAGGGAAGTAACATAATGAATCAAAGTGAAATATATACTCAACTTTAAGGGTTTTATAGCCCACCTCTAAAAGGCAAAAACTCTCAACCCGAATGGAAGAGAGTACTTAAGCCTAATCACCTTACAATTAAAAGTAAGGGCGATCAAAATTATGACCCAAAGTCCCAAGAGACCATGGTCAAATTAAAGCAAAAAGTGGCTCATAAACCACCAATGCTTCAAATAAGAAAGTCCACTCATATTGGGCAAATAAAGGTTCTCTACAATGTCACTCATGTAGAAGATCCCTTAAATTCAAACAAAAATAATGTGGATGAGATCCAAAAAAGAGGCATCTCACATGTCTCTATATTGACTTCAAAGTCAAAAAATAGAACTACCTATCGAAAATATAATTTTCGTGAAGGTAAAATGAATGAGCTCTCATTCCAAAAGGATGAACGAGCCATTTCCAAAAGTGAAGGTATGTGTAAATTTCTTCAAAAAGAAGTAGTCTCGACCATGATGGTCAATACAAGGTCTAAAGATCAAAAAGACCATACAAATGCGACCATCTTGGCAGCCACTGTAAGTAAAAGCTTAGAAAGTGGTGAGATAAGACAAATAGTCACCTCTAAGTTAGAAAAAACTGAGGGACATAACTTTGGACCTAAAAGAAAAGACAAAAGGTCTATAAAGTGTTAGAGTATATGCTCTCGAATGCCATAAAAAGGATAGATTTATAGGGCATAAACATTGTAACTAAACTATGGTTTTTCTATTAATATAAGGCAGTTGATTGTTGTTTTCTTATAGGCATTTATAAGGTGTGAATAAACAACGTAAAGTCCTTGTTGACAAGGCGAACCTTCTACCTCCTATGGGATAGGAGGAAAGGCACTAGAATGGTTTGACCCTTGACATCTAAAAGGGTTCGCAAGTCTAAGAAATATTGATTAGGCATCAATAGTGAATAAAGAGTTGTATGATGTAAGTTTCGACAGAGAAAGTGCCAGTCGTACACTATGGAAATGGTAGTGGGAACTTATATCATAGACGTGTCAGTTGGACTGATATGTTCGAACACGGATCGCATCAGTTCATCACATGGGTATTCACTCATTGACAGTCAATGATGAAATTGATAAGCAGTGATAGGTACGTGTGAACCTCTGACCTGAGAAATCGAGTTGAAGATGTACTTGTGACACCAAGTCTGTCATTAGAGTAGTTAGATTCAAATCACCTGTTGGTGGAATCGACCTCGAAGTGCAACTTGATTGGCAAGTAGCATTGTTAACTGATTTGCAAATATCCTATGCGATCATGAATAAGTGAGGATGAAAGTCTTTGGCCAAAGCATTTAAATACCTCGACTTATTATGAGCTTAGGCATATGGTCAAGTTATATGAGTTTGACTTTAAACCATGACTCTTACTTGACTGGGATATAAGAATAAAAGGTTTATACACGTACGGTATTCACGGCGTAAAGGTTTGGAAATGATCTTATTCATTCGTTCTCAATTAAGTTACGGTGTGAGCCACGAGACTGGCTAGGTGTCACTCACACCCCTTTGGATTCCTCCCAATTGCCTTTTGAGACGAACCTAAAGAGTCGCGCTTAAAGGAAGTGCAAAAGGAAAAACATGGGAAAAAGACTTGAGAGAAATTCACGGCCTTGGATGCCGTAATTAATTAATTAATTAATGGATAATTTAATTAATTAATTAAATTAATGAGTTAATTAATTTCTTGGAGAAATTGAATTATAAATTAATTAGTAATTGAATTAATTGGATTATCAATTTATTTATTGGATAAATAAATTATCCGATTAATTAATTAGCAAGCAAGACGAAAGCCCGAAGGTTTTCGAGCACACTAAGGGGCGGCCAAATAGATGCCCAAATAAGGCTCTTGCATGCTAGGGTTATTGTTTCATAATGGTATAAATATATCACAAGGTGAAAAATAGCACAAGGCAACTTACATAACTTTCTCTCCAAGAAAAAGTCTCCCACCCCTCTCTCTCTCTCTCTCTAGCCGTCTTTGACAAGGAAGAAAGGAGGAGTTTTTCGTTTTTGATTCCGGCGTGACGAATTAGAGACGTTGGCAAATTCGGCATTAGAGAAAAGGATCACGTTCAGAAATCAACATACGCGAGAACGGTAATCTTTCTATACACAATTAAACACGAGGATTAGAGATGATTCGGGCTTTGAGAATTAAATTTACTTTTCGCTGCGTTTTATTCGAATAATTCCCAACATGAAGAATGATGAGAATTCTTCAAGCTCTAGTTCCAAATCAAGTGGAAAAGAGCCAAACAAGGCACCAATATTCTTCCAAGACCTTTCTATAGCTAATGAGACCAAAATAAACGAAGTCTCAAACCCCTTGTTCAACATGGAAAAAGAGAACAAGGCAAGTAAGAATAAACAAATTGTACCAAGTTTTAGTTCTTCCTCACATGAGCAAATGGGGCATGAACTAAAACAAAATATTGAAGTGGCAATATTAAAAAAACAAATAGACCAACACGGCCATAAAATGGCATTGTTGAAGGCTCAAGTTGAGGATCTAATGACACAATTGTCTCAAACTTTCACACAGCCACCGACATACAAACATAAAAGATGTCCCCTAAGGTCAACCTCAAAACGACCTAGAGAGGAAAATCTTATAAGCATGCCCCAAACATGGGCTGGAACTAGTACCCAACTGGGTCATAAGGAACCCTCAAATGGGAACCCTTATGATGAGGTATATACCAATGGTAATCTCCTACCAAAACCCATAATGAAAGAGTTGTGGGAACCTTCTCTTCTTCAACATATTGATGATGTTATAAGAAGAGAAATCCATAACAATATAATAGAAATGGGTTGACATCTGATTCTAAGATTGTCATTAAGCTCTACCCTTCGTGGATAGATAAAGTACCTTTTCCTCCTGGTTTTACTCAACCTAAGTTTATGAGATTTAATGGAAAGGGAAACCCAAGGGAACATGTAGCTCATTTCGTTGCTCGGTTGGCGCAATTGGGCGAAAATAAGCACCTTTGGTTACAACTCTTTGTCCAATCTTTAGAAGGACCAGCCTTTATATGGTACTCAAATCTACCTGAAGGTTCAATCCCTAACTGGGACTCCTTAATAGAGGAATTCTACAACCAATTCAGTAACACTGAAAGTTGGGGTTGCAGAGCTCATTGAGACCAAGCAAATGGACAATGAGTTTGTATCTAACTTTATTGCGAGATGGCAAGCCTTAACTTTTAGGTGCCCGCAAAAATTTACTCAAGTTGAAATGGTGCGAATGTGCATCTATAATTTTAAAAATGAGCTTTCAGTTCATCTTATGCCTCAAACATTTAAGGCTTCAATGACTTGTGCACTAAAGGACATGATCTTGAAATATACATGAGCAAGAGTGTGTAAACATCAAGCTTTAACGCTTTGCCACACCTATAATGTCAATATCATCTACATGATTTTTATAGTCAAGGTTGAAGAATGCCTCAACCAAATCCACCTATAATGTTACATGTGGTTAAACTGTACACATAAACTCACCTATAGTGTTACATGTGGTTAAACTGTAAACACATATCCACCTACAATCTCGCAAGTGGCTAAACTGCTGACAGAATTAACATACAGTGTCTTATATGACAAACATGTTAAAACGTATCCACCTATAGTGTTACATGTGGTTAAACTGTAAACATATATACCCACCAAAGTATTGCAAGTGGTAAACCTGCAAATACACTTCACTGATCATGTTATATGTGGTTAAACTCTTTACACAATCCCACTGTTGGCTCAGCTAGTGGTTATAATTGCTGATTTGCCCCACCATGAGTGGTTAAGAACTAAAATCCTATATACTCCTGGCCCGTACAAGTATAAACTGTGAACGGCTCAAAAAAAAAATCTTTATAGGCACAAATTTAAAAGCCTATGATAAGATATTATTATTCATGACTTGTCTTTAAATGAGAAAATAATATGAAGACAAGAATGAATTAGAAAAGTGCTTATATCGCATGATATGATGATTATACTAACTCTTGCTCAAGTCCAAAAAACAAAATATCAATCTCGTATCATTGTGAATTAGTGAAATATAAACTTTCATGATATTTCATGCTTACTCCCATAAATAGGGAGTCGGGATATCTGAAAAATTTTATAGAGGAAAAAAGGATAAAGAGCCATCATATATTGACTCTATTCTCCATACTCCTCTAAATGAAAATTCAAATATTGTCTCTTGATCAATGAAATGATCATTGACATATTTTACAAAATATTTAGGAGGAAAAATTATCTTCCTGCTATTTTATATCTTCAAGTCAACTCAAATTGACCCAAAAAAAAGGTCAATGTCATCCTCAAAATTTATGTGCCCCCGATGACTTCGGATTCAAGGCAAAGAGAATAAAATGCTCATATGCAGTGATAAAATGAGATAAAAATATGGCACATGTCAATATCTCAAAATTTTCATATATGGAGTGACATTCCAAAAGAGAATACATAAATTGTTCTCATGACAATATATTTGTTTTCTTCTGCATCTCTGAGAAAGAAAATAAATAATGTCTCAAGCTTCAAAAATATGGTCAAAAAGTTGTGATCGATTAGCTTGCTAAAAGAGGTTCTATAAGACCCCTAATGCTTTGTTTTTCTTCTCGAATATAAGCTTGAGAAAGAAAAAAGAAAATTCATGTCAAATAGCAAAATATAGTCAAGATGAAATTCATTGACTTGCTAGAAGAGGTTCTATAATACCTCTAATAATATGGCACTCCTAAAAGCATACGCAAGGAGAGTTATATATATGCTCAAAAGAAAATGGAGAGCATAATTTTCGTGATTTGGCTTTTTTCGCAATGAAGGTGCATGAAAATATGTACTGGCTCA
The DNA here is from genome assembly GCA_019426215.1 of Buddleja alternifolia. Classification (NCBI taxonomy): domain Eukaryota; kingdom Viridiplantae; phylum Streptophyta; class Magnoliopsida; order Lamiales; family Scrophulariaceae; genus Buddleja; species Buddleja alternifolia. The sequence goes on along the minus strand of CM033398.1, from coordinate 3,042,710 downwards.
AAAATCAAAATCACGAGGGGCATTTGTTGATGTCAAAAATTTGACAAATAAATATTAGCCAATAAATATCTTATTTGATTAGTAGTGTGAATATATATTAAAGTTCATTCCCAAATTAATTAAATAAGTATATCATTGTGAATATTGGCTAAATATATCTTGTTTAGATATAAACAAAGTTAATCTCCAAGTGATAGAGCAAGATTTATATAAATCTTGGAAGATAATTAACTTGGGGTGGATTTGTTTGGAAACTGTAAAATCTAAGAGGGTAAAATCCTCTTCCACCTTTTACGTTTGCCAGGTGGTTTAAAGCATCAAACTCTCACATGGAATAGTATATAATCAATTCTCACTTTTATTGCTTGGATAATTATCAAATAATTAGTCCTAAGTAATAATTAAGGCCATTAAATAAGAGTTTGAAGGCATGCAAACTAAGCTACTGTATAAGCCAACGGATGTGGCTGTATGTGAGGGATTTTTGATGATAAATAACAAATATTATATATCACCAAAGTCTCAGTTCGATCCGGGGGCTATCAATTAGATTTAGAAGTATAACAAGAAACAAAATCCAACTCATTTCTGTTACTAGAAGAAGCCACACGTGATAGTAAATGAGATTTGGTTAGCAAAATAATAACAAGAAGATAAAGATTGTGTTTATCACCCACGATACATGATTATCTTTGGAAAAATTTGCCAAGTCACAAACTTTTGAGATAAAGGCTTATAAATAAGCTTCCAAACCCGTGGCAGAAGTGTTGGGTGTAAAAATGTAGTAAATTGCGGAAGCGATATTTGGAGAATAGTATATATTTCACAATGAGAAAATTACAATGATTATTCCAAGCTAATACAATATAGCCTTGGAATATATTTGTGATACAATAGAGTTTACAAACTCTCAATATCCTCTCGAGTCTAGGTCGTTATGCACTATCGGCTCTTAGCTCTCTATTCTTCTCTTTATCTCTCTATATTTCTATAAATGAAATTATTACACACATATATATAGGCCTATGTTAACCTCCATATTCTAATCTTCACCATTAAGAAATGATCACAAGGTTCCATGCATGTAGACACATTGTATATGCATGCTCTAAAATCCTCCATGCAAGTTGATGATGTAGAAGCTTATGGTTGTCACTAGAAGTTTTTCTCAATTATCCATAATAATCTTTGACCTTAAAATTCTAGAGCCTACATGACCATCTCCAATTTGCACAATCTATTTTGATTAGTGGATGCTAAGTTGCAATTTTTGACTTCAAGCTTGACTCCAAGTGGCCTACCAAAGCTTTGCATTGAAGGAGTTTTGTGATTTGTTGGAATTACAAATTATACTTTAACACCCCCTCTTAATTTGTAATTCGCATGCCACTGTAGATATGCTCTAAATTTCTCAGAGTATGATACTGCAATATTTCTTTTACCTGGTGGATCCGTTTTGACCCAATAACATTTCTTTCTTCGAGAAGGTGTACGAGCTTCTCCATCTTTGTATTTTTCAATTCTTTCATCCATTGCAGTATTTTGGACTTCTTCTTTAGCAGCTTCTTCAACGATTTGCGGGACACGTGTAAGAAGTGCTACATCGCATGATTCATAAATTTCTCTTAGACTTCATACCCTTCTAATTGGACTTTCAGATTTTGGATAAGATTCATTTGATGATCCTGGTGAACTAGAGCTTGGACTTGAACTTGATGAACTTCCACTTGTACTTGGTTCATCTCTTTGATGTGATGGAGTTGTTATTAGTCCAGGCAGATATAGAATTTTCTCTTTCATCTTTTCATTTTCTTCCCAATTCCATGACTGCTTTTCGTCAAAAATAACATCTCGAGAAATAATAAGTTTACTTGTCTTTGGGTTTAGTAAATGATATCCCTTGGATTCGTCACTATAACCAACAAAGATGAGTTTTTCTCCTTTATCATCAAATTTTTTTCGGTGCTGGGAAGGAATATGAGAATAAGCAATGCAGCCAAAAACTTTTAAATAATTTACCTGTGGCTTTCTTCAGTGCCACGCTTCATATGGTGTCTTATACGGAACTGCCTTTGTAGGTGAACAATTCAGTATATAGACTGTTGCATTGATTGCTTCTGCCCAAAAGCTTTTTGGTAATCCTTTGCCTGTCATCATGCTTCTAGCCATTTCGACTATAGTGCGATTCTTTCGCTCTGCAACTCCATTTTGTTGTGGACTATATCGAATAGTTAGTTGTCGATGGATTGCTTTCTCTTTGCAATAATTCATGAAGGATTTCCCGATAAATTCTCCTCCTCGATCTGTTCTGAGAGTCTTTATTCTTTGGCCAATTTCATTCTCCACATGTGCTTTGAAATCCAGAAATGATTGGAATGCTTCTGACTTTTTCTTTAGAATATAAACCCACATCATTATGTTATAATCATCAACGAACACTAGAAAGTACCTGTTGTTGTTGAGAGAAGGCGTTTGTGTTAGTCCACAAATGTCTGCATGTACTGTTTCAAGTGGAGCTTTGGCTCTGTATGATATCTTCGGGAATGTTAGGCTATGCATTTTGCCATAAATACATCCTTCGCAGGTCTTGTCTCGATCAGGAATATTTGGAAGACCAAAAACCATATTTTTCTTCTTTAGGAGATTTAAGCCTTTATAGCTCAAATGTCCATACCTCAAGTGGCAAAGGTAGTAATCTTCATCTGTGGTACTTTTAAGTACAACTTTCTCAGACTTTTCTTGGGAAGTTAAGCATGAATAAAGTACATGATCAGTCATTTCTTGTTCCTGTGTGAAATTTGCTGCATTTTTTCCTCCATCTTCTTTATACCAACAATTGCTTTGAGAGTGGTTTGCATTTTTGCATCTTTTACACTTGTTGCGGCAATCTTTGGTGTCATGACCACTTCTTCGGCATATGCGGCAATAAGAATCTGAATTTAGAGTTAAATTTCTTTGATTAAAATTACCTCTTCTTCCTCGTCCTCGTGCTTGGAAGTTTTGAGTTCTGCCACGGCCTCTTCCTCTTGCTAGGAAGTTATTATGCTTTTCTACTTTGTCTTCCTTCTCATTTTTCTGCTCGGAAACATTGGCTTTTACTTGAAAGGCTTGTTCCAGGCTTTGGCTCGTGAATCTGCTCATCCTCTTTTCATGGGCTTCTAACGATCCCATGAGTTCATCCAAAGATAATTTGGACAAATCTTTAGCCTCTTCGATGGCAGCTACAATGTGCTAAAATTTTGCTGGGAGACACCGCAACACTTTTTCGATAATTTTTCCGTCTTCAAGTGTATCACCGTATCCTCTGATTTGATTCACGACTGTGGAAACTCGCGAGAAAAATTCTTGCACATTCTCGCTATTTCATGGCTAAGTTATCAAAATCTCCCATAAATTTTGCAATTTTATAGAGATAACTTTTTCATAACCTCCAAATTGTTTTTACAATATTTCCCATGCATCTTTTGAAGTTTTTACACCCGTAATTCTAGGAAGGATAGATCGACTTACCCCTTAGTGCATAAATGACAAGACCCTTGCATCTTTGGTCTTGTTCTCTTTATGCTCTTTCCTTTTTGCGGCTGTCATGGCGGCTTCCTCTTCTGGGGTATATGATTCATACCCCTCTTCAACTACATCCCATAATTCGTGGGACACGAACAACGTCCTCATTAGAACGCTCCATAGCTGATAGTCTTAACCAACAAAGATAGGGACACCTTGTTGGGAATATGTGAAGGCTAGCTCGCTATTGCTTGTTGACGCCATTTTTGTATTTGAAATGGATTATCAAGCCAAAGGTGGCTCTGATACCACAAATATGTTGAGTGTAAAAATGTAGTAAATTGCGGAAGCGATATTTAGAGAATAGTATATATTTCAAAATGAGAAAATTACAATGATTATTCCAAGCTAATGCAATATAGCCTTGGAATATATTTGTGATACAATGGAGTTTACAAACTCTCAATATCCTCTCGAGTCTAGGCCGCTATGCACTATCGGCTCTTAGCTCTCTATTCTTCTCTCTATCTCTCTATATTTCTATAAATGAAATTATTACACACATATATAGGCCTATGTTAACCTCCATATTCTAATCTTGACCATTAAGAAAGGATCACAAGATTCCATGCATGTAGACACATTGTATATGCATGCTCTAGAATCCTCCATGCAAGTTAATGATGTAGAAGCTTATGGTTGTCACTAGAAGTTTTTCTCAATTATCCATAATAATCTTTGACCTTAAAGTTCTAGAGCCTCCATGACCATCTCCAATTTGCACAATCTATTTTGATTAGTGGATGCTAAGTTGCAATTTTTGACTTCAAGCTTGACTCCAAGTTGCCTACCAAACCTTTGCATTGAAGGAGTTTTGTGATTGGTTGGAATTACAAATTATAATTTAACGAAGGGGGGACTGACGGAAAAACGAAAACAAAAGAGTGAGAGGGAAAAAAAAAGACGGCAAGCTTGGGGAAACAAAATATTAGAATTCCAAAGGTGCTAAGTAGAAGAGAAACATCATTTCTGTTGCTGCTAAATCAACCAAAGCAGCGTAGCCGAGTTCGAAGCAAAAGAAGAATATCGAGTCCGACCATTCGCGCAGACATATAGACGTTCGGGTGGGGATACTATTCACTCTCGCAATAAAAAGAACAAGGGCATTTTCATCATTCCCTTCTACTCCAAATGGCGAAAGAAGCTTGGTAATGCATCGTAGTAGGATCGTTTCTCTTTCTTTTTATATGTAAAATGTGCTCCAGTTCCATATAAATGAATGGAATATATTTCCTTCAATCTTCATCTTCTGCTTTAATATTAATCATATTGTCCCTTTATTTATTATTATTCCAGTTTCATATAAATTAATGGAATATATTTCCTTCAATCTTCATCTTCTGCTTTAATATTAATCATATGTCCCTTTATTTATTATTATTGCTTTAATTCCTTTAATCGGAGGTTGCTATGATGTGTAATTAACGGTTAACATTTATGTTAATCGGGAATGAGTCGAACCCACTCAAATAATAAACCCCATACACAAATACGAATGAGGGGGATTTCTTGACCAAAGATTTCGGGTACCCTTTCACGGGAATTTTCCAAAATATATAACACGGAAATCAAATACATACATTTCTCGAAATTTTTGTGTCATCTTTTTAATTATTTATTGCCCTGTCATGATAGTACCTGTACAGTAATATGCAATAAACCAATTAACCAACAAATTTCAACTAACAACAAAACATATTCAACATAAACAAACATCACCCCAAAGTTCAATATTACCATCTCTTTCCTCCAACAATAAAATGTTATAATCTCCAACAAAATGTACAATCAACTAATTAAATTACTAATGACCTTCCGAAATACAATAAATCAAATCTCAATTTACAACAAGCCACAATGTACAAAAACTACATTACCTAATTTCTAAGGAGCTGCTAAGAAAATGTAACGTGCAACTTCGCAGCGTACTTCATCAATTTGCTCTTTAGTATAGAAGGATTGACAATCATCAAAGTACTGCAAGATATATATATATAGAGAGAGAGAGAGAGAGAGAGAGATTAATTGCAAAGTGAAATGACGTTTTAATTACCTACCAAAGGTTTAATAATTTCAAAAGTAATAGAATTAAGTATATATTAGGATTATGTATACCGCTGTTAGGATTATAGATTGTCCGTGGCTAATAATCTCTTTCATGAATCTCATAACGAAATAGCCACAATCCACCTCGTTGGTCTGCTGGGGACACTACAAAAGCAATCAAAGTTACGTTGTATTAGAAGACGAACTTCTATACGAATATATAATCTCATGAAACTAGAAAACGCTAACCTTTATAGTAAACCATTTACAGACCGAGTTTTTGGATTTCTTGGATTGGTTGTTGCGGTTTGCACGAAATATGTGCACAGCTCTATAAAAAAATATAAAAAATCAGGAAATATGTTAAAAACAAGCAATTATGTGAAATAAATACAATTTAAAAAAATATTAAATATAATGGATACATTGATTGAATGAAAAACTTACTGATTGAATTTTAGCATCATATCATCTCGATATTGCGGCTCACCATGCACAGAATCCAGATAGTAAACAATCTCTTTAAATGGATCAATTGCAAGCAACAACCAATGACCCCTACAAAGCATTCAAAAGAAAAATTGAAAATTTGTTTTGCGTAGCTAGTTTTACAAATTAAAGTCGAGTCTTTAGTAGCTAACCCGGTGTTGTAAGGTGCAAGAAATAACTTATTCTGTTGTGCACTATGTATCATAGCACGTGCTATGTACTGCACTTGTTGAACTGACGGGTCTGTTTGAGCAGCTATGGAATGTGGGCTAAGGAACCCGAATCTTGTTTCTTTCCCTTCGGGGATCACGTAGTTAAACCACAAACACCTAAATTGAGCATAAAAAATGAATTTCGAGTAACGAAAATAATCGTAGTTCAGATGTAATAAAATAATTAAAAAACTTACTTTATGTACGCTGTAATGATAAAGGCTCCTATCTCTTTTCTACGCAGAAGGTGACAGATCTCCTCCTTTCCAATGAACTCTGGGAATGAAAAATTCATAATGGCTTCGTCCATGTATTTATTGATCTGGGCACCAATCTTCATCATCTTCGTGTACTTTCCCGGAAATACAAGGTCATTAGGGAGTCCATCTAGTTGAAGATCTGCACATATGTCTACTTCACCTGCAAGCTCGGCCACTTGAGATTTTCCTTTGACAGCTGACCGCTTCGACGTCCCTGACTTACGATTTCCAGATGATTTGGACTGTTTAAGCAAGAAAATAAAATATGAATGTTACACACCAAAGTATATTTAGTAACCTCAAACAAATTGTTATAATTTATTAATGACTAGCTATTAATTACATACCGGTGCAGTAGTGACAATGACAAGACTCGCTGGCCAAGCAACAAAGGTACCCAGACCACTAGAAATGGTGATCATTTCATCATTGAGAGGGACGGTTAGGAGTGTATTCGCCTCAACTGCAGTGTCAATGCGCACTTTCACATTGTTGGTGGCTAATAGACAGTTGTGAAGTGTTCTATCAGTCTCCGATCAATTGTATAGCTGTCCTTTAGCCACCACACGATATGATGGTGATGAGAGTGCTAATTGACATGGAGTGATACCCTACACACACACACACACATATATATATATATATATATATACAACATTATATTAGAAAGTTTTGTATGATTTACAGAAATAGTCGCAAGTTGTATGATTAATAAACAAGTTCAAATTTTTACCTCAGGAAGCATCTTATAACCTGGTTCTGGGCTGCTATCTTTCAAAAAAATCACATCTTCATGTGGCTGACACGAGTTAGGGGCTTCCAAAACATCAATTTATTGTTGCATGGCAACCATAGTTTCGGAGAGGTTTTTCACCATGTTTCTCAAGTTTTCCATCTCCTTTTCTGAAGCAGGCTTTGGATCCTTGAAATAGTCTCTTTGTGAGACCCCAAAGTCAACACCCCTAACGCGACCCAGATGCTCTTTCCTTTTAATAGCTTTAGCCAATAGGTCATCTCGACTCGTCTCATTTCCACTATGGCTAGTACCCTCTTGTGAAATGCTCTCCTGTAATGATATATTTTTAAAAATTAAAAAAAATAGTGAACCTTGTGCTTTCAATAGTATTTCAAAACAAACATACAACACTTTATAGAGCTAAAATTGCCAATAACTCACCATTTCATTCACCATTCTTCTAACATTTTCGTTATCAATTTGATTTGTCGCATCGGAACGCGCAACCCTCCACACGAGTGCTCGTGTCACATTTGTACAATCGGATCCCGCATCCCTTCTTTTATTTCTCTATATTTTCATTAAAAAATATATGTATGCATTAACATAGAATTATTATTAAAAAAATTGTAAGGATTCACGGCTAAATGAACTACATACCTCCATTTGCTCCACAACAGCATGTCCAAGACTCCCTTTCCGGTAAGGATATTCAGGGTCCTTTGCTCTTTCCTGATTGTCCATACTTATTTTCTGTTTATTACATTATCAAATTATTAGCTAAATATAAACGCAATAACCAACAAATGAAACTGTAAATTAAAATGACTAGCTACCTGCCAAGGTTCACCTAAGCGAACCTCAAAAAATACCGCCCAATCGGCTTGGGATATCTCATATTGTGGAGGTGGGTTGACATTAACGTTTCCATCATCATCTCGCACATACTTTATGCTTATGTAGCTCCTGAAGTTACCTCCCAGCTTCTGCTAGTACGTACTTTTGTCGACTTTCGTCAATATCAAATGCCAACTACAAAAAACAAACAATAAAGTATATATCAAATTATAATTTAGAGAATATGATAATACATTAACACTTACAAATATGATAATATCCAAATTACCTTCATCTCATCCCAAACGTTTTTTTTATTGGTGACGGGACTTTTCGCCAATTACTCATGGCAATCGACACCTTCTGCCGAACCTGCACGCCTATATACCCAACAAATATTGATTTGTTGGGGTTAACTGGCTGACCTATGTCATTCCAGCCGACAGGTAGCCTTATGCCTTTACTTCTGGCATTGATAACTTTTTTCATATCCGTGACAGCTCTCCGTATCTCCTTCTCATGACCGCTATCTGATCCATATATATCATCCTCGGGAAAACTACCATCAGGATTTGAAGCCATCGACCTACAAAAGATAAAAAATACAGAAGCTAGATTCATATAAATTTGGCAGATTCATTTGGCAATAATAATTTTCAAATAGAAGTAATAAATAGCAAAATAAACAAAATTATCCTAAACCACAAAATAAACAAAATTTAATCCTCAATTAAACATAATTAACCCCCAGCTAAACCAAATTAACCTTAAAATCAATCAACCCCCTATTTCGCTTAAATTTTCTACAAAAATAGGCAAATCTCAAGAATATAAATTTTCTAGCAACTAAGTATAAATATTGAAATAAGTCTATCATACAATTATGAAATAAGTTCAAATACCTTTCATCGTTTTCTTTTTGTCGTTGGCTTAGCAGTCTTTTACTTCCCATCGGTACGACCATTTTGTTTAGTACGGCGACGAACTGACGGATTAATCCATATCCCCTCTTGGTGATCTTGTCGCATATATAATTCATCATGACTTATATCCAAGTCATCGTCACTATCAATTGATTGTGAATCACCTAATGAGATAGGATTTTCTCCATCTTCTTCACTTTCTTCATAATCATCATCAATACATGTATTTTTGTTTGCCGATAAAACAATGGACCACCTCTTATCAATAGGATCGGTAACAAAAAACACTTGCTTAGCTTGTGACGCTAAAATGAAAGGTTCATCTTTGTATCCCACCCTTTCAAGGTCTACTCGAGTGAAGCCTATTTCACTATTATCGACACCATGTTTATTGTCAACCCACCTACACCCAAATACAGGCACCCGAAACCAACTATAATCAAGTTCCCATATACGTTCAATCACCCCGTAATATGATAAATCGGCATAGATAAGATTATTATCTTTCGCACTTGAGATATGCATTGCTTGAGCTACAAGACTCACACCACTATTCTGCATTGTACTTCGTTAATCTTGGTCTTTTGTATAGAATGTGCGACCATTTATACGATAACCTGAATAACAAAATACTAGTCTGTCCGGACCCATCGACAGTCGTGTCAATTTATCTGAAACTGAAAGCTGTGGATTCTCTTTCTGTTTCTCTTCAAAATGCTTTCGGAACCAATCGATGAAACTCTTATTATGCTCTCTTGAAATCCAACTCTCATTTTTAATTGGATTGAATCTCCTAAGTTGGTTCTTATGCTCTTCAACATATGGGTCAACCTCATCGGTGTTGTGGAGCACATATAGGTGTGCCTGATCCCTTTGTGTAATATGAACACTAACTAATTGCTTTCCCATTAATCCGACTCCTTCTGTTCCCCCTCCCACAACATGAGACTTTGGAAGCTCTGCAACATTAGAATCTGTTAGATACTCTGTGCAAAATGTAATGGCTTCATCAACTATGTACCATTCAACAATGCAACCTTCCGGTCGACTACGATTTTTCACGTAGCCTTTCAATACCTTCATATAACGCTCAGCCGTATACATAGATCTCATAAAAGCCGGTCCACATAGTTGAGTCTCTCTAACCAAGTGAATGGGTAGATGAGTCATTATATCAAAAAAAGCAGGTGGAAAATACATTTCAAGCTCACACAAAGTGATGACAATTTGTTTTTGAAGTGCAGGAAATTGCTCAGGATCAAACACCTTGCTCCACATTGCTTTGAAGAAGAAACACAATTTAGTTATCGTGTCTCTCACCTTTTTTGGCAAAATGGCCCGTATAGCAATTGGTAGCAAATGATCCATGATTACATGACAATCGTGAGTCTTCAAGTGCTTTAGCTTCAAATCCTTCATTGATACAAGACTGCTAATGTTTGAAGAATACCCTTCTGGAACTTTCACTCCATTAAGAAACTCATATAATGCAATTTTTTCTTTCCTGGCTAGAGTGTGAGCTGCTGGAGGCAAATAAGTATGTTTCCCCTTATTTGTTGGTGCCAATTTTTCTTTTATCTTCATTTCAACCAAGTCTAACCGTGCCTTTACGCCATCTTTTGTCTTTTCGGACACATTTAGAAGTGTACCAATGACGCTATCAAATACATTTTTCTCAATATGCATTATATCGAGAAAATGTCTAACATGTAAAGACGTCCAATACGGCAACTCAAAGAAAATTGACCTTTTTTTCCACCCTGCAAAAGTCTTTCCAAATTTAACCTCCAAGTCTCTTACATTCTCAAACACTTCTTCACCAGTTAAGCACTTAGGAGCTCGGCCTTCTTCTATATTCCCATTGAAAGCTTTCTTCCACCGACGATATCGATGGTTCCGATTTAGCCATCTCCCATGCCCTTGGAATGCATATTTCTGGGAGTGTGTCAATCGATATTGATCTGTACTCTTGACACATATGGGGCATCCACATTGGCCATGTACACCATATCCCTCGAGGTTTGCTCTTGCCGGAAAATCATTGATTGTTCCAAATAACATGACTCTGAGATTAAAATTTTCTTCTCTCAACCCGTCATATACTTGAACACCGGTGTCCCACAACACCTTCAAATCCTCAATTAAAGGAGCCAAGTAGACATCTATATCATTTCCAGGTTGTTTCGGCCCAGAAATGAGTATAGGCATCATTATATGCTCTCGCTTCATGCATTGCGATGGGGGAAGGTTGTAGATCATCAAAATCACCGGCCATTTACTATATGAGCTACTTTGCAAGCCATGAGGGTTCATGCCATCTGTAGCCAATACAAGGCGCAGGTTTCTTGATTCTTCACCAAATTCAAGGAAATCATCATCAATCTTCTTCCATTGAGGAGAATCTGAGGGATGTCGAATCTTGTCATCTTCAATCCTTTCTTCAAGCCTTCTATCAGCATGCCATGTCAAGTCCTTGGCTAACTCTTTACTACTGTACATGCGCTTAAATCGTGGTATTATAGGCAAATACCACATGGTTTTGACAGGCGCAGATGCATTCTTCTTGTACCGTGAGGCGCCACATTTTGGACAGGCCTTCAATGATGCATAGTCAATTCTAAATAATACGCAATCATTGAGACAGGCATGTATCCTCTCATATCCCATGCCAATTGAGGTTAACATGCTTTTAGCCTCATAAGTACGATTAGGTAACACATTATCCTCAGGTAGCATGTTTTTTAATAAACCAAGCAAGTCTGTGAAACTCTTATCACTCCACCCATTGTTGGCTTTTAACTTGTATAGGTTAAGAACTGCTTTCAATATCGTGAATTTACTACCACTATACAGTGGTGTCTTTGAATCACTTGTCAAATTGTCAAACATTTTAGGACAATTTCGCAAATCCTCCTCAATCACATTTGTCATCTCCTCCAAACGATCAGGCTCATAATCATTCATGTTGAAATCCTGTGATGGATATGATGTACCACCCAAATCATCCAACGGGACACTGCTTTCACCGTGTCTTGTCCAACGTTTGCAGCTTTTATCAATTCCATTACACACCAAATGATCTTCCAACTCACGTGGACTAATTCTATTTCCAAAACAACAACGTAAACACGGGCAAGTGATCCTAGTTCGATCTGGTGCATGGTCAACCGCAAACTTTATGAACTCTTTCACCCCTTTCTCATACTGTTCCGACATACGATCTGCTAAAATCCAACTTCGATCCATTTTGATTCTGAATTAATCAAATTAAACAATTTTATCATCAGTTGATAGTTAAATTAATTAAATAATTTTTATTTTAATTTATTTCCCATTATTCTAGAAAAAATTCGGCAGAGTAACAACGCAAAAATTTCTACCAAGTTCTCGACTTAATCTTCACCCGGGTAGGTTGAATCCAACAAAATTCGAATCTTACGATCCGCTAAAATCCAATTTTGATCTTACTTAATTAAATTAAACAATTTTAACATCAGTTGAGTCAAATTATTTCAACTATTTTCATTTTAATTTATTTCACGTTATCCTAGAAAAAATTCGGCAGAGTACCGACGCAAAAATTTCTACCAAGTTCTCGACTTAATCTTCCCCCAAACTTGCAACCAACAAAATTCGTATATTTCAACCACAACAAACCCAATATTATAATCTTTCACCCACAACAAACCCAAAATGCCGATCTTGCTATACGGAAATATTGATCACCAGTTGGATCACATAAAACATCATATTTCTACAAATATTGATCACCAGTTGGATCACATAAATCACATAAAACTAAAAATAAAGCACCATTTTATAAAAATATATTGATCACCAGTTGAATCACATAAAGCATCATATTTCCAACAACTACAAATATTGATCACCAGTCGGATCACATAAATCACATAAAAATATAAATAAAACATCATATTTTCAGCAACTAAGTATAAATATAGATCACTAGTTGGATCAATGTACCCTAAACCACCAAATAACCACAATTTAATCTCAAATCAAACGTAATTAACACCCGACTAACCAAAATTAATACTAAATTCAGTCAAATTCCTAGTTCCCTTAAATTTTTTAATAAATAAGCAAATTTCAAGAATATACACAAATATATATACATACACCCACACATACACAAATATATACATACACCCACACATACACAAATATATATACATATACACCCACATATACACAAATATACATACACCCACACATACACAAATATATATACATACACCCATATATACACAAATACACTCACACATAAAAAAATATATATACACCCACACATACACAAATATATATACATACACCCATATATACACAAATACACTCACACATACACAAATATATATACATACACTCATATATGCATACACCCACACATACATACATCTATATATACTCTATGTGTGTGTATATATATATATATTTATATTTATCTAAAAGAAAATACCTAAATTAAATGGACCACGGCGGCGGCGGCGGAGGTGGGCAGAGGTGGGAGGCGGCGGGTACTATGTATATATATATATAGAGAGTTAATTTTATATATATATAGAATATATACATATATATGCACATATATATATATCTAGAAAGAGAAAGAGAGAGAGAGAGAGAGAGAGAGAGAGAGAGATACCGGAGCGACGGCGGCGGACGGCGGACGGAGCAGCAACCGGCGGCGCGAGAGAGAGAAGTAGATCGAGAGATAGAGAGAGAAACCGAGAAGAGCAAGGACGGCGGACGGTAGTGGTGGTGGTGGTGAGAGAGAGAGAGAGAGAGAGAGAGAGAGAGTGAGAGTGAGAGTGAGAGACTACAACCCGGCCCCTGTGCCAGCGGTTCGGCCGAACCGCTGGCACATGTACACTTTGTGGCAGCGGTTCTGACTGAACCACTGTCGCGTTCAAAATATTATTTTTTTTTTAATTTTGTTCTGACACCTATGACAGCGGTTCGGCTCGAACCGCTGTCATAGGTCCGAACCGAGTACCCCCTATTACAGCAGTTTTCAAAACCACTGTCATAGGTACGCTGTAATAGGGCTTTTTTGTGGTAGTGAGATCAATTCTTATTCTTCGAGATTTCTACTTCCTTCTAGATCTCCATTCAAAATTCTAAATATGAGTACCATCTCTGGGATCTAGAATCCAAGAAAAACGATCACAGAATGTTAGTTTCTAAAACATAAAATTCTTTATCTTATGCACCTCTTTCAAGAACCCTACTCATCGCCCTTCCTTGGAGCATGAGTGATGCTTGCCTCAAGCATACGACTTTAGGACTCTTAACTGAGGACTGTTCTCAAGTTTCCGAGTCAAGAAGAAGTTGGGCTAGTGATGATAATGTTCTCGAGCTTATAAATAAAATGGGTTATTTGTCTAACAAGAGAGATAATAACAATTCAGAAAATAAACCAAGTTTCAATTAGATAATTATATTATATTCAAGTGAAATTCGGACTTTAATCTTCACTTGGCTTCCACTACATTTTTTGAAATATTGCACTCCTACTGCAATAATTGAAAATCTCATTGGACTGATTTCGTAGTGGGTGATTGACTTCTTTAATAAATCCGGTGAGTTGCAACTCTTTGACGATATATGGCTCACTAGATTTATCAAAGTGGCAATCCTTGCCAGCCTCGTCTAATAGGCGATTCAATATCGTTTGGCTCATAGATCACGAGACCGCAACCCTCTATCGATATATAGGTTGTGATCTATCTGAACTTGGGCCCATCAACTCCTATCAATCTAATAGTTGAATTCCACCTTGCAACCCTCTGTCGATATATGGGGTGGAATTTGCTTCTATCGAAGGCATCTAATGCACTCATGAAATCTAAATATATACGTTAGTGCATAACCCCCACTTACTGTGAAGAAATTACGCATTAGATATGAATTTATCTTTCATAAATTTGATGGAGAGTTGGGACATCCAATTCCCGTTTCAAAAATTCAGTATTTAAAGATTGGGAGAATTTCGATTGCTCTAATTAAGGTCTCACTTTGCACATTAATTTCTTACGCGCAGATATGGATATAAATTAATGAAGCAGAAATCGCCTAGCAATTCTACCACACATGCTTTTCAAGGACTTCTACTAAATTGGGTCGAGCCACTGACCCAATTAAGGGTTAGGGGGCTTAAAAGATCTCCATCTAATGTCTAACTTCATGGCTCCTGACTCCAATCAGATCTTCTATCTTCGAGGCCCTAATCTAATTATTACATAAAAAACATCCTAGACAGATATCTATGAAAATAAGATACAAGCTGGGGGGCTCAAATCCAGACTGATACAACTCAAAGCAATAAACCTTAGTCCATGGAAGACATCCCACAATAAACACATCAAAGCATTTAAATAAACTATTTAACATTATGTTGGCATTAGAGTATATTAAATTCAAATTTCCATTTACACAAGATTAAAATCAATTTGATTATGACAAAATTAAATCCAATCTTAATTTTGATGGGAGGATTAAATCTAGTTTAATCAAAAGGTAAATTAAATCCAATTTAATTATGACAAAATTAAATCCAATTCTTGGGGGGTTGGAATCTTTCTATTCCATACATATTCGTTCCTGAGCTTTTTGACATGATGAGGATTAAATATAATTTAATCAAAGGGTAAATTAAATCCAATTTAATTATGACAAAATTAAACCCAATCTTAATTTTGATGGGAGGATAAAATCTAATTTAATCAAAGTGTAATTAATTTCTATTTAACTACCATGGGTAAATTAATCCAATTTGTTCATATAATCAGATCAAATATCATTATAGAGAGATTAAATTGAACGAGGAGATTAAATCTAATTTAATCATTTATGAATAATTCCAAAACATAGATACATAATGATCAAATCAAATTTCAATTTAGTTGAAAGGACGAAGTCCTCTTAAATCAAAGTTGAATTAAATCTAATTTAATTTTTATCATAATTCCAAATATAATTTAATTTTAATCATAAGTCCAAAATCAATTTAATCTTGATGGAACAATTAAATCTAATTTAATTTTAATCATAAATTTAAATATAATTTAATCTTGATGGAACAATTAAATCTTATTTTATTAACTCAATCTAAATCCAATTCAATTGAAATAAATTAAAACCAATTTAAATTAGACATAATTAAACTAAATCAAATCTAATTTAATCAAACAATTAAATCCAATTTAATAACTACAAAATTAAATCTAATTTAATTTTGATTTATTGATTAATTCCAATTTAATCAATTGTCTAATTTCACATTGGTATGTGGATTATATCAAATATTATCAACAAAACTAAATCTAATTTAAACGAAATTGAAAATCAAAAGGAAGAAGAGACCAATCTAATCTATATTTGGGTCTAACCCAATTATTCAAATGCGTTGGGTCAAATCCAATACATATATACATATATATATATATACATATATATATATATATATATACACTTGGGAAAAGCAAGAACCGCGCGTTGCGCGGTCAATAATGCCCAGACTTATATTTAAAAAATGAGTAAAAAAAATTGCATGCAAATGGTAAGTATATAATTTTCAATGGCAATATAAAAAGTGATTAAATATCAGTACGTTAAAAAAATAAAATTATTTTGACATCATTATTTTATATAAAATTATTCGTTGATATCCCATTGAAACCCGAATAGATTGTTTTACTTCATACACGTGAAAGTTGATAAAACAACACATATCGCACTCCTTAATATCGCTAATCAAAATCAAATACAAATTTTATAGTATGATAATGTTTCACATAAATAAGGTTGAACAACAACTTGTTCGGATACACTCGACTCATTTACATCATTATAAATACTATATCAACGTTGATTGGTGGGTCTTAAAGTTAATCATTACAATGACCAATGGTGGGTAATCATTATTGATTTTTCTATAATTTTTATTCGATGGGGGTGTTAAAGTGAATTTGTTTTCTTCCCAAGCCTTCTTTTCTTGTAATTAAGCTGAAAAAATCTCATCCTTAGCCTCTTTGTTTTTTCTTCCAATTGCATATCTGGAATCTCTTCAATTAAATTCATCTCTTGTTCCAATTTCTGCAACTCTCTCAACTTCCCATCTCCTTCCTCTTTTTCCAATTCGTGGACATTCTTGATTAGGGTTTGAAGGCTCATGAGTTTTCTATGAGACCATCTGCTAATTCCCAATTCCCTGCACCTTTCCTTTAAAAGTGTTACTCCTACATTCAATTCTTTTGCTGCTTGTTTTATTGGCATGTAAAAATACTGTGAAATCGTTTTCCTCGACAACGTATTCAGTACTTCCCTTGATCTGTTAACTTTTTTCTTTTCTTTATTCGCATGTAAATTCTCATCAAATATCACCATTGCCGCGTTATTGGTAGAGTTATCAAATAGCAATTGTTGCTGTTTTAGTTGATCTTCAAATCCTGTTATCACTTCATTCCCAGAGTTGCTCCACAGTAGTTCTGAAATTAAACACAAGAAGAAAATAAAAATGGAACTATATATTGTATATATTGAAAATAATAATATTTTTTAAAAAGTTGATATTTAATTACCTGGAATGTTAAAAGTAGGGTTATGTTGCGGACTGAAAGATGAATAAAAATGGTCATTTACTATCATCTCCCTCAAAGGAACAACATGAAATATAGTTTCACAAATGGAAAAATCGGGTTGTAAATTCCAATCACTACTATAATCAGATAATAATCCACTGTTTTGCCCAGTTTCCATCGTAATTTGATGATGAAAATGAAAATAATTTTTGGTTTTCCGATAGGGGTGGTCAGTGGTGGCAAAAACATGGGATTATATATATCTATATATATGGAAGAGAAGACGTTTCTGGTTTTACTCAGGCTCCTTGTCCTTTAATGTCAAGAGTCGTGTGACTGTGGTCACTTTAATGTCAAGAGACTTCGTTTCCTTTAATGTCAAGAGATGTCGTGTCCTTTAATGTCAAGAGTCGTGTGTTTTTTTAACTTTAAAAAGATATATGTATCATTAAATAATGTCTAATAATATGCTTATATTTAATAATAATTCTTTGTACCATAAAGTTGTTTCCTTAGTTCGATGAAAGATATTGAGCATATTTTGAAATTCCATATCCTCAATAAAGGTTAACCAAGTTATTTGGTCTCAACAAAGGTGAACGGATCACATGGTATAATATATATACATACATACATATATATATATATGACATTAATTTAAATTTAGCACACTAATGTGTACATAGATGATAGGACCACATATATCCAAATGGAATAAGATAACATATAAAGAAACTACCACATTGTCAATTGGGTCCATCGTTTCATTACATTGTCTTTCTCTTTTATCACTATTTTTTTACCTAATAAGCGAAATATCCCCTTACTTATAATCTAAGAGTAAAAAAGAGAAAAATAAGAAAAAGATACAGTAGTTACCTTTTTTTAAATATAGAAAATAAATTTTTATGCAAGTTTGTCCTATTATATAAAAAATATTCAATTTATAATTTAAAAAATTAAATTTAGAAATTCTAAGATATACGTAACAAATTATTTGTACATCAAATAACTTTGATATTTAAATTTAGGAATCCATAATTGAAGTACCAAATATTGAGATTTTTCAAAATAATAAATCTTAGGATGAAAAAAATCGAGTGTAAGAAAATTCATGTGGAACTCCTATTCAAAGAGAGAAGAAAATGTCATTCGATAGAGTAAACAAACTCTCATACGAGAGAGAAAATAAACAGAGTATAAACAGTGGTTAGTCATAGAAACAACCATGGAACGAGCTACAATTTGTAATAATGGACTTAGTTTTCTTTGTGACAATATAATTTTTCATGTTATGGGAAGGTTATCATGGTATGCATGCATTGTGGAGGAAGGCCAATTGGGTCTTTTAGCAAAATATTTTTAACATTGTTAGTATTCCATCCCTATTCTTTTATTTGATATTAACCTAAAGTTGTTTCCTTATCTCGATGAAAGATCTTGGGCAGATCTTGAAATTCCATATCCTCGATAAAGGTTAATTAAAGTTAGTATAACTAAAATTGGGTCCATCGTTTCATTTCATTGTTTTTTTCTTTTATCACTATTTTTTTGTCTAATAAGCTAAATATGCCATTACCAATAATCTAAGAGTAAAAAAGTGAAAAATAATAAGAAGATATTTTTTAAACATAGAAAATAAATATTGATTCAAGTTTGTCCTATTGTATAAAACATATTCAATTTATAATTTAATTTAACTTTAAAAAGATATATCTATCATTAAATAATGTCTAATAATATGGTTATGTTTAATCATAATTCTTTGTACCATAAAGTTGTTTCCTTATCTCGATGAAGATATTGGGCAGATATATGGAGTTACGGATATGGTCCACTTTTTTATGATGTACAGTTTTCTTTCAAAACTCTCACATCCTTAAATAAGCAAATACAATTAAAGATAATACTAAATATTAAACTACATCTTCGTTCCTCCTTGCTGTACCTCACTTAATCATTAAAATATTATTGATAACAACTTAATTATTAAATACAACTAAGGATAATAATGATGTTCTTTTTCCGTCTTGCTGCTCGTCACTTATAATTAAAATATAATTGATATCGACTGAAATGATTAGCATAGTCAGTCTGTTGAGATTAACATATAATTGTTATCCACTTACTGAACTGATTAGCACATTCAGAATCTCTTCAATCAACAATTTCAGCTCTGCAATATGCGTCATACAATGCAAATTGCTCAAGAAACCAAGCAAGGGATCTAATGTGGCGGTGGTCACCCAACACAAATTCTACCCATAATTAAAGTCTATCTAATCACACCACTAACCCCACTAATCACACCACTATCTCCACTAATCAAACCACTAACTCCACTAAGAATCATAACAAAAGAAGACTTCCCAAACCCTAAACAATCAATTATAAAAAATATTCAATTTATAATTTTAAAAATTAAATGTAGAAATTCTAAGAGTCGTGTGTCTTTTTAACTTTAAAAAGATATATCTATCATTAAGTAATGTCTAATAATGTGCTTATGTTTAATAATAATTTT
This sequence comes from Buddleja alternifolia, assembly GCA_019426215.1. Lineage (NCBI taxonomy): Eukaryota > Viridiplantae > Streptophyta > Magnoliopsida > Lamiales > Scrophulariaceae > Buddleja > Buddleja alternifolia. The sequence goes on along the minus strand of CM033398.1, from coordinate 3,022,519 downwards.
TTGTACCCTAAAGTTGTTTCCTTATCTCGATGAAAGATTTTGGATAGATCTTGAAATTCCATATCCTTGATAAAGGTTAATTAAAGTTAGTATAACTAAAGTTAGTGAGGATCAGAGTATAATTCAGGTTAATTAAAGTTAGTGAGGATCAAAATTGAACAATATCTTCCTCCACCAAACCCTACAAAGAATTTTCAGAGTATAAACAGGTAATATTTGTTAGGATCATCTTCTACGAAAAAGAGGAGATATAAACAGGGGAGACAGGGGATCATCTTGCACGAGTAGAAACAGAGTATAAACAGGGAATTCAGGGGATCATCTTGCACAAGTAGAAACAGAGTATAAACAGGGTTAGTTCATATAAACAACCATGGAACGAGGTACAATTTCTAATAATGAACTTAGTTTCCTTTGTGAGGATATAATTTTTCATGTTATGGGAAGGTTATCAAGGGATGCATGCATTGTGGAGGCTGCCCGATTAGGTCTTTTATCAAAATATTTTCAACATTGTTGGTATTCCATCCCTACTCTTTTATTCGATATTAACCGTTTCGAACAAAGGGGTTATCATGGTTTAGATTTTATTCATTTTGTTAATCGCACTATACTTGAACATAATGAAAGTGTGGTTGAAACTTTGAGCTTTGAGTTACCAATGGAGGCCGAGGCATTGCATTCGATAAGGCAAGAGTGGGTGGCTTTTGGAATAGATCATTCTGTGCGCATACTGAAATTAGTCGGTCGGTTATCCACTTCACTCCCCAACGGTCTGTTTTTCTCACAAACTGTTATTCAGTTAAAATTATATCTACCGAACTACATTGTTAGGTGGGAAGATAGATATAATTTATGAAATTTAAAAAGACTCATATTGAAGTACATTGTGCTGTATGATAACACATTTTCTTTACGTCTTGGAAAATGGTGTCCTCAGTTGAATGATTTGCAGTTATTCAATTGTGATTTTAGAGGACTAACAGAATTTCAGGCATATTTGCCTTCTGTAAAAATATTTAAGATGACATTCAATCGAGCCCAAGGAAATGTGAATATAAAAGTACACTTCCCCAATGTAGATGTCCTTGTTATTTTATTGAAACAAGATGAACAGGGTCCCGGGCATTTACAAGTAATGGGGTCGTTAGCTCGTTCTCTACAGTGGATAGTACACCGTCATGTACAATACATCGGATCAACTTGCTCAACATATCGACTACTTTGAGAGTTTGTAAAAATGACGAAAGAATTGCTGTCCAGCGAACGAGCACGTGTGCCGGTTGATTTTGTTAGGGTATATCTATATATCATTGTTTGAATAACTGCAAATGCTTTTAAGAAGTTTTTTTGATTTTTTTTAATTGTTTGTTTAGAGGTTGGCGCATGTGGAGTCTCTACATCGCATTATGGCGAGGTATTTTTTTGTTAATATGCACCGTCTAGAGATCAGGTCTTCGAAGCTGCTTGACAATCTTGCTGTCACATTGGTGCTCATCAGTAGATGTACAGGCTTGAATAAACTTAAAGTCGATTTGGTGGTAATATTTTAAGTTTTATTGTTTGTGGTTTATTAGTTATTACATGGTTTATTAAACACGTTTTTTGTTTGGTCTTCTAAAATAAAATTGTAATTGACTTAACATGTGTAGGGTGCACCATGGAAAAATGCGGGCATTAGTGTATCCAACTACGTAAAGGACTGGAAGTTGCAAACAATGGGATTGGAGTCATTGAAAGAGGTCACGATATTCAACTTCTCGAGTTCTGATTGCGAGCTAAGCTACATTTTGTACGTGTTGTCGCAAACAACTGAGTTGGATACACTAAATATTTACTGTGTTAATCAATTTTTTGATGATGTAATTGGTGTGTATAAGAGGGCATCAATTAGAGCGTATGAAGGTACCGCGTCAAAAAATGTGCAAATTCGTTTCATAAAAGGGGCTTACCCTATAATAAGAGTAGAATGAAAATTGCACAATAATTTTACAGTAGTTCGAAGCATCAATTTGATCCAACAATGTACTTAATTTGAATATGAATGTACGAGGTCAAGCAAGTTGCACAAGGGCACTTAATTTCACATTCTTTGCCAAGATGTTTCATAACGAAAATTATAAATGAATCAACTCCAAAAAGTTCTCACCCAGTTCATTTTAATTAACAATTAGTAAAACTAACATAAACAAATTCTAAGCAACATCCATAGTTAATAAGACCGCAGCATTCGATAATTGCATTTTAAAGGCCAAAAGCATGAACAAATAATTAACCGAGTATTATAGAAGATGGATACACAACACTATTAATCCAAAAGAGTGAGGTGCAAAATAGTAGTTTGGCAAAAAAGCCCAAAAAAAATCCAACTCCATGGCCTAAGGAGTGGTTATTTACATTGGATTCATGCCCAAGATCAAGTCCTTTTCCGCTTGGAAGACCGTATGATGGGTACATGTTCATCATCGGAATCGGCTACACAAAGATGCTTGATGTTGCTCTAACAAAGATGCTTGATGTTGCTCTGTGGACCGTGCCGCGTATCTCTGACGGCGCACTCGATTCTTAGCATCTCGATCCATGCACACAACAATCTCTAAACACTTTGGTGCGGTAATCCAAACAGGTAATATACCGCAAAATGACGCATGCCAACAAAAAAAAACCCGCATGAATACCAGTTACAAACATGGAACACATAGGCAGCCAAAACCAAACAAGCACCATCCAACCTAACCCAGTTAAGACACCCCAGAGGCATGACCACGTTCGATCATAGCAAAAGTATCAGGGAGAAACAGGAAAAATCTTCGAGTTTTCATTTTTTAAATAAGAAAACATGATTGTTTTTTATATTCCTTAGCGTGAAATTTATGACTAAATGTGCAGCCCTGGCTACAAAAACTTTTGTAAGGTTTAGGGCAGCGTAGAAAGTTTAAGAATCACCAAATAGCAAGAACTTGCACTCCTCGCATTTCCGTCACACAATGGCATCACAAATGATAATAAGATTATTATCAACCGCCTTGTAGCCAGCCCGAAGCTGGGTCGCAATGAGAAAAGCAAGGTTGAAGAATATAGTTTAGAGATTCTAAAGCGCACAATGCACACTATTGTGCATCCTCTATATACTTATAATTGAACAAAAAAAAAATTAACAGACAATTGACTATGTAAAACATAAATACTATGACGATTTGATTAGATACTTCTCGTAGCCACACGACTAATTAGCACGCATAGTAACCTGTAAACGTAGGTTAAAGGTGCATAAAGAAATGGACAGTTCACCAAATAATATGGAGTTTCAGTTCGAGGTCGAGACAGCCCGAGTGCACATGTAAAGTAAGACAACTTCTTAACATATATAATCGTATAGTAAGATAGATTACTATATAACTCGATAAACATCTTTATTTTAGGACCCTCTGTTTTTTTTAAGAGACCTTTATTTTAGGGACTGAATTCGATATTTCAATGTTTTGAACATCAACTTCACCACTTGAATTAAATCTCGTCCAATTAAAAATTAGTGAGGACAAGAAGGAAGTTTAATAGAAAGTAATTCTTTATGAATTTTTTTTCCTAAGAGAGAGACATAATGTGTGAGAAGAAATAGAAAAGAAAAAATATTATAAATGAAGAAATTGATTGAGGCACTTGTCATAATTTAAGAATGAAAATGAATTCACCAAATTTGACAGCACAAGTAGTTATTCTAGGAATCTCATATTTTATTTAATAGTATTGATTATCAGAGATGATTCTCCTATAGACCAGGACCAAGAATTCTGATTGATCCAAGTTTAATGTGTGTGGGGGGGGGGGGGGGGGGGGGGGGCAATCATCCATGTTACAAGTTACAACTAATAAGGGATAATAATTTATGGCAAATTCAATTTCGAAAATTGGTATTGATTGAACAAGTGCAATTTGAAAGTGGAATGAATTGTAGTTGTAAATTAGGGCCGAAAGATGCATCACACTACTTAATAGTTAATATTCAATCTGAAATCAATTGTTAAAATCTCATATTGTTGAACACATATTTTACTTTTTTGGAAAAACGATCATATTGTTTTATTCAATAAAAGTTTACGGTACAAATGTGTATCCAATCAATTTGAGGCATTCGTTAAAGATTGAGACTAAAATTGAACATACACATATTTATTGGACGAAAAGTGTGATTTACCCAATAAATCCCTAAAATACTGTTCAATCAAAACACCCCCCATACACTAAATTTTCATTCGAAAAACTACAATTGATTAATTTTAAATTTAGGATGCTAAGGGCGTTTAAGTTCATAAATTTATTAACCCTACATGTTGGGGGTTTTGGAATAAAAAGTTGACGGAATTAAGATGTTAAAGATAAGCTCTTTAAAATTGGCTAGAAATTCTAACTTAATTATTTCCTAATGTCTTAAACAAACTTTTTAAGTTTGATCATCTTAACCATATAAATGCTATTATGTATACACCTTATAATCTTAATTATTAACCTTATTTTATATGTCCATACATTATAAATGTTTTTTTTTTGTTACTTATAAGATGTTCAAATTAGTAATTCTTATATGCTCTTTAACTTATAAGATGGTGTTTGGAGTAAGAAACATTGGAGGATGTTCGGAATAAACTTAACCGTACACTCTATATTGTCTTTTCGTTTGAAGAACCAACTTTTTGTTAGAATGTTTATTCAAATATGAAGAATATTATTATTTTGTTTCAATATTTACTATGTTTGAATTATAATTTATGATTTAAATCTAATTATCCAAACAAAAAAAATTACTAAAAAAAATTTATATGTAAAAAATAAATAAAATAAGTACACTTTTTGTAATTCAATATATCATCCCATCATCACGTGCTCTTTTACCGAATTCTGTCTCCGGTGTAGACAGTGCTCGTAAGAAGAAAAGAAAAATTATAAAAAGAAATAGTCATAATTCCATATTTGTTTGTGAATCTAGCTTGGGTAGCTTATAGTTTAGCTTCTAGTTTAAAATTACAGAGTTTATTAGTCTTTCTAATTTCAATTCTTCTATTGTTATATAGCATATTTTTATCCTTTCTTCTCTTTTATTTTTAATTTTTTCCTGTAAAGACTAATTTCAAGTTTCAGCAATCTTTTCTATATAAAATTTATATATTTTTGTATACATTTTTTATATTAAAATTTTTTAGTGTATATATTTTTATGTATATATATATATTACCTAATTATATAAGTGGTGTGTTAGTGTGTTAGTGATGTGTTAGTGTGTACATTTATATTGGAATAAAAATAAATAAAAACAATTTTGACGACCAAAAACTACTATAGACAATGAAAAATGGGTAAAAAAAATTAAATAAAAATTGGTCAAAAACCGTTCATGGCCATTCCCACTTATAAAATATAAAATATGTTATATATATATAAATTACGTGTTAGTGTGTATATTTATATATTTTTTATATTAAATTTTTTTAGTGTATATACTTTTGTATAATATATATGTGTTAGTGATAGTGGTGTGTTAGTGTGTATATTTATATATTTTTGCATATATTTTTTATATTAAAGATTTTTAATGTATGTATTTTTTTTGTATATTACCTAATTATATAAGAGTGTATCCAACATCCAAAATGCAAAAACAAAGGAAGCCATGAAAATTGTAAAAATTAAAAGAAAGTAACAAACATTTACAACTCTTGGAAGAGAAAAGATACCTTGCTTCACAACCTTTAGAAGATTTTGAAAAGTAGATGAATATCTATCAATAAAAAGAGGGGGGAAAATCAACAATCAGCAAGAGGAGAAGAAACAAGAAAAGAAGATAGAATATGTCTTACACAACCTTGGTACACTTTTGGAAGATGATAATGGACTAACAGAGGGTAACTTTTATAGACAAAGAAAAAAGGGTAAAAAAACTTAAATAAAAATTGGCCAATAACCGTTCAACGAATTCAGTAAAATCACAATTATATGTACGTGCATGATGGAATTCACGTGGGTTTTCATTCTTCATTATATTTATAGTTGTAATTGTCCAGAAACTCAAAATCCCAAATGCTAAAATAAATGGTCAGTTACTTGTATGTAAGAAATTGGAGGGATTCCTAAAAGCAGACATCTTCATTTAGCAAGATTTCGTATTTTCCCCTGCTCAAACTATATAATTATAGTTTAGTTGGCCTTAATTATGGAAGCAAGCTTATATCAAATCATCACAGAGGTTATAAAATATCATGTAAAATTGAGACCATAATCATGAAATTAATGTTGTCGGAGAAATAGATGGGTTTTTTTTTATTATAACTTTTTTGTTCTTTATGTGAAATTCGTTAAAATTAGATTAGCATGATATCGATTATTTGAAGAAAAAAAATTATTTTGTGACTGAATACTTGCATATTGTATTTTTAGATAATGAGAGGTCTTTGTGAGTTTTAGGATTCTAAATTTTTTATATATTTACAATTATTTTTAATTATTTAAGTCAAAAACCACAAGATTGTAGACAACCATTAGAGAGTGACAATGCAAAGTAAATTATTTTAAGTTTCCCCAACATTCGGAAATTTGCTTGACAAAATTGTATAAAATTAATCATTTTTTTCGTCGGTAAAGTGGAATGATTTTGATGCGTAAAAGACTGATGTTACAATTTATGTCCTTTTGGTTTTGTCAAGTGCATGTATGCAGGAAGACAGATACATTAAACATTAATGCAAAGCCATGAAACTCATTCAGAATGAATAAAAAGGAAGCCATGAAACTCGTTCAAAACGAAAAGAAAGTAACAAACCTTTACAAATATTGCAAGAGAAAAGATTTCTTACTGCACAACTTTTAGAAGCTTTTGGAAAGTAAATGAATATCTATCAACAAAATCGGAAAAAAAATCAACAAACAGAGAGTATGTCTTTCACGAAAAGAAGAGGGAATAACTTTCAACAATAATGCAGGGGGCTGAAGTGTATCAATAAATTGTTAAGTAACGACGAGTATGTAAATTTTCTTCACTTGAAGTGGAAGGATAGACTCCAGAAACCGAGAGAGAGAGAGAGAGAGAGAGAATTTTGAGACAATTTTCTATATCCTCATTCCACGTACAATTTCAAGTTTTTAAACAACTGAATCAACAATTTATCCTAAAATAATGGAAGCACTATCTCTAATTGCCTCCACAATCATCACTCCACTAAAAACATGGTGAAATAATTAAACTAATCCTATAGAATAAAAATACTAAATTAATTATCCTAACATAATGGAAGCACTATATCTAGTTGTATCCACAATCGGCGGTCAACTAATGGTGAAATAATTAAACTAATCCTATAGTGAAATAATTAACATCCTCAAATTCTTTAATTTCTTTGATCCAAATTAGTACTCTAAATTATTATAATGACACTTCATTATCTTTCTCATTTTACTACATGGACAACCCTTCAATGTGGAAATAAAGTTATCAATCTTAAATTACACATTTAATTAAGCTATGTTTGTTTTAGGGATATTTTTTAGTTTGAATTTTGAAATTTTTTCGAGAAATGCATAATACAAAAGTTTGTGTGAAAATGATGTGGTGTGTTTGGTGTTTGTTTATGTTTTCTGAAAATGGTTGAAATTTGTAATATGTATCAAATCAATGGTGATATATTAACGTATGATGTGTTGAATGATTGTGTTAGTTATTTATATAATCATTATGTGAATAAAGAAATAATAAAATATGAATTAAAAATTGTAAATTATGAAAAAAAACAAAAATAATGATTGAAGTAAATGATTTTGATTAATGATTGTGTAAAGTAATAGATATAGTAAGTTATAAGTAGCTATATACGGGATTTAAAAAATTGAGTTGAAAAAAGGTGAATTTAGATGAAATTATGTTGTGTTATAATTTATTAAGATTTTGTAATTTAAAATATTGAAAACGGAATTTGAAAACATAAACAAACAAGGCATTAGCTTTCGCCTTCACCAAATAATTTTTTCTCTTTTAGTTTTCATTTGTTTAGTCAACAGTATAAAGATCAACTGAAGCAAAACAAATAATTTACGTTACACTAAATCATTCTCTATAAAAATTAAATCTCTTTAACATTTGAAGTGTAAGAAAGATATATTCTCAGAATTTGATCCAATTTTCCATGGTGATACAATTTACATGGGGTGAATGAAGAACAAGGGGACAAAAATTAGAAGCTATCTGTAAGTTTTTCTTTCCATAGCTATATCGAACAATGTGACCTATGTGAGCTTTCCATTTTTTGAAATTTATGTTTCAATTTCCAAACTGCAACTCAAGATGGCGTCAATACATTGAAATATGTATGAAGATTAAGAGTTTAATTTAACAATTGGTACTCCAAATCGCAACAGAACCATGGTAGCAAGAAACCAAATTCCATATCCTCATAGGTGTGCAATCATCCTCTATCCAGCAAAGGAAATTCCATTGTATATGCACGAAATTTACATTGTAATATGCACGGGAATCAAGATCAATGATTATTATAAAGTAATGTCACCGAAATTACTTCTTTGCAAATATATTCTATTTACGACACCATTAAATAGCTTTTAATTGACCTTCATTATTCCACCTACTACCATTATCTCGATTACTCAAAAGTCAAATTCTTTCAATTACTCAATTCCGATTTGGGGAACCATGTTATGAAGCAAAGACCGCTACGCCAAACACGAGCCTCCTAACACAATCGACTGATTATATGTCGATAGATTACACCAGTTCGAAAAGTGCAAGGCCATAAGGTGGTTTGCCATAACTCTGGGAACAAACTTCCCCCAAAGTGGAGGAGCAGACAATCCCCTTAGTTCCTCAGGGTCCAAACAAAGAACAAGCTCCACCAACAATCGCTCATTTAACAAGGGGCCAGATCTTCGATACCTAATCTATGGAGTCAACAAATTTTAAAAAAGTCACATTTAAATACATTTAAACATATCGGATCACATAATGAAAGTATCGTTACCAAATTATGAAAATTTCCAGGCAACTCGGATAATATAGACCATTTTTTTCATTTTCTTGATTCTCCACTAATGATGTAACTACTCTACTAAACTTCATTTCAAATCCATTTACTAATTAATAACAAAACATATTGCAAATTAAGGCAGATTCACTAATTCAAAATCTCAATCTTCCTTCTCCCATTAGCTACTATCTTCAAGCTAGATTTAAATCCTTTTAAGACTAACTTGCATGAGAAGCATCTCTCTTCATAATAGCAGCAAATTGAGTCGGTCAATATTTTAAAACGAATTCAGCTATTTTAAAGAACAAAAAATATTGTTTCCAACTCTTCCCAACGCAAGAAAAAATGAAATTGAAAGGACATGAGAAATTACTCCGCTGGACAAGCCCTCGAGAAACTTGATCTTTTTCTCAATCTCAATCCCTCGAGATTTCAGATTTTCATATGCAAATGTTTTTTTTAAAAAAAATAGCCATGCCTTTTTAAATACATGATAATAAGAAATAAATCCCCAAAATACAAATAAAAGATGAATTGGAAAATTATGATGTAGGCCAACAATCTTTGTAGTTTATATATGATATTAAAACCATTAATCATCCAAAAAATAAAGAATTTTGTAGTAAATCGAACCTCTTGGATTGTCAGGGATGAGCATATAAGATGTGAAGATGTTCTTCATAAAAGTTATTGAACTTCTCTTCTTATTTCAGTAGCTTTTCTAGGCAAACCTCGCAAAGCCATGTAAGCATTTGAACATTCCATTATACTGGTATTACACGAAAAGGCAGATATTATTTTTTAGAGAGAGATTATCAATATATAAAATTTTTTTTAGAGAGAGATTATCAATATATAAGATATTGTATGATCTGTAATTTTACCTCATTTTATGAAGTAGAACACCATGTAAGAATATCCATGATCTTCACAAATTTTATTCAACTATGGATTTATTCCATAGTTGTCAACATTTAACCTCCAGAGCAGCACTCTGAACTCTTAACAAGTTCGCATTAACTTAGATTAACAGCTCAGAATATGTAGCAGGCAAAATACATCACATACGTAGTTTACCGATGAATATGGCCTAAACGAAACACAAAGGGAATAATTAAACCAGGAAGTCTAGCAATTCATTATCATATGCCATTTTTTACCTCATCATTAGATTGTTCTTGTTGCAAAACACCGAAAAAACATCTCTCTTAAATGCTTGCATAAACAAAATTGAAGTAAAATTTGTCAATATATTTTTTTATTCTTGAACGCCAATGAATAATAGAGAAGTCTCACCTCTTTTTCCCTTGTTCTTATTCTGATGGAAAATACCAAGCCTTCTGTTAACATCTCGGATGTAAGCCCCTCTCTTGCACCTCAGATTCAGAGAAGAATGATTTTACCCCTTGCGTTTATGCTGAATAATATTGAAAACCATATATGCACACTAATTCAATTAGACTCTAATATTAACTAATTCAATTAGACTCTAATATTAACAGACACAAACAAGGAAAGTTCTAATTCAAAATCCCATAGTTTGAAGCAACATCCAAGATGAGAGTTGATGGAGATATACCATTGCCAATCAACTCCCTCAACTACTCTCCATTCAAAAGAAGAACTATATACCAATCTTGCTTTGGGAGGTGAATGATTCGTCATTAGAACGATCAGGAAGAGGCACAATAAGTTTTCACCACTTATATAGTTGACCCATAAAGAGTATTAAATTAACATAAAATAACATACCTTCGGATTTGAGATAGGCACTGCTCCAGGGTGATCTGCAAAGAATTGATTATCCTCTCGAAGATCTGAAATGAATTGAGGTATATTTATCAAACTGAATAATTTTCTTCAATTGAATCCTAAACACACAAGGCAGTAACTTAAGATCACTTAAGAACAGTACTCTAGAAAAAGATATAAACATGAGATCCAAAATTGAGATCCATAAAAGGCTTAAAGGTATTACTTTCTGATACCGATAAAATCATCAAAAGTCAAGCGTATCACAGTTGGTTCCGATTTCCAACACATCTTCAGCTGTGTAACCTCAAATTTTCTCCGTGGTTCTACGGAACCAAAGCGAAAACCATATTTACACAACCAAATTTAATTATTAATTAGAAGACAACAATTTTAACAGACAAGAGAGGGACAATGAAGATTCAAACTAAAAAAGAATACCAAAGCGAGCTTGGTAAACAGGATGAAAGTCCGAGAAAGTGTCGTCCTTTTTAATCTGAAACACAAAGAGTGACATGAACAAAACTCAATTTCAGATCTTCCTTCTCGATCCATACCCAATTCTTCAAACTTCAAAATTCGCCGACTGATTCAATAAGAATGAAACAAATTTCAGCTTATGTACTGCGCTCCTATACGTATCACAACTAGAATAGAACTTGCAAAATTAAAGTTAAATTTAAATTTTAAAGACCCCGGAAGACAAGTGAGGGAATCAAATTATTAAATATCAATTTCAGAAATAAAAATTGTGCACCGTGATTGCACGAAGCTTCTAGAAAATCGAAATTCCTCAAACCTAATAGCACAAAATTAAATAAAATCACGACAAAAAATACAAAAAAAAATAATAATAAACAACACAACACAATTGAATCAAAGGAAAACAAAATAAAACTTTCAGAATAAGGACCCTTAAATCCCGAAATCCCGAGCAATTAACTCTTCCAATTTAACGTTACCTCCTCCCTTCCAAATTGCCAATCGCATGTACAGAAAAATATAGAGTGATATACTGATACTACAGTTATATTAAAGGGAAAGGAAACCTGTATAATTAGGCGAGTTCTTATGAGTCGACACAAGAACAAGCTGAAAAGGTGGATCTCATGAAGAAAAAATCCGATATATCTGTTTCTGCAATTAAAAAAGAAGAATTATGTAAGCGATTAGATTGTTAGAAATAGAATTGCTCACCCAGCCAAAACTCACCATCCTCTTAGCGCAGTCGGTGAACTCGGATCTGAAAGAAGAAAAAATACAGTCAGAGGAAAGAGAAAAATTGAGAGATAAGAGATGGGTGTGGGTGGAGAATGGAGAGAGAGAGGGTGGAAAATGAGGCGATAAGGCTGGGAGAAAAATTGAGGAGATAAGGCATCAACGGTTCGATGCTGCCAAGTGAAAATCGACGACTGAGAAGGCCTGCGCAAAACGGCGTCGTTTTATGTACTGCAAAAAAAAAAAAAAATACAGCGCGCTAAATGACAACGAACTTGACGACCAAAAGTACTGTAGAGTCAGAGATTACACATGCAACAGCGCAGTGAGAATGCCAATGAAAGCCGGTATACACAAATAGAGGCACCCTACCTTCGGCGGGATGATTGCATGCATATTACACGCTTATATGTGTGTAATGTGTGTATATTTATATATTTTTTATGTTAAATTTTTTTAGTGTATATACTTTTGTATAATATATATATGTGTTAGTGATAGTGGTGTGTTAGTATGTATATTTATATATTTTTGCATATATTTTGTATATTAAAGATTTTTAATGTATATACTTTGGTATAATATATATGTGTGTTAGTGATAGTGGTGTGTTAGTGTGTATATTTATATATTTTTGTATATATTTTTATATTAAAGTTTTTTAGTGTATATACTTTTGTATAATATATATGTGTGTTAGTGATAGTGGTTTTTTAGTGTATATACTTTTGTATAATATATATGTGTGTTAGTGATAGTGGTTATTTTTGTATACATTTTCAGGGAAGGAAAGCAAGGGCAGATATGAACGGACGACGTCGTTTTGGCAATTGGTTGAAGGGAAAAAACCAAAAAGAGCCACGTCAGCATGGACGACCAATATTTACTGTAGCATTGTTATTCACTCCTATTAAGTATGGTAATATATATATATATATTCATTTCCTTGCTGGGCAAACCCAGTTTTCGATGGGCCCAGTCCAGCGAGTGGAATGATGCCCTAGGCCTAACCTAGCGTTTAACTCATGCGCTGGGTCAAGCCCAGTGCTATCATTAATATATCTACGCTGGGCCAAGCCCAACACAACTTATTAATGTGTTGGGCCACGCCCAACACAACTTATTAATGTGTTGGGCCACGCCCAACACAACTTATTAATGTGTTGGGCTAAGCCCAACAGTGGATTAAATTAAACATGTTGGGGCTTGGCCCAACAAAATATATGTTGGTACACATCCCAACTCATTTTCAGACAATAGCCCGTTAGGGCTACTATTCTTCTTCCTTCCGTACCGCGCTGTCATCGGACACTTGGTGCCTCGCCGTGAAATCGCCCGTGATGGAGGCGGCTCCCAGTCCTGCGACCTTCACCTTCACTTGGGTGATCGAGCAAAGCACATGGCGGGGCTTCCTTGCGTCATTTGCGTAGTGATGAAATAGAAATTGGCCGTGAAACTATTGCAACCGGTGATTTTCGAGCAGCTCCTGGCGTCGGACGGCGACGTCATCTCCGTTGAAAAAATGCGCTGACTTCGCCATCCACTGAGGGACCAATTTCAGCAGATTTTAGTGGTGTTCTCAGCGTACTCCGGCGTCGGTTTTCATGGCCTCAACCGGTCATGTTCCCGGCGATATCAGCGTCGCCCAAGGCAACGTAGAGCGGCGCATTTACCGCCGCCCTTATCAAGACACGGCGGCGCGTCCATTGATGCCTCCCATGTCACTGCTAGAGAATTTATTGCACCTGCCTTGAAGGTGCTGTGTTGCGAACAATGATTCAAAATCAATTTTCAATCCAATCTAATTTTTCCAAGATCCATTTATTAAATTATTCTGGATTTTTACCCAATAAATCCAATTCAAAATCATTAATAAAATTGTTCTAAACATATTTATTAACAATATTCACATTCAATTCAAAATTAAATCCACCAACATAATCATATACGCGTAAGATTATTAAAGCCATTAAAGTTCGCTCTGATACCACTGTTAGCAATCCGATCAGATGCGCAGCAGAAGACAAACAATCATGGATTCCTAAAGCCGAATCACTTTATGGAGTTTAATAATTTTATATAAACAGAAACAAGAACACAACGATCTACCATTATTAAAGCGTGATTTGTTTCTTGATCTACTGTATACACAATAGCAATCCTTGGGACTCCTGCCTCTAGATATCACGCCGGAATAAGACTTGAAGAAAATCCACCTCCTCTGGCTCCACCATGGCCGATGGCTATGAAGGAAGGGGAGAGAGAAATTTCTCTTCTTCTTTCTTTGTTGTCAAGTTTATTATGAGTGACTTAGGTTTTTCATCTAGGTAGTTAGGTATATATAAAGAGTGATGGACTTGGAATTAATAAATTCCATGAGCCCATCAAACTCCCTTGTACATGCCTAATCCATCCTAAATTGGGCCAAAATTGACTTTCAACTTAGTCCAATTATTAATTAAGTCCAATATATTTTAATCCAATTAACATATGATATTAATTAATATTAAGCATCTAAATTAAATAATCAAATTATTAATTTAGATTAGGATGACCATAATAAATACATCTAACCTTATTATTAATTTATTTCCATTAATCTAATTAATCAAATAAATTAATTTGTCCATCAAATGACAAATTACCCAATTTATGTTATTTGACAGCGAATGAATTTTTTCGCTTAATTCCTTGAAGGCACGACTCTCTAGGTTTGTCTCAATTGGCATTGAGAGGAGACGAAGGATGTCAGTGTCACCTAGACAGTCTCGTGGACTCTCATCGAAACCCAATTGAGATCAAATGTAATAGATCATATATGAACCTTTAGGTCACAGACACCCTAGGAGTATAAGTCTATCACTGTAACATCTCAATTGAGTGAGAGTCATGAATTATGTCAAACTCACAGAACTCGATGTTGTGCTCAATGAATCATAGTAAGATAAAATTACTAAACTACCCTTGTGTACAAAACACAAGTTAGTTCTCCTGCTTTGGTCAAAGACTTATAATTTCATTTACCTACGATTGCACAGAACGTTGATTCGTTACTACCCGAGACAGTGAATCTCATATTGGCAATCACCGAACAATTGCCACTTGAATTTCTGAACCGCACTTCGAGGTTGATCCCACAAAAGGGTGAATTGGATCTAACTACTCTAATAACTCGTTTAGTGTCATAAGTCCAATCTTCGTGAATCCTCAAGTCTAAGGCTCATGCATACTAACGTGACCAGTAATTTAATCATTAACAGTCAACGAGTAATTACCCATGTGATTGAATTACGGCGAGCCGTGTTCAAATATATCAGTTTCATTGCTATAGCTATGACCAAGCTCCCACCATCCAAAGTGACCGACTGACACTCCTTTTCAAAGTTTGTGTCATACAAGTTTGGTCTTAATGCCCAATTAAAACTCGTCGACTTGCGAACTCTGATTTAAGTAAACAAGAAACCGATACTTCTAGTGTCCTTATCCTCTAACCATTGAGGAGTAGAAACTCTCTCTTGATTACTCGGGACTTATTTGTTCAATACTTATATTAATGCCATCAAGATTGATATGAACAAAACAAGTGTCTCTATTGATTTGTACAATATAAATCAGTGCCCTACAGGTTCTAACTCCTAGTTGGCATCGAGGGCATATACATAACATTTTTTGATGGGATAATGGGTACCCTTTTAGCCCTCTTGACTTGAAGTTTGTCAATAGAGAACTTGAATGATCTGCTTACAGGAGATACGCAAAGGTTTTTGATATTATTTATAATGGGGCTTGGAATTGGATAGATCATTCCTCTAATATTCTTCTTGATATTGCTGAGAGCTTATCTTCATATTTGCTTTCCAAAAGTCGTAATGATGTGGTGATTAGGCGTGGGACTGTGGATGTCAAATTCTCTATCAAGGAGGTTTGGAATTTTTTGAGATCTTCTTATACAACAGTGAATTGGCAGCATATTGTTTGGACTAAGGAATATGTTCCTATACATTCGTTTGTTTTGTGGTTGTTATTTCTTGGAAAGCTTTCAACTCAAGATAGACTCCTGGTGATTGGCATAATTTCTTCTATGTCTTGTGTTTTGGTGGGCTTCCTTTTGAAAGTCATGATCATCTTTTTTGCCAATATTGTTTTACTTTCAGAGTTTGGAATCATCTCCTCAGAAAAGTTAATCTTTTACCTTCGATAGCTTGGTGCTCCTTGGCAACAAACTAGAACATGAGCTATTCAATACGTGAGAGGTAATAGCTTATCCAAATTACTTCTTACATTTTCTTTCGGTGCTGCGGCTACTACATTTGGAAAGAGACAAATAATCGACTTTTCATAAATCAATAAATGGATGTGGTGTCTTTGCAAAACCAAATTTGTATTGTGGTTAGAAGCAGAGTTATGTCCTTAAGAAGATTTCCTATTTCACTTACCAATTTATGAATGATTATAGAATGGAATTTGCCTCAAGATATCTTGCTGACTTAGACTTTTGTATTGCATATTTACTTCTTTGGTATTGTAGCATTAGCTTTTGAGGTGTGGATTGATTTTCTGGTTGTGTAAATTGGGGCTTGTTTCATTCAATTGTTGAATTTTGGTCTTCGGACTTAATTTAGAGCAGATTATGGTGGAGCCTATTCCCTTAATCCTTTTATGTGTTGTTTGTATTTTCTTGAATTTCATTGAATATCATTTTATTTTTCAAAAAAAAAAAAAAAGGTCTTCGTGTACTTGCTTTGTACTTTGCACCCTTAAAATGGTCTTAATGGGCAAATTGCAAATGAATTCGGGTCTGTTTAGCACGTTTTTATTTTAGAGTTTTGTAGAACGGCTTTGTAGAACAATTTTGAAGAACAAAAATTGCTGAAAATATGTTTGGCCCACTATTTTGTACAATATACGTTCTTGGAGAATGCGCTTGAATAAAACTGTTTTGCAGTGAAGAAAATACAAAAACATATTTGGATGAACCTGTTTTTAGGTTAATTGATTATACAACTTACTCAATATTTATAAATATTTTAATTATATAAGTATTTAATAATTAATGATACATATTAGTTCATTAATTATCTTTTCTTATATTTTATTCAAAAGATCTAAAGACATGAATCACAACATATTATGCAAATAATAACATATATACTTGACTTAGTCATGATTACATTAAAACATAACGATATTACACCAATTTCAACCCCCAAAGGAATAACACCACCATCCTAAACGAGGTTACACACACAAAACGGAAGAAAAATTTAACCAAAAAAGAAAAATAATAACTCAAGCACAAAATAAATAGTCTTCAAATTTAACGGATGAAACATATATTATTTGAACTGGATGGATGATTTATTAAGGATAGGATCAGCCGTCCTCTTAGTTCTCATCGTTTAGCTTCATTATGTGGGGTTCCAAATATGGTCACAAATGAATCCCAAGCTGGTTCTCCTATGTAGAAATATGTTCTTGATAGGTGGTGTATTTGTAATGATAAAAGCAATAATAGTACAAAAGATATTCCATGTTTTTTTTTTGATAGAAAAAAAGATATTCCATGTTAATGACTTAAGCATGTATGATAATTTATACATGTGATTGGCCAATAGAAATCATTCATATGTAGTAGTATACGTCGTCTTAGTAAGAAAGACGTTTTACCTCAAAGAAGTTCTCAAAGCGAAACTGGTGCATGCATGGTGTTTGTGGGTCTGTCTCAAACGACACCTGTATATGAAATGAAATCCTTGAACACATGATATTGCTGACTCAACTTTTTAATCCGAAGATGGTAATATTGAAACGTGAATTATGTGTTAAACACTGTGTTCACCAATTCTTTGACTCTCGAACTGTTATAAGATTGATATCACGATGTTGTGGTTTTCCATAATTTGCTTGTGAAGCGCATGCGTTTGAGTTGTCTCAAAAAATTTGCAATGCTTTCGCTCAACTATTTTGTTATGTTCGCAATTGACACACTGTTAATTGCCCTAGTCCGTTCTACATTATACAAATATTGTTCCTGGTTAAGGACTTTCAAGATTGAATGCAAAAGAAACTGGATGAATATGTTGTTTTAAATACTAGAGTTCCATGCATTTAAATATTTATTTTATGAATACAATGATAAAAACCATTCAATTCCAACACATTGGCAAGACACACTTGTCAAAATAATTGATAGTTGTACAAAACTTTTTCAGTAGTCACGAATTATTTTCATCTTCTTCCATTGTACATCATGAATATAAAATCTTTCTTCTATTTTATTTTACATGACATGACTCTGATATGGGATAAAGTTATGCTGTATTAATGAATTATTTTCGCCTTCTTGCATTAGAATGCTTTTTTTCAGATAATTGATGTTCTTGATGTTCTTCCATTGTACATCATGAATCTGATTTTGCAGATGAAATGATGGTTTTCATGAATATAAAATATTTCTTCTATTTTATTTTATTTTACATGACATGACTCTGATATGGAATAAATTTATGTTGTAGTAATGAATTATTTTTGCCTTCTTGCATTAGAATGCTTTTTTCAGATAATTGATGTTCTTGATATAAAAAGAAAAATATTTTCTACTATTTGACATGACATGATTATGATTTGGGATAAAGTTATGGAGTAGTAATAAAATATTTTCCTCTTCTTGCATTTGAACAATTTTCTTAGATAATTGATGGTCTTGATGAAAAAAGAAAATAAAATTTTACTTTTTGACATGACATGACTTTGATTCGGGATAAAGTTATGTAGTAGTAATGATTTATTTTTCCTCTTCTTTCATTTGACTACTTTTCTTAGATAATTGATGGTCTTGATGAAAAAAGAAAATATTTATACTATTTGATATGACATGACTCTGATTTTGGATAAAGTTATGCCCAAAAATGTATTTATTTTTGTTTTCTTGCGTTTAAGTGCTTCTTTAAGAAAATTGATTGTCTTGATGAAAAATATATTTTTTAATATTTGACATGACATGACTCTGATTTTGGGTAAAGTTATGCAGTAGTAATTAATTATTTTCATCCTTTCAGATTGAGGTGATGTATTTAAAAAATTATGAATTGAAGTTTTGATTTAACTACGATCTATATAAATACTAAGCTTCTTGTGGTGATAAAAAAATTCTCGCTCACATTTTCATGCATATCTTACTTTTCTTTTCTATTTCATATGGCTAACATTGTGCATGCTTCATATTTTTACAATGAAGAATGGAGATCAGTCATATTTCAAATGTTCATAAAATGCTTGGAGGATGAAACGAAAAATGGGAACTTTGTATACCGCAAAGGTCATGCAATTGGAATACTAAAGGGTTGTGACAATGTTAACTCAACTTTTGGAACTGAATTTGCATTTAAGTACTATATTAGGCATTCTTAAAAACTTATGTGACGGTATCATGTATTCAAGAGAATACTTTCTTGTTTGAACATACACTGGGATAAGGAAAGAAATGTTGTTACTGCATCGAACTCCTAGTAGTACAATGTATTTCAACGTGTTTTGACTAAATTAAAGTATCTACGTACATAAATATGTTTTGATATAATGAGTGTTTTATTGCCTAATGTCTTATTACAAGTAGATTGAGCCACTATCAAATGTGTAACACCCTAGTTTACCATATTGATGATTTTTATACGATTCTATTATCTTTTTAGACTAAAGTGAATTAGGTGATACAGATGTGGTCTACTTGATCTTTTAGATATTCTGTGGTATTAAAGTTATTTGGTAGAGGCTTTCTTGATTTGGGGCAAAGAAAAGATTATTCAAAACTTTGAGGATCAAAGTGAAATTATTATAAAGGAAAATGACCAATATTTGGTTGACATATATTAATTAGATTATACATTTTATGACTGAACTATAAGATGGATATCAAGTCTAGTGGACTGAACTGCATGTTTCATAAACGTTTGGGGTCAAATTGTAAAACTAGAAAGGTACAAGAACCAAATTGTAATATTTAAGAAAAATATATTGCTAGATGATAAGAATCAGACTAAATCTTACGCCTCCTGCTTGCCCAAGTGCTTCATGGTTTGATAGGATTCACATCCTCATAATTACACACCTTTAGCCACCTAGCATATGACATGCACCTCTTCATTTAAAGTCCTCATTTCTTTTGTTTATACTAAAATACAAAGCATAATTCCTATAAAGGCTTTCTCTGCATATATTTAGTTTTAGAGCAAATGAAACCCAAAGAAAAAATTAGAGCCAACCCATGCAAAGAGAACAACATAACCATTCCTTCCTTACAACTAAAAATGCAGTCTGCGCAGTGTCGGGAGTGTGCACATTTGAAGGGTCAAATGACATCCAAATTGAGTGTGGTTAGTCTTCATTTCTTCCTACGAGGTAGGGTAACATCACAGTTTTTCTTAGGTTATATATATCATTTGGTGTTGCTCAAAAAGGTCATCCAATCGAGTTCATTTCTGCACAGAAACAAAACTTGCTAAGATGGAAGTTTTACTTAGATTAGAGAAAACCCCGTAGGAAACTTGTATTATTGAGTAACATATTTATAGAGATACATGTACTTGGTAAACAAGAAACCCTAACTATAAACAAGGAAAAGATAAATTAACATAAATACTAGAAACATATGGAAAGATATTATATTGTCTAACACTCCCCCGTAGTCGAAACGTGAGAGTCTTGAATGTTGAGACTGGACCAAAGAAATCCGGTCATAAAGAATTTGAGAAAAAGACGGAAACAAATATTAAAGGTGGAGACAGCGGCTCCAAGTCCTCGTTTTCCAAGGGTGAGCGGTAGGAACTAACAAAACTAAAGGCGACAGCAGCCAAAGGTGGTGCAGCGACGACTAAGCTCGGCAGGAAGAAGCTGGACGCAGCGCCGACCATAGGAGAAAGAAAGGAAAAACAAATTAGATAAAGGAAAACTAAACTAGATACGGGGCACCAGACGGCGATGGCGACTTGCGCATGACAGTGGAAGCGAGAGATTGAGAGACCATGGCTTGAAACCATGACTCTGATATCATGTTAGATTAGAAAAAATCCCATAGAGAACTTGTATTACTGATTAATATATTTATAAAGATACATGTACTTGGTAAACAAGAAACCCTAACTATAAACAAGGAAATGGTAAATACAAGAAGACATAAGGAAGCCTAAATTAACATAAATACGAGAAACATATGAAAAAATATTATATTATCTAACAGTTTTGGCTAGCTTTGGATTGGAAGTTGGTTCTTTCATCTCTCTCAGTGATAGGTATCAAATCCTCACATATTTAGTAATATCTTTAGCATTAATATTGTTATGGTATTGACATGGCAGTTAGATTCTTGCATACAAGTTATGAATAAAGTGGTTTAGAGTTTCAGTTTTGAAATTGTGAATTAGGCCTGTATTTAGATGACCAAACGATTGAAATTATCTATCTGAATTTTTCTAGAGCTCTATGATTGCGTTGGGAGTCTACCTGCAAAATTTGGTAAATATTGCAGTTGTTTTGAAATTTATAAAATTCTTGCAATAAAGTTGCTAGTCTATTTGGCAGGTTTGAACAATGTCACTTATTCGAGATTATCTGATCAACCTAGAGATTTTCTTTACATTGGAACTTTTACTGTACAAATATATATGTGTTAGAAGCGTGTACATAAAATTTGGGAAACTTTGAAGCAACAGGGGATTTTATAAAACTTGTTGAAACTTGAATGGCTGTCCTGGAACAATGTTTTCGTGCAACCACGTTTTGGTGATTGAATCACAAATGTTGTTTATGGAATGTTATTCAAGGTGATGTCTCTATTTCTACAAAATTTTAGAGCAAAATCATACTTTGAGAATTTACGAGAATTTTCGTAGTGAAGCTGCACTGATAAGTAGCTTGAGTCTTGTTTGAACTAAAGTATCTATACATCTAGTATATATATACAATAACTTATTAGTTTCAATTAGGTTATAAAGTATCATATTTTAAGAATATAATGATGGTTTGGATAGAAGGATATAATCAAGGCTCGAACGAGAGACGAGACAACGATATCGGATTGTTATAGTGAGGGTTTCTAATTCCTTCTTATTACTTGAATTTGCTTTACCCACTTTCATGTCGTTTGATTGCCTTGTTTTGTTTCTACCACTATCTTATCGGTATCTTGATAATTGTTGATTCCTAAATGTCAATATCTCGCTATTCACGATGTTTATTCCTTTCGCATCTATGGTACATGTCTTGTCCCGAAATGGTTTTCGGTCTAATCAGTGTCGATTTCCGTAAGTCTTATCGTATGAATATCAAGTCCATATCTTTCGTCACTCATCGAGATCATTGTAATTCTTGTCTCTACTCCGTCATCTAGGGAAGCTAAGTGCTACACGAGGCAAAGTGCTATGTGATGGCGGGAGCCACCTCTTGGGCCCGTAGGAGGCACCTCTGGGGTCCCGATCTCCGAAATCCATCCGTGATATGACTTTTTCTTGATTTAAAGCTT
Organism: Buddleja alternifolia; assembly: GCA_019426215.1. Taxonomy (NCBI): domain Eukaryota; kingdom Viridiplantae; phylum Streptophyta; class Magnoliopsida; order Lamiales; family Scrophulariaceae; genus Buddleja; species Buddleja alternifolia. The sequence continues at coordinate 3,000,010 of CM033398.1, read as the reverse complement.
TGACTATTAAATACAGAGTGAAGGGAGCTAAGTGTTATACGGGGTAAAGTGCTACGCGCGTGCGAGCCACCTCTTGGGGCTTACGCGCAAAGTGCTACACAGTGGGAGCCACCTTTTAGTCTCGTAAGAGCTACCTCTAGGGTCCCAACACTTGGAAATCAGGTAGAGTGAAGGGACCTAAGTGCTATCCGAGGCAAAGTGCTACGCGACGGCGGGAGCCACCTTTTGGGCACGTAGAAGCCACCTTTAGGGTCCCGGCACCTAAACTCGTCTAGTACGTATCAAGTAATGTGAAGTTTCCTACTGGTATAGGCCAGTGGGAAGATGGATCACAATTGTTGTGGCTTGATTCTAAAGTACACGAGTTATTTCCTTCGGTTCATACTTCATATAATACTCGATTGTTTGCCCTTGTGATATCTTGTCTTATTCATTTACTCATCTGCATATATGTTTTGTTTTATCATAATTCGTCCATTGCAGATTCCACTTCAAAGATAAAAGGTAAAGCAAACCGTTAGCCTACCTCACTGAGTAATTCGGACTCACCCCCCTCCCCTTCTTTCTTCCTTTTTCAGATAAGCTTAGTATATTGAGTATGAAGGGAGAAATGAGGAGTAAAGGAAGCATTGGTTTGTGGCCATTAGAGGGGGTTATGTTTTGGGATGTATAATTGGGTATGTAAGATTGATGAGGAATTTATTTTTGATTTATTTGGAATGTAAAAGTTTAGTTTCAATAGATGACGTATTAGTATAGTTCTGATGCTTGGTGCTGGCTCGAGAAAAGACGGTCTCCTTGATTGAGCTGGCATTGTGGTGTGGCGGGGTACAGGTGGTCGGTGGGCGCCACAAAATGCATATAAGTATAGTGGGAACCAGCTTGGGATTCTTTGTCGTTAGTATTTGGTCCACCAGGTACAACGAATGATTTTTGAAATTTTACTCTAAATGTGAATACTACAAATGATGAAAGTGGGGGTACGAGTGATGTTGAAGGTGTCAACAAGATAAGAGATGTATTAGGTTTATGTCCTCGAATGCCATTAGAGGATAGAGTAGAACATTCTTATCATGTAATTTTTATTCTATTTATTAATAAAAGGCGCTTTAGTTGTTTAATTTATGAACAACATTCATAAATATAGTAATAATCTATAAGTCCATGTAGATAAGAGTGAACTCTCTATGACACTAGAGGAGTTCAATACTTGTGTACTCAATTATTTCGCAAGTCAAAAATTTCCAATTGGACATTGGAAATCACCAAGACTTGTATAATATGAGTTTTGATAAGGGAAGTGCCCGTCAATCACTATGGAGTAGTGAGAGCCCATATTTGTGTGATCCGGTTTTGGATAGTGAATCGAAGTCCGGATTCAAATCTGGTACACTTCTTCTTTTCTGTCGCTATCATATGTGGGGCATTATGAGAAAGTCGATTAAACTGCACTTCATACTCAGCAACTGATCTATTCCCCTGCTGAAGTTCAAGAAATTCTTTTTCTTTCTGATCCTTGTAGACTTCTGGCACGTACAAGTCATGAAATTCCCTACGGAAGTCATTCCATGTCAATACAGGTGGTTGAGCAGTGCTATCAGCTATAGTCTCCCACCAATCATATGCATCTCCCTGAAGGAGTGACACTACGTAGTCAAATTTTTCTTCTGGAGTACATTGCATCAAACGGAAAACTCTCTAAGTTTGTTTTAACCATGTTTCTGCCTTTACTGGATCAGTAGTACCCACAAAATCAACAGCTTCCATTTTTCTTAATTTGTCATACCTCTTCTCACTTGTCTCAGGACCGTGTACGGGTAAGTGTTGTGGATACACAAAATTAGGAGCTCTATGCCCAGGGGGTGGAGGTGCATGAGATGAATGAGACTCTAGGTCAGCTGATCCTTCCCCTCCATGAACACTATGCTCATCATTTACTGCACGTGCTTGTTGGCTCGCCATGCTTTGCCTAAGATGTTACACAGATGGTTACTTATGCTAACATATAACATAAAATGATGATGCACATGTCATGTTGCTGTCTACAGAACTCCAACCCGGGCACTGATACCACTCAAATGTAACACCCTTACATGAAACATGTAGATACCAATATCACACATATATATAGTACCCATTCGAACATCATATACAAGCAAAAGCATCCACTTCACTAGTTGCACAACCCTCACACATGAACATAGAAAGAAAACAATATACACACATCTAGGCATTATACTTTACAAGAGACCAAAAGAAGCCCTATATGATATGCAAATGATGAGCTGAGGGAGAAGGACTTGAAAACCAACCAGCCGACCTTTGATCCGTGCTTCAGCTTTATGTACACAACTTCACGGATCGACTCTATCCACAGCACTAAAAAAAAAATATTGCGTTTGGTGAGTCGCAAACTCGGCAAGTATAATCAAGTATGAGATAATTGACATCCTATAAGCACACAAAATCAGCAACCAATCACTCATTTGAAGTCACATAAGAACGTCATCCATAATCATATCACATTCAATTTATATCATTTAGAAGCACATGATGCACACATGATACACAGAATCTCTCAGCGCCAACTGGATCAAAGCGATTATCCACTGAACAAAAAATGAAAACTAATTTGTGTTATAATTGCAGGAAACCAGGGCACTACCAGGTAAATTACCCTTATCCAAATGTGTCTAAGCCCACAAGGCAAGACTATGTGGATAGAAACCAATTCAGGAGCAACCTTCGCCAACAAGGTTTGCTAGCGGAATCTGAACCATTTCCCGCACCTGAAGAGGACTTGGAATCATCAGATGAAAGCAGTGATGATGAGCCTACAAGCGACTCAGTGTTGATCTGTCTCATGGCAAGAGAAGATGAAGTGTCTGACAAATCGCTACCTGAGGTAACCAATGAATTATCCCATCCTCTTTCTTATGATGAATTACTTGACAAAGTTAATGAATATTATAAAGATTGTCAAGAGGCCGCCAAAATATATCAAAATGATCTCGCTATTATCTCATCACTCACAAGAGATAAAGTAACGCTCAAAGCAGAGTTGAAAGTTCAACAACAATGCATTGAGAAGAACCAATCACTTGAGAGTGATATTATTCAATTGAAAAGCGATCTTGATATAATAGTCAAGAGAGAAGCTGATTTGATCGCTAGACTTGCCAAATCAGAGCAGCTCATCTCATCATTATCAAAAGCTTCTAGAAAGTTGGATAATATGACTGAGGTAACTAGATTATATGGTGAAAAGACCGCTTTAGGATACAATAAATTCGGTAAACAACCAAATAAATCTAATGTTACGACAAACAACAAAGAAAAGGGTGTTCTCTTTGTTGAGAAAGGTTCACAAAGTCAAACGTTAAATGAACCTAGCGACAACGGTACGAGGCCCAATGAGAAAGCCAAAGCTGACTCGGGCAAGGGTAAGGCTAAAGCAAATGATTCACAAAAAGGGTTTCATCCAAACGCTCAAAAGGCTAAAGGTAAGCCTGAACACTGTGAATCAAGCGCTAAGCGTTCAGCACCAAAAGTGCAACCCAAGCCAGCGCCAAGGAAATACCAGCGTCAATATCCAAGACAGTCAAGATCATATTGTCGATACTATGATAATTATGATTATGACTTTGATTACTATTATAATCGAGGATATTACTATACACCCAAAAAGCACACACAACACAAACCGAAACCCAAGAAGGCCAATCTTCCCGTAATGAAGACAAGGTAAATATGGGTTCCGAAAGTTTTAATTCAAACCAAAGCTACTAACGTTGAAGGACCCAAAACAACATGGGTACCTAAGAAGAATTAGAACTCTCCTTTAAATGCAGGTACCTAGAGCTAACACCGATACTTCAGTTTGGTACATCGATAGTGGGTCGTCAAGGCACATGACTGGCTCAAAGGATCTCTTGATCAACTATCGTACAACCAACGGTCCTCAAGTTATATTCGGTGATAACTCCAAAGGTAAAACTAAAGGTATAGGTATCATGCATAGGGGGAACATCATGATCAGTGATGTATATTATGTTGAGGGTCTTAAGCATAATTTGTTGAGCATTAGTCAATTTTGTGATAATGGCTTTGATGTTAAATTTTCAAGCGACTTCTGCTATGTCAACAACGCTAAGACTAAGTCTACTAAATTAAGAGGAAAAAGAACAAATAATGTGTATTTAGTGGATTGGGATTCTACATTTGATAACAACCCCACAAGCTTTGTTGCTAAAAGTCAAAATGAATTGGGTTGGTTATGGCATAAAAAAATGAATCACCTCAACTTTAAGGCAATCTCTCAGTTAATATCGCTAAATCTTGTAGAGGGATTACCTAAGGGTTCCTTTCAAAAGAATCGCTTATGTGATGCATGTCAAATGGGTAAACAAGTTAAATCATCTTTTAAGAAGAAACCATGTCTATCTACTTCTAGAATTCTTGAACTATTGCATTTAGATTTGTTTGGTCCTATTCAAATCATGAGTGTTAGTGGTAAAAAATACTCGCTAGTAATCGTTGATGATTTCTCTCGCTATACATGGGTAGAATTTCTAGCGACCAAAGATGAAACTAGTGTCAAGCTCACAGCGCTAATCCATCAATTACAAAATTCAAAAGATCTAAAAGTGACGAGAATTAGAAGCGATAGAGGAATTGAATTTACTAACCAATTTGTTGAGAAGTTTTGTACAAATTTTGGAATACTTCATGAGTATTCTGCTCCTAGAACACCTCAACAAAATGGAGTTGTTGAGCGACGGAACAGAACGCTTAAAGAAACCGCTAGGACAATGCTTGCAGAGTCTAAGCTGCCTCAAAGGTTTTGGGCCGAAGCCATCAACACAGTTTGCGACACTCAGAACCGGTGTATGATCAACAAGCAACATGAGAAGACTCCATATGAGTTGTGGAAGGGACGTAAGCCTAACGTCTCATATTTTCATGTATTTGGTTCAAAATATTTCATTCATAATAATGGATCCCACAGCCTAAAGACTTTTGATCCTAAAGCGGATGAGGGAATCTTTCTAGGCTATGCCAAGAATGGAAAGAGTTTTCGCATCCTAAATAAGATCAAATCGAAGGTTGAAGAATCCATTCATGTTGTGTTTGATGATGCTAACCAAGAACCGAGTAAGGTTAATCCTGATGATGTAGGAATTGAAGATCTTGCCCAACAAGCGTCACAAATTAACCTCAATGATGATAGTGATGATGACGCTGATGATGAGATCTTTGTGCCTATTCCTAAGGTTACTCGTGAGGTTACAAATGATGATAAAGTTAGAATCGCTGATGATCATGAAGAGAATAATCATCAAGAGCAAACTGGAACTGTGAATGATGAAGCGACTGCGCCAGAGACAAATAGGGATCAAGCGATTGATGACCAAGAGTCTCTCAACCCTTTCCAACCAGACCGTAAATGGCTTAGAGACCATCCACCAGAGCTAGTAATTGGAGATATGGAAGCACCCGTTAGAACTAGGTCAGCTACAGTTAATGAGGCCATGTTCGCAAGTTACTTATCTCAAATGGAACCGAAGAAAGTGTATGAAGAGCTCAATGATTCAAGTTGGGTTGAAGCAATGCAAGAAGAGCTTAACCAATTTGAGAGAAGCAAGGTTTGGATGCTAGTACCAAGGCCAACTCATCAAGGAGTTAGTGGGACTAGATGGGTTTTTAGGAACAAGATGGACGAAGATAGCATTGTTATAAGAAACAAATCCAGACTAGTCGCTCAGGGTTATTATCAAGAAGAGGGTATTGATTTTGATGAGACATACGCCCCAGTAGCCCGTCTTGAAGCGATTCATATGTTCCTAGCATTTGCCGCATTCAACAATTCACGGTGTACCAAATGGACGTCAAGAGTGCTTTCTTGAATGGTAAACTCCAAGAAGAAGTCTATGTGGAGCAACGTCCAGGATTCATCAACAACTATGGCAAAAGTATGGTCTATAAGCTGGATAATGCACTCTATGGCCTTAAACAAGCACCAAGAGCATGGTATGACACTCTCTCTATCTTCCTTATAGGTAAAGGCTTTTCAAAAGGCAGCGTTGACACAATGTTATTTAAAATTACCCATAATGAAGATATTCTCTTAGTCCAAATTTATGTTGATGATATTATATTTGGTTCTACAAATAAGCGATTGTGTGAGAAATTTTCGAAAATGATGCAAGATCAATTTGAAATGAGCATGATGGGTGAATTAACTTTCTTCTTAGGATTACAAGTTAAACAACTCCCTAATGGAATATTTATAAACCAAGTTAAATATACAAAAGATATGATTAAGAAATTTGGTTTGGAAAATACATCATTTTCAAAAATTCCAATGAGCCAAACGCTTAAGTTAGATAAAGATGAAAGTGGGAAGAAAATTGATATCACTAACTATAGAGGTATCATTGGATCACTTCTTTATCTTACCGCAAGTAGACCGGATATTATGTTTTCGGTATGCAGTGTGCACACTTTCAAGCTGATCCTAGAGAATCACACTTAAATGCTGCCAAGAGAATCCTTAAATACCTCAAAGGCACACAAAATGTGGGCTTATGGTATCCACGAGACTCTCCTTTTGAACAATTGGTTATTCAGACGCAGATTTTGCAGGATGCAAAATAGATAGGAAAAGTACTAGTGGTACATGTCAATTTCTAGGTGATAGACTAGTTTCGTGGCATAGTAAGAAACAACAATCCATAGCGACTTCTACCGCTGAGGCAGAATATGTAGCCGCTGGGAGCTGTTGTGCGCAAATTCTTTGGATGAGGCAATAACTTAGAGACTATGGAATTATCCTAGGTCCTACCCCAATCCATTGTGATAACCAAAGTGTTTTAGCTATGACCCAAAATTCTATCCTTCATTCTAGAACTAAACACATTGACATTAGATACCATTTCTTGCGTGACCATGTTCAAAAGAAAGATATCTCCATGCACTTCATTGGAACTGACAAACAATTGACTGATATCTTCACCAAAGCGCTCAACGAACAACGCTTTCTCACTTCGAGAAGTGAATTAGGTATGATTGATTTAAACGCTTAAATCATAAAGCATCATATTTAAATAGGCATATAATTTAGGGAGAATCCACCTTATGTTTATGTCTAAAGCGTTTTGACAAAATCTGAAATAAGCCATCAATTTTAGAGGGAACTTTAAAATTGTACATATAACAATTTATAAGCGACTGTGATCAAAAATGATTTAAAAAATTATATGCATTAATCACTAGCGCTTATCTTTATGCATGACGAAGTCAATCTCTAAATAAAATTGTCATTTATAAATTCAAGCGATTTACTTTATCACAAACTTTACAATATTAAATTTTGTTCTCCAAAAGTCTTAAGCGTTAAAGAAATTCCCACGATAACGCTAAGAAAATTATTTTAAAATCATGCATAGTTTTCATCGATAAAAGGATAGCGTGTGGATAAGTATAAAAGATTAGATTTGATAACTACCCACACGTGTCTATCAAATCAAACTGACGGTTATTGACATTTATCTAAAACCGAGACAGTTCAGGTCTGCACGAGTCTGATTACGTGTCAATATACTATCAGGCGCGTGTATTTCACGCTGAAAATTTCAAATCTTTTCAAACGTTTTTCAATTAATTTGGTAACTGCGGATCCCAAAATTTCGCTCTTTTTGGTAACTGATAAACTATTTTACCGCACTTTTTGCATCTGTACTTTCCCAAAACGTATCAGATTTGACTCCTTTCAAAACTCAAACTCCTTGACTGTCCACATGTCAACATCGTAGCCATTGAAAAGTTAGTTTTTGCCTCTATTTAAACTCTTCAAGGTCTTTACAGTCAGATTTTATCACTCTCACAAATACTCTCTACTGTAAAAATCTTCATCTTTCTCAAGGTAAATACTTCTCTCTCTCAAAAAGCGTTCAAACTTTTAAAGTGATACGAAATTTTTGAAGTCGAAAAAGACTTCAGGGTCTATTCAACCCCCCTCCCTTCTAGACCCTTTCGTATGCCACTTGGGACCACCAAGTGGCATCAGAGCCAGGTTTCGATCCTGGGACCTGTGGGTTATTCAAATATTCAAGTGGCCAAGATAATCTCACTAATTAGGCCAGTGGACCAAGAAGCAGCTCAAGCGCTCATGCCTTTGATTTTGGACTTCTTCAACTGTTATACTTCAGGGATTGCTTTACCGGAAGGTGTGCAACTTGTACTAAGTACCAAAGAGCGCGAAGACGCTATATTCTTTATCTCGCAATCTAGCCTGATCAGTCCAAGGCATGTGATGGAAGCCCTTGGCCCCCTCTGGGTCATTGGTCTTAGAGAACCTTCTCCCTCCATCCAAATTATAGAAGAAGAAAGTGCTCCTACTGAGGATGACGCTCAACTTCCAGATCCCTCTAGCGCCCCAGTGGTCGAGCCCCCACCGATTGCAGATCCTATCATGGATCGAGAGATTGAAGAAGTGCACGCTGAAATTGCTCAAGCGCCTGAAGAACCTTTTATCAGAGAAAAATCCAAAGGTAAGGCTGTCGTTTCAAAATCTTACGGACTTCTCCTATCCCCAGAGCATCCTTCTTCCGATTCAGATTCTAAGAGCGATTCAGAAGCCAGAGACTTCAGACAGGCAGTCCGGAACTCGCTTACCAACATTGAGAGTTCCTGCTCCAAGATCTTTGAGGCTGCTGATAGACATATCCTCATAGTGTCGGATACGCGGAGTCGTGATATTGGAAACGCTGCAAATAAAAGCACTATTGCTATCATGCAAAGCATATCACCCCTTATCGCTGAGCTCTCATCTGAATTCAACTGTCACTTAGCTCAGAGTGCCTTGGCCGATACTGAAAGACACTCTTCATCCGATGCCGCCGCTCAGAGTGTCGCTCAACCAGTTGCTCTTCTCGTCGAAGAAGTTAGACTCTTGTGCCGAGATGTCGCTGAACTCAAGACCTTCCTTGATAATGTCAAGAAGGGGGAAGATAAAGAAAAGTCCAAAGCGATTTCCAAGACAGATAATAAACAATGGCGTTCATTGTTCGAAGAATTAGTAAGCATTAAGAAAATGTTATCCAAGAGAAGAAAGCCAAAGTATTATCTCGGAAAGTACGCGCTTCCAGAATTGGACCCCGAGTTCTTAGAAAGTATGGGATTTCCTGCCTATGCCGGACAGCTACAACGACCTATCAATTGGAGACCGTCAAATGATCGACAAAGAGATATCTATCATGACTTAATTCGTGAACTTGGTATTCCACCAAGGGACTGGACGAAAAGGTTGTTAGAACTAAATGAAAGCGCCAGACTTCGTAGGCATGATTATGATGAAGTTCAACATACGACAATGATCGATATTGATCGTCTCTTGTTGGACTTAGCGTTAGAAGTTCTACAAGGCGAAGAAAGAGCGAAGCGATAGAAAAAGTGATTGGTTTCCTTTTATGTTTTATCCTTTTTATTTATGGTTTTCTTTCAGTGTAAAACATGTATGCTTTAAATTCTTTCAATGAATGAATGTTTTAACGCTGAAACATCTTGTTGAAGCTAATCTAACTTTAGCTAACTTTACTAACTTTTCAAACGCTAACTTATATTCCTTTGGGCCTTTTTCTTTTAAGTAACTCTTAAATTATAAAAGAGTTATAAGAGTCTTGACATCATCAAAAAGGGGGAAATTGTTAGGAAATTTCATGTTAGATGTTTTGATGATGACAAGATGGGACTTAATGTTAGACCCTAAAAATACAATGTAAGCTTCCGTTTTTCATAGATTGATGTATAAGCGTTTGAAAGTTGTAATTTATTATTGGCTTGTAATTTTTATCTTTGTAGAATTTAGACTAAGTTTTAGTAACTGAATCGCTAGTAGAATTCTAGGTGAGTCTATTAGAGAAGAAGTTGAAGACTAGCGTTTGAAGTCAACCGGAGATAAAGATTTTCTTCTTAGCGTCTGTCAAACGCTAAAAGATCTCATTTTAGGATTTATGGATCAAGCGCTCGAAATCCCTCAAGCGACTTATATCAGAATCACCTGAAATAAATCCTCAAGTCATGAAGGACTTAAATGCAATCATTCAACGGGCATTTATTTCCAACGGGAATTAAATTCAAAATGCATTAAATGCCTGATAAGAGCATTAATTGTGATAAGTTAATGTGATTTGTGGACAAGCCACCTTTTGACCAGACTGTCAGAAGATTCAGAATTTCAGCCGGTCCCGTCCAATCGGCTTCAGCGAACTTTCAGGAATGTCAGAGAAAAGGTATACTCACGTGCCCCATGAGAGGCACGCTCCTACATGTGTCCAACGGACAGATCCCAAGAAATTGCCTATAAATACCTTACCCCAGCAAAACCTAAAAAGATATATACAATTTTTACAAGAAACAATTACGTACAAATACAAGAAAAACTTGCTGAGAAAAAGCTTAGAAACACCATAGCCAAATCTTCCAAGCTTTTTATCTACATTCCAGACAGTCACAAATATCTCAAACATCTTCCAAAGAAGAAATTCAAATTCCAACTGAGATATTCCAAGTTGTTTGATCTTTTCAAAAACAAACAAAACCCTAGTGACAAACCTCAACCTTTCATCTGAGTGAGAAAAGTTGTTTAACCTTTTCAGGCAGTATTTCTGAGTGAGAGAAGCTTGAAGAAGACGATCTTCATTGGTGCTGAAGTCTGTGTGATCAAGGAGCCCAAGATCATTTTCACCATTTACAATCGTTTAGAAGATTCTGTGTGACTCTTCGAAAATCATTCTAGTAAATTCCTCCAAGTGAAAAAGGAGAAGAAGGATGTAGCTGGGATTACACCACCTAGTGAACCTTATATATCTTGTGTCATTTACCTTATTTGTCTTATTATTATTATTATTATTACATCATTTATCTTTGAAAGAGATAAGTTAAAGTGCAAATCGATTAAATTAACTAAAAGAACACTAAAACTCATTTCCGCTGTGCTAACCCTGATTAAGCGATCTAAGTGTTGCCCTACTTTGGTAAACTGCTAAAATCACTAAGTCTAAGTTAACTTTTCTGAAGCGTCTGACCCAAGCGCTCAGTTATCCAAAGCGTTCAAACCTTTGAAGTGATATGAAATTTTAGAAGCCGAAAAAGACTTCAGGGTCTATTCACCCCCCCCCCCCCCTTCCTTCTAGACCCTTTTGTATGCCACTTGGGACCACCAGCTAGGCATCATTTCCCTCCACTAAACTTAATAAGATCAACGATTAAATTCATATGTGGCATCCTCCAAGTAAGTGGGGGTCATATATTAAGATTTAATTCTAGAATTTTATTAAGTGCATTAGATGCCTTAATCGAGATATATTTCACCCCAAATATCGTTAAAGGGTTGCAAGGTGAAATTCAAATGTTAGATTATGAGGAGTTAGTGAGAATGAATTTAGATAGTCCACATTACCAATAAATCGTTAAAGGGTTGCGGTATTTGTGGATTATGGGATAAATATGATTGAACCGTCTATTTGATAGATTGATGTTTGACATCACTTTAATTAAGTAATGGACCAAATATCGTTAAAGGGTTGTCATCCATTATATTAATTAAAGAACTCAATCCTCACCACGAAGTTTTCATCAACGATCGCTTCCGTCATTTCACAGTGAGAGTGTGGAATTTCGAAAAATGTAGTGGGAGCCTAGTTATAAGTTGAAGTCCTTGATTTTAAACTTGGTCTTAGTTTAGTCCAATATTCTAATTAAGTCTGGTTTATTTTCTGCAGTTATTTATTTTATCTCTATCGTTTTTCAAAAACTGACAATCAACCCACTTTCCGTATTACTCGAAAAGAATATCCTTACCGGACCCAACTACGTGGATTGGCTAAGGAGTTTGAGAATAGTTCTCAATATCAAGTCTCTAGGACACGTGTTGGACACTGATATCCCTGCTCCTCCTTCCAGAACACGTGCCAATGAGGAAGAAGTCCAAGCTCATGAAAAATGGGTGAAGGACGACGTCCGAGTGCGTGGGTACATTCTTGGCTCTATGACGAATGAGCTACAGAGGTTCCACGACAAGATCCACAGCGAGGGCTATCTTGGCACACTTGGTCGAGCTCTATGGTGAGCACAGTAGGACTGCTAGATATGAAATATCTAAAGAGCTCTTCGGAGCCAAAATGAGAGAAGGGGAGAAGGTTGGGGATCATGTCCTCAAAATGATATCGAGGATCGAGAGATTGGAAGCTCTCAATTTTACAATGAACCCGCAACTTCAGACCGATCTTATCTTATAGTCCCTTCCTGATTCTTTTTCCCAATTCGTCATGAACTTCAATTGCAATGAGATTGAATGCAACTTAGCTGGGCTAATGAATAAATTAATCACTGCACAATCTCAATTAAAGCCCAAGGGAAAAGAGACTGCCTTGGTTATCACTTCTGGGCCCAGACGGGCGAAGAATAAGAAGAGAAAAACTAAGAAGCAGGCTGGCGAGCTTGGAGCTCAGGGTGGTATCGATAAAGGAAAAGGAAAAGCTCCTGTGATTCGCAAGCGGAAGGGGTCACAAAAGACAGACAGATGCCTACACTGTGGTGAGCTGGGCCACTGGAGAAGGAACTGTCCGAATATGGGGCCTGGCGCACAAGGTATGGAACTTTATGTTCATGAAACTTATTGTTCTATGACCATCTTCTCTATATCTTGGATTCTTGACTCTGGAGCTAGTGCTCACATATGTTGTATGAATCAGGATCTGATGCGAGAAAGGAAGCTGGACAACGATGAGGTGAAGATCAGAGTAGGCAGCGGGCAAAGCGTCGCGGCTACTGCAATAGGATCTACCTCGTTGTTTTTAAATTTTGGACATGTACTATTTCTGGATAATGTTTTGGTTTTGCCTAATGGACTTAGAAACATTGTTTCTATTCCCGTTTTAGTTAAGAATGGTTACACTTTCCATTTTATTGATGAACGATGCAACATTTATTATGGTAATAAATTTGTAGGCTTTGCTTCTTTGATAAATGGATTGTATTACCTTAGTGTCCAGAATGAGTATGCAGTGAATACTATACAAAGGAAACGTAGTAGGCTTGAAATAAACCAACGATTGATATGGCACCTTTGACTAGGCCATGCTGGCGAACAAAAGATTCACAAAATGGAAATAGACGGGCTAATTGGCCCACTGGGATTGGATCCCTATCCTACTTGTGAATCTTGTCTCAAAGGCAAGATGGCTAGATCGCCCTTCATAGGGAGCTTTGAAAGGGCCTCACAAATCTTAGGTTTAGTGCACACTGACGTTTGTGGTCCATTTGGAGAAATGGCCAGAGGAGGTTTCCTTTACTTTATCACCTTCACAGACGACCATTCTCGATATGGTCTAGTGTACCTGATGAAGCATAAGTCTGAATCCATTGATAAGTTCAAGAAATTCAAGGCTTTAGTGGAAAATCAAACAAGTCAACGTATAAAAACTCTTTGATCTGATCGAGGAGGAGAATATATGAGCGACGAGTTTGACTTATACCTCAGAGAGAATGGTATAGTATTGCAACTCACACCTCCAGCAACTCCACGGTTGAATGGAGTAGCAGAGCGAAGGAATCGAACCTTGTTGGACATGGTCACGCGCTGCTTACAGCTGCAGACATTTTAAATAGATGTCCGTCCAAGTCCGTTCCTATGACTCCCTATGAAATGTGGAGAAATAGGAAACCAAGTCTTAACCACATAAAGATTTGGGGACATCCGCCTTATGTCAAAAAGACTAAAGTGGACAAGTTGGAGGCTAGATCCTTAAAGGGACGTTTCGTTGGATATCCTGAAGATTCTATGGGATACCTCTTTTACCTGCACAATGATCAAAGGATCATTGTAGCCTTACAAGCCCACTTCCTTGAAGATGAGTTCATTCAAGAAGGAGGAGCGGGTAGAAAGATTGTTCTAGAAGAACAAAATAAAACCCCACTGGATACATCTCCACAGGGAGTGAGAACCGAACCTTCTGTAACACAACCACAACCACGACGATCGAATAGAGTATCTCAACCGCCTGAGAGGTACGGATATCTAATGCAGAGGGAGTTGGATCTCCATTCTGTGTTAGATGAGGATCATGGAGATGATCCCTCCACTTTTGATCAAGCGATGGTGGATGTGGATGCTGCTAGATGGCGTGAAGTTATGCAAACTGAGATCGATTCGATGCATGCAAACCAAGTCTGGAAACTTGTAGACCAACCTGAAGGGGTAAAACCAATCGGGTGTAAATGGATCTACAAAAGAAAGATTGGTGTTGATGGCAAAGTAGACACCTACAAAGCCAGGCTAGTGGCGAAAGGGTATAGTCAAAAGGAAGGAATTGACTACCAAGAAACCTTCTCGCCAGTGGCTATGATCAAATCAATAGGGATTCTACTTGCAATAGCAGCACACCTAGATTATGAAATATGGCAAATGGATGTCAAAACTGCTTTCCTAAATGGATTCCTAGAAGAGGATATCTATATGGAACAGCCTAAAGGTTTTGAATCCAAGGAGCATATTCATAAGGTGTGTAAACTTGAGAGATCCATTTATGGACTCAAACAAGCGTCTCGTAGCTGGAATCTACGTTTTGATGAGGTTGTCAAAGGATTTGACTTCATCAAAAACGAAGACGAGCCCTGTGTTTACAAGAAGGTCAGTGGGAGCAAGTTAACATTCTTAGTGTTATATGTAGATGACACATTACTCATTGGGAATGACATAGGAATGCTCACCACAACCAAGAAGTGGCTTTCGAGTACATTCTCCATGAAAGACTTGGGAGAAGCGACCTATATTCTAAGGATTCGGATCTATAGAGATCGAACCAAAAGAATGATAGGACTTTCTCAAGCCCTTTACTTAGAAAAGGTCCTAAAAAGGTATAGGATGGAAGATTCTAAGAAAGTGTTCCTACCAATGAGACATGAGATACATCTTTCGAAATCTATGTGTCCTCAAAGTGAGGAAGATAGAAAAGAAATGAACATTATACCCTATGCATCTGCTGTGGGCAGCTTGATGTACGTGATGCTCTGTACTAGACCCGACATTGCTTATGCGTGAGCGTTGTTAGTCAATTTCAAGCAAACCCTGGTAAGGAACATTGGATAGCTGTGAAAAATATCCTAAAGTATCTGAAAAGAACTAAGGATATGATTCTCACCTATGGAAGTGGTGACCTGAGGGTGGACGGGTACACTGATTTGGATTTCCAATCTGATGTTGATGACTGGAAATCCACCTCGGGATTTGTATTTACTCTAAATGGTGGAGTGGTGACTTGGAAAAGTTCCAAGCAAAGCACAACCGCAGACTCCACCATAGAGGCTGAATACATAGCTGCCTCGGAGGCAGCTAAAGAAGCTATTTGGATTAGGAAGTTCGTTGAGGAACTTCAAGTGGTTCCTAGCATAAAGCTCTCGTTGCCACTTTATTGTGACAACACCAAAGCTATAGCGCAAGCGAAGGAACCTAAGTCTCACAATAAATCCAAACACATAGAGAGGAGATATCACATCATAAGAGAGATCGTTGCACGAGGTGAAATAGCTGTTCAGAAAATAGCCTCAGCCGACAATGTCGCCGATCCATTGACCAAGCCATTGGCACAGGCGGTGCTGGAAAAACATCTTGAAAAGATGGGTATTAAATACCACAGCAAATGGCATTGAGTGCAAGTGGGAGATTGTTAGAGTATATGCTCTCGAATGCCATAAAGAGGATAGATTCATAGGGCATAAACATTGTAACTAAACTATGATTTTTCTATTAATATAAGGCAGTTGATTATTGTTTTCTTATAGGCATTTATAAGGTGTGAATAAACAACGTAAAGTCCTTGATGACAAGGCGAACCTTCTACCTCCTATGGGATAGGAGGAAAGGCACTAGAATGGTTTGACCCTTGACATCTAAAAGGGTTCGCAAGTCTAAGAAATATTGATTGGGCATCAATAGTGAATAAAGACTTGTATGATGTAAGTTTCGACAGAGAAAGTGTCAGTCGTACACTATGGAAATGGTAGTGGGAACTTATATCATAGACGTGTCAGTTGGACTGATATGTTCGAACACGGCTCGCATCAGTTCATCACATGGGTATTCACTCATTAACAGTCAATGATGAAACTGATAAGTAGTGATAGGTACGTGTGAACCTCTGACCTGAGAAATCGAGTTGAAGATGTACTTGTGACATCAAGTCTGTCATTAGAGTAGTTAGGTTCAAATCACCTGTTGGTGGAATCAACCTCGAAGTGCGACTTGATGGGCAAGTAGCATTGTTAACTGATTTGCAATATGGAATTTATTCTCTCATAAGTGAATGAGTAAAATATCCTATGCGATCATGAATAAGTGAGGATGAAAGTCTTTGGCCAAAGTATTTAAATACCTCGACTTATTATGAGCTTAGGCATATGGTCAAGTTATATGAGTTTGACTTTAAACCATGACTCTTACTTGACTGGGATATAAAAATAAAAGGTTTATACACGTACAGTATTCACGACGTAAAGGTTTGGAAATGATCCTATTCATTCGTTCTCAATAGGGTTACGGTGTGAGCCACGAGACTGGCTAGGTGTCACTCACACCCCTTTGGATTCCTCCCAATTGCCTTTTGAGACGAACCTAAAGAGTAGCGCTTAAAGGAAGTGCAAAAGAAAAAACATGGGAAAAAGACTTGAGAGAAATTCACGGCATTGGATGTCGTAATTAATTAATTAATTAATTATTGGATAATTTAATTAATTAATTAAATTAATGAGTTAATTAATTTCTTGGAGAAATTAAATTATAAATTTATTTATTGGATAAATAAATTATCCGATTAATTAATTAGCAAGCAAGATGAAAGCCCGAAGGCTTTCGAGCCCACTAAGGGGCGGCCAAATAGACGCCCAAATAGGGCTCTTGCATGCTAGGGTTATTATTTCATAATGATATAAATATATCACAAGGTGAAAAATAACACAAGGCAACTTACATAACTTTCTCTCCAAGAAAAAGTCTCCCTCCCCTTTCTCTCTCACTAGCCTTCTTTGACAAGGAAGAAAGGAGGAGTTTTTCATTTTTGATTCCGGCGTGACGAATTAGAGACGTTTGCAAATTCGGCATTAGAGAAAAGGATCACGTTCAGAAATCAATATACGCGAGAACGGTAATCTTTCTATACACAATTAAACACAAGGATTAGAGATGATTTGGGCTTTGGGAATTAAATTTACTTTCCGCTGCGTTTTATTCGAATAATTCCCAACACAAAGAAGAGATTGCCCTCAAGAGCGGAGGGAGTAGACTTCACATAAAGAGGAGAGGTGACAAGCTTCAAGCTCATGATGTCAAAATGCTGAAAAAGCTCCGTCGCGTACTTTTCTGCTAAAGAAAGAGACCCTCAGAATCCCGTGTAGCATGAATACCCAAAAAATAGTGAAGATCCCCCTAAATCGTTCATAGCAAACTCCTGGGAAAGATGAGAAATAAGAGTAGTAACGGCAGCAGAGTCATTCCAAGTCAAGATAATGTCATCAACATATAATAGGAGAACTGAGGTTATAGAACTAGAGCGGTAGACGAACATCGACATGTCAGCTTTGCTAGTAGTAAACTCAAGACGCAGTAAATACGACCCATATTTCTGAAACCAAGCTCAAGGATCTTGTTTCAGACCATATAAAGCCTTCCGTAATTGACACACATGTGAAGGATATTGCTTGTGAATAAAATCGCGGGGCTGAGAAATGTAAACAGTCTTGGCAAGATCTGTTAGGATTATGCCCTCAGATGCAATAGAGGATAGAATGTATAGGGAATATATCTTGTATTGAACTTAAACTCTTCTTAAATAAAAGGCATTATTGAGTTTCACTTAATTCTTATATGCATCTATAAGTTGTGTAAAACGTTTTGTCCATGTTTTCAGTGCGATCCCTCTACTTCCTATGGGATAGGAAGATTGGCACTAGAGAGATCGATCTTGACTACTAAAATAAGTTCGCAAGTAATATGAAGTCTTTAATGGATAAATAAAGACTTCGAATACTTGTAAAATCTTAGCTCCGACATGGGAGTGCCTGTCTGGTATCATGGAATGATAGGAGATTAAGATTGTAGACACGTCAGTGGAACTGATATGTTCGAACACGACTCGTATCGGTTCTGTCACATGGGTTTTCACTCTGTGACTGTCAGTGAAGGAACTGATTATGCGTAATAGGTATATGTGAACCTTTGACCTGAAGTATCAGGCTGAGGATGCACTTGTGACGTCAAGCCTTTCACTAGAATAGTTAGACCCAATTCACCCTTTGGTGGGGTCAACCTCGAAATGCGGACTTGATGGGCAAGTGGTAATCTTAGCAGATATCTAATACGGGATTTGTTCTCTCATAAGTGAATGAGTATGTACCGTATGTAATTATATTATAGATAAATAGAGATCAAAGTCTTTAGCCAAAGCAAACGAGATGATTGTGCTTGGCACTAAATCGATCTCAATGATCTCGTATTTATTATGATTTATACATATGGTCAAGTCCAGTAAGTTTGACATAACCATGACTCTCACTTGACCGAGGAACGTGAACAAAGGGTTTATACATATACGGTATTTACAATTGGAAGGTTTCGGAATGATCCTATCATTTGTTTTCGTTTGGATTACGAAGTGGACCACATGACTGGGTAGCTGTTACCCACTTCCTTTGGTTTCCTCTCATTGCCAAACGAAATGAACCTAAAGAGTCGCGCTAAAGGATTGACAAAGAAAAATGAAGAAAAAAGAATTTTTATTATTTCTTCTGGGAGTTTTAATTTATTGGATAAATTATATAATTAATTATTCATTAGATGAAATAATTAATTATAATGATAAGATTAATTATTAATTAATTTCCTTGTGAAATATATTAATGAATTAATTTATCTAATTAATTTGGTTATTTGATTAATTAATTAATTTATTGGATATAATAAATTATTAATTGAAATAAGAAATTAATTAAACAAAATAAATCCCGGGGCTAAATAAGGAGTCCAATTGGACGCCTATGAGGCCTCAAAGTGGCATCTTTGAGAGGCCACATATTAGGGCTCTTTTGTTTTGATAAGTCATGAGCTATATAAGGACTCTTTGACTTAGAACAAGTAAGAAGAGAATACACAACTCTCATAACTCTCAAAAGAAAAAAATATATTCCTCCCTTCCTCTATACCTAGCCGTCGACCATAGAGAAAGAAGAAAGGGGATTTTTTATTTGTTGATCCATGCGTGACGATTTAGAGACGACGTGTTTTCGTTGTTCGGATCAAGTTCAAGTTTGAAGAATCAAACCAAAGGATTGAAGATTTGGAAGCTTCAATATTTCAAGTATGGAGAAGAAGAAGTTTTTCTCCATCATCATATTCATATTAACGAATAAGTTTTATTCGTTATACGCTTTTAGATTCAATTATGCGAATTAGAGTACCAATTGGGTTTTCATTTTAATTTTTGAAATCCCTTCCGCTGCGTTTATGCTTTTTCGAACGAAACCCAACAAGATCACCGTGAAGAAAAGCATTCTTCACATCCAGGTGTCTAATAACCCACTGACGAGAGACTGTAATAGAGAGAACAGTGCGAATAGTAGTCGGCTTAAACATATGGCTGAAAGTTTCACCAAAATCAATTCCATCTTGTTGCTTAAACCTTTGAGAAACCAAAAGGGCTTTATACTGCTCAATAGATCCATCAGGCCGTAACTTCACTTTGTACACCCATTTGAAAGCAATGAGATTTGCGAAGGATGCGATGGCACCAAAGTCCATGTGCCATTGGCTTAAAGAGTGTTAAACTCATTAGCCATGGCGGTACAACAAAGGGATCCTTGGTTGCCTGTGTATAGCAAGTTGGCTCAAGAGGCGGGAAAACAGCAGACAAGGAGGGAAGAACATGAGGCTTACGCGTACCATCACATAAGCGGGTGACCATAGGATGATGGGAAGATGAAGGGGTGACATTGCGTGAGGACTCAGGAGAGGGAGAGACCGAGGAGGAGGCAGTGACTGAAGACAGGATAGACAAATACTCTATGGCAGCTGAAGAGGGAGACGGAGAGGGGACTGGACTAGAGGGATAGGGAGGACTCTGAACGGACGAAGGTGATGGAGATAACACCGGAATAGGCGGTGTGGAAGACGATGTGGCAGTGTCAACAGGGCGCTCGATGGGACCGAGATAAGGTGGATGAGGAAGGGAGACCAAAAAGATGTAGAAGTAGGCTAGTGGTTATCAGAGGTGGAAGCGGATGGTATAGTAGAAGTGGGAAAGGAGTCTTCATCAAAGACGACATGAAGACTAATATGAATAACACTAGAAGTAGGGTCGAAACACCGGTAACCCTTATAATATGGGGCATAGCCTAAAAAGATACACGAGCCAGAGCATGGGTCGAGCTTATGAGTAGCACGATGACCAAGATGTGGTAAACACGCATGGCCAAAAATTCTGAAAAAAGAATAATCGGGTGACCGACCAAAAAGGACCTCAAATGGGGACTTGTGGTGAAGTGTAGGAGAGGGGATACAGTTTATAAGAAAGACAGTTGTATAGAGAGCGTCGGCCAAAATGAGTGAGGGAGATGAGCAGTAAGAAGTAAAGTACGAAGTAACTCAAAGATATGACGATGCTTACGTTCTAATACACCATTTTTCTGTGGAGTGCATGGACACAACAAGTAGAGCTGAATACCATATACAAAAAAAGGTTATGGAACTGAGCATTATCAAACTCATGACCCCCATCACTTTTGAACATTTTTATTTTCGTGGAAAAAACATTTTCAATTTAGGTTTTAAACTTACAAAAATGAGTTTAGACTTTAGGTTTAGCATGCATGGGGCAACACCAAGTAAAATGCGTAAGATCATCAATAAAAACAACATAATACTTAAAACCAGAAGGAGAGATAACTGGGGAAGTCCATACATCTGAGTGAATTAAATAAAAGGGCACATAGCTACGCTTTTCAACAGGCTGAAAGGATAACTTGTGTGACCGACCCAACTGATAAGTTTGACAAAAGGAAATTGAATGACCATTAGACAGTAAAATAGCACTACGAGACAATTGCTTAAAAATAGAAAAGCTTGGGTGACCCAGACGGCGGTGGCAAATATCACTAGAGACAGCTCGAGCAACAAGGGCATCGGGACGAGAGGACACCAAATTGGAGAAGTCCGAGTACAAACCACTACCGGAAGGGGACTCCAAAAGAACCTTCCCTGCTACTTTTGTTGGGTTTCACAAAAAATACGCAGCGAAATAAAATTACCCACAGTATCATCTCAATTTGCATAGATGAATCAAAAAAAGCTCGCTAAAACTTACCCATTGAAGCGACGTGGTTGAAGGACTCGATCCTTCTTCTAAATTTCGATTTGATGAAGTCTCAAAGTCTTCAATCCTTGTGCAATCCATTCTTCTCGAATGTCTTAAGGTTTTCTTGAAATTTGATCCAGACAACGAACTGACGATGTCTCTAAATTAGCACACGGATTGATTGATGAAAAATTTCCCCTTTTCTTCCTTGTTGACCGAGGCTAGGGTGTACGAGAGAGGGAGGAGTTTTTCTTTTTCTTTCTTGGAGAGTTGTGAAAGTTATGTTGTTCATCTAAGTCAAAAGTCTTTTAAGTGATGTGTTTAATATCCCTTGACTTGTTGACCAAGACAAGAGTCTAGAGCCCATGTTGGGCATCCAAGTGGGCATCCAACTAGCCCATATGAGGCGTCCAATTTCGTCCAGCTCGTCTCTTGTTTTAATTAATTCTCTATCATTCAATCAATTATTTATTATATCCAATAAATAAATTAATTAATAATTAATCTTATCTTTATAATTAATTATCTCATCTAATAAGCAATTAATTAATCACGTTTAATTTATCCCATAAATTAAATCACATAGTTCCCAAATAGAAAAATCCTTTTATTTTTCTTTATCAATCCTTTAGCGCGACTCTTTACGTTCTTTTCATTTGGCAATGAGAGGAATCCAAAGAAAATGGGTAACACCTAGCCAGTCACGTGGCCCACTTCGTAGCCCAAACGAAATTGAATGAATGGATCATTCCACAACCTTCCAATCGTAAATACCGTATATGTATACACCCTTTGTTCACGTGTCCCAGTCAAGTGAGAGTCACGGTATTGTCAAACTCACTAAACTTGACCATATGTATTTGTTATAATAATACGAGATCATTAAGTTCGATTCGTGCCTCGCACAATCGACTCTATTGCTTTGGCAAAGACTTTGATCTCTATTATCTATAATCACATAGGACACTTTTTCATTCACTTATAAGAGAACAAATCCCATATTAGTTGTCAGCTTAGACTACCACTTGCCCTATAAGCCACATTTCGAGGTCGACCCCATCAAAAGGTGAATTGGGTCTAACTACTCTAGTGACAGACTTGACGTCACAAGTGTATCTTCAGCCTGATACTTCAGGTCATAGGTTCACTTATACCTATTAAGCAAAATCAGTTCTATCATTGACAGTAAAAGAGTAAAAACCCATGTGACAAAACCGATGCGAGCCGTGTTCGAGCGTATCAGTTCCACTGATGTGCCTACAACCTTAAGCTCCCACCACCACATGGTGTTCGACTGGCACTCCCATGTCAAAGCTCAGATTGTACAAGTATTCCAAGTCTTTATTTGTCCATTAAAGACTCATATCACTTGAGAACGAGATTAAGTAATCAAGATCAATCTCTTTAGTGCCGATCTTCCAATCTCATAGGAAGTAGAGAGATATGAGACTGCATGAAATATGGACAAAACGTTTTACACTATTATAGATGCAGATACATTTAAGTAAAAACAAAGCAATGCCTTTTATTCTTTAAATGAGAATAAGTTATTTACAAGTGAGATGCCCTATCATTCTATCCTTTATGGCATCTGAGGGCATAATCCTAACAACTTTGTCCTTAACACAGAAACAAGTGGAAGAAAACTTAATTAAACAATCATTATCTTGACATAATTTTCTAACAGACAGGAGATTATGAGACAAGTGAGGAACATGCAGCACATTGGATAAAGTAAGGAGACAAGTAGGGGTATGTAAAGTAGAGAAGCCGACATGCATAATGGACAATAGTGTACCATTACCAACTAAAATCTTGTTTGTACCAGTATATGGAGTAAGGTTAGAAAGTTTACCGTCATTTAGAGTCATGTGAGCAGAGGCACCACTATCAGGATACCAGGCTATGTCAGAGGAGTCAGCGTTAGGGCTGAGGCTGAAAGGACTTTGGAAGCTCAGTGATGTATGCGTGGTTAAACTGCTGGGGGCATGAAGCAGAATTGTGACCCGGAATACCACAAAGCTGACATGTCTGACTAGAGTAGGTGTTGGAAGGAGACCAGGACCTCTAGAGTACGAAAATCCATGAGGCCCAAATGGCCTAGTAAAACCAGAATGCTGACAGTGGGACTGCTGAGACTGAGTTTGAGAGGAGTGCTGCCAATTCTGAGGCGAAGAGGACAAACCACAACCATTACGACCTTTCCCGTGGCCAGAACCAGAATCGCGACCATCAGAGCCACCATGACCTTTACCACCAGAATGATTGGAGTATGAGGAGTGAGAGTGAGCGATAAAGGTATGAAATGGAGAGGAAGGAGAGTCAGTATGGCGAAGGTGTTGCTCACATTGAAAGAGCTGTGCCGAGAGATCATCGAAGGTGAGGAGAGAGGATACAAGGAGACAACGGTGACGAAGGCTTGGTACTTAGAAGGGAACCCATTGAGGGCTTGAATAATGAGATCATGAGGAGAGATAGGATGACTGACTACAACGAGATTCATAGATACTTTTCAGTTTGCTAAGATAAGCATCACGAGAAATATCTCCCTTTTTGATATTGGAAAATGCACTTTTATACTCTAATTGTTTTGAAAGAGATTGTTGAACAAGCGATGCTCAAGAGTGAGCTAGACATCGCATGATGTAGGGAGAGTAAAGACTTCTAGCAAAACTTCTTGAGTAAACGTAGCATACATCCAAGATTTGATACTACCATCAGTGCGAAAACAGGAAATGTGTGTCGGGTTACTAACGAGGTGACCTAACGAATTTAAAACATGAGAAGATGGACATTGTAAAGAACCATCAATGTAGCCTAAGAGATCGTGACTCCCAAGTAACCTCTCAAACTGATATTTCCATAGGAGATAGTTTTCAGAATGTAAATTTGTGGTCATGAGTCGTGGATTTGGGAGACTGGACAATGGTGGAGAAGGTGAGACCATGTCAGGTGGCAGCACAGAAGAACAATTAACATTTTGGGGTGCAATATGAAAATCAGAGGCACTTTTGGGGGTTGTTTTGGAGAGAATTAGTCATGTGGCGGCTGTTTTGTAAAAAAGGGTTTATTTTGGGGCCCTAATTGAAATTGGGGCTAATATATAAAGAGGGGTTTTTTGAGAGAAGCATATCAAGAGAGTTTGAAGATGAGAATGCGCCGCCAACTTCTGACGGATTATCGACGACGCCCCTGAATGGTTAACGCCAGTAGCGGAGGGGGAGCGGTGAACGCCGGGGAGGCAGAATGAAGAGAAACCGATGATTGAGACGGGAGGAAGAAGGAAGATGAAGATGGGTCGATGGTTGAGATGGGAGAAATAAGGCTGCACCGCTACTAGATGATACAGAGGCGACGGGAGATGGGGCAGAGGAGAAGAGAGCCGCGACAGGTGGCGAGTTTGAGAGATTTGGGCGACGTCTTTTGGCGTGAGGTTGAATGGTGGTGAAAGAAGTTTTTGTAGCAGTGATATAACAAAGGGGAGTAGGCCTGGCATTGGTTGGGTCTGGCCTAGACCCATACCCAAAATTTTGGGTCTAAACTCAGACCCAAAATTTTGGGTCTAAACCCAAACCCAAAACTTTGGGCCTGTAGGTCTAGGTGTAAGCTAGAGTGCTAGACCCAATTTATTTTATCTTACTTTCTTTTGTAATTAATTATGTTTTCGTTTATATATTTTTTAAATTAATATTTTTTGTTAATATCAGATTTTAATATATATATATATAATATAAAAATCAGATTATATATACATATTTATATTAAATATCAGATTTCAATACATATTTATATACATCAGATTTTAATATTTTATATTATAAATCTGATATTTTTATTATATATATATTTAAAATATTAAATTATTTATATATAATATATATAAACATCTTTTTTGGCAATAATTTATATAAACATCTTGGGGGGGCATATCTCACAGACAGAAAATCTTGAACAAGCTTTAGATCACGTTTAAGACGAAGCATTCTTCTTCTACTTGGTTGAAGGTGCCGACTCTTGCTTCTGTATAATCGGAAGGTTTCGATTATTCCGGTGAGAATGGCGGTTGGTCCAGTGAGCAGACTCCATTTCATTTTCCTCCCAATTTATTTTCTATCTCTTGCTGTGTATATATATATATATATACAAGATCTGAAACTAAAGAAAGGGGAGAGGGAAGGGCGGCGCTGGAGATAGCCGGAGGGGAAGGGGGTGGCGGCGGCGTTGTAGAGAGGTGGCGGAGCCGCTGCCGGCGACTGATGGCGGAGAGGCGGCCGGCGACTGAGAAAAGAAGAGGGTGAATATGGGTTTTTGTGGTATTAGGGTTTGATGAGGGAGATAGTTATATTTTTGTAAGTTTGGGTTTGGGCTTTGGAATTTGGGTTTTTGTTAAAGTTTTGGGTAGGTCTGGGTTTAGGTCCGGGTATAGGTTTATTTTGGGTTGGGTCTGGGTCTAGACCCAAACTAAATATTTAGGTCTGGGCCTAGACCCAAGTTTTGGGTCTGGGTCTGGGCCTGGACCAGACCTAGAGGGGAGAGAGGAGTCGTTTGCGGCGTTGATGATATTACCGGAAAAGTGGGGATGGTGTTGGCCAGAAAAGAGAGGGAAGATGGACAGGTGGTCGGATTTGCGAGAGTGGGGACTGTAGTGGAAAAGAGAGGAGAGAGAGAGATGTGTTTGTGAGAGAGAAGAAAGGAACGGGAAGAGAGATCGAGAGAGGAGGGAGTGAAGGCCGAAGTGACGGCAGCGGCGGCGGGTGCGATGAGCCAGCAGAGAATGGTCCATCAATGGCAGGGGTTATTTGTGTTGTGAGGGCGGAAGACGAAGTCACAAGATTATTATGACCAGTGACTGATATCATAATAAAAATTCTTAGGGGTTGTATGACTAGTGACTGATACCATGGTAGGTTTCTTAGGGTTGTAATGTGAAGAATTCTGTAGAAATATTATTTGTATTTCTGAATGATAATCAATAATACAATATACAAGTATATATGGACAGATATGAGACCCTAACTATACTGATTTGAGTCTATCTACATCTAACAGAATTACAATATGAAATCTATGTATATCTAACAGAATATACACTAATATGCATAGCTAAAAAACTTGCACAACACAAGAAGTTTTGGAAATTCTGTACAGCTAAAACAAAACATAGCTTAAACATTTTTCACCCAAAATTTCAGAAATCTTAAATTAAAAACATTTCGCCTAATATTTAGAAAACCTACGCTTAAAGAAACAAAAATTAATGGAAAATCATAGCTTTAGCCAATTTCACCCAAAATTTCAGAAAACCCTAGCTTAAAGAAACAAAAATTTGATGGAAAACCAAAGTTTAGACATATTTCACCCAAAATTTCAGAAAACCCTAGTTTAAATTAGATTAACCTGCCGCAAAATTTTCGGAGTTGAAGAAGAAGAGATGAGCTATCACCACTCCGTGAGTTCGCCATTGTCTGCAAGGAATCACCTCTGGTGTGGTTGAGTCGTGTGAATCGTGTGTTGAGGAGGGAGAAGAAAGGCATCTGGGGTTTGTTCAAAAGAAAGTGATGAACAGTGTATGAGTAAGTGCACAGTAAAACCTTCTCCGTTTTTTAGTGTTATGAGGATTTCTGTTCTGAAATGGCCAATTTAATCGCAAAACACCCTAAAAAGTTGTTCCTCAAAATAATCACTTTCTGTTCTAGTATTTCTGAAAAACAAGTACCAGAGAACTACGGGCCCAAACGCATTTTGGGCTTTTTTATTCTGCTTGAACAAAAAACGATGGGTCAAACAAGCCCTTAATAACTTTGCTTTTTCTAATATCATATTGTGAAAATCGTAGGATCTTGAATGTTTGATTGTTTCCAAGCCTCAACGCCAATTCATTGCCAGGATACAAAACTCAAAATTTTTGCCCCCTCCATTTGGATGGTTTCCAAGTCTAAACCCACTGGGTAATTCAGGTAAACAACCTATTTTCAAACATGGTCCAATCATTTGTCTGTATCCCACGAAAAATTCGGTGTCTTAGCTGAGAAACCCGGCCCCTTCCATGTTGCCACCATAAATCACAGCTAAAGGGGGAGAAAGAGAGGGGGAGAGAGGTATTTCAATAACCCAGGTAAGCAATCTCGTCTTTGTTTCTTTTTCGGGGAGGTGGGGGGCGGGGGTGGGGGGGGGGGGTATGGTTGGCTTTTACAAAGTTCACAAACTGCAAAGATGTATAATTATGCATGTCAATAAAAGTAGATATAGATTACACAACTTCAGAGAAAGAGAGGAGAAAGTCTTGAATGTTTTGCATCACTGTAACATAGACTGAACAGAAATTAAATGATCAAGAAAACACGTAATTCATACAAACAATATTGCACTAAAGAGGAGTGAATGGTACATGTATTCATATAATTGTTCAACAATTGTATCAGTGTTTCAGGCTCCCAAAGAAATCTAGAAAGTGGTAAAAGGTCCATCAGCCTCTTCATTTTCAACCTTAGATTCGATTGCTGCTTTTTTCCTTCTTCTTCTCTTCAACCTCGACTTTGATCTTTTGACTCTCTCTCATCATCATCACTGCTGACGTCTTGATGACGAACTTGAATGGAATCTGAAGACCGCCTTGAATGCTAAAATAAGTACCAAAAATCACCAAGTTTAATATTTCACAGTAAAATCGTATTCAATGAAAAGCATGCAAAACTTGTTAATCATCAATTTAATAGGTAAATAATGCAAATTAAAGAAGAATACACCAGGGCTACACGTATATGATACTCATCAATAAGATTAACAGAACACCTTCGATGGAACTATCTCAAGGGGACATAAAAAAAAAATATGTAGATTGGCAGAAATACATTACTACAGGGAATAAAGAAAGACTATTTAGGTAGAAATATCAAAAAACTAGAAAATTATTTCAATCGAAACTCCATTTTGGTGAAATGGGGAGAATTAAAGTGAAAAATGTGACAGAACTGATGAGGAAAATGTGCCTATTTGTGAGGAACAAAAATTGGAAAAGAATGACCATTTAGTGAAAGAACGGGACAAAGTTACTACCGTGCTTGTTGGACTCGCCATGCTTTTGCCTAAATGTTACACAGATGGCTACTCTATGCCAACATATACAAAAATGATGATGCACATGTCAGTTTCTGTCTACGAACCCCCAAACCGGCACTCATACACTCAAATGTCACACCTTACAAACATGTAGATACCAAAGCACGCGTATATATAGTCCCGATTCGAAACATCATATACAAAACAGCATCCACTTTTCCACTATTGCCAACCGCTCACACCTGAATATAGAAAGAAAACAATATACACACTCTAGGCATTATACTTTAACAAGATACCCAAAAGAAGCCCTATATGATATGCAAATGATGAGCTGAGGGAGAAGGACTTGAAAACCAACCAGCCGACCTTTGATCCCTGCTTCAGCTTTATGTACACAACTTCACGGATCGACTCTATCCACAGCACTAAAAAAAAAAACATTGCATTTGGTGAGTCGCAAACTCAGCAAGTATAATCAAGTACGAGATAATTGACATCCTATAAGCACACAAAATCAGCAACCAATCACTCATTTGAAGTCACATAAGAACGTCATCCATAATCACATCACATTCAATTCATATCATTCAGAAACACATGATGCATGTACTTAGTCATTTTCTTTTACTGTTAATGGCCTGCTATAACCAAGAGTAAATTGCGATCGCGAAAATGGCCATGGCACTCTGTAATTCATATAACACATGGGAGTTCAGTGAACTCAGGTGGCCGTACGGTACTCTGTGGTCAAATTTTACTGGAAATTCTTTAACACATGGCTCAAAATTAGTAGCAGCCATAATAGAACCTCTTATGTCGGATGAATGCATTTTCATAGCATATATCTCATTTTCATCATCAAGTCACATATAACGCATGTAGTTCACATATATTACACAATGAAGTATATTCACCATATTCGTTTCTATCATTCAATCATCATATAACCGCGTTCATAACACCATAAGTTTCACAATCAACACAAATAGACAAATAAAGGATGCATTTAGAACTATCAATCAAAGTACAGGATGAGTCAATTATCAAGCCACCCAATTATACTCACAAATTGTGTCTCGTCAAGATGTCTTCGTCTAGTCATCGTTTTCTGCTCCTCTATTGGAATCTCGACCTATTAAATACATTAAAATGCATAAATACCCTTGATATAATACATTGAATAACATAACATAATATTTTCAGATTTAATTTCCTTGTCAATTTGGGAATTCGATTAACGAAACAGGACAATCCCAACCGCTTTTTCAGACTAGACACCATATATTCAACTATTTCTATAAAATCTCCTGTTCACTGTACAATTCCGAAATTTTGACAAAATACTCTAAACACATGTATAATTAGACAGTAACCTCTTATGAAAAAAAATATCTTACCTATACATAATTATATAACTTATCTATATATATAAGAATTAAAACTTATACCCATATTATATAGGAATTAAGCTTACTCTACACACAAAAGCTAGTATATAGTTAGAGCATAATTTTAGTTATACAACCAATGAGTAGAATATTTAGGGTCGAGCACGAATCGCGGAAATTGAATAAATTATAAAATCTCATTAACGAAAATCATTATTCTACCAAAATGCATGTATTTATACTAATGTATGATTTAATGAAAAGTGAGGTTTTGGGTTATGACATGTATTAAACTAAGGACTTCTCTGGCCCTTTCAAATTTCCCTGTGAAGGGTGATATAGTCATCTTTCCTTCTAGACAAGATTCAAAAGTGGGAAAAGGGTCCGGCCTTGATGGGTTTATAAGCCCACTTTTCTCAAGCTCGCGAATCTTGTGTTCTCCAGCATGACCCAGTCTTAGGTGCTAGATAAGTCTTTGGTTTATCTCCGACACACCTTGTTTCTTGGTTAAAGTATTTACAGTGAATTGATTCTGGACATTAATGTAATACAAACCATTTATTAAAGATGTAGAGCCAACATATTTATTTCAATAATAAATATTGCGACAATTGTTCGAAAAATGGAAATCATAACCATTTTTAACCAAAATATGAATGGAACGAATGTTTTTCATCCCCTTGGGCAAAACTAGGCAATCATCTAAATAAACAATATGTCCAGACATTAATGTAAAAGAAGTGGATCCTATATGAGTTGCAGCTACACTATGTCCTCTGCCAACTTTGATCAGCACTTCTCGTTCCTCAGCTTTCTACTTTTTTTCAGGTCCTGCTTCAAAACACAAATTTGAGCACTAGCTCTAGAATCTAGAATCCAAGAAGTAGAAAATACATTAACAGAATGGGACACTAAATTAGTAAGTTCTATACCTGCAGCAGCCTCAGCCTTCAGCTTGGGGCTGTCACGCTTCCAGTGACCAGCCTCTTTGCAGTGAAGGCATATGTCTGACTTCCTTAGGCCCCTGCCTTTGAACCTCTGAGTAATACACGGTTTTTCGTTTCTGATATAACCAGCCAATTTGGACACACCCAATGGTCCAACCACTAGAACACCGTATGCAACCCATTTTCTTTGAGCATTTTTTATCTTGTCCATCAGCACAACCAATGATCCCTCCATGTCATTCATATCAAAATTTATGACAAAGCTAGAGAAGGATCTGGGGAGTGAATGAAGAATGAGATCAACTTGAAGATAAAAATCCATATAGTAATCCAGAGACCTCAATTTCTCCGACAAGGATATCATCTTAAGTACGTGCTCTGACACATCTTCCGATTCTTTTATCTTCATGTTGAAGAGCTCCCTTGATATAAAATAAGGAATGGTCCTACCGTGCTCTCCAAAAAGCTCTTCTAAATACAGCATGATAGATCTGGCACTATCCATTCTCTCATGATAGTTTTACAGTTCACTACTTATAGATTTCAATATATATCCCCTGACTTTTTAGTTATCAGAGACCCAGTCCATGTAGAAAATACGAACCCTTTCATCTTCATCGTTCTTGGGAATAAGAGGATCATCGAGTTCCAGTATGTACTCCAGAGATTTATCATTGAGGAAAATCCTTAAGTTGCTAATCCAATTAGCAGAATTTGATCCAGTGAGGACATTCTTTCCAAGCATTTCTTTGAGCGGGTTATTAACCATTTTGAGAGAAAACTTAAATTGCAAAAAATATATGAGATTCAATCATGTCATTATTTTGTAAATTCCAAGTAAAATAGGACTTTTGTTGTGACTTGTCTCCCACTATATTTTTTGATTCATTGCAATCGAAAACCTCGTTGGATAGGTCTGTAGTGAGTGATTGAATTCTTTGATAAATCCAGTGAGTTGCAACCTTTTAACCATATATGGCTCACTGATTCATCAAAATGGCATGTCAGCCTCGTCAAACAGGCGATTCAATCTTTGTTCTTTGAACTGGGCCCATCAACTCCTATCAATCCATCAATTTAATCCCACCTTGCAACCCCTAACGATATGTGTGGTGGAATTTGCTTCGACCGATGACATCTAATGCTCTTGAGAAATCCAAATGTTATACCTTAGTGCATGTCTGCCACTAACTAGGAAGAAATTATGCATTAGGGGCTCATTTGGTTGGGTGGTCTAGGTGGGTTAGCATATTCTGACACATCTAATTTCTTGTTTGGTTGCTCGTTCAGAATTTGGTCACAAAGCCAAGGCTCGGTCCTTAAACCATGGGATGGTTGCTATTTCAACTCACCTATCTAGGTGAGTTTAACTATCATATCTTTAGGTTAAACATGCCCACATGTTTAATGACCACTTTACCCCCCTCCCTCACTATATCTACCCAAGCACACTTTCCTTTTTCATATTTTGAAACACTCCTCTCTCCCCCAGCTCAACATTTCAGGTCAAATCTCCCACTCGTCGACCTTGGTTGCCATTTAAGGAAATTTGGGGATCTTGCTCGTCTTGCTTTCTTTGTTCGAATCCAACCCATATAGGTCGAGTATGTTCTACAGATCTTGATTTTATTTCGGATTTTTTGTTTTTCCATGGTTTTACATACATTTTTTGTAGAAATATAAATTAGGGTTTGGGTTATTTTGACAAAAAGTTTTAAATCTTTATATTTTATTAATTTTTGGAGCATGTATTGGTTCTATTTGTAGTGTTTTGTTGCATTTTGTACAACCCACCTACTAGCCGTGTGTATATTTGCAGAAATTGGGCTTTACCCTTTTGAGTAAATTGACTACAAATTTTTTCTGTGTTTTGTTACCACTGTAATTACGTGTTTCTTATCATTTTATTTGGGGCGTATGTTTTTGTAGTGAATGAATTTGTTGTTTGTAATTTATATGGATGGGTGAATATGCAATAATTGTTAGGGATTGTGCCCTAAAAATCCAATTATATGAAACGTTTATGATTCGTTTGTGAAATTGATCTTTATTATTTTTGTTGCAAGTTATGAGTATTATAGAAATCGTACTATAAGATAGACGTAGTCCAATATAATATATGATAATCCAAATAGAAGTGTTGTTCCAGAAAAGACTTGGGTTATATGTGTCATATATTATTATAAATCGATTGTAATCGGTGATAAGAATGGGCGTCTTATTTGCTAAAGACTATCATATACTATATTCGATGATTTACCTTAATCCTGGGAATGAGGATTCCATATATAGTATATTCGTGTAAATCAATGAGATTGAAACACTAAACCGGACCAATTAAGTTATTTATTTTTGGCTACTATCGAAAATAAATAATTTGAACAACAACTCTAAATCCTACAATTGTCGTGGACTAATGCATCTAGTGTATATTACTTTGATGTATTCAGAAGTGAGATTTTCGGTGGCCAATATACTTTATACATTGAGTAATTGCATGAAATGTGATTATGAAGGACATTCATAAGGAATCTATAATCTGCATGAGAGATAAGAAATATTCCCTTTAATGGATTTGCAATGTTCAACTATTCTAAAAGTTTGGCCAAAGTATTTCAGGTGAAGTGTCACTAAAATTAAACGAAAAATGAGTTTTTGTATGAAAAGTTGACAATGAGCAAATCAGGAATTTTAGGATAAGAGGTGAAGAATAAAATAATAGTAGCATTGATTTTAGTTCTTCACGGATATTTTGATAGAGAAGTTGGTTGTAATATTCTTAAGTATGTTAACTCTTGAGTAATTTAATTAATTCTTAGTGCAATAATATTTATTTAGTAGACTTAAATATTGTTAAATGGTAATCAAATATTACCATGCGATGGTAATTCGATTTGACCCATTTGGAGCTAGAATTAATTTTTCCCTAAGGTCCCTTCGCAAGCCTCGAATAGAAACTATATTAAATACTAAAAGTTCCATTGGATGGATTGTTTTTTGAACTTAGATAAAAAGATGTGGGAAATATCTTTAGAGAAAGATACTTGAATTAAAGTTAAATTAAATTTGATTTAATTTAATTTAAAGAAAAAAAAAGAAAGGCGCGCACGCGACGCGCCTCGACAGATTAGCATCGGGTGCCCGAGTGCCCTGGCCACCGGGTGCCCGAGGGGCCTGGCCACCGGGTGGCCAGCCTTGTGCCTAGATTTTTCCTTGGCAATTGTCCCACATAGATTGAAAACCAAAGTTTTCAACCATTGAACACCTATAAATAAAGGGTTAAATGGAATTTCAAAACACAACAAAATATATTGCAAAAGAATTTTCTAAATTTAGAAATATATTTGCAAAGTTTATAAAATTTCTTTTTAAGAGATTTTATTTTAGTATTTAATTTTATTTTGGGAGCCCACACTCCCGGTTTCAAAGCGAGGCTTTGTGAAGAAGGCTTTGCGGTGCGAGAGCTCAGTTTCCTCAGACAAGAAGGAGGTATTTTGTTGCGGTGCATTCCACTGACTCGGTTCAATCTTCGGAGGAAGGTTATATTATTTTGTTTTATTTTAATTATTGATTTTATTTCTATAGCATGCAATTAATTAATTAGTTTTAATTAAATCGTTTAATTAGTTATTTTTTTAATTGCTAGCTATAGTTAATCAATAATTATTAATTAAATTGTTTAATTAGTTATCCCTTCCCACAGTGTGTTTGATTAAATTTTTTTTAATGTCATGCATGTACGGATTAGAGATAGATTCTTTAATATAAATTCCGCTGCGTACTTTTTGGGGTTAATTTCGAAATAATTTCTCAACAAGTGGTATCAGAGCAGGGCTCTTGAAACGTACATGTGAGACATGTAGGCATGTATGCATGTTTTAAATCTAATGATACTATGGAATATTATAGAATTAGATTCTAGATATTAATGCTTATACCATGTAATTTTAACTATGATCAAAGCATGCTTATTTGATTAAGATCAATATGTTTAAATTGTTTAAAGGCATGAATACTTGTTTATAGCATTAATATATTTGTGTATATTCAACATGATTGATATGATTTGATCAAATGTGTTATTTAAATTGTTTAAATAATATGTTGAATATATATGTGAATCATATGTTTAAATAGTTTGACATGATGATTGAGTGGGAGTGTTTTTCAATTTTCATGACGATAAATAGTTCAAGTGTTGGATTATTGTTCAATTAATTTTGAAAATTCTAATTTGATTAGAACTCATAATTTGTTTATTCAAGCCAATATTGTCATTATGTGATAATGAAAAATCCAAGAATTGTACAAGATTAAGTGGGAGAGAGATTCAAGAGTTGAATTCTCATGGCCTCCATTACTTATCTAATGGTATAGTGAGCGAATATTATTCCTTGAAGAAGGTATTTGCTCACGATTAGAAGATTAGATCCCTAGTGGGTAGATTGAAATATGTGTAAATGAGTGCGATCACACTATCGTGAAGTATCTCGAAGACCATATGGATTGTCTAAGTAATGGTATACACTTGATTGGGACAACATATTAGCCTCCCTGAGGAGCTCTGTTATGTCATCCCAAAGGCTAAAGATTGAAATGGTGGGTTAATGATGTTAAGTAAGAGTTACAAGGGAAAAACATATTAACTGAGAAATGTTCTCGCCTAAACTTATTATATTTTTCGATCCGGCCTCCAGAAAAGAAAATGTATAAAGTTAGGTCATCATTGCATGAACAAAATATGGTTATGTGGATTCCAATTTTGTTTGTTTTCTAAAATAATTTGACTCATAACTTGTTTGTAAATTTTTCAGTTTCATAAATGGCATCCATTAGTCCTCTGCAATCTATCCTTACGGAAAATAAGCTCTTAGGACCTAATTATGCTGAGTGGAAAATGAATCTCGAGATTGTGCTCACTCATGATGAACACAAGCTTGTTCTTAGCGAACCATGTCTTCCAGTTCCTGCTACCAATGAATCACAGGCTATTAGGGACCGTTATGAACGGTGGCATAAGGCCAATGAGATGGTGAAATGCTATATCCTAGCATCGGTGTCTAATGTTCTCAAACATTAGATGCAAGAGATGGTGACTGCAACAATGATGATGCAACATCTCAAGGAGATGTTTGGTGGTCAGGATAGGACAACTAGGTCTGAGCTGATGAGGAAGATTCTTACTACCAAGATGACTGAAGGAACACTAGTTCAAGAGCATGTCATGAGGATGATGGCTTACTTAAATGAACCAAAAGTCCTCGATGCCAAAATTGACAGTCAAACCCAGCAGGATATGATCCTGAACTCTTTGCCAAGTTCATTCACTCAATTTAGGCTTAACTATGCCATGAATAATAAAGATTACTCATTGCCTGAATTGATGAATGAACTGAAAGTCGCAGAGGGTGTTATGAGAGCTAAAGGGAGTGTCAATTTTGCTCAGACCTCTGGTACAAAAGTTAAGAAATGGAATGCTAAGAAAAAGAAAAAGCGTAAGAACAAAGTTGCTACTGTAGCAACTAATATTCAAAAGAAAGCCAAGCCTGCAACAGGAAAATGTTTCCACTGTGGGGAAGATGGCCATTGGAAGAGGAATTGCCCAAAATATTTAGCAAGCCTTCCTACTAAATCTGGCAAAACACCTAATCAAGGTATAATGATATCTTGTTAACTTGAACATGTTTAGTTGGAAGTCCACCAGGTTCCTGGTGTGTGGACTCAGGATCAACTAATCATATTTGCAATATGTTGCAGGGGTTTCAGCTGACCATGCAGCTAAGTGATGGTGATATGTACCTGCTAATGGGAGATAGTACAAGCGTGCCAGTAGTAGCTGTTAGGCTTGTTAGTTTATATTTTGAGAACAACGTATTACTTTTGAAAGACTGTCTATATGTGCCTTCCATCCATAGGAATTTGATTTCTGTTAGTTGTTTGATGGATGATGGTTTTACTGTTGTTTTTTAACAAAGTTTGTCTATTAAGTATAATAAATCGTTTATATGTAAAGGCACTAGGAAAGATGGTTTGTTTTTATTATTTCCTGATAAATACTCTGTTGGTAATTCTGAGACTAATACAAGTAAACAAATCTTACCATTGAAAAGAAAAACTCCAATGACTGATGAAGCATATATGTGGCACTTGCGTATAGGTCATATTAACTCTAATAGGATCCAAAGACTGGTATCTGATGCACTTATAAGTCCATTAGACCTTAAAAATCTACCAGTCTGCGAATCATGTTTGGAGGGTAAAATGACCAAGAGACCTTTTAAGGGAAAAGGCAATAGAGCCACACAGTTGCTTGAATTGATTCACACCGATGGTTGTGGACCAATGAACATTCAGGCAAGAGGAGGTTTTGAGTATTTCATAACTTTTATAGATGATTACTCAAGGTATGGATATGTACATCTAATGAAACAAAAGTCTGAAACTTTTGAAAAGTTCAAAGTGTTTAAGGCTGATGTGGAAAATTAATTAGATAAACATATCAAATCACTTAAATCAGATCGAGGTGGTGAATATCTATCCATAGAGTTCTTGGACTTCTTAACTGCAAATGGGATTAGATCTCAGCTTACTGCACCGGGCACACCCCAGCAGAATGGTGTTGTAGAAAGAAGAAATAGAACATTGATGGAAATGGTAAGATCCATGATGAGTCATGCGACTCTACCTAGTTCATTTTGGGGATATGCACTTGAAACAACTGCTTATCTACTGAACTTATTCCCATCTAAGTCAGTTCCTAAAACACCTGTGGAGTTATGGATTGGGCGAAAGCCTAAGATTAACTATCTCCGTATTTGGGGATGTCCAGCACATGTGTTAAGGAAAGATCCTGACAAGTTAGAGTCAAGGACAGAAGTATGCTTGTTTGTAGGATATCCTAAAGAG
The DNA here is from genome assembly GCA_019426215.1 of Buddleja alternifolia. NCBI lineage: Eukaryota > Viridiplantae > Streptophyta > Magnoliopsida > Lamiales > Scrophulariaceae > Buddleja > Buddleja alternifolia. The sequence goes on along the minus strand of CM033398.1, from coordinate 2,962,306 downwards.
ACTAGGGGTGGTTAATTTTATAGTCCTAATGATCATAAGGTATTTGTGAGTACAAATGCTAAATATCTTAAGGATGCACTATTAAGTGGCTACAAGAGTTGAAGTAAGCTTGTATTGGAAGAGATGACAGTATCAGATACTACATTTGCGCAGCCTTGTATAACTAAGAATAGATAATACATATGATGTACCTAGTGTAACTACTGATGTGGAACCTAGTACACATGAGCTACGTCGTAGTGGGAGGATTACCAAGCCCCCTTTTAGATATCTTGAGGAAACCTTCATGGTTGAACTTGAACTTGAATCTGATCCTCTTAACTACAACGAAGCTCTAGCAGATATAGATGCTAATCGATGGGTCACTGCAATGAAATCTGAGTTGGAGTCAATGTTTGGGAACTTGTAGAGACGCCGGAAGGCATTAAACCCATTGGGTGTAAATGGGTCTACAAGAGAAAGAGAGGAGTGGATGGGAAGGTAGAGACCTTCAAAGCAAGGCTGGTGGGGAAGGGTTATACCCATATAGAAGGCATCGATTATGATGAAACCTTCTCGTTAGTAGCCATGTTTAAATCCATAAGGATTCTCTTATCCATTGCAACTCATTATGATTATAAGATATGGAAAATGGATGTTAAGACAGCGTTCTTGAATGGAAATCTTCAAGAAGAAATCTATATGATACAACCAGATGGATTTGTAGTTGAAAATCAGGAGCATATGGTATGCAAACTGAAGAAGTCCATTTATGGACTCAAGCAAGCGTCTAGATCATGGAACATCAGGTTCAATGAAGATGTCAAATCTTTTGGATTTGAACAGTTACCTGATGAACCATGTGTGTATAAAAGACATCATGAAAAGGTTATAATGTTCTTAGTGCTTTATGTGGATGATATCCTACTCATTGGGAATGATATGGGAACATTGTCTGCTGTTAAGATTTGGCTGTCCAATCAATTTGATATGAAAGACCTAGGTGAAGCCAGCTATGTTCTAGGGATCAAGCTTTTGCGAGATCGAAAGAACAAGATACTAGGCTTATCACAAGCTGCGTATATAGATAAGATATTGATAAGGTATAACATGGCGGATTCCAAGAAAGGGTCATTGCCTTTTAGACATGGAATCCAGCTTTCTCGAGAATAGTGTCCTAAAACACGTAAAGAGGAAGAACACATGAGAAATGTACCCTATGCTTCTACTGTGGGTAGTCTCATGTATGCTATGCTCTGTACGAGGCCAGACATCTGTTATGCTGTAGGAATGGTCAGTAGATATCAGTCGAACCCTGGACCAGAACATTGGGTGGCAGTGAAGCATATTCTAAAGTACTTGAGAAGGACAAGAGATTATATGCTTGTCTATCAAAGTGAGGAGTTATTACCAATGGGTTACTCACATTCATATTTTCAATCCGATCGTGATTCTAGACGTTCCACCTCGGGATATGTGTTTACTCTTGGTGGAGGAGCCATTAGTTGGAGGAGCATAAAACAGTTTTGCATCGCAGACTCCACTATGGAAGCTAAATATGTGGCGGCTTCTGAAGCTGCTAAAGAAGCTTATTGGCTAAGAAAGTTTCTTATGGATCTAGAGGTTGTTAGAGAAGGGCTAACACCGATCACACTCTAGTGTGATAATTCTGGTGCTGTAGCCAATTCTAAAGAACCAAGAAGCCATAAGCGTTCGAAGCACATTGAGAGGAAGTATCACATCATTAGAGAATATGTAGATCGTGGAGAGATTGTAGTTACCAAGATAGCCTCAACTAATAATTTATTAGATCCCTTCACTAAAACATTGGCACAAAAGAGTTTTGACTCTCATTTAGAAGGGATGAGTATTAGATATATGGCTAATTGGATTTGAGGGCAAGTGGGACATTGTTAGGGATTGTGCCATAAAAATTCAATTACATGAAATGTTTATATTTCGTTTGTGAAATTGATCTTTATTATTTTTGTTGCAAGTTATGAGTATTATAGAAATCGTACTACAAGATAGACGTAGTACAATATAATATATGATAATCCAAATAGAAGTGTTGTTACATGAAAAGATTTGGGTTATATGTGTCATATATTATTATAAATCGGTTGTAATCGGTGATAAGAATGGACGTCTTATCTGCTAAAGACTATAATATACTATATTCGATGATTTGTCTTAATCATGGGAATGAGGATTCCATATATAGTATATTTGTGTAAATCAATGAGATTGAAACAGTAAACCGGACCAATTAAGTTATTTATTTTTGGCTACTATGGAAAATAAATAATTTGAACAACAACTCTAAATCCTATGATTGTCGTGGACTAATGCATCTAGTGTATGTTACTTTGATGTATTCAGAAGTGAGGTCTTCGGTGGCCAATATACTTTATACGTTAAGTAATTGCATGAAATGTGATTATGAAGGACATTCATAAGGAATCTATAATCTTCATGAGAGATAAGAAATATTCTCTTTAATGGATATGCAATGTTCAACTATTCTAAAAGTTTGGCCAAAGTATTTTAGGTGAAGTGTCACTGAAATTAAACGAAAAATGAGTTTTCGTATGAAAAGTTGACAATGAGCAATTCAGCAATTTTAGGGTAAGAGGTGAAGAATAAAACAATAGTAGTATTGATTTTAGTTCTTCACGGATATTTCGATAGAGGAGTTAGTTGTAATATTCTTAAGTATGTGAACTCTTGAGTAATTTAATTAATTCTCTAGTGCAATAATATTTATTTAGTGAAATTAAATATGGTTAAATGGTAATCAAATATTACCATACGATGGTAATTCGATTTGACCCATTTGGAGCAAGAATTAATTTTTCCCTAAGGTCCCTTCGCAAGCCTCGAATAGAAACTCGATTAAATACTAAGAGGTCCATTGGATGGCTTGTTTTTTGAACTTAGATAAAAAGATGTGGGAAATAACTTTAGAGAAAGATATTTGAAGTAAAGTTAAATTAAATTTGAGTTAATTTAATTTAAAGAAAAAATAAAAGAAAGGCGCGTCGCAAATGGGCACCGAGTGCCCGGATGCCCGGGTGGCCAACCTTGTGCCTAGATTTTTCCTTGGCAATTGTTCCACATAGATTGAAAACCTAAGTTTTCAAACATTGAACATCTATATGTTGGGTTTCTTTCGAAAAAGTATAAACGCGGTGGAAGGGATTTCAAAAATTAAAATGAAAACCCAATTGGTACTCTAATTCGCATAATTGAATTTAAAAGCGTATAACGAATAGAACTTTCTCGTTAATATGAATTTGATGATGGAGAAAAACTTCTTCTTCTCCAAACTCGAAATATTGAAGCTTCCAAATCTTCAATCCTTTGGTTTGATTCTTCAAACTTGAACTTGATCCGAACAACGAAAGTACGTCGTCTCTAAATCGTCACGCACGGATCAACAAACGAAAAATCCCCTTTCTTCTTTCTCTATGGTCGACGGCTAGGTATAGAGGAGGGGAGGAATATTTTTCTTTCTTTTGAGAGTTATGAGAGTTGTGTATTCTCTTTTTACTTGTTCTAAGTCAAAGAGTCCTTATATACCTTATGACTTATTGAACAAGTCAAAACAAAAGAGCCCTAATATGTGGCCTCTCAAAGACGCCACCTTGAGGCCTCATAGGCATCCAATTGGACTCCTTATTTAGCCCCGGGATTTGTTTTGTTTAATTAATTTCTTATTTCAATTAATAATTTATTATATCCAAGAAATAACTTAATTAATTAATTAAATAACCAAATTAATTAAATAAGTTAATTCATTAATATATTTCACAAGGAAATAAATTAATAATTAATCTTATCATTGTAATTAATTATTTCATCAAATGAATAATTAATTATTTAATTTATCCAATAAATTAAAACTCCCAGAAGAAATAATAGAGATTCTTTTTTCTTCATTTTTCTTTGTCAATCCTTTAGCGCGACTCTTTAGGTTCGTTTCATTTGGCAATGAGAGGAAACCAAAGGAAGTGGGTAACATCTAGCCAGTCATGTGATCCTATCATTCCGAAACCTTCCAATCGTAACTACCGTATATGTATAAACCCTTTGTTCACGTTCACCGGTTAAGTGAGAGTCATGGTTATGTCAAACTCACTGGACTTGACCATATGTATAAATCATAATAAATACGAGATCATTGAGATGAATTTAGTGCCAAGCACAATCGTCTCGTTTGCTTTGGCCAAAGACCTTGATCTCTATTTATCTATAATTACATAGGGTACATACTCATTCACTTATGAGAGAACGAATCCCATATTAGATATCTGCTAAGATTACCACTTGGCCTTCAAGTTCGCAATTCGAGGTTGACCCCACCAAAGGGTGAATTGGGTCTAACTACTCTAGTGAAAGACTTGACGTCACAAGTGCATCTTCAGTCTGATACTTCAGGTCAAAGGTTCACATATACCTATTACGCATAATCAGTTCCGTCATTGACAGTCACAGAGTGAAAACCCATGTGACAGAACCGATGCATGTTGTGTTCGAACATATCAGTTCCACTGATGTGTCTACAATCTTAATCTCCTATCATCCCATGACACCAGACAGGCACTCCCATGTCGGAGCTAAGATTGTACAAGTATTCGAAGTCCTTATTTGTCCATTAAAGATTTCATATTACTTGCGAACTTATTTTAGTAATCAAGATCGATCTCTCTAGTGCCAATCTTCCTATCCCATATGAAGCAGAGGGATCACACTGAAAACATGGACAAAACATTTTACACAACTTATAGATGCAGATAAGAATTAGGTGAAAACTCAATAATGCCTTTTATTTAAGCAGAGTTTAAATTCAATACAAGATATATGCCCTATACATTCTATCCTCTATGGCATCTGAGGGCATAATTCTTACAATCTCCCACTTGCACTCAATGCCACTCATTGTGGTATCTAATACCCATCATTTCCAGGTATCGGTCCAAAACATCCTGATGTAGTGGTTTGGTGAACGGGTCAGCTATATTGTCAGCTGAGGCTATTTTCTGCACTGCTATCTCTCCTTTGCCAACGATCTCCCTGATGATGTGAAATCTTCTCTCAATATGTTTGGACTTGTTATGAGACCTTGGTTCCTTGGCTTGCGCTATCGCTCCATTGTTATCACAATAAAGTGGCAATGGGAGCTGCGCACTAGGGACCATTCCAAGTTCTCCAAGAAACTTCCTCATCCAAACAGGCTCTTTCGCTGCCTCTGAGGCTGCTACATACTCTGCTTCAGTGGTGGTATCAGCGGTTGTGCTTTGCTTGGAGCTCTTCCAAGACACCGTTCCACCATTGAGAGTAAACACAAACCCTGAAGTGGATTTTTGGTCATCAACATTAGACTGAAAGTCTGAATCAGAATAAACTTCCATCTTCAGGTCTCCACCTCCATAGATGAGAATCATATCCTTAGTTCTTTTCAGATACTTTAGGATATTCTTCACAACTATCCAATGTTCCTTTCCCGGGTTTGCCTGAAATCGACTCACCACGCTCACAGCATAGGCAATGTCGGGTCTAGTACACAGCATTGCATACATCAGGCTACCAACTGCAGAAGCATAGGGTACATTACTCATCTCTTGTCTATCTTCCTTACTTTGAGGACACATAGACTTGGATAAGTTACTCCATGCCTCATGGGAAGAAACCCTTTCTTAGAGTTGTCCATCCTAAACCTCTTTAGGACCTTTTCTAAGTAAAGGGCTTGAGAGAGGCCTATCATTCTATCCCTGTAGATACGAATTCCTAGAATGTATGTGGCTTCTCCCAAGTCTTTCATGGAAAACGTACTCGAAAGCCATTTCTTGACAGTAGTGAGCATTCCTACGTCATTTCCTATAAATAGAATGTCATACACATATAGTACTAAGAAAGAGAGTTTGCTCCCACTAGTCTTCTTGTAGACACATGGTTCATCTTCGTTCTTGATGAAGCCATATCCCTTAACTTCTTCATCAAAATGGAGATTCCAGCTTCTAGATGCTTGCTTGAGACCGTAAATGGACCTCTCAAGTTTACATACTTTATGGATATCGGAATCGGACACAAAACCCTTTGGCTGTTCCATATAGATATCCTCCTCGAGGAATCCATTTAGAAAGGCTGTTTTGACATCAATTTGCCATATCTCATAATCTAAGGATGTAGCCATGGATAACAGAATTCGTATGGACTTTATCATAGCTACGGGCGAAAAGGTTTCTTGATAGTCAATTCCTTCTCTTTGACTATACCCTTTTGCTATGAGTCTGACTTTAAAGGTGTCAACCTTACCATCACTACCTATCTTTCTTTTGTTGATCCACTTACATCCTATAGGTTTTATACCTTAAGGACGATCTACCAAAGTCCAGACATTGTTCGATTGCATAGAGTCCATTTCTATTTCCATAACTTCTCGCCATCTTGAAGCGTCGACATCCACCATCGCTTGATTATGGGTACAAGGATCATCTTCATGACCTTCATGTACTACAGTGTGAAGCTCTCGCTGCCCCTGCAGTAGATACCCATACCTCTTAGGTTCATGCGGTATTCTATCAATTCTACGTGGTGGTTGTGCTACTATGGGTTCAGGCCTCGGTTCTTGAATAGATGTATTTGAGGGAGTTTTATTTTGTTCTTCTAGAACAATTTTCCTACCTTTGCCCCCTTCCAAGATGAACTCATCCTCAAGGAAGTGAGCATGTAGGGCCATAATGATTCTTTGATCATCATGCAGGTAAAAGAAGAATCCCATGGAATCTTCAGGATAACCAATGAAACGTCCCATTAGGGATCTTGCCTCCAATTTCTCCACTTTAGTCTTCTTGACATAAGCAGGGCATCCCCAAATCTTAATATGATTAAGGCTCGGTTTCCTATTATTCCACATCTCATGCGGAGTTTTAGGAACGGATTTGGAGAAACATTTGTTCAAAACATGAGCAGCGGTAAGGAGCGCGTATTCCCACAATGAAATGGGTAAATCAGTAAGCATGGAACGAACCATGTCCAACAGTGTTCGATTCCTTCGCTCGGCTACTCCATTCAGTTGAGGAGTTGCTAATGGTGTTAGTTGTAACATTATTCCTTGTTTTCTTAGGAATTCATCAAACTCGGCACTCATATATTCTCCTCCACGATCCTATCGTACAGTTTTTATATTTTGCCCAGTTTGATTTTCTACTAAGGCCTTGAAATCTTTGAATCTTTCAAAGGATTCAGACTTTTGCTTCATCAGATACACTAGACCAAATCTTGAATGGTCGTCAGTGAAAGTGATGAAGTAGTAGAAACCTCCACGAGCCATTTCTCCAAATGGTTCGCAGACGTCGGTATGCACTAATCCTAAGACTTGCGTAGCCTTTTCAAAAGTCCGTGTGAAGAGGGATCTAGCCATCTTGCCTAAGATACATGATTCACATGTAGGAATAGGGTCTGACCCTAGTGAGCTTAAAAGCCCATCTTTTTCCATTTTGTGGATCTCGTGCTCTCCGGCATGGCCTAGTCTAAGATGCCACTTGAGTCTTAAGTTAGTTTCTTGCCTACCACGTTTACGTGTTACAACATTAACATCAGACGAATTATGGACATTTAAATAATATAAAACATTAACTAAACATGCATTGCCAACTAATTTATTTCCGTAATAAATGTCGCAATTTAATTTAGAAAAACGGAATGTATATCCAAACTTAACTAAGATAGGAATAGATACAATGTTCTTAAGCCGCTTGGGCAAAACCAAAACATTATCTAAAAACAGTAAATGTCCAGGATTCAAATAAAGAGAAGTAGATCCGATCCTAGTAGCTGCGACGCTTTCCCTGCTGCCTACTTTGATCATCACTTTTTCTCGGCCCAGCTTTCTACTTCTCTGTAGATCCTGATCCAAACAACAAACATGGGCACTAGCCCCCGAGTCCAGAATCCACAAAGTAGAAAATACAGTCATAGAGAAGTTAGTTTCAAAAACTAATAGTTCCATACCTTGTGCGCCTTTGCCTAATTTGGGACACTTTCTCTTCCAGTGGCCAAGCTCACCGCACTCGAGACATCTATCCATTTTCTTAGGTCCTTTGCTCTTACTGCCATGTCCTAACTTCTTTGAAGTTCTTATGGATACTTTCTTTTACCTTTTCCTCTTTCCATCACGTTGATCATCAAATGTATCATTCGTTAAATAGATAGAAGAATCCCTCTTCTTGTTCGTCCTAATACGAGCTTGTTCGATTTCAAGCTTCTTAGTCAGCCCAGCTAATGAACAATCGATATCATTGATATCAAATTTCATGACGAAGTAGTAGAAGGAGTCAGGGAGCGATTGTAAGATGAGATCAACTTGAAGATGAATATCCATATAGAAATGCATTGACCGAAGTCTTTCCATTAGGGTCATCATCGTGAGAACATGGTCTCCCACATTCTCTTCCTCTCTCATCCTCGCTCTGAAGAGTTCTTTTGATATAAAATACCTTATGGTCCTACCATGCTCTCCAAACATTTCTTCCAGGCGAAGAATTATGTCCCTTGCATTGGTCATTGTGTCATGTGAACTTTGCAGCTCACCACACATTGAGCAAAGAATGTATCCTCTAGCTTTATAATTGTCACAAGTCCAATTAAAGTGAGCCAGTTGAACCTCTTCATCCTCATTCCTCTCAGGAATTACAGGACGATTTGTTTCCAACACATATTCAATCGACTCTTCACTCAAGACATTCCTTAAGATCACGAGCCATTGTATATAGTTGGGACCAGTCAGAACATTTCTTTCGAGTAATTTCATTAGTGGGTTTGTCATATTTGAGAGAGATAAACGAGAAAATAACTGCAGAAATAAACCAGATTTATTAGATTACTTGTTTTGACTTAACCAAGAAAAATTAAGGACTTAAAATTTATCTTGGCTCCCACTGCAATTTTCGAATCCCACACTCCCATGTGAAAATCTGGAATCATCATTGGCATCGATTCCACAGCAGGTTTTGAGGTCCTCAATTAATTAAATAGGTTGCAACCTAACCGGTTTTTGGCCCATTAATTATTTGAAGTGATATCTAATATCAATTTATCCAATAAATGTTTCAATACGTTTTCCCATAGTTCACCAAACCGCAACCCATTCGATTTCTAGGTTCGTGAACTACCAGAGTTTATCCCACTAACTCCTATAATCTAGCATTTGAATTTCACCTTGCAACAGAACAGGTTTCTGGGGTGAAATATGTTTCGATTAAGGCATTTGCATGCACTTTATAAAATTTCAAATTATTTCTAAATGTATAACCCCCATAAATGGGAAGCATTACACATTTATAGTAATTCTAATTTTAGAAAGCTTAGTGGAGTGTGAGGATGTCAAAGATCCTTTTCTAACTCGGTATAATTTATTTGGGAGAATTTAATTTGTCAAAAGATTTTGGTTTCACTTTGCACATTATTCAATTTATATAGCGCTTTATTCTATATTGATCATTGTTAGGAATTTCATGTTAGAAGTTTTGATGATGACAATTAAGTTTTTGTTAGACCCCAAAAAAGTTGTAAGTTTATTTTCGTAAAAAACTTGTATAGGCTTTGAAGCGTTAGACTTGTAATAGATTTATTAGGCTTTGTTATCTTACTTTAGAGTGTTAGGCAAAATAGTCTTAGGCTGAGCGTCTGATGATTTCTGAATGAGTTTATCAGTGGTAAAGTTCGAAGACTCAAGCGCCTGATCTCAGAAGATAGATACAGTCTCCAAGCGTCCACTTTGGCCAGCTATATCAAGCGTTACCTTATGGGACAGAAGTGATTTCACCGGAATTTACTTCTAAGTCCAGAAGGAGTTTAATGCAAATATTCTCAAAGCATTAAATACCAACGGGTATTAATTTCAAATGCATTAAATGTTGATAAGAGCATTTAATATGATAAGCAATGTCAGACGTACGGAGAAGCCACCCTATTGGACTGTCAACTATCTCAGACTGCAGCACCAACTTTCGTGCAGCAGATTTTCAGGAAAAAGGACAAAAGCTGTTCACTCGCGAAAGTGAGAGACACGCGCCAGTGCATGTGTCAAACGGACACTTTCTCCAAGAATACCTATAAATAGGACTTCAACAACAAACAAAAATAGAAGCAACAATTTTATCAAAGCCAAATTGCTGTTGCATTAAAATCTCATCCCTTAAACTCTCAGAAAAGCCAGAAACTTCAAGAAACATCCAAATTGCTTTTCTTATATTCCTGAGACAGTCAACAAATATCTCAAACATTCTTTTTGCAGAAACCAGATTCCTACTGAGATATTACCAAGTTGTTTGAACTTCATCAAAATCAAACAAACCTTTTAGAAAATTCCATCCAAGCCTCGCGATCTGTGTGAAGTCGAAGTTGGATACTTGCATCATTTCTGGGTGAAAGAAGCAAGAGGGTTGAAGTGATTTGAAGCAGAAATCTGTGTGATCAAGGAGCTCAAGTCATCGACATCCATCTCTCCCTAATTTGTAGAAGATTCTGTGTGATTCTTTGAGAATCATTTTAGTGGATTGCCTCCAAGTGCAAAGGAGAAGAAGGACGTAGTTGGGATTACACCACCCAACGAACCTTACAAATATTGTGTTATTTACTTTTCAGTCATTTCATTCATCTATCATATCACTGCATAAGTAAAACACAATCAAAAGCTAAGCACCTAAGAAACATCTTGTGACGCTAAAACTTTCAAAGAGAAGACTCCAAAATCATTCCGCTGTGCTAACCCTGATTAAAAGAACTGAACGCTTAACCTACAAGGTCAAAGTATTCAATTCCTGAAGTCTAAGTTAACTTTATAAAACAGTCATCATTAGACGCTTCAGAAAGTTTCAAATATCTTATGTGAACGCTAAGGTGAAGCGTCACACTCACTTCAAGCGCCTATCATTTCAAGCGTCCAAATACGTTTAATACGAAATCTTTTTAAGTTGAAAAAGACTTAAGGGTCTATTCAACCCCCCCCTTCTAGACCCTTTCGTATGCCACTTGGGACCAACAAGTGGTATCAGAGCGGTTAATTTTGAAATTTTAAAAATTTCCAAGCATAACTGCTTGTTTAGATCTTTTTCTTTCAAAATCTAGTTGCTTTTTTAAAGCTTAGATATGGCATTTGCTAAAGTTCCCAAATTGACAGAATCAAATTTTGACACATGGAAAGTCAAAGCATTTACGTATTTATGTTCATGCGATGATGACATGTGCGATATTATTTCAGATGGGCCAATCAAAATATACAAAGTTATCACAAGAGCGCCTGGAGCCACAGAAGAAACCCCTGATGGTTACGTTGAAAAACCAAAACAAGAATGGTCTCCAGATGAGCGTCGAAGAGCTAACTTGGACAATGTTGGTCGCAACGCTCTGTATACGGCTATTGGTGATAATGATAACTTATTCAATAAAATCAAATCTTGCAAAACGACTAAAGAAATATGGGATAAGCTGGCTACAATCTGTGGTGGTTCAGCTCAAATCAAAGAAAACAAACTTTCCATTGCTAAGGAAAAGTTTAACGGATTTAAGATGCTACCCAATGAAACGCTAGAGCAATTGGATATAAGATTCACAGCTCTTGTTACAGAACTTACGTCGTTGGGAATGGACTTACAGAATCGAGAAATGGTGGTTAAGATCTTTAGAAGTCTACCAAGTAAATTCTTGATGAAGACAACAGCTATGAGAGAATCAAACATGCTGGATCTCTTAACTCCAGAAGACGCCTTTTCAGAGATAAAAGCTTTTGAGTTCGAGTTGAACTCTGCTAGTGACATTGTGAGTAATCCAGTGATTGAATCTGGAGCGCTCATTGCATCAATCAAAGGCAAATCGGGTAACAAAGGAAAGAATTCGGACATTAATGAGGAAGAAGAGTTGGCTTTGCTGAATAGATTCAGGAAGTTCTTGAGATATGAAAAGAAAGGAAAAGGTCCTAATAATCAAGGACAAAGTTCATATCAAGCGCCTTCTCCCATACAACAACAGTTTCAAGCGCCTCAATATTCTGTTCCTTTACCTCAAGCGCCTACTCAATATCAAGCGTCTACTCAAAATCTTCCAGCTCCATTGGTTTCAAAACCACACACTGCAAGGCTAACAAGTGAACAAAAAATGAAAACCAATCTTTGTTATAATTGCAGGAAACCGGGGCACTACCAGGTAAATTGTCCCTATCCAAATGTATCCAAGCCCTCAAGGCAGGATTACTTGGATAGAAACCAATTCAGGAGCAACCTTCGACAACAAGGTTTGCTTGCGGAATCAGAACCAGCATCAGCACCTGAAGATTTAGAATCATCAGACGAAAGTAGTGATGATGATGAGCCGATAGATGACTCAGCGCTCATATGTCTCATGGCCAGAGATGATGAAGCGTCCCCTGAGGTAATCAATGAATTATCAATTCCTCTTTCTTATGATGAATTACTTGACAAAGTCAAAGAATATTACAATGAATGTCAAGAAGCTGCCAAAATATATCAAAATGATCTCGCTATTATTTCATCACTCACAAACGATAAAGTAACGCTCAGAGCAGAGTTGCAAATTCAGCAACAGTGCATTGAGAAAAACCAATCGCTTGAGAGTGAAGTTATTCAATTGAGAGGTGATATTGATATAATAGTCAAGAGAGAAGCTGATCTGATGGCTAGACTTGCCAAGTCAGAACAGCTCATCTCATCGTTGTCCAAAGCATCCAGAAAGCTCGACAATGTGACTGAAATAACAAGGTTGTTTGGAGAAAAGACCGGTTTAGGATGCAATGAATTCGGTAAACAACCAAACAAACCTAATGTTACGGCAAACAACAAAGGAAAGGGTGTTTTCTTTGTTGAGAAAGGTTCACAAGGTCAAACTCAAAATGAACCAAGGGACAATGGTAAGAGGCCAAATGAGAAAGTCAAAACTAACTCAGACAAGGGTAAGGCTAAAGCAAATGATCCACAAAGACAGACTCATCCAAACGCTCAAAAAGCTAAGGATAAATCTAGTCACTGTGAATCAAGCGCTAAGCGTCTAGCACCAAACGTGCAACCCAAGCCAGAGCCAAGGAAATACCAGCGTCGATATCCAAAACAGTCAAGATCATATTATCGATACTATGATAATTATGATTATGACTATTATTATAATCGTGGATATTATTATACATCCAAAATTACACACAGCACAAGGTGAAACCAAAAAAGCCAATATTCCTACTATGAAGACAAGGCAAATTTGGATTCCTAAAGTTCTAATTAACACTAACAAGGATACTAATGTTGAAGGACCCAAGCAACAATGGGTACCTAAACAGAAATAGAACTTCCCTTTTGATTGCAGGTACCTAGAGCTAAAGTCAATACATCTGTTTGGTATTTTGATAGTGGATCGTCAAGGCACATGACAGGTTCCAAAGATCTTCTGATCAACTATCAAGCTGCCAATGGTCCTCAGGTTGTATTTGGTGATAACTCCAAAGGTAAAACCAAAGGTATAGGTACTGTGCATAGGGGGAACATCATGATAAGTGATGTTTATTTTGTTGAGGGTCTAAAGCACAATTTATTAAGCATAAGTCAATTCTGCGATAAAGGCTTTGAAGTCATATTCTCAAGTGACTATTGCTATATAAACGACGCTAAGACTAAATCTACTAAACTAAAAGGAAAAAGGAATAACAACGTATATCTGGTAGATTGGGGTTCAACACTTGATAACAACCCAACATGCTTTGTTGCTAAAAATGAATCTAAAATGGGTTGGTTATGGCATAGAAAAATGAATCACCTCAACTTTAAGACAATCTCTCAGCTTATAAGTCAAAATCTTGTAGAGGGATTGCCAAATGGACCATTTCATAAGGATCGCCTCTGTGACGCTTGTCAAATGGGTAAACAAGTTAAATCATCTTTCAAGAGAAAACCTCATCTATCTACTTCTAGAATACTTGAACTACTTCACATGGATTTGTTTGGACCTGTTCAAACAATCAGTGTAAGCGGTAAAAAGTATACTTTAGTGGTAGTAGACGATTTCTCTAGATTTACTTGGGTGGAATTTCTTTCATCCAAAGATGAAACATGTGACAAGTTAACAGCGCTTATTCGGCAACTTCAAACATTGAAAAATCTTAAGGTTGCAAGAATAAGAAGCGATCACGGTACTGAGTTTACTAACAAGGTTGTTGAGAAGTTTTGTGCAGAAAATGGAATACATCATGAGTATTCAGCTCCCAGAACTCCCCAACAAAATGGTGTTGCTGAGCGCCGGAACCGAACGCTTAAGGAAGCCGCTAGGACTATGTTAGCTGAATCTAAGCTTGCTCCTAGATTTTGGGCCGAAGCGATCAACACTGCTTGTTACACTCAAAATCGATGCATGATCAACAAACAGCATGGAAAAACTCCATATGAACTGTGGAAGGGACGTAAGCCAAATATTTCATACTTTCACGTCTTTGGTTCTAAATGTTTTATTCATAATAATGGATCCCAAAGCCTAAAGACTTTTGATCCTAAAGCGGATGAAGGAATCTTTCTAGGCTACGCCAAAAATGGAAAGAATTTTCGCATTCTCAATAAGATCAAATCGAAGGTTGAGGAATCTATTCATGTTGTGTTTGATGATGCTAACCAAGAGCCGAGTAAGGTAAATGTAAATGATGTAGGAGTTGAAGATCTATGTCATCAAGCGTCCAAAATTACTATTGATGAAATACTGACGATGATGATGAGATCTCAGTGCCTCCTCCTAAGAATACTCGTGAAATCAATCTAAATTATCATGTAAGAAACACGGATGATCATGAAAAGAATGATCATCAAGAGCAAAGAAGGAATCGTGAACTTGAAGCGCCAACGCAGGAGAATGGTCAAGCGAATGATTCTCAAGCGCCTGTTCATTCTCAAAACCCCTTCCAAACAGATAGACTATGGTTACGTGACTATCCACCTGAGCAAATCATTGGAGATATTGAAGCACCAGTTAGAACTAGAGCCGCTACATTTAATGAGGCTATGTTCGCAAGCTTTCTATCTCAAATGGAACCTAAGAAAGTGGATGAAGCGTTAAGTGATCCAAGTTGGATTGAAGCTATGCAAGAAGAGCTAAATCAGTTTGAGCGAAATAAAGTTTGGATGCTAGTACCAAGACCAGCTCATCAAGGAGTTATTGGAACTAGATGGGTATATAGAAACAAGATGGATGAGGACGGCATTGTTGTAAGAAACAAGGCCAGACTCGTAGCTCAAGGATACTGCCAAGAGGAGGGCATTGACTTTGATGAGACTTACGCTCCTGTTGCTCGTCTTGAAGCAATCCGCATGTTTCTAGCGTACGCAGCGTTTAACAAGTTTACAGTATTTCAAATGGACGTAAAGAGTGCCTTCCTGAATGGTAAACTCCAAGAAGAAGTGTATGTGGAGCAACCTCCAGGATTCATCAACAATCATGGTAAGGGTATGGTTTACAAGCTAGAAAAAGCACTTTATGGGCTTAAGCAAGCACCTCGAGCATGGTATGACACTCTCTCTATCTTTCTTATTGGTAAAGGTTTTTCAAAAGGCAGCGTTGATACAACGTTATTTAAAATTACCAATGATGAAGATATTCTCTTAGTTCAAATTTACGTTGATGACATTATATTTGGTTCTACTAATAAGCGTCTGTGTGAGAAATTTTCGAAAATGATGCAAGAACAATTTGAAATGAGCATGATGGGTGAATTAACCTTCTTCTTAGGACTACAAGTTAAACAACTCCCTAATGGCATATTTATCAACCAAGCTAAATATACACGAGATATGATTAAGAAATTTGGTATGGAAAATGCATCATATTCAAAAATTCCAATGAGCCAAACGCTTAAGTTAGATAAAGATGAAAGTGGAAAGAAAGTTGATATCACTAATTATAGAGGTATCATAGGATCACTTCTTTATCTCACTGCCAGTAGACCTGATATTATGTTTTCGGTATGTATGTGTGCACGATTCCAAGCTGATCCTAAAGAGTCACACTTGACTGCTACCAAGAAAATCCTTAAATACCTAAAAGGCACACAACATGTGGGCTTATGGTATCCCAGGGATTCTCCTTTTGAACTAATCGGTTACTCAGATGCAGATTTTGCAGGTTGCAAAATAGATCGTAAAAGCACTAGTGGTACTTGTCAATTCTTAGGTGATAGGTTAGTTTCATGGCATAGCAAGAAACAACAATCCATAGCTACCTCCACAGCCGAAGCTGAGTATGTAGTTGCAGGAAGTTGTTGTGCACAAGTTCTATGGATGAGGCAACAACTTAGAGATTACGGAACAATCTTAGGACCAACTCCCATTCATTGTGATAACCAAAGCGCTTTAGCCAGGACTCAAAACCCTGTTCTTCATTCAAGAACCAAACACATTGACATTAGATACCATTTCCTTCGTGACCACGTTCAAAAGAAAGATATCTCCATGCACTTCATTGGAACTGACAAACAACTGGCAGATATCTTCACCAAAGCACTCAATGAACAACGTTTTCTCACTTTAAGAAGTGAACTAGATCAACCTGACGGACGTAATGGACATGGTCGTCAAAGCTGGGCTCAAACCCTTCTTAACCCAATACTCTTATATGTTTCCTACTGAAGTTGAAACTTTCTGGAAGACTGCTACCCTTTCAGAGGACAAGAAGTCCATCTCTTGTAAAATTCCCTTCTCCAAGAAGGAGTCTCCAAAGGAATTCATCCTATCTGCTTCCACCATTGCCAAGAACTTCAATTTGCCTAATGAGGGTGAGGCACTGGATTCTGTTACATTGAAACAAATTAAGGAAGCATGGGCAATCATGAGTGCGTACGACGATGTTCCTTACACTCAGTACTTCGAGAAGAAAGATCTGGTGTCCAAATACCGGTTATTGGCTGATTTCTGCAGCAAGATCATAGAATGCCGCGTGGGAACCTTTGATAAGGTAAATCCTGTCCAATTTCAGATGATGGTTGCTATACTCTTCAACATCAAAATCAACTGGAGTGAGTACATCTTCGGACGGTTTCGGGACAGTCTAAGCGCTTCAAATAAGCCTTATGGACTCATCCTGAGTGACATCTTGTTTAAATCGAATTGTGTGTACTCGTCTGGACTTCCGTTGAATAAGTCCAAGTTGTTGGGAAAAAGGATTCTGACCAATATGTTCAATCCTCCAAAAGTTAGTGGTGCGGCTAGACCCCTATCTGAGCGACTGGAAGAACGCCAACTGCTTGCTCAAAAGGCTGAGAGACCAGTGCCAGAGGAAGCTGTGAAGCGTCCAGCAGCAACGAAGAAGAGAGCCCCCAGAAAACCCAAAGTTAAAATTGCCGTCCCCTCTCAAAAGATTGATGAGGAAACTGATGAAGATGCCGAGGACAAGTTGCCTCTCAAAAGACGAAAGCTGGAAGGGATCATTAAGCAAATAGACTTTGAAGAACCAGCTGTTGATCCTCCCGCTCCTCCGGCTAAACTAGTTGAAGGAGTCAACATTAAGAAAATCTTTAAGCGTTCCAGGACTAGCAAGCGTCAAGCTACTCCTGAAGAGCCTGAGACAGTTGAGCCAAGCGCTCAAGATGTTGCTGTTGAGCCAAGCGCTCAAGTTGCTGTTGAGCCAAGCGCTCAAGTTGCCGTTGAGCCAAGCGCTCAAGTTGTAGTTGAGCCAAGCGCTCAAGATACTGCTGTTGAGCTTAGTTCTCAGGGTAAGTTTATTTCTTCCCACAACATTTCTATTCCTACATCTGTAGAAGATCCTGCTCTTATAGAGGATGGCTCTTGTTTTTCAGCTATAATTCCAGCTACTGCTGAAGTGTCCACAGATGTTCTGTTGGATGTGGACCTGACTGGAGTTGTAGCTATCGCTCAAGATGTTGCCGCTGAAGTAGCTACAATTGAACCTGAGGAACCTGCTACTTTAACAGAGGCACGTTCAGAAGATCAGAACGCTGCTGAAGACGTTAGAGCTCCTCGTCACTTCTTTCAACTCGATCCGCTGAAGACAATTGATCATTCAATTCACTATATGCCCCCAGCGCTCGACGAAGATTTCATTCCTGCAGGATATAATATAGAAAGATATATTGCTGCAGAAGCTGACGCTGCAAGACTGATTGACTTTGACAACGCAATCAAAGCAACCGTTCTAGACAGACCAGGAGACAGACCTCCTAGATGTGCCGTGGATGTGGCTTACTATCTTGACAATGGCCACAGCAGACCAACTGGGTTCGCGTTAAGGGATTACACTGTTCGTGTGTATGATCCTCTCCGTCCTAGCTTTCTCAATCCCTCCGAGTCAGTCTTGAACAGAGAAGGTTACACACATTTCCCACAGACGGCTCACAGCCCTGAGAATCTTGCATCGGTCCGTCCTCTCTGTCTATGGAAAAATAAAGGGATTCATACTGGTGAGCGCCTTGAATCGTTGACCGATCTGCTCCAGACTGAAGCTGATGCTTACTTTGACAGCGTCTGGAATGCCAACTATCAGCCTGATAAGCACCGCTTTGAAGCCATAAGAGATATTCATCTTGAAGGTATTCGTGCTATGGTGAATGCTGGCACAGACTTCTGTATAAATGAAGTAAATTGGGTTGAAGCGTACATGGGACATAAATACACCTTCCCAGAGTTAGTCCAAGCTCCCCATCTTTTCGGCATAGGCATGCATGACAAGAAGCGTCAATTCGCCAAGTATTGCCTCCTGAAGCGTCAACAAAGACTCGGACCTGTTCTCAAGCTCCCAATTATTAGACATCAAATAGAACAATGTCTACGTCAAGAACTTCAGAGATTATCCATCACCCCTCTTCGGTTTAATGCTCAAGCGTCTTCCAGTGGTACAGTTGGTGAACGGTGCTTAAATCTTGCTCCAAGCCACTGTGAAGAAAACTTCAATCTGATGGTAAAAATTCTATCTCCCGTATCTCTCTTTGATAAAATCTTCACTACCAATCTCAGATCTTGGAACGGCTCAGTGATCAATTCATTCAAAGGATATCCGTTGCTCCCTTCCATTCGCAGTGAGGTACTCAATCACTATGAGTATGTTCTTTCTCTGCTTGAAAGGAATCAAGAGCTCGCTCAAGCCGTTTATCCGTATCTTGAAGAATACTATGCGGACTGTGTGCCTACACATCGACGTCCTGCATCTCTTCCCTCAGATTGCTTGATTGGATTTTCCAGAACTCACTGCACAGATTCACTATTCTCCATCGCTCAAGCGCCGTCCAAAGTTTTCCCAGATCATGTGCTGGATATCATTGGTCCAATGTACATCAGGGCCATTGATAGTCCTCTTCGCACATTTATCTCCGGTACTTGTATGTCCAGGACCAGACTCATTGAACTCTTGGATTCTACATCCACTTCTTATGCCGACTCAGCACGCTGGAACTTCCAATTCACTGACTTTCGCCAACCTGAGTCAACGCTTGAGGAAGCGCCTGCTGAGACATCTGAAGCGTCCAAATCTGCAGATACCAGTATCCCTGACGCTCCTGAACATGCTACCATCGATAGTGCTGAAGATACTTCCCTGGATATTCGAGGTACTGTTTTTGATCCAGCCTATCAAGTTCCTTTTGACTCTCTCAAACACTCATCCCGGTTCAAGCGACCAGCTCCTCAAGCGGTTCAATCAGATGAGAGTCAAGCCTTCGGTCCCCTTCTTAAATCTGTTTTGGAGACAATTAGCGCTCAAGCTACTCAGAGTGAAGAATCTCTCCATTGGATTAAGGAAGACCTGACAAAGATTGAAACTCACGTAATGAGCGCTCAGATTGCTCATATGCGTAGTTCAGCTCAAGCGGCAGTTGGTGAGTGCAAACAAGACTTTCAAGAAATGCAGGATGCTGCCCACACCACCCAACTTGCCATGAAAGAAGAACTTGAAAAGCGCCTTGCAACCCTTGAGATATCTGTGAATGACGCCACCAGCGCTAAGCTTCTTGTTATGCAGGAACGCTTCGACAAGCGTCTGGATGACATCACAGATTCCTTATCTCAGATTGCTCATCAGGTAAGTGTACTCACAAACCACTTCTTAAAATCTGATGATGGCAATAAGGGGGAAGAGAAGAAGAAAGGAGAAAAGCGGAAAGCGTCCAGTTCAAAAGTTGAAGATCCTCCGTCTGCTAAGCGTCAAATGCCTCCTTCTCAGTCTGCGCTTAATCTCCCGTCTTGGATAACTGCTCTGAAACAAAGTTCATCCGGAGCGCCCAGTAGTACACTAAGGGAACCTCCTAGAGCGTTATATCCAAACCTACCAATTCCTACAAAAGCACTGCTTGAACAGTTTGACATTCCCCTTCAGAGAACATCCATTTCAGAACCTACAGATCCACAGATCTTAGCTGAAGAAAGGAAGATGACTGATTTTAGCCAAG
The DNA here is from genome assembly GCA_019426215.1 of Buddleja alternifolia. Lineage (NCBI taxonomy): Eukaryota > Viridiplantae > Streptophyta > Magnoliopsida > Lamiales > Scrophulariaceae > Buddleja > Buddleja alternifolia. The sequence continues at coordinate 2,941,890 of CM033398.1, read as the reverse complement.
CTTTTCGAATCTGCCTAAGGTACATTGGTATCGACCCAACTGACTGGGATAATCACTTTAAAATATTCAAAAAGAGACAACAAGAAGAAAACAAGCTTATCATCAACAAAGATCATGAAGCAATGATGATCTTGGAAGACAATCTGACTGAAGCTATCCGAGCTGAAATGTCCAAGCGATACAGAGTTAGACCAAGTCATTAAAGCTTTCTGATTTTACATTATCTATATTCTTGTCTCTTATATCTTTAAATATTCAGCTGTAAAAATGCTTGTAATTCTCGATAAATATGAAATGCATTTTTTTGCTGAAACATCTCGTTGAAGCGTAACTAACTTTAACTAACGTCTACTGATGAAAGCTAACTTTTACTTTTGGCTATCTAACTCTTGAACTATAAAAGAGTAAGTATTGCCATCATCAAAAAGGGGGAAATTGTTAGGAATTTCATGTTAGAAGTTTTGATGATGACAATTAAGTTTTTGTTAGACCCCAAAAAAGTTGTAAGTTTATTTTCGTAAAAAACTTGTATAGGCTTTGAAGCGTTACACTTGTAATAGATTTATTAGGCTTTGTTATCTTACTTTAGAGTGTTAGGCAAAATAGTCTTAGGCTGAGCGTCTGATGATTTCTGAGTGAGTTTATCAGTGGTAAAGTTCGAAGACTCAAGCGCCTGATCTCAGAAGATAGATACAGTCTCCAAGCGTCCACTTTGGCCAGCTATATCAAGCGTTACCTTATGGGACAGAAGTGATTTCACCGGAATTTACTTCTAAGTCCAGAAGGAGTTTAATGCAAATATTCTCAAAGCATTAAATACCAACGGGTATTAATTTCAAATGCATTAAATGTTGATAAGAGCATTTAATATGATAAGCAATGTCAGACGTACGGAGAAGCCACCCTATTGGACTGTCAACTATCTCAGACTGCAGCACCAACTTTCGTGCAGCAGATTTTCAGGAAAAAGGACAAAAGCTGTTCACTCGCGAAAGTGAGAGACACGCGCCAGTGCATGTGTCAAACGGACACTTTCTCCAAGAATACCTATAAATAGGACTTCAATAACAAACAAAAATAGAAGCAACAATTTTATCAAAGCCAAATTGCTGTTGCATTAAAATCTCATCCCTTAAACTCTCAGAAAAGCCAGAAACTTCAAGAAACATCCAAATTGCTTTTCTTATATTCCTGAGACAGTCAACAAATATCTCAAACATTCTTTTTGCAGAAACCAGATTCCTACTGAGATATTACCAAGTTGTTTGAACTTCATCAAAATCAAACAAACCTTTTAGAAAATTCCATCCAAGCCTCGCGATCTGTGTGAAGTCGAAGTTGGATACTTGCATCATTTCTGGGTGAAAGAAGCAAGAGGGTTGAAGTGATTTGAAGCAGAAATCTGTGTGATCAAGGAGCTCAAGTCATCGACATCCATCTCTCCCTAATTTGTAGAAGATTCTGTGTGATTCTTTGAGAATCATTTTAGTGGATTGCCTCCAAGTGCAAAGGAGAAGAAGGACGTAGTTGGGATTACACCACCCAACGAACCTTACAAATATTGTGTTATTTACTTTTCAGTCATTTCATTCATCTATCATATCACTGCATAAGTAAAACACAATCAAAAGCTAAGCACCTAAGAAACATCTTGTGACGCTAAAACTTTCAAAGAGAAGACTCCAAAATCATTCCGCTGTGCTAACCCTGATTAAAAGAACTGAACGCTTAACCTACAAGGTCAAAGTATTCAATTCCTGAAGTCTAAGTTAACTTTATAAAACAGTCATCATTAGACGCTTCAGAAAGTTTCAAATATCTTATGTGAACGCTAAGGTGAAGCGTCACACTCACTTCAAGCGCCTATCATTTCAAGCGTCCAAATACGTTTAATACGAAATCTTTTTAAGTTGAAAAAGACTTAAGGGTCTATTCAACCCCCCCCCCCCCCCTTCTAGACCCTTTCGTATGCCACTTGGGACCAACAATCATGCATAAAAATAGTACTAAAAATCATGCCTTTCAATATAAATAAACATAGAACTTAAATAAATGAATAAATAAATTCATCACTTGATCATGGACTTTTATTAGAGGGCCCGAGCCAATGGGCCATCACAAAAGGCATAGATTAAACATATTAAACATTCATGGGCCTTTTGACTTTATCAACTTTGAACTATTTTATCTCGATTCCTAAAACAACTCATGCATTATTTCTAAGAATATAATAAATAGCTTCAAATTTGATAACCCATAAAATTAAAGGTAAAACATATAATCCTAAATCCATGATTAGTGTTTTAATCACATAAGACATGCTTGCATCAATTAATACATGCTCGCAACATTTAATACATGCTCGCAATATTAAATCACTTATGTTGATTATTAAAATTTTAGTCCAACTAAAAAGTCCTTTATAAAATTCCTTATGATTTCACATATTCACTATTTCAATTAAAATCATTTTAGTCCAACTAGATGACTTAGATGTACGAAATTAAGAATTAAGTTCATCTACCTTTAATTAAAATAATATGAACACATAAAATATGGAATTCTATATTTTATTTTATTATGATTTAAAGCCATAAAAAATTGGAAATACTTTTATTTGATCAAAGAATTAATTATTAATCTCTAAGAAAAATAATTTATATTCCTTATTCAAAATGAAGTAATTTCCAAATCGAGGAAAAAATAATAATATTTAATCCATAATTAATTATTAATCTCCAAGAAAAATAATTAATTATTTTTAATTAAATATTATATTCCAATAAATCTCATTGGGCTCGATTTCATCAAACCCAAGTCACCATCTTTTTGGTCCACTTGGATTCAATTTAATTGGGCTCCAAATAATTTATTAGAACAACATTCACGTTTATTAATTTCTTATTGGGCTAAATTTAATTTAAGTCCAAATCACCAATCTAATTGGCTCATTTAGATTTAATTAGATTAAGTCCAAACTAATTAATAAATCGAAATTGAATAATTTTCAATTGGGCTTGATTTAAATTATTCGGGTCATCATCCTTTTGATTCACCCAATTAATTAAAATCACCCAAAATTCAAAAAACAATTTCGACCCAAACATAGCCCGTTTTATGACCCGAATCCATGACCCGGATCAACGAATTGGGTATCCAAACCCACGACCCATCGGGCCATGGTCACGACCCGCCGGGCCGTAACTGGGCTAGGCCTGGCTGCGCTAAACAGCGAGCGAACAGCTGCGCGCGGCGCGCATTTTTCTCGGGGCTTTCGAGCCCTGTTTTTTCTCGGTATTTTTCGATTTTCAATATCATCAAATATACCCATATTTACAATAACTAAAAATCAAAAAACTAGGCAAAAAACAATAAAACGCAGATTTAAGAAAAACATACAAACATGCTTCAAAAATACATAACATGCAATTCTTAAATCACGTAAACAAGATCAAATATGCAAATTAGAGATTAGCTCTGATACCACTAATGGGTTTCGTTCGAAAAAGCATAAACGCAGCGGAAGGGATTTCAAAAATTAAAACGAAAACCCAATTGGTACTCTAATTCGCATAATTGAATCTAAAAGCGTATAACAAATAAAACTTTCTCGTTAATATGAATATGATGATGGAGAAAAACTTCTTCTTCTCCAAACTCGAAATATTGAAGCTTCCAAATCTTCAATCCTTTGGTTTGACTCTTCTTGATCCGAACAACGAAAGCACGTCGTCTCTAAATCGTCACGCACGGATCAACAAACGAAAAATCCCCTTTCTTCTTTCTCTATGGTCGATGGCTAGGTATAGAGGAGGGGAGGAATATTTTTCTTTCTTTTGAGAGTTATGAGAGTTGTTTATTTGCTTCTTACTTGTTCTAAGTCAAAGAGTCCTTATATACCTTATAACTTATTGAACAAGTCAAAACAAAAGAGCCCTAATACGTGGCCTCTCAAAGACGCCACTTTGAGGCCTCATAGGCGTCCAATTGGACTCCTTATTTAGCCCTGAGATTTGTTTTGTTTAATTAATTTTTTATTTCAATTAATAATTTATTATATCCAATAAATAAATTAATTAATTAAATAACCAAATTAATTAGATAAATTAATTCATTAAAATATTTCACAAGGAAATTAATAAATAATTAATCTTATCATTATAATTAAATATTTTATCTAATGAATAATTAATTATTTAATTTATCCAATAAATTAAAACTCTCAGCAGATAATAGAAATTCCTTTTTCTTCATTTTTCTTTGTCAATCCTTTAGCGCGACTCTTTAGGTTCGTTTTGTTTGGCAATGAGAGGAAACCAAAGGAAGTGGGTAACGCCTAGCCAGTCATGTGGCCCACTTCGTAACCCAAACAAAAACGAATGATAGATCATTCCAAAACCTTCCAATCGTAAATACCGTATATGTATAAACCCTTTGTTCACGTTCCCCGGTCAAGTGAGAGTCATGGTTATGTCAAACTCACTGGACTTGACCATATGTATAAATCATAATAAATACGAGATCTTTGAGATCGATTTCGTGCCAAGCACAATCGTCTCGTTTGCTTTGGCCAAAGACTTTGATCTCTATTTATTTATAATTACATAGGGTACATACTCATTCACTTATGAGAGAACAAATACCATATTAGATATCTGCTAAGTTTACCACTTGCCCATCAAATCCGCATTTTGAGGTTGACCCCACCAAAAGGTGAATTGGGTCTAACTACTCTAGTGAAAGACTTGACGTCACAAGTGCATCTTCAGCCAGATACTTCAGATCAAAGGTTCTCATATACCTCTTACGCATAATCAGTTCCGTCATTGACAGTCACAGAGTGAAAACCCATGTGACAGAACCGATGTGAGTCGTGTTCAAACATATCAGTTCCACTGACGTGTCTACAATCTTAATCTCCTATCATCCCATGATACCAGACAGGCACTCCCATGTTTTAGCTAAGATTGTACAAGTCTTCGAAGTCTTTATTTGTCCATTAAAGATTTCATATTACTTGTGAACTTATTTTAGTAATCAAGATCGATTTCTCTAGTGTCAATCTTCCTACCCCATAGGAAGTAGAGGGATCGCACTGAAAACATGGACAAAACGTTTTACACAACTTATAGATGTAGATAAGAATTAAGTGAAAACTCACTAATGCCTTTTATTTAAGAAGAGTTTAAGTTCAATACAAGATATATGCCCTATACATTCTATCCTCTATGGCATCTGAGGGCACAATCCTAACACTATAAATAAAGGGTTAAATGGAAGTTCAAAACACAAGAAAATATATTGCAAAAGAATTTTTTAATTTTAGAAAATATATTTGCAAAGTTTATAAAATTTTTTTTTCAGAAATTTTATTTTAGTATTTAATTTTATTTTGGGAGCTGGGAGCCCACACTCCAGGGTTCAAAGCGAGGCTTTGCGGTACGAGAGCTTTGTTTGCTCTGACAAGGAGGTGTTTTGTTGCGGTGTGACACGCGAATTCCTAGCAAGTATACTAGGTCGTGCAATGTAATAAAGTGGACTATTTAGCCCGGGGTATATCGTCTCCACAGGGACAATTGGATTCAATGCTCGTAATTGCTATGTTATCTAATTCTAAGCTAAATCAATTTATAAGATGATACGTGTTTATACTATGAAAATAATCAAAGACAACTATGTGATAAACAAGATAATAAATCGAATGGAAAGAGGTGATTGGGTTATGATCCTACTATGTTCTATTCTATGTTCATGAACTCTCAATTATCCGGATTCTTAGAACGTTCTTGTTATGGCGAAACCCCCTAATGTATTTATTATTCAATCTCTTGAAATAACAAGCCTATACTAGTTAACAACTTCCTATATCTCTATAGTGAAGATTGAATTAACTAACATGCATTTAGGTTCAAAGGAATTCCTTGTTTACGAAGATCCTACATTCAATCGGGTCATCTTATCACAAAAAGCCACACAACGCAATCGATTCTATCTCTAGTCAATTGTTACGTTATGATGATTGATTTTTCGATCTCCCTTTATCTATCTCCTCTCGGTCTCAAGACAAAGCATTTTATCAAACACATGGTGATCAAGCATATGCAAGCATTAAGCACAAAATCAAACATGTAACAAGAATGTAATAAATCCGGAAATTAATGATTCATTAAACACAAAACATCACAAAGTATTCACATAACCCAATCACAAAAATACTTAGCTCATACTTACAACAACAAGTGATTCAACAATTCTATAAGACATGGTTGATACACAAATCAAAGAGAAAGAGTTGAATTACTCCCTATTACAAAGTTTGAATCCAAGCTTTGATGATGAAAATGATGATGATGATGACTCTTCAAGCTTTCTTAGGACTTCCCATGGCTTCCCCTTGGTGTTATTTAGAGCATCTCCAGCCTTTTGGTAAGTGAAGAATGTGTTATAAAGACCAAAAATGGCGGATATAAAAATAGGGCAGCAGGGAACAGTGCCGCGGTGCTGTGTCGCGGCACAAAACGTGCGAACCAATTTTTCGAAGCAAGACCGCGGTCCCGTGCCGCGGTCGTCTGATGCAAAATGCGCAGCTTTCGTATTTTAATCATAACTATCCCTACAGATATCGGATTAAGGTGATTCAAGTTGCTACATGAAGCTACGACAATGCTCTACAATATGGGAGAAGAAACCTTAATCTGATTAGGCCTTTAAGTTGACGAAAATCTCGTGTCTATATGAGCATTGTGTAAAATCTTTCATCAAATATCTTCTTTTGTTTCTTTCTTCAATTTCAAGCTCAATTTGGATATCCTTTCTCGTCTTTCATGCGTAAATCAACTTGTAACCTACAAAACAAAATCTATACCAATCAAAGCATTATGAGGGATAAAAAATGATCAAAGTAACGATCAAATCATATTACAATGGGGCATAAAATACTGTAAAATATGGACTTATCAACTACCCCCCAACTAGGCTATGATCGTCTCGATTAATAAATGGCGAACAAGTACTCATAAGTTCAGATTTTACAACTTGCTTTGGGATCTTGAAAGGTTTCATGTCTCAATAATCAAGCACGTACACGAATTAAACCCTCTAAAATGATTATGACAAAATACACTTTACCTAGAACACTTAACAATTTGAAAGCCTCCAAAACATCTTCGAATCCATCTCTAAATCATGAATTCCAAATCCATTATTTTATGTCAAGAGCACACTTTAAACAAGATTATGCAAACTTATTGGATAATAAAGACATTAAAACATTCTAAACCTTGTTAACCTATCGGTGTGCATGAAATGTGAAAGTCACGATCAAAAGGTCTTTTCGGCTTGTAACGTAAGGCTAGGTAGTGCCTTGGACGGGAATATATGAATAAAGTGACTAAATTCAAGAGAGAATACAACTCAATATCATCGAGCTAAACACTCACTTATCAACCGAACAAATCTCTACATCTTGTCACTTATCGCTTTTTGATTTCTTTTCCCTTTGAACTCATAACCCCAAAACTTGTTTCTTTTGATGCTAGGGGTGGAAAAATGATTCCCAAACCAAATAAATCACATTGAAGCTCAGTTCGTAGCCAAGTCGAGAGAGAGCTCACATAATATATTTTTCGGTAACTTCCAATCTCTTGACTCTTTAGCTAACTTACAACATTTCTTTTTCCTCTCTTTATTTCACATAAACTCAAGACCTCAAAATTTCTCAAAATCATCAAGAACAAACACACCTTTTAACCCATTAATCCATGAGATTCGACACCCAAAACAAAGCGTAAACCCAAATTAAAGCCAAATGATATGAGGTTATATGCTCTCTTACTTGGGAAATACACTTTGTTTTTTTTCTTTTAGGCTAAAGGGTGGTTGGTGTGGCTTACGAAAGAAAAGCGAATGGTGGTTTTTAGTATGCTTAGCACACTCCATTCTTATCAATACAGCTCACAATAAGGTCTAGAGATTATGTAGTATCGTGAAGGCTAATTGTAAGGTTAAAGAAAATGAAAGATGGCCTAAATCATTTCATGACTTCGCACACTCAACACACATTTCAAAGTTGACAAAATTGAACGCTCAATGCTTTAAATCCTCAACAATTCACATAAGCATGGCTAAAAAGGCTTTCACATATAAAATACGACAAATGATTTCATCTTAGATGAAGTAGAGACACTCAAACGAATCATGCTCCAAGCAAAAGCATAACAAATCATGAATATGAAATCATTGACTATCACAGTTTTCTAATCCCAAATCAAGCATGAAACTTAACAAATGAGTACAAGTTACACCATATCACCACATCACAATAAAATTAGGACGTCTACCCCCCAACTAATCTAGCACATTGTCCCCAATGAGCGGAAAAACACATGTAAAGTAAAGGAAAGAAAGACGTCCCTGATGTTTGAATCTAAGTGATGTCCAAAACGCAAAAGAGCAACAAGGTGAAGAGTCTGAAAAATAACGCCTAGCCAGCTGTGAAGTTAGAAAAACAAGAAGAGACAAAAAGCATCATCATAACACTAAAAACACACAAAACGAGAAAAACAAAACAAAAAGAAAAATAACGGAAATGAAAGAAAGCATGAAAAACGTGGGTTGCCTCCCAAGAAGCGCTTGTTTTAAGTCATTAGCTCGACTCCTTTTCATTTCTTAACCAACGCCACTTGTGCATCCAACAGGACTCCATATAGTATCTTCATTGTGCATTACCATTGTTCCTCCCTTTTTCAACGCATTGTTATGGGATCCATCTACAAGTTCAACCTGGTAAATACCATGAGACGAAGAAGAATGTGTATTCTCATTGAAAATATTAAACTCTATCATCTCTTCCCCAATAGTAAATGTTACCCTCCCACTTTTTACATAGATAGTTGCATCAGCTGTTGCCAGAAAAGGGCGCCCCAATATGATTGGAACCTCGACATCCTCTTCCATGTCCAATACAAGAAAATCAACAGGGACTATAAATTTATCGACTTTTACCAATACATCCTCCACAATGCCTCTCGGGTATTTAATTGATCTATCAGCAAGTTGTAGAGAGACTGTCATGGGCTTTGGTTCTCCAAGTCCCAATTTCCTGAAAAGAGAAAAAGGAAGCAAGTTAATACTAGCTCCTGAATCGCATAAGACTTTAGAAAATGAAATAGAACCAATCGTGCAAGGGATAGTGAAACTCCCGGGGTCTTTAAGCTTAGTGGGAAGCTTATTTTGAAGTATTGCTGAACATTCCTCGGTGAGTGCAACGGTGGCATGTTCCTCAAGCTTGCGTTTGTTCAAAAGAATTTCCTTAAGAAACTTAACATAGCTTGGCATTTGAAGGATAGCATCTGCAAAAGGAATGTTAATGCGCAATTGTTTCAACATTTCTATGAATTTAAGAAATTTAGCATCAAGTTTTCCCCTTTTTAGTGCCAAAGGAAAAGGTGGCCGTGGCTGTACAAGTTCAGGAGCGGTGCGGGGTGCAGAATCAATTTTATCCGGAGCAGGTAAGGGTGTCGCGGTACAGCACCGCGGTTCTTCGCATTGCTGCGGTTCTGTGCCGCGGCATGCATCTAAAATCTGTGGATCTGTGCTGTTGTGCCGCGGTTCCGTGTCGCGGCACTCCTCAAAAGAATTCGGTACTAGAATTTTCGACCGCGGCACAGTGCCTCGGCACGCTTCTGAATTTTGGAAATTTGCAGCACCAATTTCTCTACCACTTCTCAATGCGATGGCCAGAATCTGTTCTTTCGTGTTCTTCTCGGTGTCACTAGGTAGTGATCCTGGTGTTCTACCTGAAAGTTGACTAGCCAATTGTCCCAATTGAGTTTGTATGTTGCTCACATTAATTTCAAGGTTGTGACACCGTTCATCATTTCTCCTCATATATTCATCAGTTTTCTTTACATATTGGAGCATCAATTCTTCAAAACTCTGTTGCTTTTCCTGTGGTTGGTAACCTCCTAATTTGTGAAATGTGTTGGGTTGAAAACCCCCTTGATGAAATGGCGGTCTATCACCGTGTGTTTGAAACTCGGGAGGTTGCTTCACCACATTGTTGTTGTTACTCCATGAGAAGTTCGGGTGATTCCTCCACCTCGGGTTATATTTTTCAGAAAATGGGTCATTTTGTGTCCTATTAGAATTTTGCACAAAATTCGCATCTTCAACACATTCGGATTGATAGGATTGACTGCCATGATGACACTCTGTAAGGTGATGATTTCCACCACAATTTTCACACAAAGTTTGCACTTGGTTTACCGAGAAATTCATAGCATCCAATTTCTTGTGCAAAAGTTCTACCCGATTAGCTAGTGAAGTGGCAGCTTCCACTTCATAAACTCCACTTGCCTTCTTTGGAAGTATTACTCTCTCGGTAGGCCATTGGTAGTTGTTTTCCGACATTCTATCGATCATTTCCCAAGCCGCTTGTGGTGGTAAATTCATGAGTGAACCACCCGCAGCTGCGTCAAGATGAGTGCAAAGGCCAGGTCCAAGGCCTTGATAGAAGATGGTCACTTGAGTCCAAACTGCAAAACCATGGTGAGGGCATTTTCGAAGAAGTTCCTTGAATCTCTCAAGTGCTTCATAGAGTGACTCTCCCTCAATTTGTCGAAAACCTTGTATCTCGACTTTAATAGCTGCTGTTTTCCCCGGTGGAAAATACTTACTCAGAAACTTCTCCACCAACTGGTCCCAAGTATGAATGGACGTTGTTGGCAATGAGTCAAGCCAAGCTCTTGCTTTATCCCTCAATGAGAACGGGAAGAGTCTCATTCTAATAGCATCATCGGTCACTCCATTTTGTCGAAATGTGCTCAAATAGCTAAGGAACTTGGTGACGTGAGCATGTGGCGACTCATCCACTGAACCCCGATATTGTTCATTGGAAATGAGTTGAAGAATAGCCGGTGAGATTGTAAAATTGTTTGCTTCTACCGTGGGTAGTACGATAGCACCAGCGGCTCCATGAACAGTGGGTTGCATATAATCACGTAAAGGACGGGGAGCTTGCTCTTGTCTTTGTGCTAATGTGGCAGCAACTGCGGCTTGAATCAAGGCTTGAATTCCCGGGTCCTCTAAATTGACGGGATTGTTCCCTTCCATTGCCTCAAATTGATTCTCGTTTTGGCTTTGTGCTCGTCTTCTTCTATTGAAAGTGCGCTCGATCTCGGAATCAAAATCTTCAACGTTTCCTTGAGATGTGCGGGTCATGCACTACTCAAAGAAGTCAACCTAACAATAGAATCAAAAGAACCAAAATTAAAATGCAAAAACAGCAGCTTTTAACATAAAAACAGCAACTTAAAATGCAAAAACAGCAACTTCGAATGCAAAAACAACAACCCAAAACGTAAAAACAGCAACTTAGAATGCAAAAACAGCAACCCAAAATGCTAAAACAGCAACTTAGAATGCAAAAACAGCAACCCAAAATGCAAAAACAGCAACTTAGAATGCAAAAACAGCAAACCAAAATGCAAAAATAGCAACTTAGTCTTAGAATAGATAAGTGAATTACAATATCAAATAACGCAATTGTTCCCGGCAACGGCGCCAAAAACTTGACACGCGAATTCCTAGCAAGTATACTAGGTCGTGCAATGTAATAAAGTGGACTATTTAGCCCGGGGTATATCGTCTCCACAGGGACAATTGGATTCAATGCTCGTAATTGCTATGTTATCTAATTCTAAGCTAAATCAATTTATAAGATGATAGGTGTTTATACTATGAAAATAATCAAAGACAACCATGTGATAAACAAGATAATAAATCGAATGGAAAGAGGTGATTGGGTTATGATCTTACTATGTTCTATTCTATGTTCATGAACTCTCAATTATCCGGATTCTTAGAACGTTCTTGTTATGGCGAAACCCCCTAATGTATTTATTATTCAATCTCTTGAAATAACAAGCCTATACTAGTTAACAACTTCCTATATCTCTATAGTGAAGATTGAATTAACTAACATGCATTTAGGTTCAAAGGAATTCCTTGTTTACGAAGATCTTACATTCAATCGGGTCATCTTATCACAAAAAGCCACACAAAGCAATCAATTCTATCTCTAGTCAATTGTTATGTTATGATGATTGATTTTTCGATCTCCCTTTATCTATCTCCTCTCGGTCTCAAGACAAAGCATTTTATCAAACACATGGTGATCAAGCATATGCAAGCATTAAGCACAAAATCAAACATGTAACAAGAATGTAATAAATCCGGAAATTAATGATTCATTAAACACAAAACATCACAAAGTATTCACATAACCCAATCACAAAAATACTTAGCTCATACTTACAACAACAAGTGATTCAACAATTCTATAAGACATGGTTGATACACAAATCAAAGAGAAAGAGTTGAATTACTCCCTATTACAAAGTTTGAATCCAAGCTTTGATGATGAAAATGATGATGATGATGACTCTTCAAGCTTTCTTAGGACTTCCCATGGCTTCCCCTTGGTGTTTTTTAGAGCATCTCCAGCCTTTTGGTAAGTGAAGAATGTGTTATAAAGACCAAAAACGGCGGATATAAAAATAGGGCAGCAGGGAACAGTGCCGCGGTGCTGTGCCGCGGCACAAAACGTGCGAACCAATTTTTCGAAGCAAGACCGCGGTCCCGTGCCGCGGTCGTCTGATGCAAAATGCGCAGCTTTCGTATTTTAATCATAATTATCCCTACAGATATCGGATTGAGGTGATTCAAGTTGCTACGTGAAGCTAAGACAATGCTCTACAATATGGGAGAAGAAACCGTAATCTGATTAGGCCTTTAAGTTGACGAAAATCTCGTGTCTATATGAGCATTGTGTAAAATCTTTCATCAACTATCTTCTTTTGTTTCTTTCTTCAATTTCAAGCTCAATTTGGATATCCTTTCTCGTCTTTCATGCGTAAATCAACTTGTAACCTACAAAACAAAATCTATACCAATCAAAGCATTATGAGGGATAAAAAATGATCAAAGTAACGATCAAATCATATTACAATGGGGCATAAAATACTGTAAAATATGGACTTATCACGGTGCATTCCACCGGCTCAGTTCAATCTGTTAGGAATCCTATACTTGAAAATAGAGAATTACAGCGGAAGGTTCGAGGATTCCTACAAGAAGATCTGATGATTTTTAATGGGTTTCGCGAAAAATAAAACGAATAAAAATACCTTTTTGATTCGTTTACTGATTCTGCAGAATAGCAATCCTCCTAGGGCTCCTGTCTCTAAAGCTTCACGTGAAACGAGCCTTCCAAAGATCCTGAAACTCCTCCTTCTTTGCAGTAGTGGACGACTAGAGAGGAGAGAGGGGAGAGAGTTCTTTTCCTTTTGTGTTGTGTTTCTTTCTTGTCTTAGGGTTTGTTCCACTTTAGGAGTCCTTTTAAACTCAACTATCTTGTGGAACAAGTTGGAGGCTACTCCAACCCTAAGTGGCCGCCCCTCCTATGGCTTCCTTGGACTGGGTGGGCTTTTAATTGGCTTGTCCAATTTCTAGGCCATCTGTATGTATTTAATTTAAATCCAATTTAAATATAATGTATACTATTAATTAATTCCTTTTAATTAATATACTAATTAAATAATTTAATTTAATCTAATTAAATTAAATATTTAATTAATTGATTTAATCTAATTAAATCAATCAGTCCATTTAATTCTTTCTAAAAGATTTACTCAAAAAGATACATCCCGTTCGTTTCTTATAGCGCGACTCTTTAGGTTCGTCTCAATTGGCAAAGGGAGGAATTACCTAAGGATGTGAGTGTCACCTAGCCAATCCCATGGACTCACATCGTAACCCAATTGAGTACGAAATGAATGAATCATTTTACGAACCTCTTGATCATAAATGCCGTATGAGTATAAGCCCTTCACTGACGTATCCCGATCAAGTGAGAGTCATGGAAAATGTCAAACTCACTAAACTTGATATTGTGCATTAGATTATAGCATAATGAAATTACTAAACTACCCTCAGTGTCCCACATGAGTTAGTTGTTATGCTTTGGCCAAAGACTTTATAATTTCATTAGCCTATAATCGCACAAGATACTTACTCGTTTACTATCGAGATAGTGAATCCCATCTTGGCGATCACTGATCAAGTGCTACTTGTCTCATTGATATCGCACTTCGAGGTCGACCCCACCGACGGGTGATATGGGCCTAACTACTCTGGTAACAGATCCAATAATACAAGCACATTGATCATGAACCCTCAGGTCTAAGGCTCACGCATACTATTACGATCAATAATCCAATCATTGACAGTCACTGAGTAAATACCCATGTGATCCGATTACTACCAGCTGTGTTCGAATATGTCAATTCCATTGACATATCTGTGATACTTTCTCCCACTATCCCTATAGTGTTCGACTGGCACTCAGCGTCAAAGCATGTGTCATACAAGTCGAATATTAATGCCCAATTAAGATTCTTTGACTTGCGAACCCTTTTAAGTGAGAAGGTGTAAGACTCTTCCCATGCCATGTCTTTATTCCATAAAGGGAAAAGAGTCAAACCTTTGTTCACATGGACTATATGTTCAATACTTATTTAGATGCTATGAAGATTTATACGAACAAAATACAGATGCCTTTATTAATATCATTTTAATATTTTGTACAACATAATAAGATACCCTAATCTAACTATTTGTCCTCATTGGCATCTAGGGCATATACCTAACAATCTCCCACTTGCACTTAATGCCAATCACTTTGGTATCTTATACCCATCTTCTCAAGATGTTGGTCTAGCACCGCTTGCGCCAATGGCTTAGTGAGGGGTCAGCTACGTTATCCGCAGAGGCTATTTTCTGCACGGCGATGTCGCCTCTTCCAACGATTTCTCGAATTATGTGATATCTCCTCTCTATGTGTTTGGATTTGTTGCGAGACCTTGGTTCCTTTGCTTGCGCGATGGCTCCGTTGTTGTCACACCATAGTGGCAACGGAAGCCCCATGCTAGGAACAACTTGAAGTTCAGTAATGAACTTCTTTATCCAAATAGCCTCCTTGGCTGCCACATATTCAGCTTCGGTGGTCGAATCGGTAGTTGTGCTTTGCTTGGAACTTTTCCAAGACACTGCTCCACCGTTCAAAGTGAATATGAACCCAGAAGTGGATTTTCGTTCATCGAGGTCAGATTGGAAATCTGAATCAGTATAACCATCCACTTTCATTTCTCCATCGCCATATGTGAGGATCATATCTTTAGTTCTTCTCAAGTACTTTAAGATTGATTTCACGGCTATCCAATGTTCTTTGGCTGGGTTAGCTTGAAACCTACTTACTATGCCCACAATGTATGTAAGATTTGGTCTCGTGCATAACATAGCGTACATGAGACTTTCCACTTCCGAGGCATAGGAGATGGTACTCATCTCTCTTCGATCTTCCTCACTTTGAGGACTCATCTTTTTGGAGAGATGAATTCCATGTCTCATGGGCAAAAGACCTCTTTTAGAATTTTCCATCCCAAATCGCTTTAAGACCTTTTCTAAGTAGAGAGCTTGGGAGAGACCTATTGTCTTATTCAATCTATTCCTGCAGATTCGAATTCCTAGGACATAGGTGGCTTCTCCTAAGTCTTTCATGGAGAATGTGCTTGAAAACCATGTTTTAACCGAAGTTAGAAAACCTGTATCATTCCCTATAAGTAGAATGTCATCCACGTATAGTACCAGGAATGATATCTTGCTCCCATTGACCTTTTTATAGACACATGGTTCATCCTCATTTTTGATAAAGTCGTTGTTTCATACTTCTTCATCAAAACGAAGGTTCCAACTGCGAGAGGCTTGCTTCAGTCCATAAATGGACCTATTTAACTTGCAGACCTTATGAGAATCAGTATTGGATATGTTACCTTCAGGCTGCTCTATATAGATATCCTCCTCGAGGAATCTATTTACGAAGGCGGTTTCACATCCATTTGCCAGATTTCATAATCCAGGTATGCAACTATTGAAAGTAGAATTCTAATGAATTTGATCATAGCTACTGGTGAAATTTTTTCCTCATAGTCAATGCCCTCCTTCTGACTATACCCTTTCGCCACTAGACTGACCTTATACGTATCCACCTTGCCATCCGGACCTATCTTTCTCTTATAGATCCATTTGCATCCAATAGGTACAATACCTTTGGGAGGATCTACTAGATTCCAAACTTGGTTCGAATACATCGAATCCATTTCCACTTTCATAGCTTCATGCCATTTTGCAGAATCCATATCCATCATTGCCTGGTCATAACTAGAGGGATCATCTCCATGGTTTCCTTCTGCTACTGTATACAAATTATGCTCTCCTTGTAGCAGAGAACCATATCTCGCAGGCGGTGGAGATACTCTAGTAGACTTGCGCACTGATGGTTGTGTCATTTCTGGGTCTAGTTGGGTCTCTTGAACAGTGTCTTCCACAGGGGATTCATTTTGTTCTTGTAGAACAATACTTCTACCAACTCCTCCTTTTCGAATGAATTCTTCTTTAAGAAAGATTGCCTGTAAGGCAACAATGATTCTCTGATCATCGGGAAGGTAGAAAAGGTATCCCATGAAATCCTCAGGATATCCAACCAATCGCCCTTTTATGGACCTAGCCTACAATTTCTCTGCCTTGGTCTTTTTCACATAAGCTGGGCAACCACATATTCTTATGTGTTTCAGATTAGGCTTCCTTCCACTCCATATCTGATACGGATTTTTAGGAACAGATTTGGAGGGACATCTATTCAGAATGTGAGTTGCTGTAAGCAGCGCGTGTCCCCACAATGAAATAGGCAAATCTGTGTAGCTGAGCATGGATCGAACCATGTCCAACAGTGTTCGATTCCTTCGTTCTGCTACGCCATTTAATTGTGGAGTTGCTGGAGGAGTAAGTTGTAACAGTATGCCATATTCCCAAAGGAACTGGTCAAACTCCGCATTCATATACTTGCCACCGCGGTCAGACCGAAGTGTCTTGATATGATGCCCGGTTTGGTTTTTGACTAAATTCTTGAATTCAATGAATTTCTCCAATGATTCAAACTTGTACTTCATTAAATACACGTAGCCATACCTAGAATGGTCATCGGTAAATGTGATGAAGTACTGAAAACCACCGCGGGCCATATTTCCAAATGGTCCGCACACATCACTATGAACTAGACCTAAGACTTCTGTGGCTCTTTCAAAATTCCCTGTGAAGGGGGTCTTGGTCATTTTTCCTTGGATACAAGACTCACAAGTGGGACAGGGATTTGATCCCAATGAGTCTATGACTCCATCCTTTTCTAACTCGTGTAGTCTTTGGTCCCCGACATGACCTAGTCTCAAGTGCCATAGCTATCTCAAGTTTGTATCATACATTCTGCGTTTTCTTGTTACAGTATTAAGATTGCAATCATTTTGGACATTAATATAATATAAACCATTTATTAAAGACGCATTGCCAACACATTCATTTCTAAAATAAGTATCACAAGAATTGTTCATAAAGGAAAATAAATAATGTTTCCTGACTAAAACAGGAATTGAAACAATATTCTTAACCCGTTGGACAAAATAAGGCAATTGTCTAAATATAATAAATGTCCAGATGATAAACTAAGGGAAGTGGTGCCAATGTGTGAGGCTGTTACACTATGACCGCTGCCAACATTGATCATCACTTCACCATGCTCCAGCTTCTTACTTCTTTCCAGCTCCTGGTTCATAACACATATGTGAGCACTAGCCCTAGAGTCTAGAATCCAGGAAGTTGAAAATATGGTAACAGAACAATTTGTTTCTAAAACATTAAGTTCTGTGCCTGAAGTAATTTTTTCTTTCAGCTTAGGGCAGTCATTTTTCCAGTTGTCCACCTCTTGGCAGTGAACACATGTTGTTGCAATCCTTGGGCGCTTCTTTCCCCTTCTATGGTTATCAGAAGTAATTCTTATGCCGAGCAGTCCATTTAGAGGTAAATCATCCTCCAATTCCCTCCTCATGAGAGCTTGTATGTGAACAAGTACGTCTTTAAGATCCATTAAAGAACCTCCCTGGTCATCAACTTCAAAGTCAGTGACAAAGGCAGAAAAGGATTTGGGAAGAGATTGAAGAATAAGGTTTACTTGTAGATGAAAATCCATGAAACTTCCCAGAGTTTGGAGTCTTCCAATCATGGATATCATGTTCATAACATGACTTGCCACTTCATCATTTTCTCCCATTCTTGCTTGGAAAAGTTCCTTCGATAAATAATACCGAATTGATTTTCCATGTTCCCCGAACATTTCCTCCAAATGAAGCATGATGGATTTGGGATTATCCATTTCCAAATAAATATATCTCAATTCCTTGCTCATTGACTTCAACATGTAACTGGTGACCTTTTGAGCATCAGAATTCCATTTCTTGTTAATTTTGAGAACAAATGTTCCATTTTCAGCCCCTGGGAAAGTTGGACCATCTTGTTCTAAAACATGCCCAAGTGATTTCTTTCTGAGACTAGCTCTTAGCCTCTTGACCCAGTCACCGTAGTTTGGTCCAGTGAGGACATTTTTCTCAAGCATTTTTAACGAGTTATTAACCATTTTGAGAGAGATAATATAATTACAGAAAACAACCAAGATTCAATTAGATAATTATGTTGTACCCAAGTAAAAATTAGGACTTTAATTTTTGACTTGGCTCCCACTACATTTTTTGAACCATTGCACTCCCACTGCAATGAACAGAAATCTCGTTGGAAAGATTTCATAGTGAGTGGTTGAGTTCTTCAAAAATTTCAATGAGTTGCAATCTGTAACGATGTATGGCTCATTAGAACTTTTGAAGTGATATGCCATGTCAACCAGTCTTACTGATGATACAATCTACCTTTGGCTCATGGATCACTCAACCTCAGCCTGTAACGAAATATTGGTGGTGATCCATCTAAGTACTTTCCCATCAACTCCTATCGATCTAACAGTTGAATCTTATCTTGCAACCTGTAACAGTGTATGGGATAAGATTTGGTTCGACCGATGGCATCAAATGCACTTGAAGAGATATGGATTATGAATTAATGCATAACCCCCATTAGTCGGGACGACGCCATGCATAACTCATAATCCCATCTTTTCCAAGTTTGATGAAGAGCCAGGATATCCAATATCCCCTACTTACTTAGTATTTAATGTGGGAGAATTTTTGAAAAATTAAGGTCTCACTTTGCACATTAATTTATTACGCGCATATATGGATTATAATCATGCATACATAGAAAAACCTAGTTATTCTAACAACATGCATTTCCATGGACATTCTAGATTGATCCAAGCTAATAGATCAATTAGGGGATAGGGGTCTATTACAAATCTAATTTCTAATAGATCTTCGGGCTCCAAGCTAGAAAAGGTCCTACTTAGGGGATAGGGGTCTATTACAAATCTAATTTCTAATAGATGTTCAGGCTCCAAGCTAGAAAAGGTCCTACCTCTAATATACACAACTCAGAAAGCACCCTATACATCATACTACCAAAATTAAAAGTACAAACTGGGAGGCAATTGCCCAATACAACTCAGATAATACTAAAGCAGTAAAACCCTAAGTCCATGGAAGCATCCACCACAACATACATCAAAGCATGTAAGAAAACTATTTAAGTTTATGTTGGTTTTGAGTTTAAAATCGAAAAGAAATTCAAAAACCCGATTAAATCTAATTTAATTAGAAAAGATGAATTTTAATTTCAATTTTAAAAGGAAATAAATCCAATTTATTATTTAGAAAATAAGTCAAACTTATTCCTAATTTATTTTGAAAAAATATAATCAACCTAAAATAAATCCTATTTATTTAGTCGTTGCAAATCATAACTAAAAATCCAATTTAATTTAGGATATTATTAAATCCAATTTAATATTAAAGTCAAATCTAATTTTAACTTAACTAAATCCAATTTAATATTAATAAAAACATGTTATGAAAAAGGGATTTTGACAAATCACGAGTCGAATTTGTCTATTAGGATCAAACCCTAATATTTATTAATTTATAAATATATTTAAATATTAAAGATATAAAATTATATATATTAATATACTGGGCCGGGCCCAGCACCCGTTACGGCGCATGGAAGTGCGCCGGGTTAAGGCCAGCGCACTCGTGCTGGGCTATGCTCCAGCACTGCTGGGCCAAGCCCAGCATGATCAGCCGCCCTAGTTCCGTCGCCGTGGTGGTGGCGCTCCTTTTCCTTTTTTTTTTTTTTTTAATTACACGAGCAGCGGTGGTGCCCGCGTGTGCTTCAAAAACACACGATGGTGCCACCCCGATTCGCCGTTGCCGGCGGCAAAAAAACATGTAATCGTGCGATGATTTCAAGGCGATGAATATTTTCAAAATTTCAAATTTAACAACGAATACTAAACATATAAAATCAAATTTTAAAAATCCAATTTTAACCAACATAATCTTAAACGCAAAAATCATCAGATCCGTTTCAGTCGGCTCTGATACCACTGTTACGAATCCTATACATGAAAATAGAGAATTGCAGCGGAAGGATCTAGGATTCCTACCGGCAGATCACAAAAATAGATCTGATGATTTTTAATGGATTTCGCAAAAAATAAAACGAATAAAAATACTTTTTTGATTCGTTTACTGATTCTACAGAACAACAATCCTCCAAGGGTTCCTGTCTCTAAAGTTTCACGCGAAACGAGCCTTCCAAAGATCCTGAAACTCCTCCTTCTTTGCAGTAGTGGACGGCTAGAGAGGAGAGAGGGGAGAGAGTTCTTTTCCTTTTGTGTTGTGTTTCTTACTTGTCTTAGGGTTTGTTCCACTGTAGGAGTCCTTTTAAACTCAACTAGCTTGTGGAACAAGTTGGAGGCTACTCCAACCTTAAGTGGCCGCCCCTCCTAGGGCTTCCTTAGACTGGGTGGGCTTTTAATTGGCTTGTCTAATTTCTAGCTCATCTGTATATATTTAATTGAAATCCAATTTAAATATAATATATACTATTAATTAATTCCTTTTAATTAATATACTAATTAAATAATTTAATTTAATCTAATTAAATTAAATATTTAATTAATTGATTTAATCTAGTTAAATCAATCAGTCCATTTAATTCTTTCTAAAAGATTTACACAAAAAGATACATCTCGTTCGTTTCTTATAGCACGACTCTTTAGGTTCGTCTCAATTGGCAAAGGGAGGAATTACCTAAGGATGTGTCACCTAGCCAGTCCCGTGGACTCACATCATAACCCGATTGAGTACGAAATGAATGAATCATTTTATGAACCTCTTGATCATAAAAGCCGTATGAGTATAAGCCCTTCACTGACGTATCCCGATCAAGTGAGAGTCATGGAAAATGTCAAACTCACTAAACTTGATACTGTGCATTAGATTATAGCAGAATGAATTTACTAAACTACCCTCAGTGTCCCACATGAGTTAGTTGTTATGCTTTGGCCAAAGACTTTATAATTTCATTAGTCTATAATCGCACAAGATACTTACTCGTTTACTATCGAGACAGTGAATCCAATCTTGGCGATCACTGTTCAACTGCTACTTGTCTCATTGATATCGCACTTCGAGGTCGACCCCACCGATGAGTGATATGGGCCTAACTACTCTGGTAACAGATCCAATAATACAAGCACATTGATCATGAACCCTCAAGTCTAAGGCTTACGCATACTATTACGATCAGTAATCCAATCATTGATAGTCACTTAGTAAATACCCATGTGATCGGATTACTACGAGCCATGTTCGAATATGTCAATTCCATTGACATATCTATGATACTTGCTCCCACTATCCCTATAGTGTTCGACTGGCACTCATCGTCCGAGCATGTGTCATACAAGTCGAATCTCAATGCCCAATTAAGATTCTTTGACTTGCGAACCCTTTTAAGTGATAAGGTGTAAGACTCTTCCCATGCCACGTCTTTATTCCATAAAGGGCAAAAAGTCAAACCTTTGTTCACATGGACTATATGTTCGATACTTATTTAGATGCCATAAAGATTTATATGAACAAAATACAGATGCCTTTATTAATATCATTTTAATAGTTTGTACAACATAATAAGATACCCAAATCTAACTATTTGTCCTGATTGGCATCTAGGGCATATACCTAACACAATCTTCGAAGGAAGGTTGTATTATTTTGTTTTATTTTAATTATTGATTTTATTTCTATAGCATGCAATTAATTAATTAATTTTAATTAAATCTTTTAATTAGTTAGTTTTTTTATTGCTAGCTATAGTTAATCAATACTCATTAATTAAATTTTTTAATTAGTTATCCCTTGCCATAGTGTGTTTGATTAAATTTTTTTTAATGTCATGCATGTACTTTTTGGGGTTATTTTCGAAATAATTTCCCAACAATAATAAATCGCTCGACATAATTACGCAATTTGTTGTGTTTTATAGCTGCTAATTATTCACTGATTTATAATTATATTTTAACTTGTCATTTAAGCGTGGAATTAATTTTATTTTACTTTTAGTAAGTGGTGCGGTATTAATAAATAAAATTGTGCAATTACGGTTTGAACTTGACAAGTTTGCTATTTCAATAATTGCAGCTTGAATAATGTCTCGAGTAAGTCAGAATAACTTAGAAGTGATGTTGGTTGTTGAGGAGATAATTTCACGAGCCAAAGTTTTTTTTAATATAATAATTGCACTGTTTAGTGATGAAAGATTAGGTTGTCGTCGAAGAAGGGAACGTATAGTTAGGTATGTAATGGCACATCGAATGCCTGATCAAGTTTCACGTATTTTCCGACTAATGTCTAACAATGACAAAGATTGTCTTGACAACTTGAGAATGGACATGAGTACATTTGCTAGATTATGCTAGTTGTTACATAATGTTGGTGGATTGTCTGATTCAAAGTACGTTAGTGTAGAAGAAAAGGTTTGTTTCTTTTTGTCTGTTTTGGCACACCACAAGACGAATGTGACAGTGAAGTTTGACCATGTTCGGCCGGGACAATATGTAAGCATTTATTTCAACACGGTACTCGTATCTTTGTTGAAACTTGTTCTAATTTTAACTGACACCTAAACCAGTGGAAGATGGATGCACCATGGCAAGATGGAAACACTTTAAGGTGTGAATGTTTATAGCACGTGATGTATTTTTCCACGCAGCATTTCTATTAGAATCTTAATAAATTACATACTCATTACATTGATATATTTGTGCTACCCAACTACCAGGGATGTTTAGGTGTGTTGGACGGGACGTACATTAATGTACAAACACCCCTTGCCCACAAACCCCGATATCGCAACCGTAAAGGTGGAATTAGTGTCAACATTTTGGGAGTGGTTGACCGCAATATGAACTTTGTTTACATGTTGCCGATGGGAGGGGTCTGCTGTTGATGGTAGGGTGCTGCGGGACGCCGTAAGTAGGGCTAGTGGACTTAAAGTTTTGGCAGCTGAGTTAAATGTTTAAGATTCCCATATACTCATATTCATTTCTCTATATGGACTGAATTTGTATATAGTTGGTATTCAATTAATCTTAAATTCATGTTTATGTTTTGTTATATAGGACAATACTACTTGTGTGACAATGGCTACATGAATTGTCCGGGGTTTCTGGCTCCATACAGGGGTGTGAGGTACCATTTGGATGAATGGGCTCAAGGTTGTCAAGCTCCACAAGACCAAAAAGAACTGTTTAACCAGCGGCATCCCAAAACTCGCAATATTATTGAACGTACATGGGGTATCATGAAATGGAGATGGGCAGTTCTTAGGAGTACATCATTTTACCCATTACACACTCAAAACCGAATGATCTTGGCTTGTGCACTACTACACAACTTCATTCATCGTGAGATGGAGGTAGACTCGGCAAAGGCCCGAATCTATGAGGATCATCGTGAGTTTTATAATGATGATCTTCCAACAGAGGTGGAATATGTTGCTACAATCGACCCATCAAATGAATGGGGTGTGTGGCATGATAGTCTTGCGAGTGAAATGTTCAATGAATGGCGTGGTGGCCGCTAGTAAACTTTTTTAGTAATAAAAAATTGGAATATGCATTTTCGCATATGGATGATGATGTACTCCTTTAATAATTTTGTGGGCTGTGCAAACTGAAACTGATATGTTTATACTTTATTGTACTTTTTTTGTGTTTTCTACGTTAGAAATTGATTGTATTTGTAAATTGTTGTTATGTGATTTGATTTAACTATGTGCACCTTGTTTGAATTATTCATATGCTTATAAATTTATAATGCTTTTCTTGAGGTTGAATTGAACGTTTTTTTGGACACAACTGTTTTTTCCCATGATTGGCAGATTATACAAATGGATGCTTCTGGGAGTTTCACAACAAGTTTTCGGGGCAGGAAGCCTGTTGTATGTAGGAGAATGTGGACTATATCGGAGGAAGATGCGTTGGTTCAAGCACTGGAGGAAATTTTAACAAGTGGTTGGAAGGCTGATAATGGGTTCCGTGTGGGGTATTTAAATGTGCTACAAGACAAGATAATGAAGTTGTTTCCGACTACTGATCTTCGTGCTCAGCCCCACATAAGTTCAAAAACACACGCATGCAAGAAGCAATGTAACACGTTATATGTTATTTTTGGGGTTTCTGGAGTTGGGTGAAACTCAACAACAAAGATGATTGAAACAGATAGTGATGAGCAATGGGAGGCTGCCTGTAAGGTAGGGAAAACATGTTATATATTATTTACCTATATATGCATATGTCTTGTCACTTTTGTTATTCATGATAATAGTGAATTATTAGGTAATGGTAATTAATAACATCTGCAATTCATGTAGACTGAACCTATGGCCCATGCGATGCGATGGAAGTCCTGGCCTTACTACGACTCTTGGTGTGAAATATTTAGGAAAGACCGTGCCAATGGCAACGGAGCTGAAGACTTTCATGATGCTTTTGTTGGTGTAATACATAAGGAAACTGAAACACAACCCCCAATCTCCTCCCGTAACAAACTTGGAAGACATTGATACACCGGACAGTCCGTTAGCTGAGGAAGTTGCCACAACTCCAGTTTGTGAGCCTAGTAGTAGAACTACAACCAAACCAGCTAGCAAGGGCAAAAGCAAACTGTCCGAAGGAATTGTAGGTCCAATTATGGAAGGCCTGAATAATTTCACAGAGAAAACGGATTCACGACTAGGTGACATTATTGGTAAGATGGGCCACGGACATGAGTTGACTCGTAAATGCGAGTCAGTTTATCATATTGTGAATGAAATACCAGATTTAACATTAGATGACAAGCTCGTGGCTACGAACATGATTTTGAACTGAACCTACGGCCCATGCGATGCGATGGAAGTCCTGGCCTTACTACAACTCTTGGTGTGAAATATTTAGGAAAGACCGTGCCAATGGCAACGGAGCTGAAGACTTTCATGATGCTTTTGTTGGTGTAATACATAAGGAAACTGAAACACAACCCCCAATCTCCTCCCGCAACAAACTTGGAAGACATTGATACACCGGACAGTCCGTTAGCTGAGGAAGTTGCCACAACTCCAGTTTGTGAGCCTAGTAGTAGCACTACAACCAAACCAGCTAGCAAGGGCAAAATCAAACTGTCCGAAGGAATTGTAGGTCCAATTATGGAAGGCCTGAATAATTTCATAGAGAAAATGGATTCACGACTAGGTGACATTATTGGTAAGATGGGGCACGAACATGAGTTGACTCGTAAATGCGAGTCTGTTTATCATATTGTGAATGAAATACCAGATTTAACATTAGATGACAAGCTCGTGGCTACGAACATGATTTTTAAGAACCCGCAAGTGCTAACCATGTTTTATAGTCTCCCCCAGGAGGCTCAAGTGGGTCAAGTGAGATTGATGTTGGCTGGAAAAATTTGATGTGTGTTCATGGAATCTTTTGGCAAGCTTACACATAAAAAATTGACTGATTGGTGTACATTGGGGATGTAATTATACAATCTGGTAGTTGTATTATGTGTATGCTTTTTTGGTCTTAATAGCTAGGTGCTCAAACATTGCCATGGAGATGTGATTAAATTAACTTTTGGGTATGATTTAGTATGGTTATTAAATAGGTGGTCTGCTTTTTGAGTCATCTATCTTTGAAGTTGTAGTATATTACAAGAATGTGTATATTTTGCCTTGTTCTTATGACTTGTCAACGGAACACAATTTTGACATGTATATACTAGAATTTGTACACATGGATTTTAAACATTTCTATACTATAGACCGAAAATTACAATAATAAGAGGAAAATTCTTGTGGGCAAAATATTGACAATTATAAACCACAAATCAATTGTAGGAATTGAGTATTGAACTGAAAATTTGAAATTTGACAAGTATATAGACTAGATCAAGAACTCGCATTACAGAAGACAAAGCAGCATGGAGTGACAAAATTAAAATTCTTATATACATACGCATCTTCGTCCTCTGTAACCCGGGTCTTCATCTTTTATCATATACGTAAAAAAATATGGTATGCAAACAAAAAAGGAAATAGTTTTTCGAATGTGTTCACAAGTGTAGATTGTATGCAAAAGTGCTGCATTTATATAAAGGATGAATCTAGCCACACATTGCATATATTAAAGTTGTTGATAGGTGGATATATTGGTAAGCTTACATCGCCTTTGAGAAATTGTTCGGACATTGCATGTACCATGACATTGATAGAATACAGCTGTAGAAATCACTTTATGGAGAGCGGAGATGCCTGGAGGGATGATCAATTGCATAAAGATAGTTCCATCTACAATCATCCCTTCATTCATCCCCGCCCTTCATTAAGAGAAATCACTTGATGAAGTTGTGATGCATTCGATGGAAAATTTTGATATATGAAACGAAAAGTATATATAACTGTTTGGTACAAAATTGGAATATAATATAAAGAACACGTTATTATATGAACATTGAATGCAACTTTGCTTCATATATATAGTAGGACTTTGCATATTAAAATTATTTATAAAATTCCACTTACTAAAGTAGTTGGGAGTTGCAATTCCTCTACCAACCAAATGACAAATATTAAAATTAAAGCACAAAGCTGGATTTTTGGAGCAAGAACTGGTCGTGCATTTTTTACGGCGCCTTTAATGCAACAAATGTTGAACAAATTTGCATTGGTTTCGGCTGACATGTATTGAATGTCATAAATTTTGTGATGTTGGGAGTTACACTGGTGGGTGTTGACCAAATAAATGTAATATTTTCCTTTTTTTTTAAATATTAATGCATCACACAAATCAATACCATGGCCAATATAAGTAGTATACATACATCACCATCTTCGTCCAAGTAATTTAAAACATTTATATTAAAGTGAGTACTCATCGTTTTTTGTTCTGATGGATGGCCAATTCCTAGACGCCGAAGGGTGGTCGTTGGAAAAGGAGAAGTTTTTCATTGAATTGCTCCATGCTGCTCGTGGACGTAATGATATAAGTGGTGGAAGGCTAGAAAACAACGTGTTGGTTGGATTGCAGAATAGGATAAACGTTGAATTTGGAGGATTCACTGAAACTTCAGTGCTAAATCGTTTTAACATGTTGTGTCGGCGCTGCAAAATCTTCAATGTCATTTTCTCAGACTCCGATTTTAAGTGGAACAGGGCAAAGAATTGGATAACAGCGCCGAAGCATAAATGGGATGCTTTGATTGCCCTAATATCTACATACTTATTTTTTTTATTATTTCAAATTCATGCATGCAATTAGATATTTTTTTATTAATTCAATTTCATGCTATTAGATATTAAGCAGTATATTTATTAACAATTGTTTACATGTTTTTGCTTTTATAGCAATAACCGGATACGACAAAGTACCAGCTATGTGGGGAAAAGTATTGGGATAAACTGTCCGAGATTTTCGACGACGATTTGGGAGAAGGCAGCGTGGACAACCCGAGTGACGGGGGCAGCGGGACAGTTCAATCTGGGGATGCAACCCGTTTGGTTCCCGATCCAGACTATTTGTACTATCTAATTTGTTTCGCCTTTAAGTATGAGTTGGAATAAAGTCAAGTAACTTGTCGTATGTTTAGCCTTCGAATACATTTGCTTGTACTGTGAAGTACACGAACCATATGTTTATCTAATTTGGGAGTTTATGTAATTTGTGGCTCGTGTTAAATTTATATAATTGGAATTACTAGTATTTTTTAACCTACTCAGCCACCTCACGTATGCATTCATGCAACTGGAAAATATAATGGCATTCATGCAAGTGAGATTGTACACATTACGTACGCCAACCTAAAAGTCCCCTTATATATATCATAATTGGAAAAGGGGTTATAGCCGGGAGTTGGCCATATTACAAATTGGAATAAAAAAGAAAATGATAACATAATTGATCAGCCGAAATAAACATAATTAAACATATATAATTATTGGTACATGCAAAACAGTCATTCGGAGGGTCCCGGGAATTGCAATTTCTTTGATGTGTTTTTTTTTTTTTGCTTTCTCACCATCAACCAAAGGGTCTTTGCTAGGACTGAGAAAACGGTCCTTCAAGAGCTTTGACATGATTCTATCGGTAGAAGATGCAGTTTCATCTAGGGGGTCATCATCTGCAGTTTCTTTGATCTTAAAATTATATTGCGGTATGGGGAACGGAGCCGTGGTCGCATATCCATAACGCAGTGGCGGAAATGGGGATGATCCTTGGCTCGATGAGTACTGATCTAGTCGACCTTTACCCTTTTTGTGTAGTGGGTTTTCCAATGTAATAGAAATTTGATCGGCCTCCTCGCTATCTTCCACGATAACAGTTTCGTTTGGACCCACTGATTGCCAACATTCACCATATGATCGAGAAGAATCACTTGACACATTAATTATAGTAGGACCAAATATGGCATTGAACTGGATCATGGCCAGCTCACCATTCCATACATACGCCCTCACCAGTGGGTTTTCCTATGTACATATTTGTGTAGGTTTCAAACAAATTGGAGAAAACAAATACGCGATATTGAATTTCGTACGTAAGATAAAAAATGAGTTATAGTACCTTTGCTAAATTTTGCAAGACTTCGGGTTGTGCAAAAATGAGATTTTTTTGTTGGTCCCATCTAACACCCGGGTGTTCCGTTATTTGCTTGAACGTAGTGTATCGCTCGAATAAAAAACGGAACCTCCTTTCGCACATGGCAAAAATGAATATACATCTAAATTTTTTGTTAAGCTCTCACAAACCAAATCGAATAACTGAATCATTCTTAGTATCCAAGCTCAATTGTTGCCTGCCACGCCCCTTGAAAATAGCAGAAATGAAATACCTATCATGCTCGTATTGCCACCCATTTGTGTACAAAATGTCGGCTTGTGAAAGATATTCCATATCCAATGCGGAAGAGATTTTTTAGCAAGCAAATAAGATGAGCAATTTTTTACTTGTGTTTAGTACGTATAATTTTCATGCATCTACGTTATGCATCCTTTTATATTGGTTACTTTATAAAAAAATCATTTTTCCCCCACCATTTTCCCTAATATTCGCTTGTATAAGAATCTAAATCCTATCAACTTTTTATCAATCAATTCTATGTATAGGTAGCCTTTAATTTGAAATCAAA
Source organism: Buddleja alternifolia (assembly GCA_019426215.1). Taxonomy (NCBI): domain Eukaryota; kingdom Viridiplantae; phylum Streptophyta; class Magnoliopsida; order Lamiales; family Scrophulariaceae; genus Buddleja; species Buddleja alternifolia. The sequence continues at coordinate 2,912,269 of CM033398.1, read as the reverse complement.
TAGGGTTATGTTTGATCACGTGAACTCATGGCTGAAAAAAAAAAATATTGCAATAGATGACAAAATATTTCATGTTGATATTAATTATATATGCAAACTTTTTTGAAGAATATTTTTTTGTTCATCCATGCAATCAATTGTGGAGAAGAAAGGTGGTGTCTTATGCGTTGTCAAATACCAAGCAAAGCTATGTGTGTGTTGTCATTCAAAGCACAAGATTTGTGTATGTGTTGTCAATACCAAGCATGCTTTGTGTAAGCCTTATATCTTTTCATATATATATATATATATGTCAATTTCTATGGATCTATATAAGAAAATTTACTAAGCTAAGTTGACCATCCAATCTCTTGTGTTATTAAATTGACCTAATAAAAAAAGGAAATTATGGAAGTACATATTAATCTTCATTTTTGACCGTTATGTAGCCGTTTAAAAATGGGACTAAAACACCCTCATCATGTGTCTATAAAATGCATGGTTTTTTATTTCAATTGCCCACTTTGCATAGCATTGCTTTGATACAATAATATCAATCTATCTATCTATCTATCTATATATATATATATATATATATATTTCAGGCTTGGCTACTAAAAAAAAAGGGAATTCGCTGCCGAAATTGGTCACAAATCATCCATCCAAAGACATGTCAAGTTGCGGTTCATCTTCACGATCGTCAAGCTATTCTAGTCAACGTTTGACCCAAACGGTGTAGCTAAATGCGGGTGTGATAAAGTTCCACAAGTCCGAACCGCATAGACCAAAAAGAATCCTGGAAGAACATTTGTCGGTTGCGTAAATTGGAACGTACGTGAAGTAGTTTTTTGTTAATGTTATTCAAATGTCATAAACTTATGAATTTAATAGTAATTTAACATTTCGGTCAACTATGATTACAGAAACCCGGTGGGTGTGATGTGTTCGATTGGATAGAGGACGAAGTTTGCGACAAAGGGATGGAGATTGGACGAACACTTCTAACAAGACTTGATGAAAGGGAGGAATAACTTAAAGCAATTCAAGCCGTTAATGACATATTGAAGATGAATAACAAGAAAGTGCATGAAGTCATATAGAAATTAACAACATCGAACAATGCATTATTGACGAAGAAGCAAAGCGATGATGTACAAATTCATGCCTTACAAACTAAATTGGACAAGTACAAATCAATAGGTTGGATTTTGAAGTTTCTATTCATAGTCGTTTGTGCTGCGTGGATGTATAAGGTTACAAAAAAGTACTAAGTAGGGCTACTATTTCATTTCACGTTGCATGAGACTATTTACTTAATTAGTCATTAAATTATAAAATGTAATCTCGTTTCATTGCATATTATTCCCTATTACATACGTGCTTATATCATTCATCCATGTGTACCAAAAATTAATCAAATGCCACATGAATAAACATACAATATATCCACAACTAGCCACTCAAATTACATACATGTCCAATCGAGTGTTTCCAAACATAACCGACACAAAATTAAATGCTAACCAAAATAGCAGTTTTCAATTATCCCATCCATCACATATATCAACAACTAATGCCAGTCCTAATTAAAACCATTGTCACAGAAAAATAATGTCCAAAAATACCAATCATGTATTGTTTTAATTTAAACACCACCTCAAGCCACCCTCAATTTTCTGACATTCATTTTTACTTTGTGACCGGATCCACCGGTTATCAGGAAAACCAATCGTTACCCGACGTTAATGTTATTTTTTGTCACAAAGTCAACCCACCCATTTTTGAACCAGCACGTACCCTGACCTTCTAGTCTATTGTTGCCTTTCCACTTCAGTTGCACATCCACGACAGTTCCATCCCAAACAGGTTTCAGCTTCGCTACCTTTTTTGAATTGAGCCCGTAAGCCTTCCATGCATGTGAAGGAATGCACTGGAACAATGATACACATTGTTATCACGAAAAATTTATGACAATTATATATTTTTAAAAGCGTCAAAACAGAAGAAAAAACACATACAAAATACTAACCAATGCGGCTAGTCTTTGATGGACATAATCACAGCCACCGCTTCGAGGGGCCGTAACCGTGAATCCATCTTCTTCACCCACATCCGTCTCATCATCATCTTCTTCCGTTCCTTCATTCTTCTCTCTCAAGTCATCTGTGTCACCTTTGTCATCATCATCTTCGCCAGTGCTTGATCTAAACAAAAAGTGATTGGGGTAATTTGACATAAATATCTTGGTTGGAACTAATAAGAAAACATAATAATCATATACTAAATACAATAATAATTGCAATACAAAACATACCCTCACTGCTAGTCACTGGGGCAAACTCGTACCCTTTGGATGACCTGCTAGGGATCATTACGGTTGCATGAAAAACCATATCACCCTTATGATGAAAATGGATGAACTCATCCATCTGCAAACTATGCATTTTTCGAAATCAATCCCACTCCGTACGCTCCAACATCAACAAACCATCAACACGTTCAACTCCAAAAGTAAAAGTAGCTAGGATAGTTTTTATGGTTAGACGGGATTGAAGGGTCAAATGAGCACGTTCAGCAAATGAAGCGGGGATCGTCTAAAAACAATGTTTGAATTTATATAAAAATTACTACATATGATCAAACAAACTATGTATCAAATTGAAAAACCTTCTTTATAGTAAACAATTTAAAAAATATACCGGTCTTTGCTCCCATCCGGGAATGAATAGACCTTCATCCATGTCAACTTTTCCTTTCTAGCACTTGGCATCTTTTCTCCTACTAAAATGTAATTCATGAAAACATGGTCTATTATTACATAAAACACGAACGAAGAAGCCATGCATGCACTCATAATCACAGTTGAAGATATTGTAAACTACCAAAAAGTCATACTTCATTTATGCAATGATATAATCAGTAATCACAGTCCAAATAAACCCCCATGTACTCAAAATTTAAGTGCATATCAAGGTCAACAGATCACTCGTCCAAAACAATGCACATTAATCCGAACAACACATAACCAAAAAAATCCGAACAACAAAAAACCAGAAAAGTCCAAACAACACATAACATAACATGTACATTGCCAATTTATGCACAAAAATCCACTGGAATAGAGTAGAGAATGAAGGAAAGAAAACTGATAATGCCTCAAGCTGAAAACTGAAAACTGAAAACTGCACCCTTTGAAACTGAAAAATACAACAAACAATAGTTTAAAATAATTGTAATATATGCTATAATTCTATCTACTTTACATCATCATCTTTGTAAATGCATCAAATTTCCAAAAAATAAAGGGTTTCGGGGTAAATCGGTACACTAACCTGAGAAGGGTGTCCAAATATGACACACAAATGGCGTCAAATGTTATTTCCAAAAAGGACCGACAGAATTAAAAAAATAAATTGTTTACCTGTTTTGGTAGAAGACGGGAGAGAAGCAGAAGATTTCGTCCGTTTTTGGGAAGCTTCAGCCTTCAAATGGTGGGTTCAGGGGTTTTGGTGTGGGGGTAGTGGTGGGGTAGTAGAAGGTTATTTTAAATGAGGGCAATTTAGGGTTACCAATATTATATGGGGGCAAAAGTGTATTTAGCCCACTACCCAACCCACATAAACCCACCAACCAAACAGAAAAAAAACTTTATTGAAGTGGGCCGAAAAAAGTAACCAAACAAGATTCCAAAAATTGGGTTGGGCTTCCCCATGGTTTCAAACCCTTGGACACTTTTATCACATCTAAATCCAACCCCCAACCAAATGAGCCCAAGATGTACACTCTTCTTTCACCAGATTGATGGAGAATCCGGAAATCCAATTCCCTTTTAAAATTAAGTATTTATTCCATTGGAGAATTTTTCGCGTTTGTGTTAAGTCTCACTTCGCACATTAACCGGTTTAGCCCGCAGACATGGAGAATATCTAGAGTATATCAAAGTGGTAAAAGTCTAGCAATCTACCACACATGCATTCCATAAATTTGAACTAAATTGGGCCAAGCCAATGGCCCAATTAGGGTTGAGGGGATTGGGCCTAAAAGATCTACGCCTAACGTCTAACGCAAGGCCTCCAAGCTTCCAAGAAGATCTTCATTTCCAAAACCCTACTCTAGTAGTTACATAGATGAATGCATCCTATACAAAAATCTATGAAAAGTAAAATACTAGCTGGGGGGCTCAGACTCCGGCCCAATACATCCCAGATAAAAACCCAAAGCACAAAGACTTGATTCATGGAACGCATCCCACCACATGCATCAAAGCTTAAAAGAATGTAATACATTTATGTTGGTATAATTGAAATCCAATTTCAACTATTAAAGGAATTCAGTAATGATGACATTTACTAGATTTATCTTATTTCCAAAATATTTGATAAATCTTGATTTCAATTTTAAAATAAAAAATGAATTAAAGTTATTAACATTTCAAAATTAAAACTATCCATGGGTCGACCCATGGGTCAACCCGTTGTTGGAGGTGGATTGGGTCATTCTTAGTATGGTTTTTATTATGGATTAGATCCTATTAATCTGGTTCATCAACCATTTGACCCACCCGGTTAATTAAGATAACACCTAAAATTGAAATTTCCGAGTGTAACTCGTGTTTATCAATCCAAATGGCATAGATAGTTCAACCGTTCATGTTTATGGATTGTATAAGTGTCTAACGCACTGCATTGCATGCCCAAACATCCATTTGGACACGTTCGAACGTTTCGCGTGCACTTAAACTCAACACATTGTGTCCAATGTTCAAATGTGCCACTAAGGATGTTCTAACATCAAACACAGTGTCTGAGAATTTTGCAACTTCTTCGACGTTCGAACTTTGCAACATGCACTTTCAAATGTGGGGCTGCGAACTGTTCTACGATTTTTTAAAAACAGCAGCCTTCATCCATACCAACGACTCCCCGAGTTCATTTTTGTTGAATCTAATCAACCTTAACACGTTTAACATGTTACATTCGATATGTCATGCATCAAAATCGAATTTTACATGAAATCCTAACATTAAAAAGAAAATCTTATTATAATATTTAAAATGAATCCAAACCTATGTTTCTATCTCTTTCCTATGTGGATAATGAGGTGGATGAGTTAGTTTTCTTCCATTGTGCCATGTAGACTTAATTCCATATTAAATTATTAAGTGAGTTTGATAATATATATGTGTGTGTGTGTTATATTGTTAACTCATACTTTCATTTTTGAAACGTTTTTTCTACACCCTACTTCCTAAGTAACGTTTTTTTTAATTTCCACATTCTAAATATATGACTGTATATTTTTCAAATAATTTAATCTATATTTATTACATTTCCTTATGAGTATGAAGTTACTAAAAGAATAAATGGCAAATTGAATTTTAATTATTATATCTTTCCTTAATTTTAGTGCATGACAGCACGAGTAGTGATGAGTATTTCCATTCAAATCTTTAGACATTCTTTCCTTTTAACATATACTAACCTACGACGAGTTACTTTCCTTGACTATTCCATTTTTATTTTGATCATATTAGCTATTAATGAGCATAATTGTCTATATGAATTTTTGGCCGTAATTTATGCCTTAATTAGTCGAAATGTTATGTGTAATTCCCTACATTTGTGATAGTAAATTTTCTCACTATATATAATTTCTTAAGAGATGAAAAGCATCTATAATTTTTCATTGTTTTTTAGCTTCATAATGTTTCAACCTCTCTCTCTTGGTAAAATGTTTATCAAATTAATTAATGTTTAATTGCATATTTTTATAATTTGTACTTTTATTGTAGGGTGATATTCTCAAAGAACGCTTGAGTTATCAAATGTTGTGGTAAGTAAAAAAGATAATGAATTTTTCTTTGATGATTTTTACTTATCTTTCTATATGATATTATAATTTGTTAAGTGTTTTGAGAACAGTCGTAAGTCCATTGAAAATATTAGTTGTATTTTTTGTTAAATCTGCAGGTTAATTGCATTTTTTTTTTCAAATTTGTACTCTTATTGCAAGGTTATATTTGCAGACACTTGAATTATCAAGTTTTGTTGTAAGTCAAAAAATTGATGAATTTTCATCTTGGTAAGGAAAAGTTACTGAATCTTTGTTTGATGATTTTTATTTGTCTTCTCATATGATATTATAATTTGTTAAGTTTATTGAGAAAATCATATCATCCTTAATATTGAAAGAATTTTCTGATATTTTTCTTCTCGAATTTAGCAGGAATGAGAATTAGAGTGAAAACTATAGATTCTGTTTTAGAATTTGAAAAGATTCCAAAAAACTGACAAGAAAGATACATTTGTAATTATTTTGATAAATGAAAATATTTTTGAAGTAGTAATACTGGCACTCTGCATTTTCATGACACACACTCAATATGAATTGATGTCTTTTGTTCTTTGTGCCTTTATTTAATATTTAATAATCTCAATCAAGAAAACAATTGTTAAAGCATTTGAGAATTTAGGTTATTTTCAGAATTCACAATATGTCAATTTTGAGTCAACAAATCTTAAGATATAACGGTTTAAGATCTCATGTATCCTGGTAATGTGCACTTTGCACCCTAAGAATAGGCATTTTAAGCACTTTTCACTTCAAAAAGGAAAAAATAGCACTTTACACCCTAGAATTGCAATCTCTATTCACAAACAACCCTATACTATCTTCTGGCAAAAAATAAAAAATAAAAAATAAATGAAAACACCATATAGAGATGGAATTCATTAATTATCCTTCTGTTTGCATTCATTTTTTGGTCAAAATAGGTACTAGCATCATTTTCCTTTCTTAATGAATTCAAAATATTTTGTTGTTTTGCTTTGTTTATTTTGTTATGAATTACAAAACATATAAAAAGTGTTCGACTGTTTTCCCGTGATTGTACCCTGTGTTTCTACTCGGACAATTTTTCACTTTGCAAATTAAATTTTATAGAGCAAATACACTTGATATAAAAGACAATTAAAATCCAACCATGCAAAATTGATAGAATATGGAATTCAATATTTTGCAAATTGAGAAAGGGTGGACTGTGTGTTGGGTTGACTCATTCCATCGGGTGGCTCGTGGTAGCGGAAATTAAAATTTTACAAAAGTAAACGTACAACCACCCGAAAACAAGAATATGGAGTTGGTTCGATCGAATTAGATGAGGAGGTAAGCGAAATTATATCTTTCAAAAATTTCGTTTCACCTCGTACTTTGGATCTCAGCAACCCTGTGGTGCAAATCCACACGATTTCCCTTGGGTGAGAAATTGCCCGTCGTCTTTTCGTATCTCCCAGTTTAGAGTGCTCCAAGCGTCGCACCTCTAAGATGTATCCACACCTCATTCAAATCACCAATCGTCTTGCCTTGCGTGCTAGACAACAAAACAACTCTAAGCTTAACTTAGACTTGATTATGTGAAGGGTAGGAATATTTTCTAAGTCGTTTAATTCAACACATGAATAGAACGACGTCTTGTTGGAAAGAGGAGAGAGATGGCCGATTTTTAAGTTAGGGAGAGGGGCGGACTTTTCCAGCAATTTTTGATCATCTATTTTAGTCTCCTTCATCTCTTATTTATAGGTGAAGATTAGCTAGAGTCCAATTAGGAAAAGAAACTTCCTTTCTCCTAAACTCTCTAGTAATCCTCATCCTATGAGGTGATAAGTCAAACAACTTATCAATGATGAAGACTTGGAGGAGGGGAAAACTCTTTTCCTCCTCCACCACATAAAAAAAACACCCCCTTCCCATTGGACTTTAGGATTTAATTTTGACTTCTCAATTTAATTATAGGCCCAACCCATCAATTAAATAAAAGTCAAATTAAATCCAACCAACTAATTCCAACATTTGTTTATTTAACTTGGGCTCCACCCAATTAAATAAAATACTTGGACTCTACTAGGTCTATTAATTTAATTAATTCTACAAGATTAATAGTAAAATTAATTTATATTCCATATTAGGAAAGTACTACACTTTCCTAATTACCTCAGTTTCCTCGAAATTGATTAATCACATCTATTCAAGCAGTGACTCTCTCGAGTTAGTGTGTGACCCCTTAGGCTCGTTTCTATCTAGTAGTAAGTACACCTTCCCACAGTGCTGGTGTACTTTCCTAAAATGGAAAGTACTAGATTAAATCAATCATTTGATTTAATCAAGCCTCGAATTAGTCACCAAGCTAATTCTCGGCACTTACAAATCGCGGTTGCCCACCTAGCATAGGGTCCCGAAGACCTAGATAAAACGACAGTAAAGATATGCCTTTTGCGATCTTGATCCTCGCATAAGTAAGATCCCTCTATCTAATCTCCCGATTGAATCTAGAGTAGTGGCTAAGGTCGAAGCTCTATTAATTCAATACTATGTTTCCCATGTTATGTGAAATCGACTTTGACTATCTAAACGAGGAAACCCTACGCCTCTTTAAATATCATACTTTGGCCGAAGATTCCTTAAGTCGATTCACTATGTAACCATAGGAGATTAACCGACTGGCTAATGTCATAGATAGATTTCTCTTGATTCTCACGTGCCTTACTACGTAAGACGTGCATGTCTGAGTTTGCCCATATTCGATCATCTAAAGTGATCATGTAACAAATCAAGAACATGCGTGGTTACGCATAAGACATCCAATGGAATCTTAGGTCCATAAAGATTACTCTTATACTACAAGACCACTGGAAGTTCCACATTCGACTGGGAATCCATTTTAGGAACTTCCATGGGGTTGTTCAGTTCGCCCATTACCACAATGGCAACCCTCATATATGCATTGGCTTTCACCGTGCTAGTATCTATGGAACGAGATACACTTCTCCCAGAGTATGCATCATATGAGCAAGTCTTTTGGGTTGCATCGATATCCCTTTATCTCGATGAACCCTTTTACAACTTAGAACAATGTTTAAAGATCACAGCCTTCGAGGCATATTCCATCATTGCCACACCCAATGTGCAATGATGTCTCATAGCTATGTGTGATCCTTCGGAACTTTATTCTAAGCCAAAGTAAAACTAATTTAAGAATAAAGACATGCCACACATATAAAAGAGATTGACTTTATTTATATGAAAATGATTGTTCAACTCTAGAGTTACTATTACAAAGAATGGCGCCCAATAATTGGTGCACCGGGCACTAACTCGAACAATCTCCCACTTGCCCTAGCGCCAATTTCCCATGTACTTAAGGCCCATTCTTCCAAGATGTCCTTCAAATACTTTTTGACTAAGGGGTTTGGTGAGTGGGTCCGCTATATTGTCCGCTGTGTCTACGTGCTCCATTCGCATGTCGCCTCTTCCAATGATTTCTCGTATCAATCGGAATTTCCTCAGAACATGTTTGGATTTTTGATGAGACCTCGGCTCTTTTGCTTGGGCAATAGCCCCGTTGTTATCACAGTAGACCGTTACTGGATCCCCAACGGATGAAACGACATGCAATTCTTGGATGAAGTTCCTCATCCAAACAGCTTCTTTTGCAGCCTCATTTGCTGCAATGAATTCTGCTTCAGTGGTGGAGTAGGCTATGGTTTCTTACTTGGAACTCTTCCAGCTAACCGCTCTGCTATTAAGCAGAAATACAAACCCAAAGACCGACTTCGAGTCATCCTTGTTGGATTGGAAACTCGAATCAGTAAACCCCTCTAATTCCAATTCTCCTCGTTCGTATATCAAGAACAACTCCTTAGTTCTCCTTAGATACTTAAAGATTGTTTTCACCGAACTCCAGTGTGCCATGCCTGGATTCGCTTGATATCGACTGCACACACTCAATGCATAAGCTACATTGAGTCTTGTGCATATCATCGCGTACATAATACTACCTATCGCAGAAGCATAGGGAGTTTTGGACATTTTCACTCTTTCCTCCTCAATCTTTGGGCACATAGACTTGGAAAGTGTGATGCCATGTCCCATTGGCAAGAATCCCTTCTTGGACTCTTCCATCTCAAATCTTTTTAGTACGCGATCGATATATGCAGATTGGGAGAGACCTAGCATCCTACTTGATCTATCCCTATAGATCTTCATAGCGAGTATGTAGGACGCCTCTCCCATATCTTTCATGGAGAATTTATTAGAGAGCAATACTTTAGTCTATTGCATCATCCCTACATCATTTCCAATTAGTAGGATGTCATTGACATAAAGTATGATGAACGTGACTGCGCGCCCACTGACTTTCTTATACACACATGCCTCTTCAACGTTTTGAACGTATCCATACTCTTGTATGACAGTGTCAAAACGTTTGTTCCAACTTCGAGAAGCTTGCTTAAGTCCGTAGATGGACCTTTGGAGTTTACACACTTTGTGTTCGCTCCCTTTGGATGTAAAGCCCTCTGGCTGTTGCATGTAAATCTCTTCCTCAATTTCTCCATTGAGGAATGCAGTCTTTACATCCATTTGGCATATTTCATAATCAAAATATGCAGATATAGCAAGCATAATCCTAATGGATTTCAGCATAGCCACTGGCGAGAAGGTTTCCTCATAGTCAATCCCTTCTCTTTGAGTAAATCCTTTTGACACGAAGCGAACCTTATAGGTGACTACCTCTCCATCGACTCCAAGCTTTCACTTGTAGACCCACTTACAGCCAATGGGCTTGATGCCCTCAGGTGGGTCAACCAAGGTCCATACCTTGTTGGAGTACATGGAGTCCATTTCGGATGTCATGGCCTCTAGCCATTTTCTCGAATCAATGTCAGACATTGCACTCTTAAAAGTTTTCGGATCAGAGTCTAGAGGAGGATCTTGAGTACCCTCCTCTTGTAGGCCTAGCCATCTTTTAGGCTCCTTTGGGATCCTCTTTGATCTCCTCAAAGGTTGTGTATTTTTAGTGGGTGCCTCTGATGTATCCTCGTTGGTGTCAAGTGGGTTAATTTGTATCTCTTGACTTGATCCATTCTCATGGACCTCATCAGGTTCTACAACCTCGCCTTTTCTATCTAGAAGGTGACCCCTCTCCAAGAAATTGGAGTTTCTCGAAACAATAACCCTTTGTTCCGTTGGGCTGTAGAAGTAATATCCAACAGTTTCCTTTGGATATCCTACAAAATAGCACAAAGAGGACTTGGGGTCCAATTTGTCTCCCACTAAATGCTTTATATAAGCTGGAAACCCCCATATTCTCAAATAATTATATGAGGGCGTCTTTCCACACCAACTTTCGTATGGGATTTTGGTCACCGTCTTGCTAGGCGATCTATTCAATTGATAGACAGCCATTTCAAGAGCATAGCCCCACATGGATTTAGGAACTTTAGTGAAACTCATCATGGATCGAACCATATCTAGCAATGTTCGATTCCTACGCTCGGCTACCCCGTTATATTGAGGCGTGCCGGGCGATCTCCACTGTGAGAGAATTCCATTCTCTCTAAGATAATCAAAAAACTCGGTAGATAAGTATTCACCTCCTCGATCCGATCGAAGAGCCTTAATACTTCTACCAAGTTGTTTCTCTACTTCATTTCTGAACTCCTTAAACTTCTCAAAGGATTCAGATTTATATCTCATAAGATATAAATAACCATACCGTGAATAATCATCGGTAAAAGTTATGAAGTAGCTTTGGCCACCATGAGTGCTCACACTCATTGGCCTGCACACGTCCGTATGGACCAAGTCCAATGGTTTTGTGGCTCGTTTCGCTTTCCCTGAAAATGTTAACTTGGTCATTTTTCCTTTAAGACATGATTCGCAACTTGACAATTCATCTAAGTTATTTACACTTAAATGTTTTGCCAATGTTCAAATTCTTTCTTTAGAAATATGTCCAAGTCTTTCGTGCCACATTTATGCGTTTACTTGATTATTTTGTTTACGTTTGTTACTTTGTTGAATATTGAGATTGGAAATTATTGGGGATATAGTATACATTCCATCCTTCATTTTTGATTCCATAATAAGAGACGATTCATAAAACAAAAGTAAACTTTTATTACGAATCTCAAAACAATATCCTTCTATATCCGAAACTAGAATCGAGATAATATTTATGATTATTTCAGGAACAAAATAAACGGAATGTAAAACTAATTTCCTATCTCCTAACTGTAAGTAGATCATCCCCACGACTTTGGCAGCAACCAATGCTCCATTCCCCATCCGCAGAGTCATGTCTCCTCTACTTAGCTCCTTTGTTTTTTTCATCACTTGCAAATCATTGTAGATATGAACACCGCATCCAGTGTCAAGAACCCAAGAAGAATTGTTAACAGTAAAGGTAACTTCAACAAAGAACATACCTTGAGCCGGAGGCTCTTTGCAGTTCCTTTGCCAGTGCCCAACTTTCCCACATTTGAAGCACTCATCAGACTTTTTAAACTTGGACTTCTTACCCTTCTTTACACCACCATTACCTTTCCGCTTCTTAGTCTTATTCTTCTTCTTGTTTCCCTTCTTGGCTTTTGAAGAGGAATTCATAAGAAGCACCGGTTTATCCTTCTTGATGGTGCTTTCAGCAGTCTTCAACATGTTCAACAGCTCAGGAAGCTTTGTTTCAAGTTGGTTCATGTTGAAATTGACCACAAATTTATCATAAGAGTTAGGCAATGATTGTAGGACCAAATCCACAGAAAGCTCATTGTCAAGTGCCACGTCTAGACCAACCAATTTTTCAATTAGCCTGATCATTTTAAGTACGTGCGCACTTAGATCAGAGTTTTCAGTCATTCGAGCTTTGAAGAGCTCCTTGGAGATAGCATATCTTTCTTGCCTAGTTCTAGTGCCATACAGCTCTTGCAAATGAAGGAGGATCGACGCAGCATTCTCGATCGTCTCATGTTGTCTCTGCAACTGTTGCTCATAGAGGCCAACATGAGACATCGCACTTGCATGTCATCTTCCTTCCATTGCTGGTACTGGAACTTTTCATCATCAGATGAATCCTCTTCCGGCTCATTTTGCACGGGTATGTCAAGCACATATTGTCTTCTTTCAAACGAAAGGATAATCTTAAGGTTACGAAGCCAATCTTCAAAGTTTGGTCCAGTCAGTTAGTCGGTTTCAATTAGGGTTTTGAAAGGATTATTGGCCATTTTTGTTTATCTACAAAAATGCATAACAGACAATCAATAACGGATTTTCAAATAAAGTCCTTATACAATTTGGTCTTTAATTGTACAAGTCTCCCACTATTTTTCTCAAATCAAACCACCCTCTTGACATGATTCGAAGAAACGTTAGTTTCTTTAGTGGGCTTGAGATCTATTCTCACTTCATCATATGCCCCATTTTCTGAGCTAACATACGATGATTTTGAATAGTAGCCTTATCGGACCTTCTATCTTTTTAGATAGTTCTCAATATGGTTTTCCTCATCTCCCACATGTGCCCCATTTTCTGAGCTAACACATGAGGGACGATGTTAGGTTCGACCCATCAAATATCCTATGTATAGCCATCAATTCCATTGCCCCCATTTTCTGAGCAAAGCAATGAAACCAACCGACTTCCACGGGGCACCGTAGTGCTTAGTAAACACTCACAGCCTACCTCGGATACAATCCACCCCATTTTCTGAGCAAAAGGATTGAACCTTTAGCGGCGTTTCACATGGTGAATACTTATGATGGAAGGCATGATAATAGAATTCCATTCTTACTATCACTTAAGCCTAATATTTTCTATTATAACATGCTTATTTGGGGGGTCTCATCAGATTTAATTATCTTGTTTTAGTTATCTATCCTATGCATGCATTACATCACATAATCATCATAGACAGATAAATAAAACATCCACAAAGCAGTAAAATCTCGAGCCCTAACCTAGTAGCCCACTCAAGCCAAAGTGGGTTTGGACATTCTAGAAAGTAAAAAACAACCTAGACTATTACAATGGTATCGCCTCAGCATACAAGTCTTCAAGTCTTGGCTCCGTCTCCTTGCTCCGTCTTCAATTACACAGAATACCAAAAACTACTAATCTACTATACGGAAAAGTAAAGAGCCAAACTGGCTATTATTTACAACTCTAGAATAATTACATACATCGAAAACCAATACTACGACTAGGCTCGTGGTTCATCCCCTTATCACATAAGCATGCCAAGCAACAAACATAAATGCGATAACGTAAATTTTACCCATTCATCATTTAAACTAGATTGCAAATATCATTGGGATAAGTTCGATATTGATTTCTAAAACCTTTCTCAGAGTTTATAAGTCTAAAACATCATAGGTAAGGTCTTTGGGTCACCCACCTCCAGAAAGTACGAAGAAAGGAATTTTATTTTATTTTTTTTACTTTCTGGGTTACCCCACGCCTAGGCGCCCCGTGCAGTAGTTGTTGCTGTTCGCGATTTTCAAATTAGTTTTTCGCACGTTCGTGATTTTTTTGAGTTTCGATTAACTAATCTGAATTCTCCTAAGGTCTGAGTTTTATTACTTGATGATTAAACCTTCGGTTCAACCATCTCGCAACACCCCACCAAAGGTGATTTCATAAAACTAAATCAAAACTTTTGAAAAACAATCATATACCCAAATTTCAGATTTCATGATTTTTAAAACCAATGACTTTTAAACATTAAAATCATAAAAATCAAACAACATCCCAAATCAAAATCAATCCTAGTTTTTTGATGAACATAAAGATTATCATGCTTTCGATTTTACAATTAAAATGTTAAAAAACAAACATGCATAATCACATAAAAAATTCAATCGGATACCACTATTAGGTTGACTCATTCCCTCGGGTGACTCGTGGCAGTGGAAATTAAAATTTTACAAAAGTAAACGTACAACCACCCAAAAATAGGAATATGGAGTTGGTTCGATCGAATTTGATGAGGAGGTACGCAAAATTATACCTTTCGAAAATTTTGTTTCACCTCGTACTTTGGATCTCAGCAACCCTATGGTGCAAATCCACACAATTTCCCTTGGGTGAGAAATTGCCCGTCATCTTTTCGTATCTCCCGGTTTAGAGTGCTCCAAGCGTTGCACCTCTAAAATGTATCCACACCTCGTTTAAATCACCAATCATCTTGCCTTGCGTGCTAGACAACAAAACGATTCTAAGCTTAACTTAGGCTTGATTATGTGAAGGGTAGGAATATAAGTCGTTTAATTCAACACATGAATAGAACGACGTCTTGTTGGAAAGAGGAGAGAGATGGCCGATTTTTAGGTTAGGGAGGGGGGCGGATTTTTCCAGCAATTTTTGATCATCTATTTTAGTCTCCTTCATCTCTTATTTATAGGTGAAGATTACCTAGAGTCCAATTAGGAAAAGGAAACTTCCTTTTTCCTAAACTCTCTAGTAATCCTCATCCTATGAGGTGATAAGTCAAACAACTTATCAATGATGAAGGCTTGGAGGAGGGGAAAACTCTTTTCCTCCTCCACCACATAAAAAAAATGCCCCCTTCCCATTGGACTTTAAGATTTAATTTTGACTTCTCAATTTAATTATAGGCCCAACCCATCAATTAAATACAAGTCAAATTAAATCTAACCAACTAATTCCAACATTTGTATATTTAACTTGGGCCCCACCCAATTAAATAAAATACTTGGACTCTACTAGGTCCATTAATTTAATTAATTTTACAAGATTAATTAAAAGAGTAAAATTAATTGAATCCTCAATTAATTTATATTCCATATTAGGAAAGTACGACACTTTCATAATTCCCTCAATTTTCTCGAAATTGATTAATCGCATCTATTCAAGCAGTGACTCTCTCGAGTTAGTGTGTGACCCCTTAGACTCGTTTCTATCTAGTAGTAAGTACACCTTCCCACAGTGCTAGTGTACTTTCCTAAAATGGTAAGTACTAGATTAAATCAATCTTTTGATTTAATCAAGCCTCAAATTAGTCACCAAGATAATTCTCGGCACTTACAAATTGCGGTTGCCCATCTAGCATAGGGTCCCGAAGACCTAGATAAAACGAAAGTAAAGATACGCCTTTTGCGATCTTGATCCTCGCATAAGTAAGATCCCTCTATCTAATCTCCCGATTGAATCTAGAGCAGTGGCTATGGTCGAAGCCCTATTAATTCAATACTATGTTTCCCACATTATGTGAAATCGAATTCGACTATCTAAACGAGGAAACCCTACGCCTCTTTAGATATCATACTTCGGCTGAAGATTCCTTAAGTCGATTCACTATGTAACCATAGGAGATTAACCGACTGGCTAATGTCATAGATAGATTCCTCTCTATTCTCACGTGCATGTCTGAGTTTGCCCATATTCGATCATCTAAAGTGATCATGTAACAAATCAAGAGCATGTGCGGTTACGCATAAGACATCCAATGGAATCTTAGGTCCATAAGGATTACCCTTATACTACAAGACCACTGGAAGTTCCACATTCGACTGGGAATCCATTTTAGGAACTTCCATGGGGTTGTTCAGTTCGCCCATTAGCACAATGGCAACCCTCATATATGCATTGGCTTTCACTGTGCCAGTATCTATGGAACGAGGTAAACTTCTCCCAGAGTATGCATCATATGAGCAAGTCTTTTGGGTTGCATCGATATCCCTTTATCTCGATGAACCCTTTTACGACTTGGAACAATGTTTAAAGATCACAGCCTTCGAGACATATTCCATCATTGCCACACCCAATGTGCAATGGTGTCCCATAACTATGTGTGATCCTTCGGGACTTTATTCTAAGCCAAAGTAAAACTAATTTAAGAATAAAGACATGCCACACATATAAAAGAGATTGACTTTATTTATATGAAAACGATTGTTCAACTCTAGAATTACTATTACAAAGAATGGCGCCCAATAATTGGTGCGCCGGTCTCTAACTCTAACACTGTGTCAAACAAATTGCGATTCCAGGATGCAAATTGCTATTTTTCTATTTCAGGGGTGGAATGTGCTTAAGATGCCTATTCTTAGGGTGCAAAGTGCAAAATCTTGCATGTATGCTGTATGCATATATGTTATTGTGTTTATTTTAAAATATTAATGAATACTTTAATTGGAATATAATTATATGAATATATATTAAGGCAAAGAAAACAAACTAATCATCATGTTTTCAAATTTGTACTTACAGTGCCTTCGGCCAAGCATATTAACACGATGATTAATATGCTTGGCCGAACGCACTGTAATTACAAATTTGAAAACATGATGATTAGTTTGTTCTTTTTGTCTTATTACGTATTCGCTATTGAATTTTGGATCAATTATTCACTATTGAATTTTGGATAAATTTATTTTATTTTAAAAAGTAAAAAATGAGAATTATAGTTTTATCAAATAAATTAACATTATTTCATTTTTGATGGCATATTATATTTCAACTGATAAAGTTGTGCGATTAGATGTTATATACTCCCTCCATCCCAAAAAGGATGTCCACTATTTTACTTTTATCTATCCCAAAAAGATTGTCCCTTACTTTAAAAAGAAAGTATTTATTAGTTAAGTGTCTATTATGCCCTTGAATTTATATTTATGTTTTAGTTTTAATTCCTTTTATATATATAAACTCATTAATTTAATTTTGGTAATAGAACAAAAAAAGTTCTTAAATTGCCGTATCCTACTACGAACAAGTATTTTAGTTTCTTAAAACCAATCCTAATCATAAATGAATTTGGCAATCTTTTTTTAAGTTAAATATATATATTCTCCCAATTTACTCTATATTTCCATGTATATTGTGCTTTAATTTAGGAGTAGTTGATAGGTATGGAAATCCATTTAGGAAATCTAATATATAAACAATAAATAATTTATTTATTTGCAATGGGTGTAATTTGGGAAGAGATGGTTAAATAATAGACCTTTTTAATTCCTACAAAAAGTCAAAGTGGACATCCTTTTTAGAGACGGAGGGTGTAGTTGTTTTAGTTTATGTTACTTCAACAGAAATCTCACGTAATAATGATGTTTTTCAAACTAATTTTCTATTTATATCTTGATTGCATATGCTCTTAATTCTCAAAATAATAGATCTCTAATTTGTTAATCTTTTATTTTTTTATTAGTCTTGACATATTTATTGTGCATGATTATCTTAAATATTAAAAGTAAAATATTACTATCTTAAGATAATCATATTAAGATTAGTGTCCGTGCAACGCACGGGTTATAAACTAGTTTTCAATGAAAACCATGTCAACAAACACATAATCATTCATAAAACTCATAAATCCTCCTAAACCTGGCTCTGATACCACTGTTGGGTTTCGTCGTACAATGCGCAGCAAAAATAAAACATAGACGAATCCCACTCCATGGACCACTACGGGGATTTATGAGTCTTGAATAGAAAATAGAGAAGAACAACACAAAAACTATTTACCGTTCTTCTTTGGTGGATTTTTCGAACCAAAAAAATGTACTTCTGCATCAAAAAAGCATATCCGTAAAAAAATTTGGAAAAGGAAAGGGTATTGTGCAGCGTTAAAAGCATTTTTCCTTAGGGAAATCTCTTTCTACTTGGAATTCAAAAAGTTTGTGCAACAAACAAATAAAATAAGTAATAAAACGTAACACGTTGGAATAATCTGAATCGGCCCGACTAAAAACTGAGTCATTTCATTTCAAAAATCAAATTCCATATTTCCATTCCCTATTGAGTTAATCAAGAGAAATGAAAATTGTTCCGCTCTTAGAATATGTAAAATAAGAATTTTTTTTGTTTACCGTTCCAAATTAGAAAAAAAAAATACTTTTTTTTTCTTAACAAAAACCACAGGATACTCCATTTTCTTTTTAGTATATTTTCTCATTTCCAAGGCAGGGACTATTATTTTTCCCATCGACCTATTTGTTACAAGAATATAAGATTTTCTTTTTTCTATAGATCCCTATTTTCTCTATAATCTATAAAAGGGTGGATAGAAAATCTTTCGTTACTAAGATTATTGAAACTAATTGATTAAAATTCTAAACGCCTTTGTGGAACTTTCTTCCTTTTAGATTTTCTCTGAATTCCTATATAGGACCCCATATATCTCTCGCCATCAATCCACTCAAAAACATTTAGCGAGGCTATTTTTGATTAATAGGAGTCAACTTTGAATAATTTAAAACAGGTTCTTTTTTTTCTTTTTTTTAGTTCTTTGATGAAATGGGTTTTTTGGTTTTGATTTTTGAAAACAAATAAATCAAAAACAATTCATTAAAACAAATATTTTTTGTGGGGGGTTATATCTCTTGATTCATAGTAGGACTATATAGTTTTAGAAGAGTTCAAGTCGAAGAGAGTATAAAATACACAATAAACTAAGACCCTAACCTAAATTAATGAACCTTCAAATACCTATTTGAACTAATTTTTATTCATGAATTTGAATCTTTCCTAAAAAATATTGCACCGAATTGAATTCTAAAATTTAGATGATTGCTTATTCATAGGCTATTATAAGTTCAAGACAAGCCGCTATGGTGAAATTGGTAGACACACTGCTCTTAGGAAGCAGTGCTAGAGCATCTCGGTTCGAGTCCAAGTGGCAGCATGTCATCTCCTAAAAAAAGTAAATAGATCCTATAATGAATTCAATTCCCGATTTCCCTTTGTATAATTAAGGAACTCCTCTTTTAAAAAAATTTTGTGATATTTTCAACCTTACAGCATATATTAACTCATATTTCTTTTTCAATCATTTCAATTGTGATTACAATTCGTTTTATAACCTTTTTAGTCGATAAAATCGTAAACCTATATGATTCGTCCGAAAAAGGCATGATAATTACTTTTTTCTGTATAACAAGATTATTAGTTACTCGTTGGGTTTATTCGGGACATTTTTCACCAAGTGATTTATATGAATCGTTAATCTTCCTTTCATGAAGTTTTCCCTTATTCATTTAGTTCCGTATTTCGAAAAAAAAATCAAAATCTTCTAAGCACAATCAGTGGCCCAAGTGCTATTTTTACCCGGGGCTTTGCTACTTCAAGTCTTTTAACTGAAATACTTGAATCCAAAATATTAGTACCCGCCCTTCAATCCGAGCGGTTAATAATGCACGTAAGTATGATGATATTAGGCTATACGGCCCTTTTAGGTGGATCATTATTATCAGTATCACTTCTAGTCATTACATTAGAAAAAAGAGAGTTTTTTTTATATGAGTAATCATTTATTAAAATTAAATGAGTCATGTTTCTTTGGTGAAATCGAATACATGAATGAACGAAGTAATGTTTTACAAAATACTTCCTTTCTGGAATCGGTTTGATTCTATCTATGTCGCAACAGCAACTCTAAGATCCCGCCTCTAGATATCACATAGATGAAAAATGAAAAAATCTCCTCTTTCTTCCTTGAAGAAGATGGCTAGTGTTCTTGAGAGTGAGAATTTTCACACTGTTTTCTTTTTTTAGGTTTCTCAAAGAATGATTGTCTAAGATGAGCTTAAGGATTTTATTAAATCCTAAGCTCATCAAGGACCACCCACACGCCTATGGGCTCTCCAATTGGTCTAAAATAATTTCAACTTAGTCCAATGTTTAATTAATTAGTTAGCCAATCTAAATAATCTATTAAACAATCAAATAATTAATCTAATTAAGTATTTACTAATTAGACAATCAAATAATTGAATCCAATTAATTATTTTATAAATTAATATATTTAATTAATCCAATTAATTAAATGAAATTAATTTTAATTAATTAATTGACTCTTTAGATGTTGTAATTCGTTTGTAAAATAACAAATTTGCAAAACATCCTTTTAGAAAACAACTGAAGCTTTTCCATCTTTCATCCTTGAAAGCGAGACTCTCTAGGTTCGTCTCAATTGGCAATGAGAGGAGTTCAAGGATGTGAGTGTCACCTAGCCAGTTCCATGGACCTACATTGAAACCCAATCGAGAACGAAATGATAAGATCATTATGAACCTTTCCAATCATGAATACCATGCGAGTATAATCCCTTCACTGTTATATCCAATCCAGTGAGAGTCATGGAAAATGTCAAACTCATAGGACTCGACGTTCAACCACAATAATATGAAATCACCAAACTACCCTCCATGTTCCTCATGAGATAGTTTATATGCTTTGGCCAAAGAATTGTCATTTCATATAGTCATGGTCTCAATGGACAGAAACTCGTTTACTACTCGAGACAGTGAATTCCATCTAGGTAATCAATGAACAACTGCTACTTGCCCACTGATACTGCACTTCGAGGTCGACCCCACCAACGGGTGAATTTGATCTAACTACTCTAATAAAAAGTTTAGTGTCACAAGTACATTGTTCGTGATTCCTCAAGTTGAAGGCTCAATCATACTAACATGACCAGTAATCCTACTATTGACAGTCACCAAGTAAATACCAATGTGGCAGGATTACGACAAGCTGTGTTCAAATATATCATTCCATTGATATATCCATGTTATGAGCTCCCACCATTGCATAGTGATCCTCACTACTGTGTAGTGACCGACTAACACTCCCTTGTTAAAGCTTATCTCATACAAGTCCAGTCTTAATGCCTAATTAAGACTTTTTGAACTGCGAACTCATTTAATGTAATCTAATACTTCTAGTGTCCCTCTCCTCATACCCAAGGAGTAGAAGGTTTCTCCAGATTACACTTAGACTATATGTTCAAGACTATTGATGACATTCAAGATTTATATGAACAAATGTAAAATGCCTTTTATTCCAAATAATTAGTTTGTACAAAATAACATGAATTGCCCTATACAATCTGATTCTTCATTGGCATCTAGGGCGTATACCTAACACTACTCCCTATGGGTTAGGGAGATAGGCTCTAGAAGAGTTCAATACTTGGTATCTAAACTAGTTCGCAAGTCATAGAGAGTTTTGGCTGGACATCAAGACTAGATAAGATTTGTATGGCATAAGCTTTGACATGGAAGTCTCAGTCGAACACTATGAGTTAGTGGGAGCTTTTGTTATAGACACATTAGTGAGACTGGTGAGTTTGAACATAACTCGCATCAGTTTTGTCATATGGGTTTAACTTTATGATAGTCAATTACATAAATGATTAGTTGTGATAGGTACACATGAACTTTAGACCTGAGAAATCACGTTGAAGATGTATTTGTGATATCAAATTCGCCATTAGAGTAGTTAGACCTAATTCACCTATCGGTGGAGTCGATGTCGAAGTGTTGCTTGATAGGCAAATAGCAATCTTAACTGATTTGCAAAATGAAATATATTCTCTCATAAGTGAATGAGCATATATCCTATGCCGTCATGAATGAGTGAGGTCAAAAGTCGTTGGCTAAAGCAATGGAGTTGCTCGTGTTAGACACAAAAGTACACTTAGCGACCTCAACTCATTATGTTTTAAGCATATGGTCAAGTATTGTGAGTTTGAGTAAACCGTGACTCTCGCTTGACTGGGATCTTAGAATAAAGGATTTATACTCGTACAACATTCACAACGGGAAAGGTTTGGAATGATCTTATTCATTTGTTCTCAATCGGATTACGATGTGGGCCACGTGACTGGCTAGGTGTTACCCACATCCTTTGGTTTCCTCTCAATTGCCTTTTGAGACGAACCTAAAGAGTCGATCTTAAAGGAATTGCAAAGAAAATATGATTTAGACTTGAAGGGCTTTTCCGGTATTTGATATCGTTATTGTATTATATAATTAATTAGTCATTAGATGAGCTGATTAATTAATTAATAATATCATTGAGTCAATTAGTTTCATTGTGAAATTAATTATTGAATTAATATTAATTATTTATTTATTAGATAAATAATAATATTAAATAATTAAAATAAAATTGGAACCAAGTGGGTGGACTAGCCCGAAGGCTAGTACACGCCTAACTAGGCATCCAATATGGATGCCTACTACTTGGAGTCCATGGGCTTATTCTTTCCTCGTGTAATATAAATATTACTTGGTGAAAAAATAAACCCTAGCCTATCATTATGTAACTTAGTCATCAAGTCAAAATCTCCCACCTCTCTCTCTCTCTCTAGCCATCCACAAGAAAGAAGGAGAATTTTTGCTTTGGATACAAGCGTGGTGATTTAGAGGTAGTGACAGATTTGCTGCTCGGATCAGAAAAAACAAAGCAGGCTCAAATTCGCAAAAACGAGGATTGTACTCCAACCAGTTCGCTTCAACGGGTGAGTAAATTCTATTTTATGGTTTGAATATGAAAAATCAGATATGACCACCGTAGGGATTTTATTGCACTGCATTTTTATTTCGTTCCCAACAGGACATTCCACCATTTATGTAACCAAAGTGTTCCTCAAACTTTGGACATTTGTAAAATAATCTCCAAGGATAGGCTTCGGTTCCTGATTTCAACAATACAATAGGGCCTTCACCACATGGGCAGTCCGGTATAACCTTGCGCTCCATCACTGTCACATTTGAGAATAAAGAAGACAAATAATTAAAGAAGATGAAACAACAAATTTCTCCAAGTTAAATCTATGCATTTCTGGCATACCAGCCACCTTAAGGAACGTAAGCAAGCTTTTTACTTGAATCAAGAAAGATGAAACAACAGATTTCTCCAAGTTTAAGCTAGTGCGATTAACGAAGATGCTGAGGAATCATAATTTTACAGTTAAAAAAAAAATTCTCTCTGCTTTGTATTCTGAAGTTCAAATAGAAAATGAAATCTCAAGGTAAGAATCAAGTACTAAGGGTGAGGCAGAGTGCATTCAATTAAGCGAACATTTGGTCTATATATATGATCTAGCTCGAATTTTACCCCGTACTATCTCAATCTAGATCACCTCGAATACATACCAACGAATGTATTTTTAAATATATAGACTGCACTCGAATACTACCGAGCTGCCTACGTACCTTTAAAGGATCAAGTCTAAACGTAGTTTAAAATAAGTTGTTATAATATCTATGATTCGTATTATGAAGGTATCTAATATTTGTATTATAGGATCGTACTCTCAAGTCTATGAATAATCTAAGCTACCCGATACATAGTTCGTAGTATTTATTGCTCCAATTATCCATCCCTGAAATCTTCATAAATTGAGGTATTTATAAGAATTCCACTTTGTACTGTAGAGTGAATGACTGATGGGACTTATTACCCTTGGATACTTTACATGTGTGTTTGACGGAGGGTGACGATCAATCACTATAGGGTCGGGTCATGGGTCGACCCTACCCGATTTATTAAAAACACGCGGATCTTGGAGTGCAACAAGCGCTGTTACAGTTACAATATATATCCGCCCCGTATCCTCATATATGAGGACACTAGAGGAGTCCTACGATATGCGTCATACAAAGTGATAAATGAACAACTCGTTATTTGGTATATCATTAAGCCCCCCACTTCGGTAGTAATGAAGAATCTAATTTTAATTAGTTGATTGATAGCTGACGAAGCAGATAGATAAAGCTTTTAATGCATTTAATTCTCTTTATCATAACTATTCGACTGTTATATGTAATCATTACTCTGCAGCCATTTACGTCACTAATTCTGACACGCCGTTTCCCGAGAAATGTGTGTTATGAAATCTCATATTAGATGTTTTGATGATGACAAGATAGGATTTAATGTTAGACCCCAAAAATACAATGTAAGTTTCCGTTTTTCATAGATTGATGTATAAGCGTTTGAAAGTTTGTAAATTATTATAGGCTTGTAATTTTTATCTTTGTAGATTTTAGACTAAGTATTAGATACTGAGTCGCTAATAGAATTCTAGGTGAGTCTATTAGAGAAGCGGTTGAAGATCAGCGTGTGAAGTCAACCAAAGATGAAGATTTGTTACTTAGCGTCCGTCAAACACTAAAGGACATCATTTCAGGATTTATGAATCAAGCGCTCAAAGCACTTAAGCGACCGATGTCAGATTCACCTGAAATAAATCCTCAAGTCATGAAGAACTTAAATGCAATCATTCAACGGGCATTTAATTCCAACGGGAGTTAAATTCAAAATGCATTAAATGCCTGATAAGAGCATTAAATGTGATAAGCTAATGTGACTTGTGAACAAGCCATCTTTTGACCAGACTGTCAGAAAATTCAGAGTTTCAGCTGCTCCCGTCCAATCGGCTTCAGCGAATTTTCAGGAATGTCAGACTTTAGGTAAACTCACGTGCTGCATGAAAGGCACGCTCCTACATGTGTCCAACGGACAGATCCCTAGAAAATTGCCTATAAATACCTTACCCCAGAAAACCCTAAATAACAAGATACAACACAAGAAGATACGTACGAAAAGAGAAATTATCGCCAAAAATCTTAAGTACATTTTCTGGGAAAAAGTTTAGAAACTCCATAGCCAAATATCTCAAGCTTTTTATCTACATTCCAGACAGTCACAAATATCTCAAACATCTTCCAAAGAAGAAACTCAAATTCCAAGTGAGATATTCCAAGTTGTTTGATCTTTTCAAAAACAAACAAAACCCTAGTGACAAACCTCAACCTTTCATCTGAGTGAGAAAAGTTGTTGTACCCTTTCTGGTAGTATTTCTGAGTGAGAGAAGCTTGAGGAAGACGATCTTCATTGGTGCTGAAGTCTGTGTGATCAAGGAGCCCAAGATCATTTTCACCCTTTACTATCGTGTAGAAGATTCTGTGTGATTCTTCAAAAATCATTCTAGTAAATTCCTCCAAGTAAAAAAAAAAGGAGAAGAAGGACGTAGCTGGGATTACACCACCCAGTGAACCTTATACATCTTGTGTTATTTATCTTTACTGTCTTATTATTATTATTATTATTATTACATCATTTATCTTTGAAAGAGACAGGTTAAAGTGCAACGCGATTAAATTAACTAAAAGAACGCTAAAACTCATTTCCGCTGTGCTAATCTAAGTGTTGCCCTACTTTGGTAAACTGCTAAAATCACTAAGTCTAAGTTAACTTTCCTGAAGCGTCTGACCCAAGCGCTCAGTTATCCAAGCGTTCAAATCTTTAAAGTGATACGAAATTTTTAAAGTCGAAAAAGGACTTCAGGGTCTATTCAACCCCCCCTTCTAGACCCTTTCGTATGCCACTTGGGACCACCAAGTGGTATCAGAGCGGTTGAATTAGAAACCTAAGCGTTTCCGAGCATAACTTCTTGTTCAGATCCATTCTTTTGAAAACTTAATCGCTTTAAAATCTCTCTTTAAAACATCTCATTATGGCTTTTAACAAAATGCCTAAGTTGGTAGAATCAAACTATGATTCTTGGAAACTCAGAGCATTCGCATATTTATGTTCGTGCGATAATGAAATGTGTGATGTGATTACAGATGGCCCCATTCAGATTATGAAAGTTGTAACTCGAGCCCCTAGAGCGACCGAGACTACTCCAGATGGTTATGTCGAGAAACCTAAGTTAGATTGGACGCCAGAGGATAGAAACAGAGCTAATCTGGATAATGTTGGACGAAGTGCACTTTACTCAGCATTAGGAGATAACGATGCATTGTTCAACAAGATCAAGCAATGTAAGACTTCCAAAGAAATATGGGATAAGTTGGCCATTGTGTGCGAAGGTTCAGCACAAATGAAGGAGAACAAGCTCTCCATAGCCATGCAAAGATTCGAGCATTTCAAAATGCAGCCCAATGAGACGCAAGAACAATTGGACGCAAGATTCACTTTGCTCAATACCGAGTTAGCGTCATTAGATAAAGAATTGACCAATAAGGAAATAGTCAATAAGATTTTCAGAAGTCTTCCAAGTAAATATTTGATTAAGACTGTTGCTATGAGAGAATCACAAACTTTGGAGACTCTTACTCCAGAACATGTGTTTTCAGAGTTAAAGGCATTCGAATTCGAGTTAGGTGAAGTCAGCGACACAACTTCAGCGACTGAATCAGGAGCTTTAATCGCTACCACCAAAAATAAGGGTAAAGTGGTTAGTGAGGTTAAACCAGTGGAATCAAATGAAGAAAAGGAAATGGCCTTATTAGTCAAGAAATTCAAAAAATTTCTAAGATATGAAAAGAGAAATCCTATTAGACAAACTTCATTTCAAACTCCTCCCCCAGCACCAGCGCCTCAGTATCAAGCGCCAGTGTACTCCACACCTCAGTATCGCCTACTCAGAATCTCTCAGCGCTAGTTGGATCAAAGCGATTATCCACTGAACAAAAAATGAAAACTAATCTGTGTTATAATTGCAGGAAACCAGGGCACTACCAGGTAAATTGCCCTTATCCAAATGTGTCTAAACCCACAAGGCAAGACTATGTGGATAGAAACCAATTCAGGAGCAACCTTCGCCAACAAGGTTTGCTAGCGGAATCCGAACCATTTTCCGCACCTGAAGAGGATTTGGAATCATCAAATGAAAGCAGTGATGATGAGCCTACAAGCGACTCAGCGTTGATCTGTCTCATGGCAAGAGATGATGAACCGTTTGATAAATCGCTACCAGAGGTAACCAATTAATTATCTCATCCTCTTTCTTATAATGAATTGCTTAACAAAGTTAATGAATATTATAAAGATTGTCAAGAGGCCGCCAAAATATATCAAAACGATCTCGCTATTATCTCATCACTCACAAGAGATAAAGTAACGCTCAAAGCAGAGTTGAAAGTCCAACAACAATGCATTTAGAAGAACCAATCACTTGAGAGTGAGATTATTCAATTGAAAAGCGATCTTGATATAATAGTCAAGAGAGAAGCTGATCTGATCGCTAGACTTGCCAAATCAGAGCAGCTCATCTCATCATTATCAAAAGCTTCTAGAAAGTTGGATAATGTGACTGACGTAACTAGATTATTTGGTGAAAAGACCGGTTTAGGATGCAATAAATTCGGTAAACAACCTAATAAATCTAATGTTACGGCAAACAACAAAGGAAAGGGTGTTACCTTTGTTAAGGAAAGTTCACAAAGCCAAACGCTTAATGAACCTAGCGACAATGGTACGAGGCCGAATGAGAAAGCCAAAGCTGACTCAGGCAAGGGTGAGGCTAAAGCAAATGATTCACAAAAATGGGTTCATCCAAACGCTCAAAAGGCTAAGGGTAAGCCTGAACATTGTGAATCAAGCGCTAAGCGTTTAGCACCAAAAGTGCAACCCAAGCCAGCGCCAAGGAAATACCAGCGTCAATATCCAAGACAGTCAAGATCATATTATCGATACTATGATGATTATGATTATGACTATGATTACGATTATGATTACTATTATAATCGAGGATATTATTATACACCTAAAAAGCACACACAACACAAACTGAAACCTAGGAAGGCCAATCTTCCAGTAATGAAGACAAGGCAAATTTGGGTTCCGAAAGTTTTAATTCAAACCAAAGCTACTAACGTTGAAGGACCCAAAACAACATGGGTACCTAAGAAGAATTAGAACTGCCCTTGAAATGCAGGTACCTAGAGCCAACACTGATACTTCAGTTTGGTACATCGATAGTGGGTCGTCAAGGCACATAACTGGCTCAAAGGATCTCTTGATCAACTATCGTGCAACCAACGGTCGGTGATAACTCCAAAGGTAAAACCAAAGGTATAGGTATCATGCATAGGGGGAACATCATGATCAGTGATGTATATTATGTTGAGGGTCTTAAGCATAATTTGTTGAGCATTAATCAATTTTGTGATAAAGGCTTTGATGTTAAATTTCCAAGCGACTTCTACTATGTCAACGACGCTAAGACTAAGTCTACTAAATTAAGAGAAAAAAGAACAAATAATGTGTATTTAGTGGATTGGGATTCTACATTTGATAACAACTCCACATACTTTGTTGCTAAAAGTCAAAATGAATTGGGTTGGTTATGGCATAGAAAAATGAATCACCTCAACTTTAAGGCAATCTCTCCGTTAATATCGCTAAATCTTGTAGAGGGATTACATAAGGGTTCCTTTCAAAAGAATCGCTTATGTGATGCTTGTCAAATGGGTAAACAAGTTAAATCATCTTTTAAGAAGAAACCATGTTTATTTACTTTTAGAGTTCTTGAACTATTGCATTTAGATTTGTTTGGTCCTATTCAAATCATGAGTGTTAGTGGTAAAAAATACTCGCTAGTAATAGTTGATGATTTCTCTCGCAATACATGGGTAGAATTTCTAGCGACCAAAGATGAAACTAGTGTCAAGCTCACAGCGCTAATCCGTCAACTGCAAAATTCAAAAGATCTAAAGGTGACGAGAATTAGAAGCGATAGAGCAACTGAATTTACTAACCAATTGGTTGAGAGTTTTTGTACAGATTTTGGAATACTTCATGAGTATTCTGCCCCTAGAACACCTCAACAAAATGGAGTTGCTGAGCGACAAAACAGAACGCTTAAAGAAGCCGCTAGGACGATGCTTGCAGAGTCTAAACTGCCTTAAAGGTTTTGGGCCGAAGCCATCAACACCGCTTGCTACACTTAGAACTGGTGTATGATCAACAAACAACATGAGAAGACTCCATATGAGTTGTGGAAAGGACGTAAGCCTAACGTCTCATATTTTCATGTATTTGGTTCAAAATGTTTCATTCATAATAATGGATCCCACAGTCTAAAGTCTTTTGATCCTAAAGCGGATGAGGGAATATTTCTGGGCTATGCCAAGAATGGAAAGAGTTTTCGCATCCTAAATAAGATCAAATCGAAGGTTGAAGAATCCATTCATGTTGTGTTTGATGACGCTAACCAAGAACCGAGTCAGGTTAATCCTGATGATGTAGGAATCGAAGATCTTGCCCAACAAGCGTCACAAATTAATCTTGATGATAATAGTGATAATGAGGATGATGAGATCTTTGTGCCTATTCCTAAGGTTACTCGTGAGGTTACAAATGATGATAAAGTCAGAATCGCTGATGATCATGAAGAGAATGATCATCAAGAACAAATTGGAACTGTGAATGATGAAGCGACTGCGCAAGAGACAAACATGGATCAAGCGATTGATAACCAAGAGTCTCTCAACCCTTTCCAACCAGACCGTAAATGTCTTAGAGACCATCCACCAGAGCTAGTAATTGGAGATATGGAAGCACCTGTTAGAACAAGGTCAGCTACAATTAA
This sequence comes from Buddleja alternifolia, assembly GCA_019426215.1. Lineage (NCBI taxonomy): Eukaryota > Viridiplantae > Streptophyta > Magnoliopsida > Lamiales > Scrophulariaceae > Buddleja > Buddleja alternifolia. Next base: position 2,882,325 of record CM033398.1, on the reverse strand, counting down.
TGAGGCCATGTTCGCAAGTTTCTTATCTCAAATGGAACCAAAGAAAGTGGATGAAGCGCTCAGTGATTCAAGTTAGGTTGAAGCAATGCAAGAAGAGCTTAACCAAATTGAGAGAAGCAAGGTTTGAACGCTAGTACCAAGGCCAACTCATCAAGGATTTATTAGGACTAGATAGGTTTTTAGGAACAAGATGGACGAAGATGGCATTGTTATAAGAAACAAAGCCATACTAGTCGCTCAGGGTTATTGTCAAAAAGAGGGTATTGATTTTGATGAGACAGACGCCCCAGTAGCCCGTCTTGAAGCAATTAGGATGTTCCTAGCATTTGCCACATTCAACAAATTCACGGTGTACCAAATGGACGTGAAGAGTGCATTCTTGAATGGTAAACTCCAAGAAGAAGTCTATGTGGAGCAACCTCCAAGATTCATCAACAACTATGTCAAAAGTACGATCTACAAATTGGATAAGGCACTCTATGGCCTTAAACAAGCACCAAGAGCATGGTATGACACTCTCTCTATCTTCCTTATAGGTAAAGGTTTTTCAAAAGGCAGCGTTGACACAAGGTTATTTAAAATTACCCATAATGAAGATATTCTCTTAGTCCAAATTTATGTTGATGATATTATATTTGGTTCTACTAATAAGCGATTGTGTGAGAAATTTTCGAAAATGATGCAAGATCAATTTGAAATGAGCATGATGGGTGAATTAACTTTCTTCTTAGGATTACAAGTTAAACAACTCCCTAATGGAATATTTATAAACCAAGTTAAATATACAAAAGATATGATTAAGAAATTTGGTATGGAAAATGCATCATCTTCAAAAATTCCAATGAGCCAAACGCTTAAGTTAGATAAAGATGAAAGTGGGAAGAAAATTGATATCACTAACTATAGAGGTATCATTGGATCACTTCTTTATCTTACCGCTAGTAGACCAGATATTATGTTTTCGGTATGCATGTGTGCACGCTTTCAAGCTGATCCTAGAGAATCACACTTAAACGCTGCCAAGAGAATCCTTAAATACCTAAAAGGCACACAAAATGTAGGCTTATGATATCCACGGGACTCTCCTTTTGAACTAATTGGTTATTCAGACGCAGATTTTGCAGGATGCAAAATAGATAGAAAAAGTACGAGTGGAACATGTCAATTTCTAGGTGATAGACTAGTTTCGTGGCATAGTAAGAAACAACAATCCATAGAGACTTCTACCGCTGAAGCAGAATATGTAGCCGTTGGGAGCTGTTGTGCACAAATCCTTTGCATGAGGCAACAACTTAGAGATTATGGAATAATCTTAGGTCCAACCCCAATCCATTGTGATAACCAAAGCGCTTTAGCTATGACCCAAAATCCTGTCCTTCATTCTAGAACTAAACACATTGACATTAGATACCATTTCTTGCGTGACCATGTTCAAAAGAAAGATATCTCCATGGACTTCATTGGAACTGACAAACAATTGGCAGATATCTTCACCAAAGCGCTCAACGAACAACGCTTTCTCACTTTGAAAAGTGAATTAGGTATGATCGATTTAAACGCTTAAATCATACGAGCATCATTCCTTTCATAGGCATACGCTTTAGGGGGAATCCACTCTATATATACATCTAAAGCGTCTTTCAAAATTGAAACGAGTTATCAATTTTAGGGGGAACTTTAAAATTGTACTTATAACAATTTATAAGCGACTGTGATAAAAAATGACTTTAAAAATATATGCACTGATCACTAGCGCTTATCTTTATGCATTACAAAGTCAATCTTTAAATAAAAAATGTCATTTATAAATTCAAGCGATTGACTTTATCTCAAACTTTACAAAATTAAATTTTGTTCTCCCATGTTAACGCTAAGAAAATTATTTTAAAAAATCATACATAGTTTTCATCGTTAAAGAAACGTGTGGATAAGTACAAAAGATTAGATTTGATACTGTTCACGTGTGTCTATCAAATCAAACTGACGGTTAATGACCTTTATCTAAAATCGAGACAGTTCAGTGTCTGCACGAGTCTGATTACGTGTCAATGTACAATCAGGCGCGTGTATTTCACGCTGAAAATTTCAAATCTTTTCAAACATTTTTCAATTAATTTGGTAACTGCGGATCCCAAAATTTCGCTCTTTTTGGTAACTGATAAACTATTTTACCGCACTTTGTGCATCCATATTTTCCAAAAATGTATCAGATTTGAATTCCTTCAAAACTCAAACTCTTCGACTGTCCACGTGTCAAAATCGTAGCCATTGAGAAGTTACTTTTTGCCTCTATTTAAACCCTTCAAGGTTTTTACAGTCAGACTTTATCACTTTCCAAATTCTCTCTACTGTAAATTCTTCATCTCTCTCAAGGAAAATACTTCTCTCTCTCAAAAAGCTTTCAAACTTTTAGCAATGGCACCCAAAGCTTCAAAATCTTCCAAATCATCCAAGTCTGCTACCGAAAAAACTTCCCGTGCTGAAAAACCAGTCACGGTTAACGCCGAATTTCTGGTTAACTGGGACTATCTGTTTGATAACCAGAACTTTCCTCTTCGAACGATTCTTCCACTCGTTCAAGAATCTGGTTTGAGAGATATGATCACTACTATTTTCAACTACTTTGAAAACGAATCTCTCTACTTTTTCAACAATGCCCAGATTTCTGAAGACGGAAATTCCATATCCTGCGTCTCCCCTTTTGCTAAAGAGACTTTTGTTCTTAGCCCTTCCTTGATTTCTTCATTGTTGGTTCTACCCAATGACGGAACTGAGGTGGAACACATCACTCTCGGAGATGCTACAAAAGTCTGGGAATTGGTCAAGAAAGAAGATGTTGATACTGCGTATGAGCCGAACTTCAAGAAGAACGATATGAAGGGCGAATACGTTATTCTCACGGATATATGCTCAAAGATGATCGAATGCAGAAAAGGGACATTCGATAAAGTTACAAACATACAGTACAAGATGATGGTGGCCATTCTGACCAAGTTGAAGATAAATTGGTCTCTCTACGTTTTTAATCGCTTCAAGGCAGCGATGGCCATGTCGGTGAATCCCAAGCCTTATGGGATTGTGTTAAGTCGTATTCTTAGCACTTGCGGTTATACAAATTCTTTTGGCAAAAAGATTCCAGCGATAAAATTCTACGGAAAGAAAATGATCGGTGAGCTGCAAAAGCCAAGGAAGATAGGTGCAGCTGTTCCAAAAGAAGAACGTGAGCGACTTCGTGCTTTAGGAGTTGTTTGTAGTGATGATGAAGATCAAGCGTCTTTCTCTTCATCATCATCCTCTTCGTTTGAAGAAGAAGTGGTGGTCAGGCGACCTAAGAGAAAGATAGTTCTCAAAGTCGCTGAGCCATCCAAGCCAACAAAGAAACAGAAGCCTGAACCCAAGAAGAAGAAGCTGGAGCCCAAAAAGAAACAACAATCTCCTTCTCCAAAATCTCCATCGCCTCCTCCAGCGTTTATCTTTTCCGTTCCTGAGGAAGAGGAAGTAGTAGAAGAAGAAGTACCGCTTGCATGAAGACGTACTCCTCTTTCTACTCCCGCAGCATCCTCTAGCGCTTCAGCGAAACCAGCGCTTAGAGAGTCAGTAAGCGTTCCTCCCTCTGACGTTGTTCCAGAAATCAGCTCAGATCCTCAAGCCGCTACTCAATCTGAGAGGCTTTCCAGTGTTCAGGGTAAGTATTTGCTAAGCAAATTAGTCTATCCTTTCCTCTTTAGTTTCTAAGTTTCTAACGCTAGGATAAAAACTCTTTCAGCGCAATGTGAAGCAGATATTCAATATGTTCTCAACACTCTTGAAGAATTAGATATTCCCATTCGTGCCGTTCCTATAACTTTTTTTCTCGGCTTAGATCCAGAAGAAGTAGTCCAAGAGCTTGAGGAACCTGTCCAAGAAACAGAACAAGCGACTGAAATAGTCGATGATATTCCTCAGGGTAAGCGATTGAGTCTTTTCTTTTCTAAATTCTACTTAGTGGAAATTTCATGTTAGATGTTTTGATGATGGCAAGATAGGATTTAATGTTAGACCCCAAAAATACAATGTAAGTTTCCGTTTTTCATAGATTGATCTATAAGCGTTTGAAAGTTGTAATTTATTATAGGCTTGTAATTTTTATCTTTGTAGAATTTAGACTAAGTCTTAGTGACTGAATCGCTAGTAGAATTCTAGGTAAGTCTATTAGAGAAGAAGTTGAAGACTAGCGTCTGAAGTCAACCAGAGATAAATATTTTCTTCTTAGCGTCTGTCAAACGCTAAAAGATCTCATTTCAGGATTTATGGATCAAGCGCTCGAAATCCCTCAAGCGACTTATATCAGAATCACCTGAAATAAATCCTCAAGTCATGAAGGACTTAAATGCAATCATTCAACGGGCATTTATTTCCAACGGGAATTAAATTCAAAATGCATTAAATGCCTGATAAGAGCATTAATTGTGATAAGTTAATGTGACTTGTGGACAAGCCACATTTTGACAAGACTGTCAGAAGATTCAGAATTTCAGCTGCTCCCGTCCAATCGGCTTCAGCGAACTTTCAGGAATGTCAGAGAAAAGGTATACTCACGCGCCCCGTGAGAGGCACGCTCCTACATGTGTCCAACGGACAGATCCCAAGAAATTGCCTATAAATACCTTACCCCAGCAAACCCTAAAAAGATATATACAATTTTTACAAGAAACAATTACGTACAGACACAAGAAAAACTTGCTGAGAAAAAGCTTAGAAACTCCATAGCCAAATCTTCCAAGCTTTTTATCTACATTCCAGACAGTCACAAATATCTCAAACATCTTCCAAAGAAGAAATTCAAATTCCAATTGAGATATTCCAAGTTGTTTGATCTTTTCAAAAACAAACAAAACCCTAGTGACAAACCTCAACCTTTCATCTGAGTGAGAAAAGTCGTTTAACACTTTCAGGCAGAATTTCTGAGTGAGAGAAGCTTGAAGAAGACGATCTTCATTGGTGCTGAAGTCTGTGTGATCAAGGAGCCCAAGATCATTTTCACCATTTACAATCGTTTAGAAGATTCTGTGTGACTCTTCGAAAATCATTCTAGTAAATTCCTCCAAGTGAAAAAGGAGAAGAAGGACGTAGCTGGGATTACACCACCCAGTGAACCTTATATATCTTGTGTCATTTACCTTTTTTGTCTTATTATTATTATTACATCATTTATCTTTGAAAGAGACAAGTTAAAGTGCAAAGCGATTAAATTAACTAAAAGAACGCTAAAACTCATTTTCGTTGTGCTAACCCTGATTAAGCGATCTAAGTGTTGCCCTACTTTGGTAAACAGCTAAAATCACTAAGTCTAAGTTAATTTTTCTGAAGCGTCTGACCCAAGCGCTCAGTTATCCAAAGCGTTCAAACCTTTAAAGTGATACAAAAATTTTGAAGTCGAAAAGGACTTCAGGGTCTATTCAACCCCCCCCCCCTCTAGACCCTTTCTTATGCCACTTGGGAGCACCAAGTGGTATCAGAGCGGTTGAAGTAGAAACCTGAGCGTTTCCGAGCGTAACTACTTGTTCAGATCCATTTTTTTAAAAAAATAAAATAGAATTTAATCGCTTTTAAAATCTCTCTTTAAAACATCTCATGATGGCTTTTAACAAAATGCCTAAGTTGGTAGAATCAAACTATGATTCTTGGAAACTTAGAGCATTCGCATATTTATGTTCGTGCGATAATGAAATGTGTGATGTGATTACAGATGGCCCCATTCAGATTATGAAAGTTGTAACTCGAGCCCCTGGAGTGACCGAGGCTACTCCAGATGGTTATGTCGAGAAACCTAAGATAGAATGGACGCCAGAGGATAGAAAAAGAGCTAATCTGGATAATGTTGGACGAAGTGCACTTTACTCAGCGTTAGGGGATAACGATGCATTGTTCAACAAGATCAAGCAATGTAAAACCAATAAAGAAATATGGGATAAGTTGGCCATTGTGTGCGAAGGTTCAGCACAAATGAAGGAGAACAAGCTCTCCATAGCCATGCAAAGATTCGAGCATTTCAAAATGCAGCCCAGTGAGACGCTAGAACAATTGGACGCAAGATTCACCTTGATCATTACCGAGTTAGCGTCATTAGATAAAGAATTGACCAACAAGGAAATGGTTAATAAGATTTTCAGAAGTATTCCAAGTAAATACTTTATCAAGACAGTTGCTATAAGAGAATCACAAAATTTGGAGACTCTTACTCCAGAACATGTGCTTTCAGAGTTAAAGGCATTCGAATTCGAGTTAGGTGAAGTTAGCGACACAACAACTTCAGCGACTGAATCAGGAGCTTTAATCGCTACTACCAAAAATAAGGGTAAAGCAGTTAGTGAGGTTAAACCAATGGAATCAAATGAAGAAAAGGAAATGGCCTTTTTAGTCAAGAAATTTCTAAGATATGAAAAGAGAAATCCTATTGGACAAACTTCATTTCAAACTCCTCCCCCAGCACCAGCGCCTCAGTATCAAGCGCCAGTGTACTCACCACCTCAACCAGTTGCGCCAGTTCCACACCAAGCGCCTCCATCGCCTACACAGAATCTCTCAGCGCCAACTGGATCAAAGCGATTATCCACTGAACAAAAAATGAAAACTAATTTGTGTTATAATTGCAGGAAACCAGGGCACTACCAGGTAAATTACCCTTATCCAAATGTGTCTAAGCCCACAAGGCAAGACTATGTGGATAGAAACCAATTCAGGAGCAACCTTCGCCAACAAGGTTTGCTAGCGGAATCTGAACCATTTCCCGCATCTGAAGAGGACTTGGAATCATCAGATGAAAGCAGTGATGATGAGCCTACAAGCGACTCAGTGTTGATCTGTCTCATGGCAAGAGAAGATGAAGCGTCTGACAAATCGCTACCTGAGGTAACCAATTAATTATCCCATCCTCTTTCTTATGATGAATTACTTGACAAAGTTAATGAATATTATAAAGATTGTCAAGAGGCCGCCAAAATATATCAAAATGATCTCGCTATTATCTCATCACTCACAAGAGATAAAGTAACGCTCAAAGCAGAGTTGAAAGTTCAACAACAATGCATTGAGAAGAACCAATCACTTGAGAGTGATATTATTCAATTGAAAAGCGATCTTGATATAATAGTCAAGAGAGAAGCTGATTTGATCGCTAGACTTGCCAAATCAGAGCAGCTCATCTCATCATTATCAAAAGCTTCTAGAAAGTTGGATAATATGACTGAGGTAACTAGATTATATGGTGAAAAGACCGCTTTAGGATACAATAAATTCGGTAAACAACCAAATAAATCTAATGTTACGACAAACAACAAAGAAAAGGGTGTTCTCTTTGTTGAGAAAGGTTCACAAAGTCAAACGTTAAATGAACCTAGCGACAACGATACGAGGCCCAATGAGAAAGCCAAAGCTGACTCAGGCAAGGGTAAGGCTAAAGCAAATGATTCACAAAAAGGGTTTCATCCAAACGCTCAAAAGGCTAAAGGTAAGCCTGAACACTGTGAATCAAGCGCTAAGCGTTCAGCACCAAAAGTGCAACCCAAGCCAGCGCCAAGGAAATACCAGCGTCAATATCCAAGACAGTCAAGATCATATTGTCGATACTATGATAATTATGATTATGACTTTGATTACTATTATAATCGAGGATATTACTATACACCCAAAAAGCACACACAACACAAACCGAAACCCAAGAAGGCCAATCTTCCCGTAATGAAGACAAGGTAAATATGGGTTCCGAAAGTTTTAATTCAAACCAAAGCTACAAACGTTGAAGGACCCAAAACAACATGGGTACCTAAGAAGAATTAGAACTCTCCTTTAAATGCAGGTACCTAGAGCTAACACCGATACTTCAGTTTGGTACATCGATAGTGGGTCGTCAAGGCACATGACTGGCTCAAAGGATCTCTTGATCAACTATCGTACAACCAACGGTCCTCAAGTTATATTCGGTGATAACTCCAAAGGTAAAACCAAAGGTATAGGTATCATGCATAGGGGGAACATCATGATCAGTGATGTATATTATGTTGAGGGTCTTAAGCATAATTTGTTGAGCATTAGTCAATTTTGTGATAATGGCTTTGATGTTAAATTTTCAAGCGACTTCTGCTATGTCAACAACGCTAAGACTAAGTCTACTAAATTAAGAGGAAAAAGAACAAATAATGTGTATTTAGTGGATTGGGATTCTACATTTGATAACAACCCCACAAGCTTTGTTGCTAAAAGTCAAAATGAATTGGGTTGGTTATGGCATAAAAAAATGAATCACCTCAACTTTAAGGCAATCTCTCAGTTAATATCGCTAAATCTTGTAGAGGGATTACCTAAGGGTTCCTTTCAAAAGAATCGCTTATGTGATGCATGTCAAATGGGTAAACAAGTTAAATCATCTTTTAAGAAGAAACCATGTCTATCTACTTCTAGAATTCTTGAACTATTGCATTTAGATTTGTTTGGTCCTATTCAAATCATGAGTGTTAGTGGTAAAAAATACTCGCTAGTAATCGTTGATGATTTCTCTCACTATACATGGGTAGAATTTCTAGCGACCAAAGATGAAACTAGTGTCAAGCTCACAGCGCTAATCCATCAATTACAAAATTCAAAAGATCTAAAAGTGACGAGAATTAGAAGCGATAGAGGAACTGAATTTACTAACCAATTTGTTGAGAAGTTTTGTACAAATTTTGGAATACTTCATGAGTATTCTGCTCCTAGAACACCTCAACAAAATGGAGTTGTTGAGCGACGAAACAGAACGCTTAAAGAAACCGCTAGGACAATGCTTGCAGAGTCTAAGCTGCCTCAAAGGTTTTGGGCCGAAGCCATCAACACAGTTTGCGACACTCAGAACCGGTGTATGATCAACAAGCAACATGAGAAGACTCCATATGAGTTGTGGAAGGGACGTAAGCCTAACGTCTCATATTTTCATGTATTTGGTTCAAAATATTTCATTCATAATAATGGATCCCACAGCCTAAAGACTTTTGATCCTAAAGCGGATGAGGGAATCTTTCTAGGCTATGCCAAGAATGGAAAGAGTTTTCGCATCCTAAATAAGATCAAATCGAAGGTTGAAGAATCCATTCATGTTGTGTTTGATGATGCTAACCAAGAACCGAGTAAGGTTAATCCTGATGATGTAGGAATTGAAGATCTTGCCCAACAAGCGTCACAAATTAACCTCAATGATGATAGTGATGATGACGCTGATGATGAGATCTTTGTGCCTATTCCTAAGGTTACTCGTGAGGTTACAAATGATGATAAAGTTAGAATCGCTGATGATCATGAAGAGAATAATCATCAAGAGCAAACTGGAACTGTGAATGATGAAGCGACTGCGCCAGAGACAAATAGGGATCAAGCGATTGATGACCAAGAGTCTCTCAACCCTTTCCAACCAGACCGTAAATGGCTTAGAGACCATCCACCAGAGCTAGTAATTGGAGATATGGAAGCACCCGTTAGAACTAGGTCATCTACAGTTAATGAGGCCATGTTCGCAAGTTACTTATCTCAAATGGAACCGAAGAAAGTGTATGAAGAGCTCAATGATTCAAGTTGGGTTGAAGCAATGCAAGAAGAACTTAACCAATTTGAGAGAAGCAAGGTTTGGATGCTAGTACCAAGGCCAACTCATCAAGGAGTTAGTGGGACTAGATGGGTTTTTAGGAACAAGATGGACGAAGATAGCATTGTTATAAGAAACAAAGCCAGACTAGTCGCTCAGGGTTATTATCAAGAAGAGGGTATTGATTTTGATGAGACATACGCCCCAGTAGCCCGTCTTGAAGCGATTCATATGTTCCTAGCATTTGCCGCATTCAACAAATTCACGGTGTACCAAATGGACGTCAAGAGTGCTTTCTTGAATGGTAAACTCCAAGAAGAAGTCTATGTGGAGCAACGTCCAGGATTCATCAACAACCATGGCAAAAGTATGGTCTATAAGCTGGATAATGCACTCTATGGCCTTAAACAAGCACCAAGAGCATGGTATGACACTCTCTCTATCTTCCTTATAGGTAAAGGCTTTTCAAAAGGCAGCGTTGACACAATGTTATTTAAAATTACCCATAATGAAGATATTCTCTTAGTCCAAATTTATGTTGATGATATTATATTTGGTTCTACAAATAAGCGATTGTGTGAGAAATTTTCGAAAATGATGCAAGATCAATTTGAAATGAGCATGATGGGTGAATTAACTTTCTTCTTAGGATTACAAGTTAAACAACTCCCTAATGGAATATTTATAAACCAAGTTAAATATACAAAAGATATGATTAAGAAATTTGGTTTGGAAAATACATCATTTTCAAAAATTCCAATGAGCCAAACGCTTAAGTTAGATAAAGATGAAAGTGGGAAGAAAATTGATATCACTAACTATAGAGGTATCATTGGATCACTTCTTTATCTTACCGCAAGTAGACCGGATATTATGTTTTCGGTATGCAGTGTGCACACTTTCAAGCTGATCCTAGAGAATCACACTTAAATGCTGCCAAGAGAATCCTTAAATACCTCAAAGGCACACAAAATGTGGGCTTATGGTATCCACGGGACTCTCCTTTTGAACAATTGGTTATTCAGACGCAGATTTTGCAGGATGCAAAATAGATAGGAAAAGTACTAGTGGTACATGTCAATTTCTAGGTGATAGACTAGTTTCGTGGCATAGTAAGAAACAACAATCCATAGCGACTTCTACCGCTGAGGCAGAATATGTAGCCGCTGGGAGCTGTTGTGCGCAAATTCTTTGGATGAGGCAATAACTTAGAGACTATGGAATTATCCTAGGTCCTACCCCAATCCATTGTGATAACCAAAGTGTTTTAGCTATGACCCAAAATTCTATCCTTCATTCTAGAACTAAACACATTGACATTAGATACCATTTCTTGCGTGACCATGTTCAAAAGAAAGATATCTCCATGCACTTCATTGGAACTGACAAACAATTGACTGATATCTTCACCAAAGCGCTCAACGAACAACGCTTTCTCACTTCGAGAAGTGAATTAGGTATGATTGATTTAAACGCTTAAATCATAAAGCATCATATTTAAATAGGCATATAATTTAGGGGGAATCCACCTTATGTTTATGTCTAAAGCGTTTTGACAAAATCTGAAATAAGCCATCAATTTTAGGGGGAACTTTAAAATTGTACATATAACAATTTATAAGCGACTGTGATCAAAAATGATTTAAAAAATTATATGCATTAATCACTAGCGCTTATCTTTATGCATGACGAAGTCAATCTCTAAATAAAATTGTCATTTATAAATTCAAGCAATTTACTTTATCACAAACTTTACAATATTAAATTTTGTTCTCCAAAAGTCTTAAGCGTTAAAGAAATTCCCACGATAACGCTAAGAAAATTATTTTTAAATCATGCATAGTTTTCATCGATAAAAGGATAGCGTGTGGATAAGTATAAAAGATTAGATTTGATAACTACCCACACGTGTCTATCAAATCAAACTGACGGTTATTGACATTTATCTAAAACCGAGACAGTTCAGGTCTGCACGAGTCTGATTACGTGTCAATATACTATCAGGCGCGTGTATTTCACGCTGAAAATTTCAAATCTTTTCAAACGTTTTTCAATTAATTTGGTAACTGCGGATCCCAAAATTTTGCTCTTTTTGGTAACTGATAAACTATTTTACCGCACTTTTTGCATCTGTATTTTCCCAAAACGTATCAGATTTGACTCCTTTCAAAACTCAAACTCCTTGACTGTCCACATGTCAACATCGTAGCCATTGAAAGGTTAGTTTTTGCCTCTATTTAAACTCTTCAAGGTCTTTACAGTCAGATTTTATCACTCTCACAAATACTCTCTACTGTAAAAATCTTCATCTTTCTCAAGGTAAATACTTCTCTCTCTCAAAAAGCGTTCAAACTTTTAAAGTGATACGAAATTTTTGAAGTCGAAAAAGACTTCAGGGTCTATTCAACCCCCCTCCCTTCTAGACCCTTTCGTATGCCACTTGGGACCACCAAGTGGCATCAGAGCCAGGTTTCGATCCTGGGACCTGTGGGTTATTCAAATATTCAAGTGGCCAAGATAATCTCACTAATTAGGCCAGTGGACCAAGAAGCAGCTCAAGCGCTCATGCCTTTGATTTTGGACTTCTTCAACTGTTATACTTCAGGGATTGCTTTACCGGAAGGTGTGCAACTTGTACTAAGTACCAAAGAGCGCGAAGACGCTATATTCTTTATCCCGCAATCTAGCCTGATCAGTCCAAGGCATGTGATGGAAGCCCTTGGCCCCCTCTGGGTCATTGGTCTTAGAGAACCTTCTCCCTCCATCCAAATTATAGAAGAAGAAAGTGCTCCTACTGAGGATGACGCTCAACTTCCAGATCCCTCTAGCGCCCCAGTGGTCGAGCCCCCACCGATTGCAGATCCTATCATGGATCGAGAGATTGAAGAAGTGCACGCTGAAATTGCTCAAGCGCCTGAAGAACCTTTTATCAGAGAAAAATCCAAAGGTAAGGCTGTCGTTTCAAAATCTTACGGACTTCTCCTATCCCCAGAGCATCCTTCTTCCGATTCAGATTCTGAGAGCGATTCAGAAGCCAGAGACTTCAGACAGGCAGTCCGGAACTCGCTTACCAACATTGAGAGTTCCTGCTCCAAGATCTTTGAGGCTGCTGATAGACATATCCTCATAGTGTCGGATACGCGGAGTCGTGATATTGGAAACGCTGCAAATAAAAGCACTATTGCTATCATGCAAAGCATATCACCCCTTATCGCTGAGCTCTCATCTGAATTCAACTGTCACTTAGCTCAGAGTGCCTTGGCCGATACTGAAAGACACTCTTCATCCGATGCCGCCGCTCAGAGTGTCGCTCAACCAGTTGCTCTTCTCGTCGAAGAAGTTAGACTCTTGTGCCGAGATGTCGCTGAACTCAAGACCTTCCTTGATAATGTCAAGAAGGGGGAAGATAAAGAAAAGTCCAAAGCGATTTCCAAGACAGATAATAAACAATGGCGTTCATTGTTCGAAGAATTAGTAAGCATTAAGAAAATGTTATCCAAGAGAAGAAAGCCAAAGTATTATCTCGGAAAGTACGCGCTTCCAGAATTGGACCCCGAGTTCTTAGAAAGTATGGGATTTCCTGCCTATGCCGGACAGCTACAACGACCTATCAATTGGAGACCGTCAAATGATCGACAAAGAGATATCTATCATGACTTAATTCGTGAACTTGGTATTCCACCAAGGGACTGGACGAAAAGGTTGTTAGAACTAAATGAAAGCGCCAGACTTCGTAGGCATGATTATGATGAAGTTCAACATACGACAATGATCGATATTGATCGTCTCTTGTTGGACTTAGCGTTAGAAGTTCTACAAGGCGAAGAAAGAGCGAAGCGATAGAAAAAGTGATTGGTTTCCTTTTATGTTTTATCCTTTTTATTTATGGTTTTCTTTCAGTGTAAAACATGTATGCTTTAAATTCTTTCAATGAATGAATGTTTTAACGCTGAAACATCTTGTTGAAGCTAATCTAACTTTAGCTAACTTTACTAACTTTTCAAACGCTAACTTATATTCCTTTGGGCCTTTTTCTTTTAAGTAACTCTTAAATTATAAAAGAGTTATAAGAGTCTTGACATCATCAAAAAGGGGGAAATTGTTAGGAAATTTCATGTTAGATGTTTTGATGATGACAAGATGGGACTTAATGTTAGACCCTAAAAATACAATGTAAGCTTCCGTTTTTCATAGATTGATGTATAAGCGTTTGAAAGTTGTAATTTATTATTGGCTTGTAATTTTTATCTTTGTAGAATTTAGACTAAGTTTTAGTAACTGAATCGCTAGTAGAATTCTAGGTGAGTCTATTAGAGAAGAAGTTGAAGACTAGCGTCTGAAGTCAACCGGAGATAAAGATTTTCTTCTTAGCGTCTGTCAAACGCTAAAAGATCTCATTTTAGGATTTATGGATCAAGCGCTCGAAATCCCTCAAGCGACTTATATCAGAATCACCTGAAATAAATCCTCAAGTCATGAAGGACTTAAATGCAATCATTCAACGGGCATTTATTTCCAACGGGAATTAAATTCAAAATGCATTAAATGCCTGATAAGAGCATTAATTGTGATAAGTTAATGTGACTTGTGGACAAGCCACCTTTTGACCAGACTGTCAGAAGATTCAAAATTTCAGCCGGTCCCGTCCAATCGGCTTCAGCGAACTTTCAGAAATGTCAGAGAAAAGGTATACTCACGTGCCCCATGAGAGGAACGCTCCTACATGTGTCCAACGGACAGATCCCAAGAAATTGCCTATAAATACCTTACCCCAGCAAACCCTAAAAAGATATATACAATTTTTACAAGAAACAATTACGTACAAATACAAGAAAAACTTGCTGAGAAAAAGCTTAGAAACACCATAGCCAAATCTTCCAAGCTTTTTATCTACATTCCAGACAGTCACAAATATCTCAAACATCTTCCAAAGAAGAAATTCAAATTCCAACTGAGATATTCCAAGTTGTTTGATCTTTTCAAAAACAAACAAAACCCTAGTGACAAACCTCAACCTTTCATCTGAGTGAGAAAAGTTGTTTAACCTTTTCAGGCAGTATTTCTGAGTGAGAGAAGCTTGAAGAAGACGATCTTCATTGGTGCTGAAGTCTGTGTGATCAAGGAGCCCAAGATCATTTTCACCATTTACAATCGTTTAGAAGATTCTGTGTGACTCTTCGAAAATCATTCTAGTAAATTCCTCCAAGTGAAAAAGGAGAAGAAGGATGTAGCTGGGATTACACCACCTAGTGAACCTTATATATCTTGTGTCATTTACCTTATTTGTCTTATTATTATTATTATTATTACATCATTTATCTTTGAAAGAGATAAGTTAAAGTGCAAATCGATTAAATTAACTAAAAGAACACTAAAACTCATTTCCGCTGTGCTAACCCTGATTAAGCGATCTAAGTGTTGCCCTACTTTGGTAAACTGCTAAAATCACTAAGTCTAAGTTAACTTTTCTGAAGCGTCTGACCCAAGCGCTCAGTTATCCAAAGCGTTCAAACCTTTGAAGTGATATGAAATTTTAGAAGCCGAAAAAGACTTCAGGGTCTATTCACCCCCCCCCCCTTCCTTCTAGACCCTTTTGTATGCCACTTGGGACCACCAGCTAGGCATCATTTCCCTCCACTAAACTTAATAAGATCAACGATTAAATTCATATGTGGCATCCTCCAAGTAAGTGGGGGTCATATATTAAGATTTAATTCTAGAATTTTATTAAGTGCATTAGATGCCTTAATCGAGATATATTTCACCCCAAATATCGTTAAAGGGTTGCAAGGTGAAATTCAAATGTTAGATTATGAGGAGTTAGTGAGAATGAATTTAGATAGTCCACATTACCAATAAATCGTTAAAGGGTTGCGGTATTTGTGGATTATGGGATAAATATGATTGAACCGTCTATTTGATAGATTGATGTTTGACATCACTTTAATTAAGTAATGGACCAAATATCGTTAAAGGGTTGTCATCCATTATATTAATTAAAGAACTCAATCCTCACCACGAAGTTTTCATCAACGATCGCTTCCGTCATTTCACAGTGAGAGTGTGGAATTTCGAAAAATGTAGTGGGAGCCTAGTTATAAGTCGAAGTCCTTGATTTTAAACTTGGTCTTAGTTTAGTCCAATATTCTAATTAAGTCTGGTTTATTTTCTGCAGTTATTTATTTTATCTCTATCGTTTTTCAAAAACTGACAATCAACCCACTTTCCGTATTACTCGAAAAGAATATCCTTACCGGACCCAACTACGTGGATTGGCTAAGGAGTTTGAGAATAGTTCTCAATATCGAGTCTCTAGGACACGTGTTGGACACTGATATCCCTGCTCCTCCTTCCAGAACACGTGCCAATGAGGAAAAAGTCCAAGCTCATGAAAAATGGGTGAAGGACGACGTCCGAGTGCGTGGGTACATTCTTGGCTCTATGACGAATGAGCTACAGAGGTTCCACGACAAGATCCACAGCGAGGGCTATCTTGGCACACTTGGTCGAGCTCTATGGTGAGCACAGTAGGACTGCTAGATATGAAATATCTAAAGAGCTCTTCGGAGCCAAAATGAGAGAAGGGGAGAAGGTTGGGGATCATGTCCTCAAAATGATATCGAGGATCGAGAGATTGGAAGCTCTCAATTTTACAATGAACCCGCAACTTCAGACCGATCTTATCTTACAGTCCCTTCCTGATTCTTTTTCCCAATTCGTCATGAACTTCAATTGCAATGAGATTGAATGCAACTTAGCTGGGCTAATGAATAAATTAATCACTGCACAATCTCAATTAAAGCCCAAGGGAAAAGAGACTGCCTTGGTTATCACTTCTGGGCCCAGACGGGCGAAGAATAAGAAGAGAAAAACTAAGAAGCAGGCTGGCGAGCTTGGAGCTCAGGGTGGTATCGATAAAGGAAAAGGAAAAGCTCCTGTGATTCGCAAGCGGAAGGGGTCACAAAAGACAGACAGATGCCTACACTGTGGTGAGCTGGGCCACTGGAGAAGGAACTGTCCGAATATGGGGCCTGGCGCACAAGGTATGGAACTTTATGTTCATGAAACTTATTGTTCTATGACCATCTTCTCTATATCTTGGATTCTTGACTCTGGAGCTAGTGCTCACATATGTTGTATGAATCAGGATCTGATGCGAGAAAGGAAGCTGGACAACGATGAGGTGAAGATCAGAGTAGGCAGCGGGCAAAGCGTCGCGGCTACTGCAATAGGATCTACCTCGTTGTTTTTAAATTTTGGACATGTACTATTACTGGATAATGTTTTGGTTTTGCCTAATGGACTTAGAAACATTGTTTCTATTCCCGTTTTAGTTAAGAATGGTTACACTTTCCATTTTATTGATGAACGATGCAACATTTATTATGGTAATAAATTTGTAGGCTTTGCTTCTTTGATAAATGGATTGTATTACCTTAGTGTCCAGAATGAGTATGCAGTGAATACTATACAAAGGAAACGTAGTAGGCTTGAAATAAACCAACGATTGATATGGCACCTTTGACTAGGCCATGCTGGCGAACAAAAGATTCACAAAATGGAAATAGACGGGCTAATTGGCCCACTTGGATTGGATCCCTATCCTACTTGTGAATCTTGTCTCAAAGGCAAGATGGCTAGATCGCCCTTCATAGGGAGCTTTGAAAGGGCCTCACAAATCTTAGGTTTAGTGCACACTGACGTTTGTGGTCCATTTGGAGAAATGGCCAGAGGAGGTTTCCTTTACTTTATCACCTTCACAGACGACCATTCTCGATATGGTCTAGTGTACCTGATGAAGCATAAGTCTGAATCCATTGATAAGTTCAAGGAATTCAAGGCTTTAGTGGAAAATCAAACAAATCAACGTATAAAAACTCTTTGATCTGATCGAGGAGGAGAATATATGAGCGACGAGTTTGACTTATACCTCAGAGAGAATGGTATAGTATTGCAACTCACACCTCCAGCAACTCCACGGTTGAATGGAGTAGCAGAGCGAAGGAATCGAACCTTGTTGGACATGGTCACGCGCTGCTTACAGCTGCAGACATTTTAAATAGATGTCCGTCCAATTCCGTTCCTATGACTCCCTATGAAATGTGGAGAAATAGGAAACCAAGTCTTAACCACATAAAGATTTGGGGACATCCGCCTTATGTCAAAAAGACTAAAGTGGACAAGTTGGAGGCTAGATCCTTAAAGGGACGTTTCGTTGGATATCCTGAAGATTCTATGGGATACCTCTTTTACCTGCACAATGATCAAAGGATCATTGTAGCCTTACAAGCCCACTTCCTTGAAGATGAGTTCATTCAAGAAGGAGGAGCGGGTAGAAAGATTGTTCTAGAAGAACAAAATAAAACCCCACTGGATACATCTCCACAGGGAGTGAGAACCGAACCTTCTGTAACACAACCACAACCACGACGATCGAATAGAGTATCTCAACCGCCTGAGAGGTACGGATATCTAATGCAGAGGGAGTTGGATCTCCATTCTGTGTTAGATGAGGATCATGGAGATGATCCCTCCACTTTTGATCAAGCGATGGTGGATGTGGATGCTGCTAGATGGCGTGAAGTTATGCAAACTGAGATCGATTCGATGCATGCAAACCAAGTCTGGAAACTTGTAGACCAACCTGAAGGGGTAAAACCAATCGGGTGTAAATGGATCTACAAAAGAAAGATTGGTGTTGATGGCAAAGTAGACACCTACAAAGCCAGGCTAGTGGCGAAAGGGTATAGTCAAAAGGAAGGAATTGACTACCAAGAAACCTTCTCGCCAGTGGCTATGATCAAATCAATAGGGATTCTACTTGCAATAGCAGCACACCTAGATTATGAAATATGGCAAATGGATGTCAAAACTGCTTTCCTAAATGGATTCCTAGAAGAGGATATCTATATGGAATAGCCAAAAGGTTTTGAATCCAAGGAGCATATTCATAAGGTGTGTAAACTTGAGAGATCCATTTATGGACTCAAACAAGCGTCTCGTAGCTGGAATCTACGTTTTGATGAGGTTGTCAAAGGATTTGACTTCATCAAAAACGAAGACGAGCCCTGTGTTTACAAGAAGGTCAGTGGGAGCAAGTTAACATTCCTAGTGTTATATGTAGATGACACATTACTCATTGGGAATGACATAGGAATGCTCACCACAACCAAGAAGTGGCTTTCGAGTACATTCTCCATGAAAGACTTGGGAGAAGCGACCTATATTCTAAGGATTCGGATCTATAGAGATCGAACCAAAAGAATGATAGGACTTTCTCAAGCCCTTTACTTAGAAAAGGTCCTAAAAAGGTATAGGATGGAAGATTCTAAGAAAGTGTTCCTACCAATGAGACATGAGATACATCTTTCGAAATCTATGTGTCCTCAAAGTGAGGAAGATAGAAAAGAAATGAACATTATACCCTATGCATCTGCTGTGGGCAGCTTGATGTACGTGATGCTCTGTACTAGACCCGACATTGCTTATGCGTGAGCGTTGTTAGTCAATTTCAAGCAAACCCTGGTAAGGAACATTGGATAGCTGTGAAAAATATCCTAAAGTATCTGAAAAGAACTAAGGATATGATTCTCACCTATGGAAGTGGTGACCTGAGGGTGGACGGGTACACTGATTTGGATTTCCAATCTGATGTTGATGACTGGAAATCCACCTCGGGATTTGTATTTACTCTAAATGGTGGAGTGGTGACTTGGAAAAGTTCCAAGCAAAGCACAACCGCAGACTCCACCATAGAGGCTGAATACATAGCTGCCTCGGAGGCAGCTAAAGAAGCTATTTGGATTAGGAAGTTCGTTGAGGAACTTCAAGTGGTTCCTAGCATAAAGCTCTCGTTGCCACTTTATTGTGACAACACCAAAGCTATAGCGCAAGCGAAGGAACCTAAGTCTCACAATAAATCCAAACACATAGAGAGGAGATATCACATCATAAGAGAGATCGTTGCACGAGGTGAAATAGCTGTTCAGAAAATAGCCTCAGCCGACAATGTCGCCGATCCATTGACCAAGCCATTGGCACAGGCGGTGCTGGAAAAACATCTTGAAAAGATGGGTATTAAATACCACAGCAAATGGCATTGAGTGCAAGTGGGAGATTGTTAGAGTATATGCTCTCGAATGCCATAAAGAGGATAGATTCATAGGGCATAAACATTGTAACTAAACTATGATTTTTCTATTAATATAAGGCAGTTGATTATTGTTTTCTTATAGGCATTTATAAGGTGTGAATAAACAACGTAAAGTCCTTGATGACAAGGCGAACCTTCTACCTCCTATGGGATAGGAGGAAAGGCACTAGAATGGTTTGACCCTTGACATCTAAAAGGGTTCGCAAGTCTAAGAAATATTGATTGGGCATCAATAGTGAATAAAGACTTGTATGATGTAAGTTTCGACAGAGAAAGTGTCAGTCGTACACTATGGAAATGGTAGTGGGAACTTATATCATAGACGTGTCAGTTGGACTGATATGTTCGAACACGGCTCGCATCAGTTCATCACATGGGTATTCACTCATTAACAGTCAATGATGAAACTGATAAGTAGTGATAGGTACGTGTGAACCTCTGACCTGAGAAATCGAGTTGAAGATGTACTTGTGACATCAAGTCTGTCATTAGAGTAGTTAGGTTCAAATCACCTGTTGGTGGAATCAACCTCGAAGTGCGACTTGATGGGCAAGTAGCATTGTTAACTGATTTGCAATATGGAATTTATTCTCTCATAAGTGAATGAGTAAAATATCCTATGCGATCATGAATAAGTGAGGATGAAAGTCTTTGGCCAAAGTATTTAAATACCTCGACTTATTATGAGCTTAGGCATATGGTCAAGTTATATGAGTTTGACTTTAAACCATGACTCTTACTTGACTGGGATATAAAAATAAAAGGTTTATACACGTACAGTATTCACGACGTAAAGGTTTGGAAATGATCCTATTCATTCGTTCTCAATAGGGTTACGGTGTGAGCCACGAGACTGGCTAGGTGTCACTCACACCCCTTTGGATTCCTCCCAATTGCCTTTTGAGACGAACCTAAAGAGTAGCGCTTAAAGGAAGTGCAAAAGAAAAAACATGGGAAAAAGACTTGAGAGAAATTCACGGCATTGGATGTCGAAATTAATTAATTAATTAATTATTGGATAATTTAATTAATTAATTAAATTAATGAGTTAATTAATTTCTTGGAGAAATTGAATTATAAATTTATTTATTGGATAAATAAATTATCCGATTAATTAATTAGCAAGCAAGATGAAAGCCCGAAGGCTTTCGAGCCCACTAAGGGGCGGCCAAATAGACGCCCAAATAGGGCTCTTGCATGCTAGGGTTATTATTTCATAATGATATAAATATATCACAAGGTGAAAAATAACACAAGGCAACTTACATAACTTTCTCTCCAAGAAAAAGTCTCCCTCCCCTTTCTCTCTCACTAGCCTTCTTTGACAAGGAAGAAAGGAGGAGTTTTTCATTTTTGATTCCGGCGTGACGAATTAGAGACGTTTACAAATTTGGCATTAGAGAAAAGGATCACGTTTAGAAATCAATATACGCGAGAACGGTAATCTTTCTATACACAATTAAACACAAGGATTAGAGATGATTTGGGCTTTGGGAATTAAATTTACTTTCCGCTGCGTTTTATTCGAATAATTCCCAACACAAAGAAGAGATTGCCCTCAAGAGCGGAGGGAGTAGACTTCACATAAAGAGGAGAGGTGACAAGCTTCAAGCTCATGATGTCAAAATGCTGAAAAAGCTCCGTCGCGTACTTTTCTGCTAAAGAAAGAGACCCTCAGAATCCCGTGTAGCATGAATACCCAAAAAATAGTGAAGATCCCCCTAAATCGTTCATAGCAAACTCCTGGGAAAGACGAGAAATAAGAGTAGTAACGGCAGCAGAGTCATTCCAAGTCAAGATAATGTCATCAACATATAATAGGAGAACTGAGGTTATAGAACTAGAGCGGTAGACGAACATCGACATGTCAGCTTTGCTAGTAGTAAACTCAAGACGCAGTAAATACGACCCATATTTCTGAAACCAAGCTCAGGGATCTTGTTTCAGACCATATAAAGCCTTCCGTAATTGACACACATGTGAAGGATATTGCTTGTGAATAAAATCGCGGGGCTGAGAAATGTAAACAGTCTTGGCAAGATCTGTTAGGATTATGCCCTCAGATGCAATAGAGGATAGAATGTATAGGGAATATATCTTGTATTGAACTTAAACTCTTCTTAAATAAAAGGCATTATTGAGTTTTCACTTAATTCTTATATGCATCTATAAGTTGTGTAAAACGTTTTGTCCATGTTTTCAGTGCGATCCCTCTACTTCCTATGGGATAGGAAGATTGGCACTAGAGAGATCGATCTTGACTACTAAAATAAGTTCGCAAGTAATATGAAGTCTTTAATGGATAAATAAAGACTTCGAATACTTGTAAAATCTTAGCTCCGACATGGGAGTGCCTGTCTGGTATCATGGAATGATAGGAGATTAAGATTGTAGACACGTCAGTGGAACTGATATGTTCGAACACGACTCGTATCGGTTCTGTCACATGGGTTTTCACTCTGTGACTGTCAGTGAAGGAACTGATTATGCGTAATAGGTATATGTGAACCTTTGACCTGAAGTATCAGGCTGAGGATGCACTTGTGACGTCAAGCCTTTCACTAGAATAGTTAGACCCAATTCACCCTTTGGTGGGGTCAACCTCGAAATGCGGACTTGATGGGCAAGTGGTAATCTTAGCAGATATCTAATACGGGATTTGTTCTCTCATAAGTGAATGAGTATGTACCCTATGTAATTATATTATAGATAAATAGAGATCAAAGTCTTTAGCCAAAGCAAACGAGATGATTGTGCTTGGCACTAAATCGATCTCAATGATCTCGTATTTATTATGATTTATACATATGGTCAAGTCCAGTGAGTTTGACATAACCATGACTCTCACTTGACCGAGGAACGTGAACAAAGGGTTTATACATATACGGTATTTACAATTGGAAGGTTTCGGAATGATCCTATCATTTGTTTTCGTTTGGATTACGAAGTGGACCACATGACTGGGTAGCTGTTACCCACTTCCTTTGGTTTCCTCTCATTGCCAAACGAAATGAACCTAAAGAGTCGCGCTAAAGGATTGACAAAGAAAAATGAAGAAAAAAGAATTTTTATTATTTCTTCTGGGAGTTTTAATTTATTGGATAAATTATATAATTAATTATTCATTAGATGAAATTATTAATTATAATGATAAGATTAATTATTAATTAATTTCCTTGTGAAATATATTAATGAATTAATTTATCTAATTAATTTGGTTATTTGATTAATTAATTAATTTATTGGATATAATAAATTATTAATTGAAATAAGAAATTAATTAAACAAAATAAATCCTGGGGCTAAATAAGGAGTCCAATTGGACGCCTATGAGGCCTCAAAGTGGCATCTTTGAGAGGCCACATATTAGGGCTCTTTTGTTTTGATAAGTCATGAGCTATATAAGGACTCTTTGACTTAGAACAAGTAAGAAGAGAATACACAACTCTCATAACTCTCAAAAGAAAAAAATATATTCCTCCCCTCCTCTATACCTAGCCGTCGACCATAGAGAAAGAAGAAAGGGGATTTTTTATTTGTTGATCCATGCGTGACGATTTAGAGACGACGTGTTTTCGTTGTTCGGATCAAGTTCAAGTTTGAAGAATCAAACCAAAGGATTGAAGATTTGGAAGCTTCAATATTTCGAGTTTGGAGAAGAAGAAGTTTTTCTCCATCATCATATTCATATTAACGAGTAAGTTTTATTCGTTATACGCTTTTAGATTCAATTATGCGAATTAGAGTACCAATTGGGTTTTCATTTTAATTTTTGAAATCCCTTCCGCTGCGTTTATGCTTTTTCGAACGAAACCTAACAAGATCACCGTGAAGAAAAGCATTCTTCACATCCAGGTGTCTAATAACCCACTGACGAGAGACTGTAATAGAGAGAACAGTGCGAATAGTAGTCGGCTTAAACATATGGCTGAAAGTTTCACCAAAATCAATTCCATCTTGTTGCTTAAACCTTTGAGAAACCAAAAGGGCTTTATACTGCTCAATAGATCCATCAGGCCGTAACTTCACTTTGTACACCCATTTGAAAGCAATGAGATTTGCGAAGGATGCGATGGCACCAAAGTCCATGTGCCATTGGCTTAAAGAGTGTTAAACTCATTAGCCATGGCGGTACAACAAAGGGATCCTTGGTTGCCTGTGTATAGCAAGTTGGCTCAAGAGGCGGGAAAACAGCAGACAAGGAGGGAAGAACATGAGGCTTACGCGTACCATCACATAAGCGGGTGACCATAGGATGATGGGAAGATGAAGGAGTGACATTGCGTGAGGACTCAGGAGAGGGAGAGACCGAGGAGGAGGCAGTGACTGAAGACAGGATAGACAAATACTCTATGGCAGCTGAAGAGGGAGACGGAGAGGGGACTGGACTAGAGGGATAGGGAGGACTCTGAACGGACGAAGGTGATGGAGATAACACCGGAATAGGCGGTGTGGAAGACGATGTGGCAGTGTCAACAGGGCGCTCGATGGGACCGAGATAAGGTGGATGAGGAAGGGAGACCAAAAAAGATGTAGAAGTAGGCTAGTGGTTATCAGAGGTGGAAGCGGATGGTATAGTAGAAGTGGGAAAGGAGTCTTCATCAAAGACGACATGAAGACTAATATGAATAACACTAGAAGTAGGGTCGAAACACCGGTAACCCTTATAATATGGGGCATAGCCTAAAAAGATACACGAGCCAGAGCATGGGTCGAGCTTATGAGTAGCACGATGACCAAGATGTGGTAAACACGCATGGCCAAAAATTCTGAAAAAAGAATAATCGGGTGACCGACCAAAAAGGACCTCAAATGGGGACTTGTGGTGAAGTGTAGGAGAGGGGATACAGTTTATAAGAAAGACAGTTGTATAGAGAGCGTCGGCCAAAATGAGTGAGGGAGATGAGCAGTAAGAAGTAAAGTACGAAGTAACTCAAAGATATGACGATGCTTACGTTCTAATACACCATTTTTCTGTGGAGTGCATGGACACAACAAGTAGAGCTGAATACCATATACAAAAAAAAGGTTATGGAACTGAGCATTATCAAACTCATGACCCCCATCACTTTTGAACATTTTTATTTTCGTGGAAAAAACATTTTCAATTTAGGTTTTAAACTTACAAAAATGAGTTTAGACTTTAGGTTTAGCATGCATGGGGCAACACCAAGTAAAATGCGTAAGATCATCAATAAAAACAACATAATACTTAAAACCAGAAGGAGAGATAACTGGGGAAGTCCATACATCTGAGTGAATTAAATAAAAGGGCACATAGCTACGCTTTTCAACAGGCTGAAAGGATAACTTGTGTGACCGACCCAACTGATAAGTTTGACAAAAGGAAATTGAATGACCATTAGACAGTAAAATAGCACTACGAGACAATTGCTTAAAAATAGAAAAGCTTGGGTGACCCAGACGGCGGTGGCAAATATCACTAGAGACAGCTCGAGCAACAAGGGCATCGGGACGAGAGGACACCAAATTGGAGAAGTCCGAGTACAAACCACTACCGGAAGGGGACTCCAAAAGAACCTTCCCTGCTACTTTTGTTGGGTTTCACAAAAAATACGCAGCGAAATAAAATTACCCACAGTATCATCTCAATTTGCATAGATGAATCAAAAAAAGCTCGCTAAAACTTACCCATTGAAGCGACGTGGTTGAAGGACTCGATCCTTCTTCTAAATTTCGATTTGATGAAGTCTCAAAGTCTTCAATCCTTGTGCAATCCATTCTTCTCGAATGTCTTAAGGTTTTCTTGAAATTTGATCCAGACAACGAACTGACGATGTCTCTAAATTAGCACACGGATTGATTGATGAAAAATTTCCCCTTTTCTTCCTTGTTGACCGAGGCTAGGGTGTACGAGAGAGGGAGGAGTTTTTCTTTTTCTTTCTTGGAGAGTTGTGAAAGTTATGTTGTTCATCTAAGTCAAAAATCTTTTAAGTGATGTGTTTAATATCCCTTGACTTGTTGACCAAGACAAGAGTCTAGAGCCCATGTTGGGCATCCAAGTGGGCGTCCAACTAGCCCATATGAGGCGTCCAATTTCGTCCAGCTCGTCTCTTGTTTTAATTAATTCTCTATCATTCAATCAATTATTTATTATATCCAATAAATAAATTAATTAATAATTAATCTTATCTTTATAATTAATTATCTCATCTAATAAGCAATTAATTAATCACGTTTAATTTATCCCATAAATTAAATCACATAGTTCCCAAATAGAAAAATCCTTTTATTTTTCTTTATCAATCCTTTAGCGCGACTCTTTACGTTCTTTTCATTTGGCAATGAGAGGAATCCAAAGAAAATGGGTAACACCTAGCCAGTCATGTGGCCCACTTCGTAGCCCAAACGAAATTGAATGAATGGATCATTCCACAACCTTCCAATCGTAAATACCGTATATGTATACACCCTTTGTTCACGTGTCCTAGTCAAGTGAGAGTCACGGTATTGTCAAACTCACTAAACTTGACCATATGTATTTGTTATAATAATACGAGATCATTAAGTTCGATTCGTGCCTCGCACAATCGACTCTATTGCTTTGGCAAAGACTTTGATCTCTATTATCTATAATCACATAGGACACTTTTTCATTCACTTATAAGAGAACAAATCCCATATTAGTTGTCAGCTTAGACTACCACTTGCCCTATAAGCCACATTTCGAGGTCGACCCCATCAACAGGTGAATTGGGTCTAACTACTCTAGTGACAGACTTGACGTCACAAGTGTATCTTCAGCCTGATACTTCAGGTCATAGGTTCACTTATACCTATTAAGCAAAATCAGTTCTATCATTGACAGTAAAAGAGTAAAAACCCATGTGACAAAACCGATGCGAGCCGTGTTCGAGCGTATCAGTTCCACTGATGTGCCTACAACCTTAAGCTCCCACCACCACATGGTGTTCGACTGGCACTCCCATGTCAAAGCTCAGATTGTACAAGTATTCCAAGTCTTTATTTGTCCATTAAAGACTTCATATCACTTGAGAACGAGATTAAGTAATCAAGATCAATCTCTTTAGTGCCGATCTTCCAATCTCATAGGAAGTAGAGAGATTGCACTGAAAATATGGACAAAACGTTTTACACTATTTATAGATGCAGATAACATTTAAGTAAAAACAAAGCAATGCCTTTTATTCTTTAAATGAGAATAAGTTATTTACAAGTGAGATGCCCTATCATTCTATCCTTTATGGCATCTGAGGGCATAATCCTAATAACTTTGTCCTTAACACAGAAACAAGTGGAAGAAAACTTAATTAAACAATCATTATCTTGACATAATTTTCTAACAGACAAGAGATTATGAGACAAGTGAGGAACATGCAGCACATTGGATAAAGTAAGGGGACAAGTAGGGGTATGTAAAGTAGAGAAGCCGACATGCATAATGGACAATAGTGTACCATTACCAACTAAAATCTTGTTTGTACCAGTATATGGAGTAAGGTTAGAAAGTTTACCGTCATTTAGAGTCATGTGAGCAGAGGCACCACTATCAGGATACCAGGCTATGTCAGAGGAGTCAGCGGCAGTTAGGGCTGAAAAGGACTTTGGAAGCTCCTCAGTGATGTATGCGTGGTTAAACTGCTGGGGGCATGAAGCAGAATTGTGACCCGGAATACCACAAAGCTGACATGTCTGACTAGGAGTAGGTGTTGGAAGGAGACCAGGACCTCTAGAGTACGAAAATCCATGAGGCCCAAATGGCCTAGTAAAACCAGAATGCTGACAGTGGGACTGCTGAGACTGAGTTTGAGAGGAGTGCTGCCAATTCTGAGGCGAAGAGGACAAACCACAACCATTACGACCTTTCCCGTGGCCAGAACCAGAATCGCGACCATCAGAGCCACCATGACCTTTACCACCAGAATGATTGGAGTATGAGGAGTGAGAGTGAGCGATAAAGGTATGAAATGGAGAGGAAGGAGAGTCAGTATGGCGAAGGTGTTGCTCACATTGAAAGAGCTGTGCCGAGAGATCATCGAAGGTGAGGAGAGAGGATACAAGGAGACAACGGTGACGAAGGCTTGGTACTTAGAAGGGAACCCATTGAGGGCTTGAATAATGAGATCATGAGGAGAGATAGGATGACTGACTACAACGAGATTATCATAGATACTTTTCAGTTTGCTAAGATAAGCATCACGAGAAATATCTCCCTTTTTGATATTGGAAAATGCACTTTTATACTCTAATTGTTTTGAAAGAGATTGTTGAACAAAGCGATGCTCAAGAGTGAGCTAGACATCGCATGATGTAGGGAGAGTAAAGACTTCTAGCAAAACTTCTTGAGTAAACGTAGCATACATCCAAGATTTGATACTACCATCAGTGCGAAAACAGGAAATGTGTGTCGGGTTACTAACGAGGTGACCTAACGAATTTAAAACATGAGAAGATGGACATTGTAAAGAACCATCAATGTAGCCTAAGAGATCGTGACTCCCAAGTAACCTCTCAAACTGATATTTCCATAGGAGATAGTTTTCAGAATGTAAATTTGTGGTCATGAGTCGTGGATTTGGGAGACTGGACAATGGTGGAGAAGGTGAGACCATGTCAGGTGGCAGCACAGAAGAACAATTAACATTTTGGGGTGCAATATGAAAATCAGAGGCACTTTTGGGGGTTGTTTTGGAGAGAATTAGTCATGTGGCGGCTGTTTTGTAAAAAAGGGTTTATTTTGGGGCCCTAATTGAAATTGGGGCTAATATATAAAGAGGGGTTTTTTGAGAGAAGCATATCAAGAGAGTTTGAAGATGAGAATGCGCCGCCAACTTCTGACGGATTATCGACGACGCCCCTGAATGGTTAACGCCAGTAGCGGAGGGGGAGCGGTGAACGCCGGGGAGGCAGAATGAAGAGAAACCGATGATTGAGACGGGAGGAAGATGAAGGATTGAAGATGGGTCGATGGTTGAGATGGGAGAAATAAGGCTGCACCGCTACTAGATGATACAGAGGCGACGGGAGATGGGGCAGAGGAGAAGAGAGCCGCGACAGGTGGCGAGTTTGAGAGAATTTGGGCGACGTCTTTTGGCGTGAGGTTGAATGGTGGTGAAAGAAGTTTTTGTAGCAGTGATATAACAAAGGGGAGTAGGCCTGGCATTGGTTGGGTCTGGCCTAGACCCATACCCAAAATTTTGGGTCTAAACTCAGACCCAAATTTTTGGGTCTAAACCCAAACCCAAAACTTTGGGCCTGTAGGTCTAGGTGTAAGCTAGAGTGCTAGACCCAATTTATTTTATCTTACTTTCTTTTGTAATTAATTATGTTTTCGTTTATATATTTTTTAAATTAATATTTTTTGTTAATATCAGATTTTAATATATATATATATAATATAAAATATCAGATTATATATACATATTTATATTAAATATCAGATTTCAATACATATTTATATACATATCAGATTTTAATATTTTATATTATAAATCTGATATTTTATATTATATATATATTTAAAATATTAAATTATTTATATATAATATATATAAACATCTTTTTTTGGCAATAATTTATATAAACATCTTGGGGGGGCATATCTCACAGACAGAAAATCTTGAACAAGCTTTAGATCACGTTTAAGACGAAGCATTCTTCTTCTACTTGGTTGAAGGTGCCGACTCTTGCTTCTGTATAATCGGAAGGTTTCGATTATTCCGGTGAGAATGGCGGTTGGTCCAGTGAGCAGACTCCATTTCATTTTCCTCCCAATTTATCTTCTATCTCTTGCTTTCTCTCTCTTGCTGTGTATATATATATATATATACAAGATCTGAAACTAAAGAAAGGGGAGAGGGAAGGGCGGCGCTGGAGATAGCCGGAGGGGAAGGGGGTGGCGGCGGCGTTGTAGAGAGGTGGCGGAGCCGCTGCCGGCGACTGATGGCGGAGAGGCGGCCGGCGACTGAGAAAAGAAGAGGGTGAATATGGGTTTTTGGTGGTATTAGGGTTTGATGAGGGAGATAGTTATATTTTTGTAATAAGTTTGGGTTTGGGCTTTGGAATTTTGGGTTTTTGTTAAAGTTTTGGGTAGGTCTGGGTTTAGGTCCGGGTATAGGTTTATTTTGGGTTTGGGTCTGGGTCTAGACCCAAACTAAATATTTAGGTCTGGGCCTAGACCCAAAGTTTTGGGTCTGGGTCTGGGCCTGGACCAGACCTAGAGGGGAGAGAGGAGTCGTTTGCGGCGTTGATGATATTTACCGGAAAAGTGGGGATGGTGTTGGCCAGAAAAGAGAGGGAAGATGGACAGGTGGTCGGATTTGCGAGAGTGGGGACTGTAGTGGAAAAGAGGGAGAGAGAGATGTGTTTGTGAGAGAAGAAATGGAACGGGAAGAGAGATCGAGAGAGGAGGGAGTGAAGGCCGAAGTGACGGCAGCGGCGGCGGTGATGCCAGACAGAGAATGGTCCATCAATGGCAGGGGTTATTTGTGTTGTGAGGGCGGAAGACGAAGTCACAAGATTATTATGACCAGTGACTGATATCATAATAAAATTCTTAGGGTTGTATGACTAGTGACTGATACCATGGTAGGTTTCTTAGGGTTGTAATGTGAAGAATTCTGTAGAAATATTATTTGTATTTCTGAATGATAATCAATAATACAATATACAAGTATATATGGACAGATATGAGACCCTAACTATACTGATTTGAGTCTATCTACATCTAACAGAATTACAATATGAAATCTATGTATATCTAACAGAATATACACTAATATGCATAGCTAAAAAACTTGCACAACACAAGAAGTTTTGGAAATTCTGTACAGCTAAAACAACATAGCTTAAACATTTTTCACCCAAAATTTCAGAAAATCTTAAATTAAAAACATTTCGCCTAATATTTTAGAAAACCTACGCTTAAAGAAACAAAAATTTAATGGAAAATCATAGCTTAGACACATTTCGCCCAAAATTTCAGAAAACCCTAGCTTAAAGAAACAAAAATTTGATGGAAAACCAAAGTTTAGACATATTTCACCCAAAATTTCAGAAAACCCTAGTTTAAATTAGATTAACCTGCCGCAAAATTTTCGGAGTTGAAGAAGAAGATGAGCTATCACCAACTCCGTTGAGTTCGCCATTGTCTGCCAAGGAATCACCTCTGGTCGTGTGTTGAGTCGTGTGAATCGTGTGTTGAGGAGGGAGAAGAAAGGCATCTGGGGTTTGTTCAAAAGAAAGTGATGAACAGTGTATGAGTAAGTGCACAGTAAACCCTTCTCCGTTTTTTAGTGTTATGAGGATTTCTGTTCTGAAATGGCCAATTTAATCGCAAAACACCTAAAAGTTGTTCCTCAAAATCATCACTTTCTGTTCTAGTATTTCTGAAAAACAAGTACCAGAGAACTACGGGCCAAACGCATTTTGGGCTTTTTTATTCTGCTTGAACAAAAAACGATGGGTCAAACAAGCCCTTAATAACTTTGCTTTTTCTAATACTCATATTGTGAAAATCGTAGGATCTTGAATGTTTGATTGTTTCCAAGCCTCAACGCCAATTCATTGCCAGGATACAAAACTCAAAATTTTTGCCCCCTCCATTTTGATGGTTTCCAAGTCTAAATACCCACTGGTAATTCATGTAAACAACCTATTTTCAAACATGGTCCAATCATTTGTCTGTATATCCCACGAAAAATTCGTGTCTTAGCATGAGAAACCCGGCCCCTTCCATGTTGCCACCCATAAATCACAGCTTAAAGGGGAGAAAGAGAGGGGGAGAGAGGTTATTTCAATAACCCAGGTAAGCCATCTCGTCTTTGTTTCTTTTTCGGGGAGGTGGGGGGGGGGGGGGGGGGGGGGGGGGTATGGTTGGCTTTTACAAAGTTCACAAACTGCAAAAGATGTATAATTATGCATGTCAATAAAAGTAGATATAGATTACACAACTTCAGAGAAAGAGAGGAGAAGTCTTGAATGTTTTGCATCACTGTAACATAGACTGAACAGAAATTAAATGATCAAGAAAACACCTAATTCATACAAACAATATTGCACTAAAGAGGAGTGAATGGTACATGTAATTCATATAATTGTTCAACAATTGTATCAGTTTTTCAGGCTCCCAAAGAATCTAGAAAGTGGTAAAGGTCCATCAGCCTCTTCATTTTCACCCTTAGATCTCGATTGCTGCTTTTTTCCTTTCTTCCTTCTCTTCAACCTCGACTTTGATCTTTTTGACTCTCTCTCATCATCATCACTGCTTGACGTCTCTGATGACGAACTTGAACTGGAATCTGAAGACCGCCTTGAATGCTAAAATTAAGTTACCAAAAAATCACCAAGTTAATATTTCACAGTAAAATCGTATTCAATGAAAAGCATGCAAAACTTGTTATATCATCAATTTAATAGGTAAATTAATGCAAATTAAGAAAGATATACACCAGGGCTACACTGTATATGATACTTCATCCATAAGATTAACAGAACCCCTTCGATGGAACTATCTCAAGGGGACATATAAAAAAAAATATGTAGATTGGCAGAAATACATCTACTACAGGGAATAAAGAAAGACTATTTAGGTATGAAATATCAAAAAACTAGAAAATTATTTCAATTCGAACTCCCATTTGGTGAAATGGGAGAATTAAAGTGAAAAATGTGACAGAACTGATGAGGAAAATGTGCCTATTTGATGAGGAACAAAAATTGGAAAAGAACTGACCATTTAGTTGGAAAGAAAGTGACAAAGGACTTAATAAAGTGTAAAATATAAGTTGGGTAAAGAACTTGCTATGCACAAGCAGAAGTGGAAAAGCAGGTTCTACGTTTTTCCTTGCTAAATTGAATACTTTCCCTATCTTCAGACAAATGTTGTGTTTTAATTCAAAAAAATAATAATCAAATATCACCCCGAACTGACGATGATTTTGCTGTTAGAACCATCGATCAAACAGGAGGTATTAATCGGACCAATAACAGTTAATTATATGCTTATTCTGACTTTCAAAACATTGCCAAATTTAGGCAGCTGCAGGATCATGTTATCTTCACAATTGTAGCTAACAAGACTAAAATGGCCTTTTTTGAAATGGCATTCACTGCCCTCTGCATAGAATGGCTGAGCTTACAAACTGAAGCGTCAAAGCAAGAATTGTACAGGACGCTAGAAATTATAGATAACTTTAGAATACACACGAGTACCTTGAAGCTTCCAGAATTATACATCGGAACTTTCTAGATGCCAAACAAGATAAAGAAACGGTTTCCACGGATTGGAAGCAAAAGTGCTAACCACCCCAACAATGATTCCAGATATAAAAGAGCAAAGGCAAATTAACCCAGTTCATGATAACCAAACAGCCTAGAACGCACAGAACACAATTCACAACCATATCATTACCTTGTGGTTCACTATGGTGGGCCTCTTTAGTTCACAGTATCAAAAAATTCACAATAAATATTGTTGGTGCAACGTGAAATTTTTGGCTATTGAATCCTTTTTGCAATTTAACAAGTGGAGAAGCGAAGGAAAGTCAGGAATCTTCCTTAAGGCTGCAGATCATCATTAATCATTTCAACATTTAACACTCATAGAGGCCTAATGAAGTGAAGATGAAAGTATATAAAGGAATTAAGTATTCTCTGAAATTGTTATCGCGCAAGGTATAGGTCTAATTATTGGTTTACCTAATAATCTTTCACATACAAACCTAATGCAGCCTATCTGTGCATGCTCAATTACGAGTTTTCAAAATCAAAAGGGGAATGGTTTGTTCACCTTTCGCTTCCTGCTGCTATGTTTCTTCGAATCTTTGTCCTTCCTATCTGCAAGAACATATTTGAAAATGATATAAGCACCAAGACTATAGAATTAAGAATAACCCTCATTTACCCAAAACAATTACCCTTTTTGCTGCTAGATTTCCTGCTCGAGTGGTTTTTCCCGTGGGCAAGTTTACGGGCCCGTTCAGCATCTAGCTGAGCCCTATACTCTCGCATCATCTTGTCTTTATCTGCTTCCAATTCACCCTTTCTGATTTCTTCTTCCTAACATTTGCATCATTAGAGTCTGACATGTGTAGACATACACCTTAAATAAAGAAAACCTTGTAGAATAAAGACCAGTGTTCTGAAAACCGGACCAGACAGCGAACCGGAAAAGTGACCGGGTCACGGGTCACCGGTTCAACCGGGGTCGAACCGGTGACGTCATAATTATGCAATAAATAATAATTAATATACTATTAAATATATAAAATATGAAAATATGAAAAAACATATGTATTTCCTATATATAAATATGAAAAAAAATATGTATTTCCTATATTTGGGGGGGCCAATTTCAGATTTTTAGATTTTAAAGGGGTCAATTTCAGATTTTTAGATTTTAAAAGGTTGAATTTCATTTATTTCCAGAACCGCCCGGTTTAACCTGTTTTGACCGGTTGAACTGCGGTTCTGACCGGTTTTCAGCTCTGAACGGTTTTTTCGCATAACCGGACCGGTTTGATAGCCGGTTCCGGTTTTAACTGGTCGGACCGGCCGGTCTGGTCCGGTTTTCATAACATTGATAAAGACTATAATTGTAACAGGAGTTCAAGCCAAAAGCCCAAAAAGAACTAAACAGAGCTTTAGGATAAATCTACAGTATTGCATTGACATAGTAATTTCTAGGATTTCTGTTTGGAACTTGAAACTTCAAGGGTCAAAACAAGAATGGAAAAATTATCCTTGCAGCAGGAAAGAGAAAGAAATAACCAAATAGATTTGAACGGAGATGGAATGATTTGAAGAATGGAATAAGATGAGAAATGAATGGTAAAATCACATGCTTGATATGTTCTTAGTTCATTCCAGTCCCATCATTGGTAACTAAATGAATGATAGGGCTAATGAAATTATATTTAGAAGGGCAAAATACACTTTGTACCATTTAGGTCCCTGAACTATTAAACGTGACAAAATGTCCTTAAACTATCAAACATAACAAAATAGTCTCCCAACTTGACGGACTTTTGTCTTGCCGTTATATGTTGCTGACGTCGCACTAGGTTTGACCATTGCAATGTGGCCAACAAAAAGGTTTGTCAATTTTGTCCTAACTTGCTTTTAATAAAATGAGTTTTTTGTGTACTTATAATTCTGCTTGTTTTAACCAATAGTGTTACCATTTTATATTGACTTTACTAATTTCTTAAGGGAGATTTACTAAAACTCCTTATTATACCCAAAAAAATCCATAACAATATTTTTTTCGATTCAAAATACTCATTTCACCAACTTTTCTTTCCAAAAAATTCAATATTTAAAATTAACAAATTTATGGATTTAACTGTCCTTAGCCTTCTAGAGCAAAAATTAATCAAATGTTGTTCTATATAGAAATTTATTTATGTAGAAATTTCATATCGATAATTGATACTAATTAGTATTATAACTTTACTTTCAAAACTTTTAATCTTCTTTAAAATATTAAAAAATGTATTTTGCTTATCATATTAAAAATATATATATATATAAAAATTATTAATAATCAAAAATAAAATTCGTATTATACTATTTATCAATTAAAAAAATTAGAGAAAAAAATTTCGATAAAAAATTACTTGATCAATTCTTAAATTAATAAATAAAGGATAACTTAGAACTGATCAAGTAATTTTGTTTACCCTTCATTTATTAATTTAAGAATTGATCAAATATTTTCCTAAAATAAATTAGTAGAAAATTGACGTATTATTTTCAGCACAAAAGTTAGTAGAAGACATGCCGAAATGGTTAAAAAGTATTAAAATAATAAGCACAAAAAAGATCTATTTTATAGAAAACAAGTGAGAGCAAAATTGGCAAACTTTTTCGATTGCCACATTGCAATGGTCAAACCCAATGACACGTCTGCAACATATCACGACAAGCCAAACGTCCGTCAAGTCAAGGGACTATTTTGTTACCTTTGATACTTTAGCAACCATTTTGTCACGTTTAATAGTTCAGGGACTTAAATTGGACAAAGTGGATAATTTAGGGGTACAAAGTGTATTTTGCCCTATTTGAACCAAAATTTTTAATTTAAATATTTTCAAATGAAATTATTTTCTTAAATATATGGTTATCATGAACATTGACAAAAGAAAATGACATGTTTTGTGTATCAGGTTCAAGTTTGCGTGAGAATTGGAAACTAAGATTGTGGCTTCAATTAGAAATGGACAATATATCACATTGTTATTCTTGTATACTTTAAATAGTGTCTTAATTCTAAAGAATGTACTTCATTCGTGAACTGATCAGTTGCATAAATACTAGTACTACTTTATTATGATTTTCATAATTTAGGCTTATCAGAGGTTTCGTGGAGAGTGGAGGTATAAGTCATAAAGGCACCTTCATTCGTGAACTGATCAGTTGCATTAATACTAGTACTACTTTATCATGATTTCATAATTTAGGCTTATCAGAGGTTTCGTGGAGAGTGGAGGTATATGTCATAAAGGCACCTCAAACAACAAGGCAAGATCTTTTACACTTCAGGATAATTAAATTGCATCAACAACGGTGTCTAACAATGAGCCACTTGTTTTACCAGTCAACAAAATATAATCCTAATGATTAGAACTATTAAAAACTAGAAGATTGGAACTTATGACAAAACTAAGCCAGAATAGAGTGTGGGCAACACCATATTGATGCTGCAATATTTCTAAGTAATTAATAAATTTTCATAGAAATATCGCCGCTCGTTGAAATTGACGAATTACATTCGTTTTTTATATATATTATGTTCTGTACATTGGAATTCTTGAATATATCTTAACCCAAGGACAAATTTGTATCTAATTTAGTTCTTTTTCAATATTACATGGCCTGGGGTTTTAAACTTATTATTTTGTTTAGAAAAAGAGGAACTAACACTCTTTTTGGCTTAAGGACAGTGTTAGCGAAATGAAAAGAAAACACAAGGAAATTATTTTCCTTTTCCCACCCTTTTCCTACCAAATGTTGAGGAAAAGATTTTGTCTCGAATTAGTATTCGATTTGCTCCCTATTTTCTTTTCCTTTTCATTTCTTCTAGTAACCAAACAATGAAAAATGATTTTCCTTATGTTTTCTTTTCCTTTCTCTAGCAATTTTCTTGAACCAAACAAAGCGTAAGAGACAAGATGAAGACAATGAGAGAAAAAGGAGAGACATATTTGGTAGCTAGGAGAGTTAGCCCCAACTCATTAGAGGATACCAAGTGGGCCCTAAAAGAGAGGAAATTTGCTGCCTATCTTATGTCGACCTTGTGCTAGACAACAAGAAAAGGGGCCACTAGAAAAGGAAAAGATCCTAGCATGTTAATAAACTTCAAATTATCACTGTAATACACTTTTCTTTTCGCCATACCAACAGACTCAGTTGAACTTCACAAGTTGTTTATGACATTGAAATGTGAATCTTTACTATCAAAAATTTCAGTGCACTTTGATTCTCCACATTCTTGTATATTGGTTCTAAGAGCCTATAAATGATTAATATAACAAAGGTGGATTTAGTAATCAAGGAAGAATACAAGGAAAAACAGTCAACTACGGAACTGATTAAATAGTATCAAGAAAAATCGGGTTTCACTGAGGTTGGGATAAAGGATCAATTAGCTAGCTATAAGAAGACACGCAATCAACAATCATGAAAATAAGCAGGGACGGAGCTTTGCTGTTTTGGGGGTGAGGGGGAGCAAAAAAAAAAGGCTAAAAGTATCAAGTTTGCCCACTTCTTGGTATTAGCCCCCACAAGATTAAGACATCAATTTTGACTATTTTTTCCTACACCCGTGTAACTCAATTTTCTCTACAAATCTAAATCGGCCTTTTCTTCTTATTAAAGGAAAACCTTCTTTCTGAATGAAATAGCAATTATATTCATTTATTCTTCATATTGAGAACTTGGGAAAATTGTAATTATGGCTAAAAGACAAGCCAAGCTACTGCTGGACTCGAGATCGATTGCTAAAAGCTCGTTGAGCTCAGAGCTTTTAGCTCGGTTCTTTAATATCAAACCGAGCTTGAACAACTTTTTGTGTCCGGTACGTTTTGAAGCTCGGTTTGATTAGTAAAAAATAATTAAATATGTAAAAAAAAATCAAGCCACTCGAGCTCAACTCGTGTCCGGCACCATTAAGCTCATTTTAGGTCGACTCGATTAACAGTCAAACACAAATTTTCAAACATGATAATAATTGAAACAAGCTTGAACAACTATTTGTTCGGCTCGGCTTGACCCGTTTACAACCCTAATTGAAATCATCATCTTTACTATCAGTTCCGAGGAAGACATTGATCTAATATAATCCTTTATACTTCATCTTGAGAACTTGAGATAGTTGTAATCATCATTCTTTCTATAATTCCAAAGCTCATTTTAACTGTTGTTTTCTTATTATAGTGTTTTATTGTACTCTTATTTGCGAATTATTTTATATTATTTGCACAATAAATAACAAAACTTAACAAGAAAAGTGTATTAAATTGTTGTGCATAAAAAAATTTCTTTTCTTTTTCTTCTTTTTAATCTCTCCATCTAACTTAGCTAAGGAAATGAAAAATACTTGTTTATATTTTTTTATGGATAACCTCTTCAACTCTTTTCAGTCAACCTAATATTTTCATCTTTTGACCGTAAAACACTTCCAACATTTTCATCCAATAAATAGTTTCCATGAAGTAAAAAAGATAGAACCACGTTGCATAATTACTTTTTCTTCTTTGGAAAAGTGAACGATGAAGCACAATTTACTATCTTATATTGTAGTATCTTTTAGGCTACTTCATTATGCTTTTATTTTAAAGTAAACTTTTAATATGTGTTAATATGTATCAAAAAAACTCTGTGTTATAAAGAAAAAAGTTATGCATGAAAAAAATAAAATTATTGAGTATCTCACCCCGAACACAAGACACAATATGCTAAAACAGCATTTCGCTAAGCATTCTTATAATTAATGTTCCAATTGCTCATTAATGATCCAACCTCTATTAGACACGTGGTTTAATCTTTGTTTTCTTCTGAGCAATTTCTTCTCCATCCAATAATAAATAGAGTAATTCGGAAACATATTTCGTGATCACTTCCACTTGATCACTAATAAGCTTTTCAAAAAGTAAAGTGGTTATATCCTTAAAGATATAGGTTGAAATATGAGAGTTATCCGAATAGCACATGCCCCTTTATCTTTCAACCAGCAGTAACGATCATTTCAGTCGCCCAGCCCCAACAAATGACAAAATAACGGGTCAATGTGTTATAATTGCTAAGTGACCAAAATTGGGTAACTTTGAAATTACTTTAATATTCATTGTACATATTTTGGTAGAAAGAACTGTCATTTAAAAATTCTAACTTCATAAGACTTGGGAGAAAGACAAACAAAAGAATCACAAGGTGAAAAAGGATAAAGATTAGGGTAAAGTCTGAAATGAAAGCTGAAAGTATGTATCACCTTTTGCTTCTTTTTGTACTCCTCCCATGTAATTGTATGAGAAGTTTTAAGACTTGCCAAACGAGCAGCATGCCATTCTGGTGAATGAAATGAACCATCCACCTGCGAGTGTCCTCATCAGAAGAAGCCAACCAAGACAACGAAAAACAACAATGTTCTGGAAGTCACTCAACAATCAAGTACTATATTGAATTAAGAACAACGGTGCATAAAAGTGCTTATAATATAACATTTACCAAATATTACTCCCTTTTATGAACTGTATAATATAAAACATTTATGTTAACTGAAAAAGTTAGACGTGAAAGAACAACATATACTGTTAATATTTAATAGAAGTTCAAAAGCAGCCTTTTGATTCCTATGAGCTAATAAAATAGATCAGCTCTTCATAATATCTTCTAAAACTAGCATTAAGTGATTGTTGGCACAAGAAAATTAATTAATCAATAAGTTTAATCAATGATGTCCACAAACATATGTAATCAATATGGGAAAACAAACAACTATATTTAAGACCAATGAACCTCTTAACTCTAAATTGAAAATGTAAATTAGCAAGCACACTTGAGAGCCCGTACTTGCTGGTAGAATAACAGACAATTTAACTATAAGCAATATAATCACAATTCTCCAGCCAAATATGTGATGTTCAATTCATATCACCACACAAAGCCTAATCTTGTGGATTCTTTTTCTCCTATTCCGCTCAATCAAAATCAATCTTCTAAGGGTAAGCACATAGGTTCCGATCTTCTTTTAATACTTTGCTCGATTACCTCTTGATCCATTGCTGGTCTTACGACAATTCTGTGCAATATTGATATTACCAATTCAGGGGTCCATAATAAACCGCATAAAACTCAAAAGTGCTTCTCACTTCGCAAACCATTCTTGATTCTTGAACTAAGATCAAACAAATGATGGGTTCTTCCCAAAATTTTGTTTCACTTATGGAGGGGGCAACAGATCAAAGCTTTATTAATTTTATACTTTACAGAAAGGCTTAGACAATCTAACATCAATCAATTGGAACTTTCCCAGTAAAAAGAAAAAAAATTGAAAGAAAGAAATGGAAGGAGCTAATGTCTAAAAAATAAATGTTATGCCCAGACTAAGTAAAACTTTTGGTTTCGGATTATTAGATCCAAAAAGCAAGACAAAGAAAACCAAGATAACACCATTGATTGCAAACGTTTGATGAGATATCATCAAATTTGCAAAGTTTTTTTTGCATTAATCTGATTTCACAAAAATAGTTTGAAACAAACATAAAGTGTAACTGGTGGCACTTATGTTATAGTGCGTACAGAATTCGAAGAAATCTAACCTGTTTAAGATAAGATAAAGTTTCCAACAGACAAAATTTCCCAAAAGACAATGTTTACAAAATATGGAGGGCCACTGGCGTGCACATGCCCCCCCTTGTGCCATATAGTCGATCTGCCACAGTTATCACCTTCCTTGTGAATGATAGTCTAAGTATAAAACAATTCTCAATTTACGTTTTGCCTAATTTCCAAACTCCGTTTATACAGTTCACTTCACTTCAACTTATTCTGAATCCTTTTTTTCAGAACAACCTCTTAGCCACAACAGTACTCTTGTGACGCCCCTTTTAGTATCCGTATTCAGAAGGATGCAACACACAGCACCCCCCCAAAATGTATATAATAATGATAATAATAATAATACAGAAACAACCCAAATTTCCAATACCTAAAACCAAGAAAAAGAAAAGCCCTAAATCTACAGTCCATTAACACTAATTAGACAAATCATCCAGCGAATTCCCATGCTTCAATACAGTATAGCATCAAGAGCAATATTCATCATTTCCGTCTAAAAATTCATCTTTATTTCATAAAATTTAAATTCAAATTCCTACTCATTAAAAAAACATGAACATAAATTCATTAAAGTAAAGAGTATGAAAGGGTACGAACCATTCCGTCCTCAACCTCATCGGGCGCTCCTGAGCTCGACCCGACCCGGGATCTCTGCATCGCTTTGTACGCTTGATTTTTTCCCATTTTTATTATATATCTTTATTATTTATTTATTTATTTATCTTTGCTATAATAATGTTCAAAAACTTAGGAAGGGGAAAGGATTAACTTGGGAGGGTAAAGAAAACTATATTTGAGAATGAATGAAGAACAGAGAACCGGGTATCGCCGATTTGTGAATTAATGGAAAATTGTTGCGATAAAACTTACTTGATGGTTTTGTTCTGCGGAGTGTGAGACAGAGAGAAAGAGAGAGTTTATTGGTAGATTTATTATAATGTGGATAATAAATGAATAAAACAATTTATCAATTGTATTCATTTGCACTTGGTACAAAAAATATCTAGGTTGATACTTAAATTGATTGGAACAAATGTTACGCCACTTGTAACCTCTAATGTGATAAAAGATTGAAATTTACCGACGAGTCACCTTAGAAAGGGTTCTCTTCGCATGATCCGACTCGAGCGATTAAATTAACAATGTGAAGTGCTTCATATTTAGAAAAATGAGAAACCCCCTTTGGTAGAAATCATAGTTGATAGTCTAAAACCATTTTTATTCATCACTCATCAATTATTTCAATTACTAGTTTCTTACTCATTTTACCAAATCGGCCCCTAACGATAAATATAACCGTTAAAAATATGAACTCAATTGAACTATGCATCTTTTCACTATTTTTTATAGAAACATTTTTTTACACTTAATGTTAGGATTACTGTCCTCAAATGCTACTAGAGAATTAGTAAATATAAGGACATTATTAATTTGTAATTGTTTATTATCAATAAAAAGACAATTAGTTGTTTACTTTCGAATTGGCATTTATTTATTGTAAATCAACTATAAATCCATTAACACAAGAGTAAACTCTCTAAGGCACTAAAGGGGTTTGATCCTTGTGTACTAAAATAGTCTGCAAGTTAATGATTTTCATATGGGCGTTGGAAATCATGAAAACTTGTATGATATGAATCTTTGACAAGAAAGGTGTCCGTCAATTACTAGGAAGTAGTGAAGGATTCATATCATAGGTGCACTGATGGAGATAGTGGCACTCAGACATGACTCGCATTGATTCTGTCACATGGGTTTTCACTCTTTGACAGTCAATGACAGAATTGATTAATTGTAATAGGTGTGTCTGAACTTTAGACTCGAGGAATCGAGTTGAAGATATGCTTGTGACATTAGGTTCGTCATTAGAGTAGTTAGGCTCAATTTACCCTTTGGTGGGGTCAACCTCGAACTGCAATCTAATGGGCAAGTAGTAGTCTTAACTGATATCCAAGATGGGATTTGTTCCCTCGTAAGTGAACGAGGAATTATCCTATGCATTTATAAGTAAGCTAGATCCTAAAGTCTTTGGCCAAAGCATGAAATGATCTGAGCTTGTTATAAATCAAACTTAGTGAGTTTGACTAAAAACCATGACTCTCACTTGATCGGGATAAGGAAACGAAGAGTTTATATTCACACGGCATTTACAAAGGAAAGGTTAATAATGATCTAATCATTTCATCTTATTTGGGTTAAAATATGGACCACTTGACTGGCTAGGTGGGACCCATATTCAATGGAATCCTCTCATTGCCAAATATAGATGAACCTAAAGAGTCACGTTTAAAAAGGAAAAATTTGATGAAAAAATGGAATATTTCTTGTGGAAAAATTTTAAGTATTGGATAGTTAAAATTAAATAAATAGAATTAATTCTTTGAATAAATAAGTTAATTTATTTACGATTTAATTAATAATATTTCTTGCAGAAATAAAATTAATTAAATGGGTTATCTATTATTTAATTGAATTAATTAATTGGATTAAGTTAATTAATTAATTAATAGAATAAACTAAGCACAAAATTAATACACCATGTGGCACAATAAGCCCTAAAAGGGGCGGCCACTAGGAGTAATTAATGGGCTTAGTTTGAGTCCAAAGCAATGACATAAGTGATATAAATATCACATTAGTCAAAAGCCTAGGTCATAAGTTGTATTACAAACACCACAAGAAAAATTCCTCTCCCCTTTCTCTCTCCTAGCCGTCGCCCACTGTAGAAGAAGGAGGAAGTTTTTTTTTCATCAAGTTATTCCGGCGAGACGATTTAGCGGCAGCACACTTGGACTGCTTGGATCAAATATTTTTCAGCCGAAGATTTTTCACGAAGAATTAAAGAAGTCAAATTCGTAGGATTTGTTAACCACTTCGCGACAACAGGTAATTATGTTAAATCCCTATCGTTCATACGTGTGAATTAATCCCGGGATTGATCCGGTTATGGGGAAAAACCATAAAAATTTTAAATTCTGTTTTCCGTTGCGTTTGGTGATTTTTTCCCAACAATGGTATCAGTGCCAAATCCATGGGGTTT
Source organism: Buddleja alternifolia (assembly GCA_019426215.1). Lineage (NCBI taxonomy): Eukaryota > Viridiplantae > Streptophyta > Magnoliopsida > Lamiales > Scrophulariaceae > Buddleja > Buddleja alternifolia. Next base: position 2,838,720 of record CM033398.1, on the reverse strand, counting down.
GGCGTATGTAATTTATGAGTAATTATGTGTTGAAGAAGCATGTTTTACAGTATTTTGTCGATGCATAATTAGATATGTAGATTTCACGTTTTTCATGTTCTTGAGGATTATGTTTATTTTTCGTTCGTTAGAATTTAATTAAAATTGAATTCTATGTAAATTTTGTGATGGAAAATAAAAACCCAAATTTTCAGCAGGCTACCCGTCGCCGGAGGGGTGACGCCGTTGGCATTACACGTGGCTATGCGTGCACAGCCAGATGGGCTAGCACATTTTCTTGGCTCCTTGCTGTGCGAGCCCATCTTTCTCGGCTCCTCGCTGTGCGAGTCCATCTTTCAATTGTTAAACTGATAGAAAGTCAGTGGGTTGAACTTAAATTATTCATAAATCAATATTATCGATAATAGATTGAGATTTGATGAATAATGGACAAACACATTGAATCATCCATTTGATGGGTTGATGTTGAACATCACTTAAATGGATTGATTAGGCCAAATACCAGCAAAAGGTTGCAACCTATTAATCTAGTTAAAGAACTCAATTACCACTACGAAGCCTTCCAACAATGACTTTCGAATTCCACAGTAGGAGTGTGGATTTTTGAAAAATGTAGTGGGAGCCAAATTTATTTTTAAAGCCCCTAAAATTAATTAGGAACAACAATTACACGAAAACTAATAAGTCTTTTTACTTTTATGCAGTTATTTTCTTATTATCTTTCTCACCATGACTATCAACCCATTATCTGTACTACTTGAAAAGAACACTTTGACTAGTCCTAACTATGTCGACTGGCTCCGCAACTTGAGGATAGTCCTCAACATGGAGTCACTGGGGTACGTTGTTAGGAATTTCATATTAGATGTTTTGATGATGACAAGATAGGATTTTATGTTAGACCCCAGAATATAATGGAAGTTTATGTTTCATAGATCAATTGTATAAGCGTTTGAAAGTATGTAATTTTGTTAGGCTTGTAATTTTTATCTTTGTAGATTTTATACTAAGTATTAGATAACGAATCGCTAATAGAATTCTAGGTGAGTCTATTAGAGATGAAGTTGAAGATCAACATTTGAAGTCAAACGAAGATGAAGTTTTATCCTTAGCGTATGTCAAACGCTAAAGGACTATTTCAGGATTCATGGATCAAGCGCTCAAAGCACTCTAGTGATCAGTATCAGATTCACCTAAAATAAATCCTCAAGTCATGAAGGACTTAAATGCAATCATTCAACGGACATTTATTTCCAACGGAAAATAAATTCAAATGCATTAAATGCTTGATAAGAGCATTAAATGTGATAAGCTATTATGACTTGTGGACAAGCCACCTTTTGACTAGATTGTCAGAAATTCAGAGTTTATAGCTGCTCCCGTCCAATCGAAACTAGCAAGATTTTAGGAATGTCAGAGAAAAGGTAGAATCACGCGCCGCGTGAAAGGCACGCTCCTACATGTGTCCAACGGACATAATTCCAAGAAATTGCCTATAAATACCACACTCCAGCAAACCCTAAATATAGAGAGACATACATACATGCACAAGAAAACTTTGCTGAAATTCTGTTTCAAAGAAAAAGCTTAGAAACTCCATAGCCAAAATTCTTCAAGCTTTTTACATACATTCCACGCAGTTAGAAATATCTCAAACATCTTCCAAAGAAGAAACCTAAACTCTTACTGAGATATTCCAAGTTGGTTGATCTTTCCAAAAACAAACAAACCCTTGTGATAAAACCCTCAACCTTTCATCTGAGTGAGAAAGTTGTTGAAACCCCTTACAGGCAGTATTTCTGAGTGAGAGAAGCTTGTAGAAGAAGATCTTCATTGGTGCTGAAATCTGTGTGATCAAGGAGTTTGAGATCATTTTCACCTATTTACTACCTTGTAGAAGATTCTGTGTGATTCTTTGATAATCAACTTAGTAAATTCCATCTAAGTGAAAAATGAGAAGAAGGACGTGGCTGAGATTATATCACCCAGTGAACCTTATATATCTTGTGTCATTTACTTTCATTATTGTCTTGTTTTATATTATTTTATCTATTCTAAAAAAGACAAGCTAAATCTGCTAAGCGACTATTTAACCAAGACGAACGCTAAAGCTTTAAAATCATTTCCATTGTGCTAACCCTGATTAAGCGATTTAAGTGTTACCCTACTTTGGTAAATTGCTAAAATCACTAAGTCTAAGTTATCTTTATTGAAGCGTCTGACCCAAGCGCTCAGCTTCCTAAGCGTTCTATTCTTTAAAAGTGATACGAAATTTTTGAAGTCGAAAAAGACTTTAGGGTCTATTCAACCACCCCCCCCTTCTAAACCCTTTCGTATGCCACTTGGGACCACCAAGTGGTATCAAAACGGTTGAAGTAGAAACCTAAGCGTTTCCGAGCATAAATGCTTGGTTAGATCCATTTTCTAAAAACTTCGTCGCTTTAAAATTTTCTCTTAAACATCTCATTATGGCTTTTAACAAAATGCCTAAGTTGGTAGAATCAAACTATGATTCTTGAAAACTTAGAGCATTCGCTTATTTATGTTCTTGCGATAATGAAATGTGTGATATAATTTCAGATGGTCTCATTAAGATCATGAAAGTGATAACTCGAGCACCTGAAACTGATGAAGCAACTCAAGATGGATATGTCGAGAAACCCATGTTAGAATGGACGCCAGATGATCGGAAAAGAGCAAATCTAGATAATGTTGGACGAAGTGCACTTTACTCAGCGTTAGGAGACAATGATGCATTGTTCAACAAGATCAAGCAATGTAAGACTTCCAAAAAAATATGGGATAAGTTGGCTATCGTGTGTGAAGGTTCAACACAAATGAAGGAGAACAAGCTCTCCATAGCCATGCAAATATTTGAGCATTTTAAGATGCAGACCAATGAGACGCTAGAACAATTGGACGCAAGGTTTACTTTGCTCATTACAGAGTTAGCGTCATTAGACAAAGAGTTGACCAACAAGGAAATGGTCAATAAGATTTTCAGAAGTCTTCCAAGCAAGTATTTGATTAAGACTGTTGCTATGAGAGAATCGCAGACCTTGGAGACTCTTACTCCAGAACATGTATTTTCAGAATTAAAGGCATTTGAGTTCGAATTAGGTGAAGTCAGCGACACATCGACTTCAGCAACTGAATCAGGAGCATTAATCGCTACCACCAAAAGCAAGGGTAAAACGATTAGTGAGGTGAAAGTGACAAAATCAAATGAGGAAAAAGAGATGGCTTTATTGGTCAAGAAATTTCTAAGATATGAAAAGAGAAATCCCATTGGACAAACCTCATTCCAAATCCTTCCCCTAGCACCAGCGCCTCAGTATCAAGTGCCAGTATATTCTTCACCTCAACCAGTAGCGCCAGTTCCTTATCAAGTGCCTATAGCTCCAACTCAGAATCTCTCAGCGCCAGTTGTTTCAAAGCGATTAACCACTGAACAGAAAATGAAAACTAATTCTTGTTATAATTGCAGGAAACCAGGGCACTACCAGGTAAATTGTTCTTATCCAAATGTGTCTAAGCCCACAAGGCAAGACTATGCAGATAGAAACCAATTCAGGAGCAACCTTCGTCAACAAGGTTTGCTAGCGGAATCTGAACCATTCTCCGCACCTGAAGAGGATTTGGAATCATCAGATGAAAGTAGTGATGATGAGCCAAAAAGCGACTCAGCGTTGATTTGTCTTATGGCAAGAGATGATGAAGCGTCTGACAATTCGCTACCAGAGGTAACCACTGAATTATCTCATCCTCTTTCTTATGATGAACTACTTGACAAAGTTAATGAATATTATAAAGATTGTCAAGATGCCGTCAAAATATATCAAAATCACTTCGCTATTATCTCATCACTCACAAGTGATAAAGTAACACTCAAAGCAGAGTTGCAAGTTCAGCAACAATGCATTGAGAAGAACCAATCGCTTGAAAGTGAGATTACTCAATTGAAAAGCGATCTTGATATAATAGTCAAGAGAGAAGCTGATCTGATCGCTAGACTTGCCAAATCAGAGCAACTCGTCTCATCATTATCCAAAGTGTCAAGAAACCTAGATAATGTGACTGTGGTAACCAGACTTTTTGGTGAAAAGACTGGTTTAGGGTGTGATAAATTTGGTCAAAAATCAAAAGCGTCTAACGTTACGGCAACCAACCATGGAAAAAGTGTATTCTTTGTTGAGAAGAGTTCAAACAGTCAAACGCTGAATAAACCCAAGAACAATGGTAAGAGGCCAAATGAGAAGGTCAATACCAACTCAGGCAATAAGGAGAAGACGAAAGTAAATGATTCACGGAAGAAGGTTCATCCAAACGCTCAAAAGGCTAAGGATAAACCATCTACAAGTAAATCAAACGCTAAGCGTCAATCGCCAAAAGCGACTCCTAAGCCAGCGCCAAGGAAATACCAGAGTCAATATCCAAGATAGTCAAGATCATATTATCAATACTATGATGATTATGATTATGACTATGACTATGATTATTATTATAATCGAGGATATTACTACACACCCAAAAAGCACACACAACACAATGTGAAACCCAAGAAGGCCAGTATTCCTACAATGAAGACTAGGCAAATATGGGTTCCTAAAGTTTTAATTCAAACCAAAGTCACTAACAATGAAGGACCCAAGACAACATGGGTACCTAAGAAGAATTAGAACTGTCCTTTAATGTAGATACCTAGAGCCAACACCGATCCCTCAGTATGGTATTTTGATAGTGGATCGTCAAGACACATGACGGGTTCCAAAGATCTTCTAGTCAACTATCAAGCTACCAACGGTCCTCAAGTTATATTGGGTGATAACTCCAAAGGTAAAACCAAAGGTATAGGTATTATCCATAGGGGGAATATCATGATTAGTGATGTGTATTATGTTGAGGGTCTTAAGCATAATCTGTTGAGTATTAGTCAATTTTGTGATAAAGGCTTTGAAGTAAAATTCTCAAGTGACTACTACTATGTTAACGACGCTACGACTAAGTCTACTAAATTAAGAGGAAAAAGAACAAACAATGTGTATTTAGTGGATTAGGATTCTACAATTGATAACAACCCCACATGTTTTGTTGCTAAAAGTCAAAATGAATTGGGTTGGTTATGGCATAGAAAAATGAATCACCTCAACTTTAAGGCAATCTCTATGTTAATATCGCTAAATCTAGTAGAAGGATTACCTAAGGGTTCCTTTCAGAAAAATCGCTTATGTGATGCATGTCAAATGGGTAAACAAGTTAAATCATCTTTTAAGAAGAAATCATGCCTATCTACTTCTAGAGTTCTTGAACTATTGCATTTAGATTTGTTTGGTCCTATTCAAATCATGAGTGTTAGTGGTAAAAAGTACTCGCTAGTAATAGTTGATGATTTCTCTCGCTATACATGGGTAGAATTCCTAGCGACCAAAGATGAAACTAGTGTCAAGCTCACATCTCTAATTCGTCAATTGCAAACTTATAAAGATTGAAAGGTGACGAGAATTAGAAGCGATAGAGGAACTGAATTTACTAACCAATTTGTCGAGAAATTTTGTATAGATTTTGGAATACTTCATGAGTACTCTGCTCCTAGAACACCTCAACAGAATGGAGTTGCCGAGCGACGGAATAGAACGCTTAAAGAAGCTGCTAGGACGATGCTTGCAGAGTCTAAGCTGCCTCAAAGGTTTTGGGCCGAAGCTATCAATACCGCTTGCTACACTCAGAACCGGTGTATGATCAACAAGCAACATGAGAAGACTCCATATGAGCTATGGAAGGGACGTAAGCCTAACGTTTCATATTTTCATGTATTTGGTTCAAAATGTTTCATTCATAACAATGGATCCCACAGCCTAAAGATGTTTGATCCTAAAGAGGATGAGGGAATCTTTCTAGTTTATGCCAAGAATGGAAAGAGTTTTTGCATCCTAAATAAGATCAAATCGAAGGTTGAAGAATCCATTCTTGTTGTGTTTGATGATGCTAACCAAGAACCGAGTAAGGTTAATCCTGATGATGTAGGAATTGAAGATCTTGCCGAACAAGCGTCACAAATCAATCTTAGTGATTATAGTGATGATGATGAGGATGATGAGATCTTTGTGCCTATTCTCAAAGTTACTCGTGAGGTTACAAATGAGAATATTGTCAGAATTGCTGATGATCATGAAGAGAATGATCATCAAGAGGATATTGGAACTGTGAATGATGTAGCGGCTGCACCAGGGACTAATGAGAATCAAGCGATTGATAATCAAGAGTTTCTCAACCCATTTCAACCAGACCGTAAATGGCTTAGAGACCATCCATCAGAGTTAATAATTGGAGATATTGGAGCACCTATTAGAACTAGGTCCGCTACAATCAATGAGGCCATGTTCGCAAGCTTCCTATCTCAAATGGAACCAAAGAAAGTGGATGAAGCGCTCAGTGATTCAAGTTGGGTAGAAGCAATGCAAGAGGAGCTTAACCAATTTGAGAGAAGCAAGGTTTGGACGCTAGTACCAAGACCAACTCACCAAGGGGTTATTGGCACTAGATGGGTTTTTAGGAACAAGATGGATGAAGATGGCATTTTTATAAGAAACAAAGCCAGATTAGTTGCTCAGGGGTATTATCAAGAAGAGGGTATTGATTTTGATGAAACGTATGCCCCAGTAGCCCGTCTTAAAGCGATTAGGATGCTCCTAGCATTTTCTGCATTCAACAAGTTCACAGTATACTAAATGGACGTGAAGAGTGCATTCCTGAATGGTAAACTCCAAGAAGAAGTCTATGTGGAGCAACCTCCAGGATTCATCAAGAACCATGGCAAAAGTATGGTCTACAAGTTGGATAAGGCACTCTATGTCCTTAAACAAGCACCAAGAGCATGGTATGACACTCTCTCTATCTTCCTTATAGGTAAAGGCTTTTCAAAAGGCAGCGTTGATACAACGTTATTTAAAATTACCCATAATGAAAATATTCTCTTAGTCCAAATTTATGTTGATGATATTATATTTGGTTCTACTAACAAGCGATTGTGTGAGAAATTTTCGAAAATGATGCAAGATCAATTTGAAATGAGCATGATGGGTGAATTAACTTTCTTCTTAGAATTACAAGTTAAACAACTTCCAAATGGCATATTTATAAACCAAACTAAATATACAAGAGATATGATTAAGAAATTTGGTATGGAAAATGCATCATCTTCAAAAATTCCAATGAGCCAAACGCTTAAATTAGATAAAGATGAAAGTGGGAAGAAAATTGATATCACTAACTATAGAGGTATGATTGGATCACTTCTTTGTCTTACCGCTAGTATACCCGATATTATGTTTTTGGTATGCATGTGTGCACGCTTTCAAGCTGATCCTAGAGAATCACACTTAAATGCTACCAAGAGAATCCTTAAATACCTAAAAGGCACACAGAATGTGGGCTTATGGTAAACAAGGGACTCTCCTTTTGAACTAATTGGTTATTCAGACGCAGATTTTGCAGGATGCAAAATAGATAGAAAGAGCACTAGTGGTACATGTCAATATCTAGGTGATAAACTAATTTCGTGGCATAGTAAGAAACAAAAATCCATAGCGACTTCTACCGCTGAAGCAGAGTACGTAGCCGTTGGGAGCTGTTGTGCACAAATCCTTTGGAAGAGGCAACAACTTAGAGATTATGGAACAATCCTAGGTCCTACCCCAATCCATTGTGATAACCAAAGCACTTTAGCTATGACACAAAATCCTGTCCTTCACTCTAGAACCAAACACATTGACATTCGATACCATTTCTTGCGTGACCATGTTCAAAAGAAAGATATCTCCATGCACTTCATTGGTACTGACAAACAATTGACAGATATCTTCACCAAAGTGCTCAACGAACAACGCTTTCTCACTTTAAGAAGTGAATTAGGTATGAGTGATTTAAACGCTTAAATCATAAAGCATCATATTTTGTAGACATATATTTTAGGGGGAATCCACTTTATGTTTATGTCTAAATCGTTTTTAACATTGAAATGAGTCATCAATTTTAGGGGGAACCATAAAATTGTACTTGTCTTAACTTATAAGCGACTGTGATAAAAAATGACTTCAAAAATTTGTGCATTGATCACTAGCGCTTATCTATTATGCATGACAAAACCAATCTCTAATAAAATTGAATAAAAATATCTTATCAAAACCGAGTGACTTTATCAAAAAGACTTTAGCGTTAAAAAGATTCCCACTTTAACGCCAAGTGATTTTTTTAAAATTCATGCATAGTTTTCATCGCTAAAAGTAGCGTGTGGATAAGTCCAAAAGATTAGATTTGGCAACTGCCCACACGTGCTTATCAAATCAAACTGACGGTTAATGATTCCTAGTTAAAAAACTAGGCGGTTCAGTAACTGCACCTATCTGAGTACGTGTCAGTGTACTATCAGGCGCGTGCATTTCACGCTGAAAATTTCAAAAATTTTCAAACGTTTTGAAAAGTAACTGCGGATTTCAAAAATTTTCAAACGTTTTGAAAAGTAACTGCGGATTTCAAACTTTTAGACTTCACAGTTGTTACCATATTTACCGCACCTTTTGACCGTATTTATGTGTAAACGGCTCAGATTTAATTTTTGTTCATTTCAAAATTCACTTCTGTGCACGTGTCATTCATCTACTAGTTGAGGAGTTATTTTTGCCTCCTATTTAAACCCTTCACAACCTTTACAATAAACTTTTATCACTCCCAAATTTCTCTACTACAAAAGTTCTTTCTCTCTAAAGGCAAACAACATACCTTTTCTCTCCTCAACCGAAGCTTTTTCAGTTCTTCAATGGCACCCAAATCTTCAAAATCTGCTGCCGAAAAATCTTCCCAATCAAAGAAACCAGTCACGGTTAACGCCGGTTTTTTTGTTAACTGGGACTATCTATTTGATAACCAGAACTTCCCTCTTAGGACTGTTCTTCCACTCGTCCAGGAGTCTGGTTTGCGTGATATGATAACTACCATTTTCAACATCTATGAAGAAGAAAACCTTTTCTTTTTCAAAAATGCAAAAATCTCCGACGATGGAAACTCCATTTCCTGCGTCTTTCCCTTTGCTCGTGAGACCTTTGTCCTCACTCCTGATCTTATTTCATCTTTACTTGTTTTGCCAAATGATGGTGGCGAAGTTGAAAATGTCACTCTGGGTGATGCTACCAAGGTCTGGGCGTTGATCAAGAAGGATGAAGTTAAAGCTGCCTACGAACCTAACTTCAAGAAAAATGACATGAAGGGCGAGTATGTCATTCTTCCTGACATATGCACAAAGATGATCGAATGCAGAAATGGAAGCTTCGATAAAGTCTCAAACATTCAGTACAAGATGATGGTGGCCATTCTGACTAAACTGAAGATAAATTGGTCGCTTTACCTTTTTAATCGCTTCAAAGCAGCGATGGTCAAGTCGGTAAATCCCAAGCCTTACGGGATTGTTTTAAGTCGAATTCTTAGCGCCAGCGGTCTCACCAACACCGCTGGAAAGAAGGTCCCAGCGCTAAAGTTTTATGGAAAGAAGATGATCAGCGAGCTGCTCAAGCCAAGGAAATGAGGTGGTGCAGCGGTTCCCAAAGAAGAGCGTGAGCGACTTATTACCGAAGGAGCTGTTCACAGCGATGATGAAGAGCAAGCGTCTTCGTCTTCATCATCATCTTCATCGGAAGAAGCAGTGGTGGTCAAGCGACCTAAAAGAAAAATCACCTTGAAAGTCGCTGAGCCATCAAAGCCAGCAAAGAAGCAGAAGCAGAAGCTGGAGCCCAAGAAGAAACAAAAGTCTCCTTCTCCTTGTCCCAAATCACCCTCTCCCCCACCTGTCTTCATCATCTCTCCAGAAGAGGACGAAGAGGTAGAAGAAGTACCGCTAGCCCGAAGGCGTACTCCTTCATCCACTCCAGCTGCATCAACAAGCGTTCCAGCAGAGCCAGTGCTTGAAGAACCAGCGAGTGTTTCACCTCCTTCTGACCCTATTCCTGAAATCAGCTCAGATCCTAAAGTTGATGCTCAATCTGAGAGGCTTTCTCATGTTCGGGATAAGTACTTGTGCTAAGCAAAGTAGTTTATCCTTTCCTCGTTAGTTTCTAAGTCCCTAACTCTAGGATAAAACCTTTTTTAGCGGAGTGTGAAGCAAATATTCAAACTGTTCTCAACACTCTTGAGGATTTGCATATTCCCATCCGTGCTGATCCAATTACTTCCTTTCTCGATTTAGATCCAGAAGAAGTTGTTCCAGAGCCTGAGAAAATTGTACCAAACGTAGAAACAGATCAAGCAACTGCGTCAGTCGATGATAGTCCTCAGGGTAAGCGTTTTAGTCTTCTATTTGTAATTTCTACTTAGTAGAAATTTTGCTCGCTTTTCTCAAACGCTTGCTTGTATCAGCTCAAAAAGCACCAGACGCTGATGCACCTCCATCTTTAGAGGTTCCCATTGAAGTAGATGTTGATCTGGAAACTGTTGTGGATATAGCTAAAGAAGTAGCTCAAGTCCTTCCTGACACTGAAACATCTCTAGTCAGTGAAGCGACTCTACACGCTGAGCGGTCGATAGAAGTGGCCCCTATTCCAACAGAAGAAATTGTCTTTGTTCCTACTCCAACTGGATCTCCTCCTCATGACATCGATTTCTTTCCTCGCGGATTTTCTGCTGAAGTTGAATTTTATTATGTCGCTAGAGAACGGGACACCCAGACCCTTGCTGAATCGGAGATAACTTTTCAAGATACTCTTCATAATCCTCGTCTCTCCAACACAGAAAAACTTCACTTCTTTGAAAGACTTACAGACCTTGATCTCTACACACTGGAGCGTCTTCAATCTCGATTGGAATATATTCGAAGACCAGCGATCAACAAAACAGATTTTGACCAAGCACGTTTTAATTTCACCGGTCGCTCTGATGAGCCCTTTTATCCTCTTCGGTCAAACAAAATTGTTATCAAAAATCCCCACATGGGCGATTGGCTTAAAAACCCCGATGAAGAGGAGCTCAACAGGATTGGATATTCGGTTCTTCCATCAGTTGTCAAATCTCCTCAGAATGCTCTTTCTCCTAATCCACTCAAGCTTTGGAAAGGAAAAGGACCGATTGTTGTTGAGCGTCCAAATCCAATTAACTTGTGGATAGAAGATGAAGCCCGTGAATACCTTGAAAGATTATGGGCTGAGGATTACGATGAAGAAACTGAACGTTTTGAGAAATTCCTTGCCGCCAGAAAAGATCAGAAGAAAGCTAACAAGTTTGGCAAGCGATGGATGATGGATATAGCCAGATGGGCTGAAAAGTTCGTTTTACACTTCTACACTCTTGAAGAACTTGTGAGATATCCATTCTTATTTGAATTTGGAATCGAATACAGACGCCAAGGGTTTGCTACCTTTTTACTTCAACAACGTCAACATATTGTCAGAAATGTTAGCAATCTACCAGTTTACATGCAACCTATCAAGAGCTACATCCGCCAACAGCTAGCCTTATTCAGTCAAGGCGGACGATATGTGTTTCACCGCCAACAGCTCATCTTTCCAGATTTGAAAAAAGAAGCCTCCACCAGTAAACAACCGCTTCTTCTAGGACAAAGTGAAGTTCGTGTCAATGTTGCAGATGAGCACGCTGAGTTTGCTGAATTCTACCGAGACAGAAAAGCAGTGATAAAAAATGCACAAGCGCTGGATATCACTTTCAACCACTATTCAGGGCTAAGCGACTTCCAAGGATACAATCTTCACCCTGTGCTCTTTTGTCAACAGAACATTCAAGTGGCCAAGATGATATCGCTGATCAGGCTAGTGGACCAAGAAGCAGCTCAAGCGCTAATGCCATTTATTTTGGACTTCTACAACTCTTATACTTTAGGAGTTGATCTGCAGGAAAGAGTGCAACTTGAACTAAGCAATGAAGAGTGCGAAGACGCTATATTCTTTATTCCGCAGACCAACCTGATAAGTCCAAGGCATGTGATGGAAGTGATTGGCCCACTCTGGGTCATTGTTATTAAAAACCCTTCTCCTTCCGTCAAGATCGTTGAACTAGAAGAGGATCAAACTCCTGCTACGGAAATCGCTCAACCCACATACGCTGAAATACAAATAGAAGTTGCCCCCAGCGATCCAGCAGTCGAGGTTCCTCTTGTTGAACAAAGAGTTCAGATTGAGGCAGCTACTCAATCTCTTGTCTCTGCGATAGAAGAAGTTCATGCTGAAATTGCTGAAGAACCTGAAGAGCCATTTATCAGAGATAAAACCAAAGGCAAGGCTGCAGTTTCTAGCTCTTATGGACTTATTCCGTCTCCTAAGCACTCCTCCTCGGACTCAGACTTGGACAGTGATCTAGATGCTCGAGATTTCAGACAAGCAGTGCGGAACTCACTTAACAACATTGAGGGTTCTTGCTCAAAGATTTTGGATACAGCTGATAGGCAAATCCGAATTATTTTTGACACTCGAAGCAGTGATATTTCAAACGCTGCTACAAAGAGCACAATCGCAGTCATGGATACCATATCACTGCTGATCACTTCGCTTTCAGAAGAATTCAACCGGACGCTTGCGCAGAATGCTTCAGCTGATACTGAGCGACACAATACTTCCGATCAAGCCTCTCAAAGTATCGCTGAACAAGTTACCCTTTTGATTGAAGAAGTCAGGCTTATACGCCGCGATATTGCTGACTTGAAGACATACTTTGCTAATGTCAAGAAGAGGGAAGATAAAGAAAAGTCCAAGGTAATATCTAAAACAGATATTAAACACTGGCGATCAATGTTTGATGAAATAGTGAGCATAAATAAGATGCTAACTAAAAAGAGAAAGCCAAGATATTATCTAGGAAGGTACTTGCTTCTGAACTTGGACGTCGAATTTTCGGAGGGTATGGGTTTTCATCCTTATGCCGGACCGCTTAGACGACCTATCAACTGGAAACCATCCAACGATAGAAGACAAGACATCTATTATGACTAAAAATTCGTGAACTTGGTATTTCTCTAAGGGAATGGGTGGACAGGCTGAAGGAACTGAATGAAAGCACTAGACAACGAAGGCATGACTATGATGAACTCCAACATACCACCATGACAGACGTTGATCGACTCCTTATGGAATTAGCAAATGAAATCTACCAAGGAGTAGAAAGCACAAAGCGACAGAAAAAATGAATGCTTTATATTTTTCTTATCTCTTTTATTTCTGTTATCGCTTTCAATTATCTTATACAGTATAAATCATGTAGCTTATCTTTCTATATAAATGAATGATTTATCGCTGAAACAACTTGTTGAGGCTAATCTAACATTAGCTAACTTTACTATCTTTCCAAACGCTAACTTATATTTATTTGGCCTTTTCTTTGAACTCTTAATCTATAAAAGAGTTATAAGAATTAAAGTCTTGACATCATCAAAAAGAGGGAAATTGTTAGGAATTTCATGTTAGATGTTTTGATGATGACAAGATAGGATTTTATGTTAGACCCCAAAATATAATGGAAGTTTATGTTTCATAGATCAATTGTATAAGCGTTTGAAAGTATGTAATTTTGTTAGGCTTGTAATTTTTATCTTTGTAGATTTTAGACTAAGTATTAGATACCGAATCGCTAATAGAATTCTAAGTGAGTCTATTAGAGATGAAGTTGAAGATCAGCATCTGAAGTCAAATGAAGATGAAGTTTTATCCTTATCGTCTGTCAAACGCTAAAGGACTATTTCAGGATTTATGGATCAAGCGCTCAAAGCACTTTAGCGATCAGTATCAGATTCACCTGAAATAAATCCTCAAGTCATGAAGGACTTAAATGCAATCATTCAACGGACATTTATTTCCAACGGGAAATAAATTCAAATGCATTAAATGCTTGATAAGAGCATTAAATGTGATAAGCTATTATGTCTTGTGGACAAGCCACCTTTTGAATAGACTGTCAGAAATTCAGAGTTTATAGTTGCTCCCGTCCAATCAGAACCACAAGATTTTAGGAATGTTAGAGAAAAGGTAGAATCACACGCCGCGTGAAAGACAAGCTCCTACATGTGTCCAACGGACATAATTCCAAGAAATTGCCTATAAATACCTCACTCCAGCAAACCCTAAATATAGAGAGACATACGTACATGCACAAGAAAACTTTGCTGAAATTCTCTTTCAAAGAAAAAGCTTAGAAACTCCATAGCCAAAATTCTTTAAGATTTTTACATACATCCCACGCAGTCACAAAAATCTCAAACATCTTCCAAAGAAGAAACCTAAACTCTTACTGAGATATTCCATGTTGTTTGATCTTTCCAAAAACAAACAAACCCTTGTGATAAAACCCTCAACCTTTCATCTGAGTGAGAAAGTTGTTGAAACCCCTTATAGGCAGTATTTCTGAGTGAGAGAAGCTTGTAGAAGAAGATCTTCATTGGTGCTGAAATCTGTGTTATCAAGGAGCCCGAGATCATTTTCACCTATTTTCTAACTTGTAGAAGATTCTGTGTGATTCTTTGATAATCAACTTAGTAAATTCCCTTCAAGTGAAAAAGGAGAAGAAGGACGTAGCTGGGATTACATCACCCAGTGAACCTTATATATCTTGTGTCATTTACTTTCATTATTGTCTTGTTTTATATTATTTTATCTATTCTGAAAAGGACAAGCTAAATCTACTAAGCGACTATTTAACCAAAATGAACGCTAAAGCTTTAAAATCATTTCCGCTGTGCTAACTTTGATTAAGCGATCTAAGCGTTACCCTGCTTTGGTAAATTGCTAAAATCACTAAGTCTAAGTTATCTTTACTGAAGCGTCTGACCCAAGCGCTCAGCTTCCTAAGCGTTCTAATCTTTAAAAGTGATACGAAATTTTTGAAGTCGAAAAAGACTTCAGGGTCTATTCAACCCCCTCCCCCTTCTAGACCCTTTCGTATGCCACTTGGGACCACCATACGTATTGGATACTGATATCCTAGCTCCGTCTGCAAAGACGCGTGCTAATGAGGAGGAAGTTACGGCTCATGAGAAATGGGTCAAAGACGACATCCGGGTTCATGGGTACATGCTGGGTTTAATGAAAAATGAGTTGCAGAGGTCCCATGACAAAATGGTGTCGGCGAGGGCTATTTTGGCACACCTGGTGGAGCTCTATGGTGAGCACAATTGCACTGCTCGGTATGAGATATCAAAAGAGCTCTTTGGAGCCAAGATGAAGGAAGGTGAAAAGGTTGGGGACCATGTATTAAAACTGATTTCGAAAATTGAGAGGTTAGAGGCCCTCGACTTCAACATAGACCCGCAACTTCAAACTGACCTAATCTTGTAGTCACTTCCAGACTCCTTTTCCCAATTCATGGTGAACTTCAACTGTAATGAGATAGAGTGCAATTTAGCTGGGTTGACGAACGAGCTGAATACTACTCAATCTTAAATGAAGCCAAAGGGAGAAGAGGCGAGCTTGGTCATCACTTCTAAGCCTAAAAACAACAACAAGAAGAAGACTAAGAAAGCTAATAGCACTCCGGGTCCACATGCTAAGATAGACAAAGGAAAGGGTAAAGCTCATAAAGTGATGAAGAGCAAAGGACCAAAGGAAATGGATAGGTGTCTTCACTGCGGTGAGCTATGCCACTGGAGGAGGAAGTGTCCAAACTTTGGCAAAGGTGCACCAGGTATGGAACTATTTATTTTAGAAACCAATTGTTCTATAACAGTATTTTCCACTTCGTGGATACTTGATTCTGGAGCTAGTGCTCACGTTTGTGTAAAGAATCAGGATCTACCGCGAAGTAGAAAGCTGGAGCATGGAGAGGTGCTGATCAGTGTAGGAAGCGGGTAGAGTGTCGCGGCTTCTCGCATTGGATCAACTTCTTTATGTTTATCATCGGGACATGTTTTAATTTTAGAGGATGTTTTATTTTTTCCCAATGGGCTTAAGAACATTATATCTATTCCTATGTTGGTTAGGAACGACTATGTTTTTAATTTCATTGACAGTACTTGCAGCATTTTATTTCATAATAATATTGTTGGCACTGCTACTTTAGTCAATGGCCTCTATTATTTAAATATGCAAAATGAGTGTGTTGCAAATGTTGTCTCAAATAAGTGTGGTAGGCAAAGTGCTAACTTGAGTTTAAAGTGGCATCTAAGACTAGGCTATGCTGGCAAGCGAAAGATACACAAAATGGAGAAAAATGGTTTAATTGAACCATTGGGATTGGATCCCTATCCAACTTGTGAATCTTACCTAAAAGGCAAAATGGTTAGATCTCCCTTCACCAAGACTTTTGAAAGAGCCACTGAAGTATTAGGACTTGTGCATACCGACGTTTGCGGACCACTTGGAGAAATGGGTCGTCGAGGTTTTCACTATTTCATTATTTTCGCTGATGACCATTCAAGATATGGTATAGTGTACCTATTGAAACTTAAGTCTGAATCATTTGATAAGTTCAAAGAATTTAAGGCTTTAGTGGAAAAACAAACTGGTCATCATATAAAGACACTACGATCGGATCGTGGAGGTGAATATATGAGTGACGAGTTTGATCAGTTCCTAAAGGAACATGGGATAACATTACAACTCACACCACCAGCAACTGCACAATTAAATGGGGTGGCAGAGCGAAGGAATCGAACGCTATTAGATATGGTTCAATCTATGCTCAGCTACACTGATTTACCCATTTTCTTTTGGGGACATGCACTCCTTACGTCTTTTCATATCTTGAATAAATGTCCTTCCAAGTCCATTCCTAAGACTTCATATGAGATATAGAGAAATAGGAAACCAAACCTTAAGTACCTTAAGGTTTGGGGATGCCCTGTCTACATCAAGAAGTCGAAGGTAGAGAAATTGGAAGCGAGGTCCCTTAAAGGACGTTTCATCGGCTTCCCAGAGGATTCAATGGGATACCTATTCTACATGCAAGATGATCAAAGGATCATTGTTGCACTGCAAGCGCACTTTCTTGAAGAAGAATTCATTCAAGAAGTGGTAGAAAGATTGTTCTCAGTGAGCAAGATGAAACACCTAGGGAGACGACTGTTCAAGAAACACACACTGAACCTGATCAAACACAACCAACATTGCAAAAATCTGGTAGAGTACCATAACAACCTGATAGGTATTATGGTTACCTGCTACAAGAGGAACCGGGTGTCCACACTATAGCAGTGGGAGTCCAAGGGGATGACCCTTCTACCTATGATCAAGTTATAATGGACACCGACTCTATAAAGTGGCAAGAAGCTATGCAGGCATAGATAGACTCGATGCATTCCAACCGGGTCTGGACTCTGGTAGATCATCCTGATGGGATTGCACCTATAGGGTGCAAGTGGATCTACAAGAAGAAGATAGGCCCGGATGGAAAAGTTGACACATACAAGGCAAGGCTCGTAGCAAAAGGTTATAGTCAAAAGGAAGGAATTGACTATCAAAGGGGCCTTTTCACCTGTGGCAATGATCAAGTCTATTCGAATTCTGCTCGCAGTAGCTGCATACATGGACTATGAGATATGGCAGATGGATGTAAAGATGACTTTTCTAAATGGATTCCTCGAAGAGGATATCTATATGGAGCAGCCTAAAGGCTTTGCATCGAGGTCTGATATTCATAAGGTGTGCAAACTTAAGAGATCCATTTATGGACTTAAGCAAGCCTCTAGGAGTTGGAATCTACGTTTTGACGAAGCTATCAAAGGATTTGACTTTGTCCAGAACAAAGATGAACCATGTGTTTACAAGAAGGTTAGTGGAAGTAAAATCATTTCCTTGTCTTATATGTGGATGACATTCTACTCATAGGAAATTGTTGGGGAAAAATCATCATACGCAGCGGAAAATGGAATTTAAAATTTTTATGATTTTTCCCCATAACCGGATCAATCCCGAGGTTAATTCACACGTATGTACGATAGGGATTTAACATAATTACCCGTTGTCGCGAAGTGGTTGACAAATCCTACGAATTTGACTTATTTAATTCTTCGCGAAAAATCTCCGACTGAAAGATATTTGATCCAAGCAGTCCAAGTGTGCTGCCTCTAAATCGTCTCGCCAGAATAACTTGATGAAAAAAAAACTTCCTCCTTCTTCTATAGTGGGCGATGGCTAGGAGAGAGAAAGGGGAGAGGAATTTTTCTTGTGGTGTTTGTAGTACAACTTATGACCTAGGCTTTTGACTAATGTGATATTTATATCATTTAAGTCATTACTTTGGACTCAAACTAAGCCCATTACTTACTCCTAGTGGCCGCCCCTTTTAGGGCTTATTGTGCCACATGGTGTATTAATTTTGTGCTTAGTTTATTCTATTAATTAATTAATTAACTTAATACAATTAATTAATTCAATTAAATAATAGATAACTCATTTAATTAATTTTATTTTTCCAAGAAATATTATTAATTAAATCATAAATAAATTAACTTATTTTTTCAAATAATTAATCCTATTTATTTAATTTTAAGTATCCAATACTTAAAATCTTTCCACAAGAAATATTCCATTTTTCATCAAAATTTTCCCTTTTAAGCGTGACTCTTTAGGTTCTTCTATATTTGGCAAGTGGTCCATATTTTAACCCAAATAAGATGAAATGATTAGATCATTATTAACCTTTCTTTTGTAAATACCGTGTGAATATAAACTCTTCGTTTCTTTACCCCAATCAAGTGAAAGTCATGGTTTCTAGTCAAACTCACTAACTTGATACTATGCTTCATTTATAACAAGCTCAGATCATTTGATGCTTTGTCCAAAGACTTTAGGATCTAGCATACTTATAAATGCATAGGATAATTCCTGGTTCACTTACAAGGGAACGAATCCCATCTTGGATATCAGTTAAGACTACTACTTGCCCATTAGATTGCAGTTTGAGGTTGACCCCACCAAAGGGTGAATTGGGCCTAACTACTCTAATGACGGACCTAATGTCACAAGCATATCTTCAACTCGATTCCTCAAATCTAAAGTTCAGACACACCTACTACAATTAATCAATTCTGTCATTGATTGTCAAATAGTGAAAATCCATGTGACAAAATCGATGCGAGTCATGTCTGAGTGCCACTATCTCCATCAGTGCACCTATGATATGAATCCCTTGTTGGGAATCCTGGCATCATGCACATTGAAAATTTAAATTCATATCCGGATTCCCAAAGCCAATTCAATTTGTTTGTTCGTTGATTTTAATTAAAAAGATGAACGCGAAAACTTACCTTTTCGTGTATTCAATCAATCCCTGTGAATCTTCAAATCTTCAATCAACGGTCCACGTGTCACGTCTCTAGATATTCACGCGTCGGAATTGATCCCAGAAATCTCCAACTTTTTTTCTCCATAATGGCGGCTAGGTGAGAGAGAGAGGAAGAGAATTTTCTCTGTGTTGTATTTCTGGTGGAGGATTTTAGTATTGTGAATTTCAACTGATATGTTTTCTGGCTTGTGTGGGAGGATTAAATAAATCCTCTAACTAAGCCCACCAAAACACACACCCCTAAGGGCCCAATTGGACTTACATTGGGCTATGTTGACTTTAGTCCTTTTAGCCCAATTAATTTTAATCCTATGATATTTAATCCAATTAAATACACATAGATTAAATTAATATTCTAATTAATTAATATCATATTTGACCTAGTCAACATAATTAATACAATTATCTATGTTTAATCCAATTAAACAACTAATTAAATTAATTAGTCCAATTAATTAATTCGTCCTTCCAAAGGACAAATTACCAAAATGCCCTCCAAATACAACAATCGATTTCCCTGTTTATTCCTATAGCGCGACTCTCTAGGTTTGTCTCGATTGGTAATGGGAGGAAGCCGAAGGATATGGGTGACACCTAGCCAGTACCGTGGCCCCACATCGTAGCCCAACCGAGTACGAAATGACTATGTCATTACAAACCTATAGATTATGAATATTGTATGAGTATAAGCCCTTCACTGACGTATCCCGATCGAGTGAGAGTCATGAAATATGTCAAACTCACAGGACTCGATGCTATGCTAAGAATCATAATAACATGAGATTACAGAACTACCCTCCATGTCAAACATGAGTTAGTTCATGAGCTTTGGCTAGAGACTTTAATCTCATTTGCTCATGATCGCATAGGATACTTCTCGTTTACTTTCGAGACAGTGAATTCCATTTTGCTAACCAGTTAAGACTGCTACTTGCCCATCAAGCCGCACTTCGAGGTCGACCCCACCAATGGGTGAATTGGATCTAACTACTCTAATGACAGACTTGATGTCACAAGCACATCTTCAACTTGATTACTCAGGTCAAAAGCTCACGCATACTGGTGGTCCCAAGTGGCATACGAAAGGGTCTAGAAGGGGGGGGGGGGTTGAATAGACTCTAAAGTCATTTTTGACTTCAAAAATTCGTATCACTTTTGAAAGATTAGAAGGCTTAGAAAGCTGAGCGCTTGGGTCAGGCGCTTCAGTAAAGATAACTTAGACTTAGTAATTTTAGCAGTTTACAAAGTAGGGTAATGCTTAGATCGTTTAATCAGGGTTAGCACAACGGAAATAAGTTTAAAGCTTTAGCGTTCGTTTTGGTTAAATTGTCGCTTGGCATATTAGTTTATCTTTTCAGAATAAATAATAAGATATAAAGCAAGACAATGATAGTAAATAACACGAGAAATTGTAAGGTTCACTGGGTGATGTAATCCCAGCTATGTCCTTGGTGGTCCCAAGTGGCATACGAAAGGGTCTAGAAGGGGGGGGGGGTTGAATAGATCCTGAAGTCTTTTTCGACTTCACAAATTTTCGTATCACTTTAGAAATTTGAACGCTTGGGAAAACTGAGCGCTTGGGTCAGACGCTTCAGAATAGTTAACTTAGACTTAGTGATTTCAGCAGTTTACCAAAGTAGGGCAACGCTTAGATCGCTTAATCAGGGTTAGCACAACGGAAATAATGTTTAACGTTCTTTTAGTTGAATTAATCGCTTTACAATTTTACTTGTCTTTTTCAGAATAATATTAAGTGAATAATATAAGACAATAAAATAAATGACACAATAATTTGTAAGGTTCACTGGGTGATGTAATCCCAGCTACGTCTTTCTTCTCCTTTTTCACTTGGAGGAAATTACTATGATGATTATCAAAGAATCACACAGAAACTTCTACAAAATAGTAATGGATGAAAATGATCTTGGGCTCCTTGATCACACAGACTTCAGCACCAATGAAGATCGTCTTCTTCAAGCTTCTCTCACTCAGAAATACTGCCTGAAAGGTTTTAACAACTTTTCTCACTCAGATGAAAGGTTGAGGTTTATCACTAGGGTTTTGTTTGTTTTAAAGAAGATCAAACAACTTGGAATATCTCAGTTGGAGTTTGGATTTCTTCTTTGGAAGATATTTGAGATATTTGTGACTGTCTGGAATGTAGATAGAAAGCTTGAAAGGTTTTGGCTATGAAGTTTCTAAGCTTTTTCCAGAAAGAATGTACGTAGGATTTTTGGCAATAATTTCTCGTATATTCTTGAAGTTGTTATTTTTTTTTGATTTTCTGGAGTAAGGTATTTATAGGCAATTTCTTGGGATCTGTCCGTTGGACACATGTAGGAGCGTGCCTTTCACGTAGCGCGTGATTGTACCTAAAATCTGACATTCCTGAAAATTCGCTGGAACCGATTGGACGGGAGCAGCTAAAACTCTGAAAGTTCTGACAGTCTGGTCAAAAGGAGGCTTGTCCACAAGTCACAGTAGCTTATCACATTTAATGCTCTTATCAGGCATTTAATGCAATTTGAATTTATTTCCCGTTGGAAATAAATGTCCGTTGAATGATTGCATTTAAGTCCTTCATGTCTTGAGGATTTATTTCAGGTGAATCTTCTATAAGTCGCTTGAGTATTTGAACGCTTGATTCATGAATCCTGAACTGCGATCTCTTAGCGTTTGTCAGGCGCTAAGAAGGAATCTTCATCTTCGGTTGACTTCAGACGCTGGTCTTCAACTTCTTCTCAAATAGACTCACCTAAAATTCTATTATTGATTCAGTCGCTAAGACTTAGTCTAAAATCTATGAGGATAAAAATTACAAGCCTAAACAAAATTACAAACTCTTTAAACGCTTTATACAATGATCTATGAAAGCATAAACTTACATTTTATTTGGGGTCTAACATTGAATCCTATCTTGTCATCATCAAAACATCTAACATGAAATTTCCTAACAATTTCCCCCTTTTTGATGATGTCAAGACTTGTAACTCTTTTATAATTTTTAAGAGTTAAAAAAGAAAAGGCCCAAAGGAATATAAGTCAGCGTTTGAAAGGTTAGTAATGTTAGTTAAAGTTAGGTTGGCTTCAACAAGTTGTTTCAGCAATAAATCATTCATATATATTGAAATAAAGCATACATGATTTATACTGAAAAGAATAAGAAAGAAATAAAATACGCAAAAACATTTATTTCTTCTGTCGCTTTGCTCTTTCTTCGCCTTGAAGAACTTCTAACGCTAGTTCTTTTAAGAGTCGATCAATGTCGATCATAGTTGTATGCTGGACTTCATCATAGTCATGTCTGCGGAGTCTGGCGCTTTCATTTAGCTCTAACAACCTTTCCGTCCAATCCCTTGGTGGAATGCCAAGTTCTTGAATCAGATCATAATATATATCTCTTTGACGGTCATTTGACGGTCTCCAATTTACAGGTCGTTGTAGCGGTCCGGCATAAGCATGAAATCCCATACTCTCTAAGAAGTCGGGGTCCAACTGGGGAAGAGCGTATTTTCCGAGATAATACCTTGGTTTTCGTTTCTTGGATAACATTCTCTTAATGCTTACCAGTTCATCGAACATCGAACGCCAATGTTTATTATCCGTCTTAGAAATCGCTTTGGTCTTTTCTTTACTTTCCCCCTTCTTGACTTCATCAAGGGACAACTTTAGATCAGCGACATCGCGGCGCAAAAGTCTAACTTCTTCTACTAGAAGAGCAATCTGTTGGGCGACACTCTGAGCGACGGCATCGGATGAAGCGTGTCTGTCCGCATCAGCCGAAGCGCTCTGAGCAAGGTGACGATTGAATTCAGAGGAGAGCTCAGCGATAAGAGGGGACATGCTTTCCATGATAGCAATGGTGCTGTAATTTGAAACGTTGGCAATGTCACGGCTTCGCGTATCAGACATTAAGCGAGTCTGTCTGTCAGCGGCTTCAGAAAGCTTGGAGTAGGAACCTTCGATGTGGTGAAGCGAGTTCCGTACAGCCTTTCTGAAATCTCGGGCCTCTAAATCACTGTCTGAATCTGAATCCGAAGAAGGATGCTCTGGGGACGGGAGAAGTCCGTAAGAACTTGAAACTGCAGCCTTGCCTTTGTTTTTATCTCTTAGGAGAGGTTCTACAGGCGCTTGAGCAATTTCAGCGTGCACTTCTTCAATTGCGTGATCCAAGGTAGAATCAGCAATCGCTGGGGGCTCGACTACTGGGGCGCTAGAAGAATCTGGCAAGGAAGCCTCAGGAAGTTGAGCGACTTCCGCAGTAGGAGCAGAATCTTCTTCCAGAATTTGGATTGAGGGAGGAGAAGGTTCTCTAAGGCCAATAACCCAGAGGGGGCCAAGGGCTTCCATCACATGCCGGGGACTGATCAGGCTAGATTGCGGGATAAAGAATATAGCATCTTCGCGCTCGTCAGTACTGAGTGCAAGTTGCACACCTTCTGGTAAAGCAATCCCTGATGTATATTTGTTGAAAAAGTCCAAAATCAACGGCATGAACGCTTGAGCTGCTTCTTGGTCCACTGGCCTAATCAGCGAGATCATCTTGGCCACTTGAATATTCTGTTCACTGAAGAGCACAGGGTGGAGAGTATATCCTCGGAAATCGTTTAACCCTGAATAGTGATTGAAACTTGTATCCAACGCTTGGACATTTTCTATCACTGCTCGCATATCTCGGTGGAACTCAGCAAACTCAGCGTGTTCTGTTGAAGTGTCAACACGAATCTGACTCTGGCCTTGAAGAACTGGTTGTTTACTTGACGAAGCATCTTCGTTGAGGTCAGGGAAGATTCGTTGAACAAAGTCTGCACGAGGATGCAAAACGTAGCGTCCGCCCTGGCTGAATAAGGCGAGCTGCTGGCGAATGTAGCTTTCGATTGGCTGTCTGTATCGTGGCAAAGTGCTAACATTCCCGGCAATTATCTGACGCTGTTGAAGCAAAAAGGTGGCAAATCCTCGGCGTCTGTATTCTATTCCAAAATTAAACAGGAATGGATATTTGACGAGTTCATCAAGGGTGTAGAAGTGAAGAACGAACTCTTCAGCCCATTTGGCTGTATCCATCATCCATCGTTTTCCAAGTTTGTTCGCTTTGTTTTGCTCTTTTCTAGCTGCTAGGAATTTCTCGAAGCGTTCCGTTTCATCATCATAGTCTTCAGCCCATAATCTGGCAAGATATTCACGAGCCTCATCTTCAATCCACGAGTTGACCGGATTTGGACGCTCCGCAACAAGCGAGCCTTTGCCTTTCCAGAGTTTGAGTGGATGAGGAGAGAGAGCGTTCTGGGGAGACTTGACAACGGAGGGGAGAGCAGAATATCCTATCTTATTGAGATCTTCCTCATCAGGATCTTTGTTCCAATCACCCATGTGTGGATTCTTGAAAACAATCTTGCTTGGGCGCAGAGGATAAAAGTACTCGTCCGAGCGACCGGTTAGAGTGAATCGCTGTTGATCAAGGTCAGCTCTATTGAACACTGGACGGCGAATGTACTCAAAGCGAGATTGAAGTCGCTCTAAGTCATATAGTCCTAGATCTGCAATACGCTCAAAAAACTCAAATTTCTTGGTGTTGGACATATCGGGCCGATGGAGAGTGGTTTGAAAGTTTATTTCCAACTCGGCAAGCGTTTGAGCGTCACGTTCTCTGGCGACATAATAAAATTCAACGTCTGGATGATATCCGCGCGGGAAGAAATCAATGACACGAGGAGGAGGTCTGGTTGGCGTAGGAACAAGGGCAATAGCTTCTGTTGGAATGGGGGCCACTTCTATTGACCGCTCAGCGTTTAAAGTTGCTTCACTCGCTGATGAGCTTTCAGCGTCAGGAAGAACTTGGGATGCTTCTTTAGCAATATTCACAACAGTTGCCATGTCCACGTCTAGTTCAACTTGAATCTCCGAGAGAGGGGGGGCTTCAGCGATTGGTTCATCATGAGCTCCGTTATGAGCTCCGTCATGAGCTAAAACATGTAAGCGATTGAGAAAAGCAAGCAGAAATTCCTACTGAGTAGAAATTTGCAAAGAAAATACTACATCGCTTACCCTGAGGACGATCATCGACTGTCTTAGTCGCTTGATCTGTTTCTTGGACAAGTTCCTCAGGCTCCTGAACTTCTTCTTCGGGTTCTAAATCGATAAAAGAAGTTATTGGATCAGCACGAATAGGGATATTTAGTTCTTCAAGCGTGTTGAGAACATAATGAATATCTGCTTCACTTGGTGCTGAGAGAATTTTATCCTAGCGTTAGAGACTTAGGAAACTAACGAGGAAAGGATAGACTAATTTGCTTAGCAAATACTTACCCTGAACATTGGGAAGCCTTTCAGATGGAGAAACGGCTTGAGGATCTGAGCTGATTTTGGGAACAGCGTCAGAGACGGAAGCACTCGCTGACTCTCTAAGCGCTGGATTTGTGGGAGCGCTAGAATATACTGCGGGAGTGGGAGTAGGAGTACGCCTTCGTGCAAGCGGTACTTCTTCTTCCACTGCTGTCTCTTCTTCCTCAGGAACGGAAAAGAAAAACGCTGGAGGAGGAGAAGGAGACTTAGGCGAGGGAGAAGGAGAAGGGATCTTTTGTTTCTTTTTGGGTTCCGGCTTCTTCTTCTTCAGTTCAGGCTTTTGCTTCTTTGCGGGCTTGGATGGCTCAGCGACTTTGAGAATGATCTTTCTCTTAGGTCGCTTGACCACCACTTCTTCTTCTGATGATGATGAAGAAGACGCTTGATCTTCATCATCACTGCGAACAATACGCGGATCTTTTGGAACCGCTGCTCCGCCAGGTTTCCGCGGGTTAAGAAGCTCGCTTATCATTTTCTTGCCATAAAACTTGGTCGCTGGGATCTTTTTCCCAGAAACTTGCGTATATTCGCTAGAGCAGAGAATACGACTTAGCAAAATCCCGTAAGGCTTGGGATTAACAGACTTAGCCATCGCTGCTTTGAAGCGATTGAATACGTAAAGAGACCAGTTAACTTTTAACTTGGTCAGGATGGCAACCATCATCTTGTATTGAATGTTAGTGATTTTATCGAACGTCCCTTTTCTGCATTCAATAATCTTTGAACATATGTCAGCGAGGATGACATATTCGCCTTTCATATCGTTCTTCTTGAAGTTGGGCTCGTAGGCGTTGTGAACATCTTCTTTCTTTATCACGTCCCAAACTTTGGTAGCATCGCCGAGATTTACACGTTCTACCTCAATGCCAGTATTAGGCAGAACAAGTAATGAAGAAACCAGAGAAGGAGTGAGAACAAAGGTCTCTTTTGCAGAGGGGAAGACGCAGGATATGGAATTTTCGTCTTCAGAAATTTGACCATTGTAGAAAAAGTGGAGAGATTCTTCTTCAAAGTAGTTGAAAGTAGTAGTAAGCATGTCTTTCAAACCAGATTCTTGAACGAGTGGAAGAATCGTTCGAAGAGGGAAGTTCTGGTTATTAAAAAGATAGTCCCAGTTAACCAAAAATCCGGCGTTAACTGTAACTGGTTTTTCAGCACGGGAAGATTTTCCAATAGCAGAAGTTGCTGTCTTGGAAGATTTTGAAACTTTGGGTGCCATTGCTGAAAGTTGAAGCTTTTGAAGAAAATAGAGGAGTTCTTGACTTTGGAGAGAA
Organism: Buddleja alternifolia; assembly: GCA_019426215.1. NCBI lineage: Eukaryota > Viridiplantae > Streptophyta > Magnoliopsida > Lamiales > Scrophulariaceae > Buddleja > Buddleja alternifolia. The sequence goes on along the minus strand of CM033398.1, from coordinate 2,811,841 downwards.
AAAGCTTTTACAGTAGGAAAGATTGGAAGTGATAAAGGTTTTCTGTAAAAGTCTTGGTGAGTTTAAATAGAAGGTGAAAGTAACTCCTCAATTGACAGATGAATGACACGTGTACAGAGGTTAATGACAAAAGGAATCTGAACCGTGTAAATTTAATTTCGGATGTCAAAAAGTGCGGTAAAGTAGGGTACTATAACATTTTTCGGATCCGCAGTTAATTTGAAAAAGTTTGAAAAAAATTTGAAATTTTCAGCGTGAAGTGCACGCGCCTGATAGTGTACTGACACGTACTCAGACTCATGCAATCACTGAACCGCCTAGGTTTAGATAGGAATCATAACCGTCAGTTCGATTTGATAGGCACGTGTGGGTAGTTGTCAAATCTGATCTTTTGGACTTATCCACACGTTATCTTTAGCGATGAAAACTATGCATGAATTTTTGAAATCGAGTTACTTAGCGTTAAAGTGGGAATCCTTTCAACACCGAAGTCTTTTCATAAAATATTTCAATAAATGAATCAATCGCTTGGATTTATGAGAGACAACATTATTAGAGATTGATTTTGTCATGCATAAAAGATAAGAGCTAGTGATTAATGCTTAAGATTTTGAAAGTCATTTTTGATCACAATCGCTTGATACATTGAAGTAAGTACAATTTTAGAGTTTCCCCTAAAGTTGATGACTCATTTCAAATTTTGATAAACGCTTTAGACATAAACATAAAGTGGATTCCCTCTAAATTATATGCCTATTAAATATGATGCTTTATGATTTAAGCGTTTAAATCGATCATACCTAATTCACTTCTCAAAGTGAGAAAGCGTTGTTCGTTGAGCGCTTTTGTGAAGATATCTGCCAATTGTTTGTCAGTTCCAATGAAGTGCATGGAGATATCTTTCTTTTGAACATGGTCACGCAAGAAATGATATCTAATGTCAATGTGTTTGGTTCTAGAATGAAGAACAGGATTTTGGGTCATAGCTAAAGCGCTTTGGTTATCACAATGGATTGGGGTAGGACCTAGGATTGTTCCATAATCTCTAAGTTGTTGCCTCATCCAAAGGATTTGTGCACAACAGCTTCCATCGGCTACATATTCTGCCTCAGCGGTAGAAGTCGCTATGGATTGTTGTTTCTTACTATGCCATGAAACTAATCTATCACCTAGAAATTGACATGTACCACTAGTACTTTTTCTATCTATTTTGCATCCTGCAAAATCTGCATCTGAATAACCAATTAGTTCAAAAGGAGAATCCCGTGGATACCATAAGCCCACATTTTGTGTGCCTTTTAGGTACTTAAGGATCTTCTTTGTAGGAATTAAGTGTGATTCTTTAGGATCAGATTGAAAACGTGCACACATGCATACCGAAAACATAATATCAGGTCTACTAGCGGTAAGATAAAGAAGTGATCCAATAATACCCCTATAGTTAGTGATATCAATTTTCTTCCCACTTTCATCTTTATCTAACTTAAGCGTCTGGCTCATTGGAATTTTTGAAGATGATGCATTTTCCATACCAAATTTCTTAATCATATCTCTAGTATATTTAGCTTGGTTTATAAATATTCCATTAGGGAGTTGCTTAACTTGTAATCCTAAGAAGAAAGTTAATTCACCCATCATGCTCATTTCAAATTGATCTTGCATCATTTTTGAAAATTTCTCACACAGTCGCTTATTAGTAGAACCAAATATAATATCATCAACATAGATTTGGACTAAGAGAATATCTTCATTATGGGTAATTTTAAATAACGTTGTGTCAACGCTGCCTTTTGAAAAGCCTTTACCTATAAGGAAGATAGAGAGAGTGTCATACCATGCTCTTGGTGCTTGTTTAAGGCCATAGAGTGCCTTATCCAGTTTGTAGACCATACTTTTGCCATGGTTGTTGATGAATCCTGGTGGTTGCTCCACATAGACTTCTTCTTGGAGTTTACCATTCAAGAATGCACTCTTCACGTCCATTTGGTATACTGTGAACTTGTTGAATGCGGCAAACGCTAGGAACATCCTAATTGCTTCAAGACGGGCTACTGGGGCATACGTTTCATCAAAGTCAATACCCTCTTCTTGACAATAACCCTGAGCGACTAATCTAGCTTTGTTTCTTATAACAATGCCATCTTCATCCATCCTAAAAACCCATCTCGTTCCAATAACTCCTTGGTGAGTTGGTCTTGGTACTAGCGTCCAAACCTTGCTTCTTTCAAATTGGTTAAGCTCTTCTTGCATTGCTTCTACCCAACTTGAATCATTAAGCGCTTCATCCACTTTCTTTGGTTCCATTTGAGATAGGAAACTTGCGAACATGGCCTCATTAAATGTAGCGGACCTAGTTCTAACAGGTGCTTCAATATCTCCAATTACTAGCTCTGGTGGATGATCTCTAAGCCATTTACGGTCTGGTTGGAACGGGTTAAGAGACTCTTGGTTGTTAATCGCTTCATTCTCATTTGTCTCTTGCATAGACGCTGTATTATTCACAGTTCCAATCTGCTCTTGATGATCATTCTCTTCATGATCATCTCCGATTCTGACATTATCATTTTTGTTAACCTCACGAGTATCCTTAGGAGGAAGTACATGAATCCCATCATCCTCGTCATCACTATCATCACTAAGGTTGATTTGCGACGCTTGTTGGGAGAGATCTTCAATTCCTACATCATCAGAATTAACCTTACTCGGTTCTTGGTTAGCATCATCAAACACAACATGAATGGATTCTTCAACCTTCGATTTGATTTTATTTAAGATGCGAAAACTCTTTCTATTCTTGGCATAGCCTAGAAAGATTCCCTCATTTGCTTTAGGATCAAATGTCTTTAGGCTGTGAGATCCATTGTTATGAATGAAACATTTTGAACCAAATACATGAAAGTATGAAACGTTAGGCTTACGTCCCTTCCACAACTCATATGGAGTCTTCTCATGTTGCTTGTTAATCATACACCGGTTCTGAGTGTAGCAAGCGGTGTTGATGGCTTCGGCCCAAAACCTTTGAGGCAGCTTGGACTCTGCTAACATCGTCCTTGTGGCTTCTTTAAGCGTTCTGTTCCGTCGCTCAGCAACTCCATTCTGTTGAGGTGTTCTCGGAGCAGAATACTCATGAAGTATTCCTAAATCTATACAAAACTTCTCAACAACTTGGTTAGTAAATTCAGTTCCTCTATCGCTTCTAATTCTTGTCACTTTTAGATCTTTTGAATTTTGCAATTGACGAATTAGCGCTGTGAGCTTGACACTGGTTTCATCTTTGGTCGCTAGAAATTCTACCCATGTATAGCGAGAGAAATCATCAACTATTACTAGCGAGTACTTTTTGCCACTAACACTCATGATTTGAATAGGTCCAAACAAATCTAAATGCAATAGTTCAAGAACTCTAGAAGTAGATAGACATGGTTTCTTTTTGAAAGATGACTTAACTTGTTTACCCATTTGACATGCATCACATAAGCGATTCTTTTGAAAGGAACCTTTAGGTAATCCCTCTACAAGATTTAGCGATATTAACTGAGAGATTGCCTTGACATTAAGGTGATTCATTTTTCTATGCCATAACCAACCCAATTCATTTTGACTTTTAGCAACAAAGCACGTGGGGTTGTTATCAACTGTAGAATCCCAATCTACTAAATACACATTGTTTGTTCTTTTTCCTCTTAATTTAGTAGACTTAGTCTTAGCGTCGTTAACATAGCAGAAGTCGCTTGAAAATTTTACTTCAAAGCCTTTATCACAAAATTGACTAATGCTTAAGACCCTCAACATAATAAACATCACTAATCATGATGTTCCCCCTATGCATGATACCTATACCTTTGGTTTTACCTTTTGAGTTATCACCGAATATAACTTGAGGACCGTTGGTAGCTTGATAGTTGACTAGAAGATTCTTGGAACCAGTCATGTGTCTTGACGATCCACTATCAAAGTACCAAACTGAAGTATCGGTGCTGGCTCTAGGTACCTGCATTTAAAGGACAATTCTAATTCTTCTTAGGTACCCATGTTGTTTTGGGTCCTTCAGCGTTAGTAACCTTGGTTTGAATTAGAACTTTAGGAACCCATATTTGCCTGGTCTTCATTGTAGGAATACTGGCCTTCTTGGGTTTCACATTGTGTTGTGTGTGCTTTTTGGGTGTGTAATAATATCCTCGATTATAATAATAGTCATAGTCATAATCATCATAGTATTGATGATATGATTTTGACTGTCTTGGATATTGACGCTGGCTTGGGTTACACTTTTGGTGCTTGATGCTTAGCGCTTGATTCACAGTGATTAGACTTGTCCTTGACTTTTTGAGCGTTTGGATGAGTTTGTCTTTGTGAATCATTTGCCTTAGCCTTACCCTTGCCTGAGTCAGCTTTGGCTTTCTCATTTGGCTTCGTACCATTGTCGCTAGGTTCACTTAGCGTTTGACTCTGTGAACTTTTCTCAACAAAGATAACACCCTTTCCTTTGTTGTTTGCCATAACATTGGATTTATTTGGTTGTTTACCGAATTTATTGCATCCTAAACCGGACTTTGCACCAAATAATCTAGTTACCTCAGTCACATTATCCAACTTTCTAGAAGCTTTTGATAATGATGAGATAAGCTGCTCTGATTTAGCAAGTTTAGCGATCAAATCAGCTTCTCTTTTGACTATTATATCAAGATCGCTTTTTAACTGAATAACTTCACTGTTCTTCTCAATGCACTGTTTCTGAACTTTCAACTCGGCTTTGAGTGTTACTTTATCACTTTTGAGCGACGAAATAATAGCGAGATCGTTTTGATATATTTTGGCGGCCTCTTGACAATCTTTATAATATTCTTTAACTTTGTTAAGTAATTCATCATAAGAGAGAGGATGATATAATTCATTGGTTACCTCTGGTAGCGAGTCGTCAGACGCTTCATCATCTCTTGCCATGAGACAAATCAATGCTGAGTCGCTTGTAGGCTCATCATCACTACTTTCGTCTGATGATTCCAAATCCTCTTCCGGTGCGGAGAATGGTTCAGATTCCGCTAGCAGACCTTGTTAGCGAAGGTTGCTCCTGAATTGGTTTCTATCAGCATAGTCTTGCCTTGAGGGCTTTGACACATTTGGATAAGGGCAATTTACCTGGTAGTGCCCTGGTTTCCTGCAATTATAACACAAATTAGTTTTCATTTTTTGTTCAGCAGTTAATCGCTTTGAGACTACTGGTGCTGAGAGATTCTGAGTGGGGGATGGAGGCCCTTGGTATGGAACTGGCGCTACTGGTTGAGGTGCAGAGTACACTGGCGCTTGATACTGAGGCGCTGGTGCTGGAGGAGGAGTTTGAAATGAATTCTGTCCAATAGGAGTTCTCTTCTCGTATCGTAGAAATTTCTTGAACTTCTTTACCAATAAGGTCATTTCCTTTTCTTCATTTGACTCAACCGGTTTGACCTCAATAACCACTTTTCCCTTATTTTTGGTGGTAGCGATTAAAGCTCCTGATTCAATCGCTGAAGTCGATGTGTCGCTGACTTCACCTAATTCGAACTCAAATGCCTTTAACTCTGAAAAGACATGCTCTGGGGTAAGTGTCTCCAATGTTTGTGATTCTCTCCTAGCAACAGTCTTAATTAAATACTTGCTTGGAAGACTTCTGAAAATCTTGTTGACCATTTCCTTGTTGGTCAATTCCTTGTCTAATGACGCTAACTCGGTAATGAGCAAACTAAACCTTGCGTCTAGTTGTTCTAGCGTCTCATTGGGCTGCATTTTGAAATGCTCGAATCTTTGCATGGCTATGGAGAGCTTGTTCTCCTTCATTTGTGCTGAACCTTCACACACAATAGCCAATTTATCCCATATTTCTTTGGATGTCTTACATTGCTTTATCTTGTTGAACAATGCATCGTTATCTCCTAACGCTGAGTAAAGTGCACTTCGTCCAACATTATCCAGATTCGCTCTTTTTCGATCATCTGGCGTCCAGTCTAGTTTATTTTTCTCGACATATCCATCTGGAGTGGCTTCATCGGCTCCAGGTGCTCGAGTTCTCACTTGCATGATTTTGATGGGGCCATCTGTAATAACATCACACATTTCATTATCACATGAGCATAAGTATGCGAATGCTCTAAGTTTCCATGAATCATAATTTGATTCTACCAACTTAGGCATTTTGTTAAAAGCCATAATGATATGTTTTGATAAAAAGATTTAAAGCGATTAAGTTTAGAAAGGTGGATCTAAACAAGCAGTTACGCTCGGAAACGCTTAGGTTTCTACTTCAACCGCTCTGATACCACTTGGTGGTCCCAAGTGGCATACGAAAGGGTCTAGAAGGGGGGGGGGGGTTGAATAGACCCTGAAGTCTTTTTCGACTTCACAAACTTTCGTATCACTTTAGAAATTTGAACGCTTGGAAAAACTGAGCGCTTGGGTCAGACGCTTCAGAATAGTTAACTTAGACTTAGTGATTTCAGCAGTTTACCAAAGTAGGGCAACACTTAGATCGCTTAATCAGGGTTAGCACAGCGGAAATAATGTTTAGCGTTCTTTTAGTTGAATTAATCGCTTTGCAATTTTACTTGTCTTTTTCAGAATAATATTAAGTGAATAATATAAGACAATAAAATAAATGACACAATAATTTGTAAGGTTCACTGGGTGATGTAATCCCAGCTACGTCCTTCTTCTCCTTTTTCACTTGGAGGAAATTACTATGATGATTATCAAAGGATCACACAGAAACTTCTACAAAATAGTAATGGATGAAAATGATCTTGGGCTCCTTGATCACACAGACTTCAGCACCAATGAAGATCGTCTTCTTCAAGCTTCTCTCACTCTGAAATACTGCCTGAAAGGTTTCAACAACTTTTCTCACTCAGATGAAAGGTTGAGGTTTATCACTAGGGTTTTGTTTGTTTTAAAGAAGATCAAACAACTTGGAATATCTCAGCTGGAGTTTGGATTTCTTCTTTGGAAGATATTTGAGATATTTGTGACTGTCTGGAATGTAGATAGAAAGCTTGAAAGGTTTTGGCTATGAAGTTTCTAAGCTTTTTCCAGAAAGAATGTACGTAGGATTTTTGGCAATAATTTCTCGTATATTCTTGAAGTTGTTATTTTTTTTTTGATTTTCTGGAGTAAGGTATTTATAGGCAATTTCTTGGGATCTGTCCGTTGGACACATGTAGGAGCGTGCCTTTCACGTAGCGCGTGATTGTACCTAAAATCTGACATTCCTGAAAATTCGCTGGAACCGATTAGACGGGAGCAGCTAAAACTCTGAAAGTTCTGACAGTCTGGTCAAAAGGAGGCTTGTCCACAAGTCACAGTAGCTTATCACATTTAATGCTCTTATCAGGCATTTAATGCAATTTGAATTTATTTCCCGTTGGAAATAAATGTCCGTTGAATGATTGCATTTAAGTCCTTCATGACTTGAGGATTTATTTCAGGTGAATCTTCTATAAGTCGCTTGAGTATTTGAACGCTTGATTCATGAATCCTGAACTGCGATCTCTTAGCGTTTGTCAGGCGCTAAGAAGGAATCTTCATCTTCGGTTGACTTCAGACGCTGGTCTTCAACTTCTTCTCAAATAGACTCACCTAGAATTCTATTGTTGATTCAGTCGCTAAGACTTAGTCTGAAATCTATGAGGATAAAAATTACAAGCCTAAACAAAATTACAAACTCTTTAAACGCTTTATACAATGATCTATGAAAGCATAAACTTACATTTTATTTGGGGTCTAACATTGAATCCTATCTTGTCATCATCAAAACATCTAACATGAAATTTCCTAACAGTCCTTCTTCTCCTTTTTCACTTGGAGGGAATTTACTAGGTTGATTATCAAAGAATCACACAGAATCTTCTACAAGATAGTAAAGAGGTGAAAAATGATCTCGGGCTCCTTGATCACACAGATTTTAGCACCAATGAAGATCTTCTTCTACAAGCTTCTCTCACTCAAAAAAACTACCTGTAAGGGGTTCAACAACTTTCTCACTCAGATGAAAGGTTGAGGGTTTTGTCACACAGGTTTTGTTTATTTTTGGAAAGATCAAACAACTTGGAATATCTCAGTAAGAATTTAGGTTTCTTCTTTGGAAGATGTTTGAGATATTTTTTACTGTCTGGAGTGTTTGTAAAAAGCTTGAAAGGTTTTGGCTATGGAGTTTCTAAGCTTTTCTTGAGAAAGAGTTTCAGCAAAGTTTTTACTTTCTTGTGTATGTACGTTGTTTTAGGGTTTGCTGGAATGAGTTATTTAGAGGCAATTCTTGAGATTTTTCCATTGGACACATGTGAGCACGTGAATCAGCCTTTTCTCTGACATTCCTAAAATCTTGCTGGTTCCGATTGGACAGGAGCAGGCTTGAACTCTGAAATTCTGACAGTCTAGTCAAAAGGTGGTTTGTCCACAAGTCATAATAGCTTATCATATTTAATTCTCTTATCAAGCATTTAGTGCATTTGAATTTATTTCTCGTTGGAAATAAATGTCCGTTGAATGATTGCATTTAAGTCCTTTATGACTTGAGAATTTATTTCAGGTGAATCTGATACTGATCGCTGGAGTGCTTTGAGCGCTTGATCCATAAATCTTGAAATAGTCCTTTGGCGTATGACAAATGCTAAGAACAAATCTTCATCTTCATTTGACTTCAGACGCTGATCTTCAACTTTATCTCTAATAGACTCACCTAGAATTCTATTATTCGGTATCTAATACTTAGTCTAAAATCTACAAAGATAAAAATTACAAGCCTAATTAATATTACAAACTTTCAAACGCTTATACACAACTTCTATGAAAAATATAAACTTACATTCTTTTTGGGGTCTAACATAAGATCCTATCTTGTCATCATCAAAACATCTAACATGAAATTTCCTAACAATTTTCCCTTTTTTGATGATGTCAAGACCTTAACTCTTATAACTCTTTTATAGATTAAAAGTTCAAAGAAAAGTCCAAAAAGATCAAAAGTTAGCGTTTGGAAGGTTAGTTAAGTTAGCTGAAGTTAGATTAGCTTCAACAAGTTGTTTCAGCGTTAAATCATTCATTTATTCATATGGAAGAATTAAGCATACATGATTTACAACTGAAAAAAGAAACTTTAAAGCGACAAACAGAAATATATAAAACAACATAATCATTCATCTTTTCTGTCGCTTCTTTTTTGCTTCTTCTTCTTGATAGATTTCAGTCGCTAAGTCCAGTAAACGTCTATCAACATCTATCATGGTTGTATGCTGGACTTCATTGTAGTCATGTCTTCTTAGTCTAGTGCTTTCATTCAACTCTATCAACCTTTCCACCTAATCCCTCGAAGGGATTCTAAGTTCTCGGATCAAGTTATGGTAAATGTCCTGTCTTCTATCCTTGGTGGATTTTTAGTTGATAGGTCTTCTAAGAGGTCCGGCAAATGGGTGAAAACCCATACTCTCTAAGAACTCAACGTCTAAGTCCGGAAGTAAGTGCCTGCCCTGATAATATCTAGGTTTTCGCTTCTTAGTAAGCATTTTTTTTATGCTCACTATCTCCTCGAACATAGATTGCCAGTGCTTGTTGTCTGTCTTAGAGATGGCCTTGGACTGGGACTTTTCTTTAAGATCTTCCCCCTTCTTGGAATCATCAAGGGAGGTCTTTAATTCAGCGATGTCCCGACGTAGAAGCTTGACTTCATCTATCAAAAGAGCAACTTGCTCAGCGATACTTTGAGAGATTAAATTGGAAGTATTGTGATGCTCAGTATCAGCGGATGCATTCTGGGCAAGCGTCCGATTGAATTCTTCGGAAAGAGTAGTGATTAGTGGTGATATGTTATCCATGATTGCTATGGTGCTTTTTGTTACAGAATTTGCAATATCACGACTTCGAGTGTCAGAGACCAGCCTAATATTTAGATCATTATTTTCAAGTATCTTAGAGCAAGAACCCTCGATGGTATTGAGCGAGTTCCTAACAGCTCTTCTAAAGTCTCGAGTCTCTTGATCACTTTCCGAATCTGAATCAGAGGAGGAGGAATGCTTAGGAGACGGAATGAGTCCGTATGAGTTAGAAACTGCAGCCTTGCCTTTAGATTTGTCTCTTACAAAAGGCTCTTCAGGCTCATCAAAGACTTCCTGAACTTCTTGAATCGCTTAATCCATGGATGGATCTGCAGTCGCTGGTTGATAAAAAGGTTCTTGAGTAGAGATCTCGATTACTGGGGCGCTAGAAATATCTGGCAAAGAAGCGTCTGGAATTTGAGCGGCTTCCACATTAGGAGTAATATCCTCTACTATCTCAACAATCTCCATGGGAGGAGAAGGATTCTCAACAGCAATGACCCAAAGGGGGCCAATCGCTTCCATGATATGCCTTGGACTTATCAGGTTGGTCTGCGGAATAAAGAATATAGCGTCTTCGCTGTTGGGTTGGGTTCTATTCCCTGGGTGGCTCGTGGCAGCGGAATTTAAAATTAAAACGTACAACCACCCGAAACAGGAATAATGGTGTGCTCGATTATGCTATAAAGAAGGTTGTGAGAACTTTTACCTTTTCGATTCAATTCTCGCGGCAACCAATTTGATCTTTTCAACCCTGTAGTGCAATTTCACACGATTCCTTGGAGGGAATCGCCCGTTTTTTGTATCCCCGGTTTAGTGCTCCAAACGTCTCACCTCTAAGATGTATCCACACCTCGTTCAAGTCACCACCTACTTCGTTATTGGTGCTAGCCAACGGAATAGGTCTAAGTCTAAAACCTAGGCTTGATTATGTGAAGGGATGGAATATGTCAATCGTTAAGTTCAACACATGAACAAAACGATATCTTGTTGGAACAAGGGAAGGGAGCGATTTTTGCCTTAAGGATGACAAGAAAAACTCTCTTCTTTTTCCAGCTAGGGGTTCAAATTTTCCTCTAAAAAACTTAGGGTTTTTAGTCTTGCAAGCACATATATATAGAATAAGAGCACTAGAGTCCTTATTCAACTGCAAGACTTGGAGAAGAAGAAAACTCTTTCCTTCTTCACCTAGGTTTCGAATCCTAGCTGCCAAGGCCCCTTAAATTCGGCCACCATCATTATTTGGAGTCCAAGAATTAATTCTTGACTCCATATTTAATTATGGGCGAAACCCATCAATTAAATATTACCATATAATTAAAACCCGTTTAATTATATTCACTTATTCCAATTGACGTATTTATTTAACTTGAGCCAAGACCAACTAAATGAAATACTTGGACTCTACTAGGTCCATTAATTTAATTAATTCTACAATATTAATTAAAATAGTCGAATTAATTGAGGAATTCATATTCCATATTAGGAAAGGACTGGAATTTTCTAATTTCCTCAATTTGCTCAAAGTGCTTAATCACATCATATAAGTAGTGACTCTCACGAGTTAAGTGTGTGACCCCTTAGGCTCATCTACTATCTAGCAACGGGCCACGAAGACCTAGACAAAGACTATATTTTCTTTGATTCAATCAAGCCTCGAATTAATCACCATATTAATTCTCGGCACTTACAAATCGTGGTTACTGTCTACCAACGGGCCACGAAGACCTAGACAAAGACGAAGATAAAGATACTACTTTCGTGATCTTGATCCTTGTATAAGTAAGATCCCTCCATCTAATCTCCCGATTGAATCTAGAGCAGTGGCTAAGGTCGAAGCTCTATTAATTCAATAACTATGTTTCCCAAATACAGTGACATCGACTTTCGACTATCCAAACGAGGAAACCCTACGCCTCTTTAGATATCATACTTTTGCCAAAGATTCCTAAAGTCGATTCATTATGTAAACATAGGAGATTCGCTGACAAGACTAATGTCAAAGATAGATCCCATCTTGATTCTCACGTGCCTTCATACATAATCAGCCCATGTCTGATTTTGCCCATTTGTGATCATCTAAGTAATCATGTAACAAATCAAGACATGCTCGACTGACATCCAATGGAACCTCAGGTTCTAAGGATTACTCTTATACTACAACACCACTGGAAGTTCCATATTTGACTGGGATTCCATTTAATGGAACTTCCATGGGGTTGTTCAGTATACCTATTCCCACAATAGGAACCCTCATATATGCATAGGCTTTCACCGTGCCAATATCTATGGAACGAGATACACTCTATCAAAACTATGCATCATATAAGCAAGTCTTTTGGGTCTCATCAATATCCCTTCATCTTGACGAGCCCATTCACGACTTGGAACATATGTGTGACCCCTTAATCACATCTTGATCCTTGTATAAGTAAGATCCCTCCATCTAATCTCCCAATTGAATCTAGAGCAGTGGCTAAGGTCGAAGCTCTATTAATCCAATAACTATGTTTCCCAAATACGGTGACATCGACGTTCGACTATCCAAACGAGGAAACCCTACGCCTCTTTAGATATCATACTTTGGCCAAAGATTCCTAAAGTCGATTCACTATGTAAACATAGGAGATTCGCTGACAAGACTAATGTCAGAGATAGATCCCATCTTGATTCTTAGGTGCCTTCATACACAATCAGCCCATGTTTGATTTTGCCCATTTGTGATCATCTAAGCAATCATGTAACAAATCAAGACATGTTCGATTGACATCCAATGGAACCTCAGGTTCTAAAGATTACTCTTATACTACAAGACCACTGGAAGTTCCAGATTTGACTGGGATTCCATTTAATGGAACTTCCATGGGGTTGTTCTGTATACCTATTCCCACAATAGGAATCCTCATATATGCATAGGCTTTCACCGTGCTAATATCTATGGAATGAGATACACTCTATCAAGAGTATGCATCATATAAGCAAGTATTGGGTCTCATCGATATCCCTTCATCTCGACGAGCCCATTCACGACTTGGAACATATGTTTAAGGATCACAGCTTTGGAGACATATTCTATCATTGCCATTCCCGATGCGCAATGATGTCCCATAGCTATGTGTGATCCTTTGGGACTTTATTCTTAGTTAAGACAAAGATATATACACGAATAAAGAATGCCAAAAGATTAACTTTATTTATTTGAAAAATATCGTTCAGCTAGAGTTATTATTACATAGAATGGCGCCCTAAATTGGTGCGCTGGGCATAAACTCTAACAATATCCCACTTGCCCTAGTGCCAATTGCCCATGTACTTGAGGCCCATTCTGCCTAGATGTCCTTCAAATACTTTTTGGCTTCAGGGTTTGGTGAGCAGGTCCGCCACATTGTCTGCCGAGTCCACACGTTCCACTCGAACGTCGCCTCTCCCAATGATCTCCCTGATCAAGTGGTATCGCCTTGGTATGTGCTTGGATTTCTGATGAGACCTTTGCTCCTTTGCTTGCGCAATAGCCCCGTTGTTATCACAGTACAAAGGTACTGCGTCTACAAAGGATGGAACTACACCCAATTCTTGGATAAAGTTCCTTATCCAAACACCTTTCTTCGCAGCCTCTGATGCTGTGATATATTCTGCTTCAGTGGTGGAATCCACCACAGTTTGCTTGCTTGGAACTTTTCCAGCTGACGGCTCCTCCATTGAGAAGATAGACAAATCCTGAGACCAACTTCGAGTCGTCCACATCTGTTTGGAAACTCGAATCGGTGTATCCCTCTAACTCTAATTTTCCACGTTCGTATATCAAAAACATGTCCTTTGTCCTGTTAAGGTACTTAAGGATCGCTTTCGTTGCATTCCAGTGCTTCTCACTGGGATCAACCTGATAATGGCTGCACACACTCAATGCGTATGCCACATCGGGTCTTGTGCATATCATCGTGTACATTATGCTACCTATAGACGAGGCATAAGGTATTTAGGACATTCTTACTCTTTCTTCTCGAGTCTTAGGAGACATCGGCTTGGAAAATGTAATCCCATGTCCCATTGGCAAGAATCCTCTCTTGGATTCTTCTATCTTAAATTTCTTAAGTATGCGATCTATATATGTGGATTGGGAGAGTCCCAGCAGCCTACTTGATCTCTCTTGGTATATCTTCATACCAAGTACGTAGGATGCCTCTTCAATATCCTTCATGGAAAATTGTTTAGAGAGCCATACTTTAGTCGACTGCATCATTCCAATATCGTTTCCGATCAAAATAATATCAACAACGTAAAGTATGAGAAACGTAACCGCGCTTCCACTAACCTTCTTGTACACACAAGCCTCTTCAACATTTTGCACATATCCATACTCTTGTATGACAGTGTCAAACCGTTTATTCCAGCTTAGGGAAGCCTACTTTAATCCATAAATGGACTTTTGGAGCTTACACACTTTGTGTTCGCTCGTTTTGGATGTAAAGCCATCTGGATGTTGCATGTATATCTCTTCCTCAATCTCTCCATTGAGGAATGCAGTCTTTACATCCATCTGCCAGATCTCAAAATTGAGAAATGCAGATATAGCAAGCAGAATCCTAATAGATTTTAGCATCGCCACTAGCAAGAAGGTTTCCTCATAGTCAATAGTGGCATACAAGTCCAGAACTTCCGTATTAATGAAAAGGGAACGCTTGACTGCGCGTTTTCTTAGAAATATAGACGCTTAGGTTAAGCATCTGATGAAGACTGTTTTTAGAGAGTTAACTTAGACTTCAAGATTTGAATACTGTAACCGAATGGGTTTAAGCGTTCAGTTCTTTAATCAGTGTTAGCACAACGGAATGATTTTTCCAGTCTTCTTTTGAAAGCTTTAGCGTCACCAGAAGTTTCTTAGTTGCTTAGCGTTTGATTGTATTTTACTTAGTCAATTTATGCAATGATATGATATGATATGATTGACTGAAAAGTAAATAACACAATATTTGTAAGGTTCGTTGGGTGATGTAATCCCCACTACATCCTTCTTCTCCTTGAACACTTGGAGGCAATCCACTAAAGTGATTCTCAAAGAATCACACAGAATCTTCTACACAATAGGGAGAGATAGATGTCGATGACTTGAGCTCCTTGGTCACACAGATTTCTGCTCCAAATCACTTCAATCTCCTTGCTTCTTTCACCCAGAAATGATGCAAGTATCCAACTTCGACTTCACACAGATCGCGAGGCTTGGATGGGTTTTTCTAAAGCGGTTTGTTTGATTTTGATGAAGTTCAAACAACTTGGAAATATCTCAGTAGGAAAGTGGTTTCTTCGAAAAGAATGTTTGAGATATTTGTTGACTGTCTCAGGATTGAAGAAAAGCAAAGGGAATGTTTTCTTGAATATTCTGGCTTTTCTGAGAGTTTAAGGAATGAGACTTCAATGCAACAGCAATTCGACTTGAAGATTAATTGTTCTCTTTTTGGCTTGTTGTTGAAGTCCTATTTATAGGCATTCTTGGAGAAAGTGTCCGTTTGACACATGCACAGGCGCGTGTCTCTCACTTCCGCGAGTGAACAACTTTTGTCCTTTTTCCTGAAAATCTGTTGCACAAAAGTTGGTGCTGCAGTCTGAGATAGTTGACAGTCCAATAGGGTGGCTTCTCCGTACGTCTGAAAGTGCTTATCACATTTAATGCTCTTATCAGCATTTAATGCATTTGAATTAAATATCCGTTGGTACTTAATGCTTCGAGAATATTTGCATTAAACTCCTTTTGGATTTAGAAATAAATTCAGGTGACATTACTTCTGTCCCATAAGGAAACGCTTGATGTAGCTGGTCAATTGGACGCTAGGAGACTTTTATCTTCTTTCAGAAATCAGGCGCTTGAGTCTTCGAACTTTACCACTGATAAACTCACTCAGAAATTATGAAAGAAAGAAATCCGACTCAAGCCTCAGAAAAAGAACGGCCGCATCTATCCATTTTTTCGCCGACCCCCGGCTCGTAAGAAGGCGGAGGTGTATGACAACTGATTGACTCAAGCCCTTTCTCATTGACTTTTTCCTTCATTCGGAGAAGTCCGCGGAAGGTTCATCAACTCTTTTTCCAACTTCAAAAAAAGATTAAAACATCGAGGATCAGACGCTCAGCCTAAGACTACTTAGCCTAACAATCTAAAGCAAAATAAAACAAAGCCTAATAAGCCTATTACAAAAAACTAACGCTTCAAGGCTTATACAAATTTTCTACTAAAATCAAACTTACATATTTTGGGGTCTAACACAAAATCCTAATTGTCATCATCAAAACATCTAACATGAAATTCCTAACACCTTGCCTCTGAGTGAATCCTTTTGCCAAGAGGCGTGCTTTATAGGTTGCCACCTCTCCATCGACTCCAAGCTTCCTCCTATAGACCCACTTACAGCCAATGGGTTTCACGCCCTCTGGTGGGTCCACCAAGGTCCATACCTTGTTGGAGTCCATTTCAGACTTCATGGCTTCTAGCCATTTTCCCGAATCAATGTCAGGCATTGCTTCCTTATAACTCTTCGGGTCAGAGTCTAAGGAAGGATCATCTGAGTTATTTTCTTCCAACAGGCCAAGCCATCTTTCAGGTGCCTTTGGAACTCTTTCAGATCTCCTCAAGGGTTGTGTGTTCTCAGTAGGTGTATCGGAATTAGCTTCATTGGTGTCGGGTGGGTTATTTTGTACTCCTTAATTCGAATCACTTTGATTCATCTCATCAAGTTCTACAGCCTCGCCTTTCCTATCCAAAAGGAATCCCTTTTCTAGGAAATTGGCATTTCTTGAAACAATCACTTTTTGTTCCACAGGGTTGTAGAAATAGTATCCAATAGTTTCCTTTGGATACCCTACAAAATAACACAAAGAGGATTTGAGGTCCAATTTGTCTCCCACTAAATGCTTTACATAAGCGGGGCACCCCCATATTCTCAAGTGAGCATACGAGGGTGACTTTCCACACCAAGTTTCATATGGGGTCTTGGGCACAGCCTTGAACGACGCCCTATTAAATAGATAGATTGTCGTTTCAAGCGCATAGCCCCACATGGACTTAGGAACTTCAGTGAAACTCATCATGGATCAAACCATATCCAACAATGTTCGATTCCTTTGCTCTGTAGTTATGTTGAGGCGTGCCTGGCGGAGTCCACTGTGAGAGAATCCCATTCTCTTTAAGATAATCAATGAACTCAGAAGATAAGTATTCTCCTCCCCGATCAGATCGAAGAACTTTAATACTTTTTCCAAGTTTCTTCTCTACCTCATATCTAAACTCCATGAATTTCTCAAAGGATTCAGATTTATATCTCATCAGATATACGTAACCATACCGAGAGTGATCGTCGGTAAAGGTTATGAAGTAGCTAAACCCTCCTAGAGCATTTATGCTCATAGGGCCGCACACATCTGTATGGATCAAATCCAATGGATTTGTGGTCGTTCTAATTTACCCGAAAATGGCAACTTGGTCATTTTCCCTTTGAGACATAATTCACAAGTTGTCAATTCATCTAAGTTTTGGAGACCTAAATGAGTTGCCAAGCTTCGAATTCTTTCTTTGGAGATATGACCTAGTCTCTCGTGCCACATTAGTGCATCTGTTTGATTATCTCGTTTGCGTTTATTTCTTTGTTGAATATTGAGATCAGAAATTGTTGGGAAAACAGTATGAACTCCATCTTGCAATTTTGATTCCATAATGAGAGATGATTCATAAGATAAAAACAAAGTTTTATTACGAATCTCAAAACAATAACCCTCTCGATCCAAAACCGGAATCGAGATAATGTTTCTTATTATTTCAGGAAGAAAATAAACAGAATTTAATACCGTCTTGTCCTTCTTGATAGTGCTTTCAGCCGTCTTCAGCATGTTCAACAACTCAGGAAGATTAGCTTCAAGTTGACTCATGTTGAAGTTGACCACAAATTGGTTATAAGAACTAGGGAGTGACTGTAGAACCAAGTCCATAGACAGCTCGTCACTAAGCACCACACTAAGATTAGCCAACTTTTCAATCAGCTCTATCATCTTGAGCACGTGCGTACTTACATCAGAGCCATCAGTCATGCGAGCCCTGAAAAGCTTCCTTGAGATTGCAAATCTCTCTCTCCTAGATTTAGTACCATACAACTCTTGCAGATGGAGAAGAATCGATGCAGAGTTCTCAACCGTCTCGTGTTGCCTCTGCAATTCATTGCTCATTGAAGCCAACATGAGACATCGCACTTGCATGTCATCTTCCTTCCATTGCTGGTACTGGAACTTCTCATCATCAGATGAGTCATCTTCCGGCTCCTCTTAACCGGTATATCAAGGACATACCCTCTTTTCTCAGACAAAAGGATAATCTTAAGGTTACGAAACCAATTATTTTGAATGGATTAGACATATCGTGTTATCTACAAAATGTACGAGGCAGGAGATAAGTAACGTATTTTCAAATAAAGTTCTTATACAATTTGGTATTTAATTGTACAAGTCTCCCACTATTTTTTCAAATCCCACCACCCTCTTGGTGTGATTAGAAGAATAGTTAATTCTTTAGTGGGCTTGAGATCTATCCAAACTTCATCATATGCCCCATTTTCTAAGCTAACATATGACTAGTTTGAATAGTAGCCTTACCGGGCCTTCTATCTTCCTTGATAGTTCTCAAGATCTTTTTCCTCATCTTTCGCATGTGCCCCATTTTCTGAACTAACACATGGTAGTCGATGTTAGGCTCAACCCATCAAATATCCTGTGGTCAATCATCAATTCCATTACCCCCATTTTCTGAGCTAAGTAATGAAACCAATGATCCCACAGGGAATCAAATGCTTAGTAATGATCATAGCCTTTCTTAGGTTCAACCCACCCCATTTTCTGAGCAAATGGATTTGAACTTCAGCGGCATATCACATGGCAATTACTTATGATAGAAGGAATGGAAATAGAACTCCAATTCTATTCCCACATTGGCCTAATATGTTTCAAGGAGGGAATTACACTGCTTACAAATAGGTCTCATCAGTATTACAATTATCTTGTTTAGTTATCTATCCTATGCATTCATCTCACAACACATCACATATCGTATCGAAAAGATAAATAAACATCCCATAAAGCGGTAAATTGAGGATGAACCACCTCGAGCCTTAACCTACTAACCCACTGAGCCAAAGTGGGCCAGGACATTCTAGAAAGTAAAAACAACTAGACTATTACAATGGATTCCACCACAGCATACAAGTCTTCAAGTCTTGGCTTCGTCTTCTCGCTCCGTCTTCGATTACATAGTCTATCATCTACTACTAATCTACTTGACAGAAAAGTAAAAGCTAAACCGGCTAGTTTTTACAACTCTAGAATATTGCATACAATGAAAACTAAAAACATAGACTAGGCTCGTGGTTCATCCCCATCACATAAGCATGCCAAGCAACAAACATATACTTATGCGATATCCAAAATTTACCCATCCGTCGTCTAAACAAAATTGTAAATTTCATCGGGATAATATCGATTTCCAATTTCCAAAACCCTTCTCAGAAATTTTAAGTTTTAAACAATCAACTGGGGTCAAGTTCTTGGGTTACCCGACCTTTCGACATCAAAATCGAGAAAAAACAATTCGATCAAATTCTTCTGACCATGCCTGGGCGTGGGAGACAGCACCAGTTGCTGTATGGGATTTCTCCCCTTTTCATCCATAAGTGATTTGTTCAGTCAATGATGGACAAATTCGATCCCACCTCGGGCAAGGTATAATTACTCGACAATTGAGCCTTCAGCCCGATCATCTCGCGATGTCCTACCACCGGTGATTCCAAAATCATCCTTCATCATCCAAATAAATCCACCCACACCCAAGATTCATTCTTTTCAATTGAATTTTTCAAAACCAAAATCGTTTTTCACAAAAAACATTATAACAATCAAATATATCCCAATCGAAAAATCAATTATTCTAAACGACAGACATATTGTTAACATGAACCAATTTACATACGCGTAAATAAACATGCTTAACACATAATATAGCTAATCGAGCCAACCATGGCTCTGATACCACTGTTGGGTTGGGTTCTATTCCCCGGGTGGCTCGTGGCAGCGGAATTTAAAATTTAAACGTACAACCACCCGAAACAGGAATAATGGTGTGCTCGATTATGCTATAAAGAAGGTTGTGAGAATTTTTACCTTTTCGATTCAATTCTCGCAGCAACCAATTTGATCTTTTCAACCCTGTGGTGCAATTTCACACGATTCCTTGGAGGGAATCGCCCGTCTTTCGTATCCCCGGTTTAGTGCTCCAAATGTCGCACCTCTAAGATGTATCCACACTTCGTTCAAGTCACCACCTACTTCGTTATTGGTGCTAGCCAACGAAATATGTCTAAATCTAAAACCTAGGCTTGATTATGTGATGGGATGGAATATGTGAATCGTTAAGTTCAACACATGAACAAAACGATGTCTTGTTGGAACAAGGGAAGGGGCCGATTTTTGGCTTAAGGATGACAAGAAAAACTCTCTTCTTTTTCCAGCTAGGGGTTCGAATTTTCCTCTAAAAAACTTAGGGTTTTTAGTCTTGCAATCACATATATATAGAATAAGAGCACTAGAGTCCTTATTCAACTGCAAGACTTGGAGAAAAAGAAAACTCTTTCCTTCTTCACTTAGGTTTCGAATCCCAGCTGCCAAGGCTCCTAAATTCGGCCATCATTCTTATTTGGAGTCCAAGAATTAATTCTTGACTCCATATTTAATTATGGGCTAAACTCATCAATTAAATATTATCATATAATTAAAACCCGTTTAATTATATTCACTTATTCCAATTGACTTATTTATTTAACTTGAGCCAAGCCCAACTAAATAAAATACTTGGACTCTACTAGGTCTATTAATTTAATTAATTCTACAAGATTAATTAAAATAGTCGAATTAATTGAATCGCCTCAATTAATTCATCTTCCATATTAGGAAAGGACTAGACTTTCCTAATTTCCTCAATTTGCTCAAATTGATTAATCACATCATATAAGCAGTGACTCTCACGAGTTAAGTGTGTGACCCCTTAGGCTCGTCTACTATCTAGTAGTAAGTACACTTTCCCAAAGTGCTAGTGTGCTTTCCTAAAACAGAAAACACTAGATTAAATCATTCCTTTGATTCAATCAAGCCTCGAATTAATCACCATATTAATTCTCGGCACTTACAAATCATGGTTACTATCTAGCAACGGGCTACGAAGACCTAGACAAAGATGAATATAAAGATACGCCTTTCGTGATCTTGATCCTTGTATAAGTAAGATCCCTCCATCTAATCTCCAGATTGAATCTAGAGCAGTGTCTAACGTCGAAGCTCTATTAATTCAATAACTATGTTTCCCAAATACGGTGACATCGACTTTCGACTATCCAAATGAGGAAACCCTACGCCTCTATAGATATCATACTTCAGCCGAAGATTCCTAAAGTCGATTCATTATGTAAACATAGGAGATTCGCTGACAAGACTAATGTCAGAGATAGATCCCATCTTGATTCTCACGTGCCTTCATACACAATCAGCCCATGTCTGATGTTGCCCATTTGTGATCATCTAAGTAATCATGTAACAAATCAAGACATGTTCGATTGTGTATAAGCCATCCAATGGAACCTCAGGTTCTAAAGATTACTCTTATACTACAAGACCACTGGAAGTTCCAGATTCGATTGGGATTCCATTTAATGGAACTTCCATGGGGTTGTTCAGTATACCTAATTCCCACAATAGGAACCCTCATATATGCATAGGCTTTCACCGTGCCAATTTTTATGGAACGAGATACACTCTATCAAGAGTATGCATCATATACACAAGTCTTTTGGGTCTCATCGATATCCCTTCATCTCGTCGAGCCCATTCACGACTTGTAACATATGTTTAAGGATCACAACCTTGGAGACATATTCCATCATTGCCATTCCCGATGCGCAATGATGTCCCATAGCTATGTGTGATCCTTCAGGAGTTTATTCTTAGTTAAGACAAAGATAGATACACGAATAAAGAATGCTAAAAGATTAACTTCATTTATATGAAAAGGATCGTTCAGCTGGAGTTAGTATTATATAGAATGGCGCCCTAAATTGGTGCGCCGGGCATAATCTCTAACATTCACGCTCTTCAGTGCTTAGTGCAAATTGCACATCTTTTAGCAGATCAACTCCTGAGATGTAAGAGTTGTAGAAGTTTAATAAATAAGGCATAAGCGCTTGAGCTGCTTCTTAGTCCACTGGCCTAATCAGTGATATCATTTTGGCCACTTGGACGTTCTGTTGGAAAAAGAGCACATGATGAAGGTTGTATCCTCGAAAGTCACTTAACCCAAAATAGTGGTTAAAAGTGATATCCATCACTTGTGCATTTTCTATCACTGCTCTTCTTTCTCTGTAAAACTCAGCAAACTCAGCGTGATCATTATCAGTGCTCAAAGGAACTTCTGTTTGTCCTGGCAAAGGAGGTAATTTACTGGTGGAGGCATCTTCGTTCAGATCTGGAAAGATACGCTGAACAAATGCTTGATGAGGGTGAAACACATAGCGTCCACCTTGACTGAATAAGACTAGCTATTGGCTGATGTAGCGTTCGATAGGTTGCCTGTAAACTGGCTGATCGCTAACATTTTCGACAATATGCTGACGTTGTTGAAGTAAAAAGGTAGCAAACCCTCGGCTTCTGTATTCAATTCCAAAATCAAATAAGAATGGATATCTCAGGAGTTCTTCAAGAGTATAGAAGTGTAAACTGAACTCTTCAGCCCATCTGGCTGTATCCATCATCCACCGCTTGCCAAGCTTGTTAGCTTTCTTCTGATCTTTTTTAGCGGCAAGGAATTTCTCAAAACGTTTTGTTTCTTCATCATAATCCGCAGCCCATAATTTGGCAAGGTACTCGAGGGCTTCAGCTTCTATCCAAGCGTTAATAGGATTGGGACGCTCAGTGACAACTGGTCCTTTTCCTTTCCACAGTCTGAGGTGCCTTGGAGATAGAGCATTCTAAGGAGATTGAACGACTTTGGGGTAAGCAGAATATCCAATCCTGTTAAGAATTTCTTCGTCAGGATTCTTTGACCAATCACCCATATGGGGATTCTTAAAGACAATCTTATTCTGGCCCAATGGCTAAAAGGATTTTTCAGAATGGCCAGTAAAATTGAAATGCTTCTCGTCAAATTCTTCCATGTTGAACGCTGGTCACCTGATATATTCAAGATGCGATTGAAGACGCTCAAGGTTGTAGAGACCCAAATCAGCAAAGCGCTCGAAGAAATTAAACTTAGCAGAATTGGAGACATCAGTCCTACGGAGAGTGTTTTGAAAGTTTATCTCCATATCGACCAATTGCCTGGTGTCAAGCTCCCTAGTGGCAAAGTAGAATTCATCATTTGCATCATAGCCACGGGGAAAGAAATTTATGACACGAGGAAGAGATCCAGTTGGAGTAGGGACAAAGGCAATTGACTCGATTGAGATGGGGGCCACTTCTATCGACCGCTCAACGTCAATAGTCGCTTTGCTGACTGGAGATATTTCAGCGTCAGAAGGACTTGAGCTACTTCCTTAGCGATATCCACAACCTTGGTCATATCGACATCTACTTCAATAGGAACCTCAGAAGGTAGAGGTGCATCAATGTCTGGTGCATTTTGAGTTGATACAAACCAGCATTTGAGAAAAGCAAGCAAAATTTCTACTAAGTAGAAATCATAAATAAGATACTACAACGCTTACCCTGAGGACTATCATCGACTAATGCAGTCTCTTGATTTATTTCAACATTTGGTACAGCTTCCTCAGGCTCCGGGATAACTTCTTCTAGATCTAAATCGAGAAAAGAAGTAATGGGATCAGCACGAATGGGAATGCATAAGTTCTCGAGAGTGTTAAGAACAGTCTGGATATTTGCGGCACACTCGGCTGAAAAGATTTTATCCTAGCGTTAGAGACTTAGAAACTAACGAGGAAAGGATATAATACATTACTCATCACAAGTACTTACCCAGAACACGGGAAAGCCTCTCGGATTGAGTAGGGGCTTGAGGCTCTGAACTGGGTTCAAGAACAGCGTCCGAAGAAGTAGGAAGAACACTTGCTGGTTCTTCAAGAGCTGGCTCGACTGGAGCGCTTGTTGATGCAGCTGGAGTGGATGAAGGAGTATGCCTGCGAGCTAGCGATACTTCTTCTTTAGGAGAGAAGATAAACACTGGAGGAGATAAGGGCGATTTGGGAGAAGGAGAGGGAGACTTCTATTTCTTCTTGGGCTCCGGCTTCTTCTTCTGCTTCTTCGCTGGCTTTGATGGCTCAGGGACTTTCAAAACTAGTTTTCTTTTAGGTCGCTTAACCACCACCGCCTCTTCGTTGAATATGATGAAGATGAAGTCACTTTCTCTTCATCATCACTGCGAACAACTCCTTTGGTAAGAATTCGCTCATGCTCTTCTTTAGGAACCGCTGCACCGCCACGTCTTTTTGATTTGAGCAGCTCGCTTATCATCTTCTTTCCATAGAACTTAAGCGCTGGGACCTTCTTTCCAGTGGTGTTAACAAAATTGCTAGCGCTTAGAATATGACTCAGTACAATCCCATAAGGCTTGGGATTTACTGACTAGGCCATCGCTGCCTTGAAGTGATTGAAAACATAAATTGACCAGTTGATCTTCAACTTGGTCAGGATGACAACCATCATTTTGTACTGAAGATTGGAAACCTTATCGAAACTACCCTTCCTACACTCTATCATCTTCACGCAGATGTCAGCAAGAATGACATATTCGCCCTTCATGTCATTCTTTCTGAAGCTGGGTTCATTCGCAGCTTCAACATCTTCTTTCTTGATTAAAGCCCAGACTTTGGTAGCATCACCAAGAGTAACAATTTCACTTTCACCTCCATCATTGGGCAGACTGAGTAAAGATGATATGAGTTGGGGAATGAGAACAAAGGTCTCACGAGCAAAGGGAAAGACGCAGGAAATGGAGTTTCCATCGTCGGAGATTTTTGCGTTCCTGAAGAAAAATAGGGCTTCTTCCTCGAAGATATTTGTAAAGGAAGTGATCATATCTCTCAAACCAAACTTTTGGACTAGGGGAAGAACAGTCCTTAGAGGGAAGTTCTGGTTGTCATGAAGGTAGTCCCAGTTAACAAGAAAACCGACGATAACAGTGACTGGTTTCTCAGATTTGGAAGATTTTCCAGCAGTAGATTTTGAAGATTTGGGTGCCATTGATGAATGGAAACGACTTTGGTTGAGGAGAGAAAAGAGATTCTTTTTGCCTTAGAGAGAACAACTTTTACAGCAGAAGTATTTTGGAAATGATCAAGTTTTACTGTAAAGGTTGTGAGGGGTTTAAATAGGAGGCCAAAAATAACTCCTCGACTATTAGATGAATGACACGTGTATAGAAGTTAATTTGGAAATAACAAAAATTAAATCGGAGCTGTTTACTCATAAATACGGATGTCAAAAAGTGCGGTAAAATAGGGTAACATCTATGAATTATAAAAGTTTGAAATCTGCAGTTACTTTTTCAAAACGTTTGAATAATTTTGAAACTTTCAACGTGAATTACACGCGCCTGATACTACACTGACACGTACTCAGACATGCGCAGTTACTGAACCGCCTAGTTTTTAGATAGGGATCATTTAACCGTCAGTTTGATTTGATAAGCACGTGTGGGCAGTTGTCAAATCTAATCTTTTGGACTTGTCCACACGCTACCTTTTAGCGATGAAAACTATGCATGATTTTTAGAAAAAGTTACTTAGTGTTTAAGTGGGAATATTCTTAAACGCTGAAGTCTTTTTGATAAAGGTCAATCTTTTAAAGCTGAAGATTTTGATACAAATCAATCGCTTGGATAAAATATATTTTCATTTAATTTTATTAGAGATTGATTTTGTCATGCATGATAGATAAACGCTAGTGATCAATGCATAACATTTTAAAAGTCCTTTTTGATCACAGTCGCTCATAGATTGAGACAAGTACAATTTTAAAGTTCCCCCCAAAATTGATGACTCATTTAAAAAAAAACGCTTTAGACATAAACATAAGGTGGATTCTCCTTAAATTATATGCCTATAAAATATGATGCTTTATGATTTAAGCGTTTAAATTGATCATACCTAATTCACTTCTCAAAGCGAGAAAGCTTTGTTCGTTGAGCCTTTGGTGAAGATATCTGCCAATTGTTTGTCAGTTCCAATAAAGTGCATGGAGATATCTTTCTTTTGAACATAGTCATGCAAGAAATGGTAGCGAATATCAATGTGTTTAGTTCTAGAATGAAGGATAAGATTTTGGGTCATAGCTAAAGCGCTTTGGCTATCACAATGGATTGGGGTAGGACCTAAGATTGTTCCATAATCTCTAAGTTGTTGCCTCATCCAAAAGATTTGTGCATAACAGCTCCCAGCGGCTACATATTCTGCCTCAGCGGTAGAAGTCGCTATGGATTGTTGTTTCTTACTATGCCACGAAATTAGTCTATCACCTAGAAATTGAGATGTACCACTAGTACTTTTTCTACCAATTTTGCATCCTGCAAAATCTGTGTCTGAATAACCAATTAGTTCAAAAGTAGAGTCCCTTGGATACCATAAACCCATATTTTGTGTGTGTTTTAGGTATTTAAGGATTCTCTTGGTAGCATTTAAGTGTGATTCTCTAGGATCAGCTTAAAAGCGTGCACACATGTATACCGAAAACATAATATCAGGTCTATTAGCGGTAAGATAAAGAAGTGATCCAATGATACCTCTATAGTTAGTGATATCAATTTTCTTCCCACTTTCATCTTTATCTAACTTAAGCGTTTGGCTCATTGGAATTTTTGAAGATGATGCATTTTCCATACCAAATTTCTTTATGATATCTCTTGTATATTTAGCTTGGTTTATAAATATGCCATTAGGGAGTTGCTTAACTTGTAATCCTAAGAAGAAAGTTAGTTCACCCATCATGCACATTTCAAATTGATCTTGCATCATTTTCAAAAATTTCTCACACAATCGCTTGTTAGTAGAACCAAATATAATATCATCAATATAAATTTGGACTAAGAGAATATCTTCATTATGGGTAATTTTAAATAACGTTGTATCAACGCTGCCTTTTAAAAAGCCTTACCTAAAAGGAAGATAGAAAGAGTGTCATACCATGCTCTTGGTGCTTGTTTAAGGCCATAGAGTGTCTTATCCAATTTGTAGACCATACTTTTCCCATGGTTGTTGATGAATCCTGGTGGTTGCTCCACATATACCTCTTCTTGGAGTTTACCATTCAGGAAAGCACTCTTCATGTCCATCTGATATACTGTGAACTTGTTGAATGCGACAAACGCTAGGAACATACGAATCGCTTCAAGACGGGCTACTGGGGCATACGTCTCATCAAAATCAATACCCTCTTCTTGGCAATAACCCTGAGCGACTAATCTGGCTTTGTTTCTTATAACAATACCATCTTCAACCATCTTCTTCCTAAAAACCCATCTAGTTTTAATGACTCCTTGGTGAGTTGGTCTTGGTACTAGCGTCCAAACCTTGCTTCTCTCAAATTGATTAAGCTCTTCTTGCGTTGCTTCTACCCAACTTGAATCACTGAGCGCTTCATCCACTTTCTGGCTTTGTTTCTTATAACAATACCATCTTCATCCATCTTGTTCCTAAAACCCATCTAGTTCCAATGACTCCTTGGTGAGTTGGTCTTGGTAATAGCGTCCAAACCTTGCTTCTCTCAAATTGATTAAGCTCTTCTTGTGTTGCTTCTACCCAACTTGAATCACTGAGCGCTTCATCCACTTTCTTGGGTTCCATTTGAGATAAGAAACTTGCGAACATGGCCTCATTGATTGTAGCGGACCTAGTTCCCACAGGTGCTTCAATATCTCCAATGACTAGCTCTGGTGGATGGTCTCTAAGCCACTTAGAGTCTGGTTGGAACGGGTTAAGAGACTCTTGATTATCAATCGCTTGATCCTCATTTGTCTCTGGCACAGTCGCTGCATCATTCACAGTTCCAATTTGCTCTTGATCATTCTCTTCATGATCATCAGCGATTCTGATACTATCATCATTAGTAACCTCACGAGCAATCTTAGGAATAGGCATAAAGGTCTCATCATCCTCATCATCATCACTATCATCACCAAGATTGATTTGTGAAGCTTGTTGGGCAAGATCTTCAATTCCTACATCATCAGGATTAACCTTACTCGGTTCTTGGTTAGTATCATCAAACATAACATGAATGGATTCTTCAACCTTCGATTTGATCTTATTTAGGATACCAAAACTCTTTCCATTTTTGGCATAGCCTAGAAAGATTCCCTCACCCGCTTTAGGATCAAATGTCTTTGGACTTTGGGATCCATTGTTATGAATGAAACATTTTGAACCAAATACATGAAAATATGAAACATTAGGCTTACGTCCCTTCCATAACTCATAGGGAGTCTTCTCATGTTGCTTTTTGATCATACACCGGTTCTGAGTGTAGCAAGCGGTATTGATAGCTTTAGCCCAAAACCTTTGAGGCAGCTTAGACTCTGCAAGCATCGCCCTAGCGGCCTCTTTAAGCGTTCTGTTCTGTCGCTCGGCAATTCCATTCTGTTGAGGTGTTCTAGGGGCAGAATACTCATGAAGTATTCCAAAATCTTTGGAGTTATCACCGAAAATAACTTGAGGACCATTGGCTGCTTGATAGTTGATCAATAGATCCTTGGAACCAGTCATGTGTCTTGATGATCCACTATCAAAGTACCAAACTGAAGTATCGATGTTGGCTCTAGGTACCTGCATTTAAAGGATAGTTCTAATTCTTCTTAAGTACCCATGTTGTCTTTTGTCCTTCAACGTTAGTAGCTTTAGTTTGAATTAAAACTTTAGGAACCTATATTTGCCTGGTCTTCATTGTAGGAATACTGGCCTTCTTGGGTTTCACATTATGTTGTGTGTGATTTTTGGGTGTATAATAATATCCTCGATTATAATAGTAATCATAATCATAATCATCATAGTATCGATAATATGATCTTGACTGCATTGGATATTGACCCTGGTATTTCCTGGGCTCTGGCTTCGGTTGCACTTTTGGTGTTGGATGCTTTGTGCTTGATTCACAGTGATTAGGTTTATCGTTGGCCTTTTGAGCTTTTGGATGAACCTGTCTTTGTGAATCATGTGCCTTTGCCTTTCCCTTGCTTGAGTCAGCTTTGGCTTTCTCATTTGGCCTCGTACCATTGTCGCTTAGTTCATTCAGCATTTGACTTTGTTCGCTGTAACATTAGATTTATTTGGTTATTTACCGAATTTATTGCATCCCAAACCGGTCTTTTCACCAAACATTCTTGTTACCTCAGTCACATTATCCAACTTTCTTTAAGCTTTTGATAATGATGAGATGAGCCACTCTGATTTGGCAAGTCTAGCGATCAGATTAGCTTCTCTCTTGACTATTATATCAAGATCGCTTTTCAATTGAGTAATTTCACTCTCAAGTAATTGGTTCTTCTCAATGCATTGTTGCTGAACTTGTAACTCTGCTTTGAGCGTTACTTTATCACTTATGAGCGATGAAATAATAGCGAAGTGATTTTGATATATTTTGGCGGCATCTTGACAATCTTTATAGTATTCATTGACTTTGTCAAGTAATTCATCATACGAAAGAGGATGAGATAATTCAGTGGTTACCTCTGGTAGCGAATCGTCAGATGCTTCATCATCTCTTGCCATGAGATAAATCAATGCTGAGTCGCTCGTTGGCTCATCATCACTGCTTTCATCTGATGGTTCTAAATCCTCTTCACGTGCAGAGAATGGTTCAGATTCCTCTAGCAAACCTTGTTGGCGAAGGTTGCTCCTGAATTAGTTTCTATCCGCGTAGTCTTGCCTTGTGGGCTTAGACACATTTGGATAAGGGCAATTTACCTGGTAGTGCCCTGGTTTCCTGCAATTATAACACAAATTAGTTTTCATTTTCTGTTCAGTGGTTAATCACTTTGAAACAACTGGCGCTGAGAGATTCTGAGCGGGAGTTGTGGGCGCTTGGTAAGGAACTGGTGCTATTGGTTGAGGTGTCGAATACACTGGCACTTGATATTGAGGTGCTGGTGCAGGGGGAGGGGTTTGAAATGAAGTTTGTCCAATGGGGTTTCTCTTTTCATATCTTAGAAACTTCTTAAATTTCTTAACTAATAAAGCCATCTCCTTTTCTTCATTGGATTCCGTTGATTTCACCTCACTGATCGCTTTACCCTTATTTTTGGTGGTAGCAATTAAAGCTCCTGATTCAGTCGCTGAAGTCGATGTATCGCTGACTTCGCCCAATTCGAACTCAAATGTCTTTAATTCTAAAAACACATGTTCTGGAGTAAGAGTCTCCAATGTCTGTGATTCTCTCATAGCAATAGTCTTAATCAGATACTTGCTTGGAAGACTTCTGAAAATCTTATTAACCCTTTTCTTGTTGGTTAACTCCTTGTCTAATGTTGCTAACTCTGTAATGAGCAAAGTAAACCTTGTATCCAATTGTTCTAGCGTCTCATTGGTCTGCATCTTAAAGTGCTCAAATCTTTGCATAGCTATGGAGAGCTTTTTCTCCTTCATTTGTGCTAAACCTTCACACACAATAGCCAGCTTATCCCATATTTCTTTGGAAGTCTTACATTGCTTGATTTTGTTGAACAATGCATCATTGTCTCCTAAAGCTGAGTAAAGTGCACTTCGTCCGAACTTATGTCATGCAAGTCCTTGTTCTGTATTGATGTTCAGTCAAATACTTTCTTAGACTTGCGAACCCTATTTAGAGAATAAGGATCAAACCCTTCTAGTGCCATTCTTCCTATCCCATAGGAAGTAGAAGGTTTGCCTTATTGTCAAGGACTTTATGTTGTTTATTAACACCTTACAAATGCCTATAAGAAAACAACAAAATAATGCCTTATATATTATAAAAAGATATTGTTTAGTTACAAGTCAATGCCCTATAAATCTATTCTCTTTATGGCATTTCAAGGCATATAGATTTTGAGAACAGATATTTCTCCTCATGCAACGATCTCTCGTATGATGTGATATCTCCTCTCGATGTGTTTGGACTTGTTGTGAGACCTAGGTTCCTTTGATTGCACTATTGCTCCGGTGTTGTCACAATAAAGTGGCAACGAGAGCTTTATGCTAGGAACCACTTGAAGTTCTTCTATGAACTTCCTTATCCAAACAGCCTCTTTATCTGCCTCAAAGGCAGCTATGTATTCAGCTTCTATAGTGGAGTCTGCAGTTGTGCTTTGCTTGGAACTTCTCCAAGTTACCGCCCTACTATTGAGGGTGAATACGAATCCTGAGGTGAAATTCGGGTCATCGACATCAGATTGAAAATCCAAGTCAGTGTACCCGTCCACTCTCAGGCTACCACTCCCATAGATGAGAATCATATCCTTGGTTCTCTTCAGGTACTTTAGGATATTCTTCACAGTTATCCAATGTTCCTTGCCTGGGTTTGCTTGAAATCGACTAACAACGCTTACCGAGTAAGTAATATCAGGCCTAGTAGACAACATTGCGTACATCAGGCTACCCACTGCTGATGCATAGGGTACAATGCTCATTTCCTTTCTATCTTCCTCACTTTGAGGACACATAGATTTTGAGAGATGTATCCCATGTCTTATCTGTAGGAACCCTTTCTTAGAACCCTCCATCCTATATCTCTTTAAGACCTTTTCTAAGTAAAGGGCTTGAGAGAGCCCTATCATTCTATTTGTTCGATCTCTATAGATTCGAATCCCTAGAATGTAAGTTGCCGCTCCCAAGTCTTTCGTGGAAAAAGTACTCGAAAGCCACTTCTTTACAGTGGGGAACATTCCTATATCATTCCCTATGAGTAATATGTCATCTACATATAACACAAGGAATGTTATCTTGCTCCCACTAACCTTCTTGTAAACACATGGCTCATCTTCATTTTTGATGAAGTCAAATCCTTTGACAGCCTAATCAAAACATAGATTCCAACTACGAGATGCTTGCTTGAGTCCATAAATGGATCTCTCAAGTTTACACACCTTATGAGTATAATCCTCGGATACAAAACCTTTTGGCTGTTTCATATAGATATCCTCTTCTCGGAATCCATTTAGGAAAGCAGTTTTGACATCCATTTGCCATATTTCAAAGTCTAGGTGTCCAGCTATTGCATGTAGAATCCTTATTGATTTGATCATAGTCACTGGCGAAAAGGTTTCTTGGTAGTCAATTCCTTCTTTTTGACTATACCCTTTCTCCACTAGCCTGGCTTTGTAGGTGTCAACCTTGCCATCAACACCAATCTTTCTCTTATAGATCCATTTGCACCCGATTGGTTTTACCCCTTCAGGTTGGTCTACAAGTTTCCAGACTTGGTTTGCATGCATCGAATCGATCTCAGTTTGCATAGCTTCACGCCATCTAGTAGCATCCACATCCACCATTGCTTGATCAAAAGTGGAGGGATCATCTCCATGATCCTCCTCTAAGACAGAATGAAGATTTAGCTCTCTCTGTACTAGATATCCGTACCTCTCAGGCGGTTGAGGTACTCTACTTGATCTTCGTGGCTGTGGTTGTGTTATAGAAGGTTCGGTTCTCACTTCCTGTGTAGATGTATCCACTGGAGTCTCATTTTGTTCTTTTAGAACAATCTTTCTACCCGCTCCTACTTCTTGAATGAGCTCATCTTCAAGAAAGTGGGCTTGTAAAGCTGCAATGATCCTTTGATCATCGTGCAGGTAAAAGTGGTATCCCATTGACTCCTCAGGACATCCAACGAAACGTCCCTTCAAGGATCTAGCCTCCAACTTGTCCACTTTGGTCTTTTTGACATAAGCCGGACATCCCCAAATCTTGATGTGATTAAGACTTGGTTTCCTATTTCTCCATATCTCATAGGGAGTCATAGGAACGGAATTGGACGAACATCTATTTAAAATATGTACAGCTGTAAGCAGCGCATGACCCCACAGTGAAATGGGTAAGTCAGTGTAGCTGAGCATGGAGCGAGCCATGTCCAACAAGGTTCGATTCCTTCGCTCTGCTACACCATTTAACTGTGGTGTTGCTAGAGGTGTGAGCTGTAATACTATACCATTCTCTCTGAGGTATACATCAAACTCGTCGCTCATATATTCTCCTCCTCGATCCGATTGAAGGGGTTTTATACGTTGACCAGTTTGATTTTCCACTAAAGCCTTGAATTCCTTGAACTTTTCAATGGATTCAGACTTATGCCTCATCATGTACACTAGACCATATCTTGAATGGTCATCAGTGAAGGTGATGAAGTAAAGGAAACCTCCTCGAGCCATTTCTCCAAATGGACCACAAACATCAGTATGCACTAAGCCTAAGATTTGTGAGGCTCTTTCAAAAGTCCCTGTGAAGGGGGATCTAGTCATCTTGCCTTTGATACAAGATTCACAAGTAGGATAGGGATCCAATCCCAATAGACCAATTAGTCCATCTTTCTCCATTTTGCGAATTTTATGTTTGCTGGCATGGCCTAGTCTAAGATGCCAAATCAATCTTTGGTTTACTCCAAGCCTACTACGTTTCCTTTGTTTAGTATTTACAGAACACTCATTCTGAACATTAAGGTAATACAATCCATTTATTAAAGAAGCAAAGCCTACTAATTTATTACCATAATAAATGTTGCATCGTTCATCAATAAAATGGAAAGTATAACCAATTTTAACTAAGACGGGAATAGAAACAATATTTTTAAGCCCATTGGGCAAAACTAAAACATTATCCAAAAATAGTATATGTCCAGAATTAAGAAATAATGAGGCAGATCCGATTACAGTAGCTGCGACGCTTTGCCCGCTGCCTACTCTTATCTTCACCTCATCAGGGCTCAGCTTTCTACTTCTTTCTAGATTTTGATGCACACAACATACATGAGTATTAGCTCCTGAATCAAGAATCCATGAAGAAGAAAAATTGGTAATAGAGCAATTAGTTTCTGTTAGGAATTTCATATTAGATGTTTTGATGATGACAAATAGGACTTTCTGTTAGACTCCGAAAAGTGTAAAAGCTTTCATAGAATGTTATGTATAAGTACCTGAAAGCTTATTTATCTTAGGCTTATAGTATTTATCTTTGTAGAATTCCTTAGACTAAGTATGTGACACTAAAACACTTAGGAAAATTCTGGGTGAGTCTACCAAGTGATGAAGGTGAAGATCAAGCGTCTAAAGCTACAATGGATAATGATATCTTGAAGCGTCCGTCAAACGCTTTAGGGATTATCCCAGTGCTCAAACTACGAATGGATAACTCAGGCCAAATACTCAACATCAAGTGAAATGACGGAATTCTCAGTGAGACCATCAAGACAAGATTGAAGAGTAAGCGTCTGAAATAAAGAAAAGAAAGTCAGGATCAGTCCAAGCGTCTGTCCAATACACGAGAATAACTATTCTCTTCAGCAAGCGTCCAAAAAGGTTAAACCAACACAACCTACAAAGAACGTAACCTGAAAAAGAATTCAGACCCAAAACCATCCAAAGACTTAGAAAAATGCATGAATCAAACGGACGAATTATTTCCAACGGAAATAAGACAAGATGCATTAAAATTCGGATAAGTGCTATTAAAATATAAGCACTATAACTTATGGGCAAGCCATATCTTTGACCTAGACTGTCAGATTTATGAAACCAAGACCATGCCTAACCAATTAAATATACCCAAAGTTAGAAATGTCTGAACTCAAGGAATGTTTGGGGAAACGAGACTCCAACCTAGTCAAACGGACAAAAACCACCAATACCTTATAAATAGCTCTTTCAAAATACAAGAAAGTGTGCGTGACACAAAAAAAAATACCTACCTTGTTGAAAGAAAAGCTTACTAAAAATCATAGCCAAATATCCATATAAGCTTTTCACAAATATTCCAGAGACAGTCACCCATATCTCAAATCTCTTTTTAAGAAGAACCTATACTACCATTGAGATATCCCCAAGTTGTTTGAACTTTCCAAAAACAAACAAACCCGTGACCAAAACCATCAACACCTTTCATCTGAGTGAGAAAGCTGGTTGACTTGCAAGCAATATTTTTGTGTAAAAGAAGCTTGTTGAAGTTGATCTCTATTGGAGCTGAAATCTGTGTGACCAAGGAGTTCCGAGATCAAGAGTAACTTGCACCATTTCTGAGTGAAAGAAGCAAGGGGATAGAAGATCTTTAGTGGAGCTGAAATCTGTGTGACCAAGGAGTTCCAAGATCATATCCAATCTCCCTCTATCTTGTAGAAGTCTCTGTGTGACTCTTCGATAATCATCATAGTGGAAAAACCTCCCTGATAAAAGGAGAAGAAGGACGTAGCTGGGATTACATCACCCAGTGAACCTTACAAATATCTTGTGTCATTTACCTCTTTAAGCATTCATTGTTTTACTGCTTTACTATTCATACTGCATACATTCTGATAAAGTCTTAAAACAACTAAGCGACTACTTTCGATTAATTAACCGAACGCTAAGCTATAAAATACTTCCGCTGTGCTAACTCTGATTTAGTGACTAAACTCTGCCCTACTTTGGTAAGCGTTGAAATCACCGAGTCTAAGTTAACGTTTCTCAAGCGTCACATCCAGCGCTTAAACCTGTCAAGCGTTCAAATACTTCAAAGTGATACGAATTTTTAAGAAGTCGAAAAAGACTTCAGGGTCTATTCAACCCCCCCCCCTTCTAGACCCTTTCGTATACCACTTGGGACCAACAGTTTCAAAAACATAAAGTTCTTTACCTTTCGCTTGTATGCTAGGACAGTCTCTTCTCTAGTGGCCTAGCTCACAGCAGGATAAGCACCTGTCCTGATTTCTAGCCCTCTTATTTCTCCTTCGGTGTGCTTTGTTGCAAGTCGTGCTGGATGCCCCTTCATCTAAATGGTAATTTTTATTCCTTCTTCCATCCAATGGATTAGGAAAAGTAATTGCCATCGGATTATTCCATTTGTCCGCCTTTATTTGTTTCTGAGCAACTTTGAGTTTTTCTAATAGCCCAGCTAAAGAACCCCCAATGTCATTCATGTCAAAGTGTATGACGAAGTAATAGAACGAATCGGGGAGTGACTATAGGATGAGATGAACTCGGAGATGTAGGTCCATGTAGAAGTTTAAAATTTTTAGTTTTTCTATCATGGTCATCATTTTGAAAACGTGTTCTCCAACATCCTCTCCTTCAGTCATTTTAGTTCGGAAGAGAT
This sequence comes from Buddleja alternifolia, assembly GCA_019426215.1. NCBI lineage: Eukaryota > Viridiplantae > Streptophyta > Magnoliopsida > Lamiales > Scrophulariaceae > Buddleja > Buddleja alternifolia. The sequence continues at coordinate 2,775,699 of CM033398.1, read as the reverse complement.
CCCTTGAAATGAAATATCTAGTGGTCCTACTGCGTTCTCCGAACAGCTCATATAGATGCAGGATAATGTCTCTTGCATTATCCATCTTCTCATGGGACCTTTGCAACTCTATGCACATCGAGCTTAAGATGTACACCCTTGCTTTATGGTTATCACAGCACCAATCCCAACGAGCCAAGCGAACTTCATCACCCTCATCGTTTCTAGGAATGGGAGGACGACCAATTTCCAGTACATAGTCTATGGATTCACTGCTAAGGACCATCCTCAGCTTTGTGAGCCATTCTATGTCGTTTGGACGAGTGAGAATTGTGTTTTCCATCAATTTCGACAGTGGTTTGGGAGACATAATTAAATTCGAGAGAGATAAATCAAAAATAGCTGCAGAAAATAAACCAGACTTTATGACTGGTGTAACTAAACTAAAACCAAGTTTAAAATCAAGGACTTCAACTTATAACTTGGCTCCCACTACATTTTTCGAGATTCACACTCCCACTGTGAAAAACGGAAGTGATCGTTGCAATGTACTTCGTGTTGGGGATTGAGTTCTTTAATTAATCTAATAGATGGCAACCCTTTAACGATATTTGGTCCATTATTTTAATTAAAGTGATGTCCAACATCAATCTATCCAATATATGGTTCAATTTTCTTTTTCTCACAATCCACCAAAACCGCAACCTTTTAACGATTTATAGGCCTTGTGGATTATCTAAGTTTACTCCCACTAACTCCTCATAATCTAACATTTGAATTTCACCTTGCAACCCTTTAACGATATTTGGGATGAAATATGTCTCAATTAAGGCATCTAATGCACTTAATAAAATTTTAGAATTAAATCTTAATATATGACCCCCACTTACTGGGAAGATGCTATATACAAGATTTAATACTTAATTTCATTAAGTTTAGTGGAGGGAAAGGATGCCTAGCACCCCTTATTAACTTAGTATAATTTTTAATTGGGAAAATTCATGTTCAAAACATTTATCTAAGTCTCACTTTGCACATTATCCAATTATATAGCGCATATTGATAACATACATGCTTCATATAACTAATGAACATGCATCGAAAGCAATAAACCAACACATATGTCCATGGGCTTTTTCTAGAGAGCCCAAGCCAATGGACCATCATTAAAAAGAAAAATAAGCCTAGCTATTCTTCGTGGGCTCCAAGCTTCTTTTCTTTTGGATTGACCTCCTCTTGTAAGACCTATTCTATTTCTATCTATTACATGAGATTATTCAACAATCTATACATAATTCTAGAAATAAAATAAACGGGCTCAATTTCCGGCCCTTACAACCCATAAAAGAAAATACAATCAAAAGAAATAACCTAAGCCCATGGACAATGTCACCATCATATAATACATGCTCGCGAAAAATAAAGCAATTACGTTGGTGATTATTTTAATGAACAATTAGACCAACTAATTAATTCCTCAATAAAATTCCAAATTATATTGATAATCATGACAATAAACCATTTAGTGAGAATCTCTAGTTTAAATAAATAACTTAATTAAAAAATTCACCAAGAACCATTAATTAATTATTTCACTTAAATTCATATTATTCAATAAAATTAATTTGGTCTTACTTCATAAAATTAAATTACCAACCATTGGCATATTTAATTTTAATTAATTAGGCCCAAAACTAATTTATTGAAGAGTCCATATTTCTAAATAAAACAATTTGGGCTGATTTAATTAAATCCGGGTCATCATCCTTTTGACCTACCTGGATAATTAAAATAGCCCAAAACCCATTAATTTAAAAAATTGGACCCGAGGAAATATAACCCGACCCGAGCCCACGTAACTGGGTCCACGTGCGTTGGGCGCACGACACGACGTGTGCCGTGCGCCCAGCGCACGTCTTGAGCCTGGCCACACGACGCCGTGTGCCAGCGCACAGTGGGTGGCCCGAAGGCCACCTGCTATGCGCACAGTGATAAGTCCATATTTTACAATATTTTATGCCCCATTGTGATATGATTTGATCGTTACTTTGATCACTTTTTATCCCTCATAATGCTTTGATTGGTATAGATTTTGTTTTGTAGGATACAAGTTGATTTACGCATGAAAGACGAGAAAGGAGATCCAAATTGAGCCTGAAATCGAAGAAAGAAACAAAAGAAGATAGTTGATGAAAGATTTTACACAATGCTCATATAGACACGAGATTTTAGTCAACTTAAAAGCCTAATAAGATTAAAGTTTCTTCTCCAATATTGTAGAGCATTGTCTTAGCTTCACGTAGCAACTTGAATCACCTCAATCCGACATCTGTAGGGATAGTTATGATTAAAATACGAAAGCTGCGCATTTTGCATCAGACGACCGCGGCACGGGACCGCGGTCTTGCTTCGAAAAATTGGTTCGCACTTTTTGTGCCGCGGCACTGTTCCCTGCTGCCCTATTTTTATATCCGCCGTTTTTGGTCTTTATAACACATTCTTCACTTACCTAAAGGCAAGAAATGCTCTAAAACACCAAGGGGAAGCCATGGGAAGTCCTAAGGAAGCTTGAAGAGCCATCATCATCCTCATCATCATCATTTTCATCATCAAAGCTTGGATTCACACCTTGTAATAGGGAGTAATTCAACTCTTTCTCTTTGATTAGTTTATCAACTATGTCTTATAGAATTGTTGAATCATTTGTTATTGTAAGTATGAGCTAAGCATCTTTGTGGTTGGGTTATGTGAATACTTTGTGATGTTTTGTGTTTAATGAATGATTAATTTCCGGATTTATTACATTCTTGTTACATGTTTGATTTTATGCTTAATGCTTTCACATGAATGATCACCATGTGTTTGATATAATGCTTTGTCTTGAGACCGAGAGGAGATAGATAAAGGGAGATCGAAAAATCAAACATCATAACGTAACAATTGACTAGAGATAGAATCGATTGCGTTGTGTGGCTTTTTGTGATAAGATTACCCGATTGAATGTAGGATCTTCGTAAACAAGAAATTTCTTTGAACATAAATGCATGTTAGTTAATTCAATCTTCACTATAGAGATATAGGAAGTTGTTAACTAGTATAGGCTTGTTATTTCAAGAGATTGAATAACAAATATATTAGGGGGTTTCGCCATAACAAGAGTGTTCTAAAAAATCCGGATAATTGAGAGTTCATGAACATAGAATAGAACATAGTAGGATCATAACCCAATCACCTCTTTCCATTCGATTTATTACCTTGATAATCATTATAGTTATCTTTAGTTATTTTCATAGTATAACCACCTATCATCTTATATATTGATTTAGCTTAGAGTTAGATAACATAGCAATTACGAGCATTGAATCCAATTGTCCCTGTGGAGACGATACACCCCGGGCTAAATAGTCCACTCTATTACATTGCACGACCTAGTATACTTGCTAGGAATTCGCGTGTCAAGTTTTTGGCGCCGTTGCCGGGGACAATTGCGTTATTTGATATTGTAATTCACTTATCTTCTCTAAGACTAAGTTGCTGTTTTTGTGTTTCTAGTTGCTGTTTTTGTGTTTTAAGTTTCTGTTTTTGTGTTTCAAGTTGCTGTTTTTGTGTTTTAAGTTGCTGGTTTTGTGTTTTAAGTTGCTGTTTTTGTGTTTTTTATTGTTGTTTTTGTGTTGTAAGTTGCTATTTTTGTGTTTCAAGATGCTGTTTTTTGTTTTTTTAGTTGTTGGTTTTGTGTTTTAAGTTGCTGTTTTTGTTTTTTATTAAGTTGCTGTTTTTGTTTTTTTTAAGTTGTAGTTTTGTTATGTTTTTTTTATTTTTTTTATTCTTGAATAGATGAGCATCAATGACTTTTATTGGTCAAAACAAGGATGGGATGAAGGTGCCGAGTACGGGAGTCGAGTGCAAGATTTATGTTCGTGGTGTGGAGACGCTCATCATAGCGATTATTGTCAACACGGATGGAGAAGTCAGCAAGACTTGCCATTGAGTTATTATGTTATGAGAGATTCACAAGCATACTTGCAACAAGATAGGTCCCCCTTTCTAATGCAGGGAGAATTTGAGTCGGCTAACTTTCAGAACCATGGGGATTATCAGCAACAATGTGATAGGGATCCAAGTTTTGAGGAGTTGATGATCCAATGGATGAAGTCGAACGATGAGCGGTCTCAAAATCTCGAAGCATCTATAATGGAATTGCAAACACAACTCAACCAACTTTCCAACTTATTGGCAGAGAGATCATCAGACACTTCTCAGAGTGGCACAAAGGAGAATGATGAGGTATCTGATACAGAAGTTGAACAAGTTGTTGATTCGACACCACATTGTCTACAACCCATTGCTACACCAGCACTACCTTCAGAATCTATGTGTGGTGAAGTAGATACAACATCACTGGAGCACCTTCAATTCAGCATAGGGATCCCAAAATCCACTCCATCAAATGACCAAGAAAAAGCATTAGAAATATTCAAGAATCCAACGCCACCTACCATCATATCTCTTGATTTCTTAAGAATGTGCATCAATAACCAGAGAGCTAGAGTGGTGGAGGTTGAAGACAAAGTTTACAACTTTAGTGGCCCGTTCGAGGCATACACTAAGAACCCAAGTGATACTACAGTTGAGAATGAGGAGATCCGAAGATATACAAGTCACTGGGATATATCACCACTAAAGTTGTCAGAATCAAGGCTCAGGGAGTTAGGCCTGGCCACATACTTATTAAAACCATCAATGGAAAACTCCCCATCTTTAAAATTCACTTTTAGTTATTTACAATTTTATTACATTTTTATAAAAGTGAATCTGAGCTCATATCTTAGTTTTTCAGGATTTGTGAATGTGATGGGAAATGAGAAGCCTTTACGCAATTGGAAAAAGCACAAAAAGGCTCATCTATACAAAGTTGGCATTGCTCCTTATGATCCACCATGAGTAGTGCAAGGGAGTCGAGCTACCGACTTTAAACAAGCGCTTCGTGGGAGGCAACCCACGTTTTACATGCTTTCTTTCATTTTCGTTATTTTTATTTTTGTTTTGTTTTTCTCGTTTTGAGTGTTCTAAGTTGTTTTGATGATGCTTTTTGTCTCTTCTTGTTTTTCTAACTTCACAGATGGCTAGGCTTTATTGTCAGACTCTTCGCCTTGTTGCTCTTTCGCTTTTTGGAAATCACTTAGCTTCAAACATTAGGGACGTCTTTCCTTCCTTTACTTTACATTTATATGTTCGCTCATTGGGGACAATGTGCTAGATTAGTTGGGGGTGGGGTAGACGTCCTAATTTTATTGTGATGTGGTGATTTGGTGTAACTTGTACTCATTTGTTAAGTTTCATGCTTGATTTGGGATTAGAAAGCTGTGATAGTCAATGATTTCATATTCATGATTTGTTATACTTTTGCTTGGAGCATGATTCATTTGTGTGTCTCTACTTCATCTTAGATGAAATCATTTGTCGTATTTTATATGTGAAAGCCTTTTTAGTCATGCTTATGTGAATTGTTGAGGATTTAAAGCAGTGAGCGTCCAATTTTGTCAACTTTGAAATGTGTGTTGAGTGTGCGAAGTCATGAAATGATTTAGGCCATCTTTCATTTTCTTTAACCTTACAATTGGCCTTCACGATACTACATAATCTCTAGACCTTATTTTGAGCTGTATTGATAAGATTGGAGTGTGCTAAGCATACTAAAAACCATCATTCCCTTTTCTTTCGTAAGCCACACCAACCACCCTTTAGCCTAAAAGAAAAAAAAACAAAGTCTATTTCCCAAGTAAGAGAGCATATAACTTCATATCATTTGGCTTTAATTTGGGTTTACGCTTTGTTTTGGGTGTCGAATCTCATGGATTAATGGGTTAAAAGGTGTGTTTGTTCCTGATGATTTTGAGAAATTTTGAGGTCTTGAGTTTATGTGAAATAAAGAGAAAAAAAAAGAAATGTTGTAAGTTGGCTAAAGAGTCGAGAGATTGGAAGTTACCGAAAAATATATTATGTGAGCTCTCTCTCGACTTGGCTACGAACTGAGCTTCAATGTGATTTATTTGGTTTGGGAATCATTTTTCCACCCCTATCATCAAAAGAAACAAGTTTTGGGGTTATGAGTTCAAGGGGAAAAGAAATCAAAAAGCTATAAGTGGCGAGATGTGGAGATTTATTCAGTGATAAGTGAGTGTTTAGCTCGATGATACTGAGTTGTATGCTTTCTTGAGTTTAGTCACTTTATCCCTATATTCCCGTCCAAGCCATTACCTAGCCTTACGTTACAAGCCGAAAAGACCTTTTGATCATGACTTTCACATTTCATGCACACCGATAGGTTAACAAGGTTTAGAATGTTTTAATGTCTTTATTATCCAATAAGTTTGCATAATCTTGTTTAAAGTGTGCTCTTGGCATAAAAATGGATATGGAGTTCATGATTTAGAGATGGAGTCGAAGATGTTTGGGGGCTTTCAAATTGTTGAGTGTTCTAGGTAAAGTGTAACTTGTCATAACCAATTTTGAGGGTTTCATTCTTGTACGTGATTGATTATTGACACATGAACCTTTCAAGATCCCAAACCAAGTTGTAAAATCTGAACTTATGAGTACTTGTTCGCCATTTAGAGATCGAGACGATCATAGCCTAGTTGGGGGGTAGTTGATAAGTCCATATTTTACAGTATTTTATGCCCCATTGTGATATGATTTGATCGTTACTTTGATCACTTTTTATCCCTCAAAATGCTTTGATTGGTATAGATTTTGTTTTGTAGGATACAAGTTGATTTACGCATGAAAGACGAGAAAGGAGATCCAAATTGAGCCTGAAATTGAAGAAAGAAACAAAAGAAGATAGTTGATGAAAGATTTTACACAATGCTCATATAGACACGAGATTTTAGTCAACTTAAAAGCCTAATAAGATTAAAGTTTCTTCTCCAATATTGTAGAGCATTGTCTCAGCTTCACGTAGCAACTTGAATCACCTCAATCCGACATCTGTAGGGATAGTTATGATTAAAATACGAAAGCTGCGCATTTTGCATCAGACGACCGCGGCACGGGACCGCGGTCTTGCTTCGAAAAATTGGTTCGCACTTTTTGTGCCGCGGCACTGTTCCCTGCTGCCCTATTTTTATATCCGCCGTTTTTGGTCTTTATAACACATTCTTCACTTACCTAAAGGCAAGAAATGCTCTAAAACACCAAGGGGAAGCCATGGGAAGTCCTAAGGAAGCTTGAAGAGCCATCATCATCCTCATCATCATCATTTTCATCATCAAAGCTTGGATTCACACCTTGTAATAGGGAGTAATTCAACTCTTTCTCTTTGATTAGTTTATCAACTATGTCTTATAGAATTGTTGAATCATTTGTTATTGTAAGTATGAGCTAAGCATCTTTGTGGTTGGGTTATGTGAATCCTTTGTGATGTTTTGTGTTTAATGAATGATTAATTTCCGGATTTATTACATTCTTGTTACATGTTTGATTTTATGCTTAATGCTTTCACATGAATGATCACCATGTGTTTGATATAATGCTTTGTCTTGAGACCGAGAGGAGATAGATAAAGGGAGATCGAAAAATCAAACATCATAACGTAACAATTGACTAGAGATAGAATCGATTGCGTTGTGTGGCTTTTTGTGATAAGATGACCCGATTGAATGTAGGATCTTCGTAAACAAGAAATTCCTTTGAACATAAAGGCATGTTAGTTAATTCAATCTTCACTATAGAGATATAGGAAGTTGTTAACTAGTATAGGCTTGTTATTTCAAGAGATTGAATAACAAATATATTAGGGGGTTTCGCCATAACAAGAGTGTTCTAAAAAATCCGGATAATTGAGAGTTCATGAACATAGAATAGAACATAGTAGGATCAAAACCCAATCACCTCTTTCCATTCGATTTATTACCTTGATAATCATTATAGTTATCTTTAGTTATTTTCATAGTATAACCACCTATCATCTTATATATTGATTTAGCTTAGAGTTAGATAACATAGCAATTACGAGCATTGAATCCAATTGTCCCTGTGGAGACGATACACCCCGGGCTAAATAGTCCACTCTATTACATTGCACGACCTAGTACACTTGCTAGGAATTCGCGTGTCACACAGCGTGCGCTGTGTGCGAGCTCGCACGTTGTCCTCGTCGCGCTCGTGTGGGGTTTTCAGACCCGATTCTCACAAAAATTAGATTTTTCAATTCACAAGTCATCATACTACAACATACATGAATTAAACGCAGAAAAATTATAGATTATCATCACGAAAAATATATTAAAAACATGCTTCAAAAAATGCAAAAAACACATAATCACGTAATCAATTAAATACAGAAATCAGAGATTGGCTCTGATACCACTGTTGGGAAATCAATGGCGTAAAAACAAAAACGCAGCGGAAGAATTAAAATTTAAAATCCCAGTGGCTCATCTCTATCTCTCGTATTTAAATTGGGTTTAACGAAATTAATTACCGTTCTCGCGTATGTTGAAATCTGAACCAGCTATGCAATCCTTTCTTGAACAGCAAATCCGTCGCTGTCTCTAAATTGCCACGCCAGAGTCAAAAACGAAAATCTCCTTCTTCTTCACCTTTGATGGATGGCTAGAGTGAGAGAGAAAGGGAGGAGAGTTTGACTTAGAGAGAAAGTTTGTAAGTTGATTTTCTTGACCTAGTTCTTTTTCACTAAGTAATATATATATATATATATATATATATATATATACTACTATATGAAACAATAACCTAGGCACCAATAACCCCACTTGAGGGCTTTTAAGCACCGAGCTTTGGTCCAACTTTGGTTATTTAATTATTAGATAATTAATATTATTTATCCAATAAATAAATAAATTAAATAATCAATTAAATTCATGTTAATATTATAATTAAATTCCCATGAGGAATTAATTAATTCATCAACTTAATTAATTAATAAAATCATCTAATGATTAATTAATTTAATCTCGATATCCAATGCCGAAAATTTTCTCAAGTCTTTTTCCCATGATTTTCTTTTTGCACTTCCTTTAAGCGTGACTCTTTAGGTTCGTTTCAAAAGGCAATTGAGAGGAAACCAAAAGGATGTGAGTAACACCTAGCCAGTCAAGTGGTTCACATCGTATCCCAATTGAGAACGAATGAATAGGATCATTCCAAACCATATACGCTGTGAATACCGTACGAGTATAAACCTTTTATTCTTATATCTCAATCAAGTGAGAGTCATTGTTTTAGTCAAACTCACATGACTTGATCATATGCTTAGCTCATAATGAGTCGAGGTCATTTTATGCTTTGGCCAAAGACTTTTAACCTCACTCATTCATGACTGCATAGGATATTTAGCTCATTCACTTATAAGAGAATAAATCTCATTTTGCTAATCACTTAACAATGCTACTTGCCCATCAAGTTGCACTTCGAGGTCGATCTCACCAAAGGGTGAATTGGATCTAATTACTCTAATGACAGACTTGATGTCACAAGTACATCTTCAACTCGATTCCTCAGGTCTAAAGTTCATGCGTACCTATCACAACTTATCAGTTTCATCATTGACTGTCAGTGAGTGAATACCCATGTGATGAAACTGGTGCGAGCCGTGTTCGAACATATCAGTCCAACTTATATGTCCATGACATAAGTTCCCACTATCACTCCCATAGTGTTCGACTGGCACTTTCTCTGTCAAAACTTATATCATACAAGTCCTTGTTCTGTATTGATGTCCAGTCAAATACTTTCTTAGACTTGCAAACCCTATTTAGAGAATAAGGATCAAACCCTTCTAGTGCCATTCTTCCTATCCCATAGGAAGTAGAAGGTTTGCCTTATTCTCAAAGACTTTACGTTGTTTATTAACACCTTACAAATGCCTATAAGAAAACAACAAGATAATGTCTTATATATTATAAAAAGATATTGTTTAGTTACAAGTTAATGTCCTATAAATCTATCCTCTTTATGGCATTTGAGGGCATATACTCTAACACTAACACCAATCTATCCAATAGATGATTTAATCTTCTTTTTCCATAATTCACCAAACCGCAACCCTTTAACGATATATAAGTTCGTGAACTATCTGAGTTCATTCCCACTAACTCCTTATAATCTAACATTTCAATGTCACCTTGCAATCCTTTAACGATAATTGGGGTGAAGTATGCTTCGATTAAGGCATCTAATGCACTTAATGAAATTTTAGAATTGAGTCTTAATATATGACCCCCACTTACTAGGAAGATGCCATATATTAGATTCAATTCTTAATCTCATTAAGTTTAGTGGAGGGAGAGGAGACCCAATGTCCTTTTCTAACTCAGTATTATTTGATTGGGAGAATTTAAACATCAAATAATCTCTCTCAAAGCATATTAACATTTAACCTCTAACATGCTAACATGCATATAAAGGGTAGAATAACCTAGCAATTCTACTATCACACATTTTCATGGACTATCTAGATTGGCCCAAGCCAATGGGCTAATCAACAGAATAAATATTTTAAGCATGCATCATTAACATAAAATAAATAAATCCTATGTCATGAAAAGTGTATACATCACATATAACAAACATGCATCAAATACAAGACATATATGTGAACAAGAAAATAAAATAAAATTTATTTAATAATCAAATCCAATTTGACTATTGTAAAATTAAATCCTATTCAATTTTTTTTTGTACTAAGACTATATCCAATTTAATCGAAGTAAAATTGAATCCAATTTAATTTTCATGCGATCGAAAAATCTATATTTAAATAATTAAATCCAATTTAATTATCATGGGAAGATTAAATATAATTTAATCCAAGATAAACTAGATCCAATCTAATTTCTATGGGAGGACTAAATCTTATTTAATCAAAGTGAAATTAAATCTAATTTAATTTCATGGGCTCAAAAATCCAAATTAATCATTACAAAATTAAAAATAATTTAATTTTGTAGATAATTAAAATTAATTCAATTTTGATAGGTGATTAAATCTAATTTAACCAACTTACAAAATTTAAATCTAATTTAATTAATAACTCAATTTGAAACTAATTTAATTTTGATATGTAAATTAAAATCAATTTAATTTAATATAAATCAAGTCCAATTTAATTTATTATAAATGAAATCTTATTTAATTTAATTGAAGAAGGGAAAATTATTTGATCCACATGAGGTGTTGGGTCAAACCCAACTTAATTTAGTTGGGTGACATTGGGTCAAAACCCAAATTAACCAAAACAATTTCAATTAATTCAAGTCATAACCCAAATTAGCCTAACCAAACTAAGTCCACCTTTTTATGTGAAAGCTGGATCAAGCCCAGTTCGCATTTAATCTTTAAGTGGACCAATTAATTTGTGTTGGGTCAACCCACCCACATTAATTTAATTATATATAAATTTAATGTGTTGGGCTCGGCCTAACCCACATGGACTGATGCTCTAGCAGTCTTCCCCCTTATCCTTCCTCAAGATAGATGTTAAAGGTTGCGGCGCCTTGCGGCTCCGATGTACCCCGTCACACCTCCGTCCAAGTCTGCCATCGAAACACAACAAAAGGTCCAACTTCGCAACCTATTTCAGCAGCTAAAAATGCTATTCCATGACTCAAATCGGCCCTTTCCGATTGTCTCCGTTGGCGATATCAAGCCACGTTAATGGCGTCGCTTTTAGCGACCCATGTCCGCATCCATGGCGCCACCAGATTTGCTGAACCGGGAAATTTCATCGAGATTCGCCGATCCTCGTGTTACCAGAAATTGGCCCTCTCCGGCGGCAACCCAGCTTCGGTCTCGGCGCCGTAACAGCAGGATTTTCGCAGCCAAGAATCATCATCATAAATTCAGCAATTTTGATGATTGATTCAACTGCGAAATTCCGGAAATTTCGATGGCCTTCGCGACAAAATCAGTGGCTCAAATCCTGCCTATGGAATTTCAGATCTGTTCCAAAATTCGCCGGCGATTTCGCCGTTTTGTGCAAAGGGGGCCGACGCCATGAATCTGGTGTTTACAGACTTCTCTCTTTGACAAGGATGTGTGCAATTTTTCAGAAATCGATATTCCATATTTCCAGATTTGTAGTTTGCGAGAATTTTAGAATTTCACTTACATAAAAATTTCCAGATTTGAGAAACATCAATTTTTCAATTCAATTCGCAAATTCATATTTTCAGCCCCATGACAAAAAATCGATTTCAATTAGCACAAAAACAAATCAGATTTTCGATCAAAACATATTGATTCCAAATCAACAATTACATATTCAATCACGATATCTCACAGAAACATGAAGGACACGTAAATAAATCAACGAAGCCATCAAATTTGGCTCTGATACCACTGTTGGGAATCCTGGTATCATGCACAGTGGAAATTTAAATTTATATCCGGATTCCGGAAGCCAAGATCAATTTGTTTGTTCGTTGATTTTAATTAAAAGGATGAATGCAAAAACTTACCTTTTCGTGTATTCAATCAATCCCCGTGAATCTTCAAATCTTCGATCAACAGTCCACGTGTCCCATCTCTAGATAATCACGCATCGAAATTGACCCCGAAAATCTCCATCTCTTTTTCTCCATAATGGCGGCTAGGTGAGAGAGAGAGGAAGATAATTTTCTCTGTGTTGTATTTCTGGTGAAGGATTTCAGTTTTGTGAATTTCAACTGATATGTTTTCTGGCTTGTGTCGGAGGATTAAATAAATCCTCTAACTAAGCCCACCAAAACACACGCCCCTAAGGGCCCAAATGGACTTACATTGGGCTATGTTAACTTTAGTCATTTTAGCCCCATTAATTTAATTCTATGATATTTAATCCAATTAAATATACATAGATTAAATAAATATTTGAATTAATTAATTAACTAAACAATTAATTAATATCATATTTGACCTAGTCAACATAATTAATTTAATTATCTATGTTTAATCCAATTAAACAACTAATTAAATTAATTAGTCCAATTAATTAATTCTTCCTTCCAAAGAACAAATTACCAAAATGCCGTCCAAATACAACAATCGATTTCCCTGTCTATTTCTATAGCGCAACTCTCTAGATTCATCTCGATTGGCAATGGGAGGAAGCCAAAGGATGTGGGTGACACCTAGCCAGTACTGTGGCCCTACATCGTAGCCCAACCAAGTACGAAATGACTATGTCATTACGAACTTATAGATTATGAATATTGTATGAGTATAAGCCCTTCATTGACGTATCCCGATCGAGTGAGAGTCATGAAATATGTCAAACTCACAGGACTCGATGCTATGCTAAGAATCATAGTAACATGAGATTAGAGAACTACCCTCCGTGTCAAACACGAGTTAGTTCATGAGCTCTGGCTAGAGACTTTAATCTCATTTACTCATGATCCCATAGGATACTTCTCGTTTACTTTCGAGACAGTGAATTCCATTTTGCTAACCAGTTAAGACTGCTACTTGCCCATCAAGCCGCACTTCGAGGCCGACCCCACCAATGGGTGAATTGGATCTAACCACTCTAATGACAGACTTGATGTCACAAACACATCTTCAACTTGATTAATCAGGTCAAAAGCTCACGCATACTATCATAATCAGTAATCCGATCATTGACAATCGCTGAGTAAAAACCAATGTGATCGGATTACTACGAGTCGTGTTCGAATACACTAATCCAATCCAATCAATGTATCCATGACACAAACTCCCACTATCCCATAGTGTTAGAGTGGCACTCCTTATCAGAGCATGTGTCATACAAGTCCGCACAAATCTCAATGCCCAATTGAGATTCTCCAACTTGCGAACCATTTTAAGTGATCAAGTACCAATCCTTCCAGTGCCCATCTCCTTAACTACTATAAGGAGTGCGAAGATTTGCCTTGACACACATGGACTAGTTGTTCATTTAAGACTTATAGATGTCATTAAGAAATATATGAACAACTTGCTAATGCCTTTATATATTTAATAGGTTGTACAATATAAATTAGTGCCCTATTCTCTAATTCCTCGTTGGCATCGAGGGCACAAACCCAACATCCTTCACTACTTCCTAGTGATTGACGGACACCTTTCTAGTCAAAAACTCATATCATACAAGTCTTCATGATTTCCAACGCCCAATTGGAAATCATTGCCTTGCGTACTATTTTAGTACACAAGTATCTAACCCCTTTAGTGCCTTAGAGAGTTTACTCTAGTGTTCATGAACTTATAGTTGATTTACAATAAATAAATGCCAATTCGAAAGTAAACAACTAATTGCCTTTTTATTGATAATTAACAATTACAAATTAATAATGTCCTTTTATTTACTAATCCTCTAGTGGCATTTGAGGACATTAACCCTAACAATCTCCCACTTGTACTCAATGTCAATCACTATGGTATCTAATATCCATCTTCTCAAGATGTCAATCCAACACTGCCTGTGTCAAAGGCTTGGTCAATGGGTCAGTGACGTTGTCTGTTGAATTTACTCTGTTTATAGCTATTTCGCCTCTTCCAACGATTTCCCTTATTATGTGATATCTCCTCTCTATATGCTTGGATTTGTTGTGAGACCTTGGTTCTTTTGCTTGTGCAATAGCCCTGTTATTGTCACAATAAAGTGGCAATGGCTGCTCTACACTCGGAACCACTTGAAGTTCTCTAAGAAACTTCCTAATCCAAACACCCTCTTTAGCAGCCTCTAAAGCTACAATATATTCTGCCTCAGTGGTGGAATCAGTGGTTGTGCTTTGCTTAGAACTTTTCCAAGTCATCGCTCCACCATTCAGCGTGAATATAAACCCTGAAGTGGATTTGCGATCAACTACGTCAAACTGAAAATTTGAGTCAACATATTCGTCTACCTTCAATTCTCCATGTCCATATGTTAGAACCATATCCTTAGTTCTTTTCAGATACTTAAGGATATTTTTTATGGCAGTCCAATGTTTTCTTCCCGAGTTAGCCTGAAAATGACTCACCACACTTACTGCGTAGGCGATGTCTGGCCTTGTGCATAACATGGCATACATCAGACTACCCACCGCAGATGCATAGGGCACCGTACTCATTTCTTTCCTATCTTCCTCATTTTAAGGAGACATGGACTTTGAAAAGTGCACCCTGTGTCTCATGGGCGAGAAACCTTTCTTAAAGTCTTTCATCCTAAATCTCGTTAGGACCTTCTCTAAGTAAAGGGCTTGGGAAAGTCCTATCATTCTATTTGTTCTATCTCTATAGATATGAATCCCTAAAATATAGGTAGCTTCTCCCAGTAATTTCATGGAGAGTGTATTTGAAAGCCATCTTTTGACTGATGTGAGCATTCCTACATCATTTCCTATGAGTAGAATGTCATCCACATATAAGACAAGGAAAGTGATTTTACCTCCACTAACCTTCTTGTAAACACATAGTTTATCTTCGTTCTTGACAAAGTCAAATCCTTTGACAACTTCGTTAAAACTTAGATTCCAAATCCTAGAGGCTTGCTTAAGTCCATAAATGAATCTCTTAAGTTTGCACACCTTATGAATATCAGACCTCGATGTAAAGCCTTTAGGCTTCTCCATATACATATCCTCTTCGAGGAATCCATCTAGAAAAGCCGTCTTTACATCCATCTGCCATATCTCATAGTCCATGTATGTAGCTATTGCGAGCAGAATTTGAATAGACTTGATCGTTGCCACAGGTGAAAAGGTCTCTTGATAGTCAATTCCTTCCTTTTGACTATAATCTTTCGCTACAAGCCTTGCCTTGTATATGTCAACTTTTCCATCCAGGCCTAACTTTCTCTTGTAGATCCATTTGCACCCTATAGGTGCAATCCCATCAGGACGATCTACCAGAGTCCAGACCTGGTTGGATGCATCGAATCTATCTCTGCCTGCATAGCTTCTTGCCACTTTTCCATCTTGCACAGTGGGTGTCCATCATTGCTTGATCATAGGTAGGAGGGTCGTCCCCTTGGACTCCCACTGCTATAGTGTAGACACCCAGTTCCTCTTGTAGCAGGTAACCATAATACCTATCAGGTTGTTGTGGTACTGTACCAGATCTTCGCAATGTTGGTTGTGTTTGATTAGGTTCAGTGTGTGTTTCTTGAACAGTCGTCTCCCTAGGTGTTTCATACTGCTCACTGAGAACAATCTTTAATGTAGAATAGGTATCCCATTGAATCCTCTAGGAAACTGATGAAACGTCCTTTAAGGGACCTCGCCTCTAATTTCTCTGCCTTCGTCCTCTTGATGTAAGCAGGGCATCCCCAAACCCTAAGGTACTTAAGGTTTGGTTTCCTATTTCTCCATATCTCATATGGAGTCTTAGGAACAAACTTGGAAGGACATTTGTTCAAGATATGAACAGCCGTAAGGAGTGCATGTCCCCATAAGAAAATGGGTAAATCAGTATAGCAGAGCATTGATCGAACCATATCTAATAGCGTTCAATTCCTTCGCTCTGCCACCCCATTTAATTGTGGAGTTGCTGGTGGTGTGAGTTGTACTATTATCCCATGTTCGTTTAGGAATTGATCAAACTCGTCACTCATATATTCACCTCCACTATCTGATCCTAGTGTCCTTATATGATGACCAGTTTGTTTTTCCACTAAAGCCTTAAATTCTTTGAACTTATCAAATGATTCAGACTTAAGACTTAAGTTTCATTAGATACACTATACCATATCTTGAATGGTCATCAGTGAAAGTAATGAAATAGTGAAAACCTCGACGAGCCATTTCTCCAAATGGTCTGCAAACGTCGGTATGCACAAGTCCTAATACTTCAGTGACTCGTTCAAAATTCCCGATGAAGGGAGATCTAACCAATTTGCCTTTGAGGCAAGATTCACAAGTTAGATAGGGATCCAATCCCAATGTTTCAATTAAACCATCTTTCTCCATTTTGTGTATCTTTTGCTCGCCAGCATGGCCTAGTCTTCGATGCCACTCTAAGCTTAGGTTAGCATTTTGCCTACCACGCTTCTTTGAGATAACATTTGCAGCACACTCATTTTGCGTAATTAAATAATAGAGGCCATTGCCTAAAGTAGCAGTGCCAACAATATTATTACGAAATAAAATGCTGCAAGTACTGTCAATGAAATTAAAAACATAGTCGTTCCTCACCAACATATGAATAGATATAATGTTCTTAAGCCCATTGGGCAAACTAAAACATCCTCTAAATTTAAAACATGTCCAGATGATAAACATAAAGAAGTTGATCCAATGCGAGAAGCCACAACACTCTGTCTGCTGCCTACACTGATCAGCACCTCTCCATGCTCCAGCTTTCTACTTCGCTGCAGATCTTGATTCGTCACACAAACGTGACCACTAGCTCCAGAATCAAGTATCTACAAAGTGGAAAATACAATTATAGAACAATTGGTTTCTAAAACAAATAGTTCCATACCTGGTGCACCCCTGGCAAAGTTTGGACACTTCCTCCTCCAGTGGCCTAGCTCACCGCGGTGAAGGCACCTATCCATTTCCTTTGGTCATTTGCTCTTCATTACTTTATGAGCTTTACCCTTTCCTTTGTTTATCTTAGCATGTGGACCCGGAGTGCTATTAGCTTTCTTAGTCTTCTTCTTCTTCTTCTTCTTCTTCTTGTTGTTTTTAGGATTAGAAGTGATGACCAAGGCCAATTCTTTTCCTTTTGGCTTCATTTGAGATTGAGCAGTATTCAGCTTGTTCATCAACCCAGCTAAATTGCACTCTATCTCATTACAGTTGAAGTTCACCACGAATTGGGAAAAGGAGTCTGGAAGTGACTGCAAGATTAGGTCAGTTTGAAGTTGTGGGTCCATGTTGAAGTCGAGGGCCTTTAACCTCTCAATTTTTGAAATTAGTTTTAATACATAGTCCCCAACCTTTTCACCTTCCTTCATCTTTTCTCCAAAGAGCTCTTTCGATATCTCATACCGAGCAGTGCGACTGTGCTCACCATAGAGCTCCACCAGGTATGCGAAAATAGCCCTCCCCGAGACCATTTTGTCATGGGACCTCTGCAACTCATTTGTCATTGAGCCCAGCATGTACCCACGAACCCGGACGTCGTCTTTGACCCATTTCTCATAGGCCATAACTTCCTCCTCATTAGCACGCGTCCTTATGGGCGCAGCTGGGATATCAGTATCCAATACGTACCCCAGTGACTCCATGTTGAGGACTATCCTCAAGTTGCGGAGCTAGTCCACATAGTAAGGACCAGTCAAAGTGTTCTTTTCAAGTAGTACAGATAATGGGTTGATAGTCATGGTGAGAGAGATAATAAGAAAATAACTGCATAAAAGTAAAAAGACTTGTTCGTTTTCATGTAATTGTTGTTCCAAATTAATTTTGAGGGCTTTGAAAATAAATTTGGCTCCCACTACATTTTTCAAAAATCCACACTCCCACTGTGAAATTCGGAAGTCATCGTTGGAAGGCTTCGTAGTCGAAATTGAGTTCTTTAACTAGATTAATAGGTTGCAACCTTTTGCTGGTATTTGGCCTAATTAATCCATTAAGTGTTGTCCAACATCAACCCATCAAATGGATGATTCAATGTGTTTGTCCATTATTCATCAAGTCTCAATCTATTATCGATAATATTGATTTATGAATAATTTAAGTTCAACCCACTGACTTTCTATCAGTCTAACAATTGAATTTCACCTTGCAACCTTTTGTTGGTAGTTGGGGTGAAATTTGTTCTCGACCAACGGCATTACACGCACTTAGGAAAAATATAAAGTATACTTCAATATATAATCCCCATTGCTTAGGGACGTTATTATATATTAAGTATCAATTTATTTTTCTCCTAAGTTCAGTGGAGGATAGGATACCTGGTACCCTTTACTAACTTAATATATTAAATGTAGGAGAATTTGAGTTATTAATTAGGTCTCACTTTGAACATTAATCCATTTTACATCATTTATATAAACATGGATCAATAAATAAATAGCAATCCTAGAAAGCTAACAACACATGATTCATGGACCATATTTCCTAGATTGAAACAAGCCAATGTTTCAATAATAAAATAAAAAGAAACTATACTAAATCTTCCAAAGCTCCTTCTTGAATTTCTCCATTGGGCCTATTTCTATTTCTAACTATTACATTTTATCATAAGCCACCTATACAAAATTTATCTAAAAAGAAAATAAAAAAAAATAGGCTCAAAATGGCCCTTACAACCCACAAAAAGAAATACAAATTAAAACGAGCTTAAGTCCATGAATCACGTCTCCCATCACATAACATGTCAAACATGATATCACATAATACACGAAAAACATATATGTTAATTTCTAATAAAATTTCAAATTTAATCATTGTCATTCATATTCTCGAGGAAATTATATTTATTTAATTCCAATTGAAAGTTCAATTTTAATGAGCTACTATTAATCTCTTATAAAAATCCAATTCTAATATAAAATTAATTTCTAAGCCCATAAAATTAATTTCACAATGGAACTAATCCAATTTAATTCAAAGTCTAACTTTAATTAACATTAGATTAGATGGAAATTAAATAACCTTATTAAATGAGGAAGATAAGAAAGAAATGAGTACTGTGCCCTATGTGTCTGCGGTGGGTATTCTAATGTACGCCATGTTATGCACAAGGCCAGACATCACCTACGCAGTAAGTGTGTTGAGTCATTTTCAGGCTAACCCAGGAAGAGAACATTGGACCGCCGTAAAAAATATCCTATAACATCTGAAGAGAACTAAGGATATGGTTCTAATATATGGACATGGAGAATTGAAGGTGGGTGGATATACTTACTCAGATTTTCAATCTGACGTAGCTGATCGCAAATCCACTTCAGGGTTTATATTCATGCTCAATGGTGGAGCAGTGACTTGAAAAAGTTCCAAGCAAAGCACAACTGCTGATTTCACCACTGAGACAGTATACATTGCAGCTTCAGAGGCTGTTAAAGAAGGTGTTTGGATTAGGAAGTTTCTTAGAGAACTTCAAGTGGTTCCGAGTGTAGAGCTGTCATTGCCACTTTATTGTGACAATAACAGGGCTATTGCACAAGAAAAGGAACCAAGGTCTCACAACAAATCCAAGCATATAGAGAGGAGATATCACATAATAAGGGAAATCGTTGGAAGAGCAAAAATAGCTGTAAACAGAGTAAATTCAGCAGACAACATTGCTGACCCATTAACTAAGCTTTTGACACAGGTAATGCTGGATCGACATCTTGAGAAGATGGGTATTAGATACCGTAGTGATTGGCATTGAGTACAAGTGGGAGATTGTTAGGGTTAATATCCTCAAATTCCACTAGAGGATTAGTAAATATAAGGACATTATTAATTTGTAACTGTTTATTATCAATAAAAAGGCTAATAATTGTTTACTTTCGAATTGGCATTTATTTATTGTAAATCAACTCTAAGTCCATGAACACAAGAGTGAACTCTCTAAGGCACTAGAGGAGTTTGATACTTGTGTACTAAAATTGTCTGCAAGTCAATGATTTCCAATTGGGCGTTGGAAATCATGAAGACTTGTTTGATATGAATCTTTGACGAGAAAGATGCCCGTCAATCACTAGGAAGTAGTGAAGAATTCATATCATACGTGCACTGATGGAGATAGTGGCACTCAAACATGACTCGCATCGATTCTGTCACGTGGGTTTTTACTCTTTGACAGTCAATGACAGAATTGATTAATTGTAATAGGTGTGTCTGAACTTTAGACTCGAGGAATCGAGTTGAAGATATGCTTGTGACATTAGGTTCGTCATTAGAGTAGTTAGGCCCAATTCACCCTTTGGTGGGGTCAACCTCGAACTGTAATCTAATGGGCAAGTAGTAGTCTTAACTGTTATCCAAGATGGGATTCATTCCCTCGTAAGTGAACGAGGAATTATCCTATGCATTTATAAGTAAGCTAGATCCTAAAGTCTTTGGCTAAAGCATTAAATGATTTGAGCTTGTTATAAATAAAGCATAGTATCAAGTTAGTGAGTTTGACTAAAAACCATGACTCTCACTTGATTGGGATAAAGAAACAAAAAGTTTATATTCACACGGTATTTACAAAGAAAAGGTTAATAATGATCTAATCATTTCATCTTATTTGGGTTAAAATATGGACCACTATACTGACTAGGTGGGATCCATAGTCAATGGAATCCTCCCATTGCCAAATATAGATGAACTTAAAAAGTCACGCTTAAAAAGGAAAAAATTGATGAAAAAATAGAATATTTCTTGTGGAAAGATTTTAGGTATTGGATACTTAAAATTAAATAATTAGAATTAATTATTTGAAGAAATAAGTTAATTTATTTATGATTTAATTAATAATATTTTTTGGAGAAATAAAATTAATTAAATGGGTTATCTATTATTTAATTGAATTAATTAATTGGATTAAGTTAATTAATTAATCAATAGAATAAACTAAACACAAATTAATACACCATGTGGCACAATAAACCCTAAAAGGGGCGGCCACTAGGAGTGATTAATGGGCTTAGTTTGAGTCCAAAGCAATTGTTAGGAATTTCATATTAGATGTTTTGATGATGACAATTAGGACTTTTTGTTAGACCCCAAAATATGTAAGTTTGTTTTCAGCTTTGAAGCGTTAGATTTGTAATAGGCTTTGTTTTATTTTTATTCTAGATTGTTAGGTTAAGTTGTCTTAGACTGAGCGTCTGATATGTTCTGAGTGAGTTTATCAGAAGTAAATTTTGAAGACTCAAGCGCCTGAAGTCTGAATAAAGATGAAGATTCCAAGCGTCTAGAATGACCAGCTACACCAAGCGTCACCTTATAGGATAGAAGTGATTCAAGGTTGAATAAGCGTCTATCAATGACTGATTTCACCTGAATTTATTTCTAAGTCCAGAAGGAGTTTAATGCAAATATTCTCAATGCATTAAGTGCCAACAGGCATTTAATTCAAATGCATTAAATGCTGATAAGAGCATTAAATGTGATAAGCACTTTCAGACGTACGGAGAAGCTACCCTATTGGACTGTCAACTATTCAAAGACTGCAGCACCAACTTTTGTGCAGCAGATTTTCAGGAAAAAGGACAAAAGTTGTTCACTCGCGGAAGTGAGAGACACGCGCTCGTGCATGTGTCAAACGGACACTTTTTCCATGAATGCCTATAAATAGAACTTCAACAACAAGCCAAATGCAGAGAACAATTATAAAGTCGAATTGTTGTTGCATTGAAGTCTCGTTCCTTACAATCTCAGAAAAGCCAGAATTTTTCAAAAAAATATTTTCTTTGCTTTTCTTCAAATCCTGAGACAGTCAACCAATATCTCAAACATTCTTTTCGGCGAAACCCACATTACTACTGAGATATTTCTAGTTGTTTGAACTTTATCAAAATCAAACAAACCTTTTAGAAAAACCCCTTTCCAAGCCTTGCGATCTGTGTGAAGTCGAAGTTGGATACTTGCCATATTTCTGGGTGAAAGAAGCAAGGGGATTGAAGTGATTTGGAGCAGAAATCTGTGTGATCAAGGAGCTCAAGTCATCGACAACCATCTCTCCCTAATTTGTAGAAGATTCTGTGTGATTCTTTGAGAATCATTTTAGTGGATTGTCTCCAAGTGTTCAAGGAGAAGAAAGACGTAGTTGGGATTACACCACCTAACGAACCTTACAAATATTGTTCTTTACTTTACTTTCAGCATTCATATTGTCATATCATAAACTAATAAAGTAAAAGTTAATCAAACGCTACGCAACTAAATACACTTTCTGTGACGCTAAAACTTTCAAAGAGAAGACTCCAAAAATTATTCCGTTGTGCTAACACTGATCAAAGAAGTGAACGCTCAAACCTATTTGGTTGTAGTACTCAAGTCTTGAAATATAAGTTAACTTTCTAAAAACAGTCTTCGTTAGACGCTTCACCAAAGCGCCTAGATTTTAAGTGAACGCTTATGTCAAGCGTTAGACACTTCAAGCGTCCAAAACCATAATTTTAATACGAATCTTTTTGAAGTCGGAAAAGACTTCAGGGTCTATTCAACCCCCCCCCCCCTTTCTAGACCCTTTCGTATGCCACTTGGGACCAACAACAATGACTTAAGTGATATAAATATCACATTAGTCAAAAGCCTAGGTCATAAGTTGTATTACAAACACCACAAGAAAAATTCCTCTCCCCATTCTCTCTCCTAGTCGTCGTCCACTGTAGAAGAAGAAGGTAGTTTTTTTTCATCAAGTTATTTCGGCGAAACGATTTAGAGGCAGCACACTTGGACTGCTTGGATCAAATATCTTTCAGTCGGAGATTTTTTGCGAAGAATTAAAGAAGTCAAATTCGTAGGATTTGTCAACCACTTCGCGACAACGGGTAATTAAGTTAAATCCCTATCGTACATACGTGTGAATTAACCCCTGGATTGATCCGGTTATGGCGAAAAACCATAAAAAAAATTAATTCCGTTTTCTGCTACATTTGGTGATATTCCCCCAACACTTAACCATGTGAAATCCACAATTTTGACACCAATATTATGTATTGAGCGCAAAGTAGTCATTTGTTTCTTTTCTTCTCCCTTCTCCACCAGCACCAGCACTGACACCTAATGTCGCCACTCCACAACACCACCATGCCCGCACCCTATGCAACATAAGATATGAATTTGGGGAAAATTCTTCTTCTTGGTGGTGGTAGTGGAGGAAGATTTCTTAATCGATGACGCAACAGTGGTGGTCGGCAGAGGCATTGGTACTGGTGGATTGAACAGTGTCAATAGTATGGTGTGAGTGCGTGTGTCGTGGTTTTGTGGGTGGGCCGTGTAATGAACTCTGTAAGACAATATTTTTTAATAAATAAAAGTCAATTTCATTATGGCATTCTTTATTCTTTAATTGTTATTAGATGGTTAGAACGAAGTCCTTTAAATCACACATGACTATGGGACATCATCGGACATCGGGAATGACGATGATGGAATATCTCTCTAAGGTTATGATTCTTAAAAGGTTCCAAGTTGTTGGATCTGTCAAGAAGAGGGAAATTGACAAAGACCCTAAAGACTTGCTTGTACACATGTGTTCTTAGAGAATGTGCCTCATTCCATAGGCATAGATGTGTACGGGGGATCTCAATTGGGATAATGAGTGAACTAAACAACCCTGCTGGAAATTCCTAAAATGGTTTTCCTGATCGAATATGGAATTTCCTCCAATTACGTAGGCATAAGAGTAATCCTTATGGATCTGAGGTTCCATTGGTTACTTTGAGCATAGTTGATTATACTTTGACTTATCTCATGATTCCTTCGTGAGTCATCATATGAGATATCTTGGGTATAGTATGATTATGTGTCAAGGTACATAAGAGACCAAGATGGGATCCATCACTGATTTAGCAAATCAGACATTTCCTATATTTTGCTTAATGAATTGATTCAAGGAATCTTTGGCCAAAGTATGGCAATCCAAAGAGGCTAAGTGTTTTCTCATTTGGATTGCAAAAATCGAGATAATGTAATGAAGGAAACATAGAGATTGGGTCGTAAGAGTTTCGACTAAGCCATTACTCGAGATACCAATCCGGGAAATTTGATGGAAGGATCTTACTTATGCGAGGATCGTGGTTATGATAGGTTAAGTATTTTGATATCGTTTATGTCTAGGTCTTCGGGGCCCGTTGCTAGACAATAACCTCGATTTGTAGGTGACATGTTATTATGCGAAATAATTCATGGTCGGGTTAAATCAAGGAAGATTTAATCTAGTACTTTCTAAATAAAGAAAGGTTTAATGACACTTTTCGAAAGTGTACTTATTACTAGAACATGAACGAGCATAATGGGCCACACACTTACTCTAAGGCTCCTGCTTATAAGATATGATTAATCTACTTTGGAAGTTGATGTAAAATTAGGAAAGTCTAGGACTTACCTAAAATGAAAAATTAATTAATTGGTGGAAAATCTATTAATTAGACTATTTTAATAATCAAAGTAGATTAATTATTTAATGGACCTAGTAGAGTCCAAGGGGTTTATTTAATTAGTAGGCTTGGTTGAAAATTAAATAAAATTAATGAAATAATTGGGTAATAATAATTAAGGTTGGATTTTAATTATTATGGAATATTTAATTAAATGATTGGACTATTTAATTAAATAAGGAGTCAAAAATTAAATCAAGTAAGATAAAAGTTTTGACTCCAAGGCATAAAGATGGCGTGTAGGCGGACAAAAACAAAGGAGGGGATTTAATTTCTCTCCAAGTCTTAATCAAGTTAGAATCAAGGAAATATTTAGGAGAAAGAAAAGAAATAAGTTACCTTGGTGAATACGTTCCTTATTTTAAGGAAACTCCTTAATTGAGTTTACTTAGGATTAGATGAAAGTTAAATCTTAGAGATTTGATTTCATCTTGACTTCCAAGTAAACTAAACTTAGGAGTCTCTGTATAAATATGTGTGTTAAGAAAAACACACACATACACTTCTACACCTTGTAATTTTCGTCCAACACCTAGAGAGAAAGAGAGAAATTTTCATCTTCTCTTCTCTCCAAGAAACTCGCCCCTCACCCATTATTTCTTGACAAGGTTTTGCTCATGTGTTGAGATTAACTTTTCACTATACATTCCTACCTTCATATATAAGCTTAGATTGAATCTAAAATAAATATATAGGCTAGCACCATATATATATTTATTGGGAACTATATGGAGGTGTAGATACATCTTAGAGGCAAAACGATTGGATCACTTGAAGATACAAGGAACAAAAATGAACCTAGGATTTTGAAAGAAGGGCCGACGGCTTTTCAAGGATTCGAGGAGATGGGTTTTTGTTCGGGTTGGTAGATCTGAAATTTGTATGAGGGAAATAGCGCGAAAGGTATTTCGCGTAGTTAGTTTTTTTTTTGTTATATTAGTTTTATTAAACCGGCCATTAATCCTGTTTAAGGATAGGATTATTAAATTTTTAAGTTCCGCCGTGCTAACCTACCCCAGGGATTACCCAACCCAACAATTTAGTGACAATACATAATGGTGGTGGAGTAGGGATGACGGGCCCATAGTGTAGTGCTTTATAGTGTTAGGCATTAGGTAGCACTAGGTGATGGTACTGGAGGCGGGACAATGGGGGTTATAGTGTGGTGGTATTGGTGTTAAGTGGAAGTGGGCAGTGGTGGTGGTGGTGGAGAAATGAGAAGAATAAGGGAAAAATAAGTAAAAAAAAAATACTTATCTTAAAAAACAAATTAATTTAAAAGAGAGAGGTAAAAATACTATGTATTGAAAGCAAAATAGCCTTTTTGTGTTTTTCGTCTCTTTCTCCACCAGCACACCACAACCCGCAATGAACCATCCCACCACTAGTACTGGCACCTACACCACCTAGCCCGCCACCTTACCTCCACCACCACTCTCCAACACTACCATGCCTGAACCCATGTATAATTTCCCTAGCAAGTGTACTAGGTCATACAATATAATAAAGAGGACAATGAGGTCGGGTGTATATCGTCTCCACAGGGACAACTGGATTCTATCCTTGTAATTTCTATGTTACCTAACTCTAAGCTAAATCAAATTATAAGATGAGAGATGATTATACTATGAAAATAAACTAAGAACAACTACATGAAAAACAAGCTAATATATCAAATGGAAAGAGATGATTGGATTATGATCCTACTATGTTCTATCTTGTGATGATAAACTCTAAATTACCCGGATTATTAGAATGCTCTTGTTATGGCAAAACCCCCTAAGGTTTCCATTACTCAATCTCTTGAAATAACGAGCCTATACTAGTTAACAACTTCTTATATCTCTATAGTGAAGATTGAATTAACTAACATGCATTAAGGTTCAAAGGGATTCCTCGCTTACAAAGATCCTACATTCAATTAGGTCATCTTGTCACAAACAACCACACAACGCAATTGAATCTATCTCTAGTCAATTGTTACGTTATGATGTTTGATTTTATGGTCTACCTTCATCTATCTCCTCGCAGTTTCAAGACAAAGCATTATATAAAACATATGGTGATCAAGCATATGCAAGCATTAAGCATAAAAATCAAACATGTAACAAGAATGTAATGAATCCGAAAATTATGATTTCATTAAACACAAAATATAACAAAGTATTCACATAACCCAATCAAATAGGTGCTTAGCTCAAACTTGCAACAAAAAGTGATCTAAAATTCCTAAAAGACATAGTTGAAACACTAATCTAAGAGGAAGAATTGAATGACTCCCTATTAAAAAGTGTGATTCTAAGATTTTATGGTGATGATTGACACTTCAAGATTCCTTAGGACTTGTAATGGCTTCCTTGGGTCTTGGAGTCCAAGAATATTTCTCTTGGTGGATGAAAAATGATCTAAAAAGAGCAAAAACAGTGGACTAAAAACTAGGGTACGGGAAAATGAACCGCGGTCTGACATGTGGCAAACCGCGGTCCAAAAGTCTTGCAAGACCACAGTCTGACCGGACCGTGGTTCAAAGAGGTAGAATCTCAAATCTCTTTGTTTCTCATTTTTTCTTCGGCCTTTTCGCTTGATTCTCGATCTTTTCAACTCGAATTCCTGCACACATGAAATGACAACTAATCAAAGCAAAATGTGAGATTATCATGACTAAATAGAGATGAATACACGTATATAAAAGGGGTAAATAATCATAAAATGTGAATTTATCACACCCCACACCACGTCATACCTGAATCTGGGGCATATTCTTCGTGTTGGCGGCGACGGTAAAGGAAAATCTGTAGAAAACTATTTTTAATCGGTGGTCCAGCTGTGCTTGGAGGTAGCAGATGCGTTGGTACTGGTGCATTGGCCTATGGTGGTGGTGTAGTTTGGGGGTAGAGATGGTGATTTGTGCGGTAGGCAGCGCCATGGTGTTTGGTGACAATACATGATAGTGGTGTTGTTGGGATGTGTTAGTGTTAGTTCCCAGCAAGCCAATAGGTTGCCAAATATTGTAACACTATACGACAGTCTTGTTTTCCTTTTATCATTAAGCATTCTTTATTATATATTATTTTTTCTATTAAATATGTAATAAAGTCCCTTGGATCACATAGAGCTATGGAGTATGATTACGCATCGGGAATGGTGGTCATGGAATATGTTTGAACGGTTGTGATCTAAAATCCCGTTCCAAGTCATAGAATCATTGAGATTGGGATATCAATGATCTATCAAGACTTGCTTATACGTAGCATTCCATTTGTCGAGTATCTTGTTCCATGGATATTGGTGGGGGACCTATGCACATATGAGGGTCCACATCACAGATGACTGGACTGAAATGCCCCATTGGGAATTCATATTGGTGTCTGTGTCGAATATGAAATCTCAAGGTCATGTAGACATATGATGATCCTCACTACTTGAGGAATCATGGCTGCTCAAGCATATAACCCACTACACTTTGATTTAGTTCATGATTTCAAGAGAGTTGCAAAATTTGCTATTTTTGGTGTATTCTGGTTATTTGGCTTGACAGGTGATTCCGAAAAACGCTCTGTCTCTAATCTGAGCATCATTGAATCTCTAATTTGAGGATCATTGAATCTCTAATCTAAGGATCATTGAATCTCCTATGCTTTCTTGGAAATGAATGACTTAGGAATCTCTGGCCAGAGTCGGTCAATGAGAAGAAGGGTGGTCCTTGCTCAGTTGACAAAAGTCATCAATTACTAAAGAAATAGTCATATCATTAAATTAATGGGATTTTGACTGATAACCAAGTCCTAAATTTAATCGGGAGATCTAACAGAAGGATGAGACATATGCTACGATCGTGATCTGAAAAGGTCTACTTGAAATCATGCAAGTCAAGGGGTTGAGTCAACGTTGCTACATATCAAACTCAATCTGTAGAAGTTATGATTTAAGTTTTGATTAATTCATAACCCAATTTATAAATTATTGAGCCATTTGGGATATGGTTCCTTCTACTAGCTCTTGAATATACCTAACGGGTCACACACTTACTTGGATAAGTTACCCGATTATGTGTTTTAATTAGTCTTTGTCGAAGACTAAGAAGAAATTAATTAATTGGAAAAATTAATTAATTTTGAAATATGTAATTAAGTGATGGACTTAATTAATTAGAATTTTTTTTAATTGATCATGAGATTAATTAATTAATGGGTTAAGCCAAAGGGATTTATTAATTGAAGGCCCAATTAATGAATCTTGAGAGTTTTTTTAATTTAATTGGTCATTTCAATTATTTATATTAAATAAAAGGTTGGAATAAAATTGTTGGAAGACAATTTAAATAAGGAAATAAAAGATAGGATTTTTGGTGGAAGATTTTGTATAAGGGAATTAGGATTCCTATTTTTTAGGGAATTAGAGTCCTAAGTTTTAGTTGGAAAGAGATTAGCTTAATCGCTAAGCAACAAGGAAGAAAGAGTTTTAATCCTAATGAGGTAAGAAATTAAAGAATCCAAATCCTTCTCCAACAAGAGTAGTGGTCGAAAATCTCAACCTATAAATAGGGGAAGATTTGCAACCAACACACAGTAATTTCAAGAGAGAAATTGAAAATTCCAAGCTTTATTCTTGCTTGATTTGTAAAAATTCCCACAAAAAATTCTTCGAGTTTTTTCTTTAGTGCTTTGTGTTTATTAATACACAATTAGGCACTCTCATATATTCCACTACCCGAAACACATAAACCTCAACCATTGTAGTTAGTTGCTAGCACAATAACAACAATCGAGAGAAACATTTAAGGTGTGGATACACGCTTAGAGGCACAACACTTGGAGTGCTAAGGAGACCAACCCGAATCAAGAGAAAGTCAAACCAGGTGTGTGCTAGGAGGAATCAAACCGACGAGTTCAACTAAAAATTCAAGGTGGAATTTTAATATGGATTAATTTAAAATATTTAATCTAGTGGTAAGTTTATATGATGTAAATTTAATTATGCACAAAATTTTAGGCTTAATTCAGGTGAATCTTTATAAAATTAAAAAAAAAACTGTTTCCACTACGAGATGTCACCCTAGGGTGTAGCCGATCCAAACAGGATGATGGGGCCTGTGGTGTAGTGGTTGGTGGATTTAGGTGTTAGGTGGCACTGGATAGTGATGTTGGAGGTGGGACGATAGGGTTTACAATGTCGTGGTGTTAGGTTTTAAGTGTTAGTGGGCAGCAGTGGTGGAGGTTGTAGCTGTTGGGAAAAAATAATCAAACGCAGCGGAAACAGAATTTTAAAATTTTATTTGGATTTTTCCACTATAGGATGAATTCCGGGGTTTTATTAGACGTATGCATGATAGAGTAAACAATACTTTACCCATTGTAGCGAAGTGGTTGGAGAATCTCACAAATCCAAATCCTTTAATTTCTTCGCGAATAACTCCGGATGAAATCTTGATAATCCAAATAGTGCAAAAGTGCTGCCTCTAAATTGTCTCGTCGGAAAAATCTTGATCAGAAAAAATCTCCTCCTTGCTTGGCTTGATGACCAATGGCTAGGGCTAGGGAGAGAGAGGAATTTTGTCTTTTGGCTCAAGTGTTAATTGTAACTTATGATCTAGGTATTAACTAATGTGATATATTTATATCACTTAAGTTAATACCTTGGACTTAAATTAGCCAATTATGGATGCCTATTGGCCATCCTTTATGGTCTTGGTGTGCCTCTTGGTACACCAATTTGAGCTCAGTCCAATTCATTATTCAATTAACTAATTCAATCTAATCCAATTAATTAGTTTAATGAAATAATAGATAGGATATTTAATTAATTTTATTTCTCCAAGAAATAACACATTAATTAAATTATAAATGAACGAACTTATTTTTTCAAATAATTAATTCCATTTCATTAATTTTAAGTATCCAATACTTAAAATATTACCACAAGAAATATTCCATATTTTCTATCGATTTTTCCTTTTTAAGCGTGACTCTTTAGGTTCATCTATATTTGGCAATGAGAGGATTCCATTGAATATGGGTCCCACCTAGCTAGTCAAGTGGTCCAAATTGTAACCCAAATAAGACGAAATGATTGGATCATTTTTACCTTTCCTATTGTAAATACCGTGTGAATATAAACTCTTCGATTTCTTATTCAGGTCAAGTGAGAGTCATGGATTTTGTCAAACTCACTAATTTGACGCTATGCTATATTTATAATTAGTCCAAATTAGTTAATGTTTTGGCCAAAGAATTTAAGACCTAACTTACTTATAAATGCATAGGATAATTCCTCGTTCACCTTCGAGGGAACGAATCTCATCTCGGATATCAGTTAAGACTACTATTTGCCCATTAGGTTGGAGTTCGAGGTTGACCCCACCAAAGGGTGAATTGGGCCTAACTACTCTAATGACAAACCTAATGTCACAAGCATATCTTCAACTCGATTCCTCAAGTTTAAAGTTCAGACACACCTATTACAATTTAATCAATTCTATCATTGACTGTCAAAAAGTGAAAACCCATGTGACATTATCGATGCGAGTCATGTCTGAGTGCCACTATCTCCATCAGTGCACCTATGATGTGAGTTCTTCACTATTTCCTAGTAATTGACGGACACCTTTTTTGTCAAAACTCATATCATACAAGTCTTCATGATTTCCAATACTCAATTGAAAATCATTGACTTGCAGACTATTTTAGTACACAAGTATGAAACTCCTCTAGTGCGTTAGAGAGCTAACTCTTGTATTCATGGATTTATAGATGATTTCAATATATAAATGTCAATATAATAGTAAACAACTAATTGCCTTTTATTGATAGGATGCAAAACAATTACAAATTAATAATGTTGAAACAACTACAAATTAATAATGTCCTAATATTCTCTAATCCTCTAGCGGCATTTGAGGACATTAATCTAACAATATCATGGTGGTTGACTGGTTGTGTGGCGCCGATGGTGGTAGAGAAATGAGAAGAATAAGTGAAAAAAATATTTTTAAAAAATAATTTGTCTTAAAAATAAATTAATTTAAAAGGGAGGGGTAAAGCAATCTTTTAGTGCCCTTATATGTTAAAAGCTCAAAGTTCGTATAATTTAAGTGACAGAAATGTGTATAACATGTTTCAAGTGGTTATGTGCAAAAAACAAAGAAGAATTTTTTTAAGAAAGTGCAAAAATGTGCATATCTTGAATGAGTTAATTGTTTTACCCCTAAGTCTTCGTTTGTTTGCATGAGAATGAAATCAAACTTGGGAATTAGATAACTGGTAAACAGATTCCTGATAATCATATTCAATAATAATGTTTGATTGTGTCTAACAAATTAAGGCAGGAAATAAATCAAATTCCTTCTTTTGTGTTTGGTTGTTATAAAACGGAATGAAATTTATATATAAGTCTTCGACTAGAATACCCTTATTTTGTAGTATCTTATTTTGTTCTATTATAAAATATAATGCCATATACTCCCCTACAAAGTGGAACTCCATACAAAATATATGTATATATATATATATCAACAAAAGAGATCAAATTTATTTTTGGTACAAACATAAAAGCTAGGTACAAACCAAAAAGTTTAAATACATGTACCATTCACTGCATAGTGCACATAGACGTCTTGTTGCCCAACACCCTCAAAAGTACTACTTATTATCTGATTTTCAGGCATCACCACATCGACATAAGTGATATCTCCTGGTGATTTCGAATTATTACCTGTTGCTCGATCTTTTCCCCAAATGACAGCAAGTCATGATGAATGAAAGGCTTTCGCAAAAAATCACAATCTGAATGCCTCTGTAAAATAATAATATAATGAACAATATATTCCCCAAATGATAAGAATTAAATAAACGAACGAGAGGCAATTCTTCCCATACAGTAGTACTTGCTGTTAGTATTAAGAGTTGTACTTTTCCCATTATTAGTTGTACCTTTAGTTTGGTGTATTAGTTATAAATACCCTGATTAACTATTTGTACACGAGTATTCTTCATTATTCAGATTATTACGGTTAATAAAAAAGTCTTCTCTCAATATTCTCTCTCTTTTCTTTTTTTGTTTCCTCTCCATTCATCCATGGAGAATTCATCTTCTTGACATGGTACCCGAGCTTTGTTCTCTGTTCACCATCCATCTTATCGATTGAATCGATTCTTCTTCCTTTATCGAGTTGATTTTTCGTATCAATTGATCAATTTCTTGTTCGATTGATTGATCGATTTTTTGTTCAATTGATTAAATCAATCCTGTATCTTCAATTGAATCGATTGAATCGATTTTTTGTTCTTGATCCTGTTCTTGTCCGCTGCGTTTCATATCAAACCCTAGAATCAATGGCTGATCCTAAAACTGCAGTTACCACCGCCCAAAATTCTTCTCCAGCGATCGATTTCCAGAATCTGTTGTATCTTCATCCATCTGACACGCCTAATCTAGATCTTGTGACAGAAGTTCTGCGCGGATCAGAAAATTACAAAATATGGAGCAAAGAAGTAATTGTTGCTCTTGAGGCGAAAAAAAAAATTGGATTTATCAACGGTTCTTGCAAGGCTCCAGGAGAAACCTCAGAATTATTTCCTCAATGGAAAAGGTGCAACGCATTAGTAAAGTCTTGGATCCACATATCATTGTGAAGAGATTTAATCCACGGTGTTGTCTACTGTGAATCAACGAGCTTGATTTGGAAAGACCTGAAGGAGCGCTTTGACAGAATTAATGGAGCAAGACTGTATGCTCTCTACAGGCAAATCAATACACTCACTCAGGGAACAAATTCTGTAAGTGAATATTATTCAAAATTGCGTCAACTTTGGGATGAATATGATTCACTCACACCATCACCTGCTAAAGATGTGTCAAAAGAATATAGTGGTTTTCAATCGCAATTAAAGATGATGCAGTTTCTTATGGGGTTACATGAGTGTTATGGAAATATTAGGTCACAAATTTTGATGATGGATCCATTACCATCTCATAGTCAGGTTTACTCTATGGTTTCTAATGAAGAAACTCAAAGAGGAATTAATATACAGACCACAAATAGTGGCTCATCCATAGCTCTTATGTCTAATGTTTCACAAGGAAAAACTGCAAAATCTGAATTATATTGTGATCATTGTGAGTGGAATGGACACACTAGGGAAACATACTTTAAAATACATGGATATCCTGCTAACTGGGGCAGAGGTGGCCGTAGAGGTAGGAGTGGTGGTAGAGTAAATTCTAGAGGAACTGGAACTGATAGGGGATTTAATTCAGGAAGAGGTTACAATGCAAATTCTGCATCTATTTCTCAAGATAACAACCTGATTTCCACTGAAAAAATACAAGTTGCCAGTATGACTACCACTGATCAACCTACATTTACCCAAGAGTAATACAAGCAGATAATGCAACTCTTAGGCAACTCCTCAAATGAGTCAACTCAAGGACTTACCTTTGCCAATGCTAATAATGCAGGTATTGTTAACACAGGTATCACTCATCCCTCTCATAATAAAGTTTTTGATTGGATCATAGACACTGGTGCAAACCAGCACATGATATCTGATGCTTCTCTTTATGAATCTTATGATGATGAGCATGCTAATATAACTTCTGTGAAATTGCCTAATGGTATTAAGAGTAGAGTAGCTTATTCTGGTACTGTAAAAATAAATGGTTTGAAACTGCTTAATACCTTATATGTGCCAGAGTTTAAACATAATCTACTTTCTGTATCTAAGCTAACTCATGATGCTCATATGTTTATAAGTTTCTATCCCAATTTTTGCATTATACAGGAGATATGGAGTGGCATGATCAGGGGGATTGGTAAACTCAGGAATGGTCTTTACTACCTGCAACCAGTCCCCAGTGATACAGTCAATGTCTTTAAGAATGTTCAAATTCCTTG
This sequence comes from Buddleja alternifolia, assembly GCA_019426215.1. Lineage (NCBI taxonomy): Eukaryota > Viridiplantae > Streptophyta > Magnoliopsida > Lamiales > Scrophulariaceae > Buddleja > Buddleja alternifolia. Next base: position 2,740,849 of record CM033398.1, on the reverse strand, counting down.
TAATTCTGTTGTTAACAATGCTTCTATAGATTCTGTTTCTGGAAAAAAGCTAACTTGTGGCACCAGAGATTTGGACATATGTCCTTCTCTAGGTTTATGTTTCTTCCTGATTTGAATGTAAAAATCAAAGACAATACTAGATATTGTTCTATATGTCCTCTAGCTAAGCACAGCAGGACTATGTTTCCAAATAAGACTACTTTCTCTACTTCTATTTTTGATTTTGTGCACATTGATGTATGGGGTCCTTATAAAGAGATTACATATAATAATGAGAAGTACTTCTTAACAATGGTTGATGATTTTTCAAGGACTACTTGGGTTTTTTTTATTCAAACTAAAGTTGATGTTTATGAGATTCTTAAGAAATTCTTTACCTATGTTGGTACTCAGTTCTCTGTTAAAACAAAAAAGATTAGGACTGATAATGCATGGGAATTTTTTAGTAAAGAATGTACTAGTTTATTTGAATCTCTAGGAATTGTGCATCAAAGTTCTTGTCCTTACACACCACAACAAAATGGAGTTGTGGAAAGGAAACATAGACATATCTTGAATGTAGCAAGGGCTTTAAAGTTCCATTCAAACCTACCTATGAAGTATTGGGGAGATTGTGTAAAAACTGCTGTTTATATCATTAATAGAATACCCACCCCTGTCTTGAAAGGAAAAACACCTTTTCATGTTCTGTATGGAAAAAAATCATCCTATCATCATCTTAAAGTATTTGGATGTTTGTGTTATGCAAAGATTCTTACACAACATGATAAGTTTCAGTTTAGATCAAAACCATGTGTGTTGATTGGATATTCCACCACCCAAAAGGGGTATAAATTGCTTGATTTAACTACTAAATGTGTCTTTGTATCCAGAGATTTCATTTTTTATGAGCAAATCTTTCCATTTGCTATGTCTCAAAATAATCAAGCCAATAGACATTTCCCTTTACATGATGTTCAACAATATTATGATGATCTTATTATTCCATATGCTGTTAATAACAATAATTATACTGGTGATGTTGATGTGAGAGTGGATAGTCCTTTGGATAGTGCTGGTAATAATGGTGATAATCTTAGACAGGGTAATGATCAACAAGTTGTTACCAGGAGATCCACTAGGACTGTTAGACCACCTGTTTGGAGCAAAGACTATGTTTCATCATGTGTTACAGATTCTAATAATATCATGTGTTCTACTAAGCATCCCTTGTCAAGATATGTTCATTATGATAAGATAACACCTAAGTATAAATCCTTCTTAGCTGCTATTTCTCAAGACAGTATTCCTACTAGTTATGATGAAGCAAAGAATGATAAGAGATGGCTTGAAGCTATGGAGGTTGAAATTAGAGCTCTTGAACTGAATAAAACTTGGAAAGTTGTTGATTTACCATCTGGAAATAGACCTGTAGGATGTAGATGGGTATATACTATTAAACATAGGTCTGATGGTAGTGTGGAGAGGTACAAAGCAAGACTAGTTGCTAAGGGTTATACTCAGTTAGAGGGCATAGATTACACAAATACTTTTTCACCAGTTGCTAAGCATGTTACTGTCAGGATTGTTATATCTCTTGCAGCTATGTATAAATGGAATCTTTGGCAAATGGATGTTACAAATGCATTCTTACAAGGGGACTTAGAAGAAGAAGTTTATATGCTACTGCCACCTGGCTTCAGGAATTCAGGTAACCACTCTCCTAACAAAGTTTGTAAGTTACAGAAACCCTTGTATGGCTTAAAACAGGCCAGCAGACAATGGAATCAAAAATTTACTGAAGCTATGTATGTTTTTGGTTTCACTCAGTCTAAAAATGATTACTCCTCATTCATTAAATTCAGGGGGAGTAAAATTGTTATACTCCTTGTTTATGTGGATGATATCCTCATAACTAGGAATGATGAAGATTTGATAAATGAGTGTAAAGGTTTTTTAAACAAGACTTTTCATATGAAGGATTTGGGAGAGTTAAAGTTTTTCTTGGTATTGAAGTAGTTAGATCAGATAAGGGTATCTATCTAAATCAAAGACAATATACCTTGGATTTGTTAACTGAAACTGGTATGCTTGGCAGTAAACCAGTAAGTACCCCTGTAGAACAAAATGTGAAGCTTTATGATTTTCAACATAATGATGATAATGATCCTCTGGTGAATAATGTCTCTGAATTTCAAAAAATTGTTGGAAAGCTAATATATTTGTGTCTTACCAGGCCAGATATTAGTTATGGTGTTCAATTGTTGAGTCAATTTATGCATAAGCCTAGGAAGTCTCACTTTATGGCTATGAATAGAATTATGAGGTATTTGAAAGGTAAACCTAGTCTAGGTTTGCTCTTATCTTCTAACAATTTGTTATCTTTAAGAGCTTTCTGTGACAGTGATTGGGCATCCTGCCCAATCTCAAGGAAATCATTAACAAGTTATGCAGTGTTTTTGGGAGAATCACTACCACAAAAAAGTCCTATTACAGCGCACCTATGACAGCGGTTTTGAAAACTGCTGTAATAGGGGGCACTCGGTTCGGATCTATAACAGCGGTTCGAGCCGAACCGCTGTCATAGGTGTTAAAAAAAAATAAAAAAAAATTGGACTTTTGGCAGCGGTTCGGGCCGAACCGCTGCCACAAGTGCACTTTTGGCAGCGGTTCGGGCAGAACCGCTGCCAAAAGTTGTCAAAAAAAAAAATTTGAACTTTGTGGCAGCGGTTCTGCCCGAACCGCTGCCAAAAGTTCAAAATTTGGGCGGGTTTATTTCAAACCGGCCCCCCCTCTCTCTCACTCTCTCACTCTCTCTCTCTCTCTCAACTCTCTCACCACCACCACCGCCGCCGACACCCACCTCCGCCTCTGCCGCCGACGCCGACGCCGCCCACCTCCGCCACCGCCGCCTTCTTCCATTTAGTTTTGGTATTTTTTTTTTAGATAAATATATATACACACACACACACATAGAGTATATATAGATGTATGTATATGTGGGTGTATGCATATATGTGTGGGTGTATGTATATTTGTGTATGTGTGGGTGTATTTATATTTGTGTATATGTGGGTGTATGTGTATGTATATTTGTGTATGAATATTTGTGTATGTATATATGTGGATGGGTGTATGTATATTTGTGTATATGTTCATGGGTGTATGCATATATGTGTATATGTTAATGGGTGTATTTGTGTATGTGTGGGTGTGTGTATATTTGTGTATGTATATATGTGGATGGGTGTATGTATATTTGTGTATATGTTGATGGGTGTATGTATATTTGTGTATATGTTGATGGGTGTATGTATATTTGTGTATGTGTGGGTGTACGTATATTTGTGTATTTATGAAAATATTTCTCGGTTGAAATTTTGCGGTGTTGGAATGACACGAAATTCACAAGGTCATAGAGAAACGGCATTTCGCTATGACCGTGCGAATGCCGTTTCGCTATGACCGTGCGAATTTCGTGTCATTCCGACATGGCAATATTATAAACGATAAAATAAAATTAAAAAAAAATAAATATACCACCCTATGACAGCGGTTCATCCGGAACCGCTGCCATAGGGTCCAATTTAATTTTTTTTTTTTGAATAAATGACCCTATGACAGCGGTTCTGCCGAAACCGCTGCCATGGGGTCACCCTACTGCAGCGGTTTATGACAGCGGTTCCGGAACCGCTGCCATAGGGTTTTGACCTATGGTAGCGGTACCTATGGCAGCGGTTCAAAACCGCTGTAATAGGCCCAAAAAAACCGCTGCTATAGGTCATTTCTGTAGTAGTGAATCTCTATTATCTTGGAAAGCTAAAAAGCATAACACAATATCCAGAAGTTCAGCAGAAGCTGAATATAGAGCAATGGGCACAGTTATAGCAGAAGCCATATGGATAGTAGGAATTTTCAAAGATTTGGGTTTTGATAAACTGCTTCCAGTCAAGGTGTCTAGTGACGGTAAATCAGCAATCCAGATAGCTGCTAACCCTGTGTTCCATGAAAGGACAAAACATATAGAAGTGGACTTACATTTCATCAGAGACAAGATACAACAAGGAGTCATTACAACAGAGTTCATCACTTCAGCTGAACAACCTGCAGACATTCTGACCAAGCCTCTAAACAAGCTGCAATTTGATTTTTTGTTGGGCAAGTTTGGTGTCCTCGATTTATATGGACCTCAAACTTGAGGGGGAGTATTAAGAGTTGTACTTTTCCCTTTATTAGTTGTACCTTTAGTTTGGTGTATTAGTTATAAATACCCTGATTAACTATTTGTACAGGAGTATTCTTCATTATTCAAATTATTACGGTTAATAAAAAAGTCTTCTCTCAATATTCTCTCTCTTTTCTTTTTCTGTTTCCTCTCCATTCATCCATGGAGAATTCATCTTCTTGACAGTTAGACATATTCTATTGTCATTCCACCCAAACCCGCTTTTTTTACCAACTAATAAATCATAAAAGTGTTGATATTGTTTTTCAAAAGTTTACAACGAGATTAATTATATGGATTATCTTTCATGCTATTTCCTGGTAACTTAACTTGTAATATTCTTTCTAATTCTTTAAAAACTTTATGTTTAAATCTGTTGGGAAAGTGTCCTTGATGCCAACGAAGAGATAAGAATATAAGGCACTAGGTTATATTGTACAACCCTTAATTAATAGAAAGGCATTTAGTATATTGTTCGTATAAGTCTTAATGACATCTATAAGACTTGAATGAACAATACGTCGACGTGAATCAAGGCAGACCTTCCACTCCTTATAGTAGTTAAGGAGATAGGCATTGGAAGGTTTTGGTACCTGATTAGATAAATGGTTCACAAGTCGGAGAATCTCAATTGGGCATTGAGATTCGTGTGGACTTGTATGACACATGCTCGGACATGGAGTTTCAGTCAAACACTATGGGATAGTGGGAGTTTGTGTCATAGATATATTGATGGGATTAGTGTATTCGAACACGGCTTGTAGTAATCCAATCACATGGGTTTTTACTCATTGACTGTTAGTGATTGGATTACTGATTATGATAGTATGCATGAGCCTTAGAATTTAGGAGTCACGGTCACAGTGTTCTTGTGATGTTGGTTCTGTCATTAGAGTAGTTATCCCCAATTCACCCATTGGTGGAGTCAACCTCAAAGTGCGTTCCAATAGGCAGGTAGCAATTGTGAAGTGATTGCCAAGAAGGAATTAACTGTCTCAAAAGTAAACGAGAAGTATCTTATGCAATCATAGGTAAATGAGATTAGAAGTCTCTGACCAGAGCTGATAAGTTAACTCATGTTTGGCACGGAGGATAGTTCCGTAATCTCATATTACTATGATTCTTAGCATAGCATCGACTCTTGTGAGTTTGACATTCCATGACTCTCACTCGATTGGGATACGTTAGTGGAGGGCTAATACTCATACAGTATTTATAATCTAGAGGTTTGTAATGACATGGTCATTTCGTACTCGCTTGGGTTACGATGTGGGACCACGGTGCTGACTAGGTGTCACCCACATTCTTTGGTATCCTCCCATTGCCAATCGAGATGAACCTATAGAGTTGCGCTATAAAGGAATAGACCAGAAATCGTAGTTTTGTATTTGGAGGGTATTTTGGCAATTTGCCCTTTGGTAGGATGAATTAATTAAATGGATGAACTAATTTAATTAGTTGTTTAATTGGATTAAACAATGATAAATTAAATTAATTAATTTGAATAGTTAATTAAATATTTAAATTAGAATATTAATTTAATCTATATTTATTTAATTGGATTAAATATGATATGATTAAATTAAGTGGACTAAATTGACTGGGTCAATTTAGCCCACATGGGGCGTCCAATGCGCCCACTTGGGCGTGTGATCATGGGCTTAAGTTAGAGGATTATTTAATCCTCCAACATAAGCCCTAGAAAACTAATTAATTCACACAAGACAATTTCACAATACGTGAAATCCTCCACCAAAATACAAGACAGTAAAAAGATTCCTATTATCTCTACCTAGCATCCGTTGTGGGAGATGATGATGAAGATTTCCAAAAGTCAATTCCTCGCATGATGATCCAGAGACAGGACGATTGGACCGTTTGTGAAGTGTGAGGATTAATTGAATACGCTACAAGAGATAAGCGATTTATCGTGTTCTTCATATTCAAGTTTTATTCAAAAATGAACAAAAGCTATAAAATTGATCTTGGCTTTTAGGAATCCGGATATGTTTAATTTTCGCTGCGCATGATACCAGAATTCCCAACAGTGGTATCAGAGCCAAGTTTGTTGAATTCGTTGATTTTGTTTTCGTGATTTACATGTTTGTGTGTTGATATTATGTTTATCGCGTTCTTATGGATTTGAATCAATAAATCTGGATCGAAAATATGAATTAATTGGGGCTCAAAATCTGGTTTATTGATTGATTGGAATTAATTGTGTTTGGAACAAAATTATTATCAGGCTAAAATTACTGAAATTGCACTCTACAATGTCAAAGAGAAATGTGCAGATTCATGCCTTCGGCCCCTGTACACAAAATGGTGAAATTGTTGGCGAATTTTCGGAACTGATCTGAAATTCGATAGGTCGGGATTTGCGCAGCTAATTTCGTTGGGAAGGCCATCGAAATTGCCAGATTTTTGCTGCTGGATCAATTGTCTAAATTGTCGGATTTGTGATGGTGATTCTTGGCTGCGAAAGTCCGATCGTTACACCGTGAACTGCTAGTATTGAAATCATCGTCAGTGGCGTTGGCATGCGTCGCGAAGATCGGTGTTGTTCTTGCCTGAAATCATCTCCGGTGTGCGCAATTGAAGACGATGCGAACAACGGTAATTAGTTGTGCCACTCGGCCACCGATTTTCACCTGAAATCGCTGCTTAAGTCACCAAAAATTGCCATGGAAAATGGCCACTGATTTAAGGCTGAAATAGGCTTGAAAATTGTGTTTTTCGCTTGACTCTGGCGGCGTTCTTCGGAGAAGGGGGCTGTGAAGGTTACGGCGCTGGGCATTGTAACCACGGCCAGCGAAGCCACGGCTGAGACAGCCAGCGTCGTTGACGGCACAAGGAAGACGAAGCTAGTTGCCTAACACACTAAAATATGTGTTGGGCTCGGCCCAACACAGTTAAGTGTAATTTGCACTGGGCTAATGAATAGCGCTGGGAGAAATAATCAATTACATTTGGCCCTGCGAAATTAAATTTTGCTGGACTTGACACAATGTTTGATGGATTTTGTCTAGCAAAGGATGTCGACTACTCGAGGAGTATAGATAAAGATCCCATGGATTACATATGGTTAGGGGAGCGGTCAGGATACCTATGGAATGCTTTCAAAGACCGTAATCCTAAATATACATTTTAAGTCATAGAGGCTGTGAGATGTGGGATATCACTGACCTCGCCAAGGCTTGTTCATGCATGTAACTCTCCCAAGAGGTCGACGTGTTCCATTGTCGATGGCTTGTATGGAAATACATGTATGAAGATTCATACTTTGATTATGGAATTGAACAGCCCCGCAAGGATTCCTCGTTGGTGCTATCGATCTTGGAGCCCTTCGATTTCGTAGTGTGAGATAATCCTTATACCTGAGATGTCATTGGAAAGGGTACTACCCACTATGCTTTGATATGCACGTGCACTCCAGGAAAGTCATACGGCATGTATGTTGGGTATAGTCTGGTAGTGCAGCAGAATAAGTGACAGTCGGAAGGGATTCATCCAAGGTCATAAGTACCCGGTATTTCCTACGTTGTTGGGTGAAGCTGAATTATCGAAAAGTCTCTGGCCAGAGCATTGTCTTATAAGAGGGATTGGTGATCCCTGCTTACAAGACCGAATCATTAGTGGAACCATCATATGTTGGGTTTCGTTCGAAAAAGTATAAACGCAGCGGAAGGGATTTTAAAAATTAAAACGAAAACCCAATTGGTACTCTAATTCGCATAATTGAATCTAAAAGCGTATAACGACTAAAACTTACTCGTTAATATGAATATGATGACGGAGAAAAACTTCTTCTTCTCCAAATTCGAAATATTGAAGCTTCTTTCTCTTCAATCCTTTGGTTTGATTCTTCAAACTTGAACTTGATCCGAACAACGAAAATACGTCGTCTCTAAATCGTCACGCACGGATCAACAAACGAAAAATCCCCTTTCTTCTTTCTCTATGGTCGACGGCTAGGTATAGAGAAGGGGAGGAATATTTTTCTTTCTTGTGAGAGTTATGAGAGTTGTGTATTCTCTTCTTTCTTGTTCTAAGTCAAAGAGTCCTTATATACCTCATGACTTATTGAACAAGTCAAAACAAAAGAGCCCTAATATGTGGCCTCTCAAAGACGCCACTTTGAGGCCTCATAGGCATCCAATTGGACTCCTTATTTAGCCCCGGGATTTGTTTTGTTTAATTAATTTCTTATTTCAATTAATAATTTATTATATCCAATAAATTAATTAATTAATTAAATAACCAAATTAATTAGATAAATTAATTCATTAATATATGTCACAAGGAAATTAATTAATAATTAATCTTATCATTATAATTAATTATTTCATCTAATGAATAATTAATTATTTAATTTATCCAATAAATTAAAACTCCCAGAAGAAATAATAGAAATTCCTTTTTCTTCATTTTTCTTTATCAATCCTTTAGCGCGACTCTTTAGGTTCGTTTCATTTGGCAATGAAAGAAAACCAAAGGATGTGGGTGACACCTAGCCAGTCACGTGGCCCACTTCGTAACCCAAACGAAAACGAATGATAGGATCATTCCGAAACCTTCCAATCGTAAATACCGTATATGTATAAACCCTTTGTTCACGTTCCCCGGTCAAGTGAGAGTCATGGTTATGTCAAACTCACTAGACTTGACCATATGTATAAATCATAATAAATACGAGATCATTGAGATCGATTTAGTGCCAAGCACAATCGTCTCGTTTGCTTTGGCCAAAGACTTTGATCTCTAGTTATCTATAATTATATATGGTACATACTCATTCACTTATGAGAGAACAAATCTCATATTAGATACCTGCTAAGATTACCACTTGCCCATCAAGTCCGCATTTCGCGGTTGACCCCACCAAAGGGTGAATTGGGTCTAACTACTCTAGTGAAAGACTTGACGCCAAACGTGCATCTTCAGCCTGATACTTCAGGTCAAAGGTTCACATATACCTATTACGCATAATCAGTTCCGTCATTGACAGTCACAGAGTGAAAACCCATGTGACAGAACCGATGCAAGTCATGTTTGAACATATCAGTTCCACTGACGTGTCTACAATCTTAATCTCCTATCATCCCATGATACCAGACAGGCACTCCCATGTCGGAGCTAAGATATTACAAGTATTCGAAGTCTTTATTTGTCCATTAAAGACTTCATATTACTTGCGAACTTATTTTAGTAATCAAGATTGATCTCTCTAGTGCCAATCTTCCTATCCCATAGGAAGTAGAGGGATCACACTGAAAACATGGACAAAACGTTTTACACAACTTATAGATGCAGATAAGAATTAAGTGGAAACTCAATAATGCCTTTTATTTAAGAAGAGTTTAAGTTCAATACAAGATATATGCCCTATACATTCTATCCTCTATGGCATCTGAGGGCATAATCCTAACATCATAGTCATAGTTTCCGAGGCTATTAGGTCTTAGATGGGAAAAATATGGAGAGATTCGACTCACACAAAGATCAAAATCTGGATAGGTTTGTATTTTTATCGTTAACATCTAGGAAGTCGTGGCGAAGTTGCTAGACATCGAACCACGATCAATAGGTGTCTTGGGTTAATTGGTGAAATTAACCCAAGGTCAAATTAACCCAAGGTCTAGTTAATTATTATGAATAATAAATCTAGCCTATAGAAGGGCTTATTGCTAGCTTGTTAATGAGCCTAAGAGGTCATACACAAACTTGGTGTAGTACCTATTGCCTAGTTAATTCTTTGATAATTAATGGAGAGATTAATTAATTGAAATTAATGAATCGGGGAAGAGGAATAATTTCATTAAGTGGTCTTAATTAAATAATAGTCATATAATTTAATATTGGAATATTAAATTGTGAAAGATAAATTAATTAATGGTGTAATTAATTAATGTGTGAAAGAGAAAATAAATATATATATATATATGTATATATACACATGGTGTGTATGTGTGTATAGATTTGTTGGAGGATTTTTTATCTTGTTCACCAAGTCTATATTTGGTAGGATCTATTCTAATTAATTAGGTAACTAATTGATATGGAAAGATCTTATAAATATATTAGGATAGATATTGTGGATATGGTAAAATCTATTTAATTAGTTAGTTGACTAATTATATGGAAAGATCTTCTATATTTGGGAAGAATCTCAAATATGTGGAAATATCTTGTTTGTTAATTAGTGGATCTAATTAACTAGCAAGAGAAATAAGATGGAAGGAAACTTAGAATAATATATATATATATATATGGAATATATATACACGCCTATTTAGGCGTGTATATGTGTGTATGTGAGTTTCCATATTTTTGTGGACTCTCACTCTATATATATGTATTAATATTTTATTCACAAGTTAATGCAATTTCATTCTACACAATTTTAATTGTGAAAATTTCTCTCCATCTTTTTCTCTTCCACCTCTTTCACATTTAATTCTTCCAATTCATGTGTTGAGTACGAAGAACACTAAACATATTCCTACCGCTTTTCTCATAAGCCAAAATTTGATATTCTCCTTGCTAGCATTGGTGGAGATAATCGAGGGTACGAGTTAAGGTGTGAATATCAACTTAGAGGCGCAACACTTGGGGCGCTAGGACAAATCCATCCGGGGATGCCGCTTTAATTTTTAAATTTATACCTTCCGCTTCGACGGCGTCCCCGGGGGTTTGTACCAAGATCCCAATAGTTATGTCTCCAATTTGTCCACTCGTCAAAATTTCCAACTGTGGTAATGTATTTGGCCTCGTCTAGCTAAAGTTCATTGAGCCATATTGGTAAACAAAATGAAGGATAACCTAATGAAATAAAAGAGATATACGTTAAAATATGGTAAATAAATTAAAGAGAGTTTGCATAATAATTAAAAAAGGAGAAAAAACACTTCAACCCGTAGAAAATATATTGCAATTGACATCAATATGAGTTGTCCAAAAACTTAAAAGGGATGTGATCATCCAACTTACCATCTAATTGCACTTTCAAAGACAAAGCCAATTACTCTAAGGATTGTTTAATACGTTTGTAATTATATATGTCTGACAACTGAAACGAACGAAAAATGAATGCTCAAAAATAGGAGAATGAGACATTTTTGCCTGCTTTGTTTTGATATCATACAAAGGAATTGAGAATTTAGCAACAAACTTCTTGACTGATTAAAAAGGATATGTAGTATTGATTTTTCCTACAACCTTCTGCGAGAGAAACAAAGAAAAAAAGTGCAATTTTTTTAGTCCTTCCTAGCATGAGTGCTAAAATAAGGAGACTTGTAGCCTATAAATCACAGACTCTCCAAAAAAATCACCACAGACCGTGTCGGGCGCGTTCGAACATGGACATGGCTCCTACACGTGTCCGACACGCCTCCGACACGTGTCAGACACGCCTCCGACACGTGTCAGACACGCCTCCGACACGTGTCAGACACGCCTCCAACACGTGTCAGACACGGCTGTCCTGTGTCACTAATAAAAACTTTGGAAACCGTGTCGGACATGGACAGGGGCATGTCCGACATGGTTAGGACACGGATGGTCACTTTTTATAAAATACTAAAACTTTTGGGGGTCAAATTGTAAATAAAAGCTTACCAATTTTTATAAGGACAGCAGCAGTAGCAGAAACACGCTCCTCTCAGCCTTTCTTGAAGAAACACGCTTGCTCAGCCTCTCTTCTTCTCTGCCCTCAGTTGTCGCCGTCGCCCGTCGCCATCGTCCGGCAGCCACAATCACAGGTTTATCTTTTTACTTTTCAACTCCTATTTCAAAAATTCAAAACCCTAAATCCCTAAATTGAAGAAACCTATATTATTTCAAAATTATTATGCTAATGAGTGATTAACTTTGCATAAATTGAATAAAAATTTCTCGATTATTTGATACTTTGATGAAAATGGTTTGTTAGTAGTGCATAAAAGAACTCTATTGTTTTTTGAGTTATGACCTCTTTTGATTTGTTTGGTGATGATTGTGGAGAAAATATATTAATGTATTAATAGTTGTTTATGCGAATTATATGTTGCTATGATCATCTATTCTGCAATATCAAACCATATGTATGTATATCTTAAATTCGAATTGATGAATTGTATATATGTATGTTCTCCATTGAATTGTGCAAACTATTAATATATGTTTGTAATTAGTACTTGTTTATTTTCTTTGTTACTTAATCATCACCAAAGGAGAACAAACAAAGTAGTACATTAATCGTGCAGACTACTAATTTGTTTGCTTCTTAATGTTGTCTCCAAGCATAAAATTACTTAAGATAATCTGCATATTTCATTTCATTAGCATTGATTGTTTGTAACAAAATGAGTAAAGAATGAGTTGTTATTTTGTTGAAAATATAGGTTTTACTATCAAACAAGCATTGAACAATGAATTAGGTAGTTCAAGTCAAAGTAGGGGCGATGAATCTGCTCCACCTTCGGATAATCGTCCTTTATGGAAGTATGTGACAAAGATGGCAAGGACTAAGGAAGGTGGTGGAAATATTCCTTTCATGTGTAATTTATATAAAGCGACATACAAGGGCTCGTATTCAAGGATGAAATCTCACTTGTTGGAAATTGGAGAAAATGGGATCAAAGTGTGTTCAAAGGTAACTAATAGCCAATTAAAAGAGATGAAAAAATTAGAAGATGAAGATTTTCAAAGAAGAGAGATAGAACAGCCAAGATTATCTCCTTTGTCGCTTGTTTTTTCTAGTTCTAGTCAATCATCTTCTCATTCCGTGTCTGTTGATGCACTCAACTCTATGAGGCAAGAGGGTTATGAATATGATCCTAAAAAAAGGAAGGTGGATGGTGATAGTCCAATAGAGAAGGCCTTTAATTGTATAGGCAGAGAGCAATTAGATGCTGAGATAGCAAAGATGTTTTATTCAGCGGGGCTTTCTTTCAACCTTGCCTGAAACCCACACTATGTTAAGGCTTTTCCGTATGCAACAAACAACAGAATTGCAGGTTATGTTCCGCCGGGCTATAATGCTTTAAGAACAACATTGTTGGCAAAAGAGATAAGAAGAGTTGAGAGTAGTCTTGAATTTACTAAAAGCAAATGGAATAGTACAAGTGACTTTAGTATGTGATGGTTGGTCGGATCCTCAAAGAAGGCCTCTAATTAACTTTATGGCGATAAGCGAGAATGGAACTATGTTTATACGAGCTATTAATCGTGAGGAGGGGTACAAAGACAAATGGTTCATTTCTCATTTGATCAAAGAAGTGATTGTGGAGGTCGGTGTTACTAATGTGGTTCAAGTAATTACCGACAATGCTCCTGTTTGCAAAGCTTCTGGTTTATTGGTTGAATAGGCATATCCTCATATCTTTTGGACACCTTGTGTAATCCACACTCTTAATCTAGCTCTGAAAAACATTTGTGCTGCAAAGAACACTGATGCGAATGAGATCACATATAATGAATGTCACTGGATCACTAAGATTGCCACATCCGTTGTGATGATTATAAATTTCATTTTGATTCATTCGATAAGACTTGGTATGTTTAATGAGTTCTCAAAGTTATAGTTGCTTGCTGTTGCTGAGACGCGCTTTGCTTCTGTCATAATTATGTTGAAAAGGTTTAAGCTCATAAAACAACAATTGCAGGCTATGGTTATTAGTGAGCGATGGTCTTGTTATCGAGATGACGACTTTAACAAAGCGAGAATTGTGAAGGAGAGATTATTAGATGACTTATGGTGGGATTCCATTGATTATATTCTTGCTTTTACCAATCCTATCTATAAGATGCTTAGAGAATGCGACACAGATAAAAGTTGTCTTCATTTGGTTTATGAAATGTGGGATTCTATGATATATAAGGTGAGATCAACAATATATAAACACGAGAAGAAAAGTGACAATAAGGATTCAAGATTTTGGAATGTTGTGCGCAAAGTGTTGGAGGATCGATGGAGCAAAAGTAATACTCCACTACATTGCTTGGCTTATTCTTTAAATCCAAGGTAAAGAGTATAATTTATTAGAATACAATCGTATATTAAATACCACATATCTATTCTTTTATTTTATTCTAATTATTTTGTAATAATTGTTACTTTAATATTTTTTTTCACAGGTGATGTGGGTGGAATTTGGATATTTGGCCAAGCTGACGAGTCCAATACCGTGGGGGCCTAAGCCCAATAGTTTTATGAACTTGGACCTTTCTAGAAGATATTATATTCAGACATGCTTAGCTGGAGGCCCCAACGACCCGACTTGCATAGGTAAGGCAGCACTAATTATGTACAGCCTGGAGACAAGATCTAATCAATCACCAACCTTGCCAAATATAGACCTGCGGAGATTAGCCCCGAGATTCTATATATTTACCATTTATATCTTATTAAATATATCCCAAAATAGAGAGATCATGATTTATTCTCATTACCTTATGTATTTTAGGCATAGTTGAAGTACCATTCTAGCATACCCATCAAATTCTTGTATAAATACCCCCTATGAGGATGAATAAACCAAGCAACCACTTTACACCCGTGGACGTAGATCTTCATTAGACTGAACCAAGTAAATCTCTTGTGTTCTTTACATTTAATCCCGTGCTTTATACTATATTTTCATATATTATATTGCATATTATTATTGGTGTGAAACCCACACACATCAACAGGTGTTCATCAAAGGTATGCCAAACTCAACATCCAAATTTCACTCCACCACAGTGACTTGGAAATTTCGAAGATGAGGAAACTATGTTTGAAGCGTCTTGTCCCTGATGAAGATGCACGTAGGAAAGTGAACATAGAGCATGCAAAATTTTTGGGATGTCTTGAAGACTTTGGAGATGGAGATTGTTTGCGAGATAGATTGATAATGAATCCAATGCAGTGGTTGACACTTCATGCACCTGCAGCCCCTAACCTTCAAAATATTGCTGTGAAGTTACTTGCTCATGTGTCTTCCTCTTCATGTTCTGAAAGAAATTGGAGTACTTATGCATTTGTACATTCAACAAGAAGGAATCAAATTACTCCACAACGTGCTCAAGATTTGTTTTTCGTACATAACAATCTTCGTCTTTTATCAAGAAAGACTCCACAATATATGCAAGGTGACACCAAAATATGGGATGTGGATGGAGATGCTTTTGAGTCGAGTGATGATGTTGGAATTTTAGAAATTGCGAATCTCTCACTTGATGAACCAGAATTGGAGAATGATTTGTTTGTGGATGAAGTTGGTGAAGCACCTTACAATGATTCTGATGTTTTTCCAAATGTGGAAGATTAGACTATTTTTATTTGCATAATTTGTATGACGATTGGCGTTTGCTTATTATCTCACTTATTTGCATTAGGATTTGAACAATGGAGTATTTATTTTTGTTATATCATGTTTTGGATTGAAAACATGTTTATTGTTAAATTAAGTTTATGTTTATATTTTTATTTTGTATTTGTTATTGATAAGTAGTTGAATTATTTGCAATATACATAGCTATACAAAGAAACAAGTAAAATACAAATTTATATATAATATATATAAAAAAAAATTGGACAGCAGTGTCATGTCCTATATGTTTTTAAAAATGTCGTTCCCCGTGTCTGTGTCGGTGCATCATAGCTTGTAGCTTTTGATTGAACTTTTTGGCCATGAGACCAATTCAAATTTTCATAATAACAAATAGGCACACAACTTAAGACCTAGAACAAATAATGAATATACAACTAATCCAAATGCTGACGAATTTAAAATGCAGGAAAAAATTCAATATACAAATATAATATTATGAACAATTTGTAGATTGTGTCAATAATTGTGTCGAGTGAAGAAGAGCAAGAAATTTAATTATTATATCAAAGAAGAGATGAGATTTTCATACTTGAGGAAGATGAGAAACTTAACCTTGGTGGAGTGATAGAGAGCATTAATGGTGGGAGAGATGTGAAGATTCTAAAAAACTGTCAGAAAGAAATAGACGTGGGAAAGAGTGTCACATTAAGATTTAGTCAGGAATACTGTAGGAAAGTAAATACAAAACCTCATTTTAATCAGGATTTTGATTCCCGGTTTTAAGTTGGAGGATTCCCACTTTTGGGGAATGTGATTACTTTCCTTAAAATCAAAATCTTCTACCAAACATAAATAGTTAATTTATGATAACCAAATTCCCAATTTTGATTCCATTTCGTGCAAACAAACGAAGTCTAAATTTAAACACAGAAAAAGAGCTCCTTCAATCACTAATTATAACAAAGGACAATTTGGTTTACATTTGTCCAATTATATGAAGTATAGTATCAATAATAAGATTTAAGAATTCACATATTCAATATTTATTTTATAAGATTATTTTTTATCAAATTACTTTGAATAGTTATATCTAAAATTATCTAACTAAATTATTCTTATACCTCGTAGGCCTTGTACTCATTGTACCTTTAGAGACCCACTTTTCCCAAAGTGTTCAAAGAACTTTAATATTTTTTTCTTAGTAAAACGACCCATTGCAATCTCAAAACTCAAAACCTCAGAATCCTACATGACCATCTCATCCCCTTATGTACTCATTTTAGAATGTGCTAAAAATTTCAATGAAAATAGCAAGTAGTTTGATTAATTTGCGCATATTTTGTGAACTAAGCTCGAATAAGTTTTACTCGAGCAAAGTACTAATCAAATTTGAGTAGTTTGATACTTTTGCACATGAAAGGTATTCAAGGTTAGTTTGTTAAGTTAACAATGCTGACTAATCTCAACCGAGTTTTTAATGATTGATCATATACCGGGTATAGCTTAATTCATTTTTCAATCCGTGCTATACATTTTGAAGTGTTTACCTCCATGTCATGTTTTACTTTTTTTTGAAGTGACTGTCCTCATAGATTGTTGGAGATCAGCTAAAGTTATGGATCTTACCTAATTTTGATCAATTATGTAAGTGGCTTTCGTATGTAATATATTGGATTCACTTGACTAATATTAGTTTACATTTCTGAGTAGATCAATTTAGTGTATTTAATTATTCAAATTCAATTTCAAATGAATAAGTGATAATTTTCAAAATTAGTCACTTTAACTTGTGTATAGTGTTGGGATTTATATGAATATATGAAAATCTAAGATCGGCTTGTCCCACATAAGATAATGAGTTATGGATCTTGCCTAATTTTGACCAATTATTTAAGTGGCTTTCGCATGTCCGATATTAAATTCATTTGACTAATATTAATCTACATTTTGAGTAGATCAATTTAGTGTATCTAATTACTCAAATGCAATTTCGTATGAATAAGAAATTAATGTTCAAAATTAGTCACTTTAACTCGTGTATAGTGTTGGAATTTATGTGAATATACGAAAATCCAAGATTAGCTTGTCCCGCATAAGAAAAATAAGCTTGTTTGATATCACTTAATTTGGGGGCACCTAAAGTTTATGGAAGGGCTACATGCTAGTAAGATCGCTCCAACGGATCACACGCATGCGTCGCCCATCCTCCTGTCCTGACTCGGCTCGATCGAGGTCGGGTCTCGGGACATGATGTTAAGCATATCTAGACACGCACATGATGATAGGTGAACAAACACGATCTGACGATCACAACCATTGTATGGGTGCTATGTACATTGATCCAATCCATTTAGTACAAGACAACTTTTCGAGTGCAACAGATGTTGCTTGCACCAAATCCATTCAATTGTAGACTTTTGATATACAACTTTTCAACATCAATATATAGACCCCCATATCTAGAACTTCTAATTCATTCCAATCCAGAGTTTTTTGTTTTCTTTGTATTTCAGTCTCTTCTCATTATTTATTTTTTAGCATTTGAATTCCTATATTAAAGGGAGCTCAAAATGAAGTTTTATTTTCCGATTCTTGAAGTTTATAGTGCTAGTACTTCAAGATTATAGTTGTTGTGTACTGTGAAATGATTGTCATAATGTATAAAATACTAAGTATGAAGCACTATCATTTCAAGGATAAAGAGTTTGCTTCTTGCCAAGAAAAAAACATTTCAAGATGAGCATCTATAACACATTTTCCATAACAATCTTGAAATGATATTCAATTGTTTTTGAAAATGTCGTTATCATTTGTGCCTCATGATGTTACTATTGTCACTGCACCCACTGGGGCTATTGTTGTACCCCATGTCCAAGCTCATGGGGAGAAACCCAAAAAATTTATCTGGACCGACTTTAAGAGAACAACAGGAAAGATTCTATCTCACAACTCTGGACCTTGCGAGGTTCTTAAGAGAAGATGCTACTATCGTGTTTGCGAAAACTACATCCTCAATGGGCTATACACACTCCATAGTGTGTAAGGTTTAGTTAAGACGACAATGGATCTTTGGGAGTCTTTGGATAAGAAGTAGAAAATTGGGGATGCCAAACTAAAGAAGTTTGTGGTTGGGAAGTTTCTCACCTTCAAAATGGTTGATTCCAAACAAATGATGAGTGAAGTTCAAGAGCATCAAATCACACTACACGAGATACATGCATAAGATATGAAGCTTAGTGAATCTTTTCAAGTAGCTCTATGATCGAAAAGCTACAACCTGCACGAAGAGACTTCAAGAACTATCTGAAGCGCAAGTGCAAGAAGATAAGTCTTGAAGATCTTATAGTTAGACTCCGGGTTGAAGAAGATAATTGGATGATTGACAAGAAGTACACAAAGTTGCTTATGGAAGCAAATACCAATTAGTGGAGCCAATTAATAACAAGAAGCGAAAGCACCCTCCTAATGTTCAGAAAAAGAGGAAGGCTAAGAAGTTCAAAGGGAACTGCCACAGTTGTGGGAATCCAAATTGACTTGGATTGCTGACAAACTAAAAAGGTCAGTTAGAACCCAAGTACATATGACATAGTACATATGACGAAGCACAAATGAGTATCAATCGATTTTTCAGAGCTCGATCTAACTTTGTATTATACAAATTCAACTTGGTGGATAACCTAATGGTGGGTCGTTACTGGATCTGCCCAACAACATCTATGTTGACAAGGTGAAGTTTTCATCATACATTTCAATCAGTGGGTAAAACCTGTTTATAGGAAACTCAACTACTGTCGCTATTGTCAGTGTTGGCAAAGTGGTATGGAAGATTACCTTGTGCAAAGAGTTAACCATGTACGTCATGATTACTTGTCACATTAAATGCTCTCTTATCAATTTTAAATGCACTCAAATTAATATCCGTTGGAATAAGTTCCCGTTATATGTTGCATTTTAACCTTTCAGGAGTGTTAGAATAAATTCAGGTGAAACTTGTCTTCTCAACCCTCCTTCGACTCTGAATAAACTTCATAGCTTGATTAGGCCTCCTCAATGTTGCTTGATTATCTCATCAAGGCTTTCAGCCTTGACCGACTCACTCATAACTCTATCAATGCTGCAAGTCTCTTGAGCAATACTATAACCTAAACAACACTATATGACCTATTACAAACTAATTCCAAGCCTATACACATTTTCTATGAAATTCAAACTTACATGATTTTTGGGGGTCTAACAAAAATCATAATTGTCACCATCAAAACTTCTAACATAAAATTGTTTCCTAACAACAACTAATGAAGACAAATTGGTATTGCCTAGCCATTTGAAGACTGGACCTATTGCTAGCACACTAGTGAACCTAAGAGGTCACACACTTAACTTGGTCAGGTACTTGGTCTATGGAGTATTTTAGTTCTTGTAAGAATTAAAGGGGTAATAACAATAACACACCCAAACTTTGCATATTTTTACAATTTTTTTATCTCAACTTCACGAGTTTTGCACTTTACTATCTATCAGCATATTCCGGCGGAATATTCCGCCGGAGTGGAGTTAATACAAACTTTGTTTTTTACAGTTTTTTATCCAAACTAATTTTTGTTTACACTTTTTTATCCAAACTTTGTGTTTTTTTACATTTTTAATCTAACTCCGCCGTATGCGCTGAAACTCCAATGGAATATTCCGCCGAAATATGCTAATAGATAAAAAAAGTGTAAAACCCGTGGAGTTGAGATAAAAAAGTGTAACAAAAAATAATTTAGATAAAAAAGTGTAAAAACACGCAAAGTGCGAGTGGGTTATTGTTATTGCCCCAAGAATTAAATTGGTGATTAAATTCTTAATAAATTACTTAATTCAAGAATTTATTAATTAAGTTGGACTTAATTAATTTATTAGAGCTTTGGGATTTAATCTCAGTGTTGATCAATTTGGTGTATTTAATTGTTCAAATTCAAGATGAATGAGAAATTCATGTTCAATGTAAGTCACTTTTAAACTTGAGTGTAATGTTGGAATTTATGTATGTATACGAAAAGTCTAGGTTGGCTTGTTCATCTCACTTAATATAGCTCAAGTGTGGTTGCATGGTTTAGGCCCTTGGGCAACCAAGTTTTATGCAACGGGGAGGGGGGGGGGGGGGGGGCTTATGATAGTAAGATTGATTCAAAGGACCACACACGCTTCCAGCCCGCCCTTTTTGACCTGAATTGGACTGCACTGGGGCTTGGGACACGGGTTGTAGGTCTTCGGCTTGGGCTTGACCAAACTAGTATATTTTATATAAAATATTATTTAAATTGTTTAATTCATTTTTTTCCTTCTAGAGATATTTTGACAAGTGGTGTGGATCGTATTGCAACACACAATGCGATGGCAAAGGATCTGGATGCGCCACTTGGCGACCGGCAAACGAACTCCGTCAAATGATGCAACCGTACGATCGACAATCACGATGGTAATGCACATGATCTACGAGCGCATCCATTCAATGGACACATGTTCGAATGCAACAGATCCTCCCATCCCTATTTGCATCTAGATTCATTTGGTTGTGACTTTTGGTACACAATTTTCCAGCATTTATTTATAGAGACCCATATTTCGAACATTTGATTCATTCGCTTCGATTTACCAATAAAAAGTAAAAAGATTCATTCCCTTCTGAGACTTATCTGCTTTTGAGCAGTTATATTCCTAAACAAAAGAGAGTTCTAAACAAAGTTTTGTTCATCAATTCTTGAAGTTTGTATTATTACTACTTCAAGAATATAATCTTTATATCTTGAAAAACGATTGACATATCATACAGGCACAGAGTGCAAAACAATATTACTTCAAGAACAAATAATTCAAGTCTTGTCTCGACCAAAATCATTTCAAAAACACCGTCCCAAGCATATTTCCCATCAGATATACCGTGTCCGCGTACACATCATCGTGTTCGTGCAACATAGTCGTTTAGCTTTTATTAGAGAAGAGCGGCATTTGCATCAGTTCCATGACATTATTATTTTTGTACTTCAATATCAAGAAGTTGTTAGGATTCACTAATAATTTCTGTAATTTTGTCTATTACAATAAAGGAAATACTGATGATACTAACTCCAACTGCAAAACTTCAGTTATATATGCAGAATGGAATGAATATTGTATAAGCTTCAATGGATTTCTTAAAATGCAGTATAGAAGAAGGGGAAGGATTGAGAGAGAGAATCGTACTGCAAACTCCAAAATCCAATTATCCAAAAGCTGCCTCTGCAAAACAGAATTCCACTCACTTATACAATTCAGCTCCATTCACAGTCCACGTGTCGCCTTCTCATAAGCTGGAGTATAGCTAATCCCAGCATAACCTAATTGTCCTTAAACGCCGTCGTTCCATGGTTACTTTACCAACTTATAGAGTTGTTTTCCCACTTACAAGAAATACCACTTTATTTATTATGTTTTTCATACCTTCAAGTTCCTGACAGAAGCCATGCTATAGCAGAATGTAGTTCAATGACTGCACAGTTAGGTAAACGCATATTCTCCGAAATAACAATCACAATTCACAATTGTGAACCGCCCCACGACCCAAGGTTGAATTGCACATGTACTATACATGTCGCATATTTTTCCTCTAATTTATTACAATTTTCTTTTTCATTTGAATAGGGCCTGCTAAATATTTGGCCATATTCTATTTAGCATCTACATTTTGGTCATTAAAAACTTGAACTCTGAGATGAGAATAGTTTCTGGGCATTCTTTGCTGCTATCACTTTGCTCACCAACAGTTTCCACTTCGCCTCATCTTTCTTACTTTGCTGCTGCATTTTTACCTTAAAATGCCTGAAATTCATACATAAAATGAAATTATCAAAATACTGTCTAACAAACCTCACAACGGAATACAATCAAAAACTTCGATCCTCGAAAATGCATCACAAATTAAAAATGGTAACCATTATGGACAAGTTTTAACCATTATAGACAAGTAATTTCTCACAAATATAATCTGTTAAACATTCATAAGGATATATTTTCTTAGTAGCGGAGTACAATACGGGGATACTTAAAAACACTTTTGGTTCTTCATCTATACTACCAATTCAACTTTATTTGAGCATATGAGAGACCAAAAATGTAATTATCTAAATGCACACTTTAAAAGCAATAAAGCCATTATACTTACCTACAAAGAGGGACCTTGCAGTAATCAGGGTCATCGCACATACGGGAGTGTAATTCGAGAAGCTGCCACATTCGTTTACAATGGACACATCCACCGGGGACTCTAGTCTTACAGCCCGAGAAATGACGGATTAGAGTCTCGAGACCTTTGCACGCTTGGAAACCACAAGCGACTTGGCTTCCTTTTAGCACTTTATCACGAGGCCCAATTGTTCTGCAACCTTCCCTGCAAATATGAAACAAAGCCTCCATTGCTTCGTGCAGTTGCAGATAAACCTTTTTCTCTTCTATTTTCTTCAATCGCTCTTCTTTTCTCTAACACAAAAGTAAAACTAAGATACTTCTTTTTGATAATAGATATGAACAAACAAGAAGGAACTTCACGATTACGGTAAAGATTATGTATAAGAGTATTAAATATAATAAGTCATTTATATTGTAACTAATACACTTCTGTGGAAGCATGCCTCGTTGATGTTGAAATTAAAACTCAATTGTTGCGGGGCTAGGTGGAAGTGTAGTAATTCCATAATAAGTCAAACAACACCTTTGAACTACAGATGGAGTTGAAATTCGAGGTTTTTATAAGTAAACGGAAAGGGAAGAAAACAAATTGCCATTAACAAAATGATTTAGTCATGAAGAAAGTAATAAATGCAAAGAATTAGAATCACCATTGAAGAATGAGGAATATAGAATACATAAGAGGCCATGGCTTAGCTTAGTTATTTAGTAAAGTAAGGGTGGTCAGCTTTTGTAGTGAAATAATTAAATTTCCTTCAGTTGTTAAAATGTTTTGTATTTTTCATATTGTTTTAGTCACTTATTCAATTCTAGTCCCCTCTGCTTTAAGGCTCGAAATTAGTCCCCAACCTTTAAGTTTTTCAAAAGAAGTCCTTTCCATCAATTAAGAAATCAAGACAAAAACATTCACAATGATAAGCTGCATAAAAGGCTGTGATAGTACTATTTTGATTAAAAACGACAAGAAGATGGACTAAATTTCACGAGTGTTAGATCATAGGGACTGAAAATGAATTAGTGCCAACAGTTAGGACCAAAATTAAAACTATCCCAGTTATTAAACTTATAAAAAATTCATATATGAAGTGTCCAGATATAACAATTTGACTTAATATGATTTGAGCTGGTATTCATGTGATAACAATAGTAGATACGCATACAAACGAAGACGAGTAACTCACAGAATCTGCTTCCACAACTGACTCTAGTAGCTCTTGTTCTAGAGGAGGATTAGCACGCTTCATTACTTTCCATCCTTCAGTAGTTGAGATACTTTTGAAGTCCATCACTACCATACGCTGGCAAACAAGGGCAAGTCGTGGTGCATCACAACTTCTAGCCAATTGCAGTACATCTATTACGTTTTCTTTGTTCAACCAACCATGTTCCAACACGTGTTCACAGACTCTCTTAAGAGATGGTACTATGTAGGAATGTGATAAAACCAATAAATGGAGAACATATTTCTTAATCTCCACCTCTTCATAACTGCAACAGGATAAAAAAGTAATTGTAGAGATATTACATACTAAATTTCTCTCTTTTATTACAGTGTAACTTTTGAATGAGGTGTTTGATCAGGAGTATATCATGGCCAGTTGGAAAATCAGGAAAAAGGCTCCTCAAAGATTATTCATCGTACTTGTTGTATTAAATATACCATTTATAAATTAAAGCCAATTTATAGAAAAAAACTTATGGAAGACTGGAACCAGATGATAACAGTTCGGCAAAATGAAAACTGCTTTTATTTATACACTCTAGAGGTTTATTTATACAGTTTGGTAATTAGGAAACAAGCTCATAATTTTTGAAAAAAAATATGAAAAGTGATGGTCATACCAAGATGAATAAAGGAAACGGACGAACGCACAAAGGGCATCATACGGTACCATAGGAATCTTTATATATCTGATGCCGTTCTTAACTTTTGATTTCAGCAGAAAGTTCCCCAGCACTGGTGATGCAACACTCTACATAGCAAGAGAAAGAAGAAAAACAAATCAATAGTGGCATAACCAGTCAAATAACTATTAATAACTCAGAAATTAGCAGCGAAAGTGCTGGGGACAGATTCTACACCAAGATGATCACAAGACTTTTCTTGAACTTCTAAACTTCCAAATTTTGGATAGGTAATGCCGAAATTAATATTATTCTTAAGTTACTTGATGTAAAATGAAAAAATTATGCTCCCTCTGCTACAAATTTTTTCCTTTCGGTTCCTATTCGCAATGTCCCAAAATAAGATCATTTTCCAAAACACAAACCACACCCCCCCCCCCCCCAACACAACAGTATCCTCTCAATTATAGTATTATGTTATATCACCAACTCTCAAACCCCGCCACTGTTGACGGAAATATTGTAAAATTACTCAAAACATATACTTTTTCAACCCTTATCTAAAATTCTATGCGAGTCAAATGGGATTCATGAATTTGGACAGATGGAGTATATAATTAAAAAATGTGGTGGTCAACAATCATATACTAAAGCCAAAACCTTAAAGAGGAAAATCACATACTCACCAGAATACTATGATGAGCTGCAATAATTGATCCATCCTCAGTAATGATATGCACATCGGCTCCATATCCTTGTTTGAAGAGCTTGTCCCACACATCTTTTGCTTCCTTTGGAACACAACAATACTTTGCAAGCCCTCTCTTCAAGTTTCTCTTGGGTAGTGGAGGAGGTTTAGGAATATTATGACGGTAACTAGCTGAAGCCTTTGTATTGTCAAGAAAATCTAAAGTATCTGATAAATTCCCTTCCTCTATCTGTATATTGAAAGATTGATCAAAAGAGTCGATTATAGAAGACGGCCAGGAAATATCGACAGCTGGGGAGCCCATTAACCACAAATCGTTTTACTCGTATAAAATGAAAGGTACAGCAAGATCCTGCATAATTCGATCCTTTATAAGCAATTGAAGAAAGCAAATAAGAGAGGAAGCATAACCAAATTCAGTACAAAAAGGCATCAATCAGAATCAACCTCATTAGAAAGAAGTGGAATTTCATTTAACAAGTAATGAGGTGACTTGAGGAGAAGCTTAAGAATTCTTTTATTTAAAGTTTAATTGGAAACCAGAGTAAGAGGACAAGCATTGGCTGAGTGCATCAACAAAGCACAAAATTTTAGGTCCCCGCCTACATTCCCTTCTCCCCCTCCTTTGAGGAAAAAACAACTTCCAGATGAAAAGAGAAACAAAGGCAACTTTACATATTTATGTTTTTTATTTGATAAAGAAGTTAAGTCAAAGCAACATTCAATAAATATGTAATATGCAATGCGTTAAGTGTTTCTTGACTAATAAGAACATGTAACATGCCCCGAAAGCATAAGATCTACATGTTTTGCGTTGAATGAGGTCCGCATCTCAATGAAGAAAATTCAGATTCTTCTATTCTGTAATCCTACAACTTATTAGGAAATTCAAAGTTCAAAACACGAAAATGAAAGATTATCCAGACATGGGAAATTCTTAAACCGGTATTCAAATTTATGGTTTCAGCATTTTGGTAAGTAGCATTTGACACAAATGATAAGTTAAGAAAGGTGATTATGAATAAATCTGAATGCATACAAAAACTAAATTCTGAGTCGATCCTTACAACGTATATGTGATCTCCCTAATCCGATGACTAGGACTCACAGTCTGGAATGATTAGAATCGCCCCTTGAGTATGATAATAAAGTGTTACGGCTGCACTCAATAGTTATTAAGCTACCTACGTACCTAGTAAGGATCAAGCCTACGTAGTTCTATCTTAGGTGTGATGTTCGGAATCGTACTCCTGAACGAATCTAAACTCCAATTTATATGTTTATAGGATCGTACTCCTCAGTCTATAGACTCGTTGAGCATATACGAGGCTAATTCTTGAGCAAATACTCTTTTGATTTCAACCCCCCCCCCCCTAATAAATGTTATGAGGGGGGTATTTATAGATAACCCCTTGTACCAACGGTTGTTGGGTATTCATAGGATGTTGACAGGTGGCTACAATAGACGGTGGATGACTCGTTCTAGTGGGGTCGGGTCATGAAACGACCCGACCCGATACTGTTACTTAGCGCGGACCTAATCTAGTGATTTCGGTGTTTGGGCCTCCGGTGGGCCTAACTCTTCATTCAACTGGACTTGGGCCTTGTGGCATAGTGTGTCATTTTACTATATCATTAAGTCCCCCACTTCATCAGTATGAAGAGTTGAATGCGAAACCTCTCGAATTCGTACTGGTGAAGTAGTACTCCATTTATTCGGCTTATCCGATCAAGTCGTTCTCGTATTCTCTTTCAATAATTTTATTATTGATTTCAACAAGGGTGTTACTCAAACATTGAATGCTCTTTAATTATCTCCCTATCTCAAGAGACATGTCTCTTTATCCTTTATAGACGTTACTTTGACATTAAATGTTCTTTAATTATCTCCCCATCTCAAGAGACGTGTCTTTTCAGATAGGAAAACGTGTCTCATCGTTTGGAGAGACGTGCCGCTACAGTAGCCGTCACAAGCCGTAACTCATGATAACCTTGGTAACCGATCACTTTTAACACACACACCCCTGCATCCCAACCGTCGGATATAAATGATCCGGACCGTACACGTCTTTTCATCTTCTCCTACTATAAATAGTTCCCCAACCTTTTTACTTTTTACTTTCACTTTCACTTTCACTTTCTTAGAGAGAGAATTCTTATAGAGGGTTGTTTTTAGAGAGAAGTGAAAGAGAAAAAACTTCACTCGAGACCGAGTTGAATCCGAATTCTGTCACCATCGTACGTCTTCTTCTCCTTCTCTTTTTAACTATGGTTCGTACTAGGTCTTCTGTTTCTGTTAATAATAATGATCTTTCGAGTTCTTCTTCTAAGGGGTCCGATTCGGATACCATTGATCGTTTGGTCGAGGGATTCGTTTCACCGGGAGATGTCCCCGAGTCGTCCCGTAGGAACGAGGGTGAGGATCTTGTAGATCTGGAGGGTCCTGCCAATGTGAATACACATATCACTTGGCTAAATCAAATTTCAACAGTGAGACCATCCAGAGAAAAAGACTTGAGGGTTCGATTTTTTATTCCTGCTAATTACGAAATTCGGTTCCCCGGATCTTCAGATCGTATGCACAAACTGCCAATAGGTTTTCGTACTTTTCATCTCGCCCACTTGACTTCTGGTATTAGATTTCCTCTCCATGCCAGCATTAATGATATTTTATTAAATTACGGGCTTTGTCCCACCCAACTCTTATAAGCATATCATACTTTTTATAATTTTAATGACTGCCCATGGAAAGGAAGCAAATATAGCCAATTTTCATAGAATGTTTTATCTCAATCGTTGTAAAAGAATGCCTCAACTCGGTTTCTTTTATTTTTCTCCTCGTCAAGATGCTATTTTTCAAGCCCATACTCGTGACTCCTTCGGTCGGTGGAAAGATAAATATATTTTTATCTCCCCGCCAAAAAATGAAAATTGGCTCGTTCCTAGACAATGGTGTGTTCGTGAAAAAGAGTTAGAGGTGGGAAATCCTACTTGGGGACGAGGATTTTTAGAAGAGTTAGTGTCTATTCCTTTTGTGCCGGAGAAATTAATGGACGAGTCTATACTCGTTTCTTGCGGTCTGAGTTCCGCACCTATAGCTGGAGTCCCCGACTTAGGTAAGAGTCGTTCCTTTTATCGTTTTTATTTATCCCGTATATTGAATGTAAGATACATCTTCTTTTGCAGAGATGGCCACCCGCGCTGCTCGTCTCGCCGCCCTTCGTGAAGAGGAAGAGACACCCGTGGCCGAGGGTTCTGCAGGTCAGCGGAGAATTTCCACTCCACCCCCGCAGCCTCTCGAAGAGATTTCTCGTGGCCGAGATCGTCCCATGATCATCACTCCAGGTTTCCGTGAAATTTCTCAGACTCGTCCCGAAACACGAGTCATTGTCTCAGCCGGGGATCCCACCGACCCAGAGCTTGTGGTTCATGCTGAGCGCCCCCCTCTTGCTGAATCCAACCGGGCTAAGCGACGAAGAGATGCACCGTCCTCCGATGATCAACCGCTCGCGGGTACTCGACCCTCTTCCGTAGAACTCGTTCAGACGTTGGAAGCCCTAACCCTGAAAGATTTTAAGGAATATAGCGTGTCAGATCGGTGTCCAAAGGATCCGGAAAATGCTCCCCTTGTTCCAGATTGGAGGATTTATCCTCAGAGTTCCATATTAGCTGGTCCTCAAGGGACAAATGTGGCCTTGGAGATGTATCGCAACATGCATCTTCCTCGTGACAAAGCTATTCTAATCGAGCAGTCGTACACTGCCGTTGAAAGAATGGGAGCCGCACATTTAATGAAGGTAATACTCGTTTATATGTTGGTCTCGTTATTTTTCATTTTTCATTTTGATTTATGATTTTATTTTATTTTTATTTCGTTAGATAATAATACATATCAAGAACTCGTGCAGGCTTCCGCGTGTTTACATGATTTAGCTCTGAGTTGTGCCGGGCTAAAAGATGACGTGAGGGTGGAAAAGGCCAGATTTGCCACGTACGTGGTCGATACAGCTGCTGAAAGGAACTCGTTCACCACAGTGAAAAACGAGTTACTGGAGTCAAGTCGTCTCTTGACGGCAGAGAGAGTCAAACATCAAGATAGAGTGAAGGAGTTAGAAATTGAAATAGCTTGTCTGGAGGCCCACATTTCTGAAGGTGAGACTCGTTATGATCAGTTGTTGGCAGAAAAGGCCGATGCATACGAGTTGGGTCGGATCGAAGGGAAGCACGAGTATCTTGCATCCCAAGAACATGCAGATGAGCTTACTGAGAGTCGTTTTGGAGGTGCCCGTGATTTCATGAAGTCTACCATATTCGACCGTCTTCTCCTGTCTAAAGCCCTTAAGGATGAGAAGGACGGCTTCTTCAAATGCATAGACTATGGAAATCTCCTTAATGCCTTCAAGCCAGATTTTGACATTCACTGCCTCGAAGACTGCTCCAAGCGTAATCTCCTCCGAGATTCGTTTTCAACGGAAGACGAGGAATTTGTACCTGTCGAATTTTCGGAGTTTGCCCCACTGGCTCCTTGGTATAAACCCCCGGTCAACCCAGCACAATCTTCTAACCAGAGTAAAGAGAACCCAGCACAAATCTGAAGTCGTTTTTAGTGTATTAACTTCTGTTTAATTTAAGCGTTGTTTTTATTTTTAGCGTTGTTCGCATAGTATTAGCATTCTCTGAACAGTTGTGGCGTATGATATTTTTGTAGTTGTTTCGTCGTGGCATATGATATTTTCGTAGTTGCTTTTTTGAAATCCAGTCGATTTTCCTCAGTTTAACAATAGATTCGTTTTGCGAGGAATGAACTTAAGGGGGTAAAACTTATATTTTTCTCGTTCTAACTTATGTCTATGGACTCGTTTAGGAACTACGAACTGATATTAAACATACAACACATCGACTTGATCTGAACTCATTCAGTGTACGAGCATTGCCAAACATGTAGTTTCAG
Source organism: Buddleja alternifolia (assembly GCA_019426215.1). NCBI lineage: Eukaryota > Viridiplantae > Streptophyta > Magnoliopsida > Lamiales > Scrophulariaceae > Buddleja > Buddleja alternifolia. The sequence goes on along the minus strand of CM033398.1, from coordinate 2,710,640 downwards.
TAGTTTTATCAAGTAAAAAATTTCGAACTCTTTCTCATACATAAAATCTTCGCAAATTATCAACATGCCATGGACGAGGCAGCTCTTTTCCTTGAAGGTTTTGCAACCTATACGTCATCCCCTTTGTTATCTTCGTAACCTGATATGGCCCATCGCAATTGGCTTCCAACTTTTTTACACGCCTTGAGACTTCTACTCGTTTTAAGACTAAATCTCCCACTTGAAAGGACCTCATTCTGACCCTCCTATTGTATGCCCTCGCCATGGTACTCTTCTGTCTTAATATGTTTGCATACGCTCGGTCTCTCACTTCATCAATAACCTCCAATTCAAATTCACGATTACAGCGATTCGTTCCCGGATCGTAGTCCAATACTCGATGTGTCATCATCCCAATCTCCGCTGTGATAACAGCCTCTGATCCATATACAAGACAAAATGGTGATGCCCCTGTGGAGGACCTGGGAGTCGTGTGATACGCCCATAAGACCCCCGAAAGTTCGTCGGCCCAAGCCGATCTCATGCCATCGAGTCTGGTCTTCAAGTGCTGAAGTAGTATCCTATTTGCCACCTCGGTTAGGCCATTAGCCTGTGGGTGTCCGACTGATGTAAAGTTTTGCTGAATCTTCATTTCTTTGCACCAAGTTACAATAGATTTTCCATTGAATTGAGTTCCATTATCAGAAATCAAAATTCTAGGAACACCGAACCTGCATATGATGTTTTTCCAAATAAAATCGACAATTGTGGTTTCTGTAATACGAGCCACCGCTTCAGCTTCAATCCATTTCGTGAAATGTTCCACCGCCACTATAATGAACTTCTTTTGATTCTTAACCGGTGGAAATGGACCTGCAATTCGAAAAATTAAAAATTCTTCAGCAGAATATTTGCATCGTTGTTCCATACGAGTACGGGATAGATATTCACCAAGTATGTCAATGCCCCATTGATCAAATGGATATGCAATTTTTATCACTTCCATGGGTCTTCCTGGCTGATGTATTTCATTAGAGTGCAATTGGCATGGCTTGCATCGCTTTACAAATTCTTGTGCGTCCCCCACGAGCGTTGGCCAAAAGTACCCCTGTCGTGTGATTTTCTGAGCTAATGATCTTCCAGCTGAGTGATTCCCACAACTCCCTTCATGTATTTCTCTTAACACATATTCTGCTTCAGCCGGGGTTAGACAACGAAGCAAGGGTCCCGCATTAGACCTTTTGTACAGCTCGCCGTCCAACATTGTGAAACGCGCAGCTCTACCACATAGTCTACGAGCTTCGACTTTGTCTTCCGGGAGGATTCCCTCTAATAAGTATCTTATTATTGGACTCTTCCAACTCGTCTCTTCTTCCACAGCACTGACCATGACTTGAGATTCCAATTCTGAATGTTCGGAAACCAGTAACGATACAGAACGAGTCGCTGATCCAACGATCTGATTTGCGAATTTTGACAATGCATCCGCTCTTTGATTCTCGTCTCTTGGTATTTGACAAAGTTCAATCTTCTCGAATTCCATCATTAGTTGTTTCGTTTTTTGTAGGTACTTTATCATGGTTTTCTCTTTTGCTTCGTAGGTCCCCAAGATCTGTCGTGCTACTAGTTGCGAGTCGGTGAATACTTTCACATTTGTGATATCCAAAGTCTTTGCCATCTTCAAACCCGCAATCAACGCTTCATACTCAGCTTCATTATTTGTAACATCAAAGTTCAGTTTTATTGCAAATTCCAAGTCGTTTCCTTCCGGAGAGCGAAACCATACACCAGCTCCTCCTCGTCTCGTCATAGACGATCCATCAACATGCAGCGACCAAGGGATCGTTTCTGAGATCGAGGCCACTACATTCGGGTTTACTGTCATTTCCACAAGAAAATCTGCCATCACTTGAGCTTTGATGGACGAACGAGTCCTGTATTCAATACTGAACTCTCCTAACTCAATGGCCCATTTAATCAGTCTGCCCGACACATCTGGTTTTGCAAGCACTTGTTTTAGTGGTTGATCTGTTAACACAATTATGTGATGAGATTGAAAGTACGGTCTGAGTTTCCTGGCCGCAGTCATTAACGCGAGAGCCCATTTTTCAATTTCTAAATAATTTAACTCAGCCCCTTGCATCAATTTGCTAACGTAATACACTGGACGGTGGTCACCATCCACATCCCGTACAAGTACCGCACTCAGGGCTACCAGTGAAATTGCCAAGTATAGGATCAGTGGATCTCCCGACAAGGGTTTCGTTAGCAGAGGTGGAGACGACAAGTAAGATTTTAAATCTTTGAAAGCATCCTCACACTCGTTCGTCCATACGAAGCGTTTTACATTTCTTAGGATTTTGAAGAAGTGCAGACCCTTATCTGCAGATCGCGAAATGAAACGATTTAAACTGGCCATTCTCCCTGTTAACTTCTGTACATCTTTGACATTCATTGGAGATTGCATGTTCAAAATAGCATCAATTTTTTCAGGATTAGCCTCGATCCCTCGTTGGGTAACCATATACCCTAAGAATTTTCCGCCGCGTACCTCGAAGGTGCATTTATTTGGGTTTAATTTCATGCCATACTTTCTCATAATTGTGAACGACTTCTCGAGATGAGTTAGGTGGTCATCCTCGTTCACACTTTTTACAAGCAAATCATCCACGTAGACTTCCATGGTCTTTCCAATTTCATTCTCGAACATCAGATTAACGAGTCGTTGGTAAGTCGCACCTGAATTTCTTAAGCCAAATGGCATAACATTGTAACAATAGACTCCTCTTGCAGTAACGAATGCAGTCTTCTCGCGATCCTCTTCCGCCATCATTATTTGATTAAAACCTTGATAAGCATCCATCATGCTTAAAAGAGCACAACCTGGAGTAGAATCTACGAGTAAGTCTATACGAGGCAGGGGATAAGGATCACGAGGACATACTTTATTCAAATCAGTGAAATCAGTACACATTCTCCATTTTCCTCCCGATTTGGGTACAAGGACTACATTAGCGAGCCAATCAGTAAATTGGATCTCGTTTACATATCCTACGTCTAGGAGTTTCTTGACTTCTTCTTCAATTATCGAGTCTCTATCTGGACCAAAATTCCTCCTCTTCTGCCTCACGGGTCGTGCATCCGGGTCAACATTGAGTCTATGCACGATCACAGAAGGGTCGATGCCCTTGAAATCTGCAGCTTTCCATGCGAACATATCGGAATTGTTCCTCAAAAAACTTATCAGCTTGGTCTCCACTTCAGGTCCATCTCTCCTCCAATCTAGGTTGTTTTGTCCGGGTCGCCTAGTACGAGTTCAATTGATTTGTGAACTAGGGGTTCAACTCGTGCATCACTTCGCTTCTGTTTCTTATCCAAACTTTCAATCAAAGTCTTTGCTTCTTCATCTAAGACTTCTATTCTGCTGGTCTCGCACTTTCTCTTTTTTGACTGATGTATTTTTAACGAAGTTGAATAGCACTGCCGAGCCTCCAGTTGGTTGCCACGCACTTCACCAACACCATTGCTCGTTTTGAACTTCATCTTCAAATGCGGAGTCGAAACGATTGCTCTAAACGTATTCAGCATTGGCCGTCCCACAATCATATTGTATGCAAATGGTACATCTACAACAAAAAAAGTCACACGATTCGTTTTTGATTTCGACCCCGCTCCCAACGACACATCTAACTCGATCGATCCCTTGGGCATAATCGAGGATCCCGTAAATCCAACCAAGGGAGTGCTGACACAACGCAACCGAGTTCCATCCAGTTCCATTTTTTTCAAGACGTCCCAAAAGATAATATCTGCCGAACTCCCCGTATCAACCAAAACCTTATGTACCACAAAATTCGCAACATCCATCGAAATCACCATAGGATCGTTGTGAGGACCGTGCATGCCTTCGTAATCACTATCATCAAAACTGATAACCTCGTTCCTTGAACTCGATCCACCAGTAAGCGAAAATATTCGTCCCGGTTCCCCACGGGGGTAGCTTGTACGACCCTCCCTCACATATCTTTTCCTCGCGTTCGAAGAATCTCCATCAGTCGGCCCCCCAGCTATCATATGTATTTCTCGGCGAACACCATGTTTGTGTGCGTCTCCCGCTTCAACTCTTCTCTCCGTAGGCTCGTGATCACGAGTACCGTCATTACGGTGATAATCTCTGTTTGCCTCGTGATTACGAGGACCGTCATTACGGTGGTAGTCTCTGTTTTGCTCGTGATTACGAGGACCGTCATTACGGTGGTATTTATTTCTCTCGTAATTACGAGGACCGTCGTTACAGTGGTATTTATTTCTCTCGTAATTACGAGGACCGTCGTTACGGTGATGCGGAGCTTGCTCGTTATAACGAGGGTTGCCGCATGGGCGCTCATTGTTAAAGCGATGATTATCGCTTCCGTGGTCTTCCATCCTGGACTGGTCGTAGTGACGAGTCTGATTACCCCTTTCAACAGATCTCTCTCGCGGTCGTTCGTGAGAACGACTACGGGGTCGGTAAAGTTCCGTAACACGAGTGACTTCAGGAGCTCTTGCTTCTGCCAATGTTCGATCAATAAAATCGTTCAACACCCCGGATTTAATGAGTCGTTCAATTTCATCTTTCAGTTGAAAATATTCTTCCGTGCTGTGACCATGATCTTTATGGAATTCACAATATCTATTCATGTTCTTTTTCACACCATTTTTCATTGGTATGGGTCGTTGAACTTGATTCGTACGCAACGCAGCAACAAGAATTCGTGTACGAGTCGAGTTCAACGGTGTATAATGGTCAAACTTTGGTCTACGGGGTCGATCAAGGTCTCTCCTTGACCCCGTTCCCTCATATCGTTCAGATTCATATTTTTCTTTACGACCTCGAGAGTCGTTTAGAACTTGCAAGTTATCCGAGTCCTTTAACTCATTCATTTCTTCTTCGTTGATATACTCTCCCGCCAATACCATCAACTCCTCATGGGATCGAGGAGGGCGGCGAGAGAGTGCATCATTAAAGTTTCCCTTTTTTAAGCCTCTCATAAGGAAGCTTAACATTAATTCATTATTAAGTTCCGGAAGGTCCATGGCTTCTTGATTAAAGCGATGTATAAATTCACGCAGGGACTCGGTTGAGCCCTGCTTCAGTCCCATAATCACAGATATAGACTTTTTAGTCTTTTTGTTACTAGCAAAGTGACTTTCAAACTTATGTTTCAATAGGGCATACGATTCTACGGAAGCGGGAGCGAGACTCATGCACCAGTCTTGAGCCCGACCCACCAGAGTCGTAGTGAAAATTCTGGCATTAATGGCATCCGATTGTCCTTGTAAAGACATCAACAGCTCGTAAGACGTAATATGGGGTCTCGGATCCCCCGTTCCATCAAACTTTAGGAAATCTGGCATTCGAAATAGTCCATTCGGAACTTCCTTCATGATTTCAGTGACAAAAGGACTATTGTGGGCCATCAACATAGGGGTTGGCCTCGTCTGTACAGGGCCCGCAACTTTTTCCATCCTCGCACATCTGTCCTCTTCATAGTGCACCATTCGTCGTCGTATACCCGGCGACTCCATCGCCTTAGCTTTTCCTCTTCGTTCTCCCTCCTCTTGTCGAACACTAATAACATCGTCATCGCTCAATGACTCTCCCTCCCTCTCACAATTCTCCTCTTCTCGAAACAAACTTCTTTTTGCAGATAGATCCGTACGAGGCTCTCCCACATTAGGAGTTGTCGGAGTGCGGGTAAGATACTTCTGCATTTCTTCTTGAGCATACTCTTTCATCCTCCTGTCCAGCTCTTCTTTTGTCATTGTCATGACTGCACTCGTTCCTCCGTCAGCAGGCACATCAGCAATCAACTCTTCCTCCTCCCTAACTTGTTTATTCTTCATCTTAACCTCGATCTTTATACTCACGAATCTCAGCAACCTCAAAGTAAGATTCCCACAGACGGCGCCAACTGATCTCCCTAATCCGATGACTAGGACTCACAGTCTGGAATGATTAGAATCGCCCCTTGAGTATGATAATAAAGTGTTACGGCTGCACTCAATAGTTATTAAGCTACCTACATACCTAGTAAGGATCAAGCCTACGTAGTTCTATCTTAGGTGTGATGTTCGGAATCGTACTCCTGAACGAATCTAAACTCCAATTTATATGTTTATAGGATCGTACTCCTCAGTCTATAGACTCGTTGAGCATATACGAGGCTAATTCTTGAGCAAATACTCTTTTGATTTCAACCCCCTCCTAATAAATGTTATGAGGGGGGGGGGGTATTTATAGAGAACCCCTTGTACCAACGGTTGTTGGGTATTCATAGGATGTTGACAGGTGGCTACAATAGACGGTGGATGACTCGTTCTAGTGGGGTCGGGTCATGAAACGACCCGACCCGATACTGTTACTTAGCGCGGACCTAGTCTAGTGATTTCGGTGTTTGGGCCTCCGGTGGGCCTAACTCTTCATTCAACTGGACTTGGGCCTTGTGGCATAGTGTGTCATTTTACTATATCAATATGTATCATGTATTGTTTATTTACATGATATTGGAGTCGGAGCTCCCATCCCCCCCCCCCCCCCCCCCCCCCCCCCCACCCCCCCCAAAAAAAAAAAAACCTTGATTGGCAGGGCAAATTTGACATGCAAACTCCAATATATAGCACAAACTAACTCACTCAGAATTGTAGATTCAAATAAACAAACTTGATTTTAAATACAATAAAGGTCAATTTACAAAATCAGCAATAGAAAAAGAGAAAGCAAGATATGCAATCAATTCATATATATATATATATATATATGAAACACATAGATAAAACTGTCACTGAGCCTAAGATTAACACCTTCTAAACAAAGGGGATGAAAGAAGGAAAAAAAAAACCATTTAATAAAGATCAAAAAAACGTTTCATACATTCATTTGAGACTCTGACTGAATGGAGTTTCGTACCGTTCAATCAAAAATCCCAAGAAAGGAACATTGTAGATAAAAAAAAAAACAACTTAAAAATAAAACAGAAATTGGATTGGGTTATTAAGAAATAAGGTGTGACATTAGATTAGATTAGATAAGATAGGAATGAATGAACCCATTGTTGAAGCTTACCCGAAGAACAACAGTCGTCACTGATATACTGACAATTCTTTATCTGCTGCTCATCTGAAAATTAGGCGATAACAATATGAATATACATATATATACACTTGTTGAAGAAGAAGAAGAAGAAAAAGAAGAAGAAGGAGAGCAAAGGGTGGTGGAGAAAGTAAGTAGAGAAATGTCGAGAAGTGTATGTTGTAATGCAAAAGGTGGAGGGGGGAGAGAGAGAGAGAGATAAAGATTGGTGTTGTTCTGTATGTGGTGGGGTGGTTTAAAAGTCTGGTAGCTAGTAATCTATATGTTTGTATGTGTGTGTATATATATATATATATATATATGTGTGTGTGTGTATATATGGCTATAGTATTTATTGGCTGGAGCTTTGTATTTTTTGGTACAAATTTCTTCACTCTTTTTTGTTTTGAAGAAAATGAAAATGAAAATGATGGGAATGGGGAATGCATGGGTGTGGGTCCACTCACTCTACTTGCATTAAATAATGGGGGTAATTGCATAAAACCTTCGTGTTATTTCGAAAATACTAAAAAACTCTTTATGTTAACAAAATAGGCTAATCACCCTCTATATTCCTAAAAAAGTATGCAAAAAAAACAAATTTCATTAAAAACGAGGGCGTTTTTTCATGTTTTTCACCTTTATTGACATGTCCATTTGTTATTTATATACTCTTTATACTTTATAAAAGGTAAATAGTATTAATTCACCCAAAAAATACATATTTTCTTCTATTATTTTAATAAAATTTGGTTTTTTTGAACACTTTTTAAGAATACAGGGGGTGATTAGTTTATTTCGTTAACACAATTTTTTTTAGCATTTTTGAAATATTACAGGGGGCTTTATGCAATTATCCCTAAATAATGCTTTCTCTTCTTGGAAAATTGGAAAAAGTATGTGGGAGGTAATGTGGCATTTATTATTCTTTGTTTTTCACAATGAAAAATCTACCTCATTCATTTTCCTACTAATCTTAACATCTTAAGCATTTCATTTCATTAATTGTATTTTTATCCCATTTTAATGAGTTTCTTCTATTTTCTTTGGAATAATAAAATTCATGTTGGTTTTCCGATTGAGAATTGAGGGTGGTGATAATTATGCTAGAATTTTTATTATCTTTTAATTGGCTAATTTATTATTGAACATTAATTCAAAATAAATAAATAATAATATTGGTCATCATTATTGACTGTTGGATAGTTCATACAACCTTATTTTAGTTGCTATAAGTTCATAAAATGTAAACAGTCTCATTCATTCATTACTAGTGCACACAAAATCTTTATATCCATTTGATGATGGTAAAATTCGTCAGTCAGAAATTATCACGTGATTTACCACGTGGGGAGGGAATTCGATCCAACTCACAACAAACTAGGGTGGGGGTTGAAAAATTTATAGACTGCACTTGCTGTTAGGCGAGCTCCCTACGTACTCGATGAAATGAGATCAAGTCAGTTCGTAGTTCTATGGTGAAATTACTCTCAGAAGTAGCCAGTGAATTTTTTCTGAGTGAGTAGATAATGAATCTTTCACTAACTCCTTTGAGATATATATAGCAAGCTGGAAATGGGCTGTGGGCTCAATCTTAACAGTAGCCCAACAAACTTGTTAATATGCCAATTACTTAGCCCTTAGATTATGAAAATAGCTTAATTAATTTTACGGCTTTATTAAAGTAACGGGCTATGTTCCAAATAGGTCATCAGCCCTTTGAGCTTGACTAATATAATAACCGCGGACTTGATCCACGGGTGGCGCCCCCGCCCAAGCCGAGGGCAAATTAATTATCATAATTCCCTTAGACATTTTTGGTGCACATCATAAAGCCCCCACTCCCGGGTTTACTTAATGGTATATCCGGGAGTAAAAGTAATTCCGCTTAGGCAGTGCCACTCAGTTTCAATTTGTACTGGATTATGGGTAATAAAAGCTCTCCACCTACATTTTGTTTAAGTATGGATAGGTTGGTGGCTTTCACTCTAACACCCATTCATATCCTCATCTTTTTCAAAAAAATTCTCTTGGAAATTTTCTCTCTCTAGGAGTTTTCTCCCTTAAGCCAACAATGGGTAAAAGCTAAGGTGACCAAGGTAAATATAGTATCTTTTGTATTTGCTCCCCCTCTTGTTGTGTTATTCTAGTAGTGTGAGAAATTACTTGTTTTTTCACCACCACTCTAATTGATTAATTTATCGACCTCTTTGCTTCCATGAACGTTTTTGTTTTGCAGGGTCGCTAATGTTTAGGGCAAATATACCTCTCCAATAGAGGGTGACAAACCTCATATATCACAAAAAGGGGGGCGCTGGGTGGCTCCCTCGAGGCCGAGCCTCGCGCCTAAGACCTTGTGTCTCGGTCTTGAGGCGTGTTGCCTCTCGGCTAGGCCGCGAGGTATGGCATGGCCACGAGGCATGTTGCTTTGCCTCTTGGGGCTATATTCTGAGGTGCGACGCCGGGGTCAGCTTATCCTTTGTTGGTTCTTTGTTTGTCCCCTTTGACGTGTAAAAATATTATATGTGTGCTATCATTTTCGATACCATCTATTAAGGACATGTAGTTAATTGTGTTAGAGTTAGTGCCCGGTTCACCAATATGAGCGCCATTCTTTGTAATGGTAACTCTAGAGTTGAACAATCATTTTCTTATAAATAAAGTCAATCTCTTTTATATGTGTGGCATGTATTTATTCTTAAATTAGTTTTTACTTTGGCTTAGAATAAAGTCTCGAAGGATCACACATAGCTATAGGACATCATTGCACATTGGGTGTGGCAATGATGGAATATGTCTCGAAGGCTGTGATCTTTAAACATTGTTCCAAGTCGTAAAAGGGTTCATCGAGATAAAGGGATATCGATGCAACCCAAAAGACTTGCTCATATGATGCATACTCTGGGAGAAGTGTATCTTGTTCCATAGATACTAACACGGTAAAAGGCAATGCATATATGAGGGTTGCCATTGTGGTAATGGGTGAACTGAACAACCCCATGGAAGTTCCTAAAATAGATTCCCAGTCGAATGTGGAACTTCCAGTGGTCTTGTAGTATAAGAGTAATCCTTATGGACCTAAGATTCCATTGGATGTCTTATGCATAACCGCGCATGTTCTTGATTTGTTACATGATAACTTTAGATGATCGAATATGGGCAAACTCAGACATGCACATCTTACGTAGTAAGGCACATGAGAATCGAAAGGAATCTATCTCTGACATTAGCCAGTCGGTTAATCTCCTATGGTTACATAGTGAATCGACTTAAGGAATCTTCGGCCGAAGTATGATATCTAAAGAGGCGTAGGGTTTCCTCGTTTAGATAGTCGAAGTCGATTTCACATAACGTGGGAAACATAGTATTGAATTAATAGAGCTTCGACCTTAGCCACTGCTCTAGATTCAATCGGGAGATTAGATAGAGTGATCTTACTTATGCGAGGATCAAGATCGCGAAAGGCGTATCTTTACTTTCGTTTTATCTAGGTCTTTGGGACCCTATGCTAGGTGGGCAACCGCAATTTGTAAGTGCCGAGAATTAGCTTCGTGACTGATTCGAGGCTTGATTAAATCAAAGGATTGATTTAATCTAGTACTTTCCATTTTAGGAAAGTACACTAGCACTGTGGGAAGGTGTACTTACTAGTGTACTTACTACTAAATAGAAACGAGCCTAAAGGGTCACACACTAACTCGAGAGAGTCACTGCTTGAATAGATGTGATTAATCAATTTCGAGGAAATTGAGATAATGATGCAGTGTTCAACAAGATCAAGCAATGTAAAACTTCAAAAGAGATTTGGAATAAGTTGGCTATCGTATGTGAAGGTTCAGCACAAATGAAGGAGAACAAGCTCTCCATAGCCATTCAAAGATTTGAACATTTTAAGATGCAAAATAACGAGACTCTAGAACAATTGGAGGCAATGTTCACTTTGCTCATTACAGAGTTAGCGTCACTAGACAAGGAATTAAGTAACAAGGAAATGGTCAACAAGATATTCAGAAGTCTTCCAAGCAAATATTTGATCAAGACGGTTGCCATGAGAGAATCACAAACGTTGGAAACTCTAACTCCGCAACATGTATTTTCAGAGTTGAAGGCATTTGAGTTTGAATTGGGTGAAGTCAGCGACATAACGACTTCTATATCAACGACTGAATCAGGAGCCTTGATAGCTACTACTAAGAACAAGGGAAAGTCAGTCAGTGAGGTGAAAGTGACAGAATCGAATGAGGAAAAGGAAATGGCTTTGTTGGTTAAGAAATTTATGAATTTAAGAAACCCTTCTGGACAAACTTCATTTCAAACCCCTCCTCCTGCACCAGCGCTGCAGTATCAAGCGCCAGTGTATTCTGCTCCTCAGCCTCTAGCGCCAGTTCAATACCAAGCGCCTCCGTCTCCAGTACAGAATGTTTCAGCTCCAACAGTTTCCAAGCGATTAACCACTGAACAGAAAATGAAAACTAATTTGTGTTACAATTGCAGGAAACCAGGGCACTACCAAGTAAATTGCCCTTATCCGAATGTATCTAAGCCCACAAGGCAAGATTATGCGGATAGAAACCAATTCAGGAGTAACCTTTGCCAACAAGGTTTGCTAGCGGAATCTGAACCATTCTCCGCACCTGAAGATGATTTGGAATCATCAGATGAGAGCAGTGATGATGAGCACAAGCGACTCAGCGTTAATTTGTCTTATGACAAGAGATGAAGAAGCGTCTGATGACTCGGTATCTAAGGTAAACACTAAGTTATCTCATCCTCTTTCTTATAATGAACTACTTGACAAAGTAACTGAGTATTACAAATATTGTCAAGATGCCGCCAAGATATGTCAAAATCACTTCGATATTATTTCATCGCTCACAAGTGATAAAATGTCGCTCAAGGCAGAGTTGCAAGTTTAGCAACAATGCATTGAGAAGAATCAATTGCTTGAGAGTGAAATTATTCAATTAAAAGGTGATATTGATATAATAGTCAAGAGAGAAGCTGAACTGATCGCTAGACTTGCCAAATCAAAGCAGCTTGTCTCATCATTATCCAAAGCATCAAGAAATCTAGATAATGTGATTGAGGTAACCAAACCTTTTGGTGAAAAGACCGGTTTATTGCTGAAACAACTTGTTGAGGCTAATCTAACATTAGCTAACTGAACTAACTTTCCAAACGCTAACTTATGATTATTTTTAGGCTTTTCTTTAAACTCTTAATCTCTATAAAAGAGTTATAAGAGTTAAGGTCTTGACATCATCAAAAAGGAGGAAATTGTTAGGAAATTTCATGTTAAGATGTTTTGATGATGACAAGATAGGATTTTATGTTAGACTCCAAAAGAATGTAAGTGTATATTTTCATAGAACAAATGTATAAGCGTTTGAAAGTTTGTAATTTTAATAGGCTTGAAATTTTTATCTTTGTAGATTTTAGACTAAGTATTGGATACCAAGTCGCTAGTAGAATTCTAGGTGAGTCTATTAGATATGAAGTTGAAGATCAGCGTCTGAAGTCAAGCGAAGATGAAGATTTTGTCTTAAGCGACTGCCAATCGCTATGGACTGTTTTAGGATGCATGAATCAAGCGCTCAAATCAATCAAGCGATCAAGAAGATCAGATTCACCTAAAATAAATACCGAAATCACTAAGGACTTAAATGCAATGATTTAACGGGCATTTATTTCCAACGAAAAATAAATTCAAATGCATTAAATTCTTGATAAGAGCATTAAATGTGATAAGGACAGATTGTATACTGAGCAAGCTACCTATTAGCTTAGACTGTCAGAATTTCAGAGTTCCAACTCGCCACATCAAATCAGTGCAGCAGGATTTTAGGAATGTCAAAGAAAAGGTATGACTCACTCGCGCATGAGAGGCACGCACCTACATGTGTTCAACGGACCAATCCCAAGAAATTACCTATAAATACCTTACCTCAGCAAACCCTAAAATAACACGTACATACACAAGAAGGTCAACATTTTGCTGAAATATTTTCTCAAGAAAAGCTTAGAAACTCTATAGACAAAATTCTTCCAAGCTTTCTACACACATTCCAGACAGTCATAGATATCTCAAACATCTTCAAAGAAGAACCATACACTATTATTGAGATATCCTAAGTTGTTTAAACTTCCTAAAATCAAACAAACCCGTGATCAAAACCCTCAACCTCATTTATCTGTGCGAAGAAGTTGTTGACTCTACAAGCAGTATTTCTAAGTGAGAGAAGCTTGTTGGTGAAGATCTCCATTGGTGCTGAAGTCTGTGTGATCAAGGAGCTCAAGATCATCATCCCCACCTCCATTTTGTAGAAGCCTCTGTGTGATCCTTCGATAATCAATTTAGTGGAATTCCTCCAAGTGTTCAAAGAGAAGAAGGATGTAGTTGGAATTACACCACCCAGTGAACCTTACAATTATTGTGTTATTTACTGTCCTATAGTCTTACTTTATATTCTATCATTTATCTTGAAAAAGACAAGTAAAACGGTTAAGCAACTATTTGACCAAAAATGAATGCTAAAGCTTTGAAATCATTTCCGTTGTGCTAACCCTGATTAAGCAATCTAAGGTTTACCCTACTTTGGTAAATTGCTAAAATCACTAAGTCTAAGTTATCTCTACTGTAGCGTCTGACCTAAGCGCTCATCTCTTTAAGCGTTCAAATTCTTAAAAGTGATACGAAATTTTTGAAGTCGAAAAAGACTTCAGAGTCTATTCAACCCCCCCCCCCCCCCGGTAGACCCTTTCATATGTCACTTGGGACCATCAATATCCTCTGGGCTCCAAGCTATATTAAGGTCCACCTTTCTAGTTACATAACATTGAAGCGCCCTATACATTACACTACCGAAAATAAAAGTACAAACTGGGGGGCATTATTCGGCCCAATACAACCCAGATAATACAAAAGCAGTAAAACCCTAAATCCATGGATGCATCCACCACAACACACATCAAAACATATAAATAAACTATTCAAGATTATGTTGGTTTCTACTTTCAAAATGGAAAATAAATTCAAGCTTAATTAAATCTAATTTAATTATGAAAAAGAGAATTTAATTCCAATTTAAAAGAATAAATCTAATTTATTATTTAAGAAATAAGTCTAACTTTTTCTTATTTAATTTGAAAAATTAAATCTAGCCCAAAATAAATCCTATTTATTTAATATTCACTTATCATAAATAAAATTCCCAATTTTGATTTATGATGTAATTAAATCCTATATAATTACAAAAGTCAAATCCAATTTAATTTTCAGAAAAACAAAGTTATTCATTAGGAGAAAGAGGTTTTGACAAACTTCGGGTCAAATTTGTCTATTGGGTCAAACCTAATAATTATTAATAATTATACATATATAAATATATATATAATAATTAATTGTTGGGTCGGGCCCAGCCCAGAGCCGCTGCGGCTCCACCAACTCTCTTTTTCCCTCTTTTTTTTTTTACTGTTCACTGCGCAGCAGCGGCGCCGCCGCTGTTTCATATCGGGGTGACGAAATGGGGCATAAGTTTTCCAAAAAAATCAGGTTTTAACATCCAATACAAAAACCAATAAAATCCAAATTTTTTTATTTATCAACATAATGTCAAACGCGAAAATCATTAATTGCGTTAAAATCGGCTCTGATACCATTGTTAGGAATCCTCGAGTAAAAATGCAGCGGAATAAATTTTTTTATCGGATTCCTAATCTCGGATCACTTTAACGAATAAATGATTTTAATAGTTTTCTAAAAACTAAAATAAAATTGTTTACCTTTTCAATTTCATATATTTCATCGCGTAACAGCAACTCCCCGAGCTCCTGTCTCTAAAGATGCACGCGAAACGAACCTTCAAAAGTTCTTCCAATGCTTCCTCTTTGATGTAGTGGACGGCTAGGGCAAGCAATGGAGGAGGGAGAATTTCTTTTCTCTTCTATTATGTAATTAGGTAAAGTTACCTAGTTGTTATGACTTGTTAAGTATTTAAGTTACCTTGTAACTCTATTTACTTTGAAAACAAGTCAAGGAGTCTTCCATTCCTTATGGTGGCCGCCCCCTAGGGCTCCCCAAGGACGTGGGTGGGCTTTGTTGGCCCATTCGAGTTTAGCCCACCTATTTAATCATGTATTTAATTTAAATCCCATTTAAATTATAATACATATTAAATAATTAATTAATTCCTAATTAATTAATCTTTAATTAAACAATTAATTTAATCCTATTAAACTAAATATTTAATTAATTGATTTAACCAATAAATCAATGCGTCCTTTTAATTACATCTTTCTAAAATATTAACACACAAGACCTTCCGTTCATTTCTTATAGCACGACTCATTAGGTTTGCCTCAATTGGCAATGGGAAGAAATACCAAAGGATGTGAGTGTCACCTAACCAGTCTCATGGACTCACATTGTAACCCAATTGAGTACGAAATGAACGAATCATTTATGAACTTTTGGACCACAAATACCATATGAGTATAAGTCCTTCACTTTGTATCCCGATCAGGTGAGAGTCATGGTTTATGTCAAACTCACTGAACTTGATGCTGTGCTTGTAATCACATCATGATGAAATTACCAAACTACCCTCCATGTCCCACATGAGTTAGTTTCATTACTTTGGCCAAAGACTTATAATTTCATATGCATATGATTGCACAAGATACTTTCCCATTTACTGTCAAGATAGTGAATCCCATCTTGGCGATCACTGAACAACTGCTACTTGACTCATTGAGATCGCACTTCGAGGTCGGTCCCACCAAAGGGTGAATTTGGCCTAACTACTCTAGTAACAGATTCAACAACACAAGTACATTGCTCATGAACCCTCAGGTCTAAGGCCCACGCATACTATCATGGTCAATAATCTAATCATTGACAATCACGAAGTAAATACCCATGTGATCGGATTACTGCGAGTCGTGTTCGAATACATCAATTCCATTGATATATCTATGACACGTGTCTCACTATCCCATAGTGTTCGACTGACACTCCTTGTCAGAACATGTGTCATACAAGTCGAATCTTAATGCCCAATTAAGATTCCTTGATTTGCGAACCCCCTTTTTAGTGATCAGGAATAAGACTCTCCCCGTGCCCATCTTTATTCCATAAAGGGTGAAGACTCAACCTCGATACACAAGGACTATTTGTTCAATACTTATTTGATGCCATAAAGATTTACATGAACTGAATAATAATTGCCTTTTATTAATTATCAGTTTGTAAAACATAATTGAATACCCTGTACAATCTATTTGTCCTCATTAGCATCTAGGGAATATACCTAACATCATCTTCTTCAAGCGACTCTCCTTGCTGCTCTCCACCCCGGTCCCCCTCTCTACGAAATAAACTCTGTCTTGCAGGGGGATCCGGACGTGCCTATCCTAAATTGGGCGTTGCATGGGTACAAGCTAGATACTTCTTCATCTCCTCATTCGCATATTCCTTCATCCTCCTATCCAACTCTTCCTTCGTCATTGTTAAAACTGAACTTGTTTCTCTTTTCACATGCAGATCACTAACACCTTGATTCACAACCGCCTCTTCAACCTGCACCAGACGAGTCTTCGGATTTCCAGCCTCCATTCCTAATAACAAGTCTTAGCAACTTCAAAGTAAATTCCCACAGACGGTGCCAACTAATCTAACTCGAATCAGGGAGACTCGAACCTATCCATTCTGGAAGGACTCGAACCATATTACGAGTATAGTGATGATGATTATATACTGCACTCTGTATTAACGGAGCTACCTATGTGCCTGATCAGGATCAAGTCAACGTAGTTCTATAGTTAAGTATGAAGACAGGGTTGTACTCGGTAACACGATTCTAACTTTCAAATTTATATGTAAAGGAACGTACTTCTAAGTCTATAGGCTCGTTACTTCGGGTATACGAAGCTAAAGGTAGAGAGAATATTCTTGAGATTCCAACCCCCAATAAATGAAGTAAGGGGATATTTATAGCACATACACCCTGTACGGATGGTTGGTGAACATTTGTAGCATTACGACAGGTGGCAATCATTGAATGGTAGATGACTCAGACGAAGGATCGGGTCAAGGAACGACCCGAACCGGTACTATTATTTAGCGTGGATGTTTAGTCATATGATGGGTATTGGGTCAGTGTTGGACCTTGGGCCCTTAAACTAATGCTTATGGGCTTAAATACCATATTTTGGTATATCTATATGCAATACCGTATATAGTATATTTTTTACTATGAGACTTCAAAAGAAAAAATAATTAGAAACATCCACTCCATAAAATATTTGTATTTATAAATTTTTATCCTCACTAAGTTACGTATATAGATATACCCTTAAGCGTATACATAAGTAATAAAATACAACTTTCGAGGCCATCCAAGTAAGTGCATATGTGGATGACCTAATTGAACTCAATTTTGTCAGGTAAACAAAATTAAATATCTATTAAATTTAAAAAAAAATATAATTATCAATCTTTATCCAAATATATTAACAACCTCATATCTTTTTTGGATAAAGTTAGACTAACTAATAGATTTTCTTTTTTTAAAACATGTGTCTTTATTCAAAATTTAAATTTTGATTTCAATTATATTTCATCTTTATCTATCTATCTAGTTATATATGGAAAATGCTATATACCACTATTTTTATACCACCGATTTTTCACCGCCCCTTGATTTAGAAAGTATGGATATATTAAATTCATTAAATCAATTAATTGCAAGTGATTTCTTACCAAAACTAGGGGAGGTGAAAAATCGATGGCATACAAAAGGTGGTATATAGCATTACTCTTTATATATATATATATATATAAATATACCAGAGCGGTTTTTAACTTTTATTGACTGCAATTGAGCTGAATAGAATTTTCTCATAATTTTGAGTTTTTTAATTCAAAAGAAAAGTCCATTGGTTGATATTTTGTCAACAAACTTAACATTAAATTTTAAAAATGAATTAATTAGTATATCCACGGAAATCAGGTGATTTAGTGGACTTGGATACCGATATGATTTTAAATCCAAGAAACTCGATTCTATTAACCAATATGCATTCAAAGTCAAAATTAAACAAGATAAGAATTACACACTATTTTTATGTGAAAATACCACTAGATTCACATAATTACCTTTCTTATACCTCAGTTGCAAACTACATAATGAGAAATCTTATATCATTTTCGGAAGAATTCTACACTAATATTTATCTATATATGATAGGAGTCATTTTTACGTGTTATTAAGCCCCTTTCCGTTTATGTTTTAGGTTCATTTATCGCTTGATTCTTTCCACATGTGCATTTAATTCGTGCATTAAGTGATTTCAGACCTTAAATGGATACAATCGAAGAACGGACTGAAAAATGACGTATAAAACAAGTTTAGGCCAAGATGCTTCACACCTCCACGACCAAACAAGCAAGAAATAAGTTGGAGTTAGCCAAAATCATGTTTTAGTACCATTTCCGCACACATGGGTGCCAAATCGGAAACAATCTCCACGTTGGAACGCCATTTGGATACATTTAGAGACCAAATTTGATGAAGTGTCCTCCTACAAAGTTTTAGATCTATGTCTTATCGTTACACGAGGACTTGAATCATCCAATTTGGATGTCTGTGGAGAAGTTTATGAATAAAACACTATCCCTGCGCTGGAAAATACGAAAGTGGCAGCTCCCATTCTTAGTAGGTGGAAAACAAGAGAATGGTAGTTCACATTCTTGGTAGGAGGAAAGTAAGAGAATGGTAGGTGGAAAACAAGAGAATGGTAGTTCACATTCTTGGTAGGAGGAAAGTAAGAGAATGGTAGGTGGAAATAAAAGAGAATGGAAGCACATGTTCTTGGTTGGTGAATTCTTTTGGCTATAAAAGGAGGATTGGAGGCCATCCTACAAACACACTTGAAAACACATTCCCCATTGGGGGAGCCTAAACACATCCTATCATCATCTTCATCATCCTTAGATTAGTTATGAAGATTATCAAGAACCTTTGAAGGTGAAGAAATCAAGAAGCATGGAAGAGATGAAGATCGAAGTTCAACCATCAAAAATACGAGGGAGTTTCTTAGATTTAGATTTGTTTTTGTCTATGAATATGAATCTTAATTTAAGTTCCTATCTTTTATCTTTTATGATGAAATAGATTCTTCGAACTAAGGCCATGTTGAGGCTAAATTATGATAATTGAGTTATAAATTGTGTTTTTCATATTAATTCTATTGTTGTTTTGTGTCTTGATCTTGTTTGAATGCATCATATGCTTAGCTACCATATGCATGATTTATTGCTTAAATTATTCGTTCGAGAGAAGGTAATTTAAGGTGCAAAGAGGATCATCACATAATCCGTAAAAAATAGGGAATTGCCCCTAGAGATAGGTAGAGATTCCCGGGTGCAGTTAGCCGGATTAATCCGGGGAAATTCTAGAACTTGAATGCATGATTGTTGGTTAGATTCTCGGATAGACTTATCTAGAGAACCATCAATTAATCATAGGATTATTACAGCCGAGAAATCGGGTAGTAATTATTTAAGGTTTTTTCCACCAAAGCAACATTAGTCTAATAATATGAGAACATGTTTATAATGAAAATTGATTAATTTATGCCAACACATGTGTCTTAGTTGCTCTCTTTCATAGCTATCTTGATTTCGACATCTTGTTTCTTATATCTTACTTCCATAATATTTTAGTTAATTCTTGTTTTAGTTTAAGTTCTTCAATTGCTTTAAAATCATAAACTAAAATACAAGTCCTTGAGGTTCGACAACCTGGACTTTATTGTCCACTTTATTACTACACACGACCAGTCCGCTTGCTGTTTAATACACGTAAGGATTTTTCGTGTCAAGTTTTTGGATAAAATATAACCTTTGAAACCATCCAAATAGCAGCTATGTGGATGGCCCAATTGAGTTCAATTTTGCCACATAAGCAAAATTAAATTAATATATATTAAATTTGAATAAATCTAATTATAAATCTTTATCTAGATACATCATATATTTTTAGATAAAGTAAAAGGGATAATTGCATATCATACCCCTGTGAAACATGAAACCTGCACACATCCCCCTGTGTTAAAAAAATAGCCTGAAATAACCCTATGTTATTTTTAATTTGCAAAAGTCCCCCAAACTTGCTTCAAATACACTGCGCGTGTAATCCACCTTCTGCGAATTTAACACGAATTGGGGGTTTCGTGCAGGATTTTGAAAATCATAGGGTCATTTCAAGCTATTTTTTAACACAGGGGGATGTGTGCAAGGTTCATATTTCACAGGGGTATGATACGCAATTATCCTAAAGTAAAAATTACTAACTGATCTTTAAAAAAAAAAACATGTGTGTTTATTATTAAACAAATGCTAAAAACATCCAAATTCGAATTTCAAATATAGCATAATACGTATTGACCATTTATATAGTTAACTATGCCCGTGATCTAATCTTTCTGTTATCAAAGATAGCCACCAGTTTGAGAAATAGGCGCAACAAAAAAAAATTGGGGCTATGTTTGGTTAATTTTTGGGATGGTATTTTGATGAGAATTATTGGTGAAAAATTTATAGGAACACGTGCGTGTTTAATGAGAATGTTGTTTGGTTTTATTTTGGGAGTTGGTTTTGGGTGTGTTTTTTTGGTGAGATAATGTCTGGATTTGTTTCCAGAGGGAACAAAAGTTACTGTAGCAGTCAAATCATGAACCTTTTGTCTGTTAGAGAGGAGAGAGAAGCGAGAGAGCACATAGAGAGGAGTGTAGGGACAAAGTAGGTGTAGAAAGATGGAAAATAATTATTATGTTTTTTTTAACCAAAAAAATAGTGTATTTTTGACCAAATATTTTGTGAACCAATCATGATTTGGTGCGAATTTTGGACCAAACATGATATGGAAACATTGCCAAGATTTTTGGGGGCAATCAATATTGAGATATGAGCTGCTAAGATTAATCAAGATTTCTTTTACTACAATATTACATATAGAGATTTCTATTACTGTAATATTACATATTCAACCAATTCTTATAAAAAAATTAGATTCATAAGATTTAGGAATATCTTATTTTTCGGAATCTATTATGAATGTGATTTAACTTTTTGTTATATAAGACAAAGAACAATCTAAAATTTTATAATATATATAGCAAAGCGGTGTTTGACTGAGATTTATTGTAATTTGACTAAATATTATTTTTTTTCTTCAAAATTTTGAATTATCTTAATAGAATGAAAAATTGTCATTGGTAGTAGAAGAAATAGAACATGTGCCATTTAAAAACTAATGGGTTTTATTGATACGGAAGTTAAGATTTACTATCTCAGTAGATATGCTTTTAAATCAAGCAACAAATTTCCTATAATGAAGGAATATAGTTCATGTGTTCTATAAATAGTGTGGAACTCTCACATGGAAGTATACAGCATAGTAAAAGCCAACTTACTTTTCACTCCTCTCCATCGAGCGATTTGCATTAAGGGTGTAAGGCGAGCCGAGCCGGCTTGCGAGTCTTGCGAGCCAGCTCGAGATGTCTCGAGCTCGAGCTTATTGATGAACCGAGCTCGAGCTTCCACTTAGGTGTTCATAAGCTCGCGAACAGGTTCACGAGCTTTTACTGTTAATTTTTTATATATATACACACACTTGTGTTTACTTATTATATTCAAAATTATTCATTATTTTTAATAAAAAATAATACTGAATAAACACTTCACCTGCTAAGTGTTAACTGTCATCTTTTATTTGTGTTATATATATATACTAATAGTATTGCAATAATAGTAATTAAGAAATCACGAAATAATATATTTTAAAAAATTATAAAAGTACTTTTTCATCTAAATTTTTCATTCTTAAGTATAATATTTCATCCAATCAAACTTCTGGCTTTCACACATTGTTCATCTGTCATATTCTCATAATGAAATTTATAATAATACACATATATTTTTGTAAAGAATTAATTTAATTTGAAGATAACTTAGTATACGCATATCGAAATTTATGTAACCACATCACATAAGCAATATTTTATCCACTGTTTTTTTCTTGAACTATAGTGAATAACTACTTAAATTGTGAAATTTAAGACTTGTCGAGTTATACCAAAATTCTAGTTTTGTTACGTTGGTTAAGCAAAAAAAAGGTAAAACAAATATAAGATAGAACCCTAAACCCTAAATCTTAAGTCCTAAACCCTATATTTTATCCACTTTTTTTCCTGAACTATTGTTTAAGTTGTGAAATTTAAGACTTGTCGAGTTATACCAAAATTCTAGTTTTGTTACGATGATTAAGAAAAAAAGGGAAAACTAATATCAGATATAATCCTAAACCCTAAACCTTAAGTCCTAAACCCTAAACCTTAAACCCTAAGTTCTAAACCCTAAACTCTAACTCTAAACTTAGAATTAAAACGTTATATAGAATTATAAAGACTCAAAATCATAACTTTTCATTTACATGGTATATTTTTGTTAGACAAAATTTCGAGCTTGGCTCGAACTCGAACGAGCAAACGAGTCGAGCTTGAGCTCGAGCCCGAGCCTGAGCTCGAATGAGCCAACGAGCCGAGCTCGAGCTTTGCTCATTTGTCCCAAGCTCGAGCTCGAGCTCTAAAAACTGGGCTAGCTGAGCTTGAGCTCGAGCCTGTAAATTTTACAAGGCTCGGCTCGAGCTCAGCTCGTTTACAACCCTAATTTGCATGTATAATGGCATGACTCAATTCAAGATATTTTTTTCCAGATGTCTCTTCGGATTTTATTGGACTCATTTATCTTCATTCATCTTAATCTCTATAGTGTTTATAATGTTTCTTTTCTCATCTTTTTCATTTTAATGTAACCTTGCCTTTTGTTCTTCTGCTTTGCATTTGGTTTCTCACTCTCAAAGCTCTTTGATATCATAATTCTTTTCGTATAACTCTTTTATGTTTTGTATTTGAATTTTTCTCTTGGACTCATTCAATTTTCCAAATGTTCCAATTCAATTTTTTTTATTTGTTTATATTTTTAATTAAATAACATGGTATGAATTTCTCTGAAATTTTTATACTCTAATGTTTAATAGTTTTCAGTTTTGATCTTTACATGTTTTTTTATTATGAGGTAATCATTCAATTTCTGCTGTGTTTTTCTACACTAATTGTTCTTAGTTATTTTAATATGTAGAAGATTGTTAATTTCATATTTTATCATTTCTTTATTCAGTTTATTAGAATCCACATATATATTTTATTTAACCACTATGGATTTATATGTTCTTCAACCCCCCCCCCCCCCACAACACACACACACACACACACACACACATATATATATATATATATATAAATTTTAGTCACACAAGCAACAAGGCTTAAGGTACGTACTTAATGATTTCATTCATTTTCTATTTTTCTATCTATTAATTTGTTTTGGAGATGTTTTTATTGATCGTGGGATATTTCTAATTAATTAGTAATTACTTAAAATAAATTACAAGAGGAAACTATTTATGACATTTTAGCATGTCTTTTCGTGTATGTGTTTGGGCCATAGAGACTAATCATATTTATTTTTCTTCTTTTGGAGACAAATAATTATAATATCAGTTAGATATTACCAATCAAATCAAGTACTTGATTTATTTAGTTTGAAATTGTTTTCTCATTATAATTTTACCTCAACTTTTTTGTTATGTTGTATTAATTTGAATCTGTAAAATATCCAACACTGACTTATCTTTCACTAATTTCATTTGAATACTACTTTTATTAGTTGCTTTTTTTTTACCTTGCTTAACCTATTTGTTATTTAACAATTTTTTTTTTTTGAATTTGAAAAGGAAAGAATTTTTTAAATTTTAAAAAGAATAAAATTTATACTATAGCGTACATTGACCAAGCGAATGAAAAAACAAAGCACTCCTTAGAGTAGAGAGTCATATTATATTTAATTAAAATCTTAGGTATATCAATGAAGTCGTTGAATCTTACGGTGCAGTAATATATCATCTATAACCAAGTGGGTTGGTGTAGTGGTTCAGCGCTTCATCCCTTAAGCAAGTGGTTGGGAGTTCGAATCCCAACTCTTGTGAATGGAAAAAACTCCTTGGCTAGCCTCCTACCGCTTAGTGCGCTGACAGTGGGACGAGGGATTAGTCTCACGACGGTCGGCTGTGGGGATACCTTGAGAAACCAAAAAAAAGAAAGTAATATATCATATATGGATATTTTAGTTTTTTTTAAGACTATTATTATACTTTTTACAGAAGTTCAAAAGCAAAATCTCATTTGTATTGCCTTTTAAAATCTTAATTATATTATGAATAATTATTTGTGGATGTCTATTCATCTCCCAATTTCTTTATGGCCACTTAACTTTAATCATTATGTCTACTCATCTCCCAAAAACTCTTCATCTCCATGACTTTTCATTTTCCATCATGAGTAAATATAATTTACTCTTTAGGTAATAAACCTTTGGTATTCTAGTTTTGTGCCTATAAATAGGCAATGACATTGTATTGTAAATAGACACAAGAATATCAATAAAAGAGTTCTCTACTTAATTCTCTCATTCTCTCATTTTATTCTCTCAACTTTACAATATTTGAGTTTATTTCATAACACGTTATCAGCACGATCCGTCTCAAGTTGTTGGCTTTTCAATCCGAGGAATTGCGATAGCGAGTCGGTGGAATTTTTAGCACGCAAGTGAGGTTCTTAATTTTCTCAACTTTAAGGTAAATATTATCTTTTAACTACTACATATAAAAACATGTATTTGATGTTTAGAAAATAGAAATATTTTCATTTGCTTTGCATCAACTCACGGACAGTTGCAAGTCTTCTAATGTTTAATTTCATCAAATATACATTTAATAATTTGTCCCATTTCTAAGAAGAAATTACAGTGACCTATTCTAGAGAGAATATTAGCCACATATTTGCAATACTTTGAAGTATGTTTTGTACTTCAAAATGTCCAATGTCCACCTGACTCATATTCGTATTTTCATAAATTATTATTTTTTTCACATAGGTTTTCATGATATTTTATGTGGATTAATATCTCGTTAGAAATATAATGATTGTTTGATTCCTAATTTTTTAATACTTTGATGATAGTATTAATTATAATGACGAATCTTGCAAAACTTAATTTTGTGGCTCTTGATATTACGGGGAAAAATTATTTCTCTTTGGCGTTAGATGTTGAAATTCATCTTGATGCAAATAACAATACTCCATTCCCTGAAGTGAATGTGTTGAGAAATATATAATTATTTTAATCATGAGTCCCGTCCAACTAGTTCTGCTACATTCCCTGAAGTGAATGTAGCAGCACATAACTATTTTAATCATTAAAGAAATCATGGATGTGGACGTGGTCGTGGATATGGTCATGAAAATCGTGGTGGTGATTCAAAGAACACATCTTTCCACCAGAAGTGGAAAAATAATGAAGAGAAAAATGAAGGTGATCAAAATAGCAAATTTGTGGAAAATTTATGCTATCGTTGTGGTGGTAAAGGTCATTGGTCATGTACCTGTCGTACACCACAACATTTTGTTGGCCTTTACTAAGAATCGCTGAAAGGTAAAGGAAAGAAGATAGAAACAAATTTTGTTTTTGAAGAAAGCGATCCTGATCATGACCGATTTGATGACATTCATTTAGATGTTGTTGATTTCTTTACTGACTGATCTTGATAGAAAAATTGATCATTTGATTGGAGATGCAAGTAATCATAACAAATTTTATAAATCTTATTTTTAGTGGTTTTAAAATAAATATAAAAAATGTGCTGTTTTCATTAATGAAGTAATTATTTATAAATTTGTCTTTTATCATTTTAAAGATTTACTCGATCAGCAGCAACATCAATAATAAAGATATGTGTCTCATTGATAGTGCAACAACTCACAACATCCTCAAGAATAAAAAATACTTCTCTTATTTAGTAATGCAAAATGCCAATGTTAGTACTATATCGGGTAGTGCAAAATTAATTGAAGGCTCCGGCAGAGCTAATATATTGTTACCCGGAGGAACACAATTTATATTGATGAAGCATTATATTCTACTAAGTCTCAAAGAAATTTACTAAGCTTCAAAGATATCCGCTGAAATGGATATCATATTGAGACAACAAGTGATGGCAATATTGAGTATCTTTACATCATTAATACAATATCTGGTAACAAATGTATATTGCAAAATTTGCCTGCATTTTCCTCCGGTTTGTACTACACGCATGTATCTACTATTGAAACACATGTTATCGTAAACTAGAAGTTTACAAATCAAAATAAGTTTCTTGTTTGGCATGACCGGTTGGGCCATCCCGGATCAATTATGATGTGAATCCATTGAAGAACCAGCAGATTCTTCAATCGGATCATTTCTCATGTGCTGCTTGTTCACAAGGAAAGTTGATTATTCGACCATCAACAACAAAAGTAGGAAGTGAATCTCTTACGTTTTTGGAACATATTCAAGGCAATATTTGTGGACCAATACACCCGTCGTGTGGACCATTTAGATATTTTATGGTTTTAATTGATGCATCAACCAGGTGGTCACATGTATCTTTGTTATCAACTCGCAACCTGGCGTTTGCGAGATTGCTTGCTCAATTGATTAGACTACGAGCACATTTTCCTGATTATCCAATTAAGAAGATACGCCTTGATAATGCGGGTGAATTTACTTCCAAAATGTTCAATGACTATTGTATGTCTATTGAAATTGATGTTGAACATCCTGTAGCATATGTTCATACACAAAACGGTCTAACATAATCGTTTATTAAGCATCTGCAGTTAATTGCAAGACCTTTACTTATGAGATCAAAACTTCCTATTTCTTGTTGGGGACATGCTATTTTGCATTCAACAGCACTTATTCGCATAAGGCCAACAAGTTATCATAAATTCTCCCCATTACACTTGGTTTGTGGTCAGGAACCAAATATTTCCCATCTAAGAATTTTTGGATGTGCGGTATATGTTCCAATTGCTCCACCACAACGCACTAAGATGGGTCCTCAAAGGAAGTTGGGAATATATGTTGGATTCGAGTCTCCATCGATAATAAATTATCTAGAGCCATTGGCTGGAGATTTATTTACGGCTCGATTTGCTGATTGTCATTTTGATGAATCAGATTTCCCAACATTAGGGGGAGAAAATAAGCAGCTGGAAAAAAAAATTAGTTGGAATGAATTATCTTTATCTCATCTTGATCCTCGAACAAAACAAAGTGAACTGGAAGTTCAAAAGATAATTCACTTGCAAGGTTTAGCTAACCAACTGCCAGACGCATTTACTGACCTAAAGAAAATGACTAAGTCACATGTACCAGCTGTTAATGCTCCAGTAAGAATTGTTGTCCTTGAAGGTCAAAGTAATGAGTCTACTACACGCCTGAAGCGTGGTAGACCTATCGATTCCAAAGATAGTCATCCTCGAAAAAGAAAAGGAGCTAAGAATCAAGATGGTCTAATAGAGGATAAAATAACTCCAGAAGAGTCCCCAGTCATAACTAATATTTCGGTTCCAGAAGAACCTCAGGTACTTGAAAATTGTGAAAATAATGAGATCTCAATCGATTATGTTATGAACGGGATACGATGGAATCGAAATGAAGTCAACGTTGACGATAAATTTGCATATAATGTAGCGCTAAATATGATGAATGATAATAAGGATCAAGAACCAAAGTCTGTTAATAAATGTCGACAAAGAAATGATTGGCCAAAATGAAAAGACGCAATGAGGGCAGATTTAAACTCGCTTGAACAAACGAAAAGTTTTTGGACCTGTAGTCCGTACACCTGAAGATGTAAAGCCAGTAGGATACAAATGGGTATTTGTGCGAAAACACAATGAGAAAAATGAAATTGTAAGATATAAGGCACGTCTTGTTGCCCAAGGGTTTTCGCAACGACCTGGCATAGATATGAGGAGACTGATTCTCCTGTGGTGGATGCAACTACTTTTCGTTATATAATAAGTCTGGCAGTGCATGAAAAACTTGATTTGCGTCTAATGGATGTTGTTACAGCCTATTTGTATAGCTCGCTTGATAATGATATATATATATATATATAAAAAAATCCCTGAAGGATTTAATATGCCTGAAGCATATAATTCAAGTTCTCGAGAACATTATTCAATTAAATTAAAGCATTGATTGTTTGATGTGATCAAATTGTTTAAAGTGCTTAAATACATGAATACATTCATGTTTATAAAATATGATTCTAAATCATTGCGTTTAATATGTATTATTTGATTGTACTTGAGTATGCTTATTTGATGAAATCAAATTAAAGCATTAGTATGTGTGATTGTATTCAACATGAGAAACTTGATGTGATCAAGTGTATTATTTAAATTATTTAAATATATGTTGAATATATGATGTCAAATTGTTTTTGAAATGATAGTTGAGTGGGAGTATTTTCCAAGATAAGGAGAAACGTTTTGATGAGATCATATAATTCAAAGTGAATATTTGTTGAAGGAAGGATATAAGAATGATCCAATTTATCCTTGTATTTTCATGAAAAGATCTGGAAATGAGTTTGTTATAATTACAGTTTATGTTGACGATTTAAACATCGTTAGAACTCCTGAAGAGATTCAAAAAGCTGTTAATTGCTTAAAGAAAGATTTTGAGATGAAAGATCTTGGAAGAACAAAATTTTGCCTTGAACCGCAAATTGAAAGAACAAAGATCCTTTTCGACCTCGAGAAAATGATGAAGAACTAATTGGTCCTGAAGTACCATATCTAAGTGCAATCGGTGCACTAATGTACCTTGCTTGTCATACTCGACCTAATATAGCATTCGTTGTTAATCTATTAGCAAGATATAGTTCTTCCCCTACACGAAGGCATTGGAATGGGGTTAAACAGATGCTGGATATATGTCTGATCCTCATAATGGTCGTTCACAAACGGGCTATTTATTTACATGTGGTGGCACAACCATTTCATGGCGATCTATGAAACAAACTATATCGGCCACATCATCTAATCATGCAGAAATCTTGGCTATTCACGAGGCCAGTCGAGAATGTGTTTGGTTAAGATCCATGATTTAAAACATTCGAGGGACTTGTGGTTTATCTTCTGGAAAAATGATCCCGACGATCTTATATGAAAATAATTCTGCATGTATCGCACAATTGAAAGAAGGGTACATTAAAGGAGATAGAACGAAGCATATTTCACCAAAGTTCTTTTTCACTCATGATCTTCAAAAGAATGGTGATATCAATGTTCAACAAATCCGTTCCAGTGATAATCCTGCTGATTTGTTCACCAAGGCACTTCCCACAGCAACATTTGAAAAACTAGTCTACAATATTGGTGTGTGTAGACTGAAAGATCTTGACTGATATTGTCATGAGGGGGAGATAATACGCGCTGCACTCTTTTTCCCTTAACCAAGGTTTTTCCCACTGGGTTTTCCTGGTAAGGTTTTTAACGAGGCAGCATCTGATTGCGTATTGATATGTACTCTTTTTCCTTCACTAGGTTTTTGTCCCATTATTGGGTTTTTCCTAGTAAGGTTTTAACGAGGCATATTTTTAAGTGATAGACATCCAAGGGGGAGTATTATGAATAATTATTTGTGGATGTCTATTCATCTCCCAATTTCTTTATGGCCACTTAACTTTAATCATTATGTCTACTTATCTCCCAAAAACTCTTCATCTCCATGACTTTTCATTTTCCATCATGAGTAAATATAATTTACTCTTTAGGTAATATACCTTTGGTATTCTAGTTTTGTGCCTATAAATAGGCAATGACATTGTATTATAAATAGACACAAGAATATCAATAAAAGAGTTCTCTACTTAATTCTCTCATTCTCTCATTTTATTCTCTCAACTTTATAATATTTGAGTTTATTTCATAACAAATTAAAAGTTTAAATATAATAGATTAGTTTGGGATGATTACACATCCCATCATTAATAGAATACAAAAATGTATATAGTGGAAAATGACAATAAAATAGCGGATAATGGATTCGATTAACTTTCTACATAATACTTTTTGTTTCTCTATAAGATCTAGGTCAAATGAGAGAAGAGAATCATGCCATGAGATCCAATGCATAGTAAAATTACATTACATACTCTTGCACAAGATCAATTTTCACATTCAATTTACGTTTCAAAATATAAAATAACTTCAAAAGACTAATCTGATTTTGCACAATGACCTACTCTTCTTGCCATGAAATAGTAAATTATGTTGACAATTTATAATTGCACGGGGAGTATTAGTATTTATATATGAAACATCCACTTTATCTGTATATAATAAAATATAAATATTGAGGCATCCAGTAAGCATGCATATGAATAACCTAATTGATCTTATATATTATATTTTTAAAATTAAATGAATATGATCTAATACTTATATGAATAGATCTTTTTTGGTAATAGTGATTAAATTGAATTAAATCTTTTAATTTTACAGGTGATAAATAAATAAATTATGTATGATATATATTTTTTATTATTAGTATTTACATAATAAGTATCCCGTGCCTTGGCACGGGGTTACGTATCCTCACTATGAGTATGTGTTAGGAATTTCATATTAGATGTTTTGATGATGACAAATAGGACTTCCTGTTAGATCCCGAAAAGTGTAAAAACTTTCATAGAATGTTATGTATAAGTACCTGAAAGCTTATTTATCTTAGGCTTATAGTATTTATCTTTGTAGAATTCTTTAGACTAAGTATGTGACACTAAATCACTTAGGAAAATTCTGGGTGAGTCTACCAAGTGATGAAGGTAAAGATCAAGCGTCTGAAGCTACAATGGATAAAGATATCTTGAAGCGTCCGTCAAACGCTTTAGGGATTATCCCAGTGCTCAAACTACGAATGGATAACTCAGGCCGAATACTCAACATCAAGTGAAATGACGGAATTCTCAGTGAGATCATCAAGACAAGATTGAAGAGTAAGCGTCTGAAATAAAGAAAAGAAAGTCAGGATCAGTCCAAGCGTCTGTCCAATACACGAGAATAACTATTCTCTTCAGCAAGCGTCCAAAAAGGTTAAACCAACACAACCTACAAAGAACGTAACCTGAAAAACTCAAACCCAAAACCATCCAAAGACTTAAAAATGCATGAATCAAACGGACGAATTATTTCCAACGGAAATAAGACAAGATGCATTAAAAGTCGGATAAGTGCTATTAAAATATAAGCACTATAACTTATGGGCAAGCCATATCTTTGACCTAGACTGTCAGATTTATGAAACCAAGACCATGCCTAACCAATTAAATATACCCAAAGTTAGAAATGTCTGAACTCAAGGAATGTTTGGGGAAACGAGACTCCAACCGTGTCAAACGGACAAAAACCACCAATACCTTATAAATAGCTCTTTCAACAAACAAGTACACACACAAAAAAAAAGGCAAAAAATTACCTACTTTGTTGAAAGAAAAACTTACTAAAAATCATAGCCAAATATCCATATAAGCTTTTCACAAATATTCCAGAGACAGTCACCCATATCTCAAATCTCTTTTTAAGAAGAACCTATACTACCATTGAGATATCCCCAAGTTGTTTGAACTTTCCAAAAACAAACAAACCCGTGACCAAAACCATCAACACCTTTCATCTGAGTGAGAAAGCTGGTTGACTTGCAAGCAATATTTTTGTGTAAAAGAAGCTTGTTGAAGTTGATCTCTATTGGAGCTGAAATCTGTGTGACCAAGGAGTTCCGAGATCAAGAGTAACTTGCACCATTTCTGAGTGAAAGAAGCAAGGGGATAGAAGATCTTTAGTGGAGCTGAAATCTGTGTGACCAAGGAGTTCCAAGATCATATCCAATCTCCCTCTATCTTGTAGAAGTCTCTGTGTGACTCTTCGATAATCATCATAGTGGAAAAACCTCCCTGATAAAAGGAGAAGAAGGACGTAGCTGGTATTACATCACCCAGTGAACCTTACAAATATCTTGTGTCATTTACCTCTTTAAGCATTCATTGTTTTACTGCTTTACTATTCATACTGCATACATTCTGATAAAGTCTTAAAATAACTAAGCGACTACTTTCGATTAATTAACCGAACGCTAAGCTATAAAATACTTCCGCTGTGCTAACTCTGATTTAGTGATTAAACTCTGCCCTACTTTGGTAAGCGTTGAAATCACCGAGTCTAAGTTAACGTTTCTCAAGCGCCACATCCAGCGCTTAAACTTGTCAAGCGTTCAAATACTTCAAAGTGATACGAATTTTTAAGAAGTCGAAAAAGACTTCAGGGTCTATTCAACCCCCCCCCCTTCTAGACCCTTTCGTATACCACTTGGGACCAACAAGTGATATCAGAGCGGTTGAAGTTGAAACCTAAGCGTTTCCAAGCGTAACTACTTGTTCAGATCCATTTTTTTTATATAGTCGCTTTAAAATTACTTTAAAATTCTTCATGGCATTCTCTAAAGTTCCCAAGTTGACCGAGTCAAATTATGACTCTTGGAAGGTCAAAGCGTTTACTTATTTGTGTTCATGTGATGATGAAATGTGTGATATCATTTCAGATGGGCCAATCAAAATATACAAAGTTATCACCAGAGCGCCCGAAGCCACAGGAGAAACACCTGACGGTTATGTGGAGAAGCCCAAACAAGAATGGTCCACCGATGAGCGTCGACGAGCAAATCTAGACAATGTCGGTCGGAATGCATTATACACAGCCATTGGTGACAATGACAACTTATTCAACAAAGTCAAATCATGCAATACAACTAAAGAAATTTGGGATAAGTTGGCTACTATTTGTGGTGGCTCAGCACAAATAAAGGAAAACAAATTATCAATTGCCAAAGAAAAATTCAACGGCTTCAAGATGCTACCTAATGAGACGCTAGAGCAATTAGACATGAGGTTTACAGCCCTTGTCACTGAACTAACATCTCTGGGTATGGAGCTACAAAATCGAGAAACAGTGGTCAAAATCTTTAGGAGACTTCCAAGCAGATTCCTAATGAAAACAACTGCAATGAGAGAATCAAACAATCTGGACAGCCTAACTCCAGAAGATGCTTTTTCAGAACTCAAAGCATTTGAGTTTGAGCTGAATTCGGCCAGTGATGCAGTAAGTAATCCAGTGATCGAATCTGGAGCGCTAATGGCATCAATCAAAGGAAAATCTATCAAAGAAAAAGGCTCGGATTTAAGTGAGGAAGAAGAACTGGCGCTTCTAAATAGATTCAGGAAATTCCTGAAATATAAAAAGAAGGGAAACAGTCCTAAGCACCCAGGACAAAGTTCATATCAAGCGCTTCCTCAAATACAACCACAATATCAAGCGCCTCACTATCTTGCGTCCTCCTCCCTAGCGCCAATTCAATATCAAACTCCTTCTCAGCAAGATCTCTCAGCGCCTGCAGCGTTAAACCAACGATCCACAAGATTAACAAACGAACAAAAGATGAAGACCAATCTTTGTTACAACTGCAGGAGACCAGGGCATTTCCAAGTTAATTGCCCATATCCAAGTGTGTCTAAACCTACAAAGTAAGATCACGCGGATAGAAACCAATTCAGGAGCAACCTGAGACAACAAGGCTTGCTAGCAGAATCAGAACCTCTCTACACGCCTGAAGAGGACTTGGAATCATCAGATGAAAGCAGCGATGATGAACCAT
Organism: Buddleja alternifolia; assembly: GCA_019426215.1. Classification (NCBI taxonomy): domain Eukaryota; kingdom Viridiplantae; phylum Streptophyta; class Magnoliopsida; order Lamiales; family Scrophulariaceae; genus Buddleja; species Buddleja alternifolia. Next base: position 2,676,825 of record CM033398.1, on the reverse strand, counting down.
CAAAGGACTCAGCATTCATTTGTCTCATGGCAAGAGAAAATGAAGCATCTAACGACTTACCATCTGAGGTAACCACTGATTTGTATCATCCTCTCTCTTATGATGAATTACTTGACAAAGTAAAGGAATATTATACAGATTGTCAAGATGTCACCAAATTATTCCAAAATCACCATTGTATTATTTCAGCACTCAGAAGTGATAACTTAACGCTCAAAGCAACAGTGCATTGAGAAAAACCAATCACTCGAGAGTGAAATTACTCAGCTAAAAGGTGATCTTGATATAATAGTCAAAAGAGAAGCTGAAATGGTCGCTAAACTTGCCAAATCAGAGCAGCTTATCTCTTCATTATCAAAAGCGTCTAGAACGCTAGATAATGTGACTAAAGTAACCAGGGCATTTGGTGAAAAGACCGGTCTAGGTTTTGATAAATTCAGCTATAAAGCCAAAGCGTCCAATGTTACAACAATCAACAAAGGAAAAGGTGTAATCTTTGTTGAAGAAAGTTCGATCAGACAAACGCTGAATGAACCAACAAATACTGGTACAAAAGCTAATGATAAAGTCAACACTGACTCAGGCAAAGGAAAGACCAAAGCGAATGTCTCACAAAAGAAAATATATCCAAACGCTCAAAAAGCTAAGGAGATATTTTCTGCCAGTGAATCAAACGTTAAGCGTCCCGCACCAAAAGTGCATCCTAAGCCAGTACCAAACAGAATCAAACGTCTATATCCAAAACAATCCAGTTCATATTATCAACACTATGATAATTGTGATTACGATTATGATTATTACTATAATCAAGGATATTTCTATACATCTAGAAAAAGTATGCAACTCAAAACGAAACCCAAGAAGGCCAATCTTTCTCCCATAGTGAAGACAAGGCAAATATGGGTTCCGAAAAATCTAATTCACGTCACTAACAAAGAAGGACCCAAAACAAAATGGGTACCTAAAGGAAATTAGATCTGCCCTTTTGAATGCAGGTACCTAGAGCCAACACCGACGCTTCAGTATGGTACATAGATAGTGGATCATCGAGACACATGACTGGATCAAAGGATCTCTTGATCAACTATCGTGCAACCAATGGTCCTCAAGTTATATTCGGTGATAATTCTAAAGGTAAAACTAAAGGTATAGGTATCATGCATAGGGGGAACATCATGATCAATGATGTATACTATGTTGAGGGTCTTAAACATAATCTCCTAAGCATAAGTCAATTCTGTGATAAAGGCTTTGAAATTAAATTTTCTAGTGACTTGTGCGAGATAATCGATGTTAAGACAGGATCTACTAAATTAAAAGGAAGAAGAACAAACAATGTATACTTAGTAGATTGAGATTCAACATTAGATAACAACCCTACATGTTTCGTAGCTAAGAATCAAAACGAATTAGGTTGGTTATGGCACAGAAAAATGAATCACCTCAATTTCAAAACAATCTCTCAATTAATATCTCTAGATCTCGTAGAGGGATTACCTAAAGGTTCCTTTAATAAAGATCGCTTATGTGATGCCTGTCAAATGGGTAAACAAGTTAAATCATCTTTTAAGAAGAAGCTTCATCTATCGACCTCTCGAATACTTGAATTACTACATTTAGATTTGTTTGGTCCTATTCAATTCATGAGCGTTAGTGGTAAAAAGTATTCACTAGTAATAGTTGATGATTTTTCACGCTATACATGGGTAGAATTTCTAGCATCTAAAGATGAAACTAGTGCCAAGCTCACCTCTCTAATTCGTCAACTACAAAACTCAAAAGATCTAAAAGTAACAAGAATTAGAAGTGATAGAGGAACTGAATTTACTAACCATATTGTTGAGAAATTTTGTAAAGACTTTGGAATACTTCATGAGTATTCAGCACCTAGAACACCTCAACAAAATGGAGTTGCTGAACGACGGAACAGAACGCTTAAAGAAGCCGCTAGGACTATGTTAGCCGAGTCTAAGCTGCCTCAAAGGTTGTGGGCTGAAGCTATCAACACCGCTTGCTACACTCAGAACCGGTGTATGATCAACAAGCAACATGAAAAGACTCCATATGAGTTATGGAAGGGACGTAAGCCGAATGTTTCATACTTTCATGTATTTGGTTCAAAATGTTTCATTCATAACAATGGTTCCCAAAGCCTAAAGACATTTGATCCTAAAGCAGATGAAGGAATCTTTCTAGGTTACGCCAAAAATGGAAAGAGCTTTCGCATCTTAAATAAGGTCAAATCGAAGGTTGAAGAATCCATTCATGTTGTGTTTGATGATGCTAACCAAGAACCGAGTAAGGTTAATATTAATGATGCAGGAATTGAGGATTTATCTCAACAAGCGTCACAAATCAATCTGTGTGATGATAGTGATATTGATGAAGATAATGAAATCATTGTACCTAATCCTAAGACTACTCGTAAAGACATCAACGATGACATTGCAAGAAACGCTGATGATCATGAAGGGAATGTTCATCAAGAGCAAACTCAAACTATAAACACTGAAGCGCCTACGCAAGGAACTGGTCAAGCGCCTGCACAGTTTAATCAAACGTTAGATCAATCTCTTAACCCGTTCCAAACAGACAGAAAATGGCTCAGAGACCATCCACCAGAACTAATTATTGGAGATATTGGAGCACCCGTTAGAACAAGAGCCGCTACAATAAATGAGGCCATGTTTGCAAGCTTCCTATCTCAAATGGAACCAAAGAAAGTGGATGAAGCGCTTAACGATCCAAGTTGGATAGAAGCCATGCAAGAAGAGCTAAACCAATTTGAAAGAAATGAGGTATGGACGCTAGTACCAAGACCAACCCACCAAGGGGTCATTGGAACTAGATGGGTCTATAGAAACAAAATGGATGAGAATGGGATTGTAATTAGAAACAAAGCCAGACTCGTAGCTCAGGGATACTGTCAAGAAGAGGGCATCGAGTTTGATGAAACATACGCTCCAGTTGCCCGACTTGAAGCAATCCGCCTGTTTCTAGCGTTTGCAGCATTTAACAAATTTACAGTGTATCAAATGGACGTAAAGAGTGCATTTCTGAATGGTAAACTCCAAGAAGAAGTATATGTGGAGCAACCACCAGGATTCATCAACAACCATGGGAAAAGCATGGTTTACAAATTGGACAAGGCACTCTATGGTCTTAAACAAGCACCACGAGCATGGTATGACACTCTTTCTATCTTCCTTATAGGTAAAGGCTTTTCAAAAGGCAGCGTTGACACAACGTTATTCAAAATTACCCATAATGGAGATATTCTCCTAGTTCAAATTTATGTTGATGATATTATATTTGGATCTACCAATAAGCGTCTATGTGAGAAATTTTCGAAGATGATGCAAGATCAATTTGAAATGAGCATGATGGGTGAATTAACTTTCTTCCTAGGATTACAAGTTAAACAACTCCCTAATGGCATATTCATAAATCAAACTAAATATACTAGAGATATGATCAAGAAATTTGGTATGGAAAATGCATCACCTTCAAAAATTCCAATGAGCCAAACGCTTAAGCTAGATAGAGATGATAATGGAAAGAAAATTGATATCACTAACTATAGAGGTATTATTGGATCACTTCTTTATCTTACAGCTAGTAGACCTGATATTATGTTCTCAGTATGCATGTGTGCACGATTTCAAGCTGATCCTAGAGAATCACACTTAATTGCTGCTAAAAGGATCCTTAAGTACCTAAAAGGCACACAAAATGTGGGCTTATGGTATCCTAGGGATTCTCCTTTTGAACTAATTGGTTATTCAGATGCAGATTTTGCAGGATGCAAAATAGATAGAAAAAGTACTAGTGGAACATGTCAATTTCTAGGTGATAGACTAATTTCATGGCATAGTAAGAAGCAACAGTCCATCGCTACTTCCACCGCTGAAGCTGAGTATGTAGCCGCTGGAAGCTGTTGTGCACAGATCCTTTGGATGAGGCAACAACTTAGAGATTATGGAATAATCCTAGATCCAACTCCTATCCATTGTGACAATCAAAGCGCCTTAGCAATGACTCAAAATCCAGTTCTTCACTCTAGAACCAAACACATTGACATTCGCTATCACTTTCTACGTGACCACGTTCAAAAGAAAGATATCTCCATGCACTTCATTGGTACAGAAAAGCAACTGGCAGATATCTTCACCAAAGCGCTTAACGAACAACGTTTTCTCACTTTAAGAAGTGAACTAGGTATGATTGATCTAAATGCTTAATCATTCGAAACATCATACTTTTGTTAGGCATGAAATTTAGGGGGAATTCACTGTATGTTATGTAATTTATGGGGAACCTACATAGGGGGAACCTTAAAAGAGCTAACTATACCTAAGTGAATATGACCAAAAATGTTTTCCCTTGCATCGGTCATACGCACTTAGCACCATACACTTAAATCCTTTTGACGCTTATTACACAAATCTGTCTTAGCGTCTGCACTTCTTTCAAAATAAACTAAACGCTTAGCTTTATTCCCGGCTAAAGCAGTTAGTAAAAAGACCCTTTAAAAGCAAGCGTACATTACCCTACGCTAAAACGAGAAAGTGGATTAGTCAATCAATGCAATTAATGCTGACTTGACATTCCTCACCCTTCGCTCAAGAAAACCCATGGGTACTCATCACGTTTTTCAAAGATGGTTCAGCACATGTACACGCGTCAGTACAATTACCATGTATCTTAGACGAATACAACCAGCGCTGAATATTTTAAACCAAAAGTAAAACACTACTACCAAGACATAATGATAAGTACTGGGAAACTGTGTCCTCATATACACCCTGAAAGGAATAATTCTATATGTTACAATGACCGCTAAAGCACAAAATGTTACTTGAAAGAGACCCTCAAGATTCTCAAGCGTCCACATAACACTGAATTGTTTCAAGCGTCATTCTGAATAGGTCCGGACGCTTTAACAAATTTTTGGCGGGCATTTGAATAGTTGTTCAAAATTATGGTTCCCGAACAGTTTTCATAAAGAACGTATCCGCTTTTCATGGGCACACGTATCACTCTCAGTATATCAAAAGTCTCTGTTTCAAACTTTTAATCGGACTTCAAAATAGTATATGTGGCAGTTACTAAAAGAAACCGTGCCTATTTAATCTAAATTCACGTCCACAGTTATATTTTAATGGCTGAGATTTATATTTCTCCACGTGTCAACATCTCAAACTTCAAACACACAGAACATTCAAATTGAAGTATCTCAAAAACACACTTTCTGCAGAACACAAACACTCTTATACTCTATTACATTCGTGCAAGAAAAATTCTCTCTCTTTCTCAAAAACAAAAATTTTCATTCGTAATCTCTGTCTACTTCTCACTAATGGCACCCAAGAAAGCTACTGCTGGAACCACTGAAGTTGTTGTTAAGGTCACTGAAGGCCTTATAGTTGATTGGAAGTTTCTCTATGAAAACCCCCAAATTGATTTAACGGAAATGATGGATTCTGTAGCAGAGGCTGGGCTTCAGAAATTTCTCACGAAATACTCGTATATGTTTCCTGAAGAACTAGAATTTTTCTGGAGAAATGCTCGACTGTCTGACGATGAGACTTCCATCACTTGTTTGTTTCCTGTCTCCAAGAAGGAATCAAAGACGTTCACTCTCTCTGCGGCTTCTATTGCCCAGAATTTCTCTCTACCTAATGCTGGAGCCACTTTAGACACTATCACTGAAGAACAAATTCAAGAAGTCTGGACTCAGATTAGCGCTTACGATGATGTTCCATACAAACCGTACTTTGAGAAGAAAGATATAGTGAACAGGTATCGAGTCTTGGCTGATTTCTGCAGTAAAAACATAGAATGCAGAGTGGGAACCTTCGACAAAATCAACCCAACCCAGTTCCAGATGATGACTGCCATCCTGCTCAAGATAAAAATCAACTGGAGCGCCTATATATTCAGCAGGTTCAGAGACAGTCTACGCACTTCAAACAGACCTTATGGTCTAGTTTTAAGTGATCTAATTTTTCGAGCAGAGTGCACCTCTTCAGCAGGAGTCACCGTGGCCAAGCATAAGTTCTATGGGCCAAGAATCATCAATAATCTCTTCAATCCACCCAAAGTTGGAGGTGCTGCTAAGCCTCTCTCTGAGCGCCAAGTTATCCGAGCAGCGTCAGATGAGGAGGCTGAGCGTCCAGATCAGGAGAAAGCCAAACGTAATGTGAAGCGTCCCACTGTCACAAAGAAACGGGCTCCTCGAAAGCCCAAGGCTCAACCTATCAAAAGCGATGAAGATGACGAGGATTCTATACCCCTCATTAGTCGGAAAGATCTGGAAAAGGTTCTCAAAAATATTGACTTTGAAGAACCTGCAGTTCCACAGACTCAAGCGTTCCCCGCCGAAGGTATAAATGTGAAGCGTATCTTCAAGAGACGTAAGCGTCCAACTGCTGCCATTTCTTCTGAGGCTACACAAAGTGATCAAGCCATAGCTGCTGTCCCGATATCATCCTTTGAAACACCAGTTGATGTCCATCTGGATGTTGATATGGCCCACATTGTGGCCATCGCACATGAAGCTGCCATCGAATCTACAAATCTCGAGCCTGATGAACCTGAAATCCCAAGGGTTCAACCATTGCTTGCATTACCTAGTACAACAGAGGCACGCTCAGAAGGTCAGAGCGATGCTAACGACGTTGTGATTCATCGACATTTCTTCAAGCTGGATCCCTTAAAGACTATCGATCACTCAGTCGATTATTTGCCTCCAGCGCCCGCAGAGACCTTCATACCTGCAGGATACAATGAAGAAAGTCTTATCAATGCCGAAAATGATATCGCCAAGCTCATAAAGTTTGATCTGGCTGTACGCAACACTCTATTTAACACAGCCTCAACCCCAGCTGATGAAGCTTACTACACAGCCCTTGAACTCGGGAAGACTCCCAAACACATCCCGGCTTCCGTAACTCTCCAAGCACAGCGGCAAGGAGGCAAGACTCCTAGAGCTGATGTTGATTTAGCTTATTATCTGGACTGTGGGACAAGCAAACCCACTGGCTTCGCTCTCAGAGACTACAACATCAGAGTCTATGAGCGTCAGGATAAGCTTGTGAACCCAACGGAAGGGCTACTAAACAGAGAAGGCTATTCTCACTCCCCAACACTGGTAAAAAGCAGGGAAAACAAGCGCTCAGCTAATCCTCTCCTCCTGTGGAAGAATAAAGGAGTACATGCCGGTGAGCGTCCAGCTTCCCTGACCGAGATGATTCAACTTGAAACCGATGCATATTTTGACTGCGTCTGGAACGCTAACTACCAACCAGACAGGTATCGTTTTGAATCCATCTGTGATATTCATCACCAAGGATTTCGTGCTATACTTAATGCAGGAACTGAGTATTGTATGACTGAGATAAGATGGGCTGAAGCTTACATGGGTGACACGTATAAATTTGAAGACTTGGTTAGTGCTCCCCATCTGTTCAGAATAGGGATTCATGATAAAAAGACCAAATTTGCACGCTACATGCTAACGCAGCGCCAACATAGACTTGGACCCGTTCTGAAGCTGCCTCTGATCCGCCATCAACCTGAACACCGCTTAAGACAAGCGTTGCACAAACTGGCCAACTCTTCTCTACGCTTTGCTGATCAAGCGTCCACCAGCGGTTCCTCTCCCCTGTCCTGTCTGAACTTCACCCCTAGCCACTGTGAAGACAACTTTTCTTTCATGATGGCAATTATGCCTCCAGTCTCCACATTCGACAAAATCTTCACAGAAAATCTGCGACAATGGAATGGCTCTCGGATCAATCCTTTCAGAGGATATCCACTTCTTCCGTCTATTCGACAAGAAGTCTTCAGTCACTATGATTTTGTTTTATCGCTGCTAGAAAGATCTCAAGCGCTTGCTTCAGCCATCTACCCATACTTGGAAGAGTATTACCGGCTCCACGTTCCCGACTCTCGGAAACCGAAGACTCTCCCAACAGATCGGCTAATTGGCTTCTCACAACACTATTGCCCAGATGCCTTATTCTCCATCTGCCAAGCGCCCTCCAAAATCTTTCCCACTCATGTGCTGGATATCCTCGGGCCAATGTATATCAGGGCCCTGGATAGTCCTATCAGAACGTTCATTCAAGGTACTTATCTCCCCACTCTACATTTGAATGAACTTCTACAGATTGCTACGTATCCATATGCAGATGAGCCGTTTGCCAGCTTGGACTTTCGGTTTACGGACTTTAGCCGTATAGAATCAGAATTTACTGCAGCACCAGCTGACACGTTACCTGCTCCTGAGCGCTTATTAGAATTACCTCAAGCGCCTCATTCCCCCAGTCCAACTGAATCCGACTCTACTGCATCCACCGAGTCCAACACTGCCCCAGAGCTTCAAGGAACAGTATTTGATCCTACTTATCAAGTACCTATTGAATCTCTCAAACACACATCTCGTTTTAAGCCTCGAGTCAGCACTGCACTTCCCGACGCTCAACCGTCCATGACTGAATGCCTCACTCAAATACAGCAACTATCTACAGCTACTCAGGCAAGTCATGTGGCTTTAACCAATGATCTACAAGACCGGTTCACGGCTCTAGAGACCTCTCTCACAGACGCTAATCACGCTCAACTCCTGGTCATGAAAGAACATTTCGACCAGCGTCTAACCACTCTTGAGGCCTCTGTCGCTCAGATTGCTACTCAAGTCAGTCTTCTTACTCAGCATTTCATACAGACTGATGATGGCAATAAGGGGGAAAAGAAGGGAGAAAAGAGGAAATCGTCAACATCTAAAGATCAAGTTCCTCCTCCACCATCCAAGCGTCAACACATTGATACTTCTCTCACACTGAGTACAGAACCAAGGTATCCCTATCCCTCTTGGGTAACTACAACGGTTGAAGCGTCCAATAAGAAAGAAACTCCCAGAGTGCTCTATCCAACTCTTCCATTGCCTTCAAGAGCACTGCTTGAACAGTTTGACATTCCTCTCCTCAGAGCATCAATTCCAGAACCATCTGATCCAGCAGTATTAGCCTTAGAAAGAAAAATGTCTGACTTCGACCAAACCTTCAGAATTTGCCTACGATACATAGGCATCAGTCCAGAGAAATGGGATAAACACTTCATTGCCTTTAAGGCACGACAAGTTCAAGAAAACAAGCACATAATCAGTAAAGATCATGCTGCAATGATGACGTTAGAAGATCAGATAACTGAAGCAATCCGTGCTGAAATGACTAAGAGATACAAGATCAAGTCACGATCTTGATTTTTACTTGTGCCTCTCTCCTTTTAGTTGTAAAATGACTGTACTATGAAATATATATATAAAATGCATTTTACAGCTGAAACATCTCGTTAAAGCTCAAACTAACTCACTAACTTACGCTAACCTTCACTTTAGGTATCTAACGCTTGAACTAAATAAGTATTGCCATCATCAAAAAGGGGGAAACTGTTAGGAATTTCATATTAGATGTTTTGATGATGACAAATAGGACTTCCTGTTAGATCCCGAAAAGTGTAAAAGCTTTCATAGAATGTTATGTATAAGTACCTGAAAGCTTATTTATCTTAGGCTTATAGTATTTATCTTTGTAGAATTCTTTAGACTAAGTATGTGACACTAAATCACTTAGGAAAATTCTGGGTGAGTCTATCAAGTGATGAAGGTAAAGATAAAGCGTCTGAAGCTACAATGGATAAAGATATCTTGAAGCATCCGTCAAACGCTTTAGGGATTATCCCAGTGCTCAAACTACGAATGGATAACTCAGGCCGAATACTCAACATCAAGTGAAATGACGGAATTCTCAGTGAGACCATCAAGACAAGATTGAAGAGTAAGCGTCTGAAATAAAGAAAAGAAAGTCAGGATCAGTCCAAGCGTCTGTCCAATACACGAGAATAACTATTCTCTTCAGCAAGCGTCCAAAAAGGTTAAACCAACACAACCTACAAAGAACGTAACCTGACAAACTCAAACCCAAAACCATCCAAAGACTTAAAAATGCATGAATCAAACGGACGAATTATTTCCAACGGAAATAAGACAAGATGGATTAAAAGTCGGATAAGTGCTATTAAAATATAAGCACTATAACTTATGGGCAAGCCATATCTTTGACCTAGACTGTCAGATTTATGAAACCAAGACCATGCCTAACCAATTAAATATACCCAAAGTTAGAAATGTCTGAACTCAAGAAATGTTTGGGGAAACGAGACTCCAACCGTGTCAAACGGACAAAAACCACCAATACCTTATAAATAGCTCTTTCAACAAACAAGTACACACACAAAAAAAAGGCAAAAAATTACCTACTTTGTTGAAAGAAAAGCTTACTAAAAATCATAGCCAAATATCCATATAAGCTTTTCACAAATATTCCAGAGACAGTCACCCATATCTCAAATCTCTTTTTAAGAAGAACCTATACTACCATTGAGATATCCCCAAGTTGTTTGAACTTTCCAAAAACAAACAAACCCGTGACCAAAACCATCAACACCTTTCATCTGAGTGAGAAAGCTGGTTGACTTGCAAGCAATATTTTTGTGTAAAAGAAGCTTGTTGAAGTTGATCTCTATTGGAGCTGAAATCTGTGTGACCAAGGAGTTCCGAGATCAAGAGTAACTTGCACCATTTCTGAGTGAAAGAAGCAAGGGGATAGAAGATCTTTAGTGGAGCTGAAATCTGTGTGACCAAGGAGTTCCAAGATCATATCCAATCTCCCTCTATCTTGTAGAAGTCTCTGTGTGACTCTTCGATAATCATCATAGTGGAAAAACCTCCCTGATAAAAGGAGAAGAAGGACGTAGCTGGGATTACATCACCCAGTGAACCTTACAAATATCTTGTGTCATTTACCTCTTTAAGCATTCATTGTTTTACTGCTTTACTATTCATACTGCATACATTCTGATAAAGTCTTAAAACAACTAAGCGACTACTTTCGATTAATTAACCGAACGCTAAGCTATAAAATACTTCCGCTGTGCTAACTCTGATTTAGTGATTAAACTCTGCCCTACTTTGGTAAGCGTTGAAATCACCGAGTCTAAGTTAACGTTTCTCAAGCGCCACATCCAGCGCTTAAACTTGTCAAGCGTTCAAATACTTCAAAGTGATACGAATTTTTAAGAAGTCGAAAAAGACTTCAGGGTCTATTCAACCCCCCCCTTCTAGACCCTTTCGTATACCACTTGGGACCAACAGTATGTTAGTGAGAACTTATGTCATAGACACATCAGTGAGACTGATGAGTTCGAACTGTTGGGAATTATACGAATAATACGCAGCGGAAAGTAAATTTAATTCCCAAAGCCCGAATCATCTCTAATCCTCGTGTTTAATTGTGTATAGAAAGATTACCGTTCTCGCGTATGTTGATTTCTGAACGTGATCCTTTTCTCTAACGCCGAATTTGCTAACGTCTCTAATTCGTCACGCCGGAATCAAAAATGAAAAACTCCTCCTTTCTTCCTTGTCAAAGACGGCTAGAGAGAGAGAGAGAGGTGGGAGACTTTTTCTTGGAGAGAAAGTTATGTAAGTTTCCTTGTGTTATTTTTCACCTTGTGATATATTTATATCATTATGAAACAATAACCCTAGCATGCAAGAGCCCTATTTGGGCGTCTATTTGGCCGCCCCTTAGTGGGCTCGGAAGCCTTCGGGCTTTCGTCTTGCTTGCTAATTAATTAATCGGATAATTTATTTATCCAATAAATAAATTGATAATCCAATTAATTCAATTCTTAATTAATTTATAATTCAATTTCTCCAAGAAATTAATTAACTCATTAATTTAATTAATTAATTAAATTATCCAATAATTAATTAATTAATTACGGCATCCAATGCCGTGAATTTCTCTCAAGTCTTTTTCCCATGTTTTTCCTTTTGCACTTCCTTTAAGCGCGACTCTTTAGGTTCGTCTCAAAAGGCAATTGGGAGGAATCTAAAGGGGTGTGAGTGACACCTAGCCAGTCTCGTGGCTCACACCGTAACCCAATTGAGAACGAATGAATAAGATCATTCCAAACCTTTACGCCGTGAATACCGTACGTGTATAAACCTTTTATTCTTATATCCCAGTTAAGTAAGAGTCATGGTTTAAAGTCAAACTCATATAACTTGACCATATGCCTAAGCTCATAATAAGTCGAGGTATTTAAATGCTTTGGCCAAAGACTTTCATCCTCACTTATTCATGATCGCATAAGATATTTTACTCATTCACTTATGAGAGAATAAATTCCATATTGCAAATCAGTTAACAATGCTACTTGCTCATCAAGTCGCACTTCGAGGTCGATTCCACCAACAGGGAATTTGAATCTAACTACTCTAATGACAGACTTGATGTCACAAGTACATCTTCAACTCGATTTCTCAGGTCAGAGGTTCACACGTACCTATCACTACTTATCAGTTTCATCATTGACTGTCAATGAGTGAATACCTATGTGATGAACTGATGTGAGCTGTGTTCGAACATATCAGTCCAACTGACATGTCTATGATATAAGTTCCCACTACCATTTCCATAGTGTACGACTGACACTTTCTCTGTCGAAACTTACATCATACAAATCTTTATTCACTATTGATGCCCAATCAATATTTCTTAGACTTGCGAACCCTTTTAGATGTCAAGAGTCAAACCATTCTAGTGCCTTTCCTCCTATCCCATAGGAGGTAGAAGGTTCGCCTTGTCATCAAGGACTTTACATTGTTTATTCACACCTTATAAATGCCTATAAGAAAACAACAATCAACTGCCTTATATTAATAGAAAAACCATAGTTTAGTTACAATGTTTATGCCCTATAAATCTATCCTCTTTATGGCATTCGAGGGCATATACTCTAACACAAACATGGCTCGCATTAGTTATGTCCCATGGGTTTTCACTCAATGACAGTCAATCACAAAACTAATATGGACATCAATGGATTTTTAGCTTTTGGCTAACTCTGACGGAGGATGCGGCTAACTTTGTGAAGCGTAAATAATGTCAAAGGCATGCTGGTCTCATTCATCAACCTGCGGAGGCGATTCCATGAGTGTTCCATGTCCTTTCGCAAGATGGGGTATGGACATCGTGGGCTCCTTTCCTGTAGCAAAAGCACAAAAGAAGTTCTTATTAGCGCTAGTCGACTACTTCAGCAAGTGGGTGGAGGCCGAAGCCTTGGCTCAAATTACGGAGGCAGAGGTCATTCATTTCTTGTGAAAGAACGTCGTATGCCGATTTGGCATACCTATGGAGATCGTGGCTGACAACAGAAGGCAATTCAGTGGAGTCAAGCTAAGGAAATGGTGCGAGGAATTAGGGATCCTGCAACGCTTCAGTGGGATAGCTCATCCTCAAACTAATGGCTCGGTAGAGGTTACTGATAGAATAATAGTGCAAGGCCTCAAAACCAGGTATGTCTACAAACTTGTATTATGAAAATTTGTATATCATCATATGGTATTCTTTAAAAATGTTTTTCTGTTAAAAGTATATATTACTAATGTATTCATGGGAACTACCCAAACCACGATCTTATAGATTGGAGGGAGCGGGTAGGTTGAAGAATTGTAACTAGTGTTGTGGTCATGTCAGTCTACTCCTAAGTCTACAGGAGAAAGTCCCTTCCACTTGGTGTATGGAGATGAGGCTGTCATACCTTCAGAAATCAGGGTACAATCCCATCGAGTCGGATATTTCGAGCACGAGCATAATGAAGAAAGGTTAAGGGAAGAGCTGGACCTAATTGATGAAGTCAGAGACAAGGCATACCTGAAGATTGAACAATACAAGCAACAGATCATGAAAGCTCAAGGAACAGAGATGAAGGCTTGATCCATCTAGGTGGGGGATCTGGTATTGAAGAGAGTAGATGCGGTATGTACGGTAAAGAAATTAGATGCCAACTGGGAAGTGTTAGGTTAATGTCCTCAAATGCCACTAGAGGATTAGTAAATGATAGGACATTAGCAAATTGTAATTGTTTTTAATCAATCAATAAAAAGGCATTTTAGTTGTTTACTTTTATATTGGCATTTATATATAGTAATCATCTATAAGTCCATGAACACAAGAGTTAACTCTCTAAGGCACTAGAGGAGTTTGATACTTGTGTACTAAAATAGTCTGCAAGCCAAAGATTTTCAATTGAGCATTGGAAATCATGAAGACTTGTATGATATGAGTTTTGACGAGAAAGGTGTCCGTCAATCACTAGGAAGTAGTGAAGAATCATAGATGCACTGATGGAGATAGTGGCACTCAGACTTGACTTGTATCGATTCTGTCACATGGGGTTTCACTCTTTGACAGTCAATGACAGAATTGATTAATTGTAATAGGTGTGTCTAAACTTTAGACTTGAGGAATTGAGTTGAAGATATACTTGTGACATTAGGTTCGTCATTAGAGTAGTTAGGCCCAATTCACCCGTTGGTGGGGTCAACCTCGAACTGCAACCTAATGGGCAAGTAGTAATCTTAACTGGTATCCAAGATATGATTCGTTCCCTCGTAAGTGAACGAGGAATTATCCTATGCATTTATAAGTAAGTTAGATCTTATAGTCTTTGGTCAAAGCATTCACTGATCTGAACTTATTATAAATATAGCATAGTATCAAGTTAGTGAGTTTGACTAAAAACCATGACTCTCACTTGACCGGGATAAGGAAATGAAGAGTTTGTATTCACACGGTATTTACAAATGGAAAGGTAAAAGTGATCTAATCATTTCATCTCATTTGGGTTAAAATATGGACCACTTGACTGGCTACGTGGGACCCATATTCAAAGGATCCTCCCATTGCCAAATATAGATGAACCTAAAGAGTCACGCTTAAAAAGAAAAAATTGATGGGAAAATGCAATATTTGCTGTGGTAATATTTTAAGTGTTGGATACTTAAAATTAAATAAATAGAATTATTTATTTGAGGAAATAAGTTAATTCATTTATGATTTAATTAATATAATATTTCTCGAAGAAATAAAATTAATTAAATGAGTTATCGATTATTTAATTAGATTAATTAATTGAATTAATTAAATATTAGATTACACTAAGCTCAAATTGATGCACCAAGTGGCACGCCGAGCCCTATAAGGGGCGGCTATTAGGCGTGTTGCATGGGCTTAATTTGAGCTCAAGGTAATAACTTAAGTGATATAAATATCACATTAGTTATAAGCCTAGGTCATAAGTCACATTACACAACACCACAAGAAATAGAAGTCCTCTCCCTTCTTCTCTCTCTAGCCGTCGACTTCAAGTAAGAAAAGGAGGAAGATTATTTTATTAACTATTTTTCGGCGAGACAATTTAGAGGTAGAATAGTTGGATTGCTTGGATCATCATAGTTTCAGCCGGAGCAAATTCGCGAACAAGTTGAAGAATTCAAGATCGTAGGAATTATCAACCACTTCACTACAACAGTTAAAGTTTATTTTACCCTATCATACATACGTGTGATTAAGCCCTGGGATTGATCCTGTTATGGGAAAATCAGAAAAATTATAAATTTTGTTTTCAGCTGCGTTTAGTGATTTTTCCCCAACAGTGGTATCAGAGCCAAATCATGGGGTTCGGCGTATGCAAATATATGTAATTATGTGATATTTATGCATGATTTATGTTTTTGTGGATGCATGATTAGATATGTGGATTTTGCGTTATTTGTGTTCTTGAGGAATTATTTATTTTGGTTCGTTAGAAATTAATGAAAATTGGATTTGATGTAATTTTGACGTGATAAAAATAGAAAATTGGAAATTACAGCTTCGACCTGTTGCTGTGACGGCGACCGACGTTAGGCTGATGTTCACCCATGATTGCTGGGCAGCCGAGGGTGAGGGCTCGTATTAGCGTGTAATTGGGCTTGAACGGCGAGCCCACCCGTGTGTTTTTTAGAAACACGGGTTTGCAATTGGACCCGGGTCAATCCATGAGTGACCCGGGTCATTTATTAAATAATATATATTATTTAAATTTGATTATAATTGGATTTTAATGCAAAAATGAATAATATTAATTATTTGATAAAAGTATTTTTATTTTCATCAAATCTAATGTTAATTAAAGTTGCTATTGGGAAATTAATTTAATGAACTTAGAAGTTAATTTTTTATTAAAATTGGATTTTATTAGAAAATTAATTGGAGTTCACTAAAATTAAATTTTCAAATAGAATTAAATAAATTAGTTTCCTCAAGAATATGAAAACATGATTAAATTTGGAATTTAATTAGAAATTAGCATATATGATTTTCGTGTGTTATATGTATAATATCATGTTTGACATGTTATGTGATGGGAGACATGATTCATGGACTTAGGCTCCTTTTTTATTTTTTAAATTGTATTTCTTTTTGATGGAATGTAATGATCTTTTTGAGCCTAATTTTATTTTCTTTCTAGATAAATTTTGTATAGGTGAAAATATATTGAATTTAATAGATAGAAATAGAATAGGCCCAAAGGAGAAATTCTAGTCGAGCCGAGGAGATTCAAGAAGGAGCTTTGGAAGATTTAGCATAGTTTTTTTTTATTTTATGATTGAAACATTGGCTTGTTTCAATCTAGAAAATATAGTCCATGAATCATGTGTTGTTAGCTCTCTAGGATTGCTATTTATTTATTTTAATCCATGTTTGTATGCATGATAAATTAAAATGATATTTGATATATAATGTCCCTAAGCAATGGGGGTTATATATTGAAATATATTTTATATTTTTCCTAAGTGCTGAAATGTCGCTGGTCGAAAACAAATTTCACCCCAAATACTAGCAAAAGGTTGCAAGGTGAAATTCAATTGTTAGACTAATAGATAGTCAGTGGGTTGAACTTAAATTATTGATAAATTAATAAGATCGTTAAAAGGTTGAGATTTGATGAATAATGGACAAAGGGATTGAATCATCCATCTGATAGGTTGATGTTGGACATCACTTTAATAGATTGATTAGGCCAAATACCAGCAAAAGGGTGCAACTATTAATCTAGTTAAAGAACTCAATCATCACTACGAAGCCTTTCAACGATGACTTAACTGGTCCTAACTATGTGGACTGGCTCCGAAACTTGAGGATAGTCCTCAATATGGTGTCATTGGGGTATGTATTGAATGCTGATATCTTAGCTGCACCGCAAAGACACGTGCTAATGAGCAGGAAGTTGCGGTTCACGAGAAGTGGATCAAAGACAACGTCCGGGTTCATGGGTACATGCGGGCTCAATGACGAATGAGTTATAGAGGTCTCATGACAAAATGACCTCGGCGAGGGCTATTTTGGCATACCTGGTGGAGCTCTATGATGAGCACAGTCGCACTGCTCGGTATGAGATATCAAAAGAGCTCTTTGGAGCCAAGATGAAGGAAGGAGAAAAAGTTGGGGACCATGTTTTAAAATTGATTTAAAAAATTGAGAGGTTAGAGGCCCTCGACTTCAACATGGACCCATAACTACAAACTGACCTTATCCTGCAGTCACTTCCAGACTCTTTTTCCCAATTTGTGGTGAACTTCAACTGTAACGAGATAGAAGGCAATTTAGCTGGGTTGATGAACAAGCTAAATACTGCACAATCTCACATGAAGCCAGAGGGAAAAAAGGTGGCCTTGGTCATCACTTCTAATCCTAAAAACAAGAAGAAGAAGAAGAAGATTAAGAAAGCTACTAGCGCTACGGGTCCACAGGCTAAGATAGACAAAGGAAAGGGAAAAGCTAATAAAGTGATGAAGAGTAAAGGACCAAAGGAAACGAATAGGTGCTTTCACTGTGGTGAGCTAGGCCACTGGAGGAGGGAGTGTCCAAACTTTGGCAAAGGTGCACCAGGTATGGAACTTTTTGTTTAAGAAACTAATTGTTCTATAACTGTATTTTCCACTTCATGGATACTTGATTCTGGAGCTAGTGCTCACTTTTGTGTAATGAATCAGGATCTGTAGCGAAGTAGGAAGCTGGAGCATGGAGAGGTGCTGATCAGTGTTGGCAGCGAGCAGAGTGTTGCGGCTTCTCGCATTGGATCAACTTCTTTATGTTTATCATCTGGACATGTTTTAAATAATAGAGGCCATTGACTAAAGTAGCAGTTCCAACAATATTATTACCATGTTTTAAAATTGATTTCAAAAATTGAGAGGTCAGAGGCCCTCGATTTCAACATGGACCTACAACTACAAACTGACCTTATCTTGCAATCACTTACAAACTCCTTTTCCCAATTTCTGGTGAACTTCAACTGTAATGAGATAGAATGCAATTTAGTTGGGTTGATGAACAAGCTAAATACTGCACAATCTAAAATGAAGCCAAAGGGAAAAGAGGAAAAGAGACGGCCTTGGTCATCACTTCTAAGCTTAAAAACAAGAAGAAGAAGAAGAAGAAGAAGAAGAAGAAGAAGAAGACTAAGAAAGCTTCTAGTGCTACGGGTCCACAGGTTAAGATAGACAAAGGAAAGCGAAAAGCTTATAAAGTGGTGAAGAGCAAAGGACTAATGAAAATGGATAGGTGCCTTCACTGCGGTGAGATAGGTCACTAGAGGAGGGAGTGTCCAAACTTTGGCAAAGGTGCACCAGGTATGGAACTTTTTGTTTTAGAAATCAATTGTTTTGTAACTGTATTTTCCACTTCGTGAATACTTGATTCTGGAGCTAGTGCTCACGTTTGTGTAATGAATCAGGATCTTCAGCGAAGTAGGAAGCTGAAGCACGGAGAGATGCTGATCAGTGTTGGCAGTGGGCAGAGTGTCGCGACTTCTCGCATTGGATCAACTTCTCTATGTTTATCATTTAGACTTGTTTTAATTTTAGAAGATGTTTTGGTTTAGCCCAACGGGCTTAAGAACATTATTTCAATTCCTATGTTGGGTAGGAATAACTATGTTTTTAATTTCATTGACAGTACTTGCAGCATTTTATTTCATAATAATACTTTAGTCAATAGCCTCTATTATTTAAACTTGCAAAATGAGTGTGTTGTAAATGTTATCTCAAAAAAGCGTGGTAGGCAAAGTACTAAACTAAGCCTAAAGTGGCATCTAAGACTAGGCCATGTTGGCGAGTGAAAGATACATAAAGTTGGATCCCTATCCGACTTGTGAATCTTGCTCAAAGGCAAAATGGCTAGATCATCCTTCACCGGGACTTTTGAAGGAGCGACCGAAGTATTAGGACTTGTGCACACCGACGTTTGCGGACCATTTGGAGAAATGGTTCGTGGAGGTTTCCACTATTTCATTACTTTCACTGATGACCATTCAAGGTATGGTCTTGTGTATCTAATGAAATGTAAGTCTGAATTATTTGATAAGTTCAAAGAATTTAAGGCTTTGGTGGAAAAACAAACTGGTCATCATATAATAGCACTACGATTGGATCATGGAGGTGAATAAAGAACTGACAAATTTGATCAGTTCCTAAAGGAACATGGGATAATATTGCAACTCACACCACCAGCAACTCCACAACTAAATGGAGTAGCAGAGTGTAGGAATCGAACACTATTGGATATGGTTCGATCTATGCTTAACTACATTGATTTACCCATCTCTTTGTGGGGTCATGCACTCCTTACAGCTGTTCATATCTTCAATAGATGTCCTTCCAAGTCCGTTCCTAAGATCCCATATGAGATATGGAGAAATAGCAAACCAAACCTTAAGTATATTAGGGTTTGGGGATGCCCTGCCTACTTCAAGAAGACAAAGGCAAAGAAATTGGAAGCAAGGTCCCTTAAAGGATGTTTTGTTGGTTTTCCCGAGGATTTCATGGGATAGCTTTTCTACATGTAAGATGATCAAAGGATCATTGTTGCACTACAAGCGCACTTTCTACAAGATGAAATTGTTCAAGAAGGTGGTGGAGGTAAAAAGATTGTTCTTAATGAACAAGATGAAACACCTAGGGAGACGATTGTTCAGGAAACACACACTGAACCTGATGAAACACGACCAACATTGAGAATATCTAGTAGAGTACCACATCAACCTGATTGGTACTACGTGTATCTGCTACAAGAGGAACCGGGTGTCCACACTATAGCAGTGGGAGTTCAAGGGGAGACCTTTCTACTTATGATCAAGCAATGATGGACATCGACTCTGCAAAGTGGCAAGAAGCTATGCAGGCAGAGAACACTCGATGCATTCCAACCAAGTCTGGACTCTAGTAGATCATCCTGATAGCATTGCACCTATAGGGTGCAAGTGGATCTACAAGAGGAAGATAGGCTCGGATGGAAACGTTGACACATACAAGGCAAGACTTGTAGCAAAAAGTTATAGTCAAAAGGAAGGACTTGACTACCAAGAGACCTTTTCACCTATGGTAATGATCAAGTCTATCCGAATTCTGCTTGCAATAGTTACACACTTGGACTATGAGATATAGCAGATGGATGTAAAGATGGCTTTCCTAAATGGATTCCTCGAGGAGGATATCTATATGGAACAGCCTAAAGGCTTTGCATCTGGGTCTAATATCCATAAGGATTGCAAACTTAAGAGATCCAATTATGGACTTAAGCAAGCCTCTAGGAGTTTAAATCTACGTTTTCACGAAGCTGTCAAAGGATTTGACTTTGTCAAAAATGAAGATGAACCATGTGTTTACAAGAAGGTTAGGGGGAGTAAAATCACTTTCCTTATCTTATATGCGGATGACATTCTACTCATAGGAAATGATGTAGGAATGCACACATTAGTCAAAAGGTGTCTTTCAAATACATTCTCCATGAAAGATTTGGGAGAAGCGACCTATATTCTACGGATTCGTATCTATAGTGATAGAACAACTAGGATGATAGGACTTTTCCAAGCCATTTACTTAGAGAAGGTCTTAAAGATATTTAGGATGGAAGACTCTAAGAAAGGTTTCTTTCCCATGAGACACGGGGTGCACCTTTCAAAGTCCATGTCTCCTCAAAGTGAGGAAGATAGGAAAGAAATGAGTACGGTGCCTTATTCATCTGCAGTGGGAAGTCTGATGTACGCCATGTTATGCACATGGACAGACATAGCCTACGCGGTAAGCGTGGTAAGTCATTTTCAGGCCAACCCGGGAAGAGAACATTGGACTGCTATAAAAAATATCCTCAAGTATCTGAAGAGAACTAAGTATATGGTCCTAACATATGGACATGGAGATTTGAAGGTGGATGGATATACTGACTTAGATTTTCAATCTAATGTAGATGATCGCAAATCAACTTCAGCGTTTATATTCCCACTCAATGGTAGAGCGGTGACTTGGAAAAGTTCCAAGCAAAACATAACTGCTGATTCCACCACTGAGGCAGAATACATAGCAGCTTCAGAGGCTGCTAAAGAGGGTGTTTGGATTAGGAATTTTCTTGAAGAACTTCAAGTGGTCCTTGGTGTAGAGCTGCGATTGCCACTTTATTGTGACAATAATGGGGCTATTGCATAAGCAAAGGAACCAAGGTCTCACAACAAATCTAAACACATAGAGAGGAGATATCACATAATAAGGGAAATAGTTGGAAGAGGTGAGATAGTTGTTCAGAGAGTAAAGTCAGCTGACAACGTCGCTGACCCATTGACCAAGCCTTTGACACAGGCAGTGCTGGATCGACATCTTAAGAAGATGGGTATTAGATACCATAGTGATTGGCATTGAGTCCAAGTGGGAGATTGTTAGGTTAATGTCCTCAAATGCCACTAGAGGATTAGTAAATGATAGGACATTATCAAATTGTAATTGTTTTCAATCAACTAATAAAAAGCATTATAGTTGTTTACTTTTATATTGGCATTTATATATAGTAATCGTCTATAAGTCCATGAACACAAGAGTTAACTCTCTAAAGCACTAGAGGAGTTTGATACTTGTGTACTAAAATAGTCTGCAAGCCAAAGATTTTCAATTGGGCATTGAAAATTATGAAGACTTGTACGATATGAGTTTTGACGAGAAAGGTGTTCGTCAATCACTAGGAAGTAGTGAATAACTCATATCATAGGTGCACTGATGGAGATAGTGGCACTCAGACTTGACTCGCATCGATTCTGTCACATGGGTTTTTCACTCTTTAAAAGTCAATGACAGAATTGATTAATTATAATAGGTGTGTTTGAGCTTTAGACTTGAGGAATCGAGTTAAAGATATACTTGTGACATTAGGTTCGTCATTAGAGTAGTTATGCCTAATTCACCCGTTGGTGGGGTTAACCTCGAACTGCAACCTAATAGGCAAGTAGTAATCTTAACTGGTATCCAAGATACGATTCGTTCCCTCGTAAGTGAACGAGGAATTATCCTATGCGTTTATAAGTAAGTTAGATCTTAAAGTCTTTGGTCAAAGCATTCACTGATCTGAACTTATTATAAATATAGCATAGTGTCAAGTTACTGAGTTTGACTAAAAACTATGACTCTTTCTTGACCGGTATAAGGAAACGAAGAGTTTGTATTCTCACGGTATTTACAATTGGAAAGATAAAAATGATCTAATCATTTCACCTTATTTAGGTTAAAATATGGACCACTTGACTGGCTAGGTGGGACCTATATTCAATGGAATCCTTCCATTGCCAAATATAGATGAACCTAAAGAGTCACGCTTAAAAAGGAAAAATTGATGGAAAAATAGAATATTTCTTGTGGTAATATTTTAAGTGTTGGACACTTAAAATTAAATAAATGGAATTATTTATTTGAGGAAATAAGTTAATTCATTTATGATTTAATTAATATAATATTTCTCGGAGAAATTAAATTAATTAAATGAGTTATCTATTATTTAATTAGATTAATTAATTGGATTGAATTAATTAATTAAATATTAGATTATACTAAGCTCAAATTGATGCACCAAGTGGCACACCGAGCCCTATAAGGGGCGGCTATTAGGCGTGTTGCATGGGTTTAATTTGAGCCCAAAGTAATAACTTAAGTGATATAAATATCACATTAGTTATAAGCTTAGGTCATAAGTCACATTACAGAACACCACAAGAAATAGAATTCCTCTCCCTTCTTCGTTCTCTAGCCATCGACTTCAAGTAAGAAAAGGAGGATGATTTTTTCAACAACTATTTTCCAGCGAGACAACTTAGAGGTAGAACAATTGGACTGCTTGGATCATCATAGTTTCAGCCAGGGCAATTTTGCGAACAAGTTGAAGAATTCAAGATCATAGGAATTATCAACCACTTCGCTACAACAGGTAAAGTTTATTTTACCCTATCATACATTCGTGTGATTAAACCCTGGGATTGATCCTGTTATGGGAAAATCCAAAAAATTTTAAATTCCATTTTTCGTTGCGTTTGGTGATTTTCCCCAACAGGAAGGGCCGTGTAAAGTAGTCAAGATGTTAGCTGGAGGAGCCTACGAGCTAAAAGACGGAGAAGGTTTACAGCTCCCTCGTCCATGGAATATACAAAACTTAAAAAATTTCCATATATAATTGATTGGAGTATACTTTATTTATTACTATTTGAAAAACTTACCTGTTGCTAATGATTTTTTGGAAGTTATGATTGCTATGTTTTCCAGGTAAAGCTTAGAGATTGTAAAGCCTTCTTTGCAAGGTCATATGCAAAGCTCCTATGTTCTAGTAAGAGTTTATTTTATGAAGTATTTGAGATTGAGATATGTATGTCTATGTATATGAAATAAATATTGAATTGTGGAGTAAAGGGGAGTTGGTGAGCGAAGGTAGTTGGAGGTTAGGACTATACCATCTGGATGGGTAGCCCAGATCCGTGTAGGCAGGGGTCATTTGTCTATAGATCAAACTGCCACAGGCCAGGAAGAAACAAGGAGGGGTGGGTCCTCGAGATAATTTATGAACCTATCCTACAGAAGACAGGGGTTTGGAGCGATAACGAGAAATTGTCAGCAATAAGGATGGAGGTGAGATAAGGAAGGAAATATAGAGAAACGTGGGACATAAGGAAGGATGCCGACGGTATGGGCTGGCTACCCTAGCCCGTCTAGGAAAATTTTGGTACGGAGAGAGAAAAAGGGGAAATAAGGCAGGAGGTAAATGCAAGTCTCCACGATTGTACGCTCCTTACGATGGGTGTTCGATCCCGTTTGTAAGTATCCAACATTTCACAGTGGTAGTACAAGTCTCCACGATTGTACGCTCCTAAGAAAGGTTTTTGATCCTGATGCAAGTCCCTACTATTGCATAAGAGAGAATGGATGTTTAATTTCAAGTGCAAGTCCCCATGATTGTACGTGTCAAATAATTACTAAGAATTGACGGAGGTTGAGAAGCAAGTCTCCAGGATTGCAGAAGATGGACTAGCTAATCCAGCTGTAGCTATAGCTCAATTTAGGTCTGGTGGTACCACCTAAAAACTAATAAGTTCTGTTTGATTTTTTTGTGAGAAATGTTGTATGATGGACCCCCCGGACTTTCTGAGGAAATGTTTAAAAGGATAAAAGAGAGGTATGGTCACTGTGTAACATGATAATTTTATGGTTATGGTATTCTTAATTTGATTCACTATTTATCCTACTGAATTTGCTTTGTAATGAAATAATGCTAAGGCTAACCTACTCCTCTGAGGAGATTGGGCAAAATTCACTTGTTGGTTTTTCTTTTTAAAGCATGACAGGTATACCATGTGCAAGATGGGAAACACATCTCAATAATGTAAGTAAATATGTTTAGCATATAAAACAAAAAGTACATGCAAAAGTATCAAATTACAGGTAACAAATAAGGATATAAAAGTTCAACACATCCATAAGCATAAAACTCCATCACCAGGACAAAAGAAGTTCAATACCCCAAACCTGGGCAGATTTAGCAAAACAAAGGTAAAAAAGTAAATTTGTCCAAGGGCTACATATCCCATCAAAAATAGCAGAAAAGTAAATCGTTTCAATACTTGGGTTACATATGCCCATCACAAAAGGAACCAAGTTTTGGAAAAGTATCAATTTTTCAAAGCTAATCTGTAGCCTCGGCCATAGCAGGAGCAACAACATTGGCACCACCTGAAGCGTCTTCACCACGGGCCAACAGGTCAGGTAAAACAGGAGCTGGTTGATCTGCGGCAGAGAGGGTAGATGGACCTACAAGAATTGGATCTGGAGGGGTCATAGCAGGAAGAAGGGCAGCATCACAATCTAGAAAAGCATCGGATACATCTGCGGGAGGATAGCCCTTCACCTTGAACGGTGCAGTGCATCCATCAAACCCCTTGGTGAAGAAATCAAAATTCTTATCATCACAGAGACACTCGAACCACTAAGATGCAAGAAAATCATCCTTGAATTTTGCAAGTAAAGCTTCTCCCTCAATAGAGATGGGCAAATTGTCAATCTAGGTCTAGCGCTCTTGAGCTAGAGCCTCTTCCAGGATAGTCGCTTACTTGGCCTCTGCATCAGAAAGACTTATCTCCAGGTCTACCTTCGCCGCAAGCAAGTCCACGAAGACCTTATGAAGGGTCTTGAGTTCCTAATCCTTGTTAAATCCATAATCCTACGCCTTTCGGTGCTGCTCTTAAGATCGAGTCAATTTCTTCTGCAGCTCTTCCACCTCAGTAACCTTGTAGAAATCCAGCATGACCTGACCAGCCAATGGCATGCACTACATCACGATGAAAAAAATAACAAATTAAAACTAGTCTAACCTAAAAAAAGATAATTAATTTGCACCAAGAAGAAATGGTTACCTTAGGAATCATAAGTATTGCAGCTTCTACTCTTTTGCGGGAAGACATGACCTCCAGGTGGTAGAGATCTGAGGAGTTGGGCAACCTTTGAAGGATCCTTCATGATTGAGAGCTCATTACTCTTTAAAGCAGAGGCTGGGGGATCAGAAGCCTTAGACCGGGTGGGCGAGGCAGGAGGATCAGAGGTCTTGATAGGCAAGTGAGGGATCATCTCCCTAATAACAATGCCAAAGCAGCTGTGCTTTGAGGGGCGGGCACTAGAAAAAGTCTCCGAGGTCATGGGTCTCTTGCTAAGAGCTCTTTCAGGACTCGGACGCGACCAGGAGGAATCTCCCTGACCTGAGGGAGGTAAAGACAGTGCAGAAGGAGTGACTGTTGTAGGGGGGACCTCTTGTGGCTGCATCTCCGTTTGCAAGGCTGGCTCCACAGATGGGGGGCGTTGCTTCCTGTGGCTGATGACCTCCTTACCTAGTGCCAAATCCATAAGTTTCTAGGCAAAGAATCCAAACAAGAGAAGGAATCAATACAAGGAAAAAGCAATTCAAACAAAGCACGATATACAAATATAACCAAGTCAAAATTCTACCTAAGGTAACACCTTTCATATCTGCCCCCACAGGGTTGAAACCAATGTTGTACAAAAAATGACTATCAACTAGTTTGCCCACATAACGTGTGGTGAAATTCAAATGTACCACAACCCGATGATGATACTCGGACAACTGACGAGGAGGTTAAGGATGAGCACCATCCAACTTTTCCAGAAATGTATGACGAAAGTTCCACACTTCATTTGGGGGAGAGGCGAAAAAAAGAAGTTATCTTTCCATCTTTTATCAGTAGGATATGCAGCAAAGAAAATGGCAAGACCTTGGGAGGTGAGGTAGAATACCCCAATGTCTGTAGCACTGGAGCGAGGGTGTAAAGGAGAATAGAAGAAATCAGTTGTAGGCTAAATACCGTGGTGTTGAAGGAGGACGGTAAAACCAGCCATCATCCGGATAGCAGTAGATGCGAATTGATTTAGAGGAATCTTAAGCCTATTGGTAATGGAGATAAAGAACGAAAGAATGGGAAATCTCAAGCCTGCTCGCAAAAGAGCAACATGAAAGCAAGTATACCCCTGCGGGGGATGACGGGTTGTGTCCTATGCAGAGGGCACTATTATCATTGTTGGGGAAAAATAACCAAACGCAGCAGAAACAGAATTTTAAAATTTATTTGAATTTCCCCATCACAGGATCAATCCCGGGGTTTTATCAGACATATGCATGATAGAGTAAACAATACTTTATCCATTGTAGCGAAGGGGTGGGAGAATCTCACAAATTTGAATTCTTCAATTTCTTCGCGAATAACTCCGGCTAAAACCTTGATAATCCGAGCAGTCCAAAAGTGCTGCCTCTAAATTGTCTCGCCAGAAAAAACTTGATTAGAAAGAATTTCCTCCTAGCTTGGCTTGACGAGCGACGGTTAGGGCTAGGGAGAGAGAGGAATTTTTTATCTTGTGGCTCAAGTGTTAATTGTAACTTACGACCTAGGTATTAACTAATGTGATATATTTATATCACTTAAGTTAATACCTTGGGCTTAAACTAGACCATTATGGATGCCTATTGGCCATCCTTTATGGTCTTAGTGTGCCTCTTGGTACACCAATTTGAGCTCAGTCCAATCCATCATTTAATTAATTAATTAATCTAATTAAATAATAGATAGGATATTTAATTAATTTTATTTCTCCAAGAAATAACACATTAATTAAATTATAAATGAACCAACTTATTTCTTCAAATAATTAATTCCATTTAATTAATTTTAAGTATCCAATACTTAAATTATTACCATAAGAAGTATTCCATATTTTCTATCGATTTTCCCTTTTTAAGCGCGACTTTTTAGGTTCATCTATATTTGGCAATGGAAGGATTCCTTTGAATATGGGTCTCACCTAGTCAGTCAAGTGGTCCATATTGTAACTCAAATAAGATAAAATGATTAGATCATTTTTACCTTTCCTATTGTAAATACCGTGTGAATATAAACTCTTCGTTTCCTTATCCCGGTCAAGTGAGAGTCATGGATTTTGGTCAAACTCACTAACTTGACACTGTGCTATATTTATAATAAATCCAAATCAGTTAATGCTTTGGCCAAAGACTTTAAGATCTAACTTATTGTTGGGATTGGTGTACAACCCCTAGGGATACCGGCACAGTGGAATACATATAATTAAAAATTAAAGCGGAATCCCTAAAATTAGGGTTAGGTCGACATGGTACCATTACCTATTGTAGACCTTAAAGCAGCATCGTCTTTTTAAGCTACTCCTTGCTATAGTCTTTGAACTGATTTGCCCTAGCGCCCCAAGCGTTGCGCCTCTGAGATGTATCCACACCCTAGCTCGTACCCTCAATTATTTCCACAAATGCTAGCAAGAAGAATATCGAATCTTGGCTTTTTAGGAAAAAACGTCTGGAATTATTTAAGTGTCCTTCGCACTCAACACATGAGTTTGAAGAATTAATGTGAAAGAAAATATTGGGAGAGAATAATAGAAATTTTGTTTCTTTGAAAACTTATTTTCTCATGTAATTTTCAAAACCAAAAACCATTAATTTTCATTCACTTGCATTAGGTTAAAAAAGAGGTGGAATACACACATATATATAGAGTCCACCTAGGGTTAAAACCCTAGGTATGTACATGCCTACTTCTCTCCTAAAAAATAGGGAGTAGGAGTGTACATATATTTATATATATATATATGTATATTTCCTTTTCTTTTTCTCTCTCTCCTTGTTTAGTTGGACTCCTTCCAACTAACTAGATATTACCATATCTAATAATATCCTAATATATATCTAATACAATCCTTCTATATCCAATTAATTAGTTACTTTAATTAAATAAGGATTCTACTTAATATATTTATAGGACATTAATTAATATATATATATTTTACAAACTTGGTAAGCAAGCTAAATCTTTCCACCAAATCCACATACACAATACACATGCCACACTTGCACTTTGTGTATATATATATTATTTTATTTTCTTTCCTCAAATTAAGTAATTAGTCCTTCCCAATTTAATATTCTAATATTAAATTATAGGACCATTAATTAACTAGTTAAATTAATTCCTTTTCTTTTGATTAATTAAATCCAATTAATTAATCCTACTATTAATTCTCAAAGAATTCAATAGCCAATAGGTACTATACTAAGTTATGTATGTGACCCCTCAGGCTCGTTGTCAAGCTAGCAACAAGTCCCCACAGGCTAGATTAATTATTCTAAATAATTAACTAGACCTTAAATTAATTTCACCAAATTAATCCAAGGCGCCTGTTGGTCATGGTTCGATGTTTAGCAATGTTGCCACGACTACCTAGATGTCAATGATGAAAAGCAAAAATCTATCCGAGGTACGATCGTCGTATGAGTAGAATCCCTTCATTATTTTCCCGTCCATGGTCTAGGGTATGGTGGCGATCGAACCCCAATAACCTTTGAAAGTTATGACTGTGTTGTGACATTTAATGATCCAGTCTTCCAATCCGGTGTTGGGAAAAATTGCATAAAATCAGAAAAAATGCAGTGGAAGAATATGTTTAAATCCCAGTGGCTCATCTCTATTTCTCGTATTTAAATTGGACGCCCACTTTGTGGCCTTTTTAGCCATTGGGCTTTAGCCCTATTATGCTTATTTAATTAATTAAATAATTAATATTATTTATCCAATAAATAAGTTAATTAAATAATCAATTAAATCCATGTTAAAATTATAATTAAATTCCTCTAAAGAATTAATTAATTCATTAACTTAATTAATTAATAAAATCATCTAATGATTAATTAATTAATCTCGATATCCAATACTGTAAATTCTCTCAAGTCTTCTCCATGATTTTCCTTTTGCACTTCCTTTAAGCGCGACTCTTTAGGTTCGTCTCAAAAGGCAATTAGGAGGAAACCAAAAGCATGTGAGTAAAACCTAGCCAGTCACATGGCTCACATCGTATCCCAGTTGAGAACGAATGAATAGGATCATTCCAAACCATATACGCTGTGAATACCGTATGAGTATAAACCTTTTATTCTTATATCCTGGTCAAGTGAGAGTCATGGTTTTAGTCAAACTCACATGACTTGACCATATGCTTAGCTCATAATGAGTCGAGATCATTTTATGCTTTGGTCAAAGACTTTTAACCTCACTTATTCATGACTGCATAGGATATTTAGCTCATTCACTTATGAGAGAATAAATCCCATTTTTCTAATCAGTTAACAATGCTACTTGCCCATCAAGTCGCACTTCGAGGTCGATCCCACCAAAGGGTGATTTGGATCTAACTACTCTAATGACAGACTTGATGTCACAAGTACATCTTCAACTCGATTCCTCAGGTCTAAGGTTCACGCGTACTTAACACATCTTATCAATTTCATCATTGATTGTCAGTGAGTGAATACCCATGTGATGAAACCGATGCAAGCTGTGTTCGAACCTATTAGTCCAACTAATATGTCCATGACATAAGTTCCCACTATCATTCCCATAGTGTTCGACTGGCACTTTCTCTGTCAAAACTTATATCATGCAAGTCCTTGTTCTGTATTGATGTCCAGTCAAATACATTCTTAGACTTGCGAACCCTATTTAGAGAATAAGGATCAAAACCCTTCTAATGCCATTCTTCCTATCCCATAGGAAGTAGAAGGTTTGCCTTCATTCTCAAGGACTTTATGTTGTTTATTTAACATCTTACAAATGCCTATAAGAAAATAACAAGTTAACGCCTTATAAATAAAAGGATATTGTTTAGTTACAAGTCGATGCCCTATAAATCTATCCTCTTTATGGCATTTGAGGGCATACACTCTAACATCCGGGATCACTATTCCCTTTCAGAAGACAATTGCTTTGATCAAAGGCTTTTTAACGATCATTTAGATTCTCGCAATAGCATAGAAAATACCAGGTACTCATGACCCTGGATCAATCCCTCTCTGACTGCCATTTGTTCCACTGCACTACCAAACTATACACAACATACACGCCGTATGACTCTCCTTGAGTACACGTGCATATCAAAGCAGAGTGAGTAGTGCCCTTTCCAAATGACATCTTAGGTCTAAGGATTAATCTCACACTACAAATCCCAAGGACTCCATGTTCGATCGCACCAAATAGGAGTCCTTAAGCGGGGCCGTTCAATTCCATAATCCAGTATGAATCTTCATACATGTATTGCCATACAAGGCATCGACAATGGAACGCGTCGACCTCTTGGAAGAGTTACATGTATGAACAAGTCTTGATGAGTCGAGTGATATCCCACATCTCATAGCCTCTATGACCTGGAGCAATATTTAGGATTACGGTCTTTGAGAGCATTCCATATGTTTCCCCTTATCGCTTCCCAAACCATATGTAATCCATGGGATCTTTATCTATACTATCACTAGTTATAACAATAAAGAAGCATACCATAAACAGAAGTTCAATATATTTAAAACAAGTCTGTTATAGTATTTACATTTAATATGGCTGAGCCCAAAACAATTGGTTCGCCGGGCACCTAACACTATCAATCTCCCACCTGCCCTAGAGCCAGGTGTCCTTGTACTTTAGTCCCATCATTTCCAGATGTTTTTCAAGCACACTTTGACTTAGAGCTTTGGTGAATGGGTCTGCTACATTTTCTGTCGAGTCGACTCGTTCCACTCGAACGTCTCCTCTTTCCACTATCTCTTTATTGAGATGATACCGTCTTTGAATATGTTTAGATCTTTGGTGAGACCTAGGCTCTTTTGATAGAGCTATAGCCCCATTGTTATCACAGTATAGGAGCACTGAATTAATAATGGGGGGAACTACTTCCAACTCATGGACGAAGTTCCTCATCCAAACAACTTCCTTAGCCGCCTCAACAACAACTATATACTCAGCTTCCGTGGTGGAGTCAGTCGTCGTCTCCTGCTTGAAGCTCTTCCAACTTACTGCTTCTCCATTGAGTATAAACACATATCCGGATATCGATTTAAGATCGTCTAAGTTCGACTGGAAACTAGAATTCGAGTAGTATTCTAGTTCCAATTTTCCTCTGCCGTATACCAAAAAAAGATCTTGAGTACGCCTTAAGTACTTTAGGATCATTTTCACGGTAGTCCAGTGGTTTTCCCCTGAATTAGACTGGAACTGGCTTGTCACACTAAGTGCATAAGCCACATCCAATCTAGTACATAGCATGGCATACATAATGATACCTATTGCTGAAGCATAGGGAATCCTTGACATTCACTCTCTTTCTCCGGGTGTCCTAGGGGACATTGATTTAGTGAGAGAGATTCCATGCTTAGCTAGAAGAAATCATTGTTAGGATTATGCCCTCAGATGCCATAGAGGATAGAATGTATAGGGCATATATCTTGTATTGAACTTAAACTCTTCTTAAATAAAAGGCATTATTGAGTTTTCACTTAATTCTTATCTTCATCTATAAGCTGTGTAAAACGTTTTGTCCATGTTTTCAGTGCGATCCCTCTACTTCCTATGGGATAGGAAGATTGGCACTAGAGAGATCGATCTTGATTACTAAAATAAGTTCGCAAGTAATATGAAGTCTTTAATGGACAAATAAAGACTTCAAATACTTGTACAATCTTAGCTCAGACATGGGAGTGCCTGTCTGGTATCATGGGATGATAGGAGATTAAGATTGTAGACACGTCAGTGAAACTGATATGTTCGAACACGACTCGCATCGGTTCTGTCACATGGGTTTTCACTCTGTGACTGTCAATGACGGAACTGATTATGCGTCATAGGTATATGTGAATCTTTGACCTGAAGTATCAGGCTGAAGATGCACTTGTGACGTCAATTATTTCACTAGAGTAGTTAGACCCAATTCACCCTTTGGTGGGGTCAACCTCGAAATACGGACTTGATGGGCAAGTGGTAATCTTAGCAGATATCTAATATGGGATTTGTTCTCTCATAAGTGAATGAGTATGTACCCTATGTAATTATAGATAAATAGAGATCAAAGTCTTTGGCCAAAGCAAACGAGACGATTGTGCTTGGCACTAAATCGATCTCAATGATCTCGTATTTATTATGATTTATACATATGGTCAAGTCCAGTGAGTCTGACATAACCATGACTCTCACTTGACCGGGGAACGTGAACAAAGGGTTTATACATATACGGTATTTACGATTGGAAGGTTTCGGAATGATCCTATCATTCATTTTCGTTTGGGTTACAAAGTGGGCCATGTGACTGGCTAGGTGTTACCCACTTCCTTTGGTTTCCTCTCATTGCCAAACGAAACGAACCTAAAGACTCGTGCTAAAGGATTGACAGAGAAAAAGGAATTTCTATTAGTTCTTCTAGGAGTTTTAATTTATTGGATAAATTAAATAATTAATTATTCATTAGATGAAATAATTAATTATAATGATAAGATTAATTATTAATTAATTTCCTTGTGAAATATATTAATGAATTAATTTATCTAATTAATTTGGTTATTTAATTAATTAATTTATTTATTGGATATAATAAATTATTAATTGAAATACAAAATTAATTAAACAAAACAAATCCCGGGGCTAAATAAGGAGTCCAATTGGATGCCTATGAGGCTTCAAAGTGTCGTCTTTGAGAGGCCACATATTAGGGCTCTTTTGTTTTGACTTGTTGAATAAGTCATGAGGTATATAAGGACTCTTTGACTTAGAACAAGAAAGAAGAGAATACACAACTCTCATAACTCTCAAAAAGAAAGAAAAATATTCCTCCCCTCCTCTATACCTAGCCGTTGACCATAGAGAAAGAAAAAAGGGGATTTTTCGTTTGTTGATCCGTGCGTGACGATTTAGAGACGATGTATTTTCATTGTTCGGATCAAGTTCAAGTTTGAAGAATCAAACCAAAGGATTGAAGATTTGGAAGCTTCAATATTTCGAGTTTGGAGAAGAAGAAGATTTTCTCCATCAGCATATTCATATTAACGAGTAAGTTTTATTCGTTATACGCTTTTAGATTCAATTATGCGAATTAGAGTACCAATTGGGTTTTCGTTTTAATTTTTGAAATCCCTTCCGCTGCGTTTATGCTTTTTTGAATGAAACCCAACAATCCTTTCTTAGAATCTCCCATGCTGAATCCATTCAAGATTCGTTCTATGTACTTAGATTGGGACAGACCCAGCAATCAACTTTCCCTTTCTCAGTATATCTTCATACCAAGAACGTAGGATGCTTCTCCCATATCTTTCATTGAAAATTGGGTCAACAACCAACCCTTCATTGATTGTAACATTCCAACATCATTTCCAATGAGAAGAATGTCATCAACGTAGAGTATCAAAGAAGCTGATGGCTCTCCCACTAACTTTCTTGTACACACATGGTTCAAAACCATTCTTGATGTAGCCGTATTCCTTTACAGCTTCATCAAATCTCAAACTCCAGCTTCGGGAAGCTTGCTTCAAGCCATAAATGAATCTTTGCAACTTGCACACTTTGTGCTCGCTCCCACTAGATGTGAAGCCCTACGGCTGTTCCATTTAAATTTCTTCATCAATGTTTCCATTGAGGAAAGCGATTTTCACATCCATCTGCCAAATCTCATAATCGAGATAGGCAGATATAGCAAATAGAATCCTAATTGACTTGGTCATCGTGACTAGCAAAAAGGTTTCGTCATAGTCAATTCCTTGCCTTTGAGTATAACCCTTCGCCACTAAGCGAGCCTTAAAGGTGGTAACCTCTTCATCTACTCCTAACTTGCGTTTGTATACCCACTTACAACCAATGGACTTATTGCCAAGTGGTGGGTCTACCAAGGTCCAAACCTTGTTGGAGTACATAGATTCAATTTCAGATTCTTTGGCTTCAGATCATTTTCCCGAATCCTTATCAGACATTGCCTCATCATAAGACATTAGATCTTCATCCAATATGAGGTTCTTCTTCTTGCTTTTCAGCAAAAGGCCATAGTACCTCTCAGGCTATCTAGGGATCCTTTCGGATCTCCTTGGAGGTAGAATTTGTGTACTTACAGTTTGTGGTTCATTTTGATCTTCATTCACTGCCAGTGGTGTTTGTGTCTCTTCAGTTTCCTCAAGTTCTATCACTCTGCCTATGATCCCACTGAAGAGTTGCTTATCTAGGAACACAACATTCCTTGAAACAATTACCTTTTGTTCCAAGGTATGATAGAAGTAGCACCCATAAGACTCCTTAGGGTACCCCACAAACCTACATAAGACAGATCTTGAATCTAATTATCTCCCACTAGCTGCTTCACACGAGCAGCACAACCCCATACTCTTAGGTATTTGTATGAGGGTGGTTTACCATGTCACATCTTATATGGTACTTCAGGAACACTTTTTGACGGTAATTTATTCAATAGATAATCCGCCGTTTCTAGGGCATAGCCCCAGAAGTACGTGGGTAAATCTATGGAAAACATCATTGACTGAACCATGTCCATCAATGTGTGGTTTTTTTGCTCAGACACACCATTTAATTGTGGTGTTCCAGGCGGTGTCCATTGAGAGAGAATTCCATTCTCTTTCAAATAATCCAAGAACTCACAAGACAAGTATTCTTTTCCTCGATCAGATCAAAGAGTTTTAATTCTTTTACCAGTTTGTTTCTCCACTTCATTTCTAAATTCTTTGAACTTATCAAAGGCCTCAGATTTGTATTTAATAAGATACAAATAACCATACCTAGAATAATTGTCGGTAAAGGTTATGAAGTAAGAAAAGTTTCCTAATGCATTAACACTGAGAGGTCCACACACATCTGTGTGAACGAGCTCAAGCAAATCCTTGACACATTCCATTGCTTTGTCATTTTACCTTTTAGACAAGATTCACTAGTCGGTTGTTCCTCTTCTTCATCAAGCTCAAGGAAACTTGACAACTTGCGAATCCTATCCTTAGATGCATGACCAAGTCTAGCATGCCAGATTTGTGCATCGGGTGGATTATCAGATCTACGCTTTCTTGTGTTTATTATTTGAACAACAACAGAATTAGTATATAGGTAAACATAAAGGTTGTTATACATACATGCTCTCATGACTAATTTAGAACCATAAAACATTGAACAAAAACCATTATTTATACTAAAAGAAAAACCTTCTTTATCCAAAACAAAAATAGAATTTAGGTTCTTAATTAATCCGAGAACATAATAAACATCCTTTAAAATAAACCTACTACTATCGTCAAGAACTAAAATGACGTTTCCAACAGCCTTTGCAGCGATAGACACTCTATTAGCCATTCTCAGGACCATGTCCCGGTCATCTAGCTCTCTGCTTCTAGACAGAACCTGCAAATCATTTCAAAGGTGAGTACCACAGCTGGTGTCAAACACCAAAGAAGCATGGTTAATTGACAAATTAACCTCAACAATAAACACACCTTCGTTGTGGATTTTGAAGGTAGCAGGACAATCCTTGCTCAAGTGTTCCATCTCATGGCAATGAGGGCAATCACCCTTTGGCATCTTCTTTCCAAAACATTCCTCAAGGTCTTTGATGATGTCTTTGGATAACTTGACATCTCCATATATCACAATCAGATCTTCTGACATCATGGATAATATGAAAATCCGAACATAAGCCTCGTTATCAATCTGCTTCATCAAGTACTCTAAGGTACGAGCGCGAGTTGCAGGTTTAGGTCTAGGTGGGATTTCCCTTTTGATTATGTAATCAAGTTTCTCACCCTTGAGGTAGATATCCAAAAACTTACGCCAAAGGGCATAGTTCAAGCCAATAAACTTGTTTCATTACAAGGCTTTCAAACTAGCATAAACGAAATCCATGATAATACCGTGTATAATGCGATAAAATGAAAAATGATCATTAGCATTCAATTTTAACTTATATTCACATGCAATTAAGAACTTTTAAATATACATGTGTTTTCCCACTAACTTTACGAAATCCATCACCCCAATTTGAAAGAAGACGAGAATTTAAAATTTCTAGTGGGCTCGAGCGTCAAATGTCCCAACCTCATTCCACGACTCGTGAGACAATGGGCGGTAACATTCAACAGGCATGATGACCCCTTCCACATCCAGGTGGTTCTCGAGATGTTTGCCTCACATTTCATGCACATCCGGAGAACACGATGCAACCGTACACTAATCTGTGTTATAGTCCGACCCATCAAATTCTCATGCAATAACGGTGCCCAAGGTAGTCCCACGACTCATGGATGACTCCTTGGGTAGACCGATATCCTTGTGCTCTTCTAGTATGACCGCCTGTCATAGTAGAAGGCCTAGTTGTGCGATTACTACACTTAACTTGCCACCATTCCACGACTCGTGAGACAATGATGACAAGCCGAACTATTCCCTCTCACATCTAATGATGGAAGGCACTGGACATATTCAGGGAGCTTGAGGACCCCCCGATTTATCCATTTAAGGACTTAATATGGATTAAAGGGGTACTGTAAAATAAGGTATCACACTTTTCAATTACTTATCTTTCTTAGGTGATTATGCATACATGCACAACAAACATAATATAAGAAAATAAGCAATGATACATAAAGCGGTAAATGTGATCTTAGTCAAGCCAATACCTAAACACCCCGAGCCATAAAGGCATTGACCAATCTAATCTAAAGACCCGGACCCTTCACTAAGGTCTTCAAAACTCCATGAGCTTGATGTCTCCATCTTCATCTTCAAAATTTACATTTAAATAAACCTTTCCCTCTCATTTACAATAAAAGGAAAAACATGGCACCCAGGCCTCAAATTATAATAACGACTAGTCTATGGCTCGACACGGATCACCACATAATCACATAAACAAGCTATCATGCAAATATGAATTAATATCTAGCGTCTTTAATTAAAGATAATCTATTTAATTAATGGATCCAAAGACTCGAATTTCTAAAAACCAATTTTAGAAACTATCATGAAAAAGTCATACTTTTCCAACAAATTTAAAAAGATTTTCAAAAACACAATTTTATTCAATTTCAAAAATTAACAAAAATTCCATATTATTTCCAATTCTTAAAATTAAATAAAATGTTTCCAATTTTGAAAATCCAATTTTAGAATAAACTTAAATAATTTTAATTTGAGATTCAAAACTTAATTTTACAAAATCACAAATTAGAGTTGCGCCTTTTATCTAATTGCAAAAAATGACCCAGGGCCTAAGAGACAATTATTTCAAAAAAATTTAGAAATTGGGAAAATTGCATTTCAACCCCTAAGTTAAAAACACGGCCCACCATTCCTGCTCATGCGCCGTCGCCGTGACAGCGCTGCTCAGCGGCGGCACGTGCGCGCATTGCCCGTGCTGCCTCGGCGCGTCGCTGTTCACGACGGCGAACATCAATCGCCGTCGCGCTGTGGCGCTGTTCCGGTAGCGTTACCGCGATGGCGATGTTCTCATGTTTTTTTTTTAAAACATAAAAACGCAACCAATTCCAATATGCAATAAAACTAATTTTAAAGCATATAAACACGAAAAGAACTCGAGCCATGTCTAAACCTTGGCTCTTATATCACTGTTGAGATCGGTGTACAACCCCTGGGGATACCGGCGCAGCGGATTACATATAATTAAAAATTAAAGCGGAATCCCCAAAATTAGGGCTAGCTCGAGATGGTACCATCGGATTCAAAAACTATCCTAGGAGAAAGTTTACTCGTGTTTACCTCTTGTAGACCTTAAAGCAGCAACGTCTTTTTAAGCTACTCCCTGCTACAGTCTTTGAATTAATTTCCCTAGCGCCCCAAGCGTTGCGCCTCTGAGATGTATCCACACTGTAGCTCGTACCCTCAATTATCTCCACCAGTGCTATCAAGGAGAATATCGAATTTTGGCTTTTTAGGAAAAAGAGTTTGGAATTATTTAAGTGTTCTTCGCACTCAACACATGAGTTTGAAGAATTAATGTGAAAGAAAATATTGCGAGAGAATAATAGAAATTTTGTTTCTTTGAAAAATTATTTTCTCATGTAATTTTCAAAACCAAAAACCATTAATTTTCATTCACTTGCATTAGGTTAAAAAAGAGGTTGAATACACACACATATATAGAGTCCACCTGAGGTTAAAACCCTAGGTGTGTACACGCCTACTTCTCCTCTAAAAATAGGGAGTAGGCGTGTACATATATATATATATGTATATTTTCTTTTCTTTTATTCTCTCTCCTTGATTAGTTGGACTCCTTCCAACTAACTAGATATTACCATATCTAATAATATCCTAATACATATCAAATAGAATCCTTCCATATCCAATTAATTTGTTACTTTAATTAATTAAGGATTCTACTTAATAGATTTATAGGATATTAATTAATATATATATTTTACAAACTTGGCGAGCAAGATAAATCTTTCCACCAAATTGACATATACAATACACACGCCACACATGCACTTTGTGTATATATATATTATTTTATTTTCTTTCCTCTAATTAATTAATTAGTCCTTCCCAATTTAATATTCTAATATTAAATTATAGGACCATTAATTAACTAGTTAAATTAATTCCTTTTTCTTTGATTAATTAAATCCAATTAATTAATCCCACCATTAATTATCAAAGAATTAAATAGCCAATAGGTACTACACCAAGTTATGTGTGTGGCCCCCTCAGGCTCGTTGTCAAGCTAGCAATAAGTCCCTACAGACTAGATTAATTATTCTAAATAATTAACTGGACCTTGAATTAATTTCACCAAATTACTCCAAGGCACCTATTGGTCATGGTTCGATGTCTAGCAAAGTCGCCACGACTACCTAGATGTCAACAATGAAGAGCAAAAACCTATCCGAGTTACGATCGTCGTATGGGTAGAATCCCCTCATCATTTTCCCGTCCATGGTCTATGGTATGGCGACAGTCGAACCCTAATAATCTTTGAAAGCTTTGACTGTGTTGTGACATCTAATGATCCAGTCTTCCAATCCGGGATCACCATTCCCTTTCAAAAGACAATCGCTTTGATCAAAGGATTTTTAACGATCATTTAGATTCTCGCAACAGCATAGAAAATACCGGGTACTCGTGGCCATGGATGAATCCCTCTCCGACTGCCATTTGTTCCACTGCACTACCAGACTATACCCAACATGCACGTCGTATGACTCTCCTGGAGTGCCCATGCATATCAAAGCAGAGTGGGTAGTGCCCTTTCCAAATGACATCTTAGGTATAAGGATTAATCTCACACTACGAAACCCAAGGACTCCATGTAAGACAGGACCAAATAGGAGTCTTTAAGTGGGGCCATTCAATTCCATAATCCAGTATGAATCTTCATACCTGTATTGCCATACAAGGTATCGACAATGGAACATGTCGACCTCTTGGAAGAGTTACATGTATAAACGAGCCTTGACGAGGCCAGTGATATCCCACATCTCACAGCCTCTACGACTTGGAACAATATTTTGGATTACGATCTTTGAGAGCATTCCATATGATTTCCCTGACCGCTCCCCTAACCATATGTAATCCATGGGATCTTTATCTATACTATCCCTAGTTATAACAATAAAGAAGCATACCATAAATGAGAGTTCAATATATTTAAAACAAGATTGTCATAGTGTTTTCATTTAATATGGCTGAGCCTAAAAAAATTGGCTCGCCGGGCACCTAACACTATCACTTACTTATAAATGTATAGGATAATTCCTCGTTCACCTTCGAGGGAACGAATCCCATCTTGGATATCAGTTAAGACTACTACTTGCCCATTAGGTTGTAGTTCGAGGCTGACCCCACCAATGGGTGAATTGGGCCAAACTACTCTAATGATAAAACTAATATCACAAGCATATCTTCAGCTCGATTTCTCAAGTCTAAAGTTCAGACACCTATTACAATTTATTCAATTCTGGCATTGAATGTGAAAGAGTGAAAACACATGTGACAGAATTGATGTGAGTCATGTCTGAGTGCCAGTATCTCGATCAGTGCACCTATGATTTGAGTTCTTCTCTACTTCCTAGTGATTGACGGACACCTTCCTCGTCAAAACTAATATCATACAAGTCTTCATGATTTCGAATGTCCAATTGAAAATCATTGACTTCCAGACTATTTTACTACAGAAGTATCAAACTCCTCTAGTGCTTTAGAGAGCTAACTCTTATGTTCATGGACTTATAGATGATTGCAATATATAAATGTCAATATAACAGTAAACAACTAATTGCCTTTTATTGATAGGATGTGAAACAATTACAAATTAAGAATGTCCTAACATTCTGTAATACCCAATGCCAACACTATGGTATCAAATACCCATCTTTTCAAGATGTCGATCTAGCACTGCCTGTGTCAAAGGCTTGGTCAATGGGTCAGTGACGTTGTCTGCTAAATTTAATCTCTGAACAACTATCTCGCCTTTTCCAACAATTTCTCTTATTATGTGATATCTCCTCTCTATGTGCTTGGATTTGTTGTGAGATCTTGGTTCCTTTGCTTCTGCAATAGCCTTGTTATTGTCACAATAAAGTGGCATTGGCAGATCTACACTAGGGACCACTTGATGTTCTCCAAGAAACTTCCTAATCCAAACACCCTCGTTAGCAGCCTCTGACGCTACTATGTATTATGCCTCAGTGGTGGAATCAACGGTTGTGCTTTGTTTGGACCTTTTCCAAGTTACCACTCCATCATTGAGCGTGAATATAAACCCAGAAGTGGATTTTCGACCATCTACATCAGATTGACAATCTGAGTCAGTATATCCATCCACCTTCAAATCTCCATGTCCAAATGTTAGGACCATATGCTTAGTTCCCTTCAGATACTTGAGGATATTTTTAACAGCAATCCAGTGTTCTCTTCCCGAATTAGCCTAAAAATGACTCACCACGCTTACTGCGTAGGCTATGTCAGGCCGTGTGCATAACATGGTGTACATCAGATTGTTGTGAATTTTGTTTGCATGCACATCGGAAACGATAAAAATAGATCCAGATTCACAATTGGATCACTTTTGGGTTTTAATAATTTTCCATGTAAATATCGAATACTAAGCATGAGGATTGATGTAGGTGGAATTTGGACTTTGGGCTAAGCTGATAAGCCTAAGACTTAATGGG
The DNA here is from genome assembly GCA_019426215.1 of Buddleja alternifolia. Taxonomy (NCBI): domain Eukaryota; kingdom Viridiplantae; phylum Streptophyta; class Magnoliopsida; order Lamiales; family Scrophulariaceae; genus Buddleja; species Buddleja alternifolia. The sequence goes on along the minus strand of CM033398.1, from coordinate 2,634,994 downwards.
CTATATCTCATTAAGACAGCAGACCCGAATTCTTTCTAGAAGATATCAACGTGAGCTGGATGACCTGCCAACCTGGACCAGCGGGAGAGAATATATCTCTATAAGGCAATGCTGGAAACAAGTTTCAATCAAGTCAATACTTTCCTTACCAAAGACCTAACGAAATTAAGCCATTTATTAGCATTAATGATGATTGATCCAAGATTAGATGTACCCAAAATTAGAAGGATACTGATTTATTCTCTTACTGTATGTATAATTAGCATAGCTGACTTTCCATAATTTACCCCACCCCATCAAACTTATATAAATACCCAACCTAAAACATAGTGAACGATACCTTTTGAATCCCCGTGGACGTAGGTCTAATTTTTGGACCAAACCACGTTAAATTTCTTGTTATTTACATTATCGCACTTACATTACTCGATTATATCTCACAATTATACTCATATTATCCCTGTCATTAACATAAATATTATTGGTGTGAAACCCACACACATCAAAGATGAAATACAATTTCATCATTTTTACTAATCTTTTGATTTCGATGAAAGTCTTGATCTTCTAGATAGCAGCAATTCAAAACTCCTGCCTCTAGATATCACACTAGAACGAGCTTCGAAGAAAAATCCTCCACCATTAGAACACTATGGCCGGCGGCTTCTACAAGGGGGGGAAGAGAAATATTTTTCTCTTCTTTCTTTGCTGTTAAGTCTAATTGTGCAGGGACCTCTCTTATGCAGGGAGATCCCAATTAATCAATTCTGTATTGATGTCTTTGCATGTGTATTGGTCCTCGGTTTTTTTGTTGCCTCAAGCTGTTATCAAACAAATAGAGCAAAAATGCAGAATTTTCCTGTGGGGGAAAAAAGAGGATCGGGCAAAAATGGCCCTTGTAACTTGGGAGTGTATTTTTGATAAAAAGAAGTATGGAGGGTTAGGTGTGAAGAATTGTAAGCTATGGAATGTTGCTGCAATTGGGAAACAAGTGTGGGCCCTTTCTCAGAAAAAAGACACCCTTTGGGTAAAATGGATAAGTAGTTTATATTTGAAAGACACTGACTTTTGGGACTATATAACACCTCTTGATAGTAGTGGGGCTTGGAAAAAAATTAATACTGTCAAGCTCAAAATTAGGGATGGTTTTACCCAGAATAGATGGTCTCAATCCAAAACAGGGGACTACACTATTCAGAGTGCTTATGATTGGCTTCAAGGTACTAAGGAAAAATTCATGGGGGCGCTAATTGCTTGGAATAATCTCAACATACCCAAACATTCCTTTATATCCTGGTTGGCTTTACATCGAAGACTCCAAACTCGAGAGCGTTTTAGTAAGTTCATTATCCTACTTGATTGTAATTGCTTATTATGTGGGTGTGCTATTGAAACTGTTGAGCACCCTTTTTTTTGGATGTGAATGGTCAAATACTGTTGTTCAATCTGTAATGCAATGGTTACAAGTGAGGGGCTGCCCGGGGCATTTTGGTAGATGGATTCGTTGGCTAAAGTTTGCTTTTAAGAGTTGGAAATTCAAGCAGAAAATCTTAATAGCAGCCATGGTGGGGGTCATTTACAAAGTGTGGGAAGAGCGGAATAGGCGTGTGTTCACTCAAGTAGAGAGACAAAGTGTTGCTTTTATAGAAAGCTTAAAGAGGGATCTCAATTTGCGCATTTCAGGTTATAAAATGCAGAATTTATCCATTAGAGATAGGCTATTTTTAGACCAAATCTTATACAGTTAAGAGTTGTTTGTTTAGCTTAGTATAGTTTGTTTCTTTGCACACATAAGCATACAAGTCATATGTGTATAGCTGTGTGTTGATGGTTGTACATTTTGTCGGTTGGTAATGAAGTAGCTTACTTTACACCAAAAAAAAAGTCTAATTGTGAGAGTTAGGTTTTGACTGAACCAATGATAGGTATTTATAAAGAGTGATGGGCTTGGAATTAACTAATTCCTTGAGCCCATCCAACTCCCCAAATACGCCAACCACACGCCCCACCCTAGTATTATTGGGCTAAGTTGACTTTCAACTTAGTCCAATTATTAATTAGGTTCAATATATTTTAATCCAATTAAAATATAATACTAATTAATATTCCTCCATACTAAATAATCTAATTATTTAATGAAAGGGTAAGTATAATAAATAAGTCTATTTATTTATTATAATTAATTTATTTCGATTAATCTAATTAATCAAATAAATTAATGCGCACATAACAAATACATCCTATTATTTATTATTAATTTATTTCCATTAATCCAATTATCAAATAAATTAATTTACTCATCAAATAGCAAATTACCTAATTTATGTTATTGACAACGAAAGAATTCTCTTTGCTCAATTCCTTTTAAGCGCGACTCTCTAGGTTCGTTTCAATTGGCATTAGGAGGAAACCAAGGATGTGAGTGTTACTAAGCCAATCACATGGACTCACATCAAAACCCAATTGAAATGAATGGATCAATACGAACCTTTAAGTCATAGATACCATGTGAGTATAAGCCCTTCACTGTAACATCCCAATTGAGTGAGAGTCATGGAATATGTCCAACTCACAGGACTCGATGTTGTACTTTTTAGGGAATCATAGTAAGATGAAAATTACTAAACTACCCTTATGTACCATACATAAGTTAGTTCTCCTGCTTTGGCCAAAACTTATAATTTCATTTACCTACGATCGCACAGGACGTTAACTAGTTACTACCCGAGATAGTGAATCCCCTATTGGCAATCAACGAACAATTGCCACTTGTCCTTGTGAACCACACTTCGAGGTTGATGCCACCAAAGGGTGAAATGGATCTAACTACTCTAAAAACTCGTTCAGTATCACAAGTCCAATCTTCATGAATTCTCAGGTCTAAGGCTCACGCACACTAATGTGATCAGTAATTCAATCATTGGCTATCCAAAAGTAAATACCCACGTGATTGAATTACGACGAGCCGTGTTTGAATATGTCAATTCCATTGACATGTCTATGACCAAGCTCCCACCATCCAAAGTGACCGACTAACACTCCTTGTTAAAGCTTGCGTTACACAAGTCTAATCTTACTGCCCAATTAAGACTCGTCGACTTGCGAACTCTGGTTTAAGTAAAAAAGGAACAGATACTTCTACTGTCCATCTCCTTAGATCATTGAGGAGTAGAAGCTCCCTCTTGATTACCTTGGACTTATTTGTTCAACACTTATATTAATGCCATCAAGATTGATATGAACAAAACCTATGCCTTTATTAATGAATAAGAGTTTGTACAACATAAATGTAATGATCTAATAATCTAATTCCTCTATGGAATGGAGGGTATAATCCTAACAATCTCCCACTTGCACTCAATTCCAATCGCTATGGTAGCTAATACCCATCTTCTCAAGATGTTTTCTAGCACCGCCCGTGATAGTGGCTTGGTCAGTGGGTTAGCAACGTTATTTGCTGAATCTATTCTCTGCACTGCGATGTCGCCTCTTCCAACGATCTCTCTAATGATGTGGTATCTTCTCTCAATGTGTTTGGATTTATTGTGAGACCTGGTTCCTTAGCCTGCGGGATAACTCCATTGTTATCACAGAATAGTGGCAACGGGAACTCCATGCTAGCAACCACTTGAAGTTCAGCCGCAAACTTCTTTATCCAAATAGCCTTCGGTGGTTGAGTCAGCCGTCGTGGTCTGCTTGGAACTTTTCTAAGTCACTGTTCCACCTTTTAAAGTGAATACAAACCCTAATGTGGATTTACGGTCATCGACATCTGACTGGAAGTCAGAGTCAGTATAACCTTCCACTTTTAGTTCCCCATCTCCAAATGTCAAACACATATCCTTAGTTCTTCTCAAGTACTTGAGGATACACTTCACATCAATCCAATGTTTTTCCTTTGGGTTAGCTTGAAACCTACTTACCAAACTCACATCGTAGGCAATGTTCGGTCACGTGCATAACATAGCGTACATAAGACTCCCTACTACTGATGCATAAGGGACTCCACTTATTCTCTTACGATCATCCTCACTTTGAGGACTCATTGACTTCAAGAGATGGAGTCCATGGTTTATGGGCAAGAGGCCTCTCTTGGAATCTTCCATTTCGAATCTTTTCAGAACCTTTTCCAAATAGAGGGCTTGGGAGAGACCTATTTTCCTATTCACTCTATCCCTGAAGATGCGAATTCCAAGGATATAGGTCAATTTTCCTACGTCTTTCATGGAGAACGTGCTTGAGAGCCACATTTTGACCAAAGTCAACAGGCCTATATCATTACCTATTAGTAGAATGTCATCCACATATAGGACCAAAAATGATATTTTTCTCCCACTGGATTTCTTATAAACGCATGGTGTTAGGTATATGCCCTCAATGCTAATGGAGGAATTAGATTAAAGAGGGCATTTTAGTTATATTGTACGAACTATTATGTTATATAAGGCACTGGGTTTTGTTCATATAAATCTAATGGCATTTAATTGTATTGAACGAATAAGTCCATGAGATTTCAAGATAGATTTTCCACCTCTTATGGACAATAGAAGGCATTGGAACAGTCGAGTACTTCATCTCTTAAACTGGGAGTTCGTGAGTTAACGAATATTAATTGGGCATTAATATTCAACTCATATGACACCCTCTTTGACAAGGAAGTGCCAGTCGTACACTGATTAGATAGTGGGAGCTGGTGTCATGAATCTGATTAATGGAATTAACATATTTGAACTTGACTCGCATTAATCCAATCACATGGGTATATACTCTTTGACAGTCAATGGTTGGGATTAAGATTGTGATAGTATATGTAAACTTTAGACCTGAGGAGTCATTTATAACATGTTTGTAGTATTGGATATGTTATCAGAGTAGTTAGACCTGTATCACCTGATAGGTGGGGTCAACCTCGAAGTACGGTCCAATAGTGCATTCGATGTTATAAGATAACTTGCCAACATGGGATTCACTGTCTCGATAGTAAACGATGATGTGACCTGTACGATCGTAAGTAATTGAAATTATAAGGCTATGTTTGGTTATGTTTTGGGATGGTATTTTGGTGAGAAATTTATGGGAACACGTGCTTGTTTGATGAGATTATGTTTGGTTTTATTTTGGGAGTTGGTTTTTGGGTGTGTTTTTTTGGTGAGATAATGTTTGGTTTTGTTTCGAGAGGGAACAAAAGTTACTGTAGCAGTCAAATCATGAAGTTTTTGTCTGTTAGAGAGGAGAGAGAAGAGAGAGAGCACATAGAGAGGAGTGTAGGGACAAAGTAGGTATAGAAAGATGGAAAATAATTATTATGTTTTTTTGGACCAAAAAAGTAGTGTATTTTTTACCAAATATTTTGTGAACAAAACATGGTTTGGTGAGAATTTTGGACCAAACATGGTATGGAAACATAACCAAACATTGCCTAAGTCTTTGGCCAAAGCATATAGACTGTCCCGTGATTGTCACTAAGGGTAGTTTGGTAATTACACATTATTATGATTTTAAGTACAGTATCAAATTCTATGAGTTTGGCTAAACCATGACTCTTACTTGATCGGGTCACGTCAGTGAAGAGTTTATACGCTTACGGTATTCGTAGTCAAGGTTCGTGATGACATGATCATCTCGTTTTCAATAGGGTTACGATTTGGTTCCAGGTTGCTGGCTAGGTGACAACCTTATCCTTTGGAAACCTCCCATTGCTAATTGAAACGAGCCTAGAGAGTCGCACTATATGAAGAAAATGAATGCTTTTCTATGCTATGGGTATTTTGGTAAAATCACATTTGATGTGATTGACTAACCAAATGGATGGCAGGATTTAATTACATTAAATAAATTAATTAAATCATATTAACTCACAACTTAAATTAATTTATAAGTTGAATTAAATTAATTGGATTAAAGTAATTAATTAATTGTCAATTGGAATGGACTTGGATTTAATTAATTACACATGGGTTAAGATGGAACGAAGCCCGAAGGCCCATTCCACAGGCCTAGTGGGCACCCCTCACTTATTGGATTAGGGGTTTTATTACTTGGTATAAATTGTTAGTCAGTGTCAGAATTCTACACAACACACAATTCTGAATCTGACTTTGAGCCAGAAAACCTATAGCAAAAGAAAAGAAAAATTCCCTCCATCTTGTCCAACTAGCCGCCGACGCCATAGTTGCCTGGGAGGAGATCGGGGCTTTCTTGGAGATTTTTCTTCTGCGTGATATCTAGAAGTAGGATTTTCGGGGATTGCTACTACCGTCAAATCGATGCGAATCGATTCACGCTTCAAGTGGTAAATTGTTTATCTCCTTTTTTCTGTAAAGAATTCAACAATGAATCGGATTGATTCATGGTATGGGAATTGTTTTTATCGCCTGCGTTTTTACTCTCACGATTCCCAACACATGGTTCGTCTTTGTTCTTGATAAAGCCAGAGTTTCGAACTTCATCAAAACGAAGATTCCAGCTCCACGATGCTTGTTTAAGTCCATAAATTGATCAATTCAATTTACACACCTTATGAGAATCTTTATTGGACATGAAACCTTTGGGCTGTTCCATATAGATGTCCTCCTCGAGGTATCTATTCAGGAATGCGATCTCACGTCCATTTTCCAGATTGCATAGTCTAGATGCGTGGCAATTGCAAGCAGAATTCTAATGGATTTGATCATGGCAACGAGAGAGAAGGTTTCCTCATAGTTAATACCCTCTTTTTGATTATACCCTTTTGCTACAAGCCTAGCTTTAAAGGTATCGACCTTGCCATCCGTACCAATCTTTCTCTTTTAGATCAACTTGCACCCTACTGGTGCAATACCCCTAGGGCGATCAACTAGAGTCCAGACTTGGTTTGAGTACATCGAATCCATCTCTGTCTTCATAGCCTCAAGCCATTTCACAAAATCTATATCCTTCATCGCATGCTCAAAAGTAGAGGGATCATCTCTATAGCTTCCTTCTGCTAGGGCATACAAATTGTGCTCCTCTGTAGCAGATAACCATATCTCTCAGGCGGCTGAGATATTTTACTCGATCTACATGACGGTGGTTACGTTTGGTTAGGTTCATTATGAGTCTCTTGAATAGTGGTCTCTAAAGGGATTTTGTTTTGTTCTTCCAGAACAATCTTTCTTCCTGCACCATCTTCTCGAACGAACTCATCTTCTAGAAAGTATGCATGTAGGGCCACAATGACTCTTTGATCGTCGTGCAGGTAGAAGAGGTATCCCATCAAATCTTCTAGGAAACCAACAAATCGACCTTTTAAAGATCTATTTTCCAATTTCTCCATCTTTGTCTTTTTCACATAGGCTGGACATCCCCATATCCTAATGTATTTAAGACTGGGCGTCTTTCCACTCCATATCTGATAAAGAGTTTTAGGAATAGACCTAGATGAACACCTGTTCAAGAAATGGGCTGTTGTGAGCAATGCATGGCCCCACAACAATATGGGAAGATCCGTGTAGCTGAGCATCAATCGAACCATATCCAATAGTGTTATATTTCCTTGTTCGGCTGCCCCATTCAGTTGTGGAGTTGTAGGAGGAGTCAATTGTAACACAATTCCATGTTCAATTAAGACCTCACCAAATTTGGCACTCATATATTCTCCACCTCGATCAGATCCTATTGTTTTAATACATTTGCCAGTTTAGTTTTCAACCAAGGCCTTAAATTCTTTGAACCATTCAATAGATTCAGACCTATGCTTGATTAGGTATATGAGACCATACCTAGAGTGGTCATCAATAATTGTAATGAAGTATTGAAAAATTCCACGAACCACTTCCCCGAAAGGCCCACAAACGTCAGTATGTATTAAACCAAGGACTTCATTGGCTTGTTCAAAATGTCCTATGAAGGGTGACCTAGTCATCTTGCCTCTGAGAGAAGACCCGCAAATGGGGAGCGGGTCCGACCCAAATGTGCTTATGAGCCCATTTTTTTCAAGTTCGCGAATCTTGTATTCTGCAGCGTGATCAGTCTCAAGTGACAAATGTGTTGGGAATCCTATCGGGCATACACAGCGGAAACGTAAAATAGATCCGAATTCCCAAACCAAGTTCAATTCATGGCTTTCGTCGATTTTAATCATGAAAAAGATGAATACGATGAACTTACTTTTTTGCATATTCAATCTTTAATCTTCGCGAATCTTCAATCTTCTCCAACGGTTCAATTGTACTGTCTCTATATCATCACGCAGCAGAATTGACTCCGGGAAAAATCTCCATCTCCAATCTCCATGGCGGCTAGCGAGATCGAGTTGGAAAAAAAAAAACTTTTTCTCTTGTATTTATAGTGGAGGAATTTCAGTTGTGGTTTTCTCTCTACTGAAAAATTAACTTTCAATTGTATTCTCAAGCTTGTGTTGGAGGATTAAATAAATCCTCCAACAAGGCCCATGAGTACATGCCCATAAGGCCTCATTGGACAATTAATTGGGCTATGTTGACCTAGTCAACTTAGTCCATTTAATTTAATCAATTACTATTTAATCCATAAATACATATTTATTAAATGAATATTAATTAATTAAATAAATAACCATTTAACATTCTAGTTTAAATGTTTAATTAACCTAGTCAATTAAATATTCAAACTAATTAATTTAATGTACATTATTTAATCTAATTAAGCAACCACTTAAATTAATTTGTCCAATTAATTAATTCGTACTTCCAAAGGACAAATTACCAAAACACCCTCCAAATACAATACTTGATTTTCCCTTCTATTCTTTTATAGCGCGACTCTCTAGGTTTGTCTCAATTGGCAATGGGAGGATACCAAAGGATGTGGGTAACACCTAGCCAGCACCGTGGCTCCACATCGTAGCCCAATTGAGTACGAAATGACTATGTCATTACGAACCTCTAGATGATGAATACCGTATGAGTATAAGCCCTTCACTGACGTATCCCGATCGAGTGAGAGTCATGGAATATGTCAAACTCATAGGACTCGATGTTATGCTTAAGAATCATAGTAATATGAGATTACTAAACAAGAGTTAGGTCATCAGCTCTAGCCAAAGACTTTCAATCTCATTTACCTATGATCGCATAGGATACTTCTCGTTTACTTTCGAGACAGTGAATTCCCTCTTGGTAATCACCTCACATGCTACTTGCCCATTGGATGCATTTCAAGGTCGACCCCACCTTTCAATGGGTGAATTGGGCCTAACTACTCTAGTGACAGAATCCAACGTCACAAGCACAGTGTGACCGTAACTCCTCAGGTCTAAGGCTCACGCATACTTTCATAATCAGTAATCCAATCATTGACAGTCACTGAGTAAAAACCCATGTGATCGGATTGCTACGAGCCGTGTTCGAATACACTAAACCCACCAATGTATCTCACTATTCCATAGTGTTCGACTGGCACTCCTTATGTCAGAGTATGTGTTATACAAGTCTTTACGAATCTCAATGCCCAATTGAGATTTTCTGACTTGCGAACTATTTAAGTGTTCACGTACCAAACCCTTCTATTGCCCATCTCCTTAAGGAATGCGAGGGTTTACCTTGACACACATGGACTAGTTGTTCATTTAAAACTTTGTAGATGCAATCAAGAATTATATGAACAACATATTGTTGCCTTTATATTAATTAGAGGTTGCACAATATAAACTTTTGCCTTATATTCTAACTCCTCGTTGGCATCGAGGGCACATTCCCAACAATCTCCAACTTGCACTCAATGCCAATTGCTATGGTATTAAACACGCATCTTCTAAAGATGTCGCTCTAGCACCGCCTGTGACAATACCCAGTGAGTGGGTCAGCCGTTTAATTGGCTGAGCTTATTTGTTTCTAGGCTATATCGCCCTTTCCAACAATCTCTCAAGAGATGTTGTATCTCTCACCATTTGTTTGGATTTGTGAGACCTAGGTCCCTTTCATGCGCGTGAACTTCATTTCATCACAGTAAAGTGACAATGCAAGCTCTGTGCTAGGGACCAATAGAAGTTCTACCATGAACTTCAGATCCAAACAGTTTCCTTCGACAGCCTCCAAGACTTCAAGGCATTTCATATTCTTTCTCAGTAGTAGAGAATTTTACTTGGAACCTTTCCAAGTTACTACTCCACAATTGAGGGTGAATACTAACCCAACGTGGAATTTTTAATCTCCTTTGTCAGACTCAAGGTTCGATTAAGTATAAAACTTCCACTATCAGTTCTTCATGGGCATAGACGAAGAATATATCTTAAATTCTTCTCAAGTAATTCATGATATATTTTTGTCTACCCTTTGCTTTTCCTCTGTAGGCAAGAGCCCTTTCTCAGATCTTCTTCCTAAATTTCTTTAGGATTTATTCTAAGTGAAGGGCTTGGGAGGGGCCCATTATCCTATTCGCACTATTTTCATAGATTCAAATTATAAGAATAAAGATGGCTTCTCCCAAGTCTATTATGGAGAATATGCTCGATGTTTATGTCTTGACATAGTCAATGAGCCCACATCTTTCTCATAAAATGATATCTCGCTCCCACTGACCTTATTGCACACAAATGGTCTCTCTTCATTTTGATGATATCATAATTCTAATTTATGTCATCAATGTGAAGATTCTAACTACGAGAGGTCCGCTTAAATCTATAAATGGATTCATACAGCATGTAGACTTTATGAGAATCGACCTCAAATGTGAAACCCTTGGGTTGTTCGAAATGGATGTCCTTCCAAAGGAATCTATTTATGAACGAGTCTTCACATCCACGTGCTAGATTTTCATAATATTGGTGTGTTGTTATCACAAGTAAGATTCTAATTAATATGATTGTAGCTGTGGCAAAGGGGCTTCCTCATAGTCTATGCCCTTCTTTTGACTACACCCTTTCGGCATCAGCCTGGCCTTACCATTCGAATCAATCTTTGTCTTGTAGATGTACTCACCCCTGATGAGTTCGAAACTCTTGGGGCGATCTACTAGAGTCTAGGATTGATTCAAAGTCCTCTAATCCATCTTCACTTTCATAACCTTGACACCTTCTCGTAGAGTCCATATCCACCATCGATTTGTCATGGTAGAAGGATTGCATCCTCAGTTCTCCTCTGCTACATCATTCATCCTATGCTTTCTTTGCAGCAAACAACCACTTCTCGCAGGCGGCTGAGAGACTCTTCCATATCAATTGTTGGTGGTTGTGTTTTAATGGGCTTAGTTTGGTTCCTCGAATAGTAGTGTCCTAAGATGTTTTGTTTTATTCTTTTAGAATAATCCCAGATATTTTATTTTATGAAACAGGACAAAATACGATGATCTCAAATAACAATAACTCAGATTTTCGATCCAAAAATATTAATTCTCAATCAATAAATTTACGCATTCAATACGATATCAAATAAACACGAAGAATACGCAAACATAATCAACGAAGCCAACAAATTTGGCTCTGATACCACTGTTGGGAATCCAATCGGGCATGCGCAGCGGAAACGTAAAACAAATCCGGATTCCCAAGCCAAGATCAATTCATGGCTTTCGTCGATTTTAATCATGAAAAAGATGAATACGATGAACTCACATTTTTGCATATTCAATCTTTAATCTTCGCGAATCTTCAATCTTCTCCAACGGTTCAATTGTACCATCTCTAGATCATCACGTAGTGGAATTCACTCCGGGAAATCTCTATCTCCAATCTCCATGGCGGCTAGCGAGATCGAGTTGGAAGAAAAATAATTTTCTCTCTTGTATTTCTGGTGGAGGAATTTCAGTTATGTTTTTCTCTCTACTGAAAAATTAACTTTCAACTGTGTTCTCTGGCTTATGTTGGAGGATTAAATAAATCCTCCAACAAGGCCCATCAACACACGCCCATAAGGCCTCATTGGACAATTAATTGGGCTATGTTGACCCAGTTAACTTAGTCCATTTAATTTAATCAATTAATATCTAATCCAATTAAATACAAATTGATTAAATAAATAATCATTTAACATTCTAGTTTAAATGTTTAATTAACCTAGTCAATTAAATATTCAAATTAATTAATTTAATTTACCATTGTTTAATCTAATTAAGCAACCAATTAAATTAATTTGTCCAATTAATTAATTCATCCTTCCAAAGGACAAATTACTAAAACACCCTCCAAATACAAGACTTGATTTCCCCGTCTATTCCTTTATAGCGCGACTCTCTAGGTTTGTCTCAATTGGCAATGGGAGGATACCAAAGGATGTGGGTGACACCTAGCCAGCACCGTGGCCCCACATCGTAGCCCAATTGAGCATGAAATGACTATGTCATTACGAACCTCTAGATTATGAATACTGTATGAGTATAAGCCATTCACTGACGTATCCTGATCGAGAGAGAGTCATGAAATATGTCAAACTCACAGGATTTGATGCTATGCTTAAGAATCATAGTAATATGAGATTACTAAACAAGAGTTAGTTCATCAGCTCTAGCCAGAGACTTTCAATCTCATTTACCTATGATCATATAGGATACTTCTTCTTTACTTTCGAGACAGTGAATTCCCTCTTGGTAATCACCTCACATGCTACTTGTCCATTGGAACGCAATTTGAGGTTGACCCCACCTTTCAACGGGTGAATTGGGCCTAACTACTTTAGTGACAGAATCCAACGTCACAAGCACACTGTGACCGTAACTCCTCAGGTCTAAGCCTCACGCATACTTTCATAATCAGTAATCCAATCATTGGCAGTCATTGAGTAAAAACCCATGTGATCGGATTACTACGAGCCGTGTTCGAATATACTAAACCCATCAATGTATATATGACATAAACTCCCACTATCCTATTGTGTTCGACTTGCACTCCTTTGTCAGAGTATGTGTCATACAAGTCTATACGAATCTCAATGCCCAATTGAGATTTTCTTACTTGCGAACTATTTAAGTGATCAAGTACCAAACCCTTCCAGTGCCCATCTCCTTAAGGAATGCGAAGGTTTTCCTTGACACACATGGACTAGTTGTTCATTTAAAACTTTATAGATGACATCAAGAATTATATGAACAACATATTGTTGCATTTATATTAATTAGAGGTTGCACAATATAAACTTGTGCTTTATATTCTAACTCCTCGTTGGCATCGAGGGCACATTCCGAACAAAATGACTCTTTGGTTTGTCCCAGACATACCTCGTGTTTTGGTGATTGTATTCAAAATACCTCTATTTTTGACATTTAAGTAATATAAATCATTTACTAAAGATGCAGAGCCAACAAAATTATTTCCAAAATAAATATTGCAAACATTGTTCAAATACCGGAAATCGTATCCAACTCTAACTAATACAGGAATAGAACAAATGCTTTTAAGCCCATTTAGCAAAACCAGGCAGTCGTCTAAAACTATTGAATGTCCAGTAGATAAAGAAGTGGATCCTACGTGAGTAGCTTGTTAGAGTTAGTGCCCGGCGCACCAATTATTGGGTGCCATTCTTTGTAATAGTAACTTTAGAGTTGAACAATCGTTTTCTAATAAATAAAGTCAATCTCTTTTTTATGCGTGGCATATCTTTATTCTTAAATTAGTTTTTACTTTGGCTTAGAATAAAGTCCCAAAGGATCACACATAGCTATGGGACATCATTGCACATTGGGTGTGGCAATGATGGAATATGTCTCGAAGGCTGTGATCTTTAAACATTGTTCCAAGTCTTGAAAGGGTTCATCGAGATAAAGGGATATCAATGCAACCCAAAAGACTTGCTCATATGATGCATACTCTGGTAGAAGTGTATCTCGTTCCATAGATACTGGCACGGTGAAAGCCAATGCATATATGAGGGTTGCCATTGTGGTAATGGGCGAACTGAACAACCCCATGGAAGTTCCTGAAATGGATTCCCAGTCAAATGTGGAACTTCCAGTGGTCTTGTAGTATAAGAGTAATCCTTATAGACCTAAGATTCCATTGGATGTCTTATGCGTAACCGCGCATGTTCTTGATTTGTTACATGATCACTTTAGATGATCGAATATGGGCAAACTCAGACATGCACGTCTTATGTAGTTAGGTACGTGAGAATCAAGAGGAATCTATCTCTGACATTAGCCAGTCGGTTAATCTCCTATGGTTACATAGTGAATCGACTTAAGAAATCTTCAGCCGAAGTATGATATCTAAAGAGGCGTAGGGTTTCCTCGTTTAGATAGTCGAAGTCGATTTCACATGACGTGGGAAACATAGGATTGAATTAATAGAGCTTCGACCTCAGCCACTGCTCTAGATTCAATCGGGAGATTAGATAGAGAGATCTTACTTATGCGAGGATCAAGATCGCAAAAGGCGTATCTTTACTTTCGTTTTATCTAGGTCTTCGGGACCCTATGCTAGGTGGGCAACCGCGATTTGTAAGTGTCGAGAATTAGCTTGGTGACTAATTCGAGGCTTGATTAAATCAAAGGATTGATTTAATCTAGTACTTTCCATTTTTGGAAGGTACACTAGCACTGTGGGAAGGTGTACTTACTACTAGATAGAAACGAGCCTAAGGGGTCACACACTAACTCGAGAGAGTCACTGCTTGAATAAATGTGATTAATCAATTTCGAGGAAATTGAGGGAATTAGGAAAGTGTAGTACTTTCCTAATAAGGAATATAAATTAATGGAAGGATTAAATTAATTTTACTCTTTTAATGAATCTTGTAGAATTAATTAAATTAATGGACCTAGTAGAGTCCAAGTATTTTATTTAATTGGGTGGAGCCCAAGTTAAATAAATAAATGTTGGAATTAATTGGTTGGATTTAATTTGACTTGTATTTAATTGATGGGTTGTGCCTATAATTAAATTGAGAAGTCAAAATTGAACCCTGGAGTCCAATTGAATGTGTTGACCGATTTCTTGAGTGATAATAAGGGAAGGGGGCGATTTTTTTACATGTGGTGGAGGAGGAAAAGAGTTTTCCCCTTCTCCAAGTCTTCATAGGATAAGGATTACTAGAGAGTTTAGGAGAAAGGAAGTTTCCTTTTCCTAATTGGACTCTAGGTAATCTTCACCTATAAATAAGAGAAGAAAGAGACTAAAAAGGATGATGATTTTTGCTGGAAAAATTCGCCCCTCCTTAGCTTCTAAAATCGGCCACCTTCTTCTCCGTTTCCAACAAGACGTCGTTCTATTCATGTGTTGAATTAAACGACTTAGAAAATATTCCTACCCTTCATATAATCAAGCCTAAGTTAAGCTTAGAATTGTTTTGTTGTCTAGCACGCAAGGCAAGACGATTGGTGACTTGAATGAGGTGTGGATACATCTTAGAGGTGCGACGCTTGGAGCACCTAAACTGGGAGATACGAAAAACGACGGGCAATTTCTCACCCAAGGGAAATTATGTGGATTTGCACCACAGGGTTGCTGAGATCCAAAATACGAGGTGAAACAAAATTTTCGAAAGGTATAATTTCGTTTACCTCCTTATCGAATTCGATCGAACCAATTCCATATTCCTGTTTTCGGGTGGTTGTACGTCTACTTTTGTAAAATTTTAATTTCCGCTGCCACGAGCCACCCGAGGGAATGAGTCAACCCAACAGTGGTATCAGAGCCATGGTTTGGCTCGATCGAATTTTTATGTGATTATGCATGTTTGTATTTACGTTTTAATTGTAAGATCAAAAGTATGATAATCAATATGTTCATTGTTAGACTAGGATTGATTTTGATTTGGGATGTTGTTTGATTTTTATGATTTTAGTGTTTAAAAGTCATTGGTTTTAAAAATCATGAAATCTGAAATTTGGGTATATGATAATTTTCGAAGGTTTTGATCTAGTTTTATGAAATCACCTTTGGTGGGGTGTTGCGAGATGGTTGAACCGAAGGTTTCATCATCAAGTAATAAAACTCTGACCTTAGGAGAATTCAGATTCGTTAATCGAAACTCGAAAGAATCACGTACGTGCAAAAATCTGATTTGAAAAATCGCGAACAGCAACCGCTGCTGCACGGCACGCCCAGGCGTGGTCAACAGAAAGTTAAATAATTTTTTTTTTCCTTTCTGCGTACTTTCTGAAGGTGGGTAACCCAAAGACCTTACCTATGATGTTTTAGATTTGTAAACTCTGAGAAAGGTTTTAGAAATCAATATCGAACTTATCCCAATGATATTTGCAATCTAGTTTGAATGATGAATGGGTAAAATTTACTTTATCACATGTATGTTTATTGCTTGGCATGTTTATGTGATAAAAGGATGAACCACGAGCCTAGTCGTAGTGTTGGTTTTCTATGTATGTAATTATTCTAGAGTTGTAAATAATAGCCGGTTTGGCTCTTTCCTTTTCGTATAGTAGATTGGTAGTTTTTGATATTCTATGTAATCGAAGACGGAGCAAGGAGACGGAGCCAAGACTTGAAGACTTGTATGCTGAGACGATACCATTGTAATAGTCTAGGCTGTGTTTTTATTTTCTAGAATGTCCAAACCCACTTTGGCTCGAGTGGGTTGCTAGGTTAGGGCTCGAGGTGGTTCATCCTCAATTTTACCGCTTTGTGGATGTTTTACTTATCTGTCTATGATGATTATGTGATGTAATGCATGCATAGGATAGATAATTAGAACAAGATAATTAAATCTGATGAGACCCCCCAATAAGCATGTTATAATTCCCTCCTGTGAAACTATTAGGCTTATATGATATTAAAAATGGAATTCTATTATCATGCCTTCCATCATAAGTATACACCATGTGAAACGTCACTAAAGGTTCAATCCTTTTGCTCATAAAATGGGGTGGATTGGATCCGAGGTAGACTGCGAGTGTTTACTAAGCACTACGGTGCCCCGTGGAAATCGGTTGGTTTCATTGCTTTGCTCAGAAAATGGGGGCAATGAAATTGATGGTTATACATGGGATATTTGATGGGTCGAGCCTAACATCGTCCCTCATGTGTTAGCTCAGAAAATGGGGCACATATGGGAGATGAGGAAAACCATCTTGAGAACTATCTAAAAAGATAGAAGGTCAGGTAAGGCTACTATTCAAAATCATCGTATGTTAGCTCAGAAAATGGGGCATATGATGAAGTGAGAATGGATCTCAAGCCCACTAAAGAAACTAATATTTCTTCGAATCATGTCAAGAGGGTGGTATGATTTGAGAAAAATAGTGGGAGACATGTACAATTAAAGACCAAATTATATAAGGACTTTATTTGAAAATTCGTTATTGATTGTCTGTTATGCATTTTTGTAGATAAACGAAAATGGCTAAGAATCCGCTTTATACAATTCTTGAAACCAACAAACTGAATGGACCAAACTTTCCAGACTGGCTTAGAAACCTCAAAATCTTTCTTCAATATGAAAAGAAGGATTATATCCTGACGGCTATACAGCCGGAGATTAACAATGAAAGTAGTGATGAGGATAGAGAGTACGCAAAAGCTGTGGTCGGATGATAACATCCAAGCTAGATGCATCATCATGACTTCTATGTCAAATGAGTTGCAAAAGCAACATGAAAATATGATGATGGCAAAGGAAATCATCGACCACTTGGAAGAGCTTTACGGTACTAGGACTAGGAGAGAACGATATGCTATATCAAAACAACTATTTGGAGCAAGGATGAATGAAGGGGCGTCTGTGAGTGAGCACGTCCTTAAAATGATCCAATTGATTCATAAGATGAATGATTTGGATGTGCTATTCGACGGAGACCTTTGTGTCGACCTTGTGCTTCAATCTCTCCCAAAGTCATATGATCAATTCGTCATCAATTTCAACATGAACAACTTGAATGCTTCATTGAATGAATTGTTGAACATGTTGATAACTGCTGAAAGCACCATCAAGAAGGATAAACCGGTGCTTCTTATGAATTCCTCTTCAAAAGCCAAGAAGGGCGACAAGAAGAAGAATAAGACTAAGAAGCTGAAAGGTAATGGTGGTGTGAAAAAGTTAAAGAAGCTAAAGTCTGAGAAGTCTGATAAGTGCCATAAATGTGGGAAAGTTGGGCACTGGCAAAGGAACTGCAAAGAGCTTCCCACTCAAGGTATGTTCTTTGTTGAAGTTAACTTCATTGTTAACAATACTTCTCCGGTTTTTGACACTGGATGCGGTGTTCATATCTGCAATGATTTGCAGGTGATGAAAAGAACCAAGGAGCTAAGTAGAGGAGACATGACCCTGCGGATGGGGAATGGAGCATTGGTTGCTGCCAAAGCCGTGGGGAATATCTACTTAGAGTTAGGAGATAGGAAATTAGTTTTACATTCCGTTTATTTTGTTCCTGAAATAATAAGAAATATTATCTCGATTCCGGTTTTGGATAGAGAAGGATATTGTTTTGAGATTCGTAATAAAAGTTTACTTTTGTTTTATGAATCCTCTCTTATTATGGAATCGAAAATGAAAGATGGAATGTATACTATATCCCCAATAATTTCCAATCTCAATATTCAACAAAGTAACAAACGTAAACATGATAATCAAGTAAACACACAAATGTGGCACGAAAGACTTGGACATATTTCCAAAGAAAGAATTCGAATATTGGCAAAACATTTAGGTGTAAATGACTTAGATGAATTGTCAAGTTGCGAATCATGTCTTAAAGGAAAAATGACCAAGTTACCGTTTTCGGGGAAAGCGGAATGAGCCACAAAACCATTGGACTTGGTCCATACGGACGTGTGCGGGCCAATGAGTGTTGGCACTCAAGGTGGCCAAAGCTACTTCATAACTTTTACCGATGATTATTCACGGTATGGTTATTTATATCTTCTGAGATATAAATCTGAATCCTTTGAGAAGTTTAAGGAGTTCAGAAATGAAGTAGAGAAACAACTTGGTAGAAGTATTAAGGCTCTTCGATAGGATCGAGGAGGTGAATACTTGTCTACCGAGTTTCTTGATTATCTTAGAAAGAATGGAATTCTTTCACAATGGACACCGCCCGGCATACCTCAACATAACGGGGTAGCCGAGCGGAGGAATCGAACATTGCTAGATATGGTTCGATCCATGATGTGTTTCACTAAAGTTCCTAAGTCCATGTGGGGCTACGCACTTGAAACGGCTGTCTATCTGTTGAATAGATCACCTAGTAAGACGGTGCCCAATACCTCATACGAAAGTTGGTGTGGAAAGACGCCCTCATACAATCATTTGAGAATATGGGGGTGTCCAGCTTATGTAAAGCATTTAGTGGGAGACAAATTGGACCCCAAGTCCTCTTTGTGCTATTTTGTAGGATATCCAAAGGAAACTGTTGGATATTACTTCTACAGCCCAACGGAACAAAAGGTTATTGTTTCAAGAAATGCCAACTTCTTAGAGAGGGGTCACCTTCTAGATAGAAAAGGCGAGGTTGTAGAACTTGATGAGGTCCATGAGAATAGATCAAGTCAAGAGATACAAATTAACCCACCCAACACCAACGAGGCTACATCAGTGGCACCCACCGAAAACACACAACCTTTGAGGAGATCAACGAGGATCCCAAAGGAGCCTGAAAGATGGCTAGGCCTATTGCAAGAGGAGGGTACTCAAGATCCTCCTCTAGACTCTGATCCAAAAAGTTTTAAGAGTGCAATGTCTAACATTGATTCGAGAAAATGGCTAGAGGCCATGACATCCGAAATGGACTCCATGTACTCCAACAAGGTATGGACCTTGGTTGACCCACCTGAGGGCATCAAGCCCATTGGCTGTAAGTGGGTCTACAAGCGAAAGCTTGGAGTCGATGGGGAGGTAGTCACCTATAAGGCTCTCGTGGCAAAAGGATTTACTCAAAGACAAGGGATTGACTACGAGGAAACCTTCTCGCAAGTGGCTATACTGAAATCCATTAGGATTATGCTTGCAATATCTGCATATTTTGATTATGAAATATGGCAGATGGATGTAAAGACTGCATTCCTCAATGGAGAAATTGAGGAAGAGATTTACATGCAACAGCCAGAGGGCTTTACATCCAAAGGGAGCGAACACAAAGTGTGTAAACTCCAAAGGTCCATCTATGGACTTAAGCAAGCTTCTTGAAGTGGGAACAAATGTTTTAACACTGTCATACAAGAGTATGGATACGTTCAAAATGTTGAAGAGGCATGTGTGTATAAGAAGGTCAGTGGGAGCGCAGTCACGTTCATCATACTTTATGTCGATGACATCCTACTAATTGGAAATGATGTAGGGATGATGCAGTCGACTAAAGTATAGCTCTCTAATAAATTCTCCATGAAAGATATGGGAGAGGCGTCCTACATACTCGGTATGAAGATCTATAGGGATAGATCGAGTAGGATGTTAGGTCTCTCCCAATCTGCATATATTGATCGCGTACTCAAAAGATTTGAGATGGAAGAGTCCAAGAAGGGATTCTTGCCAATAGGACATGGATCACACTTTCCAAGTCTATGTGCCCAAAGACTGAGGAAGAAAGAGTGAAAATGTCTAAAACTCCCTATGCTTCTGCGATAGGTAGTATAATGTACGCGATGATATGCACAAGACCCGATGTAGCTTATGCATTGAGTGTGTGCAGTCGATATCAAGCGAATCCAGGCATGGCACACTGGAGTTCGGTGAAAACAATCCTTAAATATCTAAGGAGAACTAAGGAATTGTTCTTGATATACGGACGAGGAGAATTGGAATTAGAGGGGTTTACTGATTTGAGTTTCCAATCCGACAAGGATGACTCGAAGTCGGTCTTTGGGTTTGTATTTCTGCTTAATGGCGAAGCGGTTAGCTGGAAGAGTTCCAAGCAAGCAACCATAGCTCACTCCACCACTGAAGCAGAATTTATTGCAGCAAATGAGGCTGCAAAAGAAGTTGTTTGGATGAGGAACTTCATCCAAGAATTGGGTGTCGTTCCATCCGTTGGGGATCCAGTAACGGTATACTGTGATAACAACGGGGCTATTGCGCAAGCAAAAGAGCCGAGGTCTCATCAGAAATCCAAACATGTTCTGAGGAAATTCCTATTGATACGAGAAATCATTGGAAGAGGCGACGTGCGAATGGAGCGCGTGGATACAACGGACAACATAGCGGACCCACTCACCAAACCCCTTAGCCAAAAAGTATTTTAAGGACATCTGGGAAGAATGGGACTTAACTACATGGGCAATTGGCGCTAGGGCAAGTGGGAGATTATTAGAGTTAGTGCCCGGCGCACCAATTATTGGGCACCATTCTTTGTAATAGTAACTCTAGAGTTGAACAATCGTTTTCTTATAAATAAAGTCAATTTCTTTTTTATGTGTGGCATGTCTTTATTCTTAAATTAGTTTTTACTTTGGCTTAGAATAAAGTCCCGAAGGATCACACATAGCTATGGGACATCATTGCACATTGGGTGTACACTTCTACCAGAGTATGCATCATATGAGCAAGTCTTTTGGGTTGCATCGATATCCCTTTATCTCGATGAACCCTTTCACGACTTGGAACAATGTTTAAAGATCACAGCATTCGAGACATATTCCATCATTGCCACACCCAATGTGCAATGATGGAATATGTCTCAAAAGCTGTGATCTTTAAACATTGTTCCAAGTCGTGAAAGGGTTCATCGAGATAAAGGGATATCGATGCAACCCAAAAGACTTGCTCATATGATGCATACTCTGGTAGAAGTGTATCTCGTTCCATAGATACTGGCACGGTGAAAGCCAATGCATATATGAGGGTTGCCATTGTGGTAATGGGCGAACTGAACAACTCCATGGAAGTTCCTGAAATGGATTCCCAGTCGAATGTGGAACTTCCAGTGGTCTTGTAGTATAAGAGTAATCCTTATAGACCTACGATTCCATTGGATGTCTTATGCGTAACCGCGCATGTTCTTGATTTGTTACATGATCACTTTAGATGATCGAATATGGGCAAACTCAGACATGCACGTCTTACGTAGTAAGGCACGTGAGAATCAAGAGGAATCTATCTCTGACATTAGCCAGTCAGTTAATCTCCTATGGTTACATAGTGAATCGACTTAAGAAATCTTCGGCCGAAGTATGATATCTAAAGAGGCGTAGGGTTTCCTCGTTTAGATAGTCGAAGTCGATTTCACATGACGTGGGAAACATAAGATTGAATTAATAGAGCTTCGACCTTAGCCACTGCTCTAGATTCAATCGGGAGATTAGATAGAGAGATCTTACTTATGCGAGGATCAAGATCGCAAAAGGCGTATCTTTAATTTCGTTTTATCTAGGTCTTCGGGACCCTATGCTAGGTGGGCAACCGCGATTTGTAAGTGCCGAGAATTAGCTTGGTGACTAATTCGAGGCATGATTAAATCAAAGGATTGATTTAATCTAGTACTTTCCATTTTTGGAAGGTACACTAGCACTGTGGAAAGGTGTACTTACTACTAGATAGAAACGAGCCTAAGAGGTCACACACTAACTCGAGAGAGTCACTGCTTGAATAGATGTGATTAATCAATTTCGAGGAAATTGAGGGAATTAGGAAAGTGTATATTTTCCTAATATGGAATATAAATTAATTGAAGGATTCAATTAATTTTACTCTTTTAATTAATCTTGTAGAATTAATTAAATTAATGGACCTAGTAGAGTCCAAGTATTTTATTTAATTGGGTGGAGCCCAAGTTAAATAAATAAATGTTGGAATTAATTGGTTGGATTTAATTTGACTTGTATTTAATTGATGGGTTGTGCCTATAATTAAATTGAGAAGTCAAAATTGAACCCTAGAGTCCAATTGAATGTGTTGACCGATTTCTTGAGTGTTAATAAGGGAAGGGGCGATTTTTTTACATGTGGTGGAGGAGGAAAAGAGTTTTCCCCTTCTCCTAATTGGACTCTAGGTAATCTTCACCTATAAATAAGAGAAGAAGGAGACTAAAAAGGATGATGATTTTTGCTGGAAAAATTCGCCCCTCCCTAGCTTCTAAAATCGACCACCTTCTTCTCCCTTTCCAACAAGACGTCGTTCTATTCATGTGTTGAATTAAACGACTTAAAAAATATTCCTACCCTTCATATAATCAAGCCATAGTTAAGCTTAGAATCGTTTTGTCGTCTAGCACGCAAGACAAGACGATTGGTGACTTGAACGAGGCGTGGATACATCTTAGAGGTGCGACACTTGGAGCAGTCTAAACCGGGAGATACAAAAAACGACGGGCAATTTCTCACCCAAGGGAAATTGTGTGGATTTGCACCCCAGGGTTGCTGAGATCCAAAGTACGAGGTGAAACGGAATTTTCGAAAGGTATAATTTCGTTTACCTCCTTATCGAATTCGATCGAACCAATTCCATATTCCTATTTTCGGGTGGTTGTACATTTACTTTTGTAAAATTTTAATTTCCGCTGCCACGAGCCATCCGAGGGAATGAGTCAACCCAACATAGCTTCCACGCTATGTCCTCTGCCTATATGGATCATAACTTCTTGCTCCTTGAGCCTTCTACTTATTTCAAGATCCTGTTTCAAAACACAGACATGAGCGCTAGCTCCTGAGTCCAGAATCCATGAAGTGGAGAATATAGTCATAGAATAATTAGTTTCCAAAACATAAAGTCTCATACCTTTAGCAGCTCTTGCCTTTCTCAGGGGACAGTCACGCCTCTAGTGACCCTTCTCCTTGCTGGAAAGGCAAAAGTTTGATCTCTTAAGATTCTCATTATGCAACCCAATGTTTTCAAGTGCTTTCATTTTAAGAAGCCATTTATCATTAACACTTTTACGGGCTCCTCATCCTTTTCCTTGGGTTCTGCTTGCCCAACAACAGAAGCGATGTATGCACGTCTAAACTTCCCCTGTTTCATTTTGTCCATTAGCCCAGATAGCGAGCACTCAACATCGTTGGTGTCAAAATTCACAATGAATTGACTGAATGAATCCAGAAGTGATTGAAGGATGAGGTTTGTCTGAAGATGGAAATCCATGTGAAAATTAAGAGATTGCAACTTCTCTATCATGGAGATCATTTTCAAGACGTGGTAAGCCACATTCTCGTCTTCTTCCATCTTTTCCCTGAAGAGCTCTCTCGATAGGAAATATCGAACAGTCCTGCTGGGCTTTCCAAGCAGCTCTTTCAGATGAAGCAATATGTTCCTTGCATTTTCCATTCTCTCATGGGAATGTTGAAGATCATACCTCATCATCAAGCTGAGCATTAATCCTCTGGCTCATGCATTGTCAATGACCCAGTCTCTGTAAAAGGAATGCACACTCTCGTTTGCATCCTCTAAGGGAATCGTGGCATGTTTTTTGTCCAAGACATAATCAATCGACTCATAACCTAGGACTATCCTTAAGTTTCTAAGACAGTAGATGAATTTTGGTCCAGTGAGGACGTTTTTCTCAAGCAATCCAATTATCGGGCTGTTAACCATTTTTGAGAGAGAAAATAAAATAATTACAGAGAATAAAGAAAGATTCAATTAGGTCTTTATGTTTTACACCAAGTAAAATTAGATAGGACTTTGAATTTTCACTTGGTTCCCACTACATTTTTCGAATCATTGCACTGCAATACTCGAAAATCTTGTTGGAAAGACTTCATAGCTATGATGCATGGATAATCCTAAAAATGACATAATGCAGTGGCGGACACTTGGGGGACACGGATACGCCTCAGATACGGCATCGATACGTGTCCGACACGCCAGGTGGAGTGTCCATAAATAAAATTAAAAAGAAAAGAAAGGGACACGGGGCGTACACATCTAGGGAAGTGTCCGACACGTTTTAGGACACGGCGGTGGTTATTTTTATGTTTTCAAAACTTGGGAGCCTAAATCACTAGCATGAATAACTTATCTAAAACCAAAATTAGATGACACCTCTTTTCCACAAAACAACATACATACAACCACATATTTCCCCTCTTTTAATTCTTACTTCTTCTAGCTCTAGAATCAAAATAAAAAATGCAATCCAATCTTTCCTTTCACCATTTTAATTTCCTTTTGGTTTGAGATAATAGCTCTAGCTTCAAAGTAATATTCCATTCTTCTTCCATTCAATTCTAAAGAGTTGGGCTTGGACTTGCTTAAGTTTTAATTTTTTATTAATTATTACTTTATTTTGTTTTTGTACATCCTTAATTAAATATATATAATTATAAATATAATATATTATATATAGCCATATCTCTGGCTTGTCGTATCCTGAATTTTTTGAAAAATTCGTGTCACCATGTCCGTATGATGTTGTATCAGTATCCCTGTCCATATCTATGCAACCTAGCTTCATAGTGAATGATTGAGTTCTTTAATAAAGTCGGTGAGTTGCAACCCTTTAACGATATATGGTTATTAAAGTGGCAATCCTTGCCAGGATTGTCTAACATGCGATTCAATCATTAGTTTGGCTCATAGATCACAAGACCGCAACCCTTGAACGATATATAGGTTGTGATCTATCTGAACTTGGACCCATCAACTTCTAATCAATCTAACAATTGAATTCCACTTTGCAACCCTCTGTCGATATATGGGGTGGAATTTGTGTTGATTGATGGAATCTAATGCACTTAGAGACTTCAAATAAATGTTGCAATGCATAACCCCCACTTACTGGGAAGAAATTATGCATATTGACATTTATTCAATTTCTCCTAAGTTTGATGGAGAGTCGGGACATCCAATTCCCTTTTAATCTAAATTAAGAATTATTATCCAATGGGAGAATTTTGGGATTAAATTGGTCTCACTTTCCACATTATCTAATTATACCGCGCATACATGGATTATAATATAGGAAACGCCTAGAAATTCTATCACACATGCTTTCCATGGAGTTGTCTAGATTGAGTTAAGTCAATGGCTCAATCGAGGGTTAGGGGACCTATAGGATCTAACCTATGTCTAACTTCAAGGTCTTCCAGCTCCAAGCAGATCCCTTTTCAAAAAGGTCCTATTCTAATTTACATAGATATAAATGCATCCTATACATTTTCTACAAAAAGTAAAATACAAACTGAGGGTTCCAAGATCCTGTACAACCCAGAAAATAAAACCATAATAAAACCTAGTCCATGGAAGGCATCCCACAATATCAAAACATCAAAAGATTATCTAATATGTTGGAGTTCTTTCAAAAACAACTAAAATAAAAAAATCCAATTTTATTTAGATGTGGTTTGAAAAAAAATTGAATTTGTTTCAATCCAATTTATAAATTAATTCAACTTCAATCCTATTCGATAATAAATCTAATTTAGTTTCAAAAAATCAATTCTAAATTGATTGGACAAAGAATTTTTATTCAGAATACATTTCTTTGTTCTAGGATTATTTTAATTTTAAATCTAATTGGTGGTCCCAAGTGGCATACAAAAGGGTCTAGAAGGAGGGGTTGAATAGACCCTGAAGTCTTTCCGACTTCAAAAGTTTCGTATCACTGTTAAAGATTTGAACGCTTAGGGAGCTGAGCGCTAGGTCAGGCGCTACAGTAAAGATAACCTAGACTTAGTGATTTTAGCAATTTACCAAAGTAGGGTAAAGCTTAGTTCGCTTAATCAGGGTTAGCAGAGCGGAAATGATTTTAAAGCTTTAGCGTTCGTTTTGGTCAAATAGTCGCTTAACAGTTTTACTTGTCTTTTTCAAGATAAATGATAGAATATAAAGTTAGACAATATGACACTAAATAACACAAGAATTTGTAAGGTTCACTGGGTGGTGTAATCTCAGCTACGTCCTTCTTCTCCTTGAACACTTGGAGTAATTCCACTAAATTGGTTATCGAAGGATCACATAGAAGCTTCTAAAAAATAGAGGTGGGGATGATGATCTTGGGTTCCTTGATCACACAGACTTCAGCACCAATGAAGATCTTCACCAACAAGCTTCTCTCACTCAGAAATACTACTTGTAGAGTCAACAACTTCTTCACACAGATAGATGAGGTTGAAGGTTTTGATCATGGGTTTGTTTGATTTTAGGAATTTCAAACAACTTAGGATATCTCAATAATAGAGTATTGTTCTTCTTTGAAGATGTTTGAGATATCTACGGCTGTCTGGAATGTATGTAGAAAGCTTGAAAGAATTTTGGCTATGGAGTTTCTAAGCTTTTCTTGAGAAAATATTTCAGCAAAGTTTTGACTTTCTTGTGTATGTACGTGTTATTTTAGAGTTTGTTGAGGTAAGGTATTTATAGGCAATTTCTTGGGATTTGTCCGTTGGACACATGTAGGTGCGTGTCTCACGCGCGAGTGAGTCATACCTTTTCTCTGACATTCCTGAAATCCTGCTGCACTGATTTGATGTGGCAAGTTTGAACTCTAAAATTCTGACAGTCTAAGCCAATAGGTAGCTTGCTCCGTATACAATCTGTCCTTATCACATTTAATACTCTTATCAAGCACTTAATGCATTTGAATTTATTTTCTGTTGGAAATAAATGCCCGTTAAATGATTGCATTTATGTCCTTAGTGACTTCGAAATTTATTTCAGGTGAATCTGATCTTCTTGATCGCTTGAGTGCTTCAAGCGCTTGATTCATGCATCCTAAAATAGTCCATAGTGATTGGAAGTCGCTTAAGACAAATCTTCATCTTCGCATGCCTTCAGACGCTGATCTTCAACTTTATCTCTAATAGACTCACCTAGAATTCTACTAGCGACTTGGTATCTAATACTTAATCTAAAATCTACAAAGATAAAAATTACAAACTTTCAAACGCTTATACAATTCTTCTATGAAAATATAAACTTACAATATTTATGGGGCCTAACATAAAATCCTATCTTGTCATTATCAAAACATCTACCATAAAATTCCTAACAATTCCCCCCTTTTTGATGATGTCAAAACCTTAACTCGTATAACTCTTTTATAGATTAAGAGTTTTAAAGAAAAGCCCAAAATTAATCATAAGTTAGCATTTGGAAAGTTAGTTAATTTAGCTAATGTTAGATTAGCCTCAACAAGTTGTTTCAGCGATAAATCATTCATTCATTTATATGAAAAGTAAGCGTACATGATTTATACTGAAAGTAAATAATTTAAAGTGACAACAGAAACATACAAAAGAAGAAATATAAGCAATCATCTTTTCAGTCGCTTTTCTTCAGCTAGAATTTCACTCGCTAAGTCCAAAAGAAGTCTATCACTGTCTATCATAGTGGTATGCTGAACTTCATTATAATCATGCCTTCTCTGTCTAGTACTTAAATTTAGCTCTAATAATCTTTCCACCCAATCCCTCGGAGGGATTCCAAGTTCTCGAATCAAGTCATGATAAGTGTCTTATCTTCGATCATTGGTGGATTTCCAATTAACAGGTCTTCTAAGAGGTTCGGCGTATGGATGAAAACCTATACCCTCTAAAAATTCTATATCCAAGTCCGGAAGCATGTGCCTGCCTTGATAGTATCTAGGTTTTCGCTTCTTAGTTAGCATATTCTTTATGCTTACTATTTCTTCGAACATGGAGCGCCAATGCTTATTATCTAGTTTAGAAATTTGTTCCTTCAAGGCTTTGGACTTTTGATGCTTTTCTGTTTCTTCCCCCTTCTTGGTATTATCAAGAGAGGTTTTTAACTCAGCGATGTCACGGCGAAGAAGTTTGACTTCATCAACTAGAAGAGCAACTTGCTCAGCGGTACTCTGAGAAACTAAATTGGAAAAAGTATGTCACTCTGTATCAGCGGATGCATTCTGAGCAAGCGTCCGATTAAATTCATCAGAAAGTTCTTTGACTAGCAGAGTGATACTATTCATGACAGAAATTGTAAGCTTGTTAGCATTTTTTATGTCAGTGAGAAGAACTCTCTCTACTTGATTAAGCATTGAATTGCTTCTGTCTTCCAAATGAGAACAAGAGCCTGTTATATCGCTAAGAGAATTCCAAACCGCTTTTCTAAAGTCTCGTGCCTCTTGATCACTGTCCGAGTCCGAGTCCGAAGAAGAACATTCAGGTCCGTGTGAGCTAGAAACTGTGGCCTTTCCATTTGATTTATCTCGGATATATGGCTCTTCAGCAATTTCTTCATGAACTTCTTCTATCGCTAAGTCAATAGATTGAGTTGCTTCCTTAATCTGAACTACTTCTTCAACAATGGGAACCTCGACTGCTGGATCGTTGGGGGGAACTTCAGATTGCATATCAGCGTCTATGGTTTGAGCGAGTTCCACAACAGGAGCATGTTCTACTTCCATTTCAACAATCTCCACCTGGGGAGAAGGTTTCTCAATGGCAAAGACCCATAGTGAGCCAATCACTTCCATGACATGCCTTGGACTTAGGATATTGGTCAGCGGAATGAAGAACATAGCGTCTGCGCGCTCTTCAATGTTGAGTGCAAATTGCACATCCTCTGGCAGATCAACTCCTGAAATATAGGAATTATAGAAGTCCAATATAAAAGGCATCAGCGCTTGAGCGGCTTCTTGGTCCACTGGTCAAATAAGCGAAATCATCTTGGCCACTTGGATATTCTGCTCACACATTAGGACATGGTGAAGATTATATCCTCTGAATGGATTTAGGCTAAAATATTCAGCGAAGGTAATATCCAGCGATTGTGCGTTTTCTACAATCGCTCTCCTGTCTCTGTAGAATTCTTCAAACTCAACATGGTCATTTTCCAGTTTCAAGTGAGCTTCACTGTGTCCTAGCCGAGTTGGTCACTTACTGGTGGAAGCATCTTCATTTAGGTCTGGAGAGATACGCTGTACAAAGTCTTGGGTTGGATGATAAATATAGCATCCTCCCTGAGCGATTAAGGCTAGATGTTGGCGAATATAACGTTCTATCGATTGTCTATAATAAGGCAAATCGCTAATATTCCCCACCAGATTCTTTCGCTGCTCGAGTAGGAACACAACAAAACCTCTGCGTCTGTATTCTACTCCAAATTCAAACAAGAAGGGATGCCTCACAAGTTCGTCTAGCGTGTAGAAATGCAACACAAACTCTTCAGCCCATCTTGCGGTATCCATAATCCATCTCCTACCAGCATATCTGAATTTTTCTTATCTGCTCTAGCAGTGAGATACTTCTCGAATCGCTCTACTTCTTCATCATAGTCGTCAGCCCATAATCTTGCTAGATACTCGTGCACTTCATCTTCTATTCATGAATTGATAGGATTAGGACTCTCACCAACGACTTGTCCTTTTCCTTTCCATAATTTAAGGGGATTTGGGGATAGAGCGTTCTAAGGAGAATGAATGACTTTGGGATAGGCAGAGTATCCAATTCTGTTAAGGATTTCTTCATCGGGGTTCTTCAACCAATCACCTATGTGGGGATTTTTTATGACGATTTTATTCTGGCGCAAAAAATAAAAGGATTCTGCTGAATGACCAGTAAAATTGAAACGCTTTTCATCAAATTCTGTCATGTTGAGCGCTGGTCACCGAATGTATTCTAACCGCGATTGAAGACGCTTAAGCGTGTAAAGACTGAGATCAGCGAATCTCTCGAAGAATCCAAATTTGTCAGAATTAGCCTGGTTGTGGAGAGTATCTTGAAAATTTATCTCCATGTCAACGAAAGCTCGGGTGTCATTTTCTCTGGCTGCATAGTAGAATTCAACATCTGCATCATAGCCACGAGGAAAGAAATCAATGACACGGGGAGGAGGTCCTGTTGGAGTAGGAACAATGGCAATTGTTTTTGTTGGGATAGGGGCCACTTCTATCGACCGCTCAGCATTAATAGCCTCTTCTTGAGCTGGAGATATTTCAGCATCAGGAAGGACTTGTACAACTTCTTTAGCAATATCCAGAACAGTTGCCATTTCCACGTCCAATTCAACATTGACCTCAAGAGGAGGTGCATCAGCGTCTGGCATACTTTGAGCCTGAGGACTCTTTTCGACTGATTCAGTCACTTGTTCTATAGGAACTTCAGTTTCCATAGCCTCAGTCTCTGGGACTACTTCATCATCCTGATAATCACCAAGTTATGTTGAGAGAGCTCCAGTAGCGGGCTCAACGATTGGTGCGGAAGGAGAGGGATGAGAAACACTAAATGATTCTCCAAGCATTGGTTCTTTAAGTGCTAGCTCGGAGGGAACACTAGTGGATCCTCCTGGTGTAGAATGCTTGCGTGCTAATGGCACTTCTTCTTTTTCTTTCTCATCTTCTTCTGGAACCATAACAAACGCGGGAGGGAGAGAGGGCGATTTGGGAAAAAAGTGAGGGAGACTTTTGCTTCTTCTTTAGCTCTGGCTTCTTGTACTGCTTCTTGGCTGGCTTTGATGGCTCAGCGACTTTCAAAGTGAGTTTTCTTTTAGGTCTCTTTACCACTACTTCCTCTTCTGATGATGATTGATAAGCCCATATTTTACAGTATTTTATGCCCCATTGTAATATGATTTGATCGTTACTTTGATTACTTGTTATCCCTCATAATGCTTTGACTAGGATATATTTTGTTTTGTTGGATAAAAGTTGATTTACGCATGAAAGACGAGAAAAGAGATCCAACTTGAGCTTGAAATTGAAGAAGGAAACAAAAGAAGATAGTTGACGAAAAATTTTACACAATGCTCATAGAGAAACGAGGTTTTAGTCCCTTTACAAGCCGAATGAGACTAAGATTTCTTCTTAAATATTGTAGATCTTTGTCTTAGCTCTACGTAGCAACTTAAATCGTCTCAATCTGACATTTGTAGAGATAGTTATGATCAAAATACTAAAGCTGTGAATTTTGCATCAGACGACCGCGACACTGCACCGTGGCAAAACAATCTAGTAGCCAAACTAGACAGCGGCACTGTACCGCGGTCCACTTTCCCGATCTCTAATTTTTATATCCGCGTACAACCACCTTTAAATAGCGTTTTAGGTTAGTTTTTGGGGTTTTTAACACACTTTTCAGCCACCAAAAGGTGGAGACTTGCTCTCAAACACCAAGGGGAAGCCATAGGAAGTCCCAAGGAAGCTTGAAGAGCCGTCATCATCATCAAAGCTTGGAATCACACTTTGTAATAGGGAGTAATTCAACTCTTTCTCTTAGATTAGTTTTTCAACTATGTCTTGTAGAAGCTTTGAATCACTTGTTGTTGTAAGTATGAGGTAAGCATCTTTGTGATTGGGTTATGTGAATACTTTGTGATATTTTGTGTTTGATGAACCATTAATTTCTGGATTTATTACATTCTTATTACATGTTTGATTTTATGCTTAAAGCTTGCACATGATTGATCACCATGTGTTTGATATAATGCTTTGTCTTGAAACCGAGAGGAGATAGAGAAAGGTAGATCGAAAAATTAAACATCATAACGTAACAATTGACTAGAGATAGAATCGATTGCGTTGTATGGATTTTTGTGATAAGATGACCCGAGTGAATGTAGGATATTTGCAAGCAAGGAATTCCTTTGAACCTAAATGCATGTTAGTTAATTCAATCTTCACTATAGAGATATAGGAAGTTGTTAACTAGTATAGACTTGTTGTTTCAAGAGATTGAGTAGTAAATACATTAGGGGGTTTCACCATAACAAGAGCGTTCTAAGAATCCGGGTAATGGAGAGTTCATGAGCATAGAATAGAACATAGTAGGATCATAGCCCAATCATCTATTTCCATTTGATTTATTACCTTGTTTATCATTTAGTTGTCTTTAGTTATTTTCATAATATAATCATCTCATCTTATAATTTGATTTGGCTTAGAGTTAGATAATATAGCAATTACGAGCATTGAATCCAATTGTCCCTGTGGAGACGATACACACCCCGGGCTAATAGTCCACTTTATTACATTGCACGACCTAGTACACTTGCTAGGGATTTTGCGTGTCAAGTTTTTGGCGCCGGTGCTGGGGACAATTGCGTTATTTGATATTGTAATTCACTTATCTTCTCTAAGACTAAGTTGTTTTATTTTTTTTTTCTATGTTTTTATTTTTTTATTTTTGAATAGATGAGCAACTATGACTTTTATTGGTCAAAACAAGGATGGGATAAAGGTGTCGATGACGGTAAAGTGTTTTGTTCGTGGTGTGGAGGTGTTCATCATAGTGATTGCTGCCAGCAAAGATGGAGAAATCAACAGGACTTTCATCAAGATTTTCCAAATCAAGGGAATTATCAGCAACAATGCGATAGAAACCCAAGTTTTGAAGAGTTGATAATTCAATGGATGAAGACGAATGATGAGCGGTCTCAGAATATCGAAGCATCTATGATGGAAATGCAAACACAACTCAAACAACTTGCCAACTTATTGGCAGAGAGATCATCAAACACTTCCCGGAGTGGCACAGAAGAGAATGATGAGGTACCTGATATAGAAGTTGAACAAGTTGTTGATTCGGCACCTCAGTGTCTACAACCCATTGCTACACCAACACTACTTTCAGAATCTATGTGTGGTGAAGAAGAGACAACATCACTGGTTCCATCAGATGACCAAGAAAAGACATTAGAAATGTTCAAGAACTCAACACCACCTACCATCATATCTCTTGATTTCTTAAGAAAGTGCATCAATAACTAGAGAGACAGAGTGGTGGAGGTAGAAGCTAAGGTTTACAACTTTAGTGACCCGTTGGAGGCATACATTAAGAACCCAAGTGATACTACGGTTGAGAATGAGGAGATCCGAAGATATAAAAGTCACTGGGATATATCACCACTAAAGTTGTTAGAATCAAGGCTCAGGGAGTTAGGGCTAGCCACATACTTATTAAAACCATCAATGGAAAACTCCCCATATTTAAAATTCACTTTTAGTTATTTGCAATTTTGTTATATTTTTATAAAAGTGAATCTGAGCTCATATCTTAGTTTTTCAGGATTTGTGAATGTGATGGAACATGATAAGCTTTTACGCAATTGGAAAAAGCACAAAAAGGCTCATCCATACAAAGTTGGCATTGCTCCTTATGATCCACCATGAGCAGTGCAAGGGAGTCGAGCTAATGACTTAAAACAAGCGCTTCGTGGGAGGCAACCCACGTTTTTCATGCTTTCTTTCGTTTCTGTTATTTTTCTTTTTGTTTTGTTTTTCTCGTTTTATGTGTTTTAATTGTTTTGATGACACTTTTGGTCTTTTCTTGTTTTTCTAACTTCACAGCTGGCTAGGTGTTATTTTCAGATTATTCGCCTTGTTGCTTTTTCGCTTTTTGGACATCACATAGCTTCAAATATCAGGGACGTCTTTCTTTCCTTTACTTTACATATGTATGTCCGCTCATTGGAGACAATGTGCTAGATTAGTTGGGGGGGTGGGATAGACGTCCCAATTTAATTGTGATGTGGCGATTTGGTGTAACTTGTGCTCATTTGTTAAGTTTCATGCTTGATTTGGGATTAGAAAACTTTAATAGTCAATTATTTCATTTTCATGATTTGTTATACTTTTGCTTGGAGCATGATTCGTTTGAATGTCTCTACTTCACCTAAGATGAAATCCTTTGCCGTATTATATGTGAAAGCCTTTTTAGCCATGCTTATGTGAATTGTTGAGGATTTAAAGCATTGAACTTTCAATTTTGTAAACTTTGAAGTGTGTGTTGAGTGCGCGAAGTCATGAAATGATTTAGGCCATCTTTCATTTTCTTTAACCTTACAATTGGCCTTCACGATATTACATAATCTCTAGACCTTATTTTGAGCCGTATTGATAAGAATGGAGTGTGCTAAGCACACTAAAAACCACCATTCATTTTTCTTTAGCAAGTCATACCAACCACCCTTTAGCCTAAAAGAAAGAAAAATAAAGTCTATTTTCCCAATTAAGAGAGCATATAACTTTATGTCCTTTGGTTTTAATTTGGGTATACGCTTTGCTTTGGGTATTGAATCTCATGGATTAATGGGTTAAAAGGTGTTGAGAAATTTTGGGGTTTTGAGCTTATGTGAAATAATGAGATGAAGAGAAATTTTGAAAGTTGGCTAAAGAGTCGAGAGATCGAAAGTTACCAAAAAAATATAATATATGAGCTCTCTCGACTAGGCTATGAACTGAGCTTCAATGTGATTTATTTGGTTTGGGAATCATTATTCACCTCTAGCATCAAAAGAAACAAGTTTTGGGGTTATGAGTTCAAAGGGAAAAGAAATCAAAAAGCTATAAGTGGAGAGATATAGAGTTTTGTTCGGTTGATGAGTGAGTGTTTAGCTCGATGATATTGAGTTGTATGCTTTCTTGAGTTTAGTCACTCTATCCACATATTCCCGTCCAAGCCATTACCTAGCCTTACGTTACACGCCAAAAAGACCTTTTGATCTTGACGTTCACATTTCATGCACACCGATAGGTTAGCAAAGTTTTGGAATGTTTTAATGTTTTTATTATCTAATGAAGTTTGCATAATTTTGTTTAAAGTGTGCTTTTGACATTAAAATGGATATGGAGTTCATGATTTAGAGATAGAGTCGAAGATGTTTGGGGGTTTTCAAATTGTTGAGTGTTCTAGGTAAAATGTAACTTGTCATAATCATTTTCAAGGCTTTAATTCTTGTACGTGCTTGATTATTGAGACATGAAACCTTTCAAGATCCCAAACCAAGTTGTAAAATCTGAACTTATGAGTACTTGTTCGCCATTTATTGATCGAGACGATCATAGCCTAGTTGGGAGGTAGTTGATAAGTCCATATTTTACAGTATTTTATGTCCCATTGTAATATGATTTGATCGTTACTTTGATTACTTGTTATCCCTCATAATGCTTTGATTGGTATATATTTTGTTTTGTTGGATAAAAGTTGATTTACGCATGAAAGACGAGAAAAGAGATCCAAATTGAGCTTGAAATTGAAGAAGGAAACAAAAGAAGATAGTTGACGAAAGATTTTAGAAATGAGGTTTTAGTCCCCTTACAAGCCGAATGAGACTAAGATCTCTTCTTAAATATTGTAGATCTTTGTCTTAGCTCTACGTAGCAACTTGAATCGCCTCAATCTGACATTTGTAGAGATAGTTATGATCAAAATACTAAAGCTGTGAATTTTGCATCAGACGACCGCGGCACAACAATCCATTAGCCAAACTAGACCGCGGCACTATACCGCGGTCCACTTTCCCGATCTCTAATTTTTATATCCGCGTACAACCACCGTTAAATAGCATTTTAGGTCAGTTTTTGGGGTTTTTAACACACTTTTCAGCCACCAAACGGTGGAGACTTGCTCTCAAACACCAAGGGGAAGCCATAGGAAGTCCCAAGGAAGCTTGAAGAGCCATCATCACCATCAAAGCTTGGAATCACACTTTGTAATAGGGAGTAATTCAACTCTTTCTCTAAGATTAGTTTTTCAACTATGTCTTGTAGAAGCTTTGAATCACTTGTTGTTGTAAGTATGAGCTAAGCATCTTTGTGATTGGGTTATGTGAATACTTTGTGATGTTTTGTGTTTGATGAACCATTAATTTTCGGATTTATTACATTCTTATTACATGTTTGATTTTATGCTTAAAGCTTACACATGATTGATCACCATGTGTTTGATATAATGCTTTGTCTTGAAACCGAGAGGAGATAGAGAAAGGTAGATCGAAAAATCAAACATCATAACGTAACAATTGACTAGAGATAGAATCGATTGCGTTGTGTGGCTTTTTGTGATAAGATGACCCGAGTGAATGTAGGATCTTCGTAAGCAACGAATTTCTTTGAACCTAAATGCATGTTAGTTAATTCAATCTTCACTATAGAGATATAGGAAGTTGTTAACTAGTATAGACTTGTTATTTCAAGGGATTGAGTAGTAAATACATTAGGGGGTTTCGCCATAACAAGTGCGTTCTAAGAATCCGGGTAATTGAGAGTTCATGAGCATAGAATAGAACATAGTAGGATCATAGCCCAATCATCTATTTCCATTTGATTTATTACCTTGTTTATCATTTAGTTGTCTTTAGTTATTTTCATAATATAATCATCTCATCTTATAATTTGATTTAGCTTAGAGTTAGATAATATAGCAATTACGAGCATTGAATCCAATTGTCCCTGTGGAGACGATACACACCCCGGGCTAATAGTCCACTTTATTACATTGCACGACCTAGTACACTTGCTAGGGATTTTGCGTGTCAATGATGAAGACGAAGTCACTTGCTCTTCATCATTGCTGCGAACAATACCATCCGCAAGGAGTCACTCACGCTCTTCCTTGGGAATCGCTGTACCACTCCGTCGCTTGGGTTTCAACAGCTCACTGACCATCTTTTTCCCATAGAACTTAAGTGCTGGGACTTTCTTACCAGCGGTGTTGACGAACCCGATAGCACTTAAAACACGACTTAACACAATCCCATAAGGTTTGGGATTCATTGACTCAGCCATCGCTGCTTTAAAGTGATTAAAGACGTACAATGACCAATTTATCTTTAACTTGGTCAGAATGGATACCATCATCTTATATTGAATGTTTGAGATCTTATCGAAGCTACCTTTCCTGCACTCTATCATTTTGGAGCAAATGTCAACCAGAATGACATATTCGCCCTTCATGTCATTCTTCTTGAAATTTGGTTCGTATGCAGCGTCTACTTCTGTTAGGATTATGCCCTCAGATGTCATAGAGGATAGTATTAATAGGGCATCTATCTTGTATTGAACTTAAATATTATTTATAATAAAAGGCATTATTTAAGTTTTCACTTAATTCTTATCTGCATCTATAAGTTGTGTAAAAAATTTTGTCCATGTTTTCAGTGTGATCCCTCTACTTCCTATGGGATAGGAAGAGTGGCACTAGAGAGATCGATCTTGATTACTAAAACAAGTTCGCAAGTAATATGAAGTCTTTAATGGACAAATAAAGACTTTGAATACTTGTACAATCTTAGCTACGACATGGGAGTGCCTGTCTAGTATTATGGGCTGATAGGAGATTAAGATTGTAGGCACATCGGTGGAATTGATATGCTCGAACACGACTCGCATCGGTTCTGTCACATGGGTTTTCACTCTGTAACTGTCAATGACAGAACTGATTATGCAAAATAGGTATGTATGAACCATTGACCTGAAGTATCAAGCTGAAGATGCACTTGTGACGTCAAATCTTTCACTAGTGTAGTTAGACCCAATTCACCCGTTGGTGGGGTCAACCTCGAAATGCGGACTTGATGGCAAGTGATAGTCTTAGAAGATATCTAAGAGGGATTTGTTCTCTCATAAGTGAATGAGAATGTACCCTATGTAATTATAGATAAATAGAGATCAAAGTCTTTGGTCAAAGTAAACAAGACGATTGTGCTAAGCACCAAATCGATCTCAATGATCTCGTATTATTATAATTTATACATATGGTCAAGTCCAGTGAGTTTGACATAACCATGACTCTCACTTGACCGGGGAATGTGAACGAAGGGTTTATACATACGCGGTACTTACGATTAAAAGGTTGTAGAATGATCCATTCATTCGTATTTCATTTGGGCTACGAAGTGGGCCACATGACTGGCTAAGTGTTACCCACTTCCTTTGGTTTCCTCTCATTGCCAAATGAAACGAACTTATAGAGTCGCGCTAAAGAATGGATGAAGAAAATTGAAAAAGGGATTTTCTATTTTCTATTTTATTTTGGAGAGATTTAATTTATTGGATAAGTTAAATAATTAATTGCTTATTGGATAAGATAATTAATTATTGGATAAGGTTAATTATTAATTAATTTCTTAGAGAAATATATTAATGAATTAATTTATCTAATTAATTTTATTATTTAATTAATATATTTATTTATTGGATAAAATAAATAATTAATTGAATAAAGAAATTAACAAAACAAAAGAATTCGGGGCCCTATATGGGGGGTTGGATGATCATTGGTCTCTTTCGTTTTGTCTTGGTCCACAAGTCATTGAGTTATAAAAGGGCTCTTGATTTTAACCTAGAGAAGTGAATACATAACATGAATTGTAACTCTCCAAAGAATAGAAGAAGAAAAATATCCTCGCTCTCTATACACCAAAGTCGTCGCCCCTATAGAGAACAAGAAGGGAATTTTTCGTCATCAATTCGCACGTGATAATTTAGAGGCAACGTGATTCGTTGTTGGATTCATCTACAACTTCAAGAATTGAAGAACACGAGGGTTGAAGAATTCAAGAAGTTCATCAATTTAAAGTTTAAAAGAAGAATTGGATTCTCCTACCACTTCGCTTCAACGGGTAAGTTGAATTTACTCGTTAATGCATGTTTGAGATTCAATTATGCGAATTAGAGTACACTTTTGGGTTTTTAAATTAAATTTTTGAAATCCTTCCGCTGCGTTTATGTGTTTTTACGCGAAACCCAACAACTTCATCTTTCTTGACCAGTTCCCAGATCTTGGTGGCGCCTCCAAGAGTGACTTCTTCAACTTCTCCTCCATCGTTGGGCAGTTTCAGTAAGGAAGATAAAAGTTGAGGAGTGAGATCAAAGGTCTCGCAGGCAAACGGAAAGACGCAGGAAATGGAGTTTCCATCGTCAGAAATTTTGGCATTCTTGAAGATGAAAAGGGTCTCTTTCTCATAAATATTTGAATGGGAAGTAATCATTTCTCGTAAGCTTGATTCTTGGATAAGGGGAAGAACAGTCCTCAGAGGAAAGTTCTGGTTATCGAAAAGATAGTCCCAGTTTACCAGAAATCCAGCATTGACTGTGACTGGTTTCGGAGTTTTGGAAGATTTTTCGGTGGTAGATTTGGAAGATTTTGGTGGCACCATTGATGAAGGTTTGAAGCTTTTTAGAGAGTTAAAAAGAATGCTTTTTTGCCTTGAGAGAGTTTTTACAGCAAAAAGAGTTTTGAGAGTGATAAAACTTTTCTGTAAAATTTAGGAGGGTTTAAATAGAGGCAAAAAATAACTCTTCAATAGCTTGGATAAATGCCAAGTATCAAGAAATTAATTTTGGAAATAACAAAAATTAAATCTGAGCCGTTTAGTCATGAATACGGATTTAAAAAGGTACGGTAAAATAGGTTAACTGATGTGAAATATAAAACTTTGGAGTCCGCAGTTACTTTTTCAAAAACCTTTGAAATTTTGAAAATGTTCAACATTAGTTGCACGAGCCTAATGGTACACTAACACGTACCCAGACATGCGCAGTTACTGAACTGTCTATTTATAGGAATCATTAATCATCAGTTTGATTTGATAGGAGCGCGTGGGCAGTTGTCAAATCTTATCTTTTGGACTTATCCACACGCTACGTTTTAGCGATGAAAACAATGCATGAATTTCAGAAAAAGTTACTTAGCGTTTAAGTGGGAATATTCTTAACATTGAAGTCTTTAATAAAGTTTAATCGCTTGAAAAGACAATTTCATTTAATTTTATTATAGATTAGTTTTGTCATGCACAACAGATAAACGCTAATGATCATGCACAAAATTTTGAAATTAATTTTTGATCTTAGACGCTTATTGATTTGAATAAGTACAATTTTAAAGTTCCCCCTAAAATTGCTAACTCATTTCAATTTTAAAATCGCTAGAGACAATATAACAAAGTGGATTCCCCCTAAATTATATGCATATTGAAGATATGATGCTTTATGATTAAGTGTTTAAATCAATAATACCTAGTTCACTTCTTAAAGTGAGAAAACGTTGTTCGTTCAGCGCTTTGGTGAAGATATCTGCCAGTTGTTTGTCAGTACCAATGAAATGCATGGAGATATCTTTCTTTTGAACATGGTCACGCAAGAAATGGTAGCGAATGTCAATGTGTTTAGTTCTAGAATGAAGGACTACATTTTGGGTCATAGCTAAAGCGCTTTGGTTATCACAATGGATTGGGATAGGACCAAAGATTGTTCCATAAACTCTAAGTTGTTACCTCATCCAAAGGATTTGTGCACAACAGCTCCCAGCGCCACATACTCTGCCTCAGCGGTAGAAGTCGCTATGGATTGTTGTTTCTTAGTATGCGACGAAATCAATCTATTACCTAGAAATTGACATGTACCACTAGTACTCTTTCTATCTTTTTTACATCCTGCAAAATCTGCGTCTGAATAACCAATTAGTTCAATGGGAGAGTCCCTTGGATACCATAAGCCTACATTTTGTGTGCCTTTTTAGGTATTTAAGGATTCTCTTGATAGCATTTAAGTGTAATTCTTTTGGATCAGCTTGAAAGCGTGCACACATGCATACCGAAAACATAATATCAGGTCTACTAGTGGTAAGATAAAGAAGTGATCCAATGATACCTCTATAATTAGTGATATCAATTTTCTTGCTACTTTCATCTTTATCTAACTTAAGCGTTTGGCTCATTGGAATGTTTGAAGATGATGCATTTTCCATACCAAATTTCTTAATCATATCTCTTGTATATTTAGCTTGTTTTATAAATATGTCATTAGGGAGTTGTTTAACTTGTAATCCTAAGAAGAAAGTTAATTCACCCATCATGCTCATTTCAAATTGATCTTGCATCATTTTTGAAAATTCCTCACACAATCGCTTATTAGTATATCCGAATATAATATCATCAACATAAATTTGGACTAAGAGAATATCTTTATTATGGGTAATTTTAAATAACGTTGTATCAACGTTGCCTTTTGAAAAGCCTTTACCTATAGGGAAGATAGAGAGAGTGTCATACCATGCTCTTGGAGCTTGTGTAAGGCCGTAAAGTGCATTATCCAATTTGTAGACCATACTTTTCCCATGGTTGTTGATGAATCCTGGTGGTTGCTCCACATAAACTTCTTCTTGGAGTTTACCATTCAGGAAAGCACTCTTCATGTCCATTTGGTACACTGTGAACTTATTGAATGCGGCAAATGCTAGGAACATCCGAATCACTTCAAAACGGGCTACTGGGGCATACGTCTCATCAAAATCAATACCCTCTTCTTGGCAAAAACCCTGAGCGACTAATCTGGCTTTACTTTTTATAACAATGCCATCTTCATCCATCGTGTTCCTAAAAACCCATCTAGTTCCAATAACTCCTTGGTGAGTTGGTCTTGGTACTAGTGTCCAAACCTTGCTTCTCTCAAATTGGTTAAGCTCTTCTTGCATCGCTTCTACCCAACTTGAATCACTGAGTGCTTCATCCACTTTCTTTGGTTCCATTTGATATAGAAAACATGCGAACATGGCCTCATTGATTATAGTAGTCTGGACTTCGCTCCAAGTGAAAAAGGAGCACAAGGACGTAGCTGGGATTACATCACCCAGTGAACCTTACAATTTCTTGTGTTTTTTACGTTTATTATTGTCTTGCTTTATATTCTCATATTTATTCTAAAAAAGACAAGTTAAAAGTGACTATTTAACCAAAATGAACGCTAAAGCTTTAAAATTATTTCCGCTGTGCTAACCTTGTTTAAGCGATTCAAGCTTTACCCTACTTTGGTAAAATTGCTAAAATCACTAAGTCTAAGTTATCTTTACTGAAGTGCCTGACCCAAGCGCTCAGCCTCCTAAGCGTTCTAATTTCTAAAAGTGATATGAAATTTCTTGAAGTCGAAAAAGACTTTAGGGTCTATCCAACCCCCCCTTCTAGACCCTTTCGTATGCCACTTGGGACCACCAAGTGGTATCAAAGCAATTGAAGTAGAAACCTAAGCGTTTCCGAGCGTAACTGCTTGTTTAGATCCATTTTTCTAAACTTAGACGCTTTAAATTTTCTTTTAAATATCTTATTATGGCTTTTAACAAAATGCCTAAGTTGGTAGAGTCAAACTATGATTATTGGAAACTTAGAGCGTTCGGGTGTTTATGTTCTTGCGATAATGAAATGTGTGTTGTAATTTCAGATGGCCCCATTAAAATCATGAAAGTGATAACTCAAGTGCCCGGAGCTGATGAAGCAACTCCAGATGGTTATGTTGAAAAACCTAAGTTAGAATGGACACCAAATGATAGAAAAAGAGCGAATGTAGATAATGTTGGACAAAGTGCACTTTACTCAGCGTTAGGAGGCAATGATGCATTGTTCAACAAGATCAAGCAATGTAAGACTTCTAAAGAAATATGGGATAAGTTGGCTATCGTGTGTGAAGGTTCAGCACAGATGAAGGAGAACAAACTTTCCATAGCCATGCAAAGATTTGAGCATTTCAAGATGCAGCCCAATGAGACGCTAGAACAATTGGACGCAAGGTTTACTTTGCTCATTACAGAGTTAGCGTCATTAGACAAGGAGTTGACCAATAAGGAAATGGTCAATAAGATTTTTAGAAGTCTTCCAAGCAAATATTTGATTAAGACTGTTGCTATGAGAGATTCGCAGACATTGGAGACTCTTACTCCAGAACATGTGGTTTCGAAATTAAAGGCAATTGAGTTCGAATTGGGTGAAATCAGCGACACATCGAATTCATCGACTGAATCAGGAGCTTTAATCGCTACCACCAAAAGTAAGGGCAAAGCGATTAGTGAATTTAAATCAACGAAATCCAATGAAGAAAAAGAAATGGCTTTATTGGTCAAAAAATTCAAGAAATTTCTAAGATATGAAAAGAGAAATCCTATTGGACAAACTTCATTTCA
The DNA here is from genome assembly GCA_019426215.1 of Buddleja alternifolia. Lineage (NCBI taxonomy): Eukaryota > Viridiplantae > Streptophyta > Magnoliopsida > Lamiales > Scrophulariaceae > Buddleja > Buddleja alternifolia. Next base: position 2,591,625 of record CM033398.1, on the reverse strand, counting down.
AACTCCTCCTCCAGCACCAGCGCCTCAGTATCAAGCGCCAGTATATTCTGCACCTCAACAGTAGCGCCAGTTCCTTACCAAGCACCTACAACTCCTACTCAGAATCTCTCAGCGCCAGTCGTTTCAAAGCGATTAACCACTGAACAGAAAATGAAAAGTAATTTGTGTTATAATTGCAGGAAACCAGGGCACTACCAAGTAAATTGCCCTTATCCAAATGTATCTAAGCCCATAAGGCAAGACTATGCGGATAGAAACCAATTCAGGAGCAACCTTCGCCAATAGGGTTTGCTAGCGGAATCTAAACCATTCGCCGCACCTGAAGAGGATTTGGAATCATCAGATGAAAGTAGTGATGATGAGCCAACAAGCGACTCAGCGTTGATTTGTCTCATGGCAAGAGATGATGAAGCGTCTGACGATTCGCTACCTGAGGTAACCACTGAATTATCTCATCCTCTTTCTTATGATGAATTACTTGACAAAGTAAATGAATATTATAAAGATTGTCAAGATGCCGCCAAAATATATCAAAATCACTTCGCTATTATTTCAGCGCTCACAAGTGATAAAGTAACACTCAAAGCAGAGTTGCAAGTTCAGCAACAATGCATTGAGAAGAACCAATCGCTTGAGAGTGAAATTACTCAATTAAAAAGAAATCTTAATATAATAGTCAAGAGAGAAGCTGATCTGATCGCTAGACTTGCCAAATTAGAGCAGCTCGTCTCATCATTATCAAAAGCTTCAAGAAAGTTGGATAATGTGACTGAGGTAACAAGAATGTTTGGTGAAAAGACCGATTTAGGATGCAATAAATTCGGTAAACAACCAAATAAATCTAATGTTACGGCGAACAACAAAGGAAAGGGTGTTTTCTTTGTTGAGAAAGGTTCACAAAGTCAATGTTGAATGAACCCAAGGACAATGGTAAGAGGTCAAATGAGAAGGTCAATACCAACTCAGGCAATAAGGAGAAGACCAAAGTGAAGGATTCACAGAAGACATCCAAATGCTCAAAAGGCTAAGGATAAACCGTCTATAAGTAAATCAAACGCTAGATGTCAATCGCCAAAAGCGACTCCTAAGCCAGTGCCGAGGAAGTACTAGCGTCATTATCCACAAAGATCTAGATCATATTATCGATACTATGATGATTATGATTATGACTATGATTATGATTACTATTATCATCGAGGATATTATTACACATCCAAAATCGAGGGGGAACATCATGATTAGTTATGTATATTATGTTGAGGGTCTTAAGCATAATTTGTTAAGCATTAGTCAATTTTGTGATAAAGGCTTTGAAGTAAAATTCTCAAGGTGACTTGAACGAGGTGTGGATACATCTTAGAGGTGCGACGTTTGGAGCACTAAACCAGGGATACGAAAGACGGGCGATTCCCTCCAAGGAATTATGTGGAATTGCACCACAGGGTTGAAAAGATCAAATTAGTTCCTGCGAGAATCTAATCGAAACGGTAAAAATTCTCACAACCTTCTTTATAGCATAATCGAGCACACCATTATTCCTGTTTCTGGTGGTTGTACGTTTAAATTTTAAATTCTGCTGCCACGAGCCACCCGGGGAATAGAACCCAACCCAACAGTGATATCAGAGCCATGGTTAGTTCGATTAGCTATATTATGTGTTAAGCATGTTTATTTACGCGTATGTAAATTGGTTCATGTTAACAATATGTCTGTCGTTTAGAATAATTGATTTTTTGATTGGGATATATTTGATTGTTATAATGTTTTTTGTGAGAAACGATTTTGGTTTTGAAAAATTCAATTGAAAAGAATGAATCTTGGGTGTGGGTGGATTTATTTGGATAAGGAAGGATGATTTTGGAATCACCGGTGGTTGGGCATCGCGAGATGATCGGGCCGAAGGCTCAATTATCGAGTGATTGTACCTGGCCTGAGGTGGGATCGAATTCATCCATCATTGACTGAATGAATCACTCATGCATGAAAAGGGGAGAAATCCCGTACAGAAACAGGTGCTGTCTCCCACGCCCAGGCGTGATCGGCAGAATCGGATCGAATTTTTTTTTTCTCAATTTTGATGCCGAAAGGTCGAGTAACCCAAGAACCTGACCCTAGTTGATTGTCTAAAACTTATAATTTCTGAAAAGGGTTTTGGAAATTGGAAATCGATATTATCCCGATGAAATTTGCAATTTTGTTTAGACGACGGACGGGTAAATTTTGGATATCGCATACATATATGTTTGTTGCTTGGCATGCTTATGTGATGGGAATGAGCCATGAGCCTAGTCTATGTTTTTGGTTTTCATTGTATGTAATATTCTAAAGTTGTAAAAATAGCCCGTTTGGCTTCTACTTTTCTGTCAAGTAGATTAGTAGTAGATGATAGACTTTGTAATCGAAGACGGAGCGAGAAGACGAAGCCAAGACTTGAAGACTTGTATGCTGTGGTGGAATCCATTGTAATAGTCTAGTTGTTGTTGTTTTTTTACTTTCTAGAATGTCTTGGCCCACTTTGGCTCAGTGGGTTAGTAGGTTAGGGCTCGAGGTGGTTCATCCTCGATTTACCGCTTTGTGGGATGTTTATTTATCTTTCCGATACGATATGTGATGTGTTGTGAAATTCATGTATAGGATAGATAACTAAACAAGATAATTGGAATACTAATGAGACCTATATGTATGCAATGTAATTCCCTCCTTGAAACATATTAGGCTAATGTGGGAATAGAATTGGAGTTCTATTTCCAGTCCTTCCATCATAAGTAATTGCCATGTGATATGCCGCTGGAGTTTAAATCCATTTGTTCAGAAAATGGGGTGGGTTGAACCTAAAAAAGGCTGTGAGCACTACTAAGCATATGATGCCCTGTGGGATCATTAGTTTTATTACTTAGCTAAGAAAATGGGGGTAATGGAGTTGATGATTGACCATGGGATATTTGATGGGTTGAGCCTAACATCGACTACCATGCGTTAGCTCAGAAAATGGGGCACATGCGAAAGATGAGGAAAAAGATCTTGAGAACTATCAAGGAAGATAGAAGGCCCGGTAAGGCTACTATTCAAACTAGTCATATGTTAGCTCAGAAAATGGGGCATATGATAAAGTTTGGATAGATCTCAAGCCCACTAAAGAATTAACTATTCTTCGAATCGCACCAAGAGGGTGATGGATTTCGAAAAATAGTGGGAGACTTGTGCAATTAAAGACCAAATTGTATAAGAACTTTATTTGAAAATCCGTTACTTATCATCTGCCTCGTACATTTTGTAGATAACACGAAATGGCTAAAAATCCACTTTATACAATTCTCGAAACAAACAAACTGACCGGTCCCAACTTTCCCGATTGGCTAAGAAACCTTAAAATTGTTCTACAATATGAAAAGAAGGACTATATTCTGACGGCTCAACAGCCGGGAATAACTCCTGAAAACACTGATGAGGATAGAGAGTACGTTAAGCTTTGGTCAGATGATAATATCCAAGCAAGATGCCTTATCATGACTACAATGTCAAATGAGTTGCAAAAGCAACATGAGAATACGATATTGGCAAAGGATATTGTCAACTGCCTTGAAGAGCTATACGGTAATAGAACAAGGAAAGAGAGGTATGCTATCTCGAAGCAACTGTTTGGAGCAAGGATGAGCGAAGGTGCGTCTGTCAGTGATCACGTCCTTAAAATGATTCAATTGATTCACAAGATGAACGATTTGGATGTGGTACTTGATGGAGACCTTTGCGTCGACCTAGTCCTTCAGTCTCTCCTAAGATCTTATGACCAATTCGTCATCAACTTCAACATGAACAACTTGAATGCCTCATTGAATGAGTTGTTGAACATGTTGACAAGTGCTGAGAGCACCATCAAAAAGGACAAGCCGGTGCTACTTATGAATTCATCTTCTAAACCTAAGAAGGGTAACAAGAAGAAGAATGAGACTAAGAAGCTGAAAGGTGCTGATGGTGTTAAGAAGGTGAAAAAGGCCAAATCGGATAAGTGCTTCAAATGTGGGAAGACTGGGCACTGGCAAAGGAACTGCAAAAACCCATAGGCTCAAGGTACGTTCTTTATTGAAGTTAACTTTTTAGTTAACGATTCTTCTTGGATTCTAGACACTGGATGTGGAGTTCATATCTGCAATAACTTGCAGGAGATGACAAGAATCAAGGAGTTAAGTAGAGGAGACATGACCCTGCGGATGGGAAATGGAGCACGGGTTGCTGCCAAAGCCATGGGGACAATCTACTTAGAAAATGAGATAGAAATTTAGTATTAAATTCTGTTTATTTTGTTCCTAAAATAATAAGAAACATTATCTCGATTCCGGTTTTGGATCGAGAGAGTTATTGTTTTGAGATTCGTAATAAAACCTTGTTTTTATCTTATGAATCGTCTCTTATTATGGAATCAAAATTGCAAGATGGAGTTTATACTGTTTTCCCAACAATTTCTAATATCAATATTCAACAAAGAAATAAATGCAAACGAGATAATCAAACAGACGCACTAATGTGGCACGAGAGACTAGGTCATATCTTCAAAGAAAGAATTCGAAGCTTGGAAACTCATTTAGGTCTCCAAAACTTAGATGAATTGACAACTTGCGAATCGTGTCTCAAAGGGAAAATGACCAAGTTGTCGTTTTCGGGTAAAGTGGAACGAGTCACAAATCCATTGGATTTGGTCCATACGGATGTGTGCGGCCCTATGAGCATAAATGCTCGAGGAGGGTTTAGCTACTTCATAACCTTTACCGACGATCACTCTCGGTATGGTTACGTATATCTGATGAGATATAAATCTGAATCCTTTGAGAAATTCAAGGAGTTTAGATATGAGGTAGAGAAGCAACTTGGGAAAAGTATTAAAGAACTTCGATATGATCGGGGAGGAGAATACTTGTCTTCAGAGTTCATTGATTATCTTAAAGAGAATGGGATTCTCTCACAGTGGACTCCGCCAGGCACGCCTCAACATAACGGGGTAGCCGAGCGAAGGAATCGAACATTGTTGGATATGGTTCAATCCATGATGAGTTTCACTGAAGTTCCTAAGTCCATGTGGGCCTATGCGCTTGAAACGACAATCTATCTGTTGAATAGGGCGCCGTCCAAGGCTGTGGCCAAGACCCCATATGAAACATGGAGTGGAAAGTCACCCTCGTATGCTCACTTGAGAATATGGGGGTGCCCCACTTATGTAAAGCATTTAGTAGGTGACAAATTAGATCCCAAATCCTCTTTGTGTTATTTTGTAGGGTATTCAAAGGAAACTATTGGATACTACTTCTACAACCTTGTGGAACAAAAAGTGATTGTTTCAATAAATGCCAATTTCCTAGAAAAGGGATTCCTTTTGGATAGGAAAGGCGAGGCTGTAGAACTTGATGAGATGAATCAAAGTGATTCGAATCAAAGAGTACAAAATAACCCACCCGACACCAATGAAAATAATTTCGATACACCTACTGAGAACAGACAACCCTTGAGGAGATCTGAAAGAGTTCCAAAGGCACCTGAAAGATGGCTTAGCCTGTTGGAAGAAAAGAACTCAGATGATCCTCCATTAGACTCTGACCCAAAGAGTTAAAGGAAGCAATGTTTGACATTAATTCGGGAAAATGGCTAGAAGCCATGAAGTCTGAAATGGACTCCATGGACTCCAACAAGGTATGGACCTTGGTGGACCCACTAGACGGCATAAAACCCATTGGCTGTAAGTGGGTTTATAAGCGGAAGCTTGGAGTCGATGGAGAGGTGGCAACCTATAAAGCATGCCTCGTGGCAAAAGGATTCACTCAGAGGCAAGGCATTGACTATGAGGAAACTTTCTCGCCAGGGGCGATGCTAAAATCCATTAGGATTCTGCAGATGGATGTAAAGATTGCATTCCTCAATGGAGAGATTGAGGAAGAGACATACATGCAACAGCCAGATGGCTTTACATCCAAAATGAGCGAACACAAAGTGTGTAAGCTCCAAAAGTCCATTTATGGATTAAAGCAGGCTTCCCGAAGCTGGAATAAACTGTTTGACACTGTCATACAAGATTATGGAAATGTGCAAAACGTTGAAGAGGCTTGTGTGTACAAGAAGGTTAGTGGGAGTGTAGTTACATTTTTCATACTTTACGTTGATGACATTCTTTTGATCGGAAACGATATTGGAATGATGCAGTCGACCAAAGTATGGCTCTCTAATCAATTTTCCATGAAGGATAAGGGAGAGGCATCCTACGTACTTGGTATGAAGATATACCGAGAAAGATCGAGTAGGCTACTAGGACTCTCCCAATGGGACATGGGATTACACTTTCCAAGTCGATGTCTCCTAAGACTTAAGAAGAAAGAGTAAGAATGTCCCAAATACCATATGCCTCGACTATAGGTAGCATAATGTATGGAATGATATGCACAAGACCCGATGTGGCGTACGCATTGAGTGTGTGCAGCCATCGGTGAGAAGCACTGGAATGCAGCAAAAGCGATCCTTAAGTACCTTAACAAGACAAAGGACATGTCTTTGATATACGGACATGGAAAATTAGAGTTAGAGGGATACACTGATTCGAGTTTCCAAACAGATGTGGACAACTCGAAGTCGGTCTCGGGATTTGTCTATCTGCTCGATGGAGGAGCCGTCAGTTGGAAAAGTTCCAAGCAAGCAACTGTGGCGGACTCCACCACTGAAGCAGAATATATTACAGCGTCAGAGGCTGAGAAGGAAGGTGTTTGGATAAGGAATTTCATCCAAGAATTGGGTGTAGTTTCATCCATTGTAGACGCAGTACCTTTGTACTGTGATAACAACGGGGCTATTGCGCAAGCAAATGAGCCAAGGTCTCATCTGAAATCCAAGCACATATAGAGACGATACCACTTGATCAAGGAGATCATTGGGAGAGGCGACATTCGAGTGGAACGTGTGGACTCGGCAGACAATGTGGCGGACCCGCTCACCAAACCCTTAAGCCAAAAAGTATTCGAAGGACATCTAGGAAGAATGGGCCTCAAGTACATGGGCAATTGTCACTAGGGCAAGTGGGAGATTGTTAGAGTTTATGACTGGTGCACCAATTTAGGGCGCCATTCTATGTAATAATAACTCTAGCTGAACGATCTTTTTCATATAAATAAAGTTAATCTTTTGGCATTCTTTATTCGTGTATATATCTTTGTCTTAACTAAGAATAAAATTCCCGAAGGATCACACATAGCTATGGGACATCATTGCGCATCGGGAATGGCAATGATGGAATATGTCTCCAAGGCTGTGATCTTTAAACATATGTTCCAAGTCATGAATGGGCTCGTTGAGATGAAGGGATATCGATGAGACCCAAAAGACTTGATTATATGATGCATACTCTTGATAGAGTGTATCACGTTCCATAAATATTGGCACTGTGAAAGCCCATGCATATATGAGGGTTCCTATTGTGGGAATAGGTATACTGAGCAATCCCATGGAAGTTCTATTAAATGGAATCCCAGTCGATTCTGGAACTTCCAATGATCTTGTAGTATAAGAGTAATCCTTAGAACCTGAGATTCCATTAGATGTCTTATACACAATCGAACATGTCTTGATTTGTTACATGATTACTTAGATGATCATAAATGGGCAAAATCAGACATGGGCTAATTGTGTATGAAGGCATATGAGAATCAAGATGGGATCTATCTCTGACATTAGTCTTGTCAGCGAATCTCCTATGTTCACATAGTGAATCGACTTTAGGAATCTTCGGCCGAAGTATGATATCTTAAGAGGCATAGGATTTCCTCGTTTGGATAGTCGAAAGTCGATGTCACCGTATTTGGGAAACATAGTTATTGAATTAATAGAGCTTCGACCTTAGCCACAGCTCTAGATTCAATCAGGAGATTAGATGGAGGGATCTTACTTATATAAGGATCAAGATCACAAAAGGCGTATCTTTATCTTCGTCTTTGTCTAGGTCTTCGTGGTCCGTTGCTAGACAGTAACCACGATTTGTAAGTGCTGAGAATTAATATGGTGATTAATTCGAGGCTTGATTGAATCAAATGAATGATTTAATCTAGTGCTTTCTATTTTAGGAAAGCACACTAGCACTTTGGGAAAGTGTACTTACTACTAGATAGTAGATGATAAGAGGTGTTTTTACGTGTTTTTAAGACCGTAATTCTTATGATTTGGATTCACTTATTGCTTAAATCATGTCACATTTGCATTTAATAGGTGTGTTAAGTGAATACAGGTAATAAATGAGAATACATGAAGAAAAGGGAAGAAAAACGATGTACAAAACAAGTTCAAGCATGTTTTTCAACACCTAGGCGGTTTATGCATCTCCTACCACATTCGAGCGATAATTCCATACATTTCGAGACTGACTTAGACAAAGTTTCCTTCTACAAAGTTTTAGATGTATGTCGTAGCTTCAAATGGGAACTTAAAACATCCAAATCGGAGGTCTATAGAGATAATTGTGAAGGAAATACGATTGCTGCGCCGAACAGAGAAGTACATGTGCCAGGATACGCCCCAACGCCCTCCTAGTCATACCTAGGCATGGAGAGTCCGAATGTTACTCCTTTTCAGTCTAAATTCCAGCATTATATGATGAGTAAGAATCACTTTTGGCCATAATTCAGCACATGTGTTGAGGGGTTGTCATAAGTGTGTTTCTTGGTAGATTTACTTTATAGGTGTCAAATCAGAAACAACCTCCATATTAAAACGTAATTTAGGTATACTTAGAGACTGAATTGGATAAAATGTCCTTCTGGAAAGTTGTAGATCTATGTTTTATCTGAACATGGGGACTTGAATCATCCAATTTGGAGATCGTTGGAGAATTTTATGAAGAAAATACTAAGACTGCGCTGGAAAGCAAGAAAATGGCAGCATGCATGTGTTTTGTTGAAGTTTTCACATGGTTATGCTTGGTGGAATTCTTAAGGGCCGAAAGTTTAGCATTTTTTAGCTGGTTGGAATCTTAAAATCCAAACTTTAAGCATCACTTTAGGTGGAATTCTCATTGGGGAACTTTAATGGGAATTCTTAATGCATACTTTAGTGGAATTTTGGCTATAAAAGGAGGGGGAACCCATACTCTTCATCATTCACTATCAATTTCAGATTCTTAAAGGAGAGGGAGGCAGCCCCTAATCTGATTTCTCCACCATTCATCACCATTCTTCATCACTCTTGGAGGGGAAAACCAGAGGAAGGAAAAGAGCTTGGGGATTGCAGGCTCAACTTCAAGATCCATCATTATTCACTTTTGAGGGAGTTTTATATAGCTTTTCATTTCAATTATGTCTATGAACATGTGTATTAATTCATTTATGTTTTTTATATTATCCATTATGAACTAAATTCATAAGACTAGGGCCATGTAAGGCCAAATTGTGATATATGCTTATAATAGATGATTGTTGAGGTTGTTCTTATATTGTTATGTGATGTGAATTTGTGTTTTTGTCTATCTTGCATATACTTGATCACTATATGTTAGAATCTTATGCCTAGGTTAATATTTCGGGAGAAAATTGACTTAGGGTGCAAGAAATTCACATCATGACCCGTAACTAATGAGGAATTGCCCTAGACATAGGTAAAGATTCCCGGGTGAAGTTGTTCGATTCAAATCGAGTGAACTCTAGTACGTTAATGCATGTTTAGTGGTTAGATTTCCGGATAGGAATATTTGGGAAATCACGATCTAAGCATAGGAGTTTATACGCGAGACATCGGTTATTCTCTACCCTCGGAGTTCTCACCATAACAATATAAGCGTAATCCTTCAACTAGAATCTTTATAAGTATAATTGATCAATTTGAACCTAGCATGTGCCTTAGTCTCCCTTTATATTTTGTGTAAAATCAATTGTGTAATCTTGTTCTTATTGTATGCATTTTACCTATAATTTACTTTAATTATATTTGTTCTTTTTTTCGTTAAAATCATAAACTAAAATTCAAGTCTCCGTGGTTCGACAATCCGGACTTTTAGTCCACTTATTACTACACACGACTAGTGCACTTGCTATCATAGCACGTTGGCTTTTAGCGTGTCAAGTTTTTGGTGCCGTTGCCGGGGACTTGTTCATTTTAGTTTTTGATTTTTCATTTAAATTTTCATAATTCTTAGTTTTTTGTTTATTTGTAACCTTTCTTTTATTTTATTATTCTAATTTTTTTTTCTTGTGTTTATTTGTTAGGTGTAATTTGTGGTGCATGACCCGCTCTTCTAACGAGCCCCTATACAATTTTGAGCCGGAGATAGAGCGTGTTCTTCGATCTAGTAGACAAGCTCGAGAAATGGCCGACAATCTAAATCCAAATGGGAATTTTCCCGACATAAATCTCCCGGAAAACAGGGAATGGTTGCAAAATCTATTCCAAGCTATGCAATCGGCACCTCCTCAAAGACTTCCATCGATCCGGGAAAGTCTACCTCAAAGGGTCCACACCATACCGGGACCCGTGATCTTTCCAAATTTCTATGCACCAAATTATCACATTCCGTCACACATCTTTAGCATGGTGCAAAGCGAACCCTTCTATGGAGAGCCCCATGAATCACCTCATGAGCATTTGGAGACTTTAGACGACACTCTCATGACTACCCAATTTCATCCACGGGATCTTGATGCAATTCGTCTAAGAGTCTTCCACTTCTCATTAAAGGAAAGGGCGACCATGTGGTACAAGTCTCTACCACCCCAATCCATCACAACATGGGGACAATTGGTTGATGCCTTTTTGAGCAAATTCTTTCCACCCTCCAAAATCAACGAGCTAAGGAGCAATATTAAAGAGTTTAAGAAAGGGAATCATGAGTCCTTAGCCGAGGCATGGGCTAGATATAAAAACATGCTCCGAAAATGCCCGGATCACAACCTAAAGTTGAGCGAGCAAGTACTACGATTCCATGATGGAGTCCGATCGCGCATCCGAAATAGGCTCAATGCCGGCGCCGGTGGTGATCTCCTTGGGCTCGATTGCCAAAGTGTGTGGGACAAGATTGAGCAATTAGCCCGGGAAGATGAACTCTATCCCGATGATGAAGAAATCACACCCACCAGAAAAATTGGTTGTGTTCAAGAAGAAGTTGCTTTGGAAACAATGGTTGGCAATGTTAACTATGTTGGAAATGCCAATCGACCTCAATTGAATTTTCATGTGCCCGAAAATTTTCCAAGAAGGCCAAATCCGGCACAAAACGCTCATACCGGTATCTATCAAGCACCAAGGCCTTCATTCAACAACAATCAAGCTCAAAGGCAAGGCAATCCTCATGTACAAAGGCAAGTTAGGCCTCCCACAACCGATGAACGTCTCGATGAGGAAATAAAGAAATCAGATACAGCAATCAACGAACTCCGTAGTATGATGAAGGATTTGATGATGGAGATGAAGGATATGAAGACACAAATGGGTCAAATGGCAAGGGCGATCAGCGAGAGAGCCCCGGGAACTTTACCAAGTGACACGGAAAAGAACCCGAAAGAGCAATGCTATGCAATTACCTTGAGAAGTGGCAAACATGTAGCAAATGATGTTGTTCGCACATCGGCGCCCGAGCGCCCAGACAGCCACGCCCAGGCGCCTACGTTACCACGCCCAGGCGCCAATTGCTGCGCCCAGGTGCCACGTCCTGGTTCTTCCGAATTCGGCTCTTCGACTCCAATGCATCCACCCATCGAGGTACGCCTCCCCTTTCCCAATGGATATAAAAAGAAACAGAAGGAGATGGATCCGAGTTTCCCCCGAATCTTGCCTATATTGCTCAACACATTGCCAACAAAGCTTCAAGATCCCGGGAGTCTTACGATTCCTTGCACTATTGGGCCCTTATCATTCGACAAGGTTATTTGTGATTCGGGAGCTAGCATCAACCTCCTTCCGTATTCTCTTTTTAGGAAGTTGGGCCTTGGCAATCCTAAACCAACTGCAATGAGCCTCCAACTCGCGGATAGATCAATCAAGAGGCCAAAGGGGATAATTGAAGATGTTATTGTCCAAGTTGACAAATTCTATTTCCCGGTCGATTTTGTGGTTCTCGAGATGGATAACGACATTGATGTTCCCTTGATCCTAGGAAGACCTTTCCTAGCCACTAGCAATGCCAAGATTGACGTGGGAAAAGGTAAGTTGACATTGAGGGTAAGAGATGAAAAGGTGATATTCGATGCTTATACAAACATGAAACCATCCATGGATGATCTTACTTGTTTAAATGTCAATGCTATTAACACTTTACTTGATGAAAAATGTGCAAGTGGCAAAACTAAGGGCACACTCGAGTTGGAGGATGAGATTCCCTATGATAAACACAACAAAGAGGGAAAAGAAGATTTATGCATGAAATACATTCCACCCCATCGCCGTGCTCGTAAGATTGAAAAGACTCATCCAATACAAAGGGCTTATTGCAAAATCCCGCAATATGAGTGGAAGCAAGTAGACCATGGAGCTAAAAGGAGGCATGACAAGGATTTGGTCGTGTTAAATGGACCACCTATTTGAACCTCAAAGAGCACAAAGTCGAGCTACCGACTCTAAACTAGCGCTTCTTGGGAGGCAACCCAAGTTTGTAAGTTTGTTTTTCTTTTTTTTATTTTGTTTTTGTTTTGTTTAGTTTGTTTATTTATGTTGTGTTCAAACATGCACTTTTGGCATGTATGTTTTCTTATGCTTGATGGTTTGAAAAGTTGAAGTGTTAGATATGATGCAAATTTGGACCATGCTCATTTTACTCGAGAGGAGGAGAAGCTATAGGATTATGTATTGGAAGTTTAAGGATGTTTTTCAACATCCTTGGTTGTAAGTGTTCTTTTACTGTTGTGTATGCTTGTTGTAACAACATTGGGGACAATGTTGGATTTAAGTTTGGGGGTGTTTAGAAGAGTACTTATTTTGAACTTTAATGGTGCAATCCTAATTTTTAGCTTAATTTTAGGGAAAGTTTGTTTGATATCATGTTTATATGCTTCTTTGTTGAGAAAATCAAGCATGAAAATTTTTTAGTCCTTCCAATTGATGCATTGAAATTGATTGACTTGGAAAAATGGCATGAATTCTTGAAATAATTTGAATTTAATGGAATATATATCTTTGAAATTGCTCGTGGAGACCTTAGACTAGAATTGATTTTTTAGATGATTCACAATGCACTTAAATCGAAGGTAGAGGAGTTGAGAGGATAACCATCTTGAGACACTTAAAGAATTATTCCCAGAAATATTAACTTACATTTCTCATAAAGTTATAAGTTGAGTAGTAATTTTATATGCTAACAATGAATTGAAAAGGTTGAATTTTGGTATAACCAAAAGTGGTCAGGCTAATACGTACCGGAGGTGAAAAGTTTCATGCCTATATACTGTACTATTATGCTAATTTGAGCTATGCTCAAGCCAAAAGAAGTGAATTGTTTAAAAGATCTAGTTTTATTTCGTGGCCTTTGATACTCAAGTGATTAAATCCTTAGGAGTGTCTCTACACTTAATGCCCTAAAACTATCTAGTTTGGGAGTCATTGGTCTAAAACTTGTTACATGGGTGTCATAGAAAGCCTAATGGAATAAAACATTGCACATGATCTAGCCTTAATGAAGTTTAATGAAATTCCATATGAATTGAATGTTGAATATTTGAGATAATGAAATTTAAATGGCTATGAGATTTTCTATAATTCTTGTGCCTTGTGTTTGATCAAAAGTTGATAGATATGGGATTAATGTCCAAAATTTGGTAAGGATGCCTCTCGACTATAATACCCTAGATTTATTTTTCACTATACCCTAGGGAGTCATTTCAAGTATTGGTGTCACATGAGCAAAAGTAGTTGATATGTATATATATATTTGTAAACTTTAAAAGGTTGATTTTATGCCATTCATTCTTGTTGATCATATTGAGATGTGTTGATTCGGTTGGGATTGAAAATTTGCTAGATTTTGTGGGTATATCTTATGCAAACCCTCACGAGACTATAACTCGTCCTTTGAGGTAACTCAAAGGTTTAAAGGCTTGTTGCACCCGCTAAGTGCAATCGTTTACTCCATGAAAGTGAGTTAGTTAGTTGTTTTGTTTTCTCCCATTGAATGATGTTGGTCTTGCCTTATAGCTCTTATTGCTCGAGGTCGAGCAATTGATAAGTTTGGGGGTGTTGATAAGAGGTGTTTTTACGTGTTTTTAAGACCGTAATTCTTATGATTTGGATTCACTTATTTCTTAAATCATGTCACATTTGCATTTAATAGGTGTGTTAAGTGAATACAGGTAATAAATGAGAATACATGAAGAAAAGGGAAGAAAAACGATGTACAAAACAAGTTCAAGCATGTTTTTCAACACCTAGGCGGTTTATGCATCTCCTACCACATTCGAGCGATAATTCCATACATTTCGAGACCGACTTAGACAAAGTTTCCTTCTACAAAGTTTTAGATGTATGTCTTAGCTTCAAATGGGAACTTGAAACATCCAAATCGGAGGTCTATAGAGATAATTGTGAAGGAAATACGATTGCTGCGCCGAACAGAGAAGTACATGTGCCAAGATACGCCCCAACGCCCTCCTAGTCATGCCTAGGCATGGAGAGTCCGAATGTTACTCCTTTTCAGCCTAAATTCCAGCATTATATGATGAGTAAGAATCACTTTTGGCCATAATTCAGCACATGTGTTGAGGGGTTGTCATAAGTGTGTTTCTTGGTAGATTTACTTTATAGGTGTCAAATCAGAAACAACCTCCATATTGAAACGTAATTTAGGTATACGTAGAGACTGAATTGGACAAAATGTCCTTCTGAAAAGTTGTAGATCTATGTTGTATCTGAACATGGGGACTTGAATCATCCAATTTGGAGATCTTTGGAGAATTTTATGAAGAAAATACTAAGACTGCGCTGGAAAGCAAGAAAATGGCAGCATGCATGTGTTTTGTTGAAGTTTTCACATGGTTATGCTTGGTGGAATTCTTAAGGGCCGAAAGTTTAGCATTTTTTAGCTGGTTGGAATCTTAAAAGCCAAACTTTAAGCATCACCTTAGGTGGAATTCTCATTGGGGAACTTTAATGGGAATTCTTAATGCATACTTTAGTGGAATTTTGGCTATAAAAGGAGGGGGAACCCATACTCTTCATCATTCACTATCAATTTCAGATTCTTAGAGGAGAGGGGGGCAGCCCCTAATCTGATTTCTCCACCATTCATCACCATTCTTCATCACTCTTGGAGGGGAAAACTAGAGGAAGGAAAAGAGCTTGGGGATTGAAGGCTCAACTTCAAGATCCATCATTATTCACTTTTGAGGGAGTTTTTATATAGCTTTTCATTTCAATTATGTCTATGAACATGTGTATTAATTCATTTATGTTTTTCATATTATCCATTATGAACTAAATTCATAAGACTAGGGCCATGTAAGGCCAAATTGTGATATATGCTTATAATAGATGATTGTTGAGGTTGTTCTTATATTGTTATGTGATGTGAATTTGTGTTTTTGTCTATCTTGCATATACTTGATCACTATATGTTAGAATCTTATGCCTAGGTTAATATTTCGGGAGAAAATTGACTTAGGGTGCAAGAAATTCACATCATGACCCGTAACTAATGAGGAATTGCCCTAGACATAGGTAAAGATTCCCGGGTGAAGTTGTTCGATTCAAATCGAGTGAACTCTAGTACGTTAATGCATGTTTAGTGGTTAGATTTCCGGATAGGAATATTTGGGAAATCACGATCTAAGCATAGGAGTTTATACGCGAGACATCGGTTATTCTCTACCCTCGGAGTTCTCACCATAACAATATAAGCGTAATCCTTCAACTAGAATCTTTATAAGTATAATTGATCAATTTGAACCTAGCATGTGCCTTAGTCTCCCTTTATACTTTGTGTAAAATCAATTCTGTAATCTTGTTCTTATTGTATGCATTTTACCTATAATTTACTTTAATTATATTTGTTCTTTTTTTCGTTAAAATCATAAACTAAAATTCAAGTCTCCGTGGTTCGACAATCCGGACTTTTAGTCCACTTATTACTACACACGACTAGTGCACTTGCTATCATAGCACGTTGGCTTTTAGCGTGTCAGTAGACGAGCCTAAGAGGTCACACACTTAACTCGTGTGAGTCACTGCTTATATGATGTGATTAATCAATTTGAGCAAATTGAGCAAATTAGGAAAGTCTAGTCCTTTCCTAATATGGAATATGAATTAATTGGGGCGAATCAATTAATTCGACTATTTTAATTAATCTTGTAGAATTAATTAAATTAATGGACCTAGTAGAGTCCAAGTATTTTATTTAGTTGGGCTTGGGTTTTAATTATGTAATATTTAATTGATGGGTTTAACCCATAATTAAATATGGAGTCCAGAATTAATTCTTGGACTCCAAATAAGGATGATGGCCGAATTTAAGGGGCCTTGGCAGCTGGGATTTGAAACCTAGGTGAAGAAGGAAATAGTTTTCTTCTTCTCCAAGTCTTGCAGTTGAATAAGGACTCTAGTGCTCTTATTCTATATATATGTGATTGCAAGACTAAAAAACCCTAAGTTTTCTTGAGAGGAAAATTCGAACCCCTAGCTGGAAAAAGAAGAGAGTTTTTCTTGTCATCCTTAAGCCAAAATCGCCCCTTCCCTTGTTCCAACAAGACATCATTTTGTTCATGTGTTGAACTTGACGATTCACATATTCCATCCCTTCACATAATCAAGCCTAGGTTTTAGACTTAGACCTATTTCATTGGCTAGCCCAATAACAAAGTAGGTGGTGACTTGAACGAGGTGTGGATACATCTTATGGGTGTGACGTTTGGAGCACTAAACCGTGGATACGAAAGACGGGCGATTCCCTCCAAGGAATCGTGTGGAATTGCACCACAGGGTTGAAAAGATCAAACTGGTTGCTACGAGAATTTAATCGAAAAGGTAAAAATTCTCACAACCTTCTTTATAGCATAATCGAGCACACCATTAATCCTGTTTCGGGTGGTTGTACGTTTAAATTTTAAATTCCGCTGCCACGAGCCACCCAGGGAATAGAACCCAACCCAACAACCACCCCACATGCTTCGTTGCTAAGAGTCAAAATGAATTAGGTTGGTTATGTCATAGAAAAATGAATCACCTCAACTTTAAGGCAATCTCTCAGTTAATATCGCTAAATCTAGTAGAGGGATTACGTAAGGGATCCTTTTAGAAAAATCGCTTATGTGTTGCATGTCAAATGGGAAAACAAGTTAAATCATCTTTTAAGAAGAAACCATGCCTATCTACTTCTAGAGTTCTTGAACTATTGCATCTAGATTTGTTTGGACCTATTCAAATCATGAGTGTTAGTGGTAAAATTTACTCGCTAGTAATACTTGATGATTTTTCTCGCTATACATGGGTAGAATTCCTAGCGACCAAAGATGAAACTAGTGTCAAGCTCACATCGCTAATCCGTCAATTGAAAACGTATAAAGATCTCAAGGTGATAAGAATTAGAAGCGATAGAGGAACTGAATTTACTAACTAATTTGTTGAGAAGTTTTGTATAGATTTTGGAATACTTCATGAGTATTCTGCCCCTAGAACACCTCAACAGAATGGAGTTGCCGAGCGACGGAACAAAATGCTTAAAGAAGCCACCGGGACGATGCTTGCAGAGTCTAAGCTGCCTCAAAGGTTTTAGGCCGAAGCTATCAATACCGCTTGCTACACTCAGAACCAGTGTATGATCAACAAGCAACATGAGAAAACTCCATATGAGTTATGGAAGGGACGTAAGCCTAACGTTTTATATTTTCATGTATTTGATTCAAAATGTTTCATTCATAATAATGGATCCCAACGCCTAAAGACGTTTGATCCTAAAGCGGATGAGGGAATCTTTCTAGGCTATGCCAATAACGGAAAGAGTTTTTGCATCCTAAATAAGATCAAATCGAAGGTTGAAGAGTCCATTCATGTTGTGTTTGATGATGCTAACCAAAAACCGAGTAAGGTTAATCCTGATGATGTAGGAATTGAAGATCTTGCCCAACAAGCGTCACAAATCAATCTTGGTAACGATAGTGATGATGATGAGGATGATGAAATCTTTGTGTCTAATCCTAAGATTACTCGTGAGGTTACTAATGAGGACATTGTCAGAATCGCTGATGATCGTGAAGAGAACGATCATTAAGAGCAAATTGGAACTGTGAATGATGTAGCAACTGCGCAAGAGACAAATGAGGGTCAAGCGATTGATAATCAAGAGTCTCTCAACCCATTCCAACCAGACCGTAAATGGCTTAGAGATCATCCACCAGAGCTAGTTACTGGAGATATGTAAGCATCTGTTAGAACTAGGTCCACAACAATTAATGAGGCCATGTTCGCAAGCTTTCTATCTCAAATGGAACCAAAGAAAGTGGATGAAGCGCTCAATGATTCAAGTTGGTAGAAGCAATGCAAGAAGAGCTTAACCAATTTGAGAGAAGCAAGGTTTGGATGCTAGTACCAAAACCAACTCACCAAGGAGTTATTGGAACTAGATGGATGTTTAGGAACAAGATGGATGAAGATGGCATTGTTATAAGAAAAAAAGCAAGATTAGTCGCTCAGGGTTATTGTCCAGAAGAGGGTATTGATTTTGATGAGACGTATGCCCCAGTAGCCCGTCTTGAAGCGATTAGGATGTTCCTAGGGTTTGCCGCATTCCACAAGTTCACAGTATACCAAATGGACGTGAAGAGTGCATTCCTAAATGGTAAACTTCAAAAAGAAGTCTACATGGAGCAACCTCTAGGATTCATCAACAACCATGGGAAAAGTATGGTCTACAAATTGGATAAGGCACTCTATGGCCTTAAACAAGCACCAAGAGCATGGTATGACAGTCTCTCTATCTTCCTTAAAGGTAAAGGCTTTTCAAAAGGCAGCATTGATACAACGTTATTTAAAATTACCAATAATAAAGATATTCTCTTAGTCCAAATTTATGTTGATGATATTATATTTCGTTCTACAAATAAGCGATTGTGTGAGAAATTTTCGAAAATGATGCAAGATCAATTTGAAATGACCATGATGGGTAAATTAACTTTCTTCATAGGATTACAAGTGAAATAACTCCCTAATGGAATATTTATAAACCAAGTTAAATATACACGAGATATGATTAAGAAATTTGGTATGGAAAACGCATCATCTTCAAAAATTCCAATGAGCCAAACGCTTAAGTTAGATAAAGATGAAAGTGGGAAGAAAATTGATATCACTAACTATAGAGGTATCATTGGATCACTTCTTTATCTTACCGCTAGTAGACCTGATATTATGTTTTCGGTATGCATGTGTGCACGCTTTCAAGCTGATCCTAGAGAATCATACTTAAATGCTACCAAGTGAATCCTTAAATACCTAAAAGGCACACAAAATGTGGGATTATGGTATCCAAGGGACTCTCTTTTTGAACTAATTGGTTATTCAGACGAAGATTTTGTAGGATGCAAAATAGATAGAAAAAGTACTAGTGGTACATGTCAATTTCTTGGTGATAGATTGATTTCGTGGCATAGTAAGAAACAACAATCCACAGCGACTTCTACCGCTGAAGCAGAGTACGTAGTCGCTGGGAGCTGTTGTGCACAAATTCTTTGGATGAGGCAACAACTTAGAGATTATGGAACAATCTTAGGTCCTACCCCAATCCATTGTGATAACCAAAGCGCTTTAGCTATGACCCAAAATCCTGTCCTTCATTCTAGAACTAAACACATGGACATTCGCTACCATTTCTTGCGTGACCATGTTCAAAAGAAAGATATTTCCATGCACTTTATTGGAACTGACAAACAATTGGCAGATATCTTCACCAAAGTGCTCAACGAACAACGTTTTCTCACTTTGAGAAGTGAATTAGGTATGATTGATTTAAACGCTTAAATCATAAAGCATCATATTTTATAGGCATATGATTTAGGGGGAATCCAACTTCAAGAAGAATGACATGAAGGGTGAATATGTCATTCATGCGGACATATGCGCGAAGATGATTGAATGCAGAAAGGAAAGCTTCGATAAGATTTCAAATGTTCAATACAAGATGATGGTGGCCATTCTGACCAAATTAAAGAATAATTGGTCGCTTTATATTTTTAATCGCTTCATGGCAGCGATGGCCAAGTCAGTAAATTCCAAGCCTTACGGGATTGTGCTCAGTCGTATTCTTAGCGCTAGCGGTTTCGTTAACACCGTTGGAAAGAGAGTCCCAGCGCTAAAGTTCTATGGTAAGAAGATGATCAGCGAGTTGCTCAAGCCAAGGCAATGCGGCGGTGCTGCGATTCGTAAAGAAGAGCGCGAGCGTGTAGAAGGATTTGTTCATAATGATGATGAAAAAAAAGCGTCTTCGTCTTCATCATCATCTTCATCGGAGGAAGCAGTGGTGGTTAAGCGACCAAAACGAAAGATCGTTGTTAAGGTCGCTGAGCCAGCCAAGCCCGCAAAGAAACAAAAGAAAACGCTGGAGCCCAAGAAGTAAAAAAAGTCTCCCTTTCCTTCTTCTAAATCACCCTCTCCCCTCCAGCGTTTATCTTCCCTCAGGAAGAGGAAGAAGAAGCAGAAGAAGAAGAAGTACCGCTAGCCCGCAAGCGTACTCCTTTATCCACTCCAGTTGCACCAACAAGCGCTCCAATCGAGCCAGGTCTTGAAGAACCAGCGAGTGTTCCTCCTACTTCTTCGGACGCTATTCCTGAAACTGCTCCTGTTCCAAAGCCAGAGCCTGCTACACCTTTTGAAAAGTCAAAGCTCTTTCAGGGTAAGTACTTGTGAAGAATAATGTATTTTATCCTTTCCTCGTTATTTTTCTTTAACGCTGGGATAAAAAATTCTTACAGCTCGAATAGATCGTGATGTTCGGTATATACTGAATACTTTGGATGCTGGCAAAATCCCTATTAAAGCTGTTCCCCTCACTTCTTTCCTCGATTTAGATCCAGAAGAAGTGGTTCCGGAGCCTGAGGAAACTGTACCAAATGTTGAAACAAATCAAGCGACTGAAACAGTCGATGGACCTCCTCAGGGTAAGCGTTGTAGTATTTTATTGATTTCTACTTAGTAGAAATTTTGCTTGCTTTTCTCAAACGCTTGCATGTATCAGCTCAAAAAGCACCAGACGCTGATGTACCTTTACCTTCCGAGATTCCTGTTGAAGTAGATGTAGACATGGAAGCAGTTGTGGATATCGCTAAGGAAATAGCCCAAGTCCTTCCGGACGCTGAAACGTCTCCAGTCAGTGAAGCGATTGTGCTTGCTGAGCGGTCGATAGAAGTAGGCCCTATCCCAACAGAGTTTATTGCCTTTGTCCCTACTCCAACCGGATCTCCTCCCCATGTCATCAATTTCTTTCCCTGTGTCTATGATGCAAATGATGAATTCTACTTTGCCACCAGGGTGCTTAACACCAGGAAATTAGTCGATATGGAGATCAACTTTCAAAAAACTCTCCATAGGACTGATGTCTCCAATTCTGCTAAATTTGAATTCTTCGAGCGATTCGCTGACCTGGGTCTCTACAATCTTGAGCGTCTTCAATCTCGCCTAGAGTATATTTGGTGACCAGCGTTCAACATGACAGAATTTGACAAGAAGAGTTTCAACTTTACTCGCCACTCTGAAGAATCCTTTTATCCATTACGCCAGAATAAGATCATCATCAAGAATTCCCATATGAGTGACTGGTCAAAGAATCCAGAAAAAGAAATTCTCAACAGAATTGGGTACTCCGCTAACCCCAAAGTCGTTCATTCTCCTCAGAACGCTCTATCCCCTAAACCTTTCAAATTATGGAAAGGAAAAGGACCAGTTGTTGCTGAGTGTCCCAATCCTATTAATTCTTGGATAGAAGCTGAAGCCCGCGAGTATCTGGTAAGAGTATGGGCTGAGGATTATGATGAAGAATTTGAACGCTTTGAAAAGTTTCTTGCAGCAAGAAAAGAACTGAAAAAAGTGGATAAACTTGGAAAGCGATGCATGACGGATACCGCAAGATGGGCCGAAGAGTTCGTGTTACACTTTTACATGCTAGAAGAGCTTGTGAAGTATCCATTCTTGTTTTATTTTGGAGTAGATTATAGGCGTAGAGGTTTTGCTGTGTTTCTTCTCCAGCAGCGCCAGAATCTGGTAGACAATATTAGCGCTTTACCTTATTACAGACAATCAATAGAACGCTATATTTGCCAGCATCTCAGCTTAATCGCTCAAGGAGGACGCTACATTTATCATCCAACTCAGAACTTTGTTCAGCACATCCTTCCTGACCTCAATGAAGATGCTTCCTCTAGTAAGCAGCCAATTCTGCCAGGGCAAAGTGAAGTCCCTTTCAACCTTGGCAATGACCATGCCGACCTTGCTGAATTTTACCATGAGCGCCGAGCGATAATTGAAAATGCTCAGTCGCTGGATATTTCAATCACTCCGCATTTCGGTCCTGGTCTTAGTGACTTCAAAGGATACAACTTGCTTCCCGTCCTATTTTGTGAACAGAACATACAAGTGGCTAAAATGATATCGCTGATCAGGCCAGTGGACCAAGAAGCAGCTCAAGCGTTTATGCTATTTATTTTGGACTTCTACAACACTTACATTTCAGGAGTTGATCTGCCGGAGGATGTGCAATTTGCACTCAACACTGAAGAGCGCGAAGACGCTATATTTTATATTCCGCAGTCCAAGGCATATTATGGAAGCGATTGGCCCACTCTGGGTCATTGCCATGAATCCAATCCCAACTATTGAAATAGAAGATTCTCCTACTTTGGAAGCCGCTCAAATACCCGAGGCTTCTTTACCAGACCTTTCTAGCACCCCAATAGGCGAGCCCCCTCTAGCGCTTGCAGATCCATCAATGGATCAAGCGATTGAAGAAGTTCAGGGAGTCTTTGATGATCCTGAAGAGCCTTTTGTAAGAGACAAATCTAATGGCAAGGCTGCAGTTTCCTACTCACACAGACTCATCCCATCTCCCAAGCGTTCTTCCTCCTTTGATTCAGATTCGGAAAGTGATCAAGAGTCTAGAGACTTTAGAAGAGTTGTTAGGAACTCGCTCAATACCATCAAAGGTCCCTGCTCTAAGATCCTTGAAAATAATGAACTAAATATCAGGCTAGTCTCTGACACTAGAAGTCGTGATATTGCAAATTATGCAACAAAAAGCACCATAGCAATTATGGATAGCATATCACTGCTGATCACTTCTCTTTCCGAAGAATTCAATCGAACGCTTACCCAGAATGCCTCAGCAGATACTGAGCGCCACAATTCTTCTAACTTAATCTCTCAGAGTATCGCTGAGCAAATTGCTCTCTTGATAGATGAAGTTAAGCTTCTCCGCCGGGACATCGCTGAATTAAAGACCTCCCTTGATGATGCCAAGAAGGGGGAAGATCTTAAAGAAAAGTCCCAGTCCAAGGCTATCTCTAAGACAGACAACAAGCACTGGCGATCTATGTTTGAGGAGATAGTGAGCATAAAGAAAATGCTTACTAAGAAGCGAAAGCCTAGATATTACCAAGGCGGCACTTACTCCCAGACCTGGACGTTGAGTTTTTAGAGAGTATGGGTTTTCAACCATATGCCGGACCGCTTAGAAGACCTACCAACTGGAAATCCACCAATGATCGAAGACAAGACATTTACCATGACTTGATCCGAGAACTTGGAATCCTTCCAAGGGATTGGATGGAAAGGTTGTTGGAGCTGGAAGAAAGCGCTAGACGCAGAAGACATGACTACAATGAAATCCAGCATACAACTATGATAGATGTTGATAAACTTCTACTGGATTTAGTGACTGAAATCTTTCAAGAAGAAGAAGCAAATAGGAAGCGACAGAAAAGATGAATGCTTATGTTGTTTTATATATTTCTGTTTGTCGCTTTAAAATCCTTTTTATCTTCAGTGTAAATCATGTATGCTTAACTCTTATATGAATGAATGAATGATTTATCGCTGAAACATCTTGTTGAGGCTAATCTAACATTAGCTAACTTTGCTAACTTATAATTATTTTTGGACTTTTCTTTGAACTCTTAATCTATAAAGGAGTCATAAGAGTTAAGGTTTTGACAATATCAAAAGGGGGGAAATTGTTAGGAATTTCATATTAGATGTTTTGATGATGACAAGATAGGATTTTATGTTAGACCCCAAATAAATGTAAGTCTCTATTTTCATAGATAAATGTATAAGCGTTTGAAAGTATGTAACTTTGATTAGGCTTGTAATTTTTATATTTGTAGATTTTAGACTAAGTATTAGATACCGAGTTGCTAATATAATTTTAGGTGAGTCTATTAGAGATGAAGTTGAAGATCAGCGTCTGAAGTCAAACGAAGATAAAGATTTGTTCTTAGCGACAGTCAAACGCTAAAGGACCATTTTAGGATTTATGCATCAAGCGCTCAAAGCACTCCAGCGATCAGTATCAGATTCACCTGAAATAAATCCTCAAGTCATGACGGACTTAAATGCAATCATTCAACGGACATTTATTTCCAACGAGAAATAAATTCAAATGCATTAAATGCTTGATAAGAGCATTAAATGTGAAGCTAGTATGACTTGTGGACAAGCCACCATTTGATTAGACTGTCAGATTTTCAGAGTTCAAAGATGCTCCCGTCCAATCGGAACCAGTAGGATTTCAGAAATGTCAGAGAAAAGGCTGATTCACGCGCTCACATGTGTCCAATGGACAATTTTTAAGAATAGCCTATAAATACCATACTCCCAGCAAACCCTAAAGATAGAATAATCACGATCAACACAAGAAACCTTTGCTGAAATATTATCTCAAGAAAAGCTTTGAAACTCCATAGCAAAAATCATTCAAGCTTTTTACATACATTCCAGATAGTCACAAATATCTCAAACATCTTTCAAAGAAGAAACCTAAATTCTCACTGAGATATTCCAAGTTGTTTGATCTTTCCAAAAACAAACAAAACCTGTGTGACAAAACCCTCAACCTTTCATCTGAGAGAGAAATTAGTTGAAAACCCTTACAGGCAGTATTTCTGAGTGAGAGAAGCTTGTAGAAGAAGAACTTCATTGGTGCTGAAATCTGTGTGATCAAGGAGCTCGAGATCATTTCTTCACCTCTTTACTATCTTGTAGAAGATTCTGTGTGATTCTTTGATAACCAACTTAGTAAATTCCCTCCAAGTGAAAAAAGAGAAGAAGGACGTAGATGGGATTACATCACCCAGTGAACCTTACAATTTCTTTTGTTATTTATGTTTACTATTGTCTTGCTTTATATTCTCATATTTATTCTGAAAAAGACAAGTTAAACTGCCAAGCGACTATTTAACCAAAACGAACGCTAAAGCTTTAAAATTATTTCCGTTGTGCTAACCCTGATTAAGCGATTCAAGCTTTACCCTACTTTGGTAAAATTGCAAAAATTACTAAGTCTAAGTTATCTTTACTGAAGCGCCTGACCCAAGCGCTCAGCTTCCTAAGCGTTCTAATTTCTAAAAGTGATACCAAATTTTTTGAAGTCGAAAAAGATTTCAGGGTCTATTCAACCCCCCCCCTTCTAGACCCTTTCGTATGCCACTTAGGACCACCAATCTTCGCTTGCCTTCAGACGCTGATCTTCAACTTTTTCTCTAATAGACTCATCTAGAATTCTACTGGCGACTTGGTATCCAATATTTAGTTTAAAATCTACAAAGATAAAAATTACAAGTTTAACAAAATTACAAACTTTCAAGCGCTTATACAATTCTTCTATGAAAACATAAACTTACATTATTTTTAAGGTCTAACATAAAATTCTATTTTGTCATCATCAAAACATCTTACATGAAATTCCTAACACTAATTTAAAATTAGGCATAAAACTAATTTCCAAAATTATTTTATCTTTTAATAAATTTTAAAACCATTTTGAAATAAATATTTTATTTAATTTTAAAAACTGGGTTAGCCCATGGGTTGACCCTTGGGTCGAAACCGTGGTTTGACCAGCCGGGTCAAACCCGGTCTTTTAATTTTTAAAAAATAAAATACCGAGTATCGGAGCGACCCGTTGCACGTGCACAGCGCCTGCCCAGTAGTAGCTTTGTAGCCTGCCCAACAGGCGCCGTCTGCGCGCAGCAGCAATGCCCTTTCGGTGGGCTGCGCCGTCTCGACTCCCCGAGCCGAAATTTAGCATATTTCAAAACCACATATTCATATTCATGCATATGTTCATATCCAATACAAAAACATTGATTTACATTCAAAACATAAATCGCGAAATCAAATTTTCGGTTCAGATTCAACTTTCAAAAATTAAATCTAACAACGAAAAATATAAATCCAATCATAGTTTTCATTACATATTCATATCCAATATAAATATTGATTCATATTCAAAACAAGAATTACAAAATCAAATTTATCGATTCAGGTTTAACTTTCAAAAAATAAATCTAACCATGAAAAATATCAATCCAATTAAATCTTTCATCATAAACATGAATTCCAACACATTCGTATCAAAAATCATTAAAAGCCAAAAGTTGGCACTAATACCACTGTTGTGAATCCTGTATTAATGCGCAGCGGAAATGATAAAAACAGATCCAGATTCACAATTGGATCACTTTTGGGTTTTAATAATTTTTCATGTAAATATTGAAAATTAGGCATGAGGATGAAATAAAGTTCAACCTTTTTACTAACCTTTTGATTTTGATGAAAGTCTTGATCTTCCGGATAGCAGCAATTCAAAACTCCTGCCTCTAGATATCACGCTGGAACGAGCTTCGAAGAAAAATCCTCCACCTTTAGATCACAATGGCCAACGGCTTCTACAAGGGGAGAGAGAGAAAAAATTCTCGTGTTTTTTTTGCTGTCAAGTCTAGTTGAGAGAGTTAGATTTTTACTGAATCAGTGATAGGTATTTACAAAGAGTGATGGGCTTGGAATTAACTAATTCTTTGAGCCTATCCAACCCCCCAAATCTGCCTACCACACGCCCCACCCTAGTATTATTGGGCTAAGTTGACTTTCAATTTAGTCAAATTATTAATTAGGTCCAATATATTTTAATCCAATTAAAATATAATACAAATTAATATTCCTCCATATTAAATAATCTAATTATTTAATGAAAGGGTGAGTACAATAAATAAGTCTATTTATTTATTATAATTTATTTATTTTCATTAATCTAATTAATCAAAAAAAATTAATGTGTTCATAATAAATACATCTAATTATTCATTATTAATTTATTTTCATTAATCCAATTAATCAAATAAATTAATTTGCTCATCAAATTGAAAATTACTTAATTTACGTTATTGACAATGAAATAATTCTCTTTGCTCAATTTCTTTTAAACGCGACTCTCTAGGTTCGCTTCAATTGTTATTGGGAGGAAACCAAGGATGTAAGTGTCACTAAGCCAGTCACGTGGACTCACATCGAAATCCAATTGAAATGAATGGATCAATACGAACCTTTAGGTCAAAGATACCAAGTGAGTATAAGTCCTTCACTGTAAAATCCCGATCGAGTGAGAGTCATGGAATATGTCAAACTCACAGGACTCAATGCTGTGTTTTTCAGGGAATCATATAAGATAAAAATTACTGAACTACCCTTATGTACTATACATAAGTTAGTTCTCCTGCTTTGGCTAAAGACTTATAATTTCATTTACCTACGAGTGCATGGGACGTTAACTCGTTACTACCCGAGACAGTGAATCTCCTTTGGCAATCATCGAACAATTGCCACTTGTCCTTCTGAACCGCTTTTCGAGGTTGATCCCACCAAAGGGTGAAATGGATCTAACTACTCTAATAACGCATTCAGTGTCACAAGTCCAATCTTTGTAAATCCTTAGATCTAAGGCTCACGCACATTACCGCGACCAGTAAATGCCCATGTGATTGAATTATGGCGAGTCGTGTTCGAATATGTCAATTCCATTGACATATCTATGACCAAGCCCCACCATCCAAAGTGACCGACTGACACTCCTTGTCAAAGCTAGCGTCACACAAGTCTGGTCTTAATGCCCAATTACGACTCGTCGACTTGCGAACTCTAGTTTAAGTAAACAAGGAATCGATACTTTTAGTGTCCATCTCCTCAGATCATTGAGGAGATTACCTTGTGCTTATTTTTCAACACTTATATTAATTCCATCAAGAATGATATGAACAAAAACTATGCCTTTATTAATGAATAAGATTTTGTACAACATAAATGTAATGCCCTAATAGTCTAATTCCTCTATGGCATAGAGGGCGTAATCCTAACACAGAATACCCACTGCAGATGCGTAGGGCACCATGCTTATTTCTTTCCTATCTTCCTCACTTTGAGGAGACATAGACTTTGAAAGGTGCACCCCATGTCTCATGGGCAAGAAACCTTTCTAAGAGTCTTCCATTGTAAATCTTTTTAGGACTTTTTCTAAGTAAAGGTCTTGCAAAAGTCCTATCATTCTATTTGTTCTATCTCTATAGATACGAATTCCTAGAATATAGGCCGCTTCTCCCAAGTCTTTCATGGAGAATGTATTTGAAAGCCATCTTTGATTTATGTGAGCGTTCCTACATCATTTCCTATGAGTGGAATGTCATCCACATATAAGACAAGGAAAGTGATTTTACTCCCACTAACCTTCTTGTAAAGACATGGTTCATCTTCATTTTTGACAAAGTCAAATCCTTTAACAGCTTCATGAAAACATAGATTCCAACTCCTAGAGGCTTGATTAAGTCCACAAATGCATCTCTTAAGTTTGTACACGTTATGAATATCAGACCCATATGCAAAGCCTTTAGGCTGATCCATATAGATATCCTCTTCGAGGAATCCATTCAGAAAAGCCGTCTTCACATCTACTGCCATATCTCATAATCCAAGTGTGCAGCTATTGCAAGCAAAATTCAAATAGACTTGATCATTGCCATAGGTGAAAAGGTCTTTTAATAGTCAATTCCTTCCTTTTGACTATAACCTTTTGCTACAAGCCTTGCCTTGTATGTGTCAACTTTTCCATTCAGGCATATCTTCCTCTTGTAGATCCACTTGTACCCTATAGGTGCAATGCCCTCAGGACAATCTACCAGAGTCCAGACCTTGTTGGAATGCATCAAGTCTATCTCCTCCTGCATAGCTTCTCGCCACTTTGCAGAGTCGATGTCCATCATTGCTTGATCATAAGTAGAAAGGTCATCCCCATGAACTCCCACTGCTAGACTATGCACACCCAGTTCCTCTTGTAGTAGGTACCCATAGTACCTATCAAGTTCATGTGGTACTCTACCAGATCTTCACAACGTTGTTTGTGTTTCATCAGGTTCAGTATGTGTTTCTTGAATAGTGGTCTCCCTGGGTATTTCATCTTGTTCATCAAGAACAATCTTTCTGCTTGCACCACCTTCTTAAATAAATTCATCTTCAAGAAAGTACGCTTGCAGTGCAACAATGATCCTTTGATCATCTTGCATGTAGAATAGGTATCCCATAGAATCCTCTAGAAAACCAAAGAAACGTCTTTTAAGGGCGTTAGGATTATGCCCTCAGATGCCATAGAGGATAGAATGACAGAGAATCTTTCTTGTAATGAACTTATTTTTTATTTATAATAAAAGGCATTATTAAGTTTTCACTTAAATCTTATCTGCATCTATAAGTAGTGTAAAATGTTTTGTCCATGATTTCTATGCAATCCCTCTACTTCCTATGGGATAGGAAGATTGGCATTAGAGAGATTGATCTTGATTACTTAAACTCATTTGCAAGAAATATGAAGTCTTTAATGGACAAATAAAGACTTAGAACACTTGTACAATCTTAGCTCTCGCATGGGAGTGCCAGTCGAACACCATGTGATGGTAGGAGCTTAAGACTGTAGGCACATCAGTGGAACTGCTATGCTTAAACACAAGTCGCATCGGTTTTGTCAAATGGGTTTTCACTCTGTGACTGTCAATGACAGAACTAATTATGCGTAATAGGTATAAGTGAACATTTGACCTGAAGTATCAGGCTAAAGATGCACTTGTGACGTCATGTCACTAGAGTAGTTGACCCAATTCACCCGTTGGTGGGGTCGACCTCGAAATGCGGCTTGATGGGCAAGTCGTAGTCTTAGCTGATATCTAATATGAGATTTGTTCTCTCATAAATGAATGAAAAAGTACCCTCTGTGATTATAGATAAATAGAGATCAAAGTTTTTGGTCAAAGCAAAAAGAGACGATTGTGAGAGGCACTAAATCGATCTCAAAGATCTCGTACTATTAAAATTAATACATATGGTCAAGTACAGTGAGTTTGACATAACCATGACTCTCACTTGACTGGGGCACGTGAACAAAGGGTTTATATTTATACGATATTTACAATTTGAAGGTTGTGGAATGATCCAATCATTCGATTTCATTTGGGCTACGATGTGGGCCACGTGACTGGCTAGGTGTTACCCACTTCCTTTGGTTTCCTCTCATTGTCAAACGAAACGAAACGAAACGAACCTAAAGAGTCGCGCTAAAGGATTGATAAAGAAAAATAAAAAAAGGATTTTCTATTTTCTTCTAGGAGAATGAATTTTTTGGATAAATTAAGTAATTAATTAATAGATAAAATAATTAATTATAAAGATGAGATTCATTATTAATGAATTTCCTATAAAAATAAATTAATGAATTAATTTATCTAATTAATTTGGTTAATTAATATTTTAATTTATTAATTGGATATAATAAATTATTAATTAAATAGATAGTTAATTAAAACAAAAGAAGCCCCGAGCCTAGGATGGGCATCCATGAGGACGCCTATTTGGGCTTGTTGGGCGTCCATAAGGATTCCCAACAAAGGTCTCTTTTGTTTGTCTTGGTCAATAAGTTAAGAGGATATAAAAGGACTCTTTGACCTAAAACAAGGCATACGAAATAATAACTCTCCTAGAAAGAAAAAGAAAAACCTCCTCCCTCTTTCTATACCTAGCCATCGCCCCTTTAAAGAAAAGTGAGAATTTTTCGTCAATCAATCTGTGCGTCATAATTTAGAGACAATGTGTGTTCGTTGTTCGGATCAAACTTCGAGAAATTCAAGAAGAGTAGATCACACGAGGACTGAAGAATTCAACACTTCATCAACTCGAAATTTAGAAGATGAATCGGATTCTCCTACCACTTCGCTTTAACGGGTAAGTCGTTATTCGTTATGCGATTTAATTGATTCATTTATGCAAATGGAGAAATTACTTTGGGTTAAAAATTTTAAACTTCCGCTGCATTTATTCGATTTTTCGCAAAACTCAATTGTGGTATCAGATCCAATCTCTGATTTGCATATTTGATCATGTTTATGTGATTTTTGATATGCATATTATGTGGTTTTAAAACATGCAATTATGTGTACTTAAATCTGCGTTTTTTATGTTTTTTAACATGGATTTTGACTTTTTATGTTTATTGTAAATCTAGGTATTTTTTGATATGAGAAAAAAATAAAAAACGATGAAAAACGGGGCCCAAAGGCCTCAACGCAGCGTGTGGCCGTGTGGCGTGTGTTTCATCACAAGACCCGCTGAACTGGGTCGTGGTCCGTGTCTGAAAAATGATTGTTATGGGTTTTAGGTCAAAATTGGTATTTGGGTCTTGGAAAAATTTAATTATCCGGGTGGGTCAAAAGGATGATGACACAGAATAATTTAAATTAAGCCCAATTGGAAAATTACTCAATTCTGATTTATTAATTAGTTTGGGCTTTGGTGATTTGGATTTAAATTAAAATTAGAGCAATAGAAATTAATAAAGCGTGAGTTTTTTTAAATTAATTAATTTAGAGCCCAATTAAATTAAATCCAAGTGGACCAAAAGGATGGTGACTTGGGTATGATGAAATCGAGTCCAATAAGATTAATTTGAATAAAAATATTTAATTAGAATAATTAATTATTTTTCTTGGAGATTAATAATTAATTTATGTATTAAATATTATTAATTTTTCCTCAACTTGGAAATTACTTACATATTTGAATAAAGAATATAGATTATTTTTCTTGGATGATTAATAATTAATTCTTTAATAAAATAAAAGTTTTTCCAATTAATGATTGCTTTAAATCATAATCAAATAGGATTCCATATTTGATGTATTTATTTTTAGTTGGACTAATATTATTTTAATTAAAGGTAGATATACTTAATTTATAATTTTGTGTATCTAAGTCATCTAGTGGGACTAGAATGATTTTAATTGAAATAAAGAATATATAAAAGTTGAGAATTTTAATAGAGGACTTTTTAGTTGGACTAAAATTTTAAATAATCAACATAAGCATGTATTAATTGATGCGAGCATGTCTTATGTGATGGAGACACCGATCATGGACTTAGATTATATTCAAGTTACTTTTTCTTTTTATGGGCTGTTTTAAAGAATAATTGTAAAATAATTCAAAAATTAGTGAAGCCCATGAAGTTTAGTTAAGTTTTTCGTTTTACCTTTCTTTGTGATGGCCCATTGGCTCGGGCCCTCTAGAAAAAAGTCCATGATCTAGTGTAGTGGATTTATTTAATTCCATGATTATATTGATAGGCATGATTATTAGTAGTATAAATTATGCATGTTCAATATGTGATAATTGCGCTTTATAAATTGATTAATGTGCAAAGTGAGACCAAACATTTGACAATTGAAATTCTCCCAAATAAATAATACTGAATTAGTAAAGGATGTGTCACATCCTCGCCTTCCACTAAACTTGTTAAAATTAAAATTACTACAAATGTGTAATGCTTCCCAGTTATGGGGGTTATGCATTTGAAATAATTTAAAATTTTATTAAGTGCATGAAATGCCTTAATCGAAGTATATTTCACCCCAGAAACCGGTTAGGTTGTAAGGTGAAATTCAAATGTTAGATTAAAGGAGTTAGTGGGAATGAACTCGGGTAGTTCATGAGCTTAGAAATCGGTTAGGTTGCGGCTTGATGAACTATGGGAAAAGGTATTGAAATATTTATTGGATAAATTGATGTTAGACATCACTTCAAATAATTAATGGCCAGAAATTGGTTAGGTTGCAACCCATCTAATTAATTGAGGATCTTAATACCCGTTGTCGAATTGATGCCAAGGATTATTCACGATTTTCACATGGGAGTGTGGGATTCGAAAAATGCATTGGGAGCCAAGATAAATTTTAAGTCCTTAATTTTTCTTGGTTAAGTCAAATACAAGTAATCTAATTAATCTGGTTTATTTTTGCAATTATTTTCTCGTTTATTTCTCTCTAATATGATAAACCCACTTTCAATTTTGCTCGAAACAAATACCCTTACTGGACCCAATTATGTGGAATGGCTTAGAAATTTGAGGATTGTCCTCAATATAAAATCTCTGGGATACGTCTCGGAGGCTGGTATCCTGACGCCTCCAACTAGAACACATGCTAGTGAGGAAGAGCTCCAAGCCCATGAAAAATGGGTCAAGGACGACATCCGGGTGAGAGGATACATGATGGGATCTATGAACAATGAACTTCAAAAGTCACATGATAAGATGCCCACTGCAAGAGATATCCTAGCTCACCTGGTCAAGATCTTTGGTAAGCACAGTCAAACTGCACGACATGAGATATCAAAAGAGCTCTTCGGAGCCGAGATGGAAGGAAATGAGAAGGTTGGTGATCATGTCCTCAAAATGATATCAAGGATTGAGAAATTAGAAGCTCTCGACTTCACCAGGAACGCCACCCTTCAAACTGACTTAATCTTGCAGTCTCTTCCTTATTCCTTCTCCCAATTTGTAGTTAACTTTAACTGCAATGAGATAGAGTGCAATTTAGCTGGGCTAATGAACAAGTTGGTTACTGCACAGTCTCAAATGAAACCAAAGGGAACTGCCTTGGTCATCTCTTCTGGACCTAAAAAGTCTAAGTCTAAGTATAAGAAGAATAAGAAGCAGGTTCACGAGCTAGGAGTAAAAAGGGGTGTTCAAAAGGTTAAGGGAAAGACTCAAGGGTTTTATAAGAGAAAAGGGCCTAAGAAGACAGATAGATGTCTCAAGTGCAGTGAGCTTGGCCACTGTAAGAGGAACTGTCCTAAATTAGGCAAAGGCGCAAAAGGTATGCAAGTTTTCGTTTTTGAAACTAATTGTTCTATGACCATTTTTTCTACTTCGTAGATTCTGGACTCAGGGTCAAGTTCCCATGTGTGTTGTTTGGAACAGGATCTCCAGAGAAGTAGAAAGTTGGGCCGAGAAGAAGTGATGATCAAAGTAGGCAGCGGAGAAAGCATCGCAACTACTAGGATTGGATTTACTTCTTTCTTATTGAATTCTAGACATTTATTGTTTTGAAATGATGTTTTAGTTTTGCCCAAGGGGCTTAAGAACATTGTTTCCATTCCTATATTAGTTAAGACTGGTTATACATTCCGTTTTTCTAAATTAAATTGCAACATTTATTGTGGAAATAAATTAGTTGGCAATGCATCCTTAGTTAATGGTTTGTATTATTTAAATGTCCGTAGTTCATTTGATGTGAATGTTGTAACTCATAAACGTGGTAGGCAAGAAGCTAACTTAAGACTCAAGTGGCATCTTAGACTAGGCCATGCTGGAGAGCACAAGATCCACAAAATGAAAAAAAGATGGGCTTTTAAGCTCACTAGGGTCGCATCCCTATCCAACATGTGAATCATGTCTCTTAGGAAGGATGGCTAGATCACCCTTCACCGGGACTTTTGAAAGAGCTATTCAAATATTAGGACAAGTGCATACCGATATTTGTAGACCATTTGGAGAAATGGCTCGTGGAGGTTTTTACTATTTCATCACTTTCACAGACAATTATTCAAGATATGGTCTAGTGTATCTGATGAAGCAAAAGTCTGAATCCTTTGAAAGGTTCAAAAATTCAAAGCTTTAGTAGAGAATCAAACTGGGCAAAATATAAAAACTCTGCGATCAGATCGTGGAGGAGAATATATGAGCGTCGAGTTTGATGAATTCCTTAGAGAACAAGAAATAATGTTACAACTAACACCACTAGCAACTCCTTAACTAAATGGAGTAGCCGAGTGAAGGAACCGAACACTGTTAGACATGGTTCATTCCATGCTTAGTTACACTGATTTA
This sequence comes from Buddleja alternifolia, assembly GCA_019426215.1. Classification (NCBI taxonomy): domain Eukaryota; kingdom Viridiplantae; phylum Streptophyta; class Magnoliopsida; order Lamiales; family Scrophulariaceae; genus Buddleja; species Buddleja alternifolia. The sequence continues at coordinate 2,556,461 of CM033398.1, read as the reverse complement.
CCCATTTTGTTGTGGTGACATGTGCTCCTCACTGATGCTTATATATTGAACAGATGTCCCTCCAAATCCGTTCCTAAAACTCCGCACGAGATGTGAAATAATAGGAAACCAAGTCTTAATCACATTAAGATTTGGGGATGTCCCGCTTATGTTAAGAAGACTAAAGTGGAGAAATTGGAGACAAGATCCCTCATGGGACATTTCATTTGTTATCCTGAAGATTCCATGGGATTCTTCTTTTACCGACATGATGATCAGAGAATCATTGTGGCCCTATAAGCCCACTTCCTTGAAGATGAATTCATCTTGGAAGGGGGCAAAAGTAGAAAGATTGTTCTCGAAGAACAAAATGAAACTCCCTCTAAGACATCTGTCCAATAGTAGCACAACCACCACGTAGATCTGGTAGAATACCACATGAACCTAAGAGGTATGAGTATCTACTGCTGGGGGAGCTAGTGCTTCACACTGTAGTACAAGAAGGTCATGTAGATAATCCTTGTACCTATTATCAAGTGATGGTGGATGTCGCCACTTCAAGATAGCGAGAAGCAATGGAAATAGAGATGTACTCTATGCAATCGAACCAAGTCTGGACTTTGGTAAATCGTCCTGAAGGTATCAAATCTATAGGATGTAAGTGGATCTACAAAAGAAAGATAGGTAGCGATGGCAAGGTTGACACCTTTAAAGCCAGGCTCGTAGAAAAAAGGCTATAGTCAAAGAGAAGGAATTGACTATCAAGAAATCTTTTCGCCCTTGGCCATGATAAAGTCCATCCGAATACTGTTATCCATAGTTATATACTTAGTTTATGAGATATGGCAGATGGATGTCAAAACGGCTTTTCTAAATGGATTCCTCGAAGAGGACATCTATATGGAACAGCTAAAAGGTTTGTATCCAAGTCCGATATCCATAAAGTATGTAAACTTGAGAGGCCATATATGGTCTCAAGTAAGCATCTAGAAGCTGGAATCTTCATTTTGATGAAGTAGTAAAGGGATATGGCTTCATCAAGAACGAAGATGAACCCTGTGTCTACAAGAAGACTAGTGGGAGCAAGATCTCATTCTTAGTATTGTATATGGATAACATTCTACTTATAGGAAATGACATGGGAATGCTCACCACTATCAAGAAATGGCTTTTGAATACGTTTTCCATGAAAGACTTGGGAGAAGCGACCTACATTCTAGAAATTCGTATCTATAGAGATAGAACGAATAGAATGATAGGTGTCTTCCAAGCCCTTTACTTAGAGAAGGTCCTAAAGAGATTTAGGATGGACAATTCTAAGAAAGAGTTTTTTCCCATGAGGCATTGAGTACACTTATCCAAATCTATATGTCCTCAAAGCGAGGAAGATAAAAAAGAGTACCATACGCTTCCAAATTTATTGGTAAACTGATGTATGCAACGTTGTGTACAAGACCTGACATTGCCTATGCTGCAAGCGTGGTGAGTCGATTCCAGGTAGACCCGGGAAAGGAACATTGGATAGCTGTGAAGAATATCCTAAAGTATCTCAAAAGAACTATGGATATGATTCTCATCTATGGAGGTGGAGACCTGAAGATGAAAAGTTACACCGACACAAGCTTTCAGTGTAACGTTGATGACCGAAAATCCACTTCAGAGTTTGTTTTCACGCTTAATGGTGGGGGGTGTCTTAGAAAAGTTTCAAGGCACAACCGCTGATTCCACCACTGAAGCAGAATATGTGGCAGCCTCAGAAGCATCCAAAGAAGTTGTTTGGATGAGAAAGTTTCTTGGATAACTTGAAGTGGTTCCTAGTGCACAGCTCCCGTTCTTACTTTATTGTGATAACAATGTAGCATAGCGCAAGCCAAGGAACCAAGGTCTCATAACAAGTCTAAACATATTGAGAGAAGATTTCACATCATCAGAGAGATCGTTGGCAGAGAAGAGCTAGTAGTGCAGAAAATAGCCTCAGCTGACAATGTAGCTGACCCGTTCACCAAACCACTACCTTAGGCTGTTCTGGACCAACATCTGGAAAGGATGTGTATAAGATACCATAATGAGTGGCATTGAGTGCAAGTGGGATATTGTTAGGGTTATGCCCTCAGATGCCATAAAGGATAGAATAATAGGGCATCTTTCTTGTAATGAACTTATGTGCTATTTATAATAAAAGGCATTATTTAGTTTTCACTAAAATCTTATCTGCATCCATAAGTAGTGTATAATGTTTCGTCCATGTTTTCAGTGCAATCCCTCTACTTCTTATGGGATAGGAAGATTGGCACTAGAGAGATTGATCTTGATTACTTAAACTCGTTCGCAAGTAATATTAAGTCTTTAGTGGACAAATAAAGACTTAGAACACTCATACAATCTTAGCTCTCACATTGGAGTGTCAGTCGAACACCATGTGATGGTAGGAGCTTAAGACTATAGGCACATAGTGGAACTGATATGCTCGAACACGACTCACATCGATTCTGGCACATGGGTTTTTACTCTATGACTGTCAATGACAGAATTGATTATGCGTAATAGGTACAAATGAACCTTTGACCTGAAATATCAGGATAAAGATGCACTTGTGACGTCAAGCATTTCACTAGAGTAGTAAGACCCAATTCACTCATTGGTGGGGTCGACCTCGAAATGCGGCTTGATGGGCAAGTGGTAATCTTAGCTGATATCTTATATGGGATTTGTTCTCTCATAAGTGAATGAGAAAGTACCTTATGTGATTATAGATAAATAGAGATCAAAGTCTTTGGCCAAAGCAAAAAGAGACGATTGTGAGAGGCACTAAATCGATCTCAAAGATCTTGTATTATTATAATTAATACATATGGTCAGTGAGTGTGACATAACCATGACTCTCACTTGACTGGAGCACGTGAACAAAGGGTTTATACTTATACAATATTTACAATTTGAAGATTGTGGAATGATCCAATCATTCGATTTCGTTTGGGCTACGAAGTGGGCCACGTGACTAGCTAGGTGTTACCCACTTTCCTTGGTTTTCTCTCATTGCCAAATGAAACGAACCTAAAGAGTTGCGTTAAAGGATTGATAAAGAAAAATGAAAAAGTATTTTCTATTTTCTTCTAGGAGAATTAAGTTATTGGATAAATTAAATAATTAATTAATCATTAGATGAAATAATTAATTATAAATATGAGATTAATTATTAATTAATTTCCTATGGAAATAAACTAATGAATTAATTTATCTAATTAATTTGGTTATTTAATTAATTAATTTATTTATTAGATACAATAAATTATTAATTAAATAGATAATTAATTAAAACAAAAGAAGCCCCAAGCTTAGGATGTGTTGGGTTTCGCGAGAAATTCATAAACGCAACGGAAGGATTTCAAAAATTTGATTAAAACCCAAAGTATTTCTTTAATCGCACAATTGAATCTAAAATTGCTTTAACGAATAAATTCAACTTACCTGTTGAAGCGAGGTGGTAGGAGAATCCAATTCTTCTTCAAAACTTCGAATTGACGAACTCCTTGAATTTTTCAATCCTCGTATTCTTCAAGTCTTGATTTCTTGAAGTTTCTTGTAAATAAATCCAAACAACGAAGCACATTGTCTCTAAATTATCCCGCACGAATTGATGATGAAAAAAATCCCTTTTTCTTCTCTATAGGGCGACGGCTAGTTGTGTATAGAGGGGGAGGATATGTTTTTTTCTTCTATTATTTGGAGAGTTACAATGAATTGTAAACCGTTGTCTAGGTTAAAGTTAAGAGAAACTTTTTATATCTCAAACCATGACAAAACAAAAGAGACCAACATGATCATGGATGCCCCACATGGGGCCCGGATTTTTCTCTTGCTTTTTTTAATTAATTCTTTATTCAATTAATTTTTTATTTTATCCAATAAATAAATTAATTAGATAAATTCATTCATTAATAGATTTCTTTAAGAAATTAATTAATAATTAATCTTATCCATTCAACTAATTATCTTATCCAATAAGTAATTAATCAATAATTTAACTTATCCAATAAATTAAATCTCTCCAAAAATAAAATAAAAAATTCTTTTCAATTTTCTTCACCAATACTTTAGCGCAACTCTTTAGGTTTGTTTCATTAGGCAATGAGAGGAAACCAAAGGAAGTGGGTAACACCTAGCCAGTCATGTGGCCCTATTCGTAGCCCAAATGAAATACGAATGAATGGATCATTCCCAACCTTCCAATCGTAAATACCGTATATGTATAAACCCTTTATTCACGTTCCCCGGTCAAGCAAAAGTCATGGTTATGTCAAACTCACTGGACTTGACCATATGTATAAATTATAATAATACGAGATCATTGAGATCGATTAAGTGCCTAGCACAATCGTCTCTTTTGCTTTGGCCAAAGACTTTGATCTCTATTTATCTATAATCACATAGGGTACATTCTCATTCAGTTATGAGAGAACAAATCACATATTAGATATCTTCTAAGACAACCACTTGCCCATCAAGTCCACATTTTGAGGTCTACCCCACCAACGAGTGAATTGGGTCTAACTACTCTAGTGAAAGACTTGACGTCACAAGTGCATCTTCATCCTGATACTTCAGGTCAAAGGTTCACATATACCTATTACACATAATCAGTTCTGTCATCGACAGTCACAGAGTGAAAACCCATGTGACAAAACCGTTGCGAGTCGTATTCGAGCATATCAGTTCCACTGATGTGCCTACAGTCTTAAGCTCCCACCATCACATGGTGTTCGACTAGCACTCCCATGTCAGAGCTAAGATTGTACAAGTACTCAAAGTCTTTATTTGCCCATTAAAGACTTCATATTACTTGCGAACTAGTTTTAGTAATCAAGGTCGATCTCTCTATTGCCATTCTTCCTATCCCATAGGAAGTAGAGGCATCGCACTGAAAACACGAGCAAAGCGTTTTACACAACTTATAGATGCAGATAAGAATTAAGTGAAAAACTAAATAGTGTCTTTTATTATAAATAATATTTAAGTTCAATACATGATAGATGCCCTATTCATTCTATCCTCTATGGCATCTGAGGGCATATTCCTAACAATCTCTCGCTTGCACTCAATGCCACTTATTGTGGTATCGTATACCCGTCCATTCCAGGTGTTGGTCCAAAACAACCTGAGGTAGTGGTTTGGTGAATGGGTCAGCCACATTGTCAACTGAGGCTAATTTCAGCACTGCTATCTCTCCTCTGTTAGGTGTGTGCCCTCAATGCTTATGAGGAATTAGATTGAGTAGGGCTTAGATAAGTTATTTGTACAAAACGTTTTATGTTTCTAATTATAGAATAAAGGTTTTGATTTTGTTCATATAAATCTAATGGCATTTAGCTGTATTGAACAAATAAGTCCAAGAGATTTCAAGATGGACTTTTCGAACAAGGGAAGGCACTAGAACAGTCTAGTACTTAATCTCTGAAACTAGGAATTCGTGAGTTAACGAATATTAATTAGGCAATAATATTCAACTCATATGACACCTTCTTTGACAATCAAGTGTCAGTGGTACACTAATTAGATAGTGGGAGCTGGTGTCATGAATATGATTAATGGAATTAACATATTTGAACTCGACTTGCATAAATCCAATCACATGGTTATTTACTCTTTGACAGTCAATGATTGGAATTAAGATTGTGATATTATGTGTGAACTTTAGACCTGAGGAGTCATTTATAACATGTTTGTAGTATTGGATACGTTATCAGAGTAGTTAGACCCGTATCACCTGTAGATGGGGTCGACCTCGAAGTACGATCCAATAGTGCATTCAATGTTATAAGATAACTTGGCAAAACGGGATTCACCGTCTCGACAGTAAACGAGTATTTGACCTGTACGATCGTAAGTAATTGAAATTATAAGTCTTTGGCCAAAGCATATAAAATATCCCATGATTGTCACTGAGGGTAGTTTGGTAATTTCACATTATTATGATTCTGAGTATAGTATCAAGTTCTATGAGTTTGACTAAACCATGGTTGTTACTTGATCGGGTCACGTCGGTGAAGAGTTTCAAAACATATGGTATTCATAGTGAAGGTTCGTGATGACATGATCATCTTGTTTTCAATTGGGTTATGATTTGGTTCCAAGATGTTAGCTAGGTGACAACTTATCCTTTGGAATCCTCCAATTGCCAATTGAATCGAGCCTCGAGAGTCGCGTTATGTGAAGAAAATGAATATTTCCTTAAGCTAAGGGTATTCTGGTAAAATCACATTTGATGTGAATTAACTGACAAAATAGATGGCATGATTTAATTAAAGATATTTAATTGGATTAAATAAATAAATCAAATCATATTAATTCATAAGTTAAATTAATTGAAAATTAATTTATAAGTTGAATTAAATTAATTGGATTAATTTAATTAATTAATTACCAATTTGATTGGACTTGGATTTAATTAATTATACATGGGCTAAGTCAAAACAAAGCCCGCAGCCCATCTGAAAAGGCCAATTCGGACGACCCTCTCATGTAAACCTAAGGGAATCTTTTACTTAGTATAAGTATTCAGTCAGTGTCGGAACTCCACACACACAAGTCATTATTTTAGAATCTGACACTGAGCCAAAATAAACCTAGAGCATTAGGAAAGAAAAATACCTCCCTCTCCATCCGTCTAGCCGCCTGCAATTGTTGCCGAGGAGGAGATCAAGCTTGTCTTGGAGAATTTTTCTTCCGCGTGATTATCTAGAGACAGGAGTCCGGGGCTGCTGCTGATAATTTGAGATTCAATAGACAAAAAAGGTAATTCGATTACTCTTGTCAATTCTCGTCAATTGATCTATATGCTAAATATCATGAATATCCCCGAATTGGATTCTCGGGTGTGATTCAGATTAAAAATTTTATCCGCTAGACTGAATCACAACAATGGTATCAGAGCCAAAATTCGGGAAATTCATGACATTCGTTGTATGTTTATGTGATTTAATTTTTTTAATATCATCAACATGATTTTACGTATTGTATGTTATGCATGCTTATCTGTAAAATTAATTTTTCATGGGTTGAATTGGATTTACTGGTTAAAATGAAAAAATTGAATTGGATTCGTGACTTTTATAAAATTGGAATTTTCAAAAGAATTGAAAAAATTGGAGCAGCAGTAGCACCGCCGCGCTGCTGCTACCCGCGCCTGGAGGCGCGGGCTGCGGGCGGCGCCGGCAGGTGTTGGGCTTTAGCCCAACACATTAGGGTTGTGTTGGGCTAAATCCCAAGACCAAACATTTACACATAAATAAGGGCTAGGTCGAGCCCAACACTGTAGCATACATATATGGCCCAGCGAACAAAGTTGCACTGGGCCGAGCCCAGCGCCTAGTCAACACGCGTTGGGCCGAGCCCAGCACATGATAGATAGGCCCAGCCCAGGTTAATTTTTTGTTGGACTTAGCCTAGCGCAATTAATTAATAATGCTGGGCCAAGCTCGACTGTTGTTTAATTAATTGGGTATTTTGAATTAGCCCTAACATAATGAATTATGGGGCTTGGCCCAAATGATTAAATTGGATTGACCAATTATCAATTAATTAATTATGTGGGTTCAATCCAAATTGAAAAAACTTAACGTAAATATTTATCAAGTAAACAACCCTAATTAAATTTCATTTCAACTTCTAAATTGGATTTAGTGAATAAATTTTAATTAGATTTAAGTTTATTCAAAAACCCTAAACTAGATTTAGGACATTCAAATTAGACTTAATTTTATTCTAAATTAGATTTAGTTACTTTATTTAAATTGGATTCAAACTTGAAAAATTTCAATTGAACTTAGAGTTGTTCAAAGTCTTAAATTGGATTTAAAACTCCTTTTCAAAGTTGATATATATTAAATTCGATTTATTGAATTGAATTTAAATATCACTTTCCTTTTACATGATATTGCTATGTGTTTAGATTAAATTACCCATTAGACTTTATTTGATGATCGTCAATCTTTAATTAGATTAAAGTATTCAAAGTAAATTGGATTTATTTTGATGATATTAAATTGGATTTAATTGAAGAATAAATTGAATTTAATCAAGAGATTGAATTGGATTTAATCTTAGACTAAATTAGATTTAATCACACATTAAATTAGATTTAAAAGATAAATTCACATATGTGTTTAAATTGTTTATGTGCTCCTTACATAGGTGATGGTGACATCATATATGGACTTAGGGTTTTATTTATGCTGTCTTACCTGGGTTGTATTGGGCCGGTTTTGAACCTCCCAGTTTGTGTCTTCAATTCATAGAATTTTGTATAAGTTATTTCTATGTAATTGTTTTAGAGATAGGCCCAAATGGCAGTTCATGGTGCCACATGAAGTCATGGAGAATCATGAAGATTAGATCTTCGTATAGGGCCCAATCCTTGTAATAGATAGGACCCCTCCCCGATCACTCATTGGCTCGAGTTGATCTAGATAGTCCATACATGTGTGTGTTGTTAGAATTGCTAGGCTTATTCTTATGCATTTCCAATTATTGCGCGATAAAAAAATTAATGTGCAAAGTGAGACCAACTTAATAACATTATTGAATGTTATAATTCTCCCAAATTAAAATACTGAGTAAGTAAAGGGGCACTGGATGTTCTAGTCTCCATCAAACTTTAGAAGGTGGGTTCATTTCTAGTACATGGCATCTTCCCAGAATAAGGGGGTTATGCATCAAGACATGGTACTCTATCTTCTCTAGTGCATTTGATGCCTTCATGTCGAAACAAATTTCTCCCCATATATCGTTCAAGGTTGCAAGGCGAGATTAAATTGTTAGATTGATAGGAGTTGATGGAATAAATGACTCAGATGGATCACCACCTATACATCGAAAAAGTTTGTGGTTCAGTGATCCATGAGCTAAAGGGAATTGAATCATCGGTTGGACTGATTGATGTTTGACATCACCTCAATGATCTAACGAGACATATATCGTTCAAGGTTGCAACTTGTTTAGATCGCTGGGGAAATCAATCACTCACTATGAAACCAATCCAACAAGGTTTCCGATTATTGCAGTGGGAGTGCAATATTTCAAGAAAAATAGTGGGAGTTAAGTAAATATTGAAATCCTTGATTTTACTTGAAAGTACAAAATAACACATCTAATCGAAAATCTTGGTTATTCTTCTACAATTTATTTCCATCATAATGAAACCCTTTGAAACCAATGCTTGAGAAAATGTCCTCACTGGACCAAACTACATTGATTGGATCAAAGCACTGAGGGCACAGTTCAAGAAGAAATCACTTGAGCATTTTTTGGAGCAAGATGGTCCATCTTTGCCTGGGGTTAACGAAGGAAAATCTATTCTGAAAATCTACAAGAGATGGATCTCTGATGCTCAGAAGGTCATTGACTTCATGTTGCATTCCATGAGCAACGCATTGAGATAGTTACATTTTGACATGGAAAGTCCGAGGTCAATGATGCTTCATTTGGAGGAGATGTTCGGGGAACATGAAAAGTCAACTCGATATTATTTATCGAAAGAACTTTTCCAAACTAGAATGAGAGAAAGTGATGAAGTTGCCAGTCATGTTATGAATATGATATCCATGATAGGAAGACTTAACTCTCTGGGAATCTACATGGATTTTCGTCTGGAAGCTGATCTCATTCTTCAATCTCTCCCTAAATCCTTCTCTGCCTATGTTTCTAACTTTGAGATAGATGACTTGGAGGATCCTTAGTGGATCTTAGAGATAGGCTTGTATACATGCAATGCCAACTGAGAAAGGAATGGGATGATGATGTTGCACCTCCAACTGGGCTACTTGGAGTAAGAATTGCCTCTGAAGACTATGAGCGAATAACCAAACACTCAAGAGTTCAAAAGACTTGTATCCACTGTTGGGGAGTGGATGAATGGAAGCATGATTGCCCTAAGCCATCAGCTGAAAGCAAATCAGGTATAGAACTTTATGTTTTTGAAACGAATTGTTCTATGATGATATTTTCTACTTCTTATATTCTAGATTCCGGAGCTAGTGCTCATATTTGTGTTTTAAACCAGGATCTAGAAGAAAGTAGAAAGATGGATGAGAACGAAGTGATGATCAATGTTGGAAGTGGACACACCGTGGCTACGACGCACATTGGAATTACTTCTGTTGCATTAATTTTTGGACATAAAATTAGATTAGGTGATGGCTTTGTTTTGCCCAATGGGCTCAAGAATATTATTTCTATTCCTGTATTAGTCAAGAAAGGATATTTGTTTACATTTAAACATAATTCTTGCTATATTTATTTTGGAAATAAATATGTTGGCTCTGCATCTTTAATTAATGGTTTATACTATTTGAATGTCTGAAATCAATGGATGGTTAATACTCTAACTAGAAAACGTAGTATGAATGGAATGAACCAAAAACTTTCTGTTTGCTACATCGATAGTGGGTCATCAAGGCACAAGACAGGCTCCAAGGACCTTCTGGTACTGTGCATAGGGGGAACATTATGATAAGAGATGTTTATTATGTTGAGGGTCTTAAGCATAATTTATTTAGCATAAGTCAATTTTGTGATAAAGGCTTTGAAGTCAAGTTCTCAAGCGACTGTTGCTATATAAACGATGCTAAGACTAAATCTACTAAATTGAAAGGTAAAAGAACAAAAAATGTGTATTTGATAGATTGGGATTCAACAATATTTGGTTGCTAAAAGTGAATCTAAAACGGGGTTAGTTATGGCATAGAAAAATGAATCACCTCAACTTTAAAACAATCTCTCAACTCATTACGCAACATCTTGTAGAGGGATTACTAAATGGACCATTTTATAAGGATCGCCTTTGTGACGCTTGTCAAATGGGAAAACAAGTTAATCATCTTTCAAGAGAAAGCCTCATCTATCTACCTCTAGGATACTTAAACTACTTCACATGGATCCGTTTGGACCTTTTCAAACTATCAGTGTGAGCGGTAAAAAGTATACTTTGGTGATAGTAGATGATTTCTCTCGATTTATCTGGGTGGAATTTCTTTCATCCAAAGATGAAACATGTGACAAGTTCACAACGCTTATTTGGCAAATTCAAACATTGAAAAATCTTAAGGTTGCAAGAATAAGAAGCGATCACGGTACTAAGTTTACTAACAAGGTTGTTGAGAAGTTTTGTGCAGAGAATGGAATACACCATGAGTATTTAGCTCCCGGAACTCCCCAACAGAATGGTGTTGTTGAGCGTCGGAACAGAACGCTCAAGGGTGCCGCCCGAACAACATTAGCAGAGTCCAAGCTTGCTCCTATGTTTTGGGCCGAAGCGATCAACACTGCATGTTACACTCAAAACCGTTGCATGATCAACAAACAACATGGGAAAACTCCATATGAACTATGGAAGAGACGTAAGACAAATGTTTCATACTTTCACATCTTTGGTTCTAAATGTTTTATTCATAATAATGTATCCTAAAGCCTAAAGACATTTGATCCTAAAGCGAATGAGGGAATCTTTCTTGGCTACGCCAAGAATCGAAAGAATTTTTGCATCCTAAAAAAGTTCAAATTGAAGGTAGAGGAATCTATTCATGTTATTTTTGATGCTGCTAACCAAGAACCGAGTAAGGTAAATTTGAAGGATGTAGGAATTGCAGATCTGTGTCATCAAGCATCTAAGATTACCATTGATGATGATATTGACGACGATGATGAGATCTTAGTGCCCCCTCCTAAGATTACTCGTGAGGTTATTTCGGATAACAATTTAAGATATGTTGATGATCATGAATAGAGTGATCATCAAGAGCAAAGTAGGATCTGTGAACTTGAATCACCTACGCAAGAGGAGAGTCAAGCATCTAAGCAAGTGGATCAAGCGCATGTCCAACCTCTTAACCCTTTCCAGCCTAACAGACTATGGTTACGTGATCATCCACCTCAGCAGATTATTGGAGATATTGAAGCGCCTGTAAGGAGGCCATGTTCACAAGCTTTCTATCTCAGATGGAACCTAAGAAAGTGGATGAAGCGTTATGTGATCCTAGTTGGATTGAAGCCATACAAGAAGAACTTAATCAGTTTAAGCGTAGTAAGGTTTGGACGCTAGTACCAAGGCCAACTCACCAAGGAGTTATTGGGACTAAATGGGTTTATAGAAACAAGATGGATGAGAATGGCATTGTAATAAGGAACAAAGTCAGACTTGTCGCTCAAGGTTATTGTTAAGAAGAGAGTATTGATTTTAATGAGACATATGTTCCTGTCGCCTGTCTTGAAGCAATTCGGATGTTTCTAGTGTATGCAGCGTTCAATAAGTTTACGATGTATCAGATGGAGTGAAGAGTGCTTTCCTGAATGGTAAACTCCAAGTAGAAGTATATGTGGAGCAACCACCGGGATTCATCAACAACCATGGTAAGGGTATGGTCTACAATCTAGATAAAGCACTTTATGGGCTTAAGCAAGCACCCTGAGCATGGTATAACACTCTCTCTATTTTCCTTATTGGTAAAGGCTTTACAAAAGACAGCTGTAACGCCCGAACTTAAGGTGGCACGATAGCTAAAAGATATGTTCCCATAAAGACAAAGTCTAGCAGTGGGCACAAGTACAAAAATATATCATCATCATTTAGCTTAGTACAAACCTATACTACTACAGATAACAGTCATGTATCAAGGCTAACATGTCAATAAGGTTGCTAACGACGGAAGTCAAAAGATGACTATTACAAAAGTTCCACAAAAGGTACATCATGCTATTGCCACCCGCTCATGCCCATGACTGGAAGATAGGAAGAAAAAAAATATGTAAGCAAAGGGCTTAGTGAGTGCCAGTGATCGTGTGATGAGTATTTTCTTTTAAATGCAAAAGATCGATCTTAAAAGTTTCAAGCATTTCGAAGTCATAACATTATACTCAATGATCATTGGAGCAAAATGCAAAATCCTTGGATTATGTTCTAAAAAAAAAAAATTCACTTATTTAAAAATTGTAAATACGATGCTAAATTTTTTGTTCATGCAAGTATACAATATGCGTAAAACGAGTACTTGTGCATGCCCTTTCAAAATACGCTTTTCACACAATAAAATGAGTAACTACTACGCAATGAAACACACAAGTCATGTATAGGTGAATCACGATAAGATTTACACACATCACGTTTAAGCCGAAGGGGGTCGTGTAGCGATATCACTGCGTCCAATGACTCGCCCATGACACTTTAGGTCCCGTAGCTTCTTTCTTATCACCCTTGAACACGCAAGGCTTATAGCCCACACCTTATACCTTCCCGCGCAGGCTCGCGATGCCCGATTTGGTCATATCTGGAATATGCCACACGAAAAATGACCCATGCACCCTCAGAGCACTCCATCCTAGGTGCGTGGATCTGGACGTGGATAGCGGGAACTGTTTAAGACCGCAAGCCCATGCTTGACCGGCCGAACCCTGCCCTATCCATCACCCGACCTTGGGCCCAACACAACCACGTAAGATGCAACACGTCACAAGAACACCATCACGACAAATGATCACGATACATGACCAAGTGAAATGATTTTTGAAATCCCATGATTCAATGCCTAAGTGGTAACCATGCTTTCAAAATGTGCATTTAAAATAATTATGAATTTGCGCAAACAGTTATGCATGAATTCTCAAAATGGTCACTATTCGGTGATAATTGCATATTCAAAAGTATTATGCTCCAATCTCTTTTTGAAATGCGAATTTACGATAGACACATATATAAGCATTAATATACATATATATATATATAGCACATTTTAAAACAACTTCCTTCCAGTTTTGAAAATAGTAAGAATTTCTTTGGAAGCAACTCACACTACGTCCAAGCTACACGGCGTCGTCCTCACCCGTCTCACCAACAACACCTGCTAAGCCAAAACTATATCAGAAACTTTTTTTTTTCTAACTCGTCCAAAGTCTACCCGGGATAGCCTATGTGGTCCTAATAACTATACAACCATGCAAAAAGTTATCTTAATCAAAACTAGGCTTAACTTCAAATCTTCTCCTAAAGGTCGATAAGAGGCATAAAAACAGATTCGTGCAGTTTTAGTGTATGAATTGTTAAAAAAATCATAAACTCAATAATGCGGCATAAAAATTTCCAGGAATGTTCTAAACGTGTTGAGAAACCTTAGATAAAATTTTCAAAGGCAAATAATCACTGTAAGTATGACTGTTTTACTCAAAACCGAAGCAAAATTGGGTTTAGTTTTTACTGGGGCAATACCACTTGAAAAATTCATATAAAATCATAATTTACTCAAATAAGCCCCAATTTTATACACAATAACCCCCAATACATATGGTTATCTCCTGTAAAATTTTGAAAACAAAATGAAGTTTGTAAAAGCCCCAAATGATGTCTCAAACAAACATTTTTGAAATCCCGTGAGGCTTCTGGCAGCCTATACTTAACAATTTCCATAATTCACATTAAAACTCCAAAAATCTCACACAAATACAGAACTATTTTAGACATGCAGTTGTTGGGAATTATTTGCATAAAAACGCAGCGGAAAGTAAAATCTAATTTCCAAAGCCCGAATCATCTCTAATTCTCGTATTTAATTGTGTTTCGAAATTTTACCGTTCTCGCGTATGTTGATTTCTGAACGTGATCCTTTTTCTCCAACGCTGAATATGCCAACATCTCTAATTCGTCACGCCGGAGTCAAAAACGGAAAACTTCTCCTTCTTCTTGGCTATGAACGGCTAGAGAGAAGTAGAAGAGAGGTGGGAGACTTTTTCTTGGAGAGAAAGTTATAATATCACTTATGTAATTATTCTACTAAGTGATATAATATATATCACTCCAAAATAATAAACTAGCTTTTACAAGGCCATATGGACGCCCACTTCATGGGCTTAATAACCTTTTTGGGTTTTGGTCTTGTTAGCTATACTTAATTGGATTATTTATTTATCCAATAAATGAATTCATAATCCAATTAATTTAATTCCAAATTAATTTATAATTCAATTTCTCCGAGAAATTAATTAACTCATTAATTTAATTAATTAATTAAATTATCCAATAATTAATTAATTAATTACGGTATCCAATACCGAGAATTTCTCTCAAGTCTTTTTCCCGTGTTTTCCTTTTTGCACTTCTTTTAAGCGCGACTCTTTAGATTCGTCTCAAAAGGCAATTGGGAGGAATCCAAAAGGATGTGAGTGACACCTAGCCAGTCACATGGCTCACATCGTATCACAATTGAGAACGAATGAATTGGATCATTTCAAACCATTACGCCATGAATACCGTACGTGTATTGACACGCTAAAAGCTAACGTGCTTGGTAGCAAGTGCACTAGACATGTGTAGTAATAAGTGGACAAAAAGTCCGGGTTGTCGAACCACAAGGACTTGAATTCTAGTTCATGATTTTCGATAAAAGATAAGACAATTAAAGTAAAGTGCAAGAAAAAGATTAAGCAATTAACGAACCAAAGAGAAACGTACTATAGATTTAATCTCACGTATGATAAAATGACTAAGGCACATGCTACAACCAAATCTACTCGTCAATATATATGAGCTACTCTTCGAATTATTAGACTCCTATTGCTTTGGTGGAAACTCCTAAATTAACTATTACCCGATGTCTCGGCACATAATAATCCTATGATTAATTGACGGTTCTCTAAATATGTCTATCCGAGAATCTAATCAAAAATCACGCATTAACGTTCTAGAGCTTCCCCGAACGAATCCGGCTAACAACACCCGGGAATCTTTACCTATTTCTAGGGCAATCCCTCATTTGTTTCGGATGATGTGTTAATTCTCTTGCACCCTAATCTACTTTCTCTCGAACAACTAGATTAGGCAAGATAGCAAGCATATGGTGATCAAACACATGATTGGAATAAAAGCATAGAATTAACACACAAAGCAATAGGAGAATTAATACAAAGAGCAACTTCACATATATTGATTCATAAATTTGGCCTTCACATGGCCTTAGTTCTAAAATATTAGCCTCTCATCAAGGCCTTAAGAAAATCTAATACAAACATATACATACTCATGGAAATAAACATGTAAATGCAAATAATTAAAACTCCCTCAATTGATTGATGATGGATCTTTGCTCTTGATCTTCAATCCTTAGCTCCTCTCTCTTTGTTCCCCTCCAAAAGTGATGAAGAAAATGGTGACCAATGATGATCAGTGAAAAGTGATGGCCAAAATGCCTCTCTCTCCCTCTCCTCCTCAAGATGTTCGGTCAATTGTGCTCAAATATCCTTAAGAAGACCACCACAAATCAGCTCCTCATGTGTATGTCCCCCCTAGTGTCCCCTCCACTACTCTTAAAGTGAGTAGTATATAATTCCCTAAAGTAGATCTAGTAAGAAACATACTTATGACATCTCTCCCATACATGTGATGACCTCTTGGCTTTAAATGTTCCATTCCCCCATCAAATGATGATCTTTTGGCTGAAAGGAATCAAATCTCGGATGTGGCCACTCCTAGGCGCGGGAATTATGGCGCTCGGGCGCCCAAATCAGAATGTTGGGAGTATTTGCCTCTGTCTGGCGCAGTAATTGTATTTCCTTCATAACTCTCTCCACAAAACTCCGATTTGGATGATTCAAGTCCTCATTTGAAGCTAACACATAGTTCTACAACTTTGTAGAAGGAAACTTCATCCAATTCGGTCTCTAAAAATAAGAAAATATCGCTCGAACGTGGAAACTGGTGCAGATACGGCGCCCAGGCGTGGGCAGAACGGCGCCTAGGCGCGGAAAGCAGAATGTTGACGTTATTTGCATCTTTTCCGGCGCCTAGGTGTGGTAATACTGGCGCCTGGGCGTGGACAACAGAAGCAAATTGGCCTGAACTTGTTTTATACGTCGTTTTTCATCCCGTTCTTCGATTGTATCCATTTAAGACCTGAAATCACTTAATGCACGAATTAAACGCACATGTAGCAAGAATTAAGCGATAAATGAACCTAAAACATAAACGCAAAGGGGCTTAAAAACACGTAAAAATGCCTCTTATCAACACCCCCACACTTATCAATTGCTCGTCCTCGAGCAATAAGAGTTCTAAGATAAGGAAACACATCAATCAAAGAGAGAAACAAAAAGAAAACTACCTAACTCACTTTCGTGGAGTAAACGGTTGCATTTAGCGAATGCAACAAGCCTTTGAACCTTTGAGTCACCTCAAAGGACGAGTTATAGTCTCGTGAGGGTTTGCATATGATATACCCACAAAATCTAGTAAATTTTCAATCATAACCAAATCAATACATCTCAACATAATCAACAAGAATGAATGGCATAAAATCAACCTTTTAAAGCTCACAAGTATATATATACATATCAACTACTTTTGCTCATGTGACACTAATACTTGAAAAGACTCCTTAGGGTGTAGTGAAAAATAAATCTAAGGCATTATAGTCGAGAGTCATCCTTACCAAATTTTGGACATTAATCCCATATCTATAAACTTTTGATCAAACACAAAGCACAAGAATCATAGAAAATCTCATAGCCATTTAAATTTCATTATGTCAAACATTCAACTTTCAATTCGTATGAAACTTCCATTAGATTCATTAAGGCTAGATCATGTGCAATGTTTTATTCCATTAGGCTTTCTATGACGCCCATGTAACAAGTTTTAGATCAATGACTCCCAAACTAGATAGTTTTGGGGCATTAAGTGTAGAGACACTCCTACGGATTTAATCACTCGAGTGTCAAAAGCCACGAAATAAAACTAGATCTTTTAAACAAATCACTTCTTTTTGGCTTGAGCTTAGCTCAAATTAGCATAATAGTACAGTATATAGGCATGAAACTTATCACCTCCGGTACGTATTAGCCTGACCACTTTTGGTCATACCAAAATTCAACCTTTTCAATTCATTGTTTAGCATATAAAATTACTACTTAACTTATAACCTTATGAGAAATCTAAGTTAATATTTCTGGGAAAAACTCCTTAAGTGTCTCAAGATGGTTATCCTCTCAACTCCTCTACCCTCGATTCATTGTGCAATGTGAATCATCTAAAGAATCAATCCTAGTCTAGTGTCTCCACGAGCAATTTCAAAGATATATATATTCCATTAAATTCAAATTATTTCAAGAGATCATGCCATTTCTCCAAGTCAATCAATTTCAATGCATCAATTGGAAGGACTAAATTTTTTTTTTTTTTTCATACTTGATTTTCTCAACAAAGAAGCATATAAATATGCTTGATTTTCATACTTGATTTTCTCAACAAAGAAGCATATAAATATGATAGCAAACAACTTTCCCCCAAACTCAAGCTACAAATTAGGATTGCATCATCAAAGTTCAAAATAAGTACTCTTCTACCCCCAAACTTAAATCCAACATTGTCCCCAATGTTGTTATGACAAGCATACACAACGGTACAAGAACACTTATAACCAAGGATATTGAACAACATCCTTAAAATTCCAATACATAATCCTATAGCTTCCTCTCCTCTCGAGTACAATACGCATCTCTTAAACATGGGGTCCAAATGTGCATTATATCTAACACTTCAACTCTTTAAACCATCAAGCATAAGACACATACATGCTAAAAGTGCATGCTTGAACACAACAAAAAGAAACAAATTAAACAAAACAAAAACAAAAGCAAAAAGAAAAAGAAAAGAAAACTTACAAACTTGGGTTGCCTCCCAAGAAGCGCTCTTTTAAAGTCATTAGCTTGACTTTACCGAGTTATTTTAAGGCAGTTTCCGAATGAATGCCTTGTTCATTCTCCAAGTAGGGATGAATTTCGGCCCGGTGTTAATAGAAAATTCGATGAGTAGTGACCAAGCAATCATCCACTCACATATTTTCTCATAGTCCATCACCACTTCCATCACTCTTTCTTCCCACTGCACCGAGTGATGACTTGGACTATTCTCCAAGTTATAAGTAGATGGCCATTTTTCTTCACCCATCGAGATGGAGAACTTGGAGTTTGTGATGTAGAACTCGAGGAGGTTATTGGTTCTTCTTTCCTGAAAAAGCTCAACACTAAAAGGATCAAAAGCATCAATGCGTAAAGATAATGTAGAATCAATTGGATGCTTAAAAACCTCATAGTTATCACAAATAACCATGTCATCTCCTACACTAGAGGACAACTTACTATCATGGGCACTAATGACCTCTATACCCGTGGAGAGGGAAGAAGATACCAAAGAATCTGGTAAAGGCTCGAGTGTCCTTTCCTTCAACGTCGACTTCTTTGATATCAATTCTTCGATAAAAATGGGGCCGGGTATCGCTTGAATGTTAGGCGGGCGACGCTGAGGCGATGACACCTTCATAGAAATCCTCTCATTTTTCATTTCCTCAATGATCATTAGAGCCTCCTTAATTGGTCCTTCATACAAAGCATCAATGGCTTTGTGTACCAATTTCATACTTTTCGGCTGATCCAAATCATCTAGTGTGAGTTGTAAGCCGTATAGGAGTTGTCGAACCCATTCTCGTTCCTCCAGAGTCGGGGATAAATGATATCCCTCCTGTATGGTAAAGACGCTGGATGGTAGACAATCCCGGACCGACTGAAGTGGTTGAGAAGGAGGCGGTTGCATAGCTTGGAGAATGCCTTGTAACCACTCCCGATCCTTCGGTAAATTCATATCCGGGAAACGTGCATTCGGATTTGGTTGATAGATATTGTCCGCCATCTCTCGAACTCATCTACAAACCCGGAGCACATGTTCAAAATAAAAATAACAAAATCAAGCAAAGGCTGATTTGAGGAGCGGGTCATGCACCACAAATCGAACCTAACAATTAAGCACAAGAAACAAAATTAGACTAAACACGAAAATAAAAGAAAATCAAGAAATAAACGAAAACTAAGAATTATGAAAAATGTAAACAAAAATCAAAAACTAAAATAAACAAGTCCCCGGCAACGGTGCCAAAAACTTGACACGCTAAAAGCTAACGTGCTTGGTAGCAAGTGCACTAGACGTGTGTAGTAATAAGTGGACAAAAAGTTCGGGTTGTCGAACCACAAGGACTTGAATTCTAGTTCATGATTTTCGATAAAAGATAAGACAATTAAAGTAAAGTGCAAGAAAAAGATTAAGCAATTAACGAACCAAAGAGAAACGTACTATAGATTTAATCTCACGTATGATAAAATGACTAAGGCACATGCTACAACCAAATCTACTCGTCAATATATATGAGCTACTCTTCGAATTATTAGACTCCTATTGCTTTGGTGGAAACTCCTAAATTAACTATTACCCGATGTCTCGGCACATAATAATCCTATGATTAATTGACGGTTCTCTAAATATGTCTATCCGAGAATCTAATCAAAAATCACGCATTAACGTTCTAGAGCTTCCCCGAACGAATCCGGCTAACAACACCCGGGAATCTTTACCTATTTCTAGGGCAATCCCTCATTTGTTTCGGATGATGTGTTAATTCTCTTGCACCCTAATCTACTTTCTCTCGAACAACTAGATTAGGCAAGATAGCAAGCATATGGTGATCAAACACATGATTGGAATAAAAGCATAGAATTAACACACAAAGCAATAGGAGAATTAATACAAAGAGCAACTTCACATATATTGATTCATAAATTTGGCCTTCACATGGCCTTAGTTCTAAAATATTAGCCTCTCATCAAGGCCTTAAGAAAATCTAATACAAACATATACATACTCATGGAAATAAACATGTAAATGCAAATAATTAAAACTCCCTCAATTGATTGATGATGGATCTTTGCTCTTGATCTTCAATCCTTAGCTCCTCTCTCTTTGTTCCCCTCCAAAAGTGATGAAGAAAATGGTGACCAATGATGATCAGTGAAAAGTGATGGCCAAAATGCCTCTCTCTCCCTCTCCTCCTCAAGATGTTCGGTCAATTGTGCTCAATATCCTTAAGAAGACCACCACAAATCAGCTCCTCATGTGTATGTCCCCCCTAGTGTCCCCTCCACTACTCTTAAAGTGAGTAGTATATAATTCCCTAAAGTAGATCTAGTAAGAAACATACTTATGACATCTCTCCCATACATGTGATGACCTCTTGGCTTTAAATGTTCCATTCCCCCATCAAATGATGATCTTTTGGCTGAAAGGAATCAAATCTCGGATGTGGCCACGCCTAGGCGCGGGAATTATGGCGCTCGGGCGCCCAAATCAGAATGTTGGGAGTATTTGCCTCTGTCTGGCGCAGTAATTGTATTTCCTTCATAACTCTCTCCACAAAACTCCGATTTGGATGATTCAAGTCCTCATGTGAAGCTAACACATAGTTCTACAACTTTGTAGAAGGAAACTTCATCCAATTCGGTCTCTAAAAATAAGAAAATATCGCTCGAACGTGGAAACTGGTGCAGATACGGCGCCCAGGCGTGGGCAGAACGGCGCCTAGGCGCGGAAAGCAGAATGTTGACGTTATTTGCATCTTTTCCGGCGCCTAGGCGTGGTAATACTGGCGCCTGGGCGTGGACAACAGAAGCAAATTGGCCTGAACTTGTTTTATACGTCGTTTTTCATCCCGTTCTTCGATTGTATCCATTTAAGACCTGAAATCACTTAATGCACGAATTAAACGCACATGTAGCAAGAATTAAGCGATAAATGAACCTAAAACATAAACGCAAAGGGGCTTAAAAACACGTAAAAATGCCTCTTATCATGTATAAACCTTTTATTCTTATATCCCAGTCAAGTAAGAGTCATGGTTTAAAGTCAAACTCATATAACTTGACCATATGCCTAAGCTCATAATAAGTCGAGGTATTTAAATGCTTTGGCCAAAGACTTTCATCCTCACTTATTCATGATCGCATAGGATATTTTACTCATTCACTTATGAGAGAATAAATTCCATATTGCAAATCAGTTAACAATGCTTCTTGCCCATCAAGTCGCACTTCGAGGTCGATTCCACCAACAGGTGATTTGAATCTAACTACTCTAATGACAGACTTGATGTCACAAGTACATCTTCAACTCGACTTCTCAGGTCAGAGGTTCACACGTACCTATCACTACTTATCAGTTTCATCATTGACTGTCAAGGAGTGAATACCCATGTGATGAACTGATGCGAGTCGTGTTTGAACATATCAGTCCAACTGACACGTCTATGATATAAGTTCCCACTACCATTTCCATAGTGTACGACTGGCACTTTCTCTGTCGAAACTTACATCATACAAGTCTTTATTCACTATTGATGCCCAATCAATATTTTTTAGACTTGCGAACCCTTTTAGATGTCAAGGGTCAAACCATTCTAGTGTCTTTCCTCCTATCCCATAGGAGGTAGAAGGTTCGCCTTGTCATCAAGGACTTTACGTTGTTTATTCACACCTTATGAATGCCTATAAGAAAACAACAATCAACTGCCTTATATTAATAGAAAAACCATAGTTTAGTTACAATGTTTATGCCCTATAAATCTATCCTCTTTATGGCATTCGAGGGCATATACTCTAACAGTAGTAACATAAACAGTAAAATTTTCGAACTCAAATAACATTTCCTTATCTCTCAAAAAAAATTCTTCAAGATCAGATGCAGATTTATAGACCTAACTAAAATTTATCATGCATGTGTGATTTCTTTATTTAAGCCTTTAGATCGACTAATAAAAATTATATATTCAGGCTTAAAGCTTATAGATCTACTCATCTACGACACATGCAATAACATTTTCAAAATAAAATTAGTCTCTATCATTACATACTAATATATAAGTTCTAAAGAGAAAGAAATTACCTTTAATTGCTCTTAACAAGTGATGGAGATGGGTTGAAAGTGAAAGAAAATGACAAGTGATGTGTGTGTGTATGTGTGTTCGAGAGTCTCTTCAACTCCCATCTCTCTCTTTCTTTTTCTTCTTTAGTGTGAAGGTGAAAGTGAAAAGAGGAGACACACTATTTATTGGTGTAGTTGGGGTTAAAAAGCAATTTACTAATTCAACTTCACTCCTAGTCTCTAGTTAAAATTTGGTTCTAGTCCTTTAATTTACATAAGATGTGTAATATAATATCCCCCTTGAACATATAGTTAAGATCCTAGGTCATGTCCTAATGCTTTAGATAGTAACTAATCGACTAAAAGAAGCTCGGGTATCACACTCTACCCCCCTTAAAAGGAATTTGGTCCCCAAATTCTCACTTAAGAATAAATCCAGGTAGTGTCTTCGCATGGGCTCCTCGGTTTCCCAAGTTGGTTCTTCTAGGTGGTCGTGATTTTCCCATAACACCTTCACCATCAGGATGCTTTTAGTCCGTAGCTCACGCACTTTCTTATCCACAATCTATATCGGTTTTTCTTCATAAGTGAAATTACTCTGAACTGGTATCATATCTACTTTGAGTATATGCTCGGGATCAGGTTGATATTTCTTCAATCTACTAATGTGAAAGACATCATGTAATCCAGAAAACGTTGGTGAGAGTTCCAATCGATAAGCTACCTTTCCGATTCTCTCCAAAATCTTGAAAGGTCCAGCATATCTCGGGCCTAACTTCCCGCCTTTCTTAGGCTGGATCATGCCTTTTTGCGGGGATAGTCATAAGAATACTTCATCTTCCACAGCAAATTCCAAGTCCCTTTTCCTTCGGTCTGCATAACTCTTCTGGCGACTCTGCGCCGTTCTTATTCTCTCTCGTATGAGTTGGATTTTATCAATAGCTTCATGTACCAAGTCCAATTGTGGGGATGCTAGTTTTACCGTAGTCTTCTTTTTTGGAATCCATTTATCCTCCATTTCCCAATGGATTGGTGATCTGCATTTCCTTCCACAGAGTGCTTCATACGGTGTCATTCCTATCGTAGCTTGATAGCTGTTATTATAGGCAAATTCCGCGAGAGCTAAGTATTGATCCCAATTTCCTTTAAAATCCAAAACACATGCTCGCAGCATATCCTCTAGTATTTGGATGACTCGTTCCGACTGTCCATCAGACTGAGGGTGAGCTGATGTGCTAAAACTAAGCATAGTTCCCAATTCAGCATGTAAGCTTTTCCAAAATTGCGAGACGAACCTTGGGTCTCTATCAAAGATAATATTAACTGGAACACCATGAAGCCTCACAATATCTTTTATGTATAATCGAGCTAACTTATTGAGAGGATCTACCTTCCGCATAGGTAAGAAATGAGCTAATTTTGTGAGTCTGTCAACAATTATCCAAACAGAATCATGACTACTCGATGTTCGTGGCAAGTCAGTTACAAAATCCATCGTTATGTAATCCCACTTCCATTCAGGTATTTCCAAGGGCTGTAAAAGTCCAGAAGGCCGTTGGTGTTCTGCTTTCACTTGTTGGCAGGTCAAACATCTTGCGACATATTCTGTGACTTGGTTCTTCATATTAACCCACCAATAATGCTGCTTCAAATCCTTGTACATTTTATTTCCTCTAGGATGTATGGTGTATTTGGAGCGATGCGCTTCGTCTAAAACCAACTTCTTCACATTAGCATCATTTGGTACGCATACTCGGTTCTTAAACCATATCAGACCGTCTTTTCCGATATTAAATTCAGGTCTATCTCCATGAAGGATCTTCTCTTTTAAACTCTTGAGCTTAAGATCTTCCTCTTGTGCAATTTTTATCCTTCCAAGAATATCAGGTTCAACTCTGATATTAGAACACCTAATATGTAACCTAGATTCCCTTGGATTCCAAAGGTTCATATCCTCTAACATCCTCCCTTCCTTAACCATTAATCTTGCAACGGTTGTTTTACGACTTAACGCGTCTGCTACCACATTAGCCTTGCCAGGTGGTATTGAATTGAACACTTATAGTCCTCAAGAAGTTCCATCCACCTTCGTTGTCTCAAATTCAACTCCTTTTGAGATAAGAGATACTTAAGGCTTTTGTGTTCGGTATAAATTATGAAGGATGCTCCGTATAGGTAGTGTCTCCACTTCTTTAACGCAAAGATAATGGCAGCTAACTCTAGGTCATGGGTTGGGTAGTTTTACTTGTAGGGTTTGAGTTTACGTGATGCGTAAGCAATCATATTACCATTTTGCATCAGCACACATACAAGCCCGTCCTTCGAGGCATCACTATAAACCACAAAGTTATCAATTCCATCAGGGAGAACTAAAACTGGTGCTGTTGTGAGCCTTCTTTTTAACTCTTGGAAGCTACACTCACATTTCTCATTCCATTCAAACTTAGTTTTCTTCTGAGTCAATCGAGTCAATGGTCCAGCTATTTTAGAAAAATCCTCGACAAATCTACAATAGTACCCTGCCAAGCCTAAGAAACTCCTTATTTCCATGACATGCTTAGGCCTTTTCCATTCAACAATAGATTCTATTTTCGAGGGGTCGACACAAATTCCATTACCTGAAATCACATGGACTAAGAAGGCAACCTTAGTTAACCAAAATTCACACTTGCTAAATTTTGCGTAGAGCTTGTTATCTCTCAAGGTTTGCAACACCATCCTTAGGTGTCGTTTATGATCTTCTTTGCTCTTAGAATAGACAAGGATGTCATCTATAAATATCACCAAAAATTGATCCAGATAAGAATGGAATATCCTATGCATAAGATCCATGAAAGCTGCTGAGGCGTTAGTCAACCCAAATGGCATTACTACAAACTCGTAGTGTCCATATCTTGTTTGAAAAGCAGTCTTAGGTACATCCTCCTGATGAATTTTTAGCTGGTAATAACCTTGCTGCAAATCGAGCTTCGAATATACCCTAGCTCCTTGAAGTTGATCAAATAACTTGTCGATTCGTGAAAGTGGGTACTTGTTCTTTATTGTTTCATTGTTCAACCCACGATAATCAATACATAACCTTAATGATCCATCCTTTTTCTTCACAAATAACACAGGTGCTCCCCATGGCGAAGTACTAGGTCTAATGAATCCAATCTCTAAAAACTTTTGTAGTTGATCTTTCAACTCCTTAAGTTCAATCGGTGCCATCCGGTATGGGTTCTTAGCTATTGGGGCGGTTTCGGTTAAAAGTTTAATAGAGAACTCGATTTCCCTATCTGGTGGTAAAAGAAGTTAATGCTTCCAGAAATACATCAAGGAATTCAGACACTACAGGTACTTCTTTAACATTCCCTTTATCATTTGGCTTGTTGATCATGAACGCTAAGTACGCCTGACTTCCCTTCCAAAGGGCTTTTCGTGCCCTGACAGCCGAGATGACTGGTGCTATAGTAATCCTTGCACTTCCCGCGAATTGTATATCTGGGTTACCAGAGGCACAAAACCTAACAACCTTGGTATGGCAATCCATCTGAGCATGGTGGTAGGACAACCAATCCATTCCTAGAATGATATCATACTCTTGTATAGGTAATATTATAAGATCTGCTGGAAAGGATTTCCCACTAATGATGACATCACAAGCCTTAATGACAGAATCAGTCACAACGCTACTACCCATTGGTGTTGTGACTTCTACACCATAAGGTAATAATTCAACATTTTGATGCAATTTTGGTGCATGATGAGTGTTAACAAATGAATGTGACGATCCCGGGTCAAATAAAACTTTAGCTTGACAACCACAGACAAGAAGCGTACCTTCAACCACATTTGTATCTTCTGGTACCTCTTGTCCTGCTAAAGCGAATGCTCGAGCGTGAACCTTAGGCCTTCCCACGTTTCTCCCAGGTCCAGCTTGGTTTCCTGTCTGATTTCCTCCTTGAAATGGCCCACGATTGTTCCCATGTGGTGCTATAGAAGGACATTGGTTCGCCTTATGTTGATCACTCCCACAAATGAGACACCTTCCCAACTTATGCCAACATTGAGATGGATCATGTGGTCTCTTATAGCAGTAAGTGTAGAGTTTTCGGTGTGGTCCTCTAACTTTTGCTTTTCCACTTCCTCCACCATTCTTGTGGTTGGTTTTCTAAAACTTCCTCTCTTGTCCGTGCATCACATTTGATGGTGGTGGTCTAAATTTACTGCTTTACCCCATGCGAACACCAAGACATTCAGTCCCCTTCTCGATCCTAGCTGCGGCTTTTACAGCTGCCATGTATGAGTCTAGTTCGATTGATAACAGTCGATCTTGAAGATCATTTCTGAGTCCCCTCACAAACTTGTACAATTTTTCTTCCTCTGTGCTCACCAGATTCGGAGCATACTTAGACAATCGATGGCACTCAGACTCATATTGAGCTACAGATATGCTTCCTTGTTTCAAGTGATAAAACTCATCCCTTCTAGCTTCTCGAACCACTTGTGGAATGTATTGCTCCTTAAACTCTTGAGTGAAATGGGCCCAAGTTTTTGGTGTGTCCCTTTTAATCCATTTTTCTTGAATAGTCCTCCGCCAATTCCTAGCATCCGCGTCTAAAAGAAACACTGCGAATGTCACTTGTTGTTCTTCAGTATAGTTCAATGCCGAAAAGATGCTCTCTATCTTCTCGAGCCAGCCTTCCGCCTTGATGTCATCAGGTTCGCCCAGAAACTCGGGTGGGTTAAATCTCAAGAAGCGTTCTAATACCTTATCATGGGCCTCTTGTGCTTGTGCCTGAGGACCTTGAGGTTGTGCTTGTGCAGCTTGTTGTTGCATAAACATTAGTAACTGCTGCAAAGCTTGTGCAGTTAAGTTATCGCCTCTAACTTGTTGGCCTATGGGTGGATCTTCATGTACCCGTGGCACCTCGTGGTGAACATTGGGCTGATCTCCATGATCGGCATCCCTAATCGGTCCTTGTGCAATTCCTCGAGGTCTTCCCCATCCACGTCTTTCTTCCATTCTTAGGGTAACATATACAATAAGATAAATTATTATTTAGGTGGTAAGGAGACTAAGAGTTTGTAAGATATAATAGGGTTTAACGTATATCTAAATAAATATCCAAACATATAACCATAAACACTCCATTAAACAACTTGTTATCACTACCAAAAGAGGTCATTTCATGCACATAAGCGTTTAGTTCCACAAAGGTTATTGACCATACATACATCTGACACGCTAAAAGCTAACGTGCTATGATAACAAGTGCACTGGACGTATGTAGTAATAAGTGGACAAAAAGTCCGGGTTGTCGAACCACGGAAACTTGAATTTTAGTTTGCGATTAATGAAAATGGACAAAAGTGGATTGCAATAAAATGAGTAAGCAAGTGACGAACCAAAAAGAAACGAACTATAGATTAAATCTCACGTATGATAAAATGACTAAGGCACATGCTACAACCGAATCTACTCTTCAATATAAATGAGCTACTCTTCGAATTATTAGACTCCTATTGCTTTGGTGGAAATTCCTTAGATAATTATTACCCGATGTCTCGGCACATAATAATCCTATGATTAATTGATGGTTCTCTAAATATGTCTATCCGAGAATCTAATCAATAACCATGCATTAACGTTCTAGAGTTTCCCCGGATAAATCCGGCTAACCGCACCCGGAAATCTTTACCTATTTCTAGGAGCAATTCCACATTAGTTTCGGATGATGTGTTGATTCATTTGAACCCTAACCTATCTTCTCTCGAATGACTAGACTAGGCAAGATAGCAAGCATATGGTGATCAAGCACATGATTGTAATAAACGCTCAAAATCAACACACAAAGCAAAATGAGAATTAATACGAAAATTCACTTCACATATATTGATTCATAAATTGGCTTTCACATGGCCTTAGTTCTACAATATTAGCCTCTCATCACGGCCTTAAGAAAATCTAATACAAACATATACATATTCATGGAAATAAACATGTAAATGCAAATAATTAAAACTCCCCCAATTGATTGATGATGGATCCTTGCTTTTCAACTTCAATCCTTAACTCCTTTCTCTTTGTTCCCCTCCACAATTGATGAAGAATGGTGATGAATGATGATGAGTGAAAAGTGATGGCCAAAATGCCTCTCTCTCTCCCCTCCTCCAAGATGTGATCGGTCAAGTGTGTAGAAAAATGCCTTAAGAAGACCCCAAAATCTGAGCTCCTAGTGTGTGTCTCCCCTAGTGTGTCCTCCACTACTCTTAAAGTGAGTAGTATAAAATTCCATAAAGTAGATCTACTAAGAAACATACTTATGACATCCCTCCCATACATGTGATGACCTCTTGGCTTTAAATGTTCCATTCCCCCATCAAATGATGATCTTTTGGCTGAAAAGAATCAAAATTCGGGTGTGGACACGCCTAGGCGTGGCATTACGGCGCTTGGGCGCCGTTATCAGAATGCTGAAATTAAATGCAATGTGTCCTGCGCAGCAATCCTATTTCATTCATAACTTTCTCCACGAAACTTCGATTTGGATGATTCAAGTCCTCATTTGAAGCTAACACATAGTTCTACAACATTGTAGAAGGGAACTTCATCCAATTCGGCCTCTAAACATACGGAAATAGCGCTCGAACGTGGAAAGTGGTGTAGATACGGCGCCCGAGCGTGGGCAAGATGGCACCTAGGCGTGGTAAGCAAAATGTTGACGTTATTTGCATCTTGTCCGGCGCCTGGGCGTGGGTTTTTAGGCGCTTGGGCATAGGGGTGCGTAGCAATTTGGCCTAAACTTGTTTTACACGTCGTTTTTCATCCCGTTCTTTGATTGTATCCATTTAAGACCTGAAATCACTTAATGCACGAATTAAACGCACATGTGGCAAGAATCAAGCGATAAATGAACCTAAGAGATAAACGCAAAGGGGCTTAAAAACACGTAAAAATGCCTCTTATCAACACCCCCACACTTATCAATTGATCGTCCTCGAGCAATAAGAGTTTTAAGATAAGGAAACATCATCAATCAAAGAGAGAAACAAAAAGAAAACTACCTAACTCACTTTCGTGGAGTAAACGGTTGCATTTAGCGAATGCAACAAGCCTTTGAACCTTTGAGTTACCTCAAAGGACGAGTTATAGTCTCGTGAGGGTTTGCAGACGATATACCCACAAAATCGAAAGATTTTCAACCCCGATCACTCAACGTAAATTACAATGATTAATAGCACACAATGGTATGAATTCACCTGTTTAAGCTCAAGTTACATATATATACACGTCACCCACTTGCTCATGTTACGCTTTAACATCGAAAAGATCATCCTAAGGGTGTAGTGTAATAAATCTCAAATATTATAGTCGAGTGACATTCTTACCACTTTTCAAGCATTAACCCCATATTTATCAACTTTTGATTATTCACATGGTACGAGAATTGAATACAACTTCATAGCCACTTAAAAATTCATCACTTCATTCCACTTTCGGCTTTAATTTATGCATTTTCAACTCGAAACATTAGAGGCTAGACCATGTGCAATGTTCGATCCTCTTATGCTTTCTATGACACCCGTGTAACGAGCTTTAGGCCAATAACTCCTAAACCAGATGGCTTTAGGGTATCAAATGTGGAGACACTCCTAAAGGCTTAATCGCTCGAGTGTCAAAGGCCACAAAATCAAACTAGGTCCCTATTTACTCAACTCTTGTATTGGCTTGAGCTCTAGCTCAAATTAGCTTAATAGTACAGTATTCTAGGCATGGTGCTCTTCGCCCCCAGTATCTATTAAGCCTGACTTTTTCAGTCATACCAATGTTCAACCTCTTTTTATTTTTATTAAGCACACAAAGTTAACGTTCTCAACTCATAACACATGTGAAAATTCTAAGTTGATATTTCCGGGATCAAGCCTTTAAGTGTTTCAAAATGATTGCCCACTCAACTCCTCTACCTTCGATTTAGGTGCATATGTGAATCATCTTAAGGTTAATCTAGTCAAGTTAGGGTTTCACAAACAAGGAATTGCGTGTATAGCCATTAAAAACCAAATTGAAAACCAAATTGATAGAGAATGCATACCATGTATTCACGTTAACCATGTTCAATTCATCAAGTGACGGGTTGAAATTCTATCCAAAAAAAAGAAGAAAAAAAAAATTGCACACATTTCACATGTAGAGATACAACACCCCCCCAAAACTTGGACCGAAATATGTAAAACATGAATAAACATGACTATAATGGATCTAGTGTACCCCCTCACACTTATCATGAACATTGTCCCCAATGCTTGAAAAATAGAAGGGCAAAGTACACGTCACCATAAGGAAGCTGAAAAGTAAACCCGAGTCCACTTAAGGCAATCAAGTCCAAGGATGGCAATCACTGTGTCGATCACTACATAGGTAAACAAATGCTAGCCATACAAAGCATCAAACATTGGATAGAATAGAATAAAACAAAACGAGACAAACAAAAACGAGAAACATGCATGGAAAGAAAACATCAAGCATCCAAACATAAAACATAAAATATCCAACAACCCAACAAAAGATATCCAAAAACAAAACGAAACATGCATGGAAATAAAACAAGATAAGTCTAATCGGTGGTGCCAAAACGGTCAATGTAATCCTCATCCGTTCCGCCAAGATCATCCAAATCAATCAACGGGCTACCCTCATCATTATGAGCCTCATCATCACCTCCTACAGGAACGAGAGCACCTGACTCGTGCAAATCTGCGGCTGCTGAGGCGGGGGGTGCGGGTAAGGTGGAGGAGTAGAATAATCAAACGGCCCCCGACCGACAAACTCATTATGCTCTACAAGAAGCTGACGGAAATAAGCACAAGTGTCGGACATGACCACCCTCATCTCATCTCGCAACTCATCCCTCAATTCATCCTTTAATTGTCTAATGGTGGCGGCATCCATAGGTGGAAACTGTGGGGAACTAGTAGACCGGGATGAAGACGGGCGAGGCCTCTTGGAAGTAGCTGGTGGTGGAGGAGCCTGGGAGTCGTCATCTACCACGGTGAGATAAGAACCAGGGAGCTCAGTACGCTCCATAGGAAATGTGGGAACCTTAGCTGCCTTGCATAAAGCTGTGATCAGTGACGGGAGAATGATGGGAATCTTCCAAGTGGGACCTTCGCCCTTTTGCTTAGCCAATTCTTTGTTAATCAACGGCCCTAACTCATTCTTCAACTTCCTAAAGTGGTCCGTCAAAGACTTGTGGATTACCCGGGCAAAGTCCACAGCTTTCTTGGACATAATAGCATAGATGAGGGTGGCCCGTTCCTTGTTTGCCTCTGACCGATTGGTACTCGGTATTAAATTGAATCGGATGAAGTCGAGCCAGAAAGCAGCCTCGGGTAATAGAGCCCTACGGGGGACATGAGCTTCTCCGGGTACCCATTCCCACCCCTCTCGGCCAATAACCCGCAAAATATCCGACAGGCTAACTCGGAGGCGCCCTGCATTGTAGAGAGTGGTGAACTCGCATGTCTGAGGGGTCGGGGTGCCTATGCTCTCCCTAATCTGTCTCAACTCATAATTGACATGTTTGCCCCGTACCAAAAGGGTAGTCCCCAGCCATCCTCGTGTCTCAATCTCATCATAAACCCCGGAGCTGAAGAATTCCAGGACCCAAGGAAGACAAATGGCCTCGGGCTTTTGACAGAAAAACTGTAAGTGATGGAACTGTATCAATTCGTGCACAGAGGGCTGTCCCCGGGTGGTTAAATAGTGCTCCTTAATAAGAGTGCGGGGGGTGCTCAAACTCTGACACATAATTTGGACTTGGGAGTTTTCAAAACGGGTATTACCAGGAGTCTCGGGCTCATTAGAGGAACCCTCACCCACTTTTTTCTTACCCTTGGACGGTCTGTTGGTAGTTCTCGTCATTTGCAACAACAATGGTCAACTTCTCAACTACTTAAATCAACCCAAATGCAACCAACCTAACACAACAATCGTCAACGCCCAACAACACACCAAAATCAGAGAGCAACCCACAATCTAGCAACAATCCACGGATTTAACAGATTCCTCAATTTTTAAGCAATAATCCACAGATTTAATCAACAATATAGCATCCAATTTCAACAACAACAACCCACAAATTCAATTTCAACCCACAAATTGATAACAACCCACGGATTTAGCAACAATAGACCATCCAATTCAACAACAACAACCCCCAATTTTTTATTACAATCCACAAATCCAATAAAAGTCCTCAAATGCAATAACAAAAAAAAATCAATCCACAATCGGACGAAGCCCCAAATAATCCTCCAAATATAATGTAAGGCACCTACTCTTCGGCTATAAATCGGAAATGGAAGAAGGGTAAAGCCAAAACTCACCTTTTTCCCCAAAATTTTCGCACCGAATTGGATGTGAAAGAGGAGCCACTGTGCATCGAGTTATGTTGATGGAAAGTGGCGGTGAAACACGGTGGAGATGTCCAGAAACGGTGAGAGTGTCGCCGGAAATCGCTTGGGAGAGGAGTTGTGAAGAGTTTGTGAAGAATTTTGACCGTTTGACCCACAAATATGTTTAAATCAGAAACGGGCGCCTAGGCGCGCGACACAGCATACCTGGATTTTTGACTGGTAATGCCCGCGCCTAGGCAGGCGTTGTTTCGGCGCTTGGGCGCCCCTTTCAGAACCGGGCGCCTAGGCGGGCGTTGTTTCGGCGCTTGGGTGCCCCGTTCTGAAATATTATGTAAAGAATTTCATTTCCTGTTTCAAAAGGGGAGAGACAAAACACTTAAAACACAAACTAACAAAGATGTAAGACTTGAAAATAAAGCAACAAACGGGATAATAAGAGAAAAAGAAAAGGAAACGGAAAGAAAACATGGGTTGCCTCCCAAGAAGCGCTAGTTTAGAGTCATTAGCTCGACTGAAAGCGAAGAATCACGAAGGGTCCGCGAGGATGAAGGACTCTTTGTCTCTTGGTCCATCCATCCCTAAGTAAGGTTTTAGACGTTGAGCGTTGACCAAGAAAGTATGTCCTTTATCTGTTGTAAGCTCGACGGCGCCGGATGGATAGACATGGGAAATCAAAAATGGGCCCGACCATCGAGACTTAAGCTTCCCGGGGAAGAGTCGGAGTCGAGAGTTGTATAGCAACACCCGCTCTCCCTTGTGGAATTCCCGGGGGAGAATATGTTTGTCATGCCACATTTTGGTCCGCTCCTTATAGAGTTTCGCGTTCTCATAGGCAAGATGACGCCATTCTTCGAGCTCGTTGAGTTGTAGCAAACGTTGTGTACCTACACTTTGAGAGTCAAAATTTAGAAACTTAATGGCCCAATAAGCACGATGCTCGAGTTCAACGGGCAAGTGACATGTTTTGCCAAAAACAAGACGATACGGGGACATGCCAATTGGGGTTTTATAGGCGGTCCGATAAGCCCAAAGAGCATCATCCAATTTAAGGGACCAATCCTTTCTTGATGCGTTGACAGTTTTTTCTAAAATACGCTTAATCTCCCTATTCGAGACCTCCACTTGGCCACTAGTTTGTGGGTGGTATGGGGTCGAAATTTTATGCTTCACCCCGTACTTGGTCAATAAAAGTTCAAACTGCTTGTTGCAGAAGTGGGTGCCCCCGTCACTAATGATGGCTCGGGGAGTTCCAAATCGAGTAAAATATGCTTCTTCAGAAAACGAGTGACAACCCGAGCATCATTAGTAGGCAAGGCCACGGCTTCCACCCATTTGGAGACATAGTCTACCGCAACAAGGATATATTTATTTGAACAAGAACTGGGGAAAGGGCCCATGAAATCCACACCCCATACATCAAACAACTCACACTCTAACATGCTATTTAAGGGCGTTTCATGATGTTTAGAGATGTTCCCCATTCGTTGACAGCGATCACAAGATTTGACATAATGATGTGCATCTTTAACAAGAGTAGGCCAGAAGAAACCTGATTGGAGGATCTTAGCTACCGTTTTGGAAGGCCCAAAATGGCCACCTACCGCCATATCATGACAATGAGATAGGATAGCATGCAAGTCCGTTTCGGGTATGCAACGTCGAATTAATCCATCTGCACAAACTTTGAATAAAAAGGGTTCGTCCCAAAGATATTGCTTTACATCAAATAGAAATTTCTTCTTTTGATGAAAAGTGATATCCGGAGGAAGACGACCCGTAACAATGTAATTGGCAAAGTTAGCATACCAAGGTGAAATTTTGTCAGAAATAGCAAGGAGGTGTTCATCCGGGAATTCCTCACGAATTGGTATCTCATCTAACGGATCATTCACTAGCTCTAATCGTGAGAGGTGGTCGGCTACTACATTTTCGGTGCCTTTCTTGTCTTTTATCTCTAAATCAAATTCTTGGAGTAACAAAATCCACCTAAGAAGTCTTGGTTTAGCATCTTTCTTGGCAAGCAAATATTTTAAAGCCGAATGATCGGTGTAAACTATCAATTTGTTTAGCACGAGGTAAGAGTGGAATTTATCGAATGCAAAGACTATGGCTAGTAATTCTTTTTCCGTGGTGGCATAATTCAATTGTGCATCGTTAAGAGTTTTACTAGCATAGTAAATGGTTCGAAATACCTTCTCCCTCCTTTGGCCAAGGACCGCTCCAACCGCGGTGTCACTCGCATCACACATCAATTCGAATGGTAAGCTCTAATCGGGGGGTGACATGATAGGGGCGGAAACTAAGCGTTCCTTCAAATCAAGAAAGGCCTGCATACAAGAAGAATTGAAATCAAAAGGTGCATCTTTGACAAGCAAATTAGACAACGGTTTCGCAATTTTAGAGAAATTCAAGATGAATCGCCTATAGAAACCAGCATGCCCGAGAAAACTCCTAACAGCTTTTACCGAAGTGGGCGGGGGATGTTTTTCAATGACTTCAATCTTGGCTTGGTCCACTTCGATCCCTTTTTGAGAGATCTTATGGCCAAGCACAATCCCCTCCCGGACCATTAAATGGCATTTTCCCCAATTCAAAACAAGGTTGGTTTCTTCACAACGTTTAAGCACAACATTTAGATGAGCAAGACAAATATCAAAAGTTGTTCCGAAAACAGAAAAGTCATCCATAAAAATTTCAAGGAAATCTTCAACCATATCATGAAAAACAGCCATCATGCATCTTTGAAAAGTGGCCGGGGCATTACACAAGCCAAAATGGCATCCTTCTATAAGCAAATGTGCCATAAGGACAAGTGAAAGTGGTTTTCTCTTGGTCCTCAGAATCTATGGCAATTTGATTATAGCCGGAGTAACCATCTAGAAAACAATAGAAATCATGCCCGGCTAATCGTTCAAGCATTTGGTCAATAAAGGGGAGGGGGAAATGATCCTTACGTGTGGCAACATTCAACTTACGATAATCTATACATACACGCCACCCACTAATTATACGAGTTGGGATAAGCTCATTATTCGCATTCTCAATTACCGTTATCCCCCCTTTCTTAGGCACCACTTGGGTAGGGCTCACCCACGCACTATCAGAAATAGGATAGATTACCTACCTGAGTCGAGCAGTTTAATCACTTCCTTCTTTACTACCTCTTGGATTTGTGGGTTTGATCTCCTTTGGGGTTGGCGTGTAGGCTTGGTGGAGTCCTCCATAAGTATTTGTGCATACATATCGCTGGACTAATGCCTTTGATGTCCGCAAGTTTCCACCCAAAAGCCCGTTTGTGAGATCTCAACACCGTCATTAATTGCTCTTCTTGTGATCCTGAAAGAGATGAGGAAATGATCAATGGGAGTGTTTCGTCGTCGTTCAAGTACACATTTAAGGTGGGAGGGGAGGGGTTTGAGTTCGAGAGAGGGGGGTTCTTCAATAGATGGGCGAGGTGATCCTGACAATGATCTATCAACTTTGATGAATCCTCCGAATGAGAGGAAGATTTGTACTCCAAGCTTAGAACCCTTTCCACTAGATCATCTTTCTCCGAGTCCACTTGCATGGATTTCATAAGATCCTGTTCGAGAGAATTTTCAATTGTATTGTCCTGTAAATACTCAACAATCAACTGGTCAAATGTATCAATTCGATAACACGAGTCATGATCAATAGGATGTTTAAGGACTTTGTAAACATCAAAGGTAACTTTGTCATCGCCCACATTCAAGGTAAGCTTACCATTAGCAATGTCAATTACCGCCTTACCGTGGCTAGGAATGGTCTCCCTAGGATTAATGGTACCTCCACATCTTCTTCCATGTCGAGTACTACGAAATCAACGGGAAAATAAAACTTGTCGACTTGGACAATAACGTCTTCGATTATCCCCTTGGGCCTCTTGATCGATCGGTCGGCTAGTTGAAGGCTCATTGAGGTCGGCTTGGGATTTCCAAGGCCTAGCTTTTTAAATAGTGAGTATGGAAGAAGATTGATGCTGGCCCCCGAGTCACATAACACCTTCTTGAATGATAGGGATCCAATCGTGCACGGGATTGTGAGGCTCCCGGGATCTTGGAGCTTAGTTGGCAATTTATTGAGCAATACGGCGGAGCATTCTTCCGTGAGGCACACCGTCTCATTCTCTTCCCACTTCTGCTTGTTGGAGAGTATGTCCTTGAAGAACTTCACATAATTCGGCATTTGGAGAATGGCGTCAATAAACGGAATATTAATTCTCACTTCCGAAGGATTGCCAAAATTCGAAGAAAGCTCGGATCCATCTCCTTTTTCTTCTTTTTGTGAGCATTTGGGAAGGGGAGACGAACTTCGATAGGGGGAGAAAAGCGTTGGATAGACGGATGAAAACCCACTGAACAGTAGGCGGCGCCTGGGCGCGTAATCGGCGCCTAGGCGCGGATCTGTTGGCGCCTGGGCGTGCATTTCGGGCGCTCGGGCGCGGGATTCAGAAATATGCATCTGGCAGGTTTGTGGGTGGCGCCTGGGCGCGTATATTGGCGCCTAGGCGCGGATCTGTAGGCGCCTGGGCGTGCAGGTCGGGGCGCTGGGCGGGAAACAGAGAATTTTGTCCAGAACAGGGTAGATCAGGCGCCTGGGCGTGCATGTCGGGGCGCTCGGGCGCGGATGTACTGGCAGTGTCATTCTCCAATTGTTTGCCACTTCTCAAGGCTATGGCATTGCATTGGGCCTTCGGGTTCTTTTCCGTGTCGCTTGGGAGAGTCCCCGGGGCTCTACCGTTAACCGCATTAGAAAGTTGCCCCACTTGTGTTCGCAAATCCTTCATCTCCATACACATATCCTTTATCATACCCCGAAGTTCGTTGAAAGATGTATCGGACTTTTTCATGTGAGCATCTAGTTTCTCATCGATTGTGGGAGGTCGCATTTGCACTTGACCTTGACCTTGTCCATTGAAATTGCCTTGCCTCGGGGGTGGGTTATTGAAGGGTGGCCGTGGAGCTTGATAGATCCCGGTGATAGATCCCGGTTGTGCGTTCTGTGCGGGGTTGGGCCTTTTGGAAAATTCTCGGGTATATGAAAGTTCACCCGAGGTTGATTTTGATTCCCCACATAATTAACATTGCCACCTCCGGTTCCAAGACTACTACTTCTAACTACTTCCTCAATACAAGCAACCTTTTTAGAGGATGAGGCCTCTTCATCGTCGGGGTAAAGCTCGTCTTCTCGGGCCAACTGTTCGACTTTGTCCCATACACTTTGACAGTCTAACCCAAGGAGATCTCCTCCCGCACCCGCGTTGAGTCTATGCCGAATACGTGACCTAACCCCATCATAGAAATGGAGTACTTGTTCATTCAACCCAAAATTATGATCGGGACATTTACGGAGCATGCCCTTATATCTAGCCCAAGCCTCGGCTAAAGATTCATTGCTCCTTTGCCTAAACCCTTTTTATTACTCCGTAGCTCATTGATTTTTGAGGGTGGAAAGAATTTTTAAAAAGGCATCGACCAACTCACTCCATGTTGTAATAGATTGTGGAGGTAAGGATTTGTACCATGTTGTCGCCCTATCCTTCAATGAGAAATGGAAGACTCTTAGACGAATCGCATCAAGATCTCGTGGGTGATATTGAATGGTCACAAGAGCTCATCTATGGTTTCCAAATGAGCGTGTGGTGATTCGTGCGGTTCTCCATAGAAAGGATCTCCTTGCACCATATTAAAAATGTGAGCCGGAATGTGGTAGTTTGGTGTGAAGAAATTAGGCACGACTACGGGCCCCGGAATGGTATGGACCCTAGGTGGTAAGCTACCCCGAACCGACGGGAGTTGTGGAGGAGGTACCGCTTGCATGGCTTGTAGAACACCTTGTAACCACTCCCTAGTTTCCGGTGAGTTCATGTCCGGGAAATTTCCATTCGGGTTTTGGTTGAGATTATTGGCCATTTCTCTTGCTCGCCTACTAGTCCGAAGAACTCGTTCAATTTCGGGCTCCAACTCGTATAGAGGCTTGTTTGAGGAGCGGGTCATGCACCTCAAGAACCTAACAATTAAATACAAGAACAAAATTAGACTAATCACGAATAAAAGAAAATCAAGAAATAAACGAAAACTAAGAATTATGAAAAAATGTAAACGAAAATCAAAAAACTAAAATAAACAAGTCCCCGGCAACGGCGCCAAAAACTTGACACGCTAAAAGCTAACGTGCTATGATAGCAAGTGCACTAGACGTATGTAGTAATAAGTGGACAAAAAGTCCGGGTTGTCGAACCACGGAAACTTGAATTTTAGTTTATGATTAATGAAAATGGAC
Organism: Buddleja alternifolia; assembly: GCA_019426215.1. NCBI lineage: Eukaryota > Viridiplantae > Streptophyta > Magnoliopsida > Lamiales > Scrophulariaceae > Buddleja > Buddleja alternifolia. Next base: position 2,517,007 of record CM033398.1, on the reverse strand, counting down.
AAAAGTAGATTGCAATAAAACGAGTAAGCAAGTGACGAACCAAAAAGAAACGAACTATAGATTAATCTCACGTATGATAAAATGACTAAGGCACATGCTACAACCGAATCTACTCGTCAATATAGATGAGCTACTCTTCGAATTATTAGACTCCTATTGCTTTGGTGGAAATTCCTAGATAATTATTACCCGATGTCTCGGCACATAATAATCCTATGATTAATTGATGGTTCTCTAAATATGTCTATCCGAGAATCTAATCAATAACCACGCATTAACGTTCTAGAGTTCCCCGGATAATCCGGCTAACGCACCGGAAATCTTTACCTATTCTAGGAGCAATTCCACATTAGTTTCGGATGATGTGTTGATCATTTGAACCCTAACCTATCTTCTCTCGAATGACTAGACTAGGCAAGATAGCAAGCATATGGTGATCAAGCACATGATTGTAATAAACGCTCAAAATCAACACACAAAGCAATAGGAGAATTAATACAAAATTCACTTCACATATATTGATTCATAAATTGGCTTTCACATGGCCTTAGTTCTACAATATTAGCCTCTCATCAAAGCCTTAAGAAAATCTAATACAACATATACATACTCATGGAAATAAACATGTAAATGCAAATAATTAAAACTCCCTCAATTGATTGATGATGGATCCTTGCTTTTGACTTCAATCCTTAACTCCTCTCTCTTTGTTCCCTCCAAAAGTGATGAAGAATGGTGATGAATGATGATGAGTGAAAAGTGATGGCCAAAATGCTCTCTCTCTCCTCCTCCAAGATGTGATCGGTCAATGTGTGAAAAATGCCTTAAGAAGACCCCAAAATCTGAGCTCCTAGTGTGTGTCTCCCCTAGTGTGTCCTCCACTACTCTTAAAGTGAGTAGTATAAATTCCATAAAGTAGATCTACTAAGAAACATATTATGACATCCCTCCCATACATGTGATGACCTCTTGGCTTTAAATGTTCCATTCCCCCATCAAATGATGATCTTTTGGCTGAAAGAATCAAATTCGGGTGTGGACACGCCTAGGCGTGGCATTACGGCGCTTGGGCGCCGTTATCAGAATGCTGAAATTAAATGCAATGTGTCTGCGCAGCAATCGTATTTCATTCATAACTTCTCCACAAAAACCGATTTGGATGATTCAAGTCCTCATTGAAGCTAACACATAGTTCTACAACATTGTAGAAGGAAACTTCATCAATTCGGCTCTAAACATACGGAAATAGCGCTCGAACGTGGAAAGTGGTGTAGATACGGCGCCCGGGCGTGGGCAAGATGGCGCTAGGCGTGGTAAGCNNNTCTCTCTCTTGCTTGTCGTTCGTTATGTGAAGGTGAAAGTGAAAAGAGTAGACACACTTTTTATTGGTGTAGTTGGGGTTAAAAAGCAATTTACTAATTCAACTTCACTCCTAGTCTCTAGTTAAAATTTGGTTCTAGTCCTTTAATTTACATAAGATGTGTGATATAATATCCCCCTTAAACATATAGTTAAGATCCTAGGTCATGTCCTAATGCTTTAAATAGTAACTAATCGACTAAAAGAAGCTCGGGTATGACAACAGCGTTGACACAACGTTATTTAAAATTACCAATAAGAAGATACTCTCTTAGTCCAGATTTATGTTGATGATATTATATTTAGTTCCACTAATAAGTGTCTGTGTGCGAAATTTTCGAAAATGATACAAGAACAATTTGAAATGAGCATGATGGGTAAATTAACTTTCTTCTTAGGATTACAAGTTAAACAACTCCCTAATGGCATATTCATTAACCAAGCCAAATATACGCGTGATATGATTAAGAAATTTGGTATGGAAAATGCATCATCTTCAAAAATTCCAATGAGCCAAACGCTTAAGTTGGATAAAGATAAAAGTGGGAAGAAGGTTGATATCACTAATTATAGAGGTATCATTGGATCACTTCTTTATCTTATTGCTAGTAGACCTGATATTATGTTTTCGGTATGCATGTGTTCACGCTTTCAAGCTGATCCAAGAGAGTCACACTTAATTGTTGCCAAAAGAATTCTTAAGTACCTAAAAGGCACACATAATGTGGGCTTATGGTATCCAAAGGACTCTCCTTTTGAACTAATTGGTTACTCAGATGTAGATTTTGCAGGTTGCAAAATAGATCGTAAGAGTACAAGTGGTACATGTCAATTTCTAGGTGCTAGGTTAGTTTCAAGGCATAGTAAGAAACAACAATCCATAGCTACCTCTACAGCCGAAGCTGAGTATTTAGCTGCAAGAAGTTGTTGTGCACAAGTGTTATGGATGAGGCAACAACTTAGAGAATATGGTATAATTCTAGGTCCAACCCCCATTTATTGTGATTATCAAAGCGCCCTAGTCATGACTCAAAACCCTGTTCTTCATTCCAAAACCAAACATATTGACATTAGGTACCATTTTCTTCGTGGCCATATTCAAAAGAAAGATATCTCCATGCACTTTATTGGAACTTACAAACAATTGGCAGATATCTGTACCAAAGCTCTCAACGAACAACGTTTTCTCACTTTAACAAGTGAATTAGGTATGATTAATTTAAACTCTTGATCATTATGCATCATATTTTTAGTAGACATATAATTTAGGGGAAATCCACTTTATTTTGTCTAGAAGAATTTTGAAAAGTGTTACAAGGTATCAAATTTAGGCGGAACCTTAAAATTGTGCTTGTACACACCTATAAGCGTCAATGATCAAAAATTTTCATATGCATAGATCATCAACGCTCAATTTGTGCATAATATGTTGGACGCTCAAACATAAAAACAAATTTAATCTCAAACGTCAACATAAAATTGTTAAGCGTTGAACTTATTCCCTTCAACACTTAATACAAAATTATTTATAAACTTCATGCATAAATTTTACACGCTTAATGACATGATGGATAGACTCAAAAGTCCATTTTGAACTCTATTCACACGCTTCTGTCATATCAAACTGGCGGGTAAATTAAAAACTTTTCAAAATGACGGTTCAGAGTTAGTACGTGTTTGTGTACGTGTTAGTGTACCATCAGGCGCGTGCATTACACTCTGAAAATGCCAAACGTTTTAAATTATTTTTACTCAGACGTCAAAAGCTTTATATATGGGAGTTACCAAATGTAACTTTCCTCTCTTACCAAAAACTCGCGTCCGCAATCAAAAACATTTATGGCTGAGATTCAATAACTTTACATGTGGCAAAATTTTAGTGGGATGAGAGAAACATAATTTTCAACTGTGTCATTTAAAACAATTTTTTGCAGAAAAATTATTCACTTTTTACTCAAGCTTTCTGCAAAATTACTTTCTTTTTCTCTCTCTCAAAAGAAAATCTCAAGTCATCTCTTCCAAAACACTCAAATGGCACCCAAGAAATCAGTGAATACTGCTGAAAACACCATCAAGTTTGTTGAAGGCCTTGTGGTGGATTGGAAATTTCTATACGAGCAGAATCAGATCAACATGATGGATACTATGGACTCTGTAGCCAAGGCTGGGCTTCAGAAGTTCTTGACAAACTACTCCTACTTATTTGCTGATGAGGTGGATACCTTCTAGAAAACTGCTAAACTCTCAAAAGATAAGAAGTTTATCTTTTTCATCTTCTCTCAGTCCAAGAAGGAGTCGCCAAAAGAATTTGTCCTTTCTACTACTTCCATTACCGAGAACTTCAATCTGCCGAATGAGGGTGAGGCATTGGACTGTGTTACTCTAGAACAAATCAACGAAGTGTGGACAACTATGAGTGCGTATGATGATGTACCATACAAAGAGTGCTTTGAAAAGAAAACTTTAGTGTCGAAGTATCGATTGATGGCTGATTTCTGCAGCAAGATAATAGAGTGCAGAGTGGGTACCTTTGATAAGGTCAACCCAATGCAATTTCAGATTATGACAGCCATACTCCTCAACATCAAGATCAACTGGAGCGAGTGTGTCTTTGAAAGGTTTAAGGACTGTTTGAGCGCCACGAACAAACCCTATGAGATTATTCTGAGCGACCTACTATATCGATCAGGCTGTGTCTACTCTTCTAGGCTCCCGTTGGCTAAGGCCAAGCTACTGGCGAAGAGAATTATAAAAAATCTTATTCACCCTCCTAGAGTTGGTGGTGCTGCAAGACCATGTCTGAGCGTCAAGTTGTGCGTGAAGCGTCAGACGAGGAAGCTGAGCGTCCAGCTCAAGTAGAAATCGTGAAGCGTCCGACTGTTACAAAGAAGAGGGCTCCCAAAAAGCCCAAAGCTCAAGTTATTCCATCTCCTCCCAAGGATGAAGAAAGTGATGGAGATGAGGAAGACAAGCTTCCTTTAATAAAGAGAAAGAAGCTGGAAAAGGTCCTCAAAAAGATTAATTTTGATGAAGAACCGGCTGTTTCCCCTACTCAAGTGCTCAAACTGATTGAAGCGGTTAATGTAAAGAGGATTTTCAAGAGGACAAGAGGAGCAAGCAAGCGTCCAGCTGCTTTTGGTTCTGAAGAGCCTGAGACTACTTAGCCAAGCGCTCAAAGCACTCTTGCTGTTAAGACTCGTTCTCATGGTAAGTTTATTTCTTCCCACAGTGTCTCGTTACCTACTTATGTAGAAGATCCTACTCTTATAGAGGATAGTTCTTCTATTACAATTCTTCCTTTAGCTGCTGTTTAAGCTCCAATCGATGTCCATCTAGATGTTGATATGACGGAAGTAGTGGCCACCGCTCAGGATGCTGCCGCAGAGGTTGCTGCAGTGGACGCTGAGGAACCTACTATAGAAGCGATTCAACCTTCAACTACTTCCATAGCTATAAAAGAGGCACGCTCAACAGGTTAGAGAGTTGCTGAAGACGTTGCAGTTCCCAAGCACTTTTTCAAGCTGGATCCACTAAAGACCATTGATCATTCGATCAACTACGTGCCTCCAGAGCTTGAAGAAGACTTTATCCCCACAAGCTACAATGAAGAACGATACATCATTGCTACGAATGAAGTAGCCATGTTGCTTGAGTATGACCGATCTGTCCAAGATACACTAATCAACACGGAATTAACAGAGGTCGAGAGAGCGTACTATTTGGCTGTTCAGCTTGGTAAACCTACTGGTCAGATTCCTGTTTCCATCACCATTCACGAAGAAAGGCAGGGTGGTAGGACTCCCAGATGTGATATAGATTTGGCTTACTATCTGAACACAGGACATAGCAAACGGAGAATGCTACACACACTTTCCACATGTAGCACACAGTGATGAAAATAAAAATTTAGCTCATCCACTTTGCCTTTGGAAGAATAAAGGTGTTCATGCCAGTGAGCGCCTAGCGTCTCTCATAGATGTGATTCAAGAAGAAGCTGATGCGTACTTTGACAGCATCTGGAATGCCAGCTATCAAACCGATAGATACAACTTTGAATCAATCAGAGACATTCATCACGAAGGCATCAGGACCATAATAAATGTTGGAGCAGACTATTGCATGAACGAGGTAAACTGGTGTGAAGCGTACATGGGTAACCAATATACCTTTCAAGACTTGGTCAACGCTCCTCATCTTTTCGGCATAGGCATGCATGACAAAAAGTGTCAATTTGCCAATTATTGCCTGAAGAAGCGTCAACAACAAGTTGGACCTGTCACCAAGTTACCACTAGTTCGTCAACAGATTGAGCAATTTTTGTGTTAAGCGCTACACAGACTTGCAACAACTCCTCTACGCTTCAATGCTCAAATGTCTTCCAGTGGCAGTTTCCCAGAATCTTGCTTGAACTTCTCTCCCAGCCACTGTGACGACAATTTTAACCTGATGGTGAAGATCATGACTCCTCTCTCTCATTTTGACAAAATCTTCACAGCTAACCTTAGACAATGGTACGGTTCCGTGATCAACCCCTTTCAAGGATATCCACTACTCCCTCTATCAGAAAGGAGGTGCTCAACCACTATGAGTTTGTCCTCTCATTGCTGGAACGAAATCAGGGGATTGCCCAAGCTATTAATCCCTACTTACAACAGTACTACAACTCCTATGTGCCTGAATCTCAACGACTCCAACATCTTCCAACAGATAGGCTAATTGAATTTTCACTGCACTACTGCTTAGACATGATATTTTCCATTTGTCAAGCGCCACCCAGGATCTTCCCAAACCATGTGCTGGATATCATAGGTCCCATATATATCAGGGCCATGGATAATCCACTTCGCACATTTATTCAAGGTACTCGCCTTCCACTTAAGAATTTGACTAACCTATTGAAAGTGCATCATATATATATATGCAAATGAGCCATTCGCCAGCTTGTATTTCCCTTTCACTGACCTTCGTCAAAAGGAGTCAGCGCCTGTGGAAACTGCTCAAGTCTCTGCACCTGAAGCAGCCAGTATTCTTGAAGCGTCAAATATTTCTGAGCGTACAAAGGAACAAACTCAAGCGTCTCTACCAAAGGCTAGTCCTGATGCTTCTGTTTCTACTCTTTTTGGTGATGTTGTTCTTCCAACTAAATTACAAGGCACCGCATTTGATCCAGCTCATCAACCAGACTTTGAATCTCTCAAGACCACTTCTAGATTCAAGCGACCGGCTTCTCAAGAGGTTCCTTCTGGTGAGAATCACGCATTTGCTCCTTTGCTGAAATCAGTCTTAGAGGAAGTGAGTAATCATGCAACTGAGAATGCTGAAGCTCTCCACTGGATCAAGACTGATCTCGCCAAAATTGAGACTCAGAATATGGATGCTCAAATAGCCCATATGCGAGGAGCTGCTCAAGCCACGGTTGTTGATAGCCTTCGAGTGTTTCGAGAAATGGCTGACGCTAATCGAGCAAATCAAATAGCCAGAAAAGAACATTTGGACAAGCGCCTTGATGATCTCATAACTTCCATGGCTTAGATTGCTAGTCAAGTCAGTCTACTCACCGAACACTTCATGCAGACTGATGATGGCAGTAAGGGGGAAGAGAAGAGAAAAGAATCTAGTTCAAAAAATCAGGATCCTCCTCTGCCTCCGAAGCATCAACAAATACCTCCTCCTTCTGCGCAGAATGTAGAGAAAAGATACCCATACCCATCTTGGGTAACTGCTTCTGGGGTAATTTTTAGGATCGGTATGCCCCCACAAGAGATGTTGGCGCAACGGAAGAAATAAAGTATGTAAAACACATATATAATAGCATCCCAAGCTAGGGGGTCGAAGTAATGCACAACAAAAACTAAAATACGAGTAAAGGGGTTTTAAACCGATTACAAGATTTGGGGTTTTATTAAAGTGAGGTTGTATAACCACAACATAAGTAAAATCACACCAAAAACTTTGGCTCTCATTTTCGAACCTCACCTAAACATGGAGGGATTCGAATCAAACCACCAAAAGCTCCTAAAGAAAGAAGCCTCTACAAGGACACACCTCAAGCAAGTTCATACCTTAAGCAAAAGATTGGCTAGATATATGCTTTAAGGAAATGGAGTCTATGTAGTGAAAGGTGGATGAAGAGGAGTAACTAGAAGAAATATCTATGGAAGATAATCTTCTATAACTAATCTTCAAGAAGAAGTTCTATGGAAGAAAGTCTTCAAGAAGCACAAGAGAAGCTAGAAGAAAACTCTAGGGAAGAAGTACTAAGCTCAAAGCTTTCTTTCCTTTAAGTTTTCATCAAGAATGAAAGAGGAGCAAGAGACCCTCTTATAATGGCCTCAAATTTAGGCCACATAGGGTTAGAGAGAGGATAAGACATGCTTCTCCTCATTTTGGCAACTCCCATCTACCACCCCATGTGTAAGAAAAGTAGTTTCCATTTTCTTCTTCTTTCCAAAAACATCACTACCAACTTTGACTAGCTTTGAATTTGAATCTTGTGACTTCATTTAATTAAGTCCAACTTAACTAAAATGGCTCCCAAGTCTTCCAAGACTTGTTAATTAAATAATCCTCATGATTAATTAATAGTACAATTAGTAGCTTAAATTAATTCCCGGATAATAATAATTTCCGTTAATGATTAATCTCCAAGATTAATTAATAGAACAATTATTTTCCCAAGCCTACTAATTAAAATGTCTTCCACTTAATCAATTAATCTCATTAATCAATTTTGTTGGTCCCAAGTGGCATACGAAAGGGTCTAGAAGGGGGGGATGAATAGACCCTGAAATCTTTTTCGACTTCAAAAAGTTTCGTACTAAAAGATTTTTGGACGCTTGAAAAGATAGACGCTTGAAGTGTCTAAAGCTTGACTTAAGCGTTCACTTAAAAATATTGGCACTTTGGCGAAGCGTCTGATGAAGACTGTTTTTAGGAAGTTAACTCAGACTTCAAGATTTGAATACTTTGACCAAGTAAGTTAAGCGTTCAGTTCTTTAATCAGTGTTAGCACAGCGGAATGATTTTTGGAGTCTTCTCTTTGAAAGCTTTAGCGTCACAAGAGGTTTCTTAGTTGCTTAGCTTTTGATTGTCTTTTACTTAATCAATTTATGCAATGATATGATAGCTAAAAGAAATGACTGAAAAGTAAATGACACAATATTTGTAAGGTTCGTTGGGTGGTGTAATCCCAACTACGTCCTTCTTCTCCTCGAACACTTGGAAGCAATCCACTAAAATGATTCTCAAAGAATCACACAGAATCTTCTACAAATTAGGGAGAGATGGATGTCGATGACTTGAGCTCCTTGATCACACAGATTTCTGCTCCAAATCACTTCAATCCCCTTGCCTCTTTCACCCAGAAATATGGCAAGTATCCAACTTCGACTTTACACAGATCGCGAGGCTTGGATAGGGTTTTTCTAAAAGGGTTTGTTTGATTTTGATGAAGTTCAAACAACTGGAATATCTCAGTAGTAGTGTAGTTTCTTCAAAAAGAATGTTTGAGATATTGGGTTGACTGTCTCAGGATTTGATGAAAAGCAAAGAGAATATTTTCTTGAGTATTCTGGCTTTTCTGAGAGTTTAACGAATGAGACTTCAATGCAACAGCGATTTGGCTTGATAATTGTTCTATGTTTGGCTTGTTGTTGAAGTTCTATTTATAGGCATTCTTGGAAAAAGTGTCCGTTTGACACATGCAAGGGCGCGTGTCTCTCACTTTCGCGAGTGAACAACTTTTGTCCTTTTTCCTGAAAATCTGCTGCACAAAAGTTGGTGCTGCAGTCTTTGAATTGTTGACAGTCCAATAGAGTGGCTACTCCGTACGTCTAAAAGTGCTTATCACATTTAATGCTCTTATCAACATTTAATGCATTTGAATTAAATGCCCGTTGGCATTTAATGCACTGAGAATATTTGCATTAAACTCCTTTCGATCTGACGCTTCAGGAGAATGTTTATCATTTGATAGACACTTCATTCATGAGCTGAAAGTTCCATTTAATCTGGAGGACTATTTAATGTTTAGACGCTTGGAAAAGTCTTCAGACTTCATTTAGAAGTGTAGACGCTTGAGACTTCAGTCTTCGTTACTTAACACCTCACTTAGAACATGTCAGGCGCTTAGAGTGAACTTCTTCAAACTTCATTCACTATTGATTTCTTGGACGCTTGGAGTCTTCAGATTTCGCAGCCTTTATAAGCTCACTCAGAAAGTATCAAACGCATAATCTAACCGACTTTTTGATCTAAGAGTGTCAAAAGTAAAAGATAAATAAAGCCTATACATTTCTAATGTTCAAATGCTTATACAAGTATCTATGAAATTTAAGCATACATAACTTTGGGGTCTAACAAGATTCCTAATTGTCATCATCAAAACATCTAACATGAAATTCCTAACAATTTCCCCCTTTTTGATGATGGCAATACTTACTCTTTTATAGTTCAAGAGTTAGACAACCAAACATAAAATAAAAGTTAGCTTTGATTAGATAACGTTAGTTAAAGTTAGTTACGCTTCAACGAGATGTTTCAGCTGAAAAAAAATGCATTTATATATATATCAGTGATCACAAGCATTTTTACAACTGAACAAATAAAGATATAAGAGACAAGAATATAGATAATGCAAATCAAAAGCTTTAACGTCTTGGTCTAACTTTGTATCGCTTGGACATTTCAGCTCGGATAGCTTCAGTCAGATTGTCTTCCAAGGTCATCATTGCTTCATGATCTTTGTTGATTATAAGCTTATTTTCTTCTTTCTGTCTCTTCTTGAAAGCAGTAAAATGATTGTCCCAATCAGTTGGGTCAATACCCATATACCTTAGGCAAATTCAAAAAGCTTGGATAAAGTCAGTCATCTTCCTCTCTTCAGCTAAGATTCTTGGATCTGTAGGTTCTGGAATAGATGGTCTTTGAAGAGGGATGTCAAACTGTTCAAGCAGTGCTCTTGTAGGTATTGGTAGATTTGGATATAATGCTCTTGGAGGTTCCCTTAGTATACTACTGGGCGCTCCAGAGGTGCTTACCTTCAAAGCAGTTATCCAAGATGGGAGACTAAGCGCGGAAGGAGATGGAGGCTCTTCTCTTGAACTAGACGCTTTCCTCTTTTCTCCTTTCTTCTTCTCTTCCACCTTATTGCCATCATCAGTCTGTAGGAAATGATCTGTGAGTAAGCTGACCTGATGAGCAATCTGAGACATAGAATCTGTGATGTCGTCTAGACGCTTGTCGAAGCGTTCCTGCAAGGCGAGAATCTTGGCGCTGGTAGCATCGTTCAGAGAAGTCTCAAGGGTTTCTAGGCGCTTTTCAAGCTCTTCTTTCATGGCAAGTTGGTTTGCTTGAGTGGAATCATGCATTTCTTGAAAGTCTTGTTCGCACTCACCAACAGCCGCTTGAGCTGAACTACGCATATGAGCAATTTGAGCGCTCATAACGTGAGTCTCAATCTTTGCCAAATCGTCTTTAATCCAGTGAAGAGATTCTTCGTTCTGAGTAGCATGAGCACTAATACTCTCCAAAACGGATTTGAGCAAAGGACCAAAAGATTGACTCTCATCGAGATGAACCGCTTGAGGAGCCGGTCGCTTGAATCTGGATGAGTGTTTGAGAGAGTCAATGGGAACTTGATATGCGCGATCAAAGACAGTACCTCGAATGTCAAGAGAAAAATCCTCAGCAATATAATCAGTAACAGGTTCAGGAGCGTCAGGAATATCCTCTGGTTGGGACGCTTGAACGAGTTCTTCAGCAGACGCTGGAATACTTGTAACTGCAGACGTGAACGCTTCAGCTGACTTAGCATGCGCTTCCTCAAGCGCTGACTCAGGTTGACGAAAGTCATCGAATTGGAAGTTCCAATTTGCTAAATCGGCATAAGAGGTGGACGAAGCTTCCAAAAGTTCAGTGAGTCTAGTTCGAGATATACAAGTACCAAAAATGAATATGCGAAGGGGACTATCAATGGCCCTGATGTGCATTGGACCAATGATATCTAGCACATGATTCGGAAAGACTTTGGACGGCGCTTGACAGATAGAAAAGATTGAATCTGGGCAGTAATGTATGGAAAATCCAATCAAGCAGTCTGAGGGAAGAGACGTAAGACGCTGATTCTCAGGTACACAATCAGCATAGTACTCTTCTAAGTATGGATATATCGCTTGAGCCAGCTCTTGATTCCTTTCAAGCAGGGAGAGGACAAACTCATAATGACCGAGTACCTCGCTGCGAATAGAAGGAAGCAGTGGATATCCTTTAAATGAATTGATTACTGAGCCGTTCCAAGATCTGAGATTGGCAGTGAAGATTTTATCGAACAGAGATATGGGAGACAAAATTTTCACCATCAGATTGAAATTCTCCTCACAGTGGCTCGGAGCAAAATTTAAGCACGATACAGAAGAGGTACCACTGGAAGATGCTTGAGCGTTGAACAGAAGAGGAGAAGTGGATAATCTGTGAAGCTCTTAACGCAGACACTGCTCAATTTGATGTCTAACGATTGGGAGCTTTAGAACAGGTCCAACTCTCTATTGACGCTTCTTGAGGCAATACTTGGCGAACTGACGTTTCTTGTCATGCATGCCTATGCCAAAAAGATGGGGAGCTTGGACTAACTCTGAGAAAGTATATTTGTTGCCCATATACGCTTCAACCCAGTTAACTTAATTCATGTAGTAGTCTGTTCTCGCATTGACCATAGCACGAATGCCATCATGATGAATATCTCTGAAAGATTCAAAGCAATATCTATTAGGCTGATAGTTGGCATTCCAGACACTGTCAAAAAATGTATCGGCTTCAGTCTGAATCAAATCTGTCAAAGATTCGAGACGCTCACCGGCATGAACTGCTTTATTCTTCCACAGGCGAAGTGGATTGACTGAAGATAGATGTTTAACACTATGAGCAGTCTGAGGAAAGTGTGTGTAGCCTTCTCTGTTCAAGACTGACTCTGATGGATTGAGAAAGCTCGAACGAAGAGGCTCATACACACGAATGCTGTAATCCCTTAAAGCGAAATCGGTTGGTTTGCTGTGGCCATAATCTAGATAGTAGGCCAGATCCACGTCACATCTAGGAGTTCTTCCTCCTTGTCTGTCTTGTTGGAGAATAACAGAAGATCGTATTTGGCCAGGGGTCTTTCCAAGTTGAGTGGCCAGATAATACTTCCTCTCAATTTCTGTTAAAACAGCGTTAAATACTGTATCCCAGATTTGACGGTCAGTATTAATAAGCAGAGCAATGTCATTCTCAGTAGCAATGTATCGTTCTTCATTGTATCCTGTAGGAATGAAATCTTCTTCGAGCGTTGGGGGCATATAGTTGATTGAATGATCAATCGTCTTCTGCGTGTCGAGTTTGAAGAAGTGTCTAGGCGCTGGAACGTCTTCAGGAACACTCTGACCTTCTGAGCGTGCCTCTGTTATAGCCTGAACAGGGATGGAAGTCTGAACCTCTGTAGTAGCAGGTTCCTTAGCTTCAATTGCAGCAACATCTTTAGCAATAGTGACAACTTCTGTCATATCAACATCCAGGAGGACAGCTGTTGACGCTTCAACAGCAGCTGGAACTATAGCTGTAATACAAGAATTATCCTCTATAAGAGCAGGATCTTCTACAGATGTAGGGATAGAAATGCTGTGGGAAGAAATAGACTTACCCTGAGAACTTGTCTCAACAGCAATACTTTGAGCGCTTGGCTCAACAGCAACTTGAGCGCTTGGCTCATTAACAACTTGAGCGCTTGTCTCATCAGTCTCAGGCTCTTCAGGAACAGGAGCAACTTGACGCTTGCTAGTCCTGGAACGCTTGAAGATTTTCTTCACGTTGACTCCTTCAACGAGCTTAAGCATTGGAGCGGGAGGATCAGCAGCTGGTTCTTCAAATTCTATTTGTTTGATGATCCCTTCCAGCTTCCTCCTCTTGAGAGGTAACTTGTCCTTGGCATCCTCATCGGTTTCCTCATCGTCCTTTTGAGGAGAAGGAACAAATTGAGCCTTGGGTTTTCTGGGAGCCCTCTTCTTTGTTGCAGCCGGACGCTTCACGACTTCTTCTGGAATTGGACGCTCCGCTTCCTCATCGGACGCTTGACGTACTTCCAGACGCTCAGAAAGTGGTTTAGCAGCACCACCAATTTTTGAAGGATTGAACAGATTATTCAGAATCCTTTTTCCCAACAACTTGGACTTAGTCAACGGAAGACCAGACGACTATACACATTGTGATTTGTACAACAGGTCACTTAGAACGAGTCCATAAGGTTTATTCGAGGCGCTTAGCCTGTCCCGAAACCTTCCAAAGATGTACTCACTCCAGTTCATTTTGATGTTGAGGAGTATAGCAGTCATCATCTGAAATTGTACGGGGTTCACCTTATCAAAGGTTCCCACTCGGCATTCTATGATCTTGCTGCAGAAATCAGCCAACAGCCGGTATTTGGACACCAGGTCTTTCTTTTTGAAGTATTGAGTGTAGAGCACATCGTCGTACGCACTCATGGCTATCCAGGCTTCCTTGATCTGTTTTAATGTAACGCAATCCAATGCCTCACCCTCATTTGGAAGATTGAAGTTCTTGGCAATGGTGGAAGCAGATAAGAAAAATTCCTTTGGAGACTCCTTCTTGGATAAAGAAATTAGACAAGAGATAGACTTCTTGTCCTCTGAAAGTTTAGCAGTCTTCCAAAAGGTATCGACTTCAGTAGGAAACATATATGAGTATTGGGTCAAGAACGGTTTGAGCCCAACTTTGACGACCATGTCCATCATGTCTGTTAGGTTGATCTGAGGTTGTTCATAAAGAAATTTCCAGTCGACAACAAGACCTTCAGTCACCTTGATGGTAAGTTCAGCAGAAGTAGACGAAGATTTCTTTGGTGCCATTTTTAGTGAAAGAGATGAACTGAGATTTTCTTTTGCTTTGAGAGAGAGAGAATAAGTTTTGCAGATATGTTCGAGTAAAAGTGAATTGTCTTTCTGCAGAAATTGTATTTTAAATGACACAGTAAAGAATTTTTGAAACTTGTGTTCTCTAGTCTCTGTAGGATTTACACACGTGTAACGAGTTATGAATCTCAGCCATAAATTCATTAACTGCGGACGCGAGTTTTGTGTAATAGAGAGAAGTTACATTTGGTAATTCTCATATATAAAGATTTGACATCCGAGTTAAAATTTTAAAAACGTTTGGCATTTTCAGAGTGTAACGCACGCGCCCGTTTGTACACTGACACGTACACAAACACGTGCTATCTCTGAACCGTCATATTGAAAAGAAACTTTTGATTACCCGCCAGTTTGATGTGATAGAAGCGTGCGAGTAGAGTACAAAATAGACTTTTGAGTCTACCCACTACTTCGAAAGAAGTTTGGAAACTTTATGCATGGCTTGTAAAGAAAATATTTTTATATTAAGAGTTGATTGGACTTGATTCAATGCTTAACAGATACCATTGGTTGGTATTCATTATAACAGTTGTAATATAGACGCTTAAAGTCAAGGTCCTTTTTATGTTTGAGCGTCCAATATTTTATGCAACAATAATACTGAGCGTTGATGATCATGCATCTAAAAATTTTGATCATTGACGCTTACAGTTATGTTCAAGTACAATTTTAAGGTTCCCCCTAAATTTGACAACTTGTACCATTTGTTTTGTTTTTCAAAGAAAGGTTTTAGTCATAAATCAAGTGGATTCCCCCTAAATTATATGTCTAATAAAGTATGATGCTTGATGATTAAGCGTTTAAATCAATCATACCTAGTTCACTTCTCAAAGTGAGAAAACGTTGTTCATTGAGCGCTTTGGTGAAGATATTTGCCAATTGTTTGTCAGTTCCAATAAAGTGCATGGAGATATCTTTCTTTTGAACGTGGTCACGAAGGAAATGGTATCTAATGTCAATGTGTTTGGTTTTGGAATGAAGAACAGGGTTTTGAGTCATGGCTAGAGCGCTTTGGTTATCACAATGAATGGGGGTTAGACCTAGGATTGTTCCATAATCTCTAAGTTGTTGCCTCATCCATAATACTTGTGCACAACAACTTCCTGCAGCTACATACTCAGCTTCGGCTGTGGAGGTAGCTATGGATTATTGTTTCTTGCTATGCCATGAAACTAACCTATCACCTAGAAATTGACAAGTACCACTAGTGCTTTTACGATCTATTTTGCAACCTGCAAAATCTGCATCTGAGTAACCAATAAGTTCAAAAGGAGAATCCCTAGGATACCATAAGCCCACATTCTGTGTGCCTTTTAGGTATTTAAGGATCTTCTTGGCAGCAATTAAGTGTGACTCTTTAGGATCAGCTCGAAATCGTGCACACATGCATACCGAAAACATAATATCAGGTCTACTGGCAGTAAGATAAAGAAGTGATCCAATGATACCTCTATAATTAGTGATATCAACTTTCTTTCCACTTTCATCTTTATCTAACTTAAGCGTTTGGCTCATTGGAATTTTGAATATGATGCATTTTCCATACCAAATTTCTTAATCATATCTCTTGTATATTTATCTTGGTTAATAAATATTCCATTAGGGAGTTGTTTAACTTGTAGTCCTAAGAAGAAAGTTAATTCACCCATCATGCTCATTTCAAATTGTTCTTGCATCATTTTCGAAAATTTCTCACACAGACGCTTGTTAGTAGAACCAAATATAATATCATCAACATAAATTTGGACTAAGAGAATATCTTCGTTATTGGTAATTTTAAATAACGTTGTGTCAACGCTGCCTTTTGAAAAGCCTTTACCAATAAGAAAGATAGAGAGAGTGTCATACCATGCTCGGGGTGCTTCCTTAAGCCCGTAAAGTGTTTTTTCTAGCTTGTAAACCATACCCTTACCATGATTGTTGATGAATCCCAGTGGTTGCTCCACATACACTTCTTCTTGGAGTTTACCATTCAGGAAAGCACTCTTCACGTCCATTTGATACACCATGAACTTGTTGAACGCTGCATACGCTAGAAACATGCGGATTGCTTCAAGACGAGCGACAGGAGCGTAAGTCTCATCAAAGTCAATACCCTCCTCTTGGCAATATCCTTGAGCTACGAGTCTGGCCTTGTTTCTTATAACAATGCCATTCTCATCCATCTTGTTTCTATATACCCATCTAGTTCCAATAACTCCTTGGTGAGTTGGTCTTGGTACTAGTGTCCAAACCTTACTACGCTCAAACTGATTAAGTTCTTCTTGCATGGCTTCAATCCAACTTGGATCACTTAGCGCTTCATCCACTTTCTTAGGTTCCATTTGAGATAAAAAGCTTGCGAACATAGCCACATTGAATGTAGCGGCTCTAGTTCTAACAGGCGCTCCAATATATCCAATAATTTGCTCTGGTGGATGATCTCGCAGCCATAAACTGTCTGGTTGAAAGGGGTTAAGAGGTTGAACAGGCGCTTGAGGAACATACGCTTGACTACCTTCTTGCGTAGGCGCTCCAAGTTCACAATTCCTTGTGTGCTCTTGATGATCATTCTCTTCATGATCATCAGCATTTCTTACATGATTATTTAGAGTAATCTCACGAGTAATCTTAGGAGGTGGCACTGAGATCTCATCATCGTCGTCAGTATCTTCATCAATAGTAATCTTAGACGCTTGATGACATAGATCTTCAACTCCTACATCATCTAAATTAACCTTACTCGGTTCTTGGTTAGCATCATCAAAAACAACATGAATAGATTCCTCAACCTTTGATTTGATCTTATTGAGAATGCAAAAATTCTTTCCATTCTTGGCGTAGCCTAGAAAGATTCCCTCATCTGCTTTAGGATCAAAAGTCTTTAGGCTTTGGGATCCATTATTATGGATAAAACATTTAGAACCAAAGACGTGAAAATATGAAACATTTGGCTTACGTCCCTTCCACAATTCATATGGAGTTTTCCCATGCTGTTTGTTGATCATGCAGCGGTTTTGAGTGTAACAGGCAGTGTTGATCGCTTCGGCCCAAAATCTAGGAGCAAGCTTGGATTCTGCTAACATTGTCCTAGCGGCTTCCTTTAGCGTTCTGTTCCGGCGCTCAGCAACACCATTCTGTTGGGGAGTTCTGGGAGCTGAATACTCATGATGTATTCCATTTTCTGCACAAAACTTCTCAACAATCTTGTTAGAAAACTCAGTACCGTGATCATTTCTTATTCTTGCAACTTTAAGATCTTTCAATGTTTGAAGTTGTCGAATAAGCGTTGTTAACTTGTCACATGTTTCATCTTTGGATGAAAGAAATTCCACCCAAGTAAATCGAGAGAAATCATTTACTATCACCAAAGTATACTTTTTACCGCTTACACTGATCATTTGAACGGGTCCAAACAAATCCATGTGAAGTAGTTCAAGTATTCTAGAGGTAGATAGATGAGGTTTTCTCTTGAACGATGATTTAACTTGTTTACCCATTTGACAAGCGTCACAAAGACGATCCTTATGAAATGGTCCATTTGGTAATCCCTCTACAAGATTTTGACTTATTAGCTGAGAGATTGTCTTAAAGTTGAGGTGATTCATTTTTCTATGCCATAACCAACCCATTTTAGATTCACTTTTAGCAACAAAACATGTTGGGTTGTTATCAAGTGTTGAACCCCAATCTACCAAATATACGTTGTTAGTTCTTTTTCCTTTCAATTTAGTAGACTTAGTCTTAGCGTCGTTTATATAGCAATAGTCACTTGAGAATATGACTTCAAAGCCTTTATCACAGAATTGACTTATGCTTAATAAATTGTGCTTCAGACCCTCAACAAAATAAACATCACTTATCATGATGTTCCCCCTATGCACAGTACCTATACCTTTGGTTTTACCTTTGGAGTTGTCACCAAATACAACCTGAGGACCATTGGCAGCTTGATAGTTGATCAGAAGATCTTTGGAACCAGTCATGTGCCTTGACGATCCACTATCAAAGTACCATACAGATGTATCGGCTCTAGCTCTAGGTACCTGCAATCAAAAAGGGAAGTTCTATTTCTGTTTAGGTACCCATTGTTGCTTGGGTCCTTCAACATTAGTAACATTGTTAGTTTGAATTAGAACTTTAGGAACCCATATTTGCCTAGTCTTCATTGTAGGAATACTGGCCTTTTTGGGTTTCACAACGTGTTGTGTGTGCTTTTTGGGTGTATAATAATATCCTCGATTATAATAATAGTCATAATCATAGTCATAATCATAATCATCATAGTATCGATAATATGATCTTGACTGTCTTGGATATTGACGCTGGTATTTCCTTGGCGCTGGCTTGGGTTGCACTTTTGGTGCTGGACGCTTAGCGCTTGATTCACAGTGGTCAGACTTATCTTTAGCCTTTTGAGCGTTTGGATAGACCCGTCTTTGTGAATCATTTGCCTTAGCCTTACCCTTGCCTGAGTTAGCTTTGACTTTCTCATTTGGCCTCTTACCATTGTCACTTGGTTCATTTTGTGTTTGACCTTGTGAACCTTTTTCAACAAAGATAACACCCTTTCCTTTGTTGTTTGCCGTAACTTTAGATTGATTGGATTGTTTACCGAGTTTATTGCATCCTAAACCGGTCTTCTCACCAAATAATCTGGTTACTTCAGTCACATTATCCAACTGTCTAGAAGCTTTTGATAATGATGAGATGAGCTGCTCTGATTTAGCAAGTCTAGCGATCAAATCAGCTTCTCTCTTGACTATTATATCAAGATCGCCTTTTAATTGAATAATTTCACTCTCAAGCGATTGGTTCTTCTCAATGCACTGTTGCTGAACTCGCAACTCTGCTCTGAGCGTCACTTTATCTCTTGTGAGTGATGAGATAATAGCGAGATCATTTTGATATATTTTGGCAGCTTCTTGACATTCATTGTAGTATTCTTTGACTTTGTCAAGTAATTCATCATAAGAAAGAGGAATTGATAATTCATTGATTACCTCAGGAGACGCTTCATCATCTCTGGCCATGAGACATATGAGCGCTGAGTCATCTAATGGCTCATCATCATCACTACTTTCTTCTGATGATTCTAAATCTTCAGGTGCGGATGCTGGTTCTGATTCCGCTAGCAAACCGTGTTGACGAAGGTTGCTCCTGAATTGGTTTCTATCCAAGTAATCCTGCCTTGAGGGCGTGGATACGTTTGGATAAGGGCAATTTACCTGGTAGTGCCCTGGTTTCCTGCAATTATAACAAAGATTAGTTTTCATCTTTTGTTCATTTGTTAACCTTGCAATGTGTGGTTTTGAGACCACTGGAGCTGGGAGATTTTGAGTAGACGCTTGGTATTGAACAGGCGCTTGGGGCGAAGGAACAGAATACTGAGGCGCTTGAAACTGTTGTTGCACAGGAGAAGGCGCTTGATATGAACTTTGTTCTTGATTATTGAAACCTTTTCCTTTCTTTTCATATCTCAAGAAATTCTTGAATCTATTCAGCAAAGCCAACTCCTCTTCCTCATTGATATCTGAATTCTTTCTTTTATTACCCGATTTACCTTTGATTGATGCAATAAGCGCTCCAGATTCAATCACTGGACTACTCACAATATCACTAGCAGAATTCAACTCGAACTCAAATGCTTTCAGCTCTAAAAAGGCGTCTTCTGGAGTTAGGAGATCCAGCATATTTGATTCTCTCATAGCGGTTGTCTTCATCAAGAATTTACTTGGTAAGCTTCTAAAGATTTTAACCACCATTTCTCGGTTCTATAAATCCATTCCCAACGATGTAAGTTCTGTAACTAGAGCTGTAAATCTTATATCCAATTGCTCTAAAGTTTCATTGGGTATCATCTTAAATCCGTTAAACTTTTCCTTGGCAATGGAAAGTTTGTTTTCTTTGATTTGAGCTGAACCACCACAAATCGTAGCCAACTTATCCCATATTTCTTTAGTAGTTTTGCAAGACTTGATCTTGTTAAATAAGTTGTCATTATCACCAATAGCCGTATATAGAGCGTTACGACCAACATTGTCCAAATTAGCTCTTCGACGCTCATCTGGAGTCCATTCTTGTTTTGGTTTCTCAACGTAACCATCGGGAGTTTCTTCTGTGGCTCCAGACGCTCTTGTGATAACTTTGTATATTTTGATTGGCCCATCTGAAATAATATCACACATGTCATCATCACATGAACAGAGATATGTAAATGCTTTGACTTTCCATGTGTCAAAATTTGATTCAGTCAGTTTGGGAACTTTAGCAAATGCCTTATCGAAAAAATTTAAACGCAACTAAATTTTGAAAGAAAAGGATCTAAACAAGCAGTTATGCTTGGAAATTATAAAATTTCAATTTTAACCGCTCTGATACCACTTGGTCCCAAGTGGCATACGAAAGGGTCTAGAAGGGGGGGGTGAATAGACCCTGAAGTCTTTTTCAACTGCAAAAAGTTTCGTACTAAAATATTTTTGGACGCTTGAAAAGATAGACGCTTGAAGTGTCTAACGCTTGACTTAAGCGTTCACTTAAAAATATTGGCGCTTTGGCGAAGCGTCTGATGAAGACTGTTTTTAGGAAGTTAACTCAGACTTCAAGATTTGAATACTTTGACCAAGTAGGTTAAGCGTTCAGTTCTTTAATCAGTGTTAGCACAGCGGAATGATTTTTGGAGTCTTCTCTTTGAAAGCTTTAGCGTCACAAGAGGTTTCTTAGTTGCTTAGCTTTTGATTGTGTTTTACTTAATCAATTTATGCAATGATATGATAGCTAAAAGAAATGACTGAAAAGTAAATGACACAATATTTGTAAGGTTCGTTGGGTGGTGTAATCCCAACTACGTCCTTCTTCTCCTCGAACACTTGGAGGCAATCCACTAAAATGATTCTCAAAGAATCACACAGAATCTTCTACAAATTAGGGAGAGATGGATGTCGATGACTTGAGCTCCTTGATCACACAGATTTCTGCTCCAAATCACTTCAATCCCCTTGCCTCTTTCACCCAGAAATATGGCAAGTATCCAACTTCGACTTTACACAGATCGCGAGGCTTGGATAAGGTTTTTCTAAAAGGGTTTGTTTGATTTTGATGAAGTTCAAACAACTGGAATATCTCAGTAGTAGTGTAGTTTCTTCAAAAAGAATGTTTGAGATATTGGGTTGACTGTCTCAGGATTTGATGAAAAGCAAAGAGAATATTTTCTTGAGTATTCTGGCTTTTCTGAGAGTTTAAGGAATGAGACTTCAATGCAACAACGATTTGGCTTGATAATTGTTCTGTGTTTGACTTGTTGTTGAAGTTCTATTTATAGGCATTCTTGGAAAAAGTGTCCGTTTGACACATGCAAGGGCGCGTGTCTCTCACTTTCGCGAGTGAACAACTTTTGTCTTTTTTCCTGAAAATCTGCTGCACAAAAGTTGGTGCCGCAGTCTTTGAATTGTTGACAGTCCAATAGGGTGGCTTCTCCGTACGTCTGAAAGTGTTTATCACATTTAATGCTCTTATCAGCATTTAATGCATTTGAATTAAATGCCCGTTGGCATTTAATGCACTGAGAATATTTGCATTAAACTCCTTTCGATCTGACGCTTCAGGAGAATGTTTATCATTTGATAGACACTTCATTCATGAGCTGAAAGTTCCATTTAATCTGGAGGACTATTTAATGTTTAGACGCTTGGAAAAGTCTTCAGACTTCATTTAGAAGTGTAGACGCTTGAGACTTCAGTTTTCGTTACTTGACACCTCACTTAGAACATGTCAGGCGCTTAGAGTGAACTTCTTCAAACTTCATTCACTATTGATTTCTTGGACGCTTGGAGTCTTCAGATTTCGCAGCCTTGATAAGCTCACTCAGAAAGTATCAAACGCTTAATCTAACCGACTTCTTGATCTAAGAGTGTCAAAAGTAAAAGATAAATAAAGCCTATACATTTCTAATGTTCAAATGCTTATACAAGTATCTATGAAATTTAAGCATACATAACTTTGGGGTCTAACAAGATTCCTAATTGTCATCATCAAAACATCTAACATGAAATTCCTAACAAATTTCACTTTAATCCTAAACCGGATTAATATTCACATAGCAATTGAACTTTCTTGAGTAAGTGTGTAACCCCATTGTAGGTTCATTCATGTACTAGTAGTAGGAACACAACTCGTTGTGCCTTTGCAACTTTCATTGCTAGATTTAATTACTCCAAGTATTTTAATCAGACCAAGAATTAATTACCGATTAATTCATGGCTCCTACAAATCAAGGTTAGTACTAGCCACGTGCCAAGAAGACCTAGCCATGAACGATTATTAGGTGACCTTTCCGCATTACAATTTTCGCATAAGTAAAATCCTTCCATCAAATATCCCGATCGAATCGAGGACTTGGATGTCAGTCGAAATCCCAGTAACCCGATTCTATGTATATCGATCTAAGTGATATTGACCAATTTATCAATCAAGCGAGGAAACACTGGGCCTCCTTATTGATACGACTCCGGCCGGAGGTTTCCATGGTCAATACACTGTGAAGTACATAGGATATGCGCCGATGCTAATGATCAGTGACGGATTCTTTCATGGCACTCACGCGCCTCCATACATAACCAGACTGGACCCAATATGCCCCACTTTATGACTCGCCTGGAATCGTGTGACAAATCTAAGCACAGTGGGCGATGCACGAGACGACCAATGGTGCCTCAAGTCATGAGGACCAATCTTACGCTTATGTAACCGAGGAGATTCCAAATTCGACATTGACTCCAATATGGAATCTCGGTGGGGTTGTTTAGTTTACTCGATCCCAACGAGAACCCACATACATGCACTGATGTACACCGTATCGGTATCCATGGAATAGGATACACTCTCCAAGAGTGTGCATTGTATGTGCAAGTCTTTACGAGTCATTGATATCCCTATCTCAATGATTCTATGGCTTGGAACATCTTTATGACAACAACCTTAGAGACGTATTCCATGATTGGCATCCCCGATACCAAACACATCTCATAGCTTAAGAGTGATCTAGGGGACTTTATCTAATTGTATAGAATGATAAGATAAAAAAGAATATGCCTTTTATTAAATAACTTGACAAGATACAATATGAGACTGTTTAAAGAGTCGGATACTACGCCCTACAAATGGCACGCCGGGCACCTAACTCTTTCAGTAATTGCTTCTGTTGGAGCGCCCAGTAGAACATTAAGAAATCCTCCAGTAGCATTCTATTCTAATCTGCCAATACCTTCTCGAGCAAGGCTTGAACAATTTGACATCCCTCTTCAAAGAGGATCTATCCCAGAGCCTACTGATCCAAGGCTTATAGCTGAAGAGAGGCAGATGTTTGAATTCAACCGAACATTCAGGATTTACCTAAGGTATATTGGTATTGACCTGTTTGAATGGGACAAACACTTTGCTACTTTCAAGAAGAGACAAAAGGAAGAGAATAAGCTAGTAATTGACAAAGATCATGATGCGATGATGACTCTGGAAGACCAAATAACTGAAGCGATCCGGGCTAAAATGGCCAAGAGATACAAAGCTAAACCTAGTCATTAGAGCTTTTGATCTGCATTATCTATATTCTTGTCGCTTATGTATTTTGTTCAGTTGTAAAATGCTTGTAATTTCATTGATATATATAAAGTGCATTTTCAGCTGAAACATCTCGTTGAAGCTTAACTAACCTTAACTAACCAAAGATAACTTTTATTTTGGCTGTTTAACTCTTGAACTATAAAAGATAAGTATTTCCATCATCAAAAAGGGGAAAATTGTTAGGAAATTTCTTGTTAGAGTTTTGATGATGACAATTAGGATTTATGTTAGACCCCAAAATATGTAAATCTGATTTTGTTAGAATTTATGTATAAGCTTTGAGCGTTAGATTTGTATAGGCTTTATTTGTTTTTTATCCTAGATTGTTAGGCTAAATAGTTTTTAGGCTAAGCGCCTGATAATTTCTGAGTGAGTTTATCAAGGGGTTAAGTTTGAAGAACTCAAGCGTCTAAAGTCTGAATGAAAAATGAAGAATCCAATTGAGGACAAAAATCATTCAGTAGTGATTGAGCGTCTATCAATGACCAAATGTCACCTAAATTTATTCCTAAGTCCAGAAGGAGTTTTATGCAAATATTCTCAGATCACTAATTGCCAACGGGCACTTATTTTAAATGCATTAAATGCTGATAAGAGCATTTAATGCAGACTGAACTCCATGACTTACGGAGAAGTCACCCTATTAGACTGTCAACTTTTCAGAGACTGCAGCACCAACTTTTGTGCAGCAGATTTTTAGGAAAAAAGGACTAAAGTGGTTCACTCGAGGAAGTGAGAGACACACGCCTGTGCATGTGTCAAACGGACACTTTTTCCAAGAATGTCTATAAATAGGACTTCAGCAACAAGCCAAAACATCCATTGTATTACAAGCCAAATTGCTATTGCATTGAAGTCTCAAGTGCTCAAACTTTCAAAAAAGCCAGAATATTCAAGCAAACATTCTTTTTGCTTTTCTTCAATTCCTAAGACAGACAATCAATATCTCAAACATTCTTTCCGAAAAAACCCACATTCCTATTGAGATACTCCAAGTTGTTTGAAATTTATCAAAATCAAACAAAC
Organism: Buddleja alternifolia; assembly: GCA_019426215.1. Lineage (NCBI taxonomy): Eukaryota > Viridiplantae > Streptophyta > Magnoliopsida > Lamiales > Scrophulariaceae > Buddleja > Buddleja alternifolia. The sequence continues at coordinate 2,492,066 of CM033398.1, read as the reverse complement.
CATTAGATAAACCTCATCCAAGCCTTGCGATCTGTGTGAAGTCAAAGTTCGACACTTGCATTATTTCTGGATGAAAGAAGCAAGAGGATAGAAATGTCTTGGAGCAGAAATCTGTGTGATCAAGGAGCTCAAGTCATCGACATCATCTCTCCCTAACTTATAGAAGATTCTATGTGATTCTTTGAGAATCATTTTAGTGGATTGCCTCCGAGTGTTCAAGGAGAAGAAGGACGTAGTTGGGATTACATCACCCAACGAACCTTACAAATATTGTGTTTTTACTTTACAGTCAATTTCATTATTGTCACATCATTGCATAAATCTGTTAAGTAAACAAAATTAAAAGCTAAGCAACTAAGGTACACCTTGTGACGCTAAAGCTTTCAGAGAGAAGACTTTTAAATCATTCCGTTGTGCTAACCCTGATTAAAGAACTGAACACTTAAACCTATTTAGTTATAGTATTCAAATCTTGAGTCTAAGTTAATCTTATCAAAACAGTCTTCAAAGTAGACGCTCAGCTAAGCGCCTACATTTTCAAGAGTCTAAATCAATTTTAATATGAAACTTTTTGAAGTCGAAAAAGACTTCAGGATCTATTCAACCTCCCCCCCCCCTTAAGACCCTTCCGTATGCCACTTGGGACCAACAAGGTCCTAGTATAGGTTTAGTATAGTCACCTAATGACTCAAGTGGCCCTTTTTCTTTTTGAAAAAGCTCATTACAAAGACCACACCCTTTTTATTGTCTGAGCATGCTAGTAAACGAGTATTTCACAAAGAGCCGACAAGGAATTCCATTAATAACTGGTTGTTTTGATCCTTTAGAACAACTCGATGAATTTAGTTTTAGGAGGCCCTAATCAAATGATTATCTTTGTTTTTATTATTATGCTTTTGTTTCATGATCACTAAGACAAGATAAATTATATGGTGAGACCTTAAAAAGGAAAGCATCAAATTTTTCAAGGCTTCACGGGGGGAGCAACCTGGGCATCAACTCCTGCACCACCTGGAACATCGGCCTCAGCTGGAACCTTGGCACCACCTACCGACAGATCGAGCGACTCGACAACTGGTTGATCTGCGGCTGGAGGAGGGGATGGACCTGAAGAAGCCGGATCTGAAGCAGCCATGGCATCAAGGAGAGTTGTGTCACAATCCAGGAAATCCGCGGAGACCCCTTTTGGAGGAAAGCCCTTCGCCTTGAATTGAGCAACACATCCTTCGAAACCTTTGACAAAGAACCTGTAAGGCGCTCGAATCCTTTAGAAGTCAGAAAGTCAGCCTTAAACTTGGCAACCAAGGCTTGGCCCTCTTCAGATAAAGGCAACTCGGCGATCCAGGTCTCATGCGCTTTAAGTAGAGTGTCCTTCATGGCAGCATCATGAGCAATCTCCATGTCTGAAAGGGTCGCCTCCAAATCCACCTTGTCGGCAAGAAGCTTGTTAAAGTCCTTTTGAAGAGCCTTCAACTCCATGTCCGTGTTGGAGCAATAATCCTGGGCCTTTTTGAGTTGTTCCTGGGCTCGGTTTAGCCTCTTCTGCAGATCCTCCACCTCTGTGCCCTTGTAGGCATCCAACAAGACTTGACCAGCCAATAGCATACACTACAACACATTTTCACATAACGGGTCACGACCAGCGAAAACGAAGAAACAAAATCAATTCACGCACGTAAGGAACTATGTTACCTTAGGGAAAATGAGTGCCGAAGCTTCAGACCTCTTTCGAGGGGACATGTTTTCCAGGTGATGATGGTCCGTGGAGTTAGGGAGCCTCTGGAAGAAATCCACCATAACTGAGAGCTCGTTGCTGGACAAAGCAGCAGTTGGAGGATCAGAGGCCCTGGACCTGGTGCGAGAAGCTGGGGGATCTGAAGTCTTGAGGGGCAGGTCGGGGATCATCTCCCGAATGGCTATACCCGAGCTGCTGCACTTTGGAGGACATGTACTAGAAGGAGTCTCGGTGGTCATGGGTCTTTTTCCGAGAACCTTCTCCTGGTTAGTGCGCGACCTGGAAGAATCACCCTGACCTGAGGGAGGACAGGTCAGAACGGTAGAGGGGGCATCCTGGGGCATCAACAAAGGAGGAGGAGACAGAGCTGGTTCTTCTGAGGGAGGGTGTTGCTTCCTACGGCTCACAAACTCCCGAGCAGGAGTTAGATCCATCAGTTTCTCTGCAAACGCGCTCAAACAGAGCAAGGGTCAGCACAAGATATGAAGAAGTACAACAAGTCAATCAAACACAACGGGCAAGCTAAAATCCGAAGTACTACCTATGGTGACACCTCTCAGGTCAGCCCCCACGGGGCTATAACCAATGTTGTACAAAAGCCGACTATCAACAAGTTTATTCATAAGGCGAGGAGAGAAATTCAAAAATTGCACCACCTGACGATGGTATTCAGATAACTGACGAGGGATAGGATGATGCTCATCCAAACTCTCTAAGAACGTCCGGCAAAATTTCCATACCACACCTGGGGGCGGAGCAATATAGAAAAAATTGTTCTTCCATTGCTTGTCCCCAGGGCAACCAGAAAGGAAAATGGCAGGACCTCGGGAGGTCAGATAAAAAACCCCACTGTCAGCAACACTAGAACGAGGATGAAAGAGGGCGTAAAAGAACTCGGTTGTGGGCTCAATCCTGTGATAGCGAAGAAGAACGGCAAACCCAGCCATCATCCGAATCGCATTGGGCGCGAATTGGTTCAAGGGGATGCCGTACATATTGGCTATAGAAATAAAGAGAGGGGGAATGGGGAACCTAAGACCTGCTTTTAGGAGAGCCACATGAAAACAAGTATGCTGAGGAGGGGGACAATGGGCTCTATCCTAGGGAGAGGGAACTATTATCGAATAATCGTCAGGAACGCCATACGTGTGGCGGAGATTTTTTAATTTCTGCAGGGTAAAGGAAGAGGGAATCTCATCCCAATAATTAGGGTTTGGTTCTTGTCCCTCCCCCAATTCAAGGTCAGATGGGGGTGCACCATCACCCCCTGAGGAAACCCCAGCATGCCCAGCCCCAGCACCCGACGACAGAAGGACATTGGTGGCGTGTCAGCCGTCGGATTCGGTATCCGACGAGGATAACTCTACAAACTCTCTCCCACCTAAAACAGGAGACCCATCATACAAATCTCGGCCGAAAGAGGAAGCATCCCCCACCGAATCATGCTCTAACAAATTTTGACGATCCTCTCGATTTTGAGAATCAGAGCCTAAACTATTTGACATCTTTCGCAAAAAGAGGGGAAAGGGGAAACAGAGACAACAACAGCAAAGTAGCAGCAAACACAAAATAACAAACACACAACACAAGACAAACAAATAGAAAAGAAGAGAGGAAGCGTAGTACCTAGAGAAGGGGCGGTGAACGCGGGAGAAAACGGCTGGTAAGAGAAGATGGGGGAAGAATGGAGAAACTCTGATTTTAAACACAAAACACACAAATGACAGAAGGAAATAAAATCTCATGTTTTGGCAAGTTACTTTTTGAATTTTAATTTTCAAAAATAAACGAAAATAAACAAGGAAAGAGCGGGCTTCAACCTGAGCCATACACGTGTGCAAAGATCAACGGTTGCCAGGGCATGAAGATGGCGGCCTTAACTGACAGAAACAATGAAGGGTGCGATTTTTCAGGAAATGCCTTCATAACTGCAAGTCTGGGGAAACGCAACCGTCGTGTCAGGTACAAGATATCGCCCAGAAACGCACCTAAGAACAAGATCCATACCTGATAAGAATCTCCACATAACTTTTTCCTAAGCAGCTCGAGAATACACTCAGCTCGACCCAAAGATCTATCTTTTCTCAACTCGCGCAGCTTGACTACGTCAAACTGCGGAGTTGGGGGGGACTATTGATGTGGGTCGAAAATAGGCTCTTGGGCCAAGCTGGTAGCCCAACATGATTAAGGGCCCAAGCCCAACAGAATAACGGACTCAGACTCCTTTAGAAGACATTATAGTCAGGTCCGCCCCTCCGGAGGTTCGCTCTATCCCGACCTGTTCAGATACAGCATTCTATATAAGGCAAGCCTGGAGACAAGGATCAATCAGGGGATGCACTTACCATATCCGGGCCTGCGGAGATCACTCTAACCGACCTGCCAATTATACCATAAAAGAGATGGCTCAAGATGGAAGGATTAGGATTTATTCTACTTTCCATTGTACATTTAGGAATAGTTGACTTACCTTATTAGTCACCCCCTCATAAACATGTATATATATCAACTCCAAACACTAATAAAGGATCGACTCTTTTACCCCATGGACGTAGGTCATATTATTGGCCGAACCACATAAATATCTCGTGTTCTTTACTTATAATTCGTGCTTTATATCATATTTTCATATCATATATCGCATATTATCATTGGTATGCTTCCCACACACATCAAACACATTTGACAATCTTGAAGATGAGGTAACGCTAGTAGCTGGATAAATTATAGGGATAATTACACTCACACCTCCTCAATGATGAGGTAATCACACAAACCTCCCCTCACTAATTGATAATTACAAACACGTCCCCTCATGGTGTCTATTTGTAATGTTTATGGGGGTGCAATTGTAAGAATTCTTACACACACAGGGGATGCAATTGTAAGAAATCTTTGAGGGGGTGTGTTTGTATTATCAATTAGTGAGGAGAGGTTTGTGTAATTACCCCATCATTGAGGGGGGTGAGTGTAATTATCCCTAAATTATATTGGCTAATCAAGATCATGAATATGATATGTATGTATCTGACAAAATTAATCGCAGGAGAAACATAGCACAACATAATCCGTTAGCTAGATAAGGACAATTTAATTTTTTTTGTGGTCCTTCAAATTTATCATTAATTTTATTTCAGTCCCTTTCGCTCTACCCTCGTCAAATTTCATGCGACATATTTTCTTTTGGGGTAAAAGCAATAACCTATCCCAACTTTTCGCATTTTCACACTTTTTATATAAACTTTCATATGTGAACTGCACTGGCTTTTACACTTTTTTAAATATACTATTTTTGTTCTATACTTTCTTATCAGAACCACACGAATTTTTACAAAATCTTATACGGTAAGCAATTTTAGAAAGAATATTAGTCGGGATTTCATTACACATATTGCATTTGATCGTTTTAATGGTAAAAATGACAGTTTATGACCCCTGTGGTTCACTATTTTAACCCTTTTAAGTTGAAATAACATTTTGAATAGTAGAATTCAAAATAGTGATACCACAAGAAAGAAAATATTGTTTCAATTCACAAAATGTCATTTTTGTTTTGAATCTTGGTTCATACGCAATGAAAACGTAAATACATATCCGAATTCACAATCAGATCACTTTTGGGTTTTAAAGATTTTATAATTTCGAAATTAACATGATGGATGAAATCCAATTTCATCTTTTTCACTAACCTTTTGATTTGATTAAAAACTTGATCTTCCAGGTAGCAGCAATTTGAAACTCCTGCCTCTAGATATCACGCCGGAACGAACTTGAAGAAAAATCCACCACCCTATGACTCATTATGGCCGACAGCTTGTAGGGAGGAAGAGAGAGATTTTTCTCCTCTTCTTTCTTTGTTGTCAAGTATAATGTGAGAGTTAGGTTCTGACTGAACTAGTATTAGGTATATATAAGGAGTGATCGACTTGGAATTAACTAATTCTTTGAGCCCATCCAACTCCTCACACACACGCATATACACGCCCCTTTTCATCCTTGTTGGGCTAAGTTGACTTTCAACTTAGTCCAATTATTAATTAGGTTCAACATATTTTAATCCAAATAAAATATAATACTAATTAATAATCATCTAAATTAAATAATTCAATTATTTAATAAAAGGATGAGTATAATAAATAAGTCTATTTATTTATTATAATTAATTTATTTCCACTAATCAAATAAATTAATGTGTTCTTAATAAATACATCTAATTATTTATTATTAATTTACTTCCATTGATCCAATTAATCAAATAAATTAATTTGCTCATCAAACAGCAAATTACCTAATTTATGTTTTTGACAACGAAAGAATTTTCTCTCAATTCCTTTCAAACGTGACTCTCTAGATTCGTTTCAATTGGCATTGGAAAGAAACCAAGGATGTGAGTGTCACTAAGCCAGTCACGTGGACTCAAATCGAAACCCAATTGAAATGAATAGATCAAATACGAACTTTTAGGTCACAGACACCATGTGAGTATAAGCCCTTCACTGTAACATCCCGATCGAGTGAGAGTCATGGATTATGTCAAACTCACAGGACTCGATGCTGTGTTTTTTAGGGAATCATGGTAAGATGAAATTACTGAACTACCCTTATGTACTATACATAAGTTAGTTCTCCTGCTTTGGTCAAAGACTTATAATTTCATTTACCTACGATCTCACAAGACGTTAACTCGTTACTACTCGAGACAGTAAATTCCTTATTGGCAATCACCAAACAATTGCCACTTGTCCTTCTGAACCGCACTTCGAGGTTGATCCCACCAAAGGGTGAAATGAATCTAACTTTTCTAATAACTCGTTCAGTGTCACAAGTCCAATCTTCATGAATCCTCATGTCTAAGGCTCATGCACACTACCGTGACCAGTAATTCAATCATTTACAGTCCAAGAGTACTTACCCATATCATCGAATTACGGCGACCCGTGTTCGAATATAACAATTTCATTGATATTTCTATGACCAAGTTCCCACCATCCAAAGTGGCCGACTGACACTCCTTGTCAAGGCTTGCACCAGTCTTAATGCCCAATTAGTTTATGTAAACAAGGAAACGATACTTCTAGTGTCCATCTCCTCTAACCATTGAAGAATAGAAGCTCCTCTTGATTACCTGGGACTTATTTGTTCAATACTTATATTAATGCCTTCAAGATTGATATGAACAAAACGTCTTTATTAAAAAATAAGAGTTTGTACAACATAAGGGTAAATGTCCTATTTAGTCTAATTCCTCTATGCCATGGAGGGCATAATCCTAACAATTTTTACTCTTAAAAGAGTCACATGTGGAATCCCGGCGGAATATTCCACCCAATTGACCGAAAATGCTAAAATATAAAATTTTGTAAAAAACATTGTAGTTCAGATAAGAAAGTGAAAGAAAAAATAATTATATAAAAAAGTATAAAAACACGCTGGTTGGGTTACTGTTTTAGTGTTTTTACTCCTTTTCTTTTTAATAAAAAAAAGTTTTAATTGTTCAAAAAAAACTCTACTAAGAATCAATAGAGTGGCTCAAGTCTATGCACGTGAACGTTTGAAATACTGTGGTTCTGGTCCTTTAAATCTAACTTTTTATATATACTAGTACAAAACATGTGCGTTGCACATGAATATCCAATTCTTCTTATAAATGTTGTTAAACTAATTTTAAGATTATAATAATGTACAATTGTAATAATAATAAGCAAAAAAAATTCCACATTGTAGATATAAATGTAGGAATTCAAAAATAATCATATAAAAAATATCAGAAGTCAACAAAAATTAAGAGTATTGAATAGAACAAATTTGTACTCTTCTGCAATCAAATGTTTCTTCAATCAAATGTAAATGTAAAGGAAAAAGATACAACATCTACCACTCAAAAGGCAATGTAAAATACACACTAATAATTCATATAAAAAGTTGACGAACACATACTCATGCCTTGGAATGGATCTATCACTCAAATGTTGATGTAAATATATATACTAATAATTCACAGAGTTGAGGAATACGTTTTACCTTGAAATTATCGTGTGAAGATGGAAAGATTAACTTGGATGAGGAAGTGGTGATGGGATTTTAATATGAGTTTAACTGAGTTTTAATATTTGTTATAAGTATCATAAAATTAGGAGTTTTGGAAGTTGAAAGGTGCAATATTTGGGTTTGTCTTATTGATTTTTCATAAAATTGCTGAAGGTGGGGTCGTAAGAATACAAAGGCAGAATTTATAACCATCACATGGACTTTTGGTGTAGCCAAAGTAATTGTAACAACCCTGTATTGTTTTTAATTTGTCTATTCATTATCCTGGAGTTACTATAATGATTCTTCAAAAAAAGTTAGTATATGATTCAAAGTGATTTATTGTATTAATTAGATAAAATTTAACATCTGAGCAATTGAGACGACATAGCTGGACAATTACTACTTATTTTTAATTGTAATTACTAAGGCTAGAGAAGTAAAATCACAATCGGAAGAAACATCTCCATTATCCACACTTTTAATATAGTATAGTATGACTTTAAATGAGTTCTAATATCTGTTATTAGTATTATACGGAGTTTTGGAAGTTGAAAGGTGCAATATTTGGGTTAGTCTCATTGATTTTTCATAAAATTGTTGAAGGTGAGATCGTAAGAATATAAATGCAGAATTTATAACCATCGGATGGACTTTTGGTGTAGCCAAAGTAATTGTAACAACCATGTATTGTTTTAATTGGTCTATTCATTATCCAAGAGTTACTATAATGATTCAAAGGGAGTTACTGTATTAATTAGATAAAATTTAGCATCTGGGCAATTGAGAAGACATAGTTGGAGTATTACTATTTATTTTTAATTGTAATTAGTAAGGCTAGAGAAGTAAAATTACAATCAGAAAAAACACCTCCATTATCCACATTTTTAATATAGTGTAAATATATATATAGTTTTGACACCTTAAGTTTGAATTTTTGAATTTTTAGTCCATCGTACATGTGCAACTCTACTAGCAACTAACAAAGGAGTTGATAACAAGTATTATATCTGTTGGAAAAATTGAATTCAGTTCATAAACTAGACAGGCGCTAAATCATGAAGATTTAAACTAGATTAGCTAGAAAGATGAGGTACCAAAAATATAATATTCATCCCAATTTTATTTTATTTTTTGATAGAAATATTCATCCCAAATAGATATATAACATTACTGTTTGTTTTGATATCTGACCTCATGCAATTTCCTTTTTTTTTTGGTTAGACAGTGTATTGGATGGCAAGTCGATGGCCGATTAAGACCGTCGGACCTACATTGTCATTACTTGACACAGACAAGAAACTTTCAACTAACTACAACCATCACATCATCAGCCTATTTGAGCCAAACTATGAAGACTGACAAGAATGGCTAGACACAAGACAAAGTAAATCATGTTTATGTATCATTTGGAAGTATAGCATCCCTTGGGAAAGAACAAATGGAGGAACTAGCATATGGCCTAATGATGAGCAACTCCTACTTCTTGTGGGTACTAAGACCTTCTGAAGTTGATAAACTCCCTCCAAATTTCGCGTCAGAAAAAGGGCTAATAGTCCAATGGTGTCATCAGCCTCAAGTGTTGGCTCATCTGTGTCGTATTTTATGACTCATTGTGGGTGGAATTCGACTCTTGAAGCATTGAGCTGCGGGGTCCCTCCAATAGCCATGGCTCAGTGGGTGGACCAAATCACCAATTCTAAGTTTATTGAGGATGCGTGGGGAGTCGGGGTGAAAGTTAAAGCCGGTGAGAATGGGATTGTTAAAAGAGAAGAAGTTGCAAAATGCATAGAAGAGGTGAGTGAAGGAGATAAAGGGATAAAGCTTAAGAGAAACGCTTGTAAGTTAAAGAAATTGGCTTTGAGGCTGTGGGAAAAGGTGGAACTTCGTCCAAGAACATTGACGATTTTGTTTCCAAACTTATGTGCTGCTGATTAACATGTGGTTACTAAGGGATAGAAAACAATAAAATGTTCTGATCATCAGAGATACATAATTATATTTTGAATAATATTCTAAAAACTTTACTTGTCAAACTTATTTATTTGACTTTCTATTTTGAGTTGGAAAGGCTTTAAAATTTTTGTAATAATTTTAATTAGAACATTTCCGATGCAAGTATAAAATTTGGTATGATTCTGTATAAAAGGAGAATTGGAATTTGTGGTTCCAATGTCAGAGCGCTTCGACTTATTGATAAATAAAGATGCCAAGTCTTTCATTATCTTTAAACAACGAAGCTTCGCCCCAACTTTCAGAACTCTCAAACAGTAACTTTCTTCTCCTCTTGCACAAATTTAAACATAACCAAAACATTCAATTGTAAGGAATTTAAAAAAAAAAATACATAAAAACTTTTAGCTGTAAAATTCAATATACAAAACGTAAAAGAATACACTTTCATCAAAACAAGGAATACTAGATTTCAAAAGAAGACGATATATTTCTGTATATAATGTTAGGCATTCAGAATAAAATTGTATTATTTCATGTATGAAGCACAAGAAAAGATGGACTTTTATACAGACATTTTGTCCATAGCTACTCTCAAATCTTAAGATCTCACTTCATGCTCTCTCAACTGTCAGCGCCTAAAGAAAACGACATACTGACAGTTGTTACTCTATAACTAGTGCCAAATATGGGATGAGAACCTCTCGTCACCTGACTAAGATAATAAACCGGTAGTGTTAAAATTAAGACAAAATCTTGTATTATCTCTATGCTCTCTACGATTCCTCAGAGTTGGCTGCGCTGCCTCCTTCCATGCGACTCCCCAATCTTACAATGTCTTCGACAAATATCTTTCCATCTGTAGACAACAAGAATAGAATTTACATCATTTAGATTAGACAAATCATCTCAAGACCCAAAGAAAGATCAACCAAAACTTCCCAAAATAGGAGGGTCTGAGGGATGGTAGCAAGATATCGCTAATTGGTGGCCTTGATTTTCGTCCAGGATAGTGAAATAGGAGCGACTCTTAGAGATATTCACAACCGTCCATAATGGTGGACACATGTGGTCCTGTCACATAGACGGTTGTGATTATCCGAGAACTTTATATCCCAGCACTTCCTATGAGTAGTATGTGAAATTGGCAATCACATGCGAATATTGAACCAAAAGGTAAGTAACCTGAATCCTTGGAAAGATTGCTGATTAGTTCCTGCACTCCTTCTTTGCCTAAAGTGTCCTTCAAATACATAGCAGCAGCTGCCACCTCTTCAGGAGTCACTTTACCGTCATAATCTCTGCATGGATCATGCATGGTACTAATTTAATCAAACAAGAAGAAAAATAACTATATAGCTTCACTAGTAGTGAGGGGGTGACCATCTATACAGGTTTATCCAGTTAGAAATAGAAAGACGTCTCTACAAGTAAAACAATAGACAAACAGAAAAATTACAGTAGTGCAGAGCCTATTATAATTCTACAAGTTTTGTTGGAAAAGAAGTATTCCATCTGATACATATTGTTCTGCCCTCTATAGAAGTATGGAGAAATAAAAGTTGCACCATCATAATGTTTAAGTATTAACGAGACATGACATAGGTTTAGTTATGTGAGTGTATGCATTAAATACAGGTGCTTACACTCATAATAACAAAAAAAAAATGGGTGGGCATTTCGGAAGCTTGTTTTTGCAGCAAATTATATGCAGACAAATAAGTAAATTTAATCAGCAGAAAAACATGAAAAATGAAATCAAGATAAAACATTCTTCTTAAATGATCTGGAATTCTATAACAAGAAGAAAAAAACTCAAATTATGAATATTAGATGAGCACTTGATCATCTATTTAATGTCTACCAAATATCCAAATCACCTGACAGATACCTAAGTTTGTTCATGTCACGTGAGTCAATCCCACACGAAAATCTTAAATCTATAAGAAGATAAACTTATGTGCTTTCAGGCCATTCTCCAATTATTTATCAAAGGTGGTAGACCAATGGGTTGCATACCAACACATAGGTATGTATGCATAAGATTGAGCAGACTGCCAGAAAAAATAATGACCAGTTCGCCCATAACCACTACTTCACATTCCCAGTTTGATCAGGCCCATCGACATGGGCTACTGATGGGTACAAGAGGATTCACAAAGAAATTCCTTAGAAACTTGGCTCCAAGGATTACCATAGCCAGGATTATGCTACATAGGTGTGTAAACTGCATAACAGTTGCAAATCCATTGAGCGAAAATCATAATAATCTTATAAAGCCACTACATATCATCAGTTCCGAAGTCCTTTTCAATAACAATCATTTAATATCATTAAATAATGTCCCAATTTAACAGGATATTCTAATTTCCATTACACCCAGTTAATAATGTCTTTAGACAATTATCACATGCATAACTATGAAAGAGAAACTAATTAAGTGTAAGTTATAGATCTGTAATTACTTACATTAATGATGGGTGCTATACAATTTTCAGAGTGTTGAAATCAAAGAAATTAAGGAAAATAAATTCTTCCTGATTTACTCAGCGGATTTATTGCCTATGGATTCATGATTTTGTGAAAAATCCCTTAGGATCTGTAATTATGATTTCCTTTCTTTTTCTAGCTTCCTGTATCTATTTATTTGTACCTTTGCAGTCAGAAAAATATAGAAAAAGAGTGAAAAAAACATTCCCTTGGACGTAGGTCTTTCCTGACCAAACCACGTTAAATTCCGTGTGCTATTAATTATCGCCTTTTTCTACATGATATCAGAGCAGGTGTAAAGAAACAAACAAACAAAAAAAAGGAATGGCAGACACCACAAGTAGAGGGTCTACTGCCTCAGAAACTCTCAAAAATGAGAGGGATAATGATAGAAACAGAAAAAAGATAAAAGAAAATACTTTCGATAAATCGAAAATCCTACAAGAATAAATCTTGCCCTACAAGAATAAATCTTGTCCCAAGCCTAAGCTCGATACTTTATTGATTCAAAACTGAATAATCAAAATAAACATTGAAGACCCCCTATTTATAATCATAAGGTAACTTCCTATGCAAACTACTGACTCCTACTAGAAAGGAAATAATTAAAACCCTAAACAACTAGGAAACTTAATCAACAAGTAATTAAACTCCTAAACTAACAAGACTCAAACTAGGAAATAAAATAACAAAATATAATTAACTAAATCTGATTCTCTTTCTTCATGCTCAAAATCCATTTCATAACAATTCCACCCCCCTTAAAAACAGCCTTGTCCCCAAGGCTGAACCCAAGAAATTTCATCGTTGCCTGAGACATCGTAGGCGCATTCAACAAGCCAAAGAGCAAGACTAAGAACTCATAGTGACTGCAGTGGGTGCCAAACGCCTTCTTGGGAATGTAGGAAGATTCAGTTCGGGTTATCCATCCAATCGGGTCAATTCCGTTAAAAATAGAGTGTGGTGGCAATGTGGTTCAGTGTTTGTTGTGGGATGGTTTGCGAAATTTGTTTGATGGCAGGGAGCTTAGTTTCTGTTGGTTGAAGGTCAAGGTTGGTGGTTTGCAGAATTGGGTTGGTGACAGGCAGATTGGTTGTGTGTAGTGTGACTGGTGGGATAAAACTGGCAGGAGGTGATCGAATTTCAGCTGCGATAACAGCGAGCAGGTCCTTCAGGTCCTTCAAAGTCGCCTTAATTTCAGCAATGTCACTTCCCTGATGTTGCAACTCGATTCCCATGTGTTGCACATCCAATTGAAGTTTTTCTTGATTCTCCTCCAATGACGCGAAACGAGATTCATGGGAACGAGTCATCAATCCGGCGAATGTGATCCAGCAGGTCGGACCAAATTGATAGAAACAGAAAAAAAATAAAAGAAAATACTTTCGATAAATCGAAAGTCCTACAAGAATAAATCTTGTCCCAAGCCTAAGCTCGATACTTTATTGATTCAAAACTGAATAATCAAAATAAACACTGAAGACCCCCTATTTATAATCATAAGGTAACTTTCTATGCAAACTACTGACTCCTACTAGAAAGGAAATAATTAGAACCCTAAACAACTAGAAACTTAATCAACAAGTAATTAAACTCCTAAACTAACAAGACTCAAACTAGGAAATAAAATAACAAAATATAATTAACTAAATCTAATTCTCTTTCTTCATGCTCAAAACCCATTTCAAAACAGATAACACACCCAATCTAGGCTCAACCAAGTTTGACAATTCCTCTTTCAAGCTTATAGTGGAAAAACTTAACGGAAATAATTACAGAGAATGGGCCAAATCTCTCAAACTCATTATTGAGGGAAAAGAAAAGATGGGTTACCTGATTGGAGAAATGAAGAGACCCAGCACCACCGACACTGTTTCTCTAGAAAATGGAGGACTGAAAACTCCATGATCATAACTTGGCTCATCAATTCGATGAAATCAACAATTGGGAAAAACTACCTTTTTCTACCAACGGCGATAGATGTCTGGGAAGCTGTCCGAGAGACCTATTCTGATGCCTGAAGCCGAAAACACCGAAAACACTGTCCAAATTTTCGAAATCAAGACAAGGCTGAGGCAAACGAAGCAGGGCGATTCTAGCAGTCAGTGAGTATTACATTGAAATTGTGAACTTGTGGCAAGAACTGGACTCCAGCCTGGAGGAAGCTTGGGAATGCCCTAATGACAGTGCCCACTACAAAAAACGAGTGGAAGGAGAACGCGTCTTCGAATTTCTGGCCAGAATAAACAGAGAGCTTGACGACGTGAGAGGGAGGATACTCGTTCGCTGCCCATTACCGACGATCAGAGAGGTGTTTGCAGAAGTGAGGCGTGAAGAAGGAAGACACAAAGTGATGTTCGAGAAGCGTTCCAGTGCGTCTGATTTTTCTGCGCTTATAAGTCGTGGAGTAAAATTTGAAGGCGTTAATACTTATTCCAGCATTTCTGTTTCTTCAGCTATTATTAGTTGTGGGCCTTAAAAGGGATTTAATCCAGTTATTCGTGGGCCGCAAAATGGGTTAGGTTCAAAACCTCAAAAAGGGCGGTTATGGTGCGAAAAATGTAGGGCAATACAATAGACAATTGTTGGGAGAGATATGGGAAACCGGCAGATTGGAAGCCCAGACAAGATAAAAAATCGACAGTATCAAGCCACTGCGAATCAGATTGAGAGAAATCAGGGTGAGCGAAGTATACAATCTAGTGGGGCCTTTAATCCTGAACAGATAGAAAGACTCTACGAATTATTCTCCACCTTTCAGGCATCGGGTCATTCATCCAATTATTCTTTTGCATCTCTAGCTCAAAAAGGTAAATCTTTAAAAGCTTTAAATACCACATCACGAGCTAATTCTCCATGGATTATTAATTCGGGTGCTTCCGATCACATGACTGATGATTATCATTTATTTTGAACATACTCACCCTGCGCTGGAAATTTAAAAGTGAAAATTGCTAATATGTCACTTTCATTTGTAGCAGGGATAGGGAGTATTCGTATTTCTAATTCAACAACCCTTGACCTTGTTCTACACGCCCCCAAACTATCCTGCAAACTTTTACCAATCTGTCAATTAATTAAAACTTCCAATTGTTATGCTAAATTCCTTCCATCTTACTGTGTTTTTTCAGGACCTATCATCGGGGAAGAAGATTGGCAATGCTGAAGAGTATGAAGGATTCTACTACTATGAGGGGCCGAGTGTAAGTGATCAATGTCACACAGTTATGTCTAATTTTGTTTCTAGGGATAATGAAATCATGCTATGGCATTCTAGAATGGGTCACCCCAATTTTGATTATTTGAAACGTCTGTTTCCCAACATTTGTTAAAATAAAAGGCATATTGATTTACAATGTAAAGTGTGTGAGTTGGCTAAACATCATCGTAAATCTATCCCAAAATCCACATACAAATCATCCTTGCCTTTTACTATAATTCTCAATGATGTGTGAGGACCATCACGAACTTCTAGTAGAACACATAAAATGGTTTGTTACATTTATCGATGATCATACTCGTGCTTGATAGGTATACTTGTTACAGGATAAAACTGAAGTTCTTTCTGTGTTTATTAATTTCCATAATATGTTCCAAACTCAGTTCAATACCAAAATCCAAATCCTTCGTACTGACAACGGCATCGAGTACTTCAATCACATGTTGAGGACATATCTTCACGAGCATGGCATAATTCATCAAAGCTCATGCGTGGATTCTCCTCAACAAAACAGGCTTGCTGAAAGAAAAAACAAACGTATTCTTAAAGTTGCTCGGGCATTACTCTTCACTACCCACATGCCAAAACATTTTTGGAGGCATGCTATCTTAATCGCGACATACCTCATTAATAGAATGCCCAGTCGGGTCTTATCTTTTGCCACACCTCTACCTCCCGGTTTTATTCAACCCTTCCCCTTTTGGGTGCACTGTCTTTGTTCATATTCATCATCACTCTAAATTGGATCCTCGGGCTATAAAGCGTGTTTTTCTTGATTATTCTTCGACTCGCAAAGGATACAATGCTATGACCCTTTAGCTCGGAAAATGTTTGTCATGATGTTACCTTTTTCGAAAACACTCCCTACTTCCCCACCGCCTCGCCTCAGGGGAAGAGTTCAAATGAAGCTCAGTCTTTGAAATTTGAGTTCCTTATCTTGGGATCCTCACCTCGAATTTAGAACACTGAATTATCGAGACCATTACCCGACTTAAATTTAAGGGGAGATGTGAGAAACCAAAAGGGTAATGAAATATTGATTTACTCAAGGAGGTCAAAACATCAAGAAAACCTGACACTCGAAGCATCCAAAGAGTCAGAAACATGTGATAAAACCAAAGGAGTCTACTCCCACACGGGTAACCAACTTTGATTATCAGGATCTAGACTTAACTATCGCCCTTCAAAAACAGCCTCAGTCTTGCACTCTCCATCATATTTCAAAATTGGTCTTTTATAATAATGTCTACTAGATATCGTTTTTTTAGCTCTAACCTTCACAGGATCCAATTCCCGAGAAACATTCAAGATGCATTAGATATCCCTGAGTAGAAGGAAGCAGTTATGGAAGAAGTTATGGTGGAAATAGGGGCATTGGAGAAAAATTAAACTTGGGATGCGACAAAGTTACTCAAAGGAAAAAGAATCATAGGATGTCAATGGGTATTCACCATTAGAGCTGATGGGGTAGCAGAAAGATACAAAGCTTATCTCGTGGAAAAAGAGTTTACCCATACATACAACATTGACTACACAAAGACATTTGCACCAGTTGCAAATTTAAATATTATTCGGGCTCTCCTGTCCACTTCAGCAGTTCGACATAAGAATGCCTTCCTCAATGGTGAGTTAGAAGAAAAGGTCTACGTGACTTTACCTCTTGATTTCAATAAAAGAGGAGAAGAATATAAAGTTTGTAAACTCCTAAAATCCCGGTATGGCCTAAAACAGTCCCCTAAAGCATGGTTCAGGTTTGCTGAAGTCATAAAAGGTCGAGGACATCAACAAGGACAATCAAATCACACCATGTTTTCCAAAAATTCTGGAGAAGGTCGGAAGTCAATTCTAATTTGTGTACGTGGATGATATAGTCTTAACAAGAGACGATGTACCTGAAATGGTAAGGCTAAAAAGGGTTAGGGTTCTATCAATTTGGGGTCAATGACTTCGGGTAAATGAAGTATTTTTTAGGCATGGAAGTTGCCAGATCCAGCAAAGGCAACTGTGTTTCCCAACGACAATATATTATCGATCTGCTAACCGAAATCGGAATGCTAGGCAGCAAACCAAGTGATACTCCAATGGAATTAGGGAAACTAACGAATAATGATGGAGAAAATGTCGTTCAAGAGCTATATCAGAGATTAGTAGGAAAACTAATCTATCTATCTCACAAAAGACCCGACATTGCCTTCGCCGTCAGTGTTGCAAGTCAGCACATGCAATCACCTATGGAGGCCCACTTAGAAGCAATTTACGGAATTCTTAGATATCTCAAAGGCACTCGAAGAAGAGAATTATTCTTTAAGAAGTGTGAAAGAGGAGTTAAGATTTATGCAAATGCAGATTCAGCAGGATCGATTGATGATATAAATTCCACTACTAGATACTGCACTTTTATATGGGGAAATCTAATCACTTGGAGGAGTAAGAAACAAAATGTGGTGGCCAAGAGTAGCCCGAAGCCGAGTTCAGGGATGTTGCACAAGGCATATATGACGGATTATGGTTACAAAAGCTCTTGGAAGAACTACACATCACAATAAACTTGCCCATCAAACTTTATTGTGATAACAAAGGAGCTATGAACATCTCACTTAATCTAGCGTAACATGACAGGACTAAGCATGTGGAAGTGGACAGACACTTCATCAAGGAGAATATCGAGAAGGAAATAATTTGTATGACATATATTCCTACCAAGGGGCTCCCAAGGCAAAGCTTCAATGATTTCATTCGCAATTTGGACATGATAAGCAATTACGAACCAACTTGAGGGGGAGTGTTGAAATCAAAGAAATTACAGAAGAAATATTCTTCCTGATTTACTCCGGATTTATTGCCTATTAATTCATGATTTTGTGACAAATCCCCTAGGATCAATAATTACGATTTCCTTTCCTTTTCTAGCTTCCCAGTTGTATCTTTTTATTCGTACCTTTGCTGTACAGAAAAAAAGAGTGAAATAAATATTCCCCTGAACGTAGGTTTTTTTCGACCGAACCACATTTAATTCCGTATTGTATGATTATCACCTTTTTCTACACATAGAATTTGCGAAAGCTCATTTTCTAATATTTTAGTTAAATATATTACAACTAGCAAACTTGTTGAATTATACCATGTGACCCTCTACATCTACTAACAAGAACTGATTGCTTTATTGCTTCCTTCACATAGCAAGGAATGTGAATTGAAGAGCAAAAAGTGCATGCACACACAAATACCTATGCACAAATCTGATTGGTTTGCAAAATGTTGTTACTGATTCACTCAAATTTATCGTTCTTTTCAAGTCAATATGTTGGTGCAAGGAATAGCTCGAAGAAAGGTTCTCAAATTTTGAACCTCTTAATGCTTCATGCTGAAAGTGCATTATGAACATGAAATCATTATAGTTAGACATTTAATTGTCAACCACGTGTGGAGTAATTTATCTCAGCTTTGTCATTAGACAAGTGAGTATTACTATTAGGGATAACTACAAAAAACTCCCTAACTTATGGGCTATGTACAACCACCTCCCTCAAGTTTGGCTAATTACAACCACACCTCCTCCCATTATTCTTTGTCTAACAAAAAGGTCTTTCCACAATATTTTCTAATGGAAAATGATGACCTCAGCCGCTAGTTTTTTCAAAAATCCAAATTTGTGCCCCTGGGGTTGACCTGGTGTAAATGTTGATAATTTTTTCGGACAAGCCTACCCTTTACATGTGAGGAGGCTGCATGCAATCAATTTCAAAATTGAGGAGGTGGTTGTAATTGAGATGAAATAAACATGATTAGTTTATTAAAATATTTAAAAATTCTAATAACATATATATATATATATATAAAACACAAAAACAATAATTTTTTATGATATATATATGGTTTAATAAAATATTCAAAAATTTATATATATATTAATTACACATAAAACAATACACACATATAGATATATGAAAAACACATAAATAATACTTCCTCCGTCCCAAAAAGTATGTCCCCTTTGACATTTCTTAAGAATTACCAAAATTCTATTGTTTCCCAAAAATACCCTTTCCTTAAAACAAAAGACAACAAATAACATTGCCTTTTAAAAAATGTCTTGATTTTAATTTAATTTATGACTGATGGCTATTATCCATTTATGGAATATTTCCTTAAATGTGGTTGCAGTTTTATAGTACAAATGAATCAATTATATTTTCTTTAATTAAAATAGAAGGCAATATAGTCAAATTAGACAATAAATATATCTTTTATAGTAGAGGACAAACATTTTGAGACAAACAAAAGTGGAATAATAGACATTGTTTTTGGGACGGAGGGAGTTTATCTTTTATGAAAAACACATAAATAATATATCTTTTATGAAAAACACATAACTATAATACATATCTACATAATTAGTATAGATGTACATATGTATATTATTATTATTATATACATATATATACAAAATCATATAAATATTATATATATAAAAATAAGAAAAAAATAAAATAATCATTGATCATTGATCATCGTACGATGAACCTGCAACCCAAATCCACATACACACAAACTCACGGGCGCACACACATACACACACACACACACACGCAGAGACACAAAATCACACGCAACCACACAAAATCACACACGCAGCCACACACAAAATCACACGCACACACATGTACGCATCATCAAACCCACACACAACACACAATAAATTAAACTATATAATAAATAAGAAAAATATTGTTCATCCTTTTGGGAAGAGGATGAATAGTAGAACATAATCAGATTTTTTTCCCCAAGGGTATAAGTGTCTTTTGCAAATTCCTAATTTTTGCTTTTTAGTGAAAGGGTTTTATTTAAGGGCAAAACGGACATTTCAACACTTTCCATTAGATAACATTGGACATCCCTCTTTTGGGGAGGTAGAATGTAATTCGCCAAACTTGAGGGAGGGGGTTGTACAAAGCCCATAAGTTAGGGAGTTTTTTGTAACTATCCCTTATTATTATCTAATTGGGGCATACTACTTTACCCCCCCGAACTAATTGGGGTCATGAATGTTCATTTTCAATCATCTATAACTTTATATAACCTTGAGCACCACTTGGATTTACATAGATTATTCAATCTATAGTTTCTTTTTCATATTCACCATAATATTCTTATCTAGTGTCCGTCGTGCTTATAATGGGTCAACATAGGATCCACTTTAGGGTATGACAATCCATGTATCAGTGAACACACCTTAGTTTGAACAATTAAATAGCCAGAGCATGGTCATTATCCCAAGAGGCTATATTCACTGCAAAGGAGAGATTCAAGAAGGAAATAGAAGCATGATAATCAGAAGGCTGTTAATCTACCTGTCAAGTACTCGCCAATGGTCACCAATTTTCGCATCCACATCATCAATTTCTTTCTCAAGGTTTTGAAGCATAGCATCAACCTGTATCAAATCAGATATTAATGTTTGAAATTTCAGGTCAGCTGCATGGATATAATCACTCTCATCTATTCTTGAGTTCACCTCTAACTTTATATATGTTTCTTTTACTTACTATAGTTCTCCAAATTGTGGTCTCTTTCATGCATGTGACTTATTGTTAATGCTTTATATTTTTCCTTCTTAGTGAGTTTGAGGGCATAAATTCTTAAGAAATGCTTGGGAGAAAGATCATACCTGATCTATGAGTGCAGATGAAACCTTGTCATGCTCAGGAACTTCAGCACCATCCTCACTTTCATCACGGACAGCTTTGTATGCCTTCATTGCCTCCGCTTCACCATGTGTTCCATCTTTGTCCACCATGCTATGGTAAAGCTCAATCTGACATGATCAAGATAAAATACCATAAATATAAGCCATGGTCTGTCTGGAAAATATATTCAATTGTATGTGAGAATGTAAATGAAAAATGTTAAATAGTTTAGATCTACATGGATCTTAAAATAAGATTTGAGCAATCCAATACAAAAAGCAAAATTTTGCAATTATATTACATAACAATTAGCGCAAGGTACAGAAGTTACATTTGGAGCACAATATATGACAGGCTTATCACCATTTCTGCTTTTACAGATTTTTAAGTCCACAAAACCAAAAATGATATTATTTAGATATGTTTATTCTTATCTTATCACCAAACATTCATTTATCCATATGTAACTTAGTCAAGGATGATCAACGCAAAAGCAAAAGTAATCTCTAAGGAATCCGCAGAGATCACAACTGCCCGGGACGAACTCTATTATCCACTTTCAAGGCAACAAATGACCAACAATACTGAAAGAAAAAGTCATGGTAAGAGTTCATTTCAAAATGAAACTCAGTTGAGTACTCATCCCATCATGGCAATGCCAACATATTCACATCCATTTAGTGGTACAACTTAGGTGAATGCATACCTCTTTATTGACAAGCCTTAGGAATTCTTCACGTTCCCTGCTCACAGACTGCATAATAAACAGGAATAAGAAAACCTAGAGAACAAATATAAATGTGAAGAATATTGTCTGACAAGAAAACAAAAGGCTAGAAATTTCATAATTACAGAAGCAGAAGCTAGAACAGCTAATGCACGGCTGAGTTGACAAAGTTGTTCTTGTTTATCCAGGGCTCTTGCTCTAGCTTGTTCTTGTGCTTCTCTCGCGGTTGGAATGGTCATCTCCATCAAAGCTAAATCATCTTCAACACCAGCAGATTCTTTTTTCCTGGCTAGCTCTTCCTCCTCTTTCTCCTCCTCCTCCTAAAGTCAATTAAATAAAAAGTTGTTTATAAGATCAACAAGAGAACAGGTCTAGATCGGAACAGACTCTAGTTTGTTAGGAACAAAAGTAGAATTTCGCTAACCTCGATAAGTTCATCCTGCATTTCAAGGAACTCCAACTTCCTCTTCCTTTCTGAAACAGAATCTTTAGATGGCAACGCTGTGATGCCCACAGTATCGACAACCTCATCTGGGAGAGAAGACAATGTAGCTCGAACAGCTTCCTCTGGCCTCATCTTTCCTGATACTGTGAAGGCTCTGCGGACAACACGAGCAAATACAATTAGATGCTGTCCTAAAATCAAATATTGATTATAAATTTGAATTAGACAGGGACCAAATAAGTTGGGCACCATTCAAACTAGTTAACCTGGAAAGAATCAAAAGTGACGATGGAACAGAGTGATTCAGAGATAAGTCTAGCCAATCGCGTAGCTGCAACAAAAAATTTATCAGTAAATTAATTGAGAGAAATTTCTTCATACATGTCAGATTATCAAAAACTGCACACACAAGTAAAGAGGAGGTCCATAACGACTCGGCTTGGTTTAGTGAACAAGAAATGCCAAGAGATCTCCTATAGACCTAGCAAAAGAAACCTTACTACTGCATACAAAATTTAGATGCACAAAAGTTACCAAATTATAGAAGCTTTGCACCCTTAAAGTATTTAAGAGTCCCATAAAAAGACTTTAAATATTCGTTTAGGACATACTTTTAATGCTTACAGAACATGATCAAATTCCTCAGGTTTCTATTTAGCATTTCTTGAATATTCTGCACGGATTAGTAATGTACACGACTAGAAAGTCAAAGAAGAATGCCAAGGGAAAAATCAGTAGCTCAATTAAAATGAGGGGGAAAACTATAATTGCTTTCACAATTCAAAAATTATGAGCAAAAAACAAAAAAAACTTAAAACAGTTATTATTATACTTAAATTTGATCACTATACAACAAAATTCCAAGGGGGAAACCTCTTTTCAGCAGTGATTTTCGATAAACGCCTTAATTTGCATAGTGAACCAACCCTATATACATAAGCTGTCAAATGCCAGATCAAAACTCATCTAAGCTAGACATGTCCCGACCTCACATATGACTAAACTTACAAAGTCAGATATATAAGTGGTGTAGTTGAACATAATCGAGTAAGAACAGAATATATTCAACTCTATGGACTGTCAGGGTGCATGGCAGTTGGAGCACATTCAATTGGTTAATGAATTTGGCTTTGATAATTTCAGATAGCTCCAACACGCTCATTCAAAAAAAAAAAAAAAATCAGTTATAGTACACAACTACACATGAATAACAGCAGTTTGATTCATGCAAAAGGAGAAAATGTTCTGTGATTAATCAGTTGGAAAAGTCACATGCAACCTAGAATCTTATAATTCTAGTTTTACACATTCAGTAGAATATTTCATTTTTGTGGTGACCATACAAACCTGTTGGCGCATTTCGTCCACTGAAAGTACTCCAAGCATGCCTCTCTCTCTACAATCCTCACGAAGCTCAGCTTCTGATAGAGACTCCACACCCTCGGCTTGAATCAATTTGTCATCATTCTTGATGCTGAAACGAACAACCGACATCAAACAAGTATATACTAAGGCTTAATTGAGTGGCCCAAAAACATGTTCATATTTGTGTTGCTTTACGCAAAAGAATTAATGTGCAGCATAGGGACAAGGCATACTTGGTAGACTTGTCAATTCTATGACTATCCATGAGCATTGTTTTCTGTATCTATTCAATACATTTCTTTGTTTTCTTCTCCTTCAGTTACATGGACTATTCACTGCATACATCTGACCTAGTTGCAGAGTAATGTCTACATATATTGGCCAATGCACCCAGACAAAGCATATAACTACACCCAATTGTCAGACAGAAAAAGGAAGACGTAAAACAACTCCTCTGCATTGCCAGTATCTGCAGATTCCATTTCGATGCATGCTCTCAGTAAATCATCACAATAAATCTATCTACAAAAAACTATTTGATAACATCATAAGCGATGGTCCCTTGACAATAATAATTCACTTCTTAAAATCTGCTGCATGTGCCATTTCTGGTGCTTTAAATAAATAAGGACAAAAATATGTTCTAAGCGTAAGTCGTTTATATATTCTCTACAAATTATCAAAATGCAGAATTTGCAAGAGACTACCAGATTCCGTTGCATACACTTAATAGAGAATGAGAATAGGCACACCTTTGCAACCTCTTTCGTAGCATATAACGCAAATAAGCATCTGTACCAATAGCACTGATTCCCATGTACTTGCACATATTCACTAGGCGAGGCCTGTTAGAACATTAAGTTTAAACGTCATAATTACTACTAAGAAATCATGATCATGAATTCCAATATTCAAGCAATGAGATAGCTTCGCTAACACAAACAAGTCGAACCTGCTGATATTATCCAGTGTTAGTTCATCATTGAACAACTTCGCAAAACCTAGAATTTCCTCATTTGAGACACCAGCACCAGTTCTAACCTGTATCGAACACATCAAAACTTGTCTAAACAATTATTCTAGCAGCATGAGCTTTTATTGGACGATTAAAAATTTTGCACTGACCCGGTTCAGAAATTCATCAAGGTCCTCAGCCGTTTTCTTAATTTCTCCACTTCGTGAATTTTGGACTTCCTTTGCCATCTCTTTGACTGTCTCTTGGAGAAACTTTGCATATTCTATTTTGGCAATTAACCTCCGTTTCAATGCTTCCTACAAGAGATCTATTGGTAAAGCTAACATTCATCAGAGAATCTTGAAGAAAGATAAAACTGTACATATGAGTCAGTATCAAATGCCTGCATATACATTTACAAGGAAGGTAGGGTCAACAACTACAAGCCGACTTGGGACAAACTTCATTAATAGAAACTTACGCAGTGGGTATGATATACATATGTATGTACATATACACAAATATTTACATAGATGCATGTGGATAAGCATGAGTTGGTTTCTATGCAGAGAGAGAGGAGACAGGTGCAGGCAATCAAGATTTGATGACATAAAAGCCCAGTGCAACCAATTATTTTAGTCCATGTTCAGAAAAACTTCCAGTACCGAATACTATGATGATTTGGCTATAAAGAGCTACTTCCAGAAGCAGGATAAAAACAAAACTCAGTTGGATAGCCAAGCCATGGCAACACCATACATAGAACACTACATTGGCAACCAGAGTAAATCAAGATACTTCCCTAAGCACAAACATGGGTACGAACATGCGAGACAAAAAAAAAAAAAAGATGCATAAAAGATTGGATTGTAGAATATAGAGACAAAAACAAGATTGAGAAAAATTGAATTCTGAATGCGTACCTCTTCTTTCATCTTGTCCTGGAAGGTTGACGGAAGCATGTTTGGAAACAGCTTTAGGAAAACAGGCAACAGGAATTCCATGAATGGAACAATGATAAAAACGGCAAATGGAACTAGCCTAAAAACATCAGCAGTAGTTCTTGTAAGCTGTTGCCTCTCCCTTCTGGAGAGACTCCTTCCACCAGCAAGTTTCAGCAATAATCTTGAGCTGATTCTCACATCAGCCCACAGTAGCTTACAACCCAACCAATAATGCTGCAATGTGGATTTAAACTCATTTTTCCAGTGGATAAGTTTCTTCCCCCAGTCTTCCCTGAAAGTATTGGAGAATGAATCATAAAGAACAAAGAAGTGGGGGGAAATTTGCATAGGTAAGGAAATCCAGACCTGCTCATGGAAGCCACAGCCTTCAGAGCTGGACCAATGCCCAGAAGTGCGGTCCATAGTTTGTTAAAGATGGACTTGGCAACCATCTGAGAATCTTGCAGCTTTTTAGCTTTTGCTTTGGCCTTTGCAGTACTCAGACCTACAACAGCTTGATCACATTCTTCTGGGGAAGCTTCCTTTCTCTTTGTTGCAGCTATTTCCTCATTATCCTCATCATCACTTCCCAAATCAGGTTGCTTTGCAGTTGCTGTGGAAGCATAACGTGTAGGTTGTGACATTAACCTGATACCCGTCAGGCAACTGAAATCTGGCCTCCTATTTCCATAATGGAATGTCGTCATTCCATAAGCTTTAAACCCAAAGACTCCTAAGGTTGGTGAATTCGGAGATTTCTTGTTCAAGACTGAAGTTTTATCATTCTCTCTCAATTGATCTGACGTTTGAGGAAAGGCTTGGAAACCACTAGAGTCCAAGCACTGATGACGAATCAAGGTTTGGAAACTTCGGATAGCATGAACAGGAACATTCAAGTAATCAGAAACACTCTTTCTCCTCCTCAAAATTGCCCGCGAAGCCATCACCAATTGTTCTCCTCTTCACAACGAAAAATTAAAGTCAGACTTCAATCCACTAGCTAAGCTTCAGGACAAAAGAAACATCACTAAAAGAAAACAATTAAATGGTTATGCATGTATTTTGCACATATGAAGTAACGTAAGCCAACAACCAAAACTCTTCACTCAACAACAACGACAGTCTTATGGTTGAAAGATCGGAGTCGATACAAAGAATACCTCAATAGATTGCTGAGATGTTATAAATGACTAGGCAAATTAAAATGCAGCCACAATTCTATTAATGTTTTGTCTTTCATTGAAAAATAAGTGATGTTCCTAAGGCACCGAAACAAGCACATGTCTATGGGACGAATTAGTCACTAATTGATGAAGTTCACAGAAAAAGTGTAAACCCCTTTGACTAATTATTCAAAATTGAGTAATAAATAACATGAAAAGCTAATTTATAGAAACCATAAATGTTATCCATTTTTCCAGGTCGGAAGGAAGTTATCCATTTTATCGACACGCACAGGAAAACTCTAATTCACAGCAAGTTATATTTGATCTGGAAAATAGCTAAAAGAATTTAAACGGTTAAAAAAGATTGAATTCCATTATAATAGAAAAAGACGCGCATAAATCAAAGAGAGAGAGAGTGCAGAAATCCCAACTTGCGGCACAAGAAAACCGTAATTCAAATTATACCACGAATAATTCCCAAAAAGTGGAAAAAAGAGAGAGAGAGACGTCAGGAAGAGTGCGATGAGATGCACTTACAGCAATATTTACGCATGTGTTGTATGACTCTGTATATCACTTACACTTGCAACGAAAGAAACCAGAATTATTTCAGAAAATTAAGAAATGCTCAGTTCGAATATTATATTTGTGTGGATCACTCACTATCTGTATACATGTATGTATAGGTTGTATATGATAAAATCCTTGGCCGGGGGAGGGGGAGGGAGAGAGGAGGGGTTTTGGGAGGTTTTAAGAAAGAGAGAAGAGGTGGTGCAATCAGGTGTGCATCAGAGTAGATGAAACAAATGCGCCAAAACACATTTTGGACTCGATTCCATTTTCCCACATAGGTGCATCCATGATGCACGGACACGTGACACAACAATATGGAGATGGGACATGGCATTTTCTAAAAAAATAAACACGACATGGCTCCGATACGAATGTTAAATATGTGTATATATATATAAGATAAATTAGATATTGATTTTAATTTCAATATAATTTGTTAGAAAAATAAACTATGAAAATATTGTTTATTTGTTCGTTGTTAAATTTGTATTTATCTTGCTTCTTTGTAAATCTTTATCTGTTTAAAAAATTCAACTACTTATCAATAATAAGTCAATAACCAATGCAAAACACATATATAAATAGCCACAAATTAAAAAATAATTACAAATACAATCAAAATATCAAATGCTCAAGAATTAGAATTAGGATTTTTAAAAAAATTTTATTTACAATTGGAACCCCACACTTTTTATTTTCTTAGGAAAACTGCCAATTGTGTCATCATCGTATCGAAGACACATTTGGTTATGTCCGACACGGTGTCCTAATTGTTTTTTTTATTTTTTAACCATGGACACATATTAGCCGTGTCCGACACATGAAGGAAGTGTGTCGGAGGCGTGTCGTGTTCGACACGCGCCTGACACCTCCCAGGTATAATTTTCAGAGTGCCCGTGCTTTATAAAATAACATTTAAACAAGGCCACTTTGGTCATATATGATGTACAGATACTTATAAAAATGACCTTGTACAGTATCATATACAAATACTCTCCGGACCATTTTTGAAATGTCCAAAAATAAAACATAAAAAAAAAACAGATATTGTATCCGATATAAAATTCGATGTATCCGACATTTTATTATATGAATGAATTTATCAAATCAATTTTATTTTAAATATTATACTTGCATATACATACATGTATCTTTCGTTGGGAGCGCCACGGGGATGTCGTCGCTGCGGAAGCGAAAAACAATTAAAAAGCACGAAGCATTCCCTAAACAAGGCTAGGTAAACATGGTACCATCGAATTCCGAAACTTAAATGATAGATTTTCTCGTGTTTACCTCTTGAAGATTCCTATAGCGATTCTTCACACCGTCTTGATTTACAAGCAATCCCTGCGTCACTGCAAATTATGCTTCAATCTATTCCCTTGAATTGATTTGCTCTACCTCCCCAAGTGTTGCGCCTCTATGGTGTATCCACACCTTAATTCATACCATCAATTCCTTTTATCAGTGCTAGCTAAAAAGGATTTGAAACTTTTGGCTTATAGATAAAAGGGATGGAATATTTCTTTTTGGTTTCTTCATACTCAACACGAGTTGGAAGAAGATGAAAGAGTGACACGCTAAAAGCTAACGTGCTATAATAACAAGTGCACTAGTCGTGTGTAGTAATAAGTGTGGACAAAAAGTCCGGGTTGTCGAACCACGGAGACTTGAATTCTAGTTTATGATTTTATACAAAGAACAACTACAATAAAAGTAACTTGAATGTAAAAACGTGTACAATAAGAACAAGGTTATGCAAATGAATTAAAACCAATTATAAAGGGAGACTAAGGCACATGCTAAGTCCAAATTGATCAAATATACTTATAAAGGCTCTTGTTGGAGAATTACTCTTATATTGTTATGGTGAAAACTCCTAAGGTAGAGAATAACCGATGTCTCGCGTATAAACTCCTATGCTTAGATCGTGATTTCTCAAATATTCCTATCCGAAAATCTAACCACTAAACATGCATTAATGTGCTAGAGCTCACTCGATTTGAATCGAACGACTTCACCCGGGAATCTTTACCTATGTCTAGGGCAATCCCTCATTAGTTGCGGGTCATGATGTGAATTTCTTGCACCCTAAGTCAATTTTCTCCCGAAATATTAACCTAGGCATAAGATTCTAACATATAGTGATCAAGTATATGCAAGATAGACAAAAACACAATTCACATCACATAACAATATAAGGACAACCTCAACAATCATCTATTATAAGCATATATCACAATTTGGCCTTACATGGCCCTAGTCTTACAAGATTAGCTCATCATCAATGGCTTAAAAGAATCTAATGTTGTCATATACATAATCATGAACATAAGAATGCAATGAAAAGCAATTAAAAACTCCCTCAAGTGTGATTGATGATGATCTTTAAGTCGAATCATTCTTCTCCAAGTTGATCTTCATTCCTCTTCTTCTTCCAAGAATGGTGATGGATGAAGAATGAAAAGTCCTCTGTCCTCCTCCAAGCTTGAATGAATCGGCCCCTTCCAACAATTGATGATGATGATAGGTGAAGAATGAATGATGGGCTTTCACCTTTCCCCTCTCCTCCCAGAATTGGTCAAGAGTGAACCCCCCTCCAAGAGTGATCGGTCAAGAGGAAAAAGATGGCTTAAGAAGACAAGAAATGATGGAACCTCAAGTGTGTGTCTCTTCCTCCTTATTATACTCCAAACCCCATCAAGCCCCCATCAAAGTGTGCAATAAACAATTCCTCTTCCCCTCAAGTGTGTCCTCAACACATGTGCTGACATCTTGGCTTTAAATATT
This sequence comes from Buddleja alternifolia, assembly GCA_019426215.1. NCBI lineage: Eukaryota > Viridiplantae > Streptophyta > Magnoliopsida > Lamiales > Scrophulariaceae > Buddleja > Buddleja alternifolia. The sequence continues at coordinate 2,461,989 of CM033398.1, read as the reverse complement.
CCATTCCACCATAAAATGATGAACTTTTGGCTGAAAAGAATGAAATGTCGGATGTCGCCACGCCTAGGCGTGGTCATGACCACGCCTGGGCGTCGGCAGCAGAATGTTGGGCGTATTTGCCTTTGTCCGGCGCAAAAATTGTATTTCCTTGATAACTCTCTCTACAGACCTCCGATTTGGATGATTCAAGTTGCCAAGTGAAGCTAACACAGAGATAAACAACTTTGTTGAAGGAGACGTCCTCAAATTCGAACTCAAAATATGCATAAATTCTGTATTTGCGTGCGTTATTCCTCTATTGTAGTGATTTTCCACCTTTACTCGATAAGCACACAAATTAAACGCAAATGTGGTATAAATCATGCATAAACCAATATAAATTCAATAAATATGAGGCTCTAAAACAGGTAAATTCACACCCTATCAACACCCCCAAACTTACCCATTGATCGTCCTCGAGCAATGAGAGCTATAAGACAAGATCAACATCATTCAAAGGGAGAAAACAAAACAACTAACTAACTCACTTTCGTGGAGTAAACGATTGCACTTAGCGGGTGCAACAAGCCTTTAAACCCTTGAGTTACCTTAAAGGACGAGTTATAGTCTCGTGAGGGTTTGCATGTGATATACCCACAAAATCTAACAAAATTTATCCAACCAAATCAATACACCTCAACATGATCAACAAGAATGAATGGCATAAAATCAACCTTTTAAAGTTCACAAATATATATACATATCAACTACTTTTGCTCATGTGACACCAATACTTGAAAAGACTCCCTAGGGTGTAGTGAAAAATAAATCTAAGGTATTATAGTCGAGAGGCATCCTTACCAAATTTTGGACATTAATCTCATATCTATCAACTTTTGATCAAACATAAAGCACAAGAATTATAGAAAATCTCATAGCCATTTAAATTTCATTATCTCAACATTCAACTTTCAATTCGTATGAAACTTCCATTAAATTCATTAAGACTAGATCCTGTGCAATGTTTTATTCCATTAGACTTTCTATGACACCCATGTAACAAGCTTTAGATCAATGACTCCCAAACTAGATAATTTTGGGGCATTAAGTGTAGAGACACTCCTAAGGATTTAATCACTCGAGTGTCAAAGGCCACGAAATAAAACTAGATCTTTTAAACAATTCACTTCTTTTTGGCTTGAGCTTAGCTCAAATTAGCATAATAGTACAGTATATAGGCATGAACTTTTCACCTCCGGTACGTATTAGCCTGACCACTTTTGGTCATACCAAAATTCAACCTTTTCAATTCATTGTTAGCATATAAAATTACTACTCAACTTATAACCTTATGAAAAATCTAAGTTAATATTTCCGGGAAAACTCCTTAAGTGTCTCAAGATGGTTATCCTCTCAACTCCTCTACCTTCGATTTAAGTGTATTGTGAATCATCTAAAGAATCAATTCTAGTGTAGGGTCTCCACGAGCAATTTCAAAGATATATACATTCCATTAAATGCAAATTATTTCAAGAATTCATGCCATTTTTCAAGTTAATCAATTTCAATGCATCAATTGGAAAGAAAATATATATTTTTTTTTTTTGTATAAACACATGCTTGATTTTTCTCAAACAATTAGCACAAAACACATGCAATAGCAACGATTCCCCCAAACTTGAGCTAAAAACAAGATCACATGACAAATAAAATCAATAAGCACTACTCATACCACCCCCAAACTTAAACTCAACATTGCCCTCGATGTTGACTCAATCATACATACTCAAAAGGGGGTAAACGAGAGTACTTACAACAAGGGTGCTAAAAAGCAAACCTTACTCACGTGGAATCCATTTCCAAGCTCAAATTCATAACAAAAGATCTTCCAAAGCAAAACTCGGCTACTACATGTCATGTACTCACAATACAAACTATCAAGATTCAAAGAGAAGTATGCCAAAAGTGCATTCTTGAACATAACAAAAAGAAACAAACTAAACAAGACAAAAAATGAAAGCAAGAAGAAAAGAAAACTTACAAACTTGGGTTGCCTCCCAAGAAGCGCTTGTTTATAGTCATTAGCTTGACTTTACGCTCCTTGAGGTTCAAATAGGTGGCCCATTTAAAATGACAATATCCTTGTCATTTCTCCTTTCTTTCTCATGTTTCACTCGCGTCCACTCACAACTTGGTGTTTTGAGCTTAGCCCTCCGTGCCGGATTTGTCTTATCGATCTCATGAACACGTTTATGTGGTGGAATGTACTTCATGCATAAATCCTCCTCTCTCACCATTTCTTGGTTCTCATTGGGGACCTCATTCTCCAACTCAAGAGTGCCCTTAGTTTTGCCACTTGCACATTTTTCATCAAGTAAAGTGTTAATAGCATTGACATTTAAGCAAGTAAGATCATCTATGGATGGTTTCATGTTTGTATAAGCATCGAATATCACCTTTTCATCTCTTACCCTTAATGTCAACTTACCTTTTCCTACGTCAATCTTGGCATTGCTAGTGGCTAGGAAAGGTCTTCCTAGGATCAAGGGAACATCAATGTCGTTATCCATCTCGAGAACCACAAAATCGACCGGGAAATAGAATTTGTCAACTTGGACAATAACATCTTCAATTATCCCCTTAGGCTTCTTGATTGATCTATCCGCGAGTTGGAGGCTCATTGAGGTCGGCTTGGGATTGCCAAGGCCTAGCTTCTTAAATAGTGAGTATGGAAGAAGATTGATGCTAGCCCCCGAGTCGCATAACACCTTCTTGAACGATAAGGACCCAATCGTGCACGGGATTGTGAGGCTCCCGGGATCTTGGAGTTTAGTTGGCAATTTATTAAGCAATACGGCAGAGCACTCTTCCGTGAGGTACACCGTCTCATTCTCCTCCCACTTCTGCTTGTTGGAGAGTGTGTCCTTGAAAAACTTCACATAATTCGGCATTTGGAGAATGGCGTCAATAAACGAAATATTAATCCTCACCTCCCGATGGATTGCCAAAATTCGAAGAAAGCTCGGATCCATCTCCTTTTGCTTCTTTTTGTGAGCATTTGGGAAGGGGAGACGAACTTTGATAGGGGGAGAATGCGTTGGATTGGAAGGATGAAAACCGACTGAAAGAGGAGGCGGCGCCTGGGCGCGTATATGGGCGCCTAGGAGTGGATCTGTAGGCGCCTGGGCGTGCATCTCTGGGCGCTCGGGCGCGGAAAGCAGAACGGATTCATCTTGCAAGGTTGTGGGTGGCGCCTGGGCGCCGTCAGAAGGGCGCTCGGGCGTGGAAAACAGAGAATCCTGTCCAGAACAGGGGAGATCTGGCGCCTGGGCGTGCATCTCGGGGTGCTCGGGCGTGGAAATGCGAACATCATCATTTGCTACATGTTTGCCACTTCTCAAGGTAATTGCATAGCATTGCTCTTTCGGGTTCTTTTCCGTGTCACTTGGCAAAGTTCCCAGGGCTCTCTCGCTGATCGCCCTTGCCATTTGACCCATTTGTGTCTTCATATCCTTCATCTCCATCATCAAATCCTTCATCATACTACGGAGTTCGTTGATTGCTGTATCCGATTTCTTTATTTGTTCATCGAGTCGCTCATTGGTTGTAAGAGGTCGTACTTGCCTTTGTATATGCGGATTACCTTGCCTTTGAGCTTGGTTGTTGTTGAATGGGGGCCTTGGTGCTTGATAGACGCCGGTATGGGCGTTTTGTGCCGGATTGGGCCTCCTTGGAAAATTTTCGGGCACATGGAAGTTCAATTGAGGTCTATTGGCATTTCCAACATAGTTTACATTGCCAACCATTGTTTCCAAAGCAACTTCTTCGCCCAAATCTTGAACACAAGCAATCTTTTTAGTGGGTGTGACTTCTTCATCATCGGGATAGAGTTCATCTTCCTGGGCTAATTGTTCAATCTTGTCCCACACACTTTGGCAATCAAGCCCAAGGAGATCACCACCGACGCCGGCATTGAGCCTATTTCGGATGCGCGATCGGACTCCATCATGGAATCGTAATACTTGCTCGCTCAATCTTAGGTTGTGATCCGGACATTTTCGGAGCATGTTATTATATCTAGCCCATGCCTCGGCTGAGGACTCATTATTCCCCTATTTAAACTCCTTAATGTTGCTCCTTAGCTCATTGATTTTGGATGGTGGAAAGAATTTGCTTAAAAAGGCGTCGACTAATTGTCCCCATGTTGTGATGGATTGGGGGGGTAGAGATTTGTACCACATGGTCACCCTTTCCTTTAATGAGAAATGGAATACTCTTAGACGAATTGCATCAAGATCCCGTGGATGAAATTGGGTAGTCATGAGAGTGTTGTCTAAGGTCTCCAAAAGCTCATGAGGTGATTCATGGGGCTCTCCATAGAAGGGTTCGCCTTGCACCATGCTAAAGATGTGTGACGGAATGTGATAATTTGGTGCATAGAAATTGGGGAAGATTACAGGCCCCGGTATGGAGTAGACCCTCGGAGGTAGACTCTTTCGAACCGATGGAAGTCTTTGTGGAAGTGCCGGTTGCATAGATTGGAATAGATTTTGGAACCATTCCCGATTTTCCGGTAAGTTCATATAGGGAAAATACCCATTTGGATTTCGATTGTCGGCCATTTCTCGAGCTTGTCTACTAGATCGAAGAACACGTTCTATCTCCGGCTCAAAATTGTATAGGGGCTCGTTAGAAGAGCGGGTCATGCACCACAAATTACACCTAACAATTAAACACAAAAACAAAATTAGAATAATAAAATAAAAGAAAGGTTAGAAATAAACGAAAACTAAGAATTATGAAAATTTAAACGAAAAATCAAAAACTAAAATGAACAAGTCCCTGGCAACGACGCCAAAAACTTGACACGCTAAAAGCTAACGTGCTATGATAGCAAGTGCACTAGTCGTGTGTAGTAATAAGTGTGGACGAAAAGTCCGGGTTGTCGAACCACGGAGACTTGAATTCTAGTTTATGATTTTATACAAAGAACAACTACAATAAAAGTAACTTGAATGTAAAAACGTGTACAATAAGAACAAGGTTATGCAAATGAATTAAAACCAATTATAAAGGGAGACTAAGGCACATGCTAGGTCCAAATTGATCAAATATACTTATAAAGGCTCTTGTTGGAAAATTACTCTTATATTGTTATGGTGAAAACTCCTAAGGTAGAGAATAATCGATGTCTCGCGTATAAACTCCTATGCTTAGATCGTGATTTCTCAAATATTCCTATCCGAAAATCTAACCACTAAACATGCATTAATGTGCTAGAGCTCACTCGATTTGAATCGAACGACTTCACCCGGGAATCTTTACCTATGTCTAGGGCAATCCCTCATTAGTTGCGGGTCATGATGTGAATTTCTTGCACCCTAAGTCAATTTTCTCCCGAAATATTAACCTAGGCATAAGATTCTAACATATAGTGATCAAGTATATGCAAGATAGACAAAAACACAATTCACATCACATAACAATATAAGAACAACCTCAACAATCATCTATTATAAGCATATATCACAATTTGGCCTTACATGGCCCTAGTCTTACAAGATTAGCTCATCATCAATGGCTTAAAAGAATCTAATGTTGTCATATGCATAATCATGAACATAAGAATGCAATGAAAAGCAATTAAAAACTCCCTCAAGTGTGATTGGTGATGATCTTTAAGTCGAATCTTTCTTCTCCAAATTGATCTTCATTCCTCTTCTTCTTCCAAGAATGGTGATGGATGAAGAATGAAAAGTCCTCTCTCCTCCTCCAAGCTTGAATGAATCGGCCCCTTCCAACAATTGATGATGATGATAGGTGAAGAATGAATGATGGGCTTTCATCTCCCCCCTCTCCTCCCAGAATTGGTCAAGAGTGAACCCCCCTCCAAGAGTGATCGGTCAAGAGGAAAAAGATGGCTTAAGAAGACAAGAAATGATGGAACCTCAAGTGTGTGTCTCTTCCTCCTTATTATACTCCAAACCCCATCAAGCCCCCATCAAAGTGTGCAATAAACAATTCCTCTTCCCCTCAAGTGTGTCCTCAACACATGTGCTGACATCTTGGCTTTAAATATTCCATTCCACCATAAAATGATGAACTTTTGGCTGAAAAGAATTAAATGTTGGATGTCTCCACGCCCGGGCGTCGGCAGCAGAATGTTGGGCGTATTTGCCTCTGTCCGGCGCAGCAATTGTATTTCCATAATAACTCTCTCCACAGACGTCCGATTTGGATGATTCAAGTTGCCAAGTGAAGCTAACACATATATAAACAACTTTGTTGAAGGAGACGTCCTCAAATTCGAACTCGAAATATGCATAAATTCTGTATTTGCGTGCGTTATTCCTCTATTGTAGTGATTTTCCACCTTTACTCGATAAGCACACAAATTAAACGCAAATGTGGTATAAATCATGCATAAACCAATATAAATCCAATAAATATGAGGCTCTAAAATAGGTAAATTCACACCCTATCAAAGAGGTTGAGAGAAAATAGAATAGAAGAAATCACAAGTCTCTAAATTGTGATTGGGTTGTTAATTGAAACAACTAATATAATAACATATATATGTGTGTGTGTGTGTGTGTGTGTGATAGTGCCTCACGGCACAAGCCCACTGTTAGAGTTTATGCCCGGCGCACCAATTTAGGGCGCCATTCTATGTAATGATAACTCTAGCTGAACGATCTTTTTCATATAAATAAAGTTAATCTTTTGGCATTCTCTATTCGTGTATATATCTTTGTCTTAACTAAGAATAAAGTCCCGAAGGATCACACGTAGCTATGGGACATCATTGCGCATCAGGAATGGCAATGATGGAATATGTCTCCAAGGCTGTGATCCTGAAACATATGTTCCAAGTCGTGAATGGGCACGTCGAGATGAAGGGATATCGATGAGACCCAAAAGACTTGCTTATATAATGCATACTCTTGATAGAGTGTATCTCGTTCCATAGATATTGGCACGGTGAAAGCCTATGCATCTATGAGGGTTCTTATTGTGGGAATAGGTATACTGAACAACCATGGAAGTTCCACTAACTGGAATCCCAGTCAAATCTGGAACTTCCAGTGGTCTTGTAGTATAAGAGTAATCCTTAGAACCTGAGGTTCCATTGGATGTCTTATACACAATCGAACATGTCTTGATATGTTACATGATTACTTAGATGATCACAAATGGGCAAAATCAGACATGGGCTAATTGTGTATGAAGGCACGTGAGAATCAAGATGGGATCTATCTCTGACATTAGTCTTGTCAGCGAATCTCCTATGTTTACATAGTGAATCGACTTTAGGAATCTTCGGGCGAAGTATGATATCTAAAGAGGCGTAGGGTTTCCTCGTTCGGATAGTCGAAAGTCAATGTCACCGTATTTGGGAAACATAGTTATTGAATTAATAGAGCTTCGACCTTAGCCACTGCTCTAGATTCAATCGGGAGATTAGATGGAGGGATCTTACTTATAGGAGGATCAAGATCACGAAAGGCATATCTTTATCTTCATCTTTGTCTAGGTCTTCGTGGCCCGTTGCTAGACAGTAACCACGATTTGTAAGTGCCGAGAATTAATATGGTGATTAATTCGAGGCTTGATTGAATCAAATGAATGATTTAATCTAGCTCTTTCTATTTTAGGAAAGCACACTAGCACTTTGGGAAGGTGTACTTACTTCTAGATAGTAGACGAGCCTAAGGGGTCACACACTTAACTTGTGAGAGTCACTGCTTATATGATGTGATTAATCAATTTGAGCAAATTGAGGAAATTAGGAAAGTCTAGTCCTTTCCTAATATGGAATATGAATTAATTGAGGCGATTCAATTAATTCGACTATTTTAATTAATCTTGTAGAATTAATTAAATTAATGGACCTAGTAGAGTCCAAGTATTTTATTTAGTTGGGCTTGACTCAAGTTAAATAAATAAGTCAATTGGAATAAGTGAATATAATTAAACGGGTTTTAATTATATGGTAATATTTAATTGATGGGTTCAGCACATAATTAAATATGGAGTCAAGAATTAATTCTTGGACTCCAAATAAGGATGATGGTCGAATTTAAGGGGCCTTGGCAGCTGGGATTCGAAACCTAGGTGAAGAAGGAAAGAGTTTTCTTCTTCTCCAAGTCTAGCAGTTGAATAAGGACTTTAGTGCTCTTATTCTATATATATGTGATTGCAAGACTAAAAACCCTAAGTTTTCTTAAGAGGAAAATTCGAACCCCTAGCTGGAAAAAGAAGAGAGTTTTTCTTGTCATCCGTAAGCCAAAAATCGCCCCCTTCCCTTGTTCCAACAAGACATCGTTTTGTTCATGTGTTGAACTTAACGATTCACATATTCCATCCCTTCACATAATCAAGCCTAGGTTTTAGACTTAGACCTATTTCGTTGGCTAGCACCAATAACGAAGTAGGTGGTGACTTGAACGAGGTGTGGATACATCTTAGAGGTGCGACGTTTGGAGCACTAAACCGAGGATACGAAAGACGGGCGATTCCCTCCAAGGAATCGTGTGGAATTGCACCACAGGGTTGAAAAGATCAAATTGGTTGCGGTGAGAATTTAATCGAAAAGGTAAAAATTCTCACAACCTTCTTTATAGCATAATCGAGCACACCATTATTCCTGTTTCGGATGGTTGTACGTTTAAATTTTAAATTCCGCTGCCACAAGCCACCCAGGGAATAGAACCCAACCCAACAGTGGTATCAGAGCCATGGTTGTCTCGATTAGCTATATTATGTGTTAAGCATGTCTATTTACGCGTATGTATTTTGGTTCATGTTAACAATATATCTGTAGTTTAGAATAATTGATTTTTCCATTGGGATATATTTGATTGTTATAATGTTTTTTTGTGAAAAACGATTTTGGTTTTGAAAAATTCAATTAAAAAGAATGAATCTTGGGTGTGGGTGGATTTATTTGGATGATGAAGGATGATTTTGGAATCACCGGTGGTAGGACATCGCGAGATGATCAGGTCGAAGGCTCAATTGTCGAGTGATTATACCTGGCCCGAGGTGGGATCGAATTCGTCCGTCATTGACTGAACGAATCATTCATGGATGAAAAGGGGAGAAATTCCATACAGCAATAGGTGCTGTCTCCCATGCCCAGGCGTGGTCAGCAGAATCGGATCGAATTTTTTTTTCTCGATTTTGATGCCGAAAGGTCGGGTAACCCAAGAACCTGACCCCAGTTGATTGTTTAAAACTTATAATTTCTGAAAAGGGTTTTGGAAATTGGAAATCGATATTATTCCGATGAAATTTGCAATTTTGTTTAGACAACGGATGGGTAAATTTTGGATATCGCATAAATATGTGTTTGTTGCTTGGCATGCTTATGTGATGGGGATGAACCACGAGCCTAGTCTATGTTTTTGGTTTTAGTTGTATGTAATTTTCTAAAGTTGTAAAAATAGTCGGTTTGGCTTTTACTTTTTTGTCAAGTAGATTAGTAGTAGATGATAGACTATGTAATCGAAGACGGAGCGAGAAGACGAAGCCAAGACTTGAAGACTTGTATGCTGTGGTGGAATCCATTGTAATAGTCTAGTTGTTTTTACTTTCTAAAATGTCCTGGCCTACTTTGGCTCAGTGGGTTAGTAGGTTAGGGCTCGAGGTGGTTCATCCTCGATTTACCGCTTTATGGGATATTTATTTATCTTTTTAATACGATATGTGATGTGTTGTGAGATGCATGCATAAGATAGATAACTAAACAAGATAATTGTAATACTGATGAGACCTATATGTATGCAATGTAATTCCCTCCTTGAAACATATTAGGCTGATGTGGGAATAGAATTGAAGTTCTATTTCCATTCCTTCCATCATAAGTAATTGCCATGTGATATGCCGCTGAAGTTCAAATCCATTTGCTCAGAAAATGGGGTAGGTTGAACCTAAGAAAGGCTGTGAGCATTACTAAGCATTTGATGCCCTATGGAATCATTGGTTTCATTACTTAGCTCAGAAAATGGGGGTAATGGAATTGATGATTAACCACGGGATATTTGATGGGTTGAGCCTAACATCGACTACCATGTGTTAGCTCAGAAAATGGGGCACATGCGAAAAATGAGGAAAAAGATCTTGAGACCTATCAAGGAAGATAGAAGGCCCGGTAAGGCTACTATTCGAACTAGTTATATGTTAGCTCAGAAAATGGGGCATATGATGAAGTTTGGATAGATCTCAAGCCCACTAAAGAATTAACTATTCTTCTAATCACACCAAGAGGGTGGTGGGATTTGGAAAAATAGTGGGAGACTTGTACAATTAAAGACCAAATTGTATAAGAACTTTATTTGAAAATACGTTACTTATCGTCTGCCTCATATATTTTGTAGATAACAAGATATGTCTAATCCATTCAAAACAATTCTCAAAACAAACAAATTAACCGGTCCCAACTTTGAAGATTGGTTTCGTAACCTTAAGATTATCCTTTTGTCTGAAAAAAGAGGATATGTCCTTGATATACCGGTGTAAGAGGAGCCGGAAGATGGCTCATCTGATGATGAGAAGTTCCAGTACCAGCAATGGAAGGAAGATGACATGCAAGTGCGATGTCTCATGTTGGCTTCAATGAGCAATGATTGCAGAGGCAACACGAGACGATCAAGAACTCTGCATCAATTCTTCTCCATCTGCAAGAGCTGTATGGTACTAAATCTAGGAGAGAGAGATTTGCAATCTCAAGGGAGCTTTTCAGGGCTCGCATGACTAATGGCTCTGATGTAAGTACGTAGGTGCTCAAGATGATAGGGCTGATTGAAAAGTTGGCTAATCTTGGTGTGGTGCTTAGTGACGAGCTGTCTATGGACTTGGTCCTACAGTCACTCCCTAGTTCTTATGACCAATTTGTGGTCAACTTCAACATGAATCAACTTGAAGCTAAGCTTCCTGAGTTGTTGAACATGCTGAAGACGGCTGAAAGCACTATCAAGAAGGACAAGCCGGTGCTTCTTATGAATTCATCTTCTAAACCTAAGAAGGGTAACAAGAAGAAGAATAAGACTAAGAAACTGAAAGGCAAAGGAGGAATCAAGAAGGGTAAGAAAGCTAAGTCTGACAAGTGCTTCAAATGTGGGAAGACTGGGCACTGGCAAAGGAACTGCAAAGAGCCACAGGCTCAAGGTACGTTCTTTGTTGAAGTTAACTTTTTAGTTAATGATTCTTCTTGGATTCTAGACATTGGATGTGGAGTTCATATCTGCAATAACTTGCAGGAGATGACAAGAATCAAGGAGCTAAGTAGAGGAGACATAACCCTACGGATGGGAAATGGAGCACGGGTTGCTGCCAAGGCCGTGGGGACGATCTACTTAGGGATAGGAGATAGAAATTTAGTATTAAATTCTGTTTATTTTGTTCCTGAAATAATAAGAAACTTATCTCGATTCTGGTTTTGGATCGAGAGGGTTATTGTTTTGAGATTTGTAATAAAACTTTGTTTTTATCTTATGAATCGTCTCTTATTATGGAATCAAAATTGCAAGATGGAGTTTATACTGTTTTCCCAACAATTTCTAATCTCAATATTCAACAAAGAAATAAACGTAAATGAGATAATCAAGCAAACGCACTAATGTGGCACGAGAGACTAGGTCATATCTCCAAAGAAAGAATTCGAAGCTTGGCAACTCATTTAGGTCTCCAAGACTTAGATAAATTGACAACTTGCGAATCATGTCTCAAAGGGAAAATGACCAAGTTGCCGTTTTCGGGTAAAGCGGAACGAGCCGCAAGTCCATTGGACTTGATCCATACAAACGTGTGCCGCCCTATGAGCATTAATGCTCGAGGAGAGTTTATCTACTTCATAATCTTCACCGACGATCATTCTCAGTATGGTTACGTATATCTGATGAGATATAAATCTGAATCCTTTGAGAAATTTAAGGAGTTTAGATATGAGGTAGAGAAGCAACTTGGAAAAAGTATCAAAGCTCTTCGATCGGATCGAGGAGGAGAATACTTGTCTTCCGAGTTCATTGATTATCTTAAAGAGAATGGGATTCTCTCACAGTGGACTCCGCCAGGCATGCCTCAACATAACGGGGTAGCCGAGCGAAGGAATCGAACATTGTTGGATATGGTTCGATCCATGATGAGTTTCACTGAAGTTCTTAAGTCCATGTGGGGCTATGCGCTTGAAACGACAACCTATCTGTTGAATAGGGCGCCATCCAAGGCTGTGCCCAAGACCCCATATGAAACTTGGTGTGGAAAGTCATCCTCGTATGCTCACTTGAGAATATGGGGTGCCCTGCTTATGTAAAGCATTTAGTGGGAGACAAATTGGATCCCAAATCCTCTTTGTGTTATTTTGTAGGGTATCCAAAGGAAACTATTGGATACTACTTCTACAACCTTGTGGAACAAAAAGTGATTGTTTTAAGAAATGCCAACTTCCTAGAAAAGGGATTCCTTTTGGATAGGAAAGGCGAGGCTGTAGAATTTGATGAGATGAATCAAAATAATTCGAATCAAGGAGTACAAAATAACCCACCCGATACCAATGGCTGATTCCGATACACCTACTGAGAACACGCAACCCTTGAGGAGATCTGAAAGAGTTCCAAAGGCACCTGAAAGATGGCTTGGCTTGTTGGAAGAACAGAACTCAGAAGATCCTCCTTTAGACTCTGATCCAAAGAGTTATAAGGAAGCAATGTCTGACATTGATTCGGGAAAATGGCTAGAAGCCATGAAGTCTGAAATGGACTCCATGGACTCCAACAAGGTATGGACCTTGGTGGACCCACCAGAGGACGTGAAACCCATTAGCTGTGAGTGGGTTTATAAGCGGAAGCTTGGAGTCGATGGAGAGGTGGCAACCTATAAAGCACGCCTCGTGGCAAAATGATTCACGCAGAGGCAAGGCATTGACTATGAGGAAACCTTCTCGCCAGTGGCGATGCTGAAATCCATTAGGATTCTGCTTGCCATATCTGCATTTCTCAATTTTGAGATCTGGCAGATGGATGTAAAGACTGCATTCCTCAATGGAGAGATTGAGGAAGAGATATACATGCAACAGCCAGATGGCTTTACATCCGAAACGAGCGAACACAAAGTGTGTAAGCTCCAAAAGTCCATTTATGGATTAAAGCAGGCTTCTCGAAGCTAGAATAAACAGTTTGACACTGTCATACAAGAGTATGGATATGTGCAAAACGTTGAAGAGGCTTGTGTGTACAAAAAGGTTAGTGGGAGCGCGGTTATGTTTCTCATACTTTACGTTGATGACATTCTTTTGATCGGAAGCGATATTGGAATGATGCAGTCGACCAAAGTATGGCTCTCTAAACAATTTTCCATGAAGGATATGGGAGAGGCATCCTACGTACTTGGTATGAAGATATACCGAGAGAGATCGAGTAGGTTGCTGGGACTCTCCCAATCCACATATATCGATCGCGTACTTAAGAGATTTAAGATGGAAGAATCCAAGAGAGGATTCTTGCCAATGGGACATGGGATTACACTTTCCAAGTTAATGTCTCCTAAGACTCGAGAAGAAAGAGTAAGAATGTCCCAAATACCTTATGCCTCGGCTATAGGTAGCATAATGTACGCGATGATATGCACAAGACCTGATGTGGCGTACGCATTGAGTGTGTGTAGCCGTTATCAGGCTGATCCCGGTGAGAAGTACTGGAATGCAGCAAAAGCGATCCTTAAGTACCTTAACAGGACTAAGGACATGTTTTTGATATACGGACGTGGAAAATTAGAGTTAGAGGGATACACCGATTCGAGTTTCCAAACAGATGTGCATGACTCGAAGTCGGTCTCGGGATTTGTCTATCTGCTCAATGGAGGAGCCGTCAGCTGGAAAAGTTCCAAGCAAGAAACTGTGATAACAACGGGGCTATTGCGCAAACAAAGGAGCCAAGGTCTCATCAGAAATCCAAGCACATACAGAAACGATACCACTTGATCAGGGAGATCATTAGGAGAGGTGACGTTCGAGTGGAATGTGTGGACTCGACAGACAATGTGGCGGATCCGCTCACCAAACTTGTAAGCCAAAAAGTATTTGAAGGACATCTAGGGAGAATGGGCCTCAATTACATGGGCAATTGGTAGTAGGGCAAGTGGGAGATTGTTAGAGTTTATGCCCGGCGCACCAATTTAGGGCGCCATTCTATGTAATAATAACTCTAGCTGAACGATCTTTTTCATATAAATAAAGTTAATCTTTTGGCACTCTTTATTCATGTATATATCTTTGTCTTAACTAAGAATAAAGTCCCGAAGGATCACACGTAGCTATGGGACATCATTGCACATCAGAAATGGCAATGATGGAATATGTCTCCAAGGCTGTGATCCTTAAACATATGTTCCAAGTCGTGAACGGGCTCGTCGAGATGAAGGGATATCGATGAGACCCAAAAGACTTGCTTATATGATGCATACTCTTGATAGAGCGTATCTCGTTCGATAGATATTGGCACAGTGAAAGCCTATGCATATGTGAGGGCTCCTATTGTGGAAAAAGGTATACTGAACAACCCCATGGAAGTTCCATTAAATGGAATCCCAGTCGAATCTGGAACTTCCAGTGGTCTTGTAGTATAATAGTAATCCTTAGAACCTGAGGTTCCATTGGATGTCTTATACACAATCGAACATGTCTTGATTTGTTACATGATTACTTAGATGATCACAAATGGGCAAAATCAGACATGGGCTGATTGTGTATGAAGGCACGTGAGAATCAAGATGGGATCTATCTCTGACATTAGTCTTGTCAACGAATCTCCTATGTTTACATAGTGAATCGACTTTAGGAATCTTCGGCCGAAGTATGATATCTAAAGAGGCGTAGGGTTTCCTTGTTTGGATAGTCGAAAGTCGATGTCACCGTATTTGGGAAACATAGTTATTGAATTAATAGGGCTTCGACCTTAGCCACTGCTCTAGATTCAATCGGGAGATTAGATGGAGGGATCTTACTGATACGAGGATCAAGATCACGAAAGGCATATCTTTATCTTCGTCTTTGTCTAGGTCTTTGTGACCCGTTGCTAGACAGTAACCACGATTTGTAAGTGCCGAGAATTAATATGGTGATTAATTCAAGGCTTGATTGAATCAAAGCAATGATTTAATCTAGTGCTTTCTATTTTAGGAAAGCACACTAGAACTTTGGGAAGGTGTACTTACTACTAAATAGTAGACGAGCCTAAGAGGTCACACACTTAACTCGTGAGAGTCACTGCTTATATGATATGATTAATCAATTTGAGCAAATTGAGGAAATTAGGAAAATCTAGTCCTTTCCTAATATGGAATATAATTAATTGAGGCAATTCAATTAATTCGACTATTTTAATTAATCTTGTAGAATTAATTAAATTAGTGGACCTAGTAGAGTCCAAGTATTTTATTTAGTTGGGCTTGGCTCAAGTTAAATAAAGAAGTCAATTGGAATAAGTGAATATAATTAAACGGGTTTTAATTATATGGTAATATTTAATTGATGGGTTTAGCCCATAATTAAATATGGAGTAAAAAATTAATTCTTGGACTCCAAATAAGGATGATGGCCGAATTTAAGGAGCCTTGGCAGCTGGGATTCGAAACCTAGGTGAAGAAGGAAAGAGTTTTCTTCTTCTCCAAGTCTTGCAGTTGAATAAGGATTCTAGTGCTCTTATTCTATATATATGTGATTGCAAGACTAAAAACCCTAAGTTTTCTTGAGAGGAAAATTAGAACCCCTAGCTGGAAAAAGAAGAGAGTTTTTCTTGTCATCCTTAAACCAAAAATCGCCCCCTTCCCTTGTTCCAACAAGACATCGTTTTGTTCATGTGTTGAACTTAATGATTCACATATTCCATCCCTTCACATAATCAAGCCTAGGTTTTAGACTTAGACCTATTTCGTTGGCTAGCTCCAATAACGAAGTAGGTGGTGACTTGAACGAGGTGTGGATACATCTTAGAGGTGCGACGTTTGGAGCACTAAACCGGGGATACGAAAGACGGGCGATTCCCTCCAAGGAATCGTGTGGAATTGCACCACAGGGTTGAAAAGATTAAATTGGTTGCTGTGAGAATTTAATCAAAAAGGTAAAAATTCTCACAACCTTCTTTATAGCATAATCGAGCACACCATTATTCCTGTTTCGGGTGGTTGTACGTTTAAATTTTAAATTCCGTTGCCACGAGTCACCTGGGGAATAGAACTCAACCCAACACCCACCTTTGTGATTGGGTTGTTACTTAAAACAACTAGCATGTATATATATATATATATATATATATATATATATAGGGATAATTACACTGGGATCCTGAGGTATTGCCTAATTTCAAAAAATATCATTTAGTTCATTAAATTACATCTAATATCCAAAGTTTTCATGTATTGATGTAAAAATGGATGGAAAGTGTCAAAAGACATTTTTACCCTTACGGAATATTTAAAAACAAAAGGGAAAAAACCTTAAAAAAATAAAAAAAAAACTGAATTACCATATTGACCCTTTACATCTCTAGATTTACTTACAATACTAATTTTAAAATAAAAAAATTAATCTTAAAATGGAAGTGTTGCCCTTTTACATCTGACCGGCGAAAATTGGGTGTGCCAATTGGAAATCGGCGTCGTGGCGGCAGGATGCAGATGGCGAGGGTGACTATTCACGAAGGGTTTGCGAAGGAGTCGTAGGGGGTGGTGGGTTGCAGACGGTGCGACTGTGGTTCGCGAAGGGAATGCGGCGCGGTGGTTCGATCGCGAAGGGGATTCAGGCGGTGGTGGTTTGCGAAGGGTTCACGAAGGTGATGCAGGCGGTGGTGGGATGCGGACGGCGGCAATGGCGGTTCGCGAGATACTCTGTAGCGGTGGTGGTCCGCGATGAAGAAGACTATGATGTGCATTTCTTCCTTTTCTTTTCTTTTTTCCTTTTTTGGGTTTATTCATATTATTTATTTCTAAAAAAAACAAAAAATAATTTCTAATATTTTTTTTATAATTTGTAAATAAATCAAATAAAAATACTTAAATAATATATTGGACAAATTTAACATTATGATATAATTCCAATTATCAAATTTAATATTGTTGAAATATTTTTAGATAATATTGAAATATAATTCAAATAATTTCACTAAGTTTTTTTAATTTAATTTTTTTTTGTGATATATATAAAATTTAACATATTATTTTTCTTTTTTTTTATTACTATAATAAGAATATATATCTTAATTTATTTTTTAAATAAGTCCCAAAATATTTCATTTACATACCTTTGATTTGAAAAACAGAACAAATACACCCAAAGGGTATAACCGTCCGAAAAATTATGGTTTACATAATTAGGGGTAGTTTTGGAAGTACACAAATATTTTTAATGGCACAGTAGCGAAATCCCAACGGAAGGTGCCAAATGTTACACGGAATAAACGGTTTGGATGTTAGATGTAATTTATTGAACTAGGGGGTGTTTTTTGTAATTTCACAATATCTCAGGGGTACCCAATGAAATTATCACTATATATATGTGTGTGTGTGTGTATGATAGTGCCTCAAGCCCCACGCCCACCTTTTACACGCCTCTAAAGGCGTGTAATATATATATATACTAAATCTATTTTTAATTAAAAAATAATATAATAATATTATATTATTTATTTATCTTCTTTTCTTTATCTTTCTTCCTTAGTTAATTAGATCCACTAATCAACTAACTCGATTCTTCCATATATTTGAGATCCTCCCAAATATACAAGATATATCCAAACATATTTACAAGATCTATAACTAATTAGTCAACTAATTAATTAAATAGATCTTACCATATATTTTTCAAGATTCATCCAATATAATATATATATATATAGGGAAAATTACACTGAGTACCCTTGAGGTATTGCCTAATTACGGTTTACACCCCCTAGTTTAAAAAATTACATCTAATATCCTAACTTTTTCTTCCGTCCAACAATCGGCACCTTCCGTTAGGGTTTCCGTACGGCGCCGTTAATTTTTTTGTGAACTTACGAAAATACCCCTTATTTTGGTGGGAAATTTTTTTGAACCTGGAAACCCTAATTTTTTGGAAAATTATACCCTTTTGTTGTTATTTGTAATATTCTGTAAAGGTGTAGATGTTATATGTAATGTTTCAGTATTTGAATTATAATTCCAATATTATTTGAAAATATTTTAATTACATTATAATTTATTTGAAAATAGTTTTTGATATGATTTTATTTTCGATAATTTCATAAATATACAAATTAGTATTTTTTATTTTCCAAAAATCTTAACTATTATTTAATCTTTTATTTAAAATTATTTTTGAAAACTTTCAGAAATAAACAAAATAAAAATTTATTTATTTATTTTTAAAAAAAAAGGAGAAAAAAAGAGAAAGAAGATAGCCATTGCTGTCTTCTTCCCTAGCTTTTCAAAGTCCAACACACGTACACAACCTCCACGACAATCGTCGACCACCCCGCCGCTAGCCACTCTGTCCACCTTCGCCACCCACCACCAATTTCACACAAATGAGCCCCCTCCGCCACCGCCCCCTCTGTCGCTGCCCCTTCGTCCAGCCTCCTCTCGCCAACTACCCCCTCACCTCAAATTTTTGGTTGAAGATTTCTCCTGCAAATACATGGATGAGTATATACATATAACTTTGAAATTGGTATTAAATGTAAATTTAGAGATGGATAGGGGAAAATGGGAATTCAGTCTTTATCATTTTTCTAATATTTTCTCTTTTTTTTTTAAATATTCTGTTAGGGGTATTTAGGTCAATTTGCAACTTCCGTCCAACCTAACATCAATATATGAAACTACAGGATGTTAGATGTAATTTTTTAAACTAGGGGGTGTAAACAGTAATTAGGTAATACCTCAGGGGTACTTAGTGTAATTTTCCCTATATATATATAGATATGTGTAGACTTAGTGAGCAAGATAAAATCTTTCCACCACACACATATACATACACGCCTATGCATGTACTTATATATATTATATTATTCTCTCTTTCACATATTAATTAATTAGACTACTAATTAATTAATTAGTCTTCTTCAATTTAATATTTCAATATAAAATTATACTATTATTAATAAAACCACTTAATTAATTTATTCATTTTTCTGATTAATTAATATATTCCAATTAATTAATCTCTCCATTAATTCACAAAGAATTAACTTAGCTAATAGGTACTACACTAAGTTAGTGTGTGACCCCTTAGGCTCATTAGCAAGCTAGTAGTAGGTCTTATGACAAAGGCTAAATTAATTATCTAAATAATTAATTAGGCCTTGAATTAATCTCACCAAATTAATCCAAGACACCTATTGGTCATGGTTCGATGTCTTGTAACGTCTCCATGACTTCCTATATGCTAACAATGAAAAGCAAACCTATCCAGGTGACGATCTTCATGTGAATAGAATTCTTCCATCATTTTCCCATCTAAGGTCTAAGGTTTGGCGACGGTCGAAACCCTGATAACCTCAGAATCTATGACTGTGTTGGAAACACTAATGATTTGGTCTTCTAAGATGTGTAATTTTACATTTTAGACCATTAATAGAAACATACAAGATATCATGCCATTGTTTCAAGTTCTCAAGTCTAATTGCACCAATTGGTAAGCTAATATCCTAGAACAAAATTTTGTTATGCTTGATTTTTCTCAAAAAATTACAACAAAATACATGCAATAGCAATGTTTTCCCCAAACTTGAGCTAAAAACAAGATCACATAACACATAAAATCAATAAGTGCTACTCATACCCCCCCCCCCCCCCCAAAAAAAAACTTAAATTCAACATTGCCCTCAATGTTGAGTCAATCATACACACTCAAAAGGGGGTAAATGAGAGTACTTACAACAAGGGTGCTAAAAAGCAAATCTTAATAACGTGAAATCCACTCCAAGCTCAAATCTGCAATGGAAAAATTCTCCAAAGAAAAATTCGGCTACTACAGTTCATGTACACATAATACAAAACCATCAAGACTCAAAGAGAAGCATGCCAAAGCTTGTAAACAAGTAGAATCGAAATCAAAAGGTACATCTTTGACAAGTAAGTTGGACAACGGTTTTGTAATTTTTGAGAAATTCAAGATAAATCGCCTATAGAAACCAGCATGGCCAAGGAAGCTCCTCACTGATTTTACCGATGTGGGAGGGGGAAGCTTCTCAATAACCTCGATCTTGGCTTGGTCCACTTCAATCCCTTTATGAGAAATTTTGTGGCCGGCTGGCCTCTTTCTTTGACTGAGAGTACTGGCAAGGTAACAGTAGTAGTCTTTCAGTCTGCTTTCCCGACCAGGGCCCTATTGATGAATGAAAGAAAGGCCCTTTGATTGACTTCCTTTCCTCCTGGCTTTCTTGTGTAGTTGACTTGCAGGATGTGGACACCAAAGTCTGATGCCTAGTCGGGATTATTGCGTTGGATTGATCAGCAATCATAAAAATCTGCAGAAGAGGATAAATAGACGAAGAGTCTTCTCGGACCATAAAATGGCACTTTTTCCAATTTAAGACAAGATTTGTTTCCTCACAACGTTTTAGAACACGAGCTAAATGATCAAGACATATATCAAACGAGGTTCAAAAAAATGAAAAATCATCCATAAAAATCTCGAGGAATTCCTCAACCATGTCATGGAAAATTGCCATTATGCACCGTTGAAAGGTGGCCGGGGCATTACACAATCCAAATGGCATCCGCCTATAAGCAAACGTGCCATAGAGACAAGTGCAAGTAGTTTTCTCTTGGTCCTTGGGGTCTATAGAAATTTGGTTGTAGCCGGAGTATCCATCTAGAAAGCAATAAAAATCATGCCTGGCTAACCTTTCAAGCATTTGGTCAATGAATGGGATTGGGAAAATGGTCCTTACGGATGGCGTCATTTAACTTACGATAATCTATGCATACTCACCACCCGGTAAGCATACGTGTAGGGATCAATTCATTATTTGCATTTGCAATCACAGTTATGCCACCTTTCTTTGGAACTACGTGAGTAGGACTTGCCCATGCACTATCAGAGATAGGGTGGATTATACCTGCGTTGAGTAACTTTATGACATCTTTCTTGACTACCTCTTGTATTTGCGGGTTTGACCTCCTTTGTGGTTAACGTGTGGGCTTGGCGGAGTCCTCCATGAGTATCTTGTGCATGCATATAGCCGGGCTAATACCTTTAATGTCCGCAATTTTCCACCCAAAGGCTTTCTTTTTGGCCCTCAAAACTCTCATGAGTTGTTCCTCTTGTTCCCCTGTCAAAGAAGATGAGACAATTAAGGGTAATGTCTCATTATCATTTAAGAACACATATTTCAAATGTAAAGGCAACGATTTAAGTTCAAGGGTAGGGGTCACTTCAATGGAAGGGCGAGGCGGAGCCGAGAGTGATCTTTCTAACTTTTCAACCCCCATGACATAGTAAGGAGGATGCTTCTCTAAGCTAAACACGACTTCCAATTGCTCCTCACTCGCCGAATCGACATCCGTGGATTGCAAAAGACACGTCTCTAATGGGTCATCTACCATGTGTGCCCGAAAAGTCTCACCAATCAAAGTGTCAAATGCATCAATGCGTAAACATGAGTCGGGATCACATGGATGTTTAAGCACTTTAAATACATCAAAAATAACCTTCTCGTCATCCATGAAGAGTAAGCTTACCATCGGCGATATCTATGATTGCCTTACCCGTGGCTAGGAATGGCCTTCCTAGGATCAAAGGTACTTCCACATCCTCTTCCAGGTCAAGCACTACAAAATCGACTGGGAAGTAGAACTTATCAACTTGCACGATTACATCCTCAATGATGCCTTTCGGGTGCTTAATTGACAATCTGCCAATTGTAGCAACATGGATGTGGGTCTGGGCTTCCCGAGGCCAAGCTTCTTGAAGATGGAGTAGGGGAGAAGATTAATACTTGCCCCCGAATCGCAAAACACTTTTTTAAAAGTAAGATGGCCAATAGTGCACGGTATGGTAAGGCTCCCTAGGTCCTTGAGCTTGCGGGGCAATTTGTTAAGTAAGACGGTGGAGCACTCCTCGGCTAGACAAATTGTTTCATTTCCCTCCCACTTTTGCTTGTTAGATAGAATATCCTTGAAGAATTTAACATAATTCAGCATTTGCAAAATAACGTCCACGAAAGGAATGCTTATCCTCACCTCACGAAGAATAGCTAAGATACGGAGGAAGCTTGGATCCATCCCTTTTTGTTTTCTTCTAGTGCATTTGGGAAAGGAAGACATATCTTGATGGGTGGAACGGGTGTCGTAGACGAAGAACTAGGAGTGGAAGAAGTAGGAGGCGGCGCCTGGGCGCCATCTAAGTCGCGCCTAGGAGCGGCAATTCGAAGCTCTTTTTCCTAATGGGCCGTGATCGACGCCTGGGAGGCATTTGGTTCGCGCTTGGGCGCCGCACTTCGAAGCTCAGAATCTGAACAAGCTGTATCCAGTGCCTGGGCGCCATCTGAGGGGCGCTTGGGCGCAGCTATGCGAACCGTATCATTTTCCACTTGTCTCCCACTTCTTAAGGCAATTGCGTGGCATTGCTCTTTTGGGTTCTTTTCCATGTCACTTGGTAGAGTTCCCGGGGCTCTCCCACCAACCGCGGTTGATAATTGGCCCATATGTGTCTTCATATCCTTCATTTCCATGAACATGTCCTTCATCATATTGCGGAGGTCATTGAACGACGCATCCGAATTATTAATGTGATCATCTAGACGTTCACCGGTTGGTGGAGGTCTCACTTGCCCTTGCCCTTGAAAATTTCCTTGCCTTTGAGCTTGATTATTATTGAAAGGGGGACTTGGAGCTTGATAAAAGATGGGCGTTTTGTGCCGGATTGGGTCTCTTTGGGAAGTTGTTGGGCACATGGAAGTTCGCCCGAGGTTGGTTGGCATTGCCAACAAAGTCCACGTCACCGACCACCGGTTTTAGAGCTACCTCTTCTTCTACAACTTCTTGGTCTTTTTCGTGTGTGATCTCTTCATCATCGGGATAGAGCTCATCTTCCCGAGCTAATTGTTCGACCTTGTCCCACACACTTTGGTAATCTAACCCAAGGTGATGACCACCCGCGCCCGCATTGAGCCTATTTCGGATGTGCGACCGGACTCCATCATAGAAATGTAATACTTGTTCATTCAATCCGAAGTTATGATCCGGGCATTTCTGGAGCATGCTCTTATATCTAGCCCATGTATCGGCTAAGGACTCGTTATTCCTTCGCCTAAACCCTTTTATATTGCTCCAAAGCTTATTGATTTTGGAGGGTAGGAAGAATTTGTTCAAAAAGGCGTCGACTAACTCACCCCATGTTGTGATGGATTGAGGCGGTAGGGATTTGTACCATGTGGTCGCCTTGTCCTTTAGCGAGAAGTGGAAGACTCGTAGACGAATTGCATTGAGATCCCATGGATGAAATTGGATAGTCATGAGAGCATTGTCTATAGTCTCCAAATGTGCATGAGGCGATTCATGAGGCTCTCCATAGAAGGGTTTGCCTTGCAACATACTAAAAATGTGTGACAAAATGTGATAATTCGATGCATAGAAATTGGGCAAGACCACGGGCCCCGGTATGGTGTGGATCCTCAGTGTTAGACTACCCCAGACCGATGGAAGTTGTTGAGGAGGAGGCGGTTAGATGGCTTGGAGAATGCCTTGTAACCACTCCCGATTCTCCGGTAAGTTCATATCCAGGAAACATGCATTTGGTTGATAGATATTATCCACCATTTCACGAACTCGTCTACTAGCCCAGAGAGCATGTTCAACTTTGGGCTCAAAACCAAGCAAAGGCTCGTTAGAGGAGTGGGTCATGCACCAAGAACAAACCTTTAAAGTAAACAAACGAAACAAAATTAGACTAACAAGAGAAATAAAAGAAAAACACCAAATAAATGAAAAACTAAGAATTATGAAAACGTAAAATAAAATCAAAAACTAAATTAAACAAGTCCCCGACAACGGAACCAAAAACTTGACACGCTAGAACCTAACGTGCTTTTATAGCAAGTGTACTAGTCGTGATAGTAATGAGTGGACAAAATGTCCGGGTTGTCGAACCTCAAAGACTTAAATTCTAGTTTAAGATTTGCAATAAAGGAAAAGACAATTAAAGGAAAGTAAGAATCAAACAATTAATCAAACAAAGAGCAAAAGTAAGAACAAGCAATGGATTGAAACTCAAGTGTGAAAAGAGACTAAGGCACATGCAAGACTCGATTTGATTCGTATTCGTACAAAGACTTTCGTTAAATTATTAAACCTAGTTGCTATGGTGGAAGGTCCTTTAATAATAACTACCCGATGTTTCGTGATAGTTATCTTATGCTTAAATGACGGTTCCTAGGTATGTCTACCTGGAAATCTAACCATTAAGCATGCATTAATGGACTAGAGCTTCCTCGACATAAATCAAACGACTATACCCGGGAATCTATACCTATATCTAGGGAAAATTCCTATTTTGATCGGTGATTCTATGAATCCCTTGCACCCTAGTTCAAGTCTTTCTCAAAACACTAAACTAGGCAATCAATCATACATATGGAGATCAATCACATGTAAGAAGCATAAACACGAATTCATAACACATATCAACATAGGAATTAATTCAATGATTATCAATTATACGAATAAGTCACAAATCAATTCTTACAAGGCCCTAGTCATGTGAATTTAGATACATAAGTGTAAACACAAAATGCAACAAACAATGAATAACCTCCCTAAAAGGTCGAATGGTGATGGATCCTCGAGTGGAGCTTCAATCTTTAGCTCTTATCTTCTTTTTGCCCTTCAAAGTAGGTGAAAGGATGGCTCAAATCCAAGAGAATGCTCCCAAAACCCCAGATTTTGAACCCCCTTCTTTTCCTTTCGTTTTTTGACTTTATACCTTCAAAACAGCTGTATCGGCGCCTAAGCGTGACCGAAATGCGCCTAGGCACGGTCCAGGTGGCCTAAGTGGCTTGGATAAAAAGTTGCGGGGCGCCTAGGCGCAGCTGAGGTGGCGCCTAGGCGTCACTGCGCGAAGTCTGAACCGTTTTCTTGCTTTTCAGCGCAGTAATCGTGTTTTCTTCATAACATTCTCCACAGACCTCTGATTTGGATGCTTCAAGTCCCCACGTGAAGATAAGACATAGATCTACAATTTCTAGAAGAAATCTTTATCAAATTCGGTCTCTAAACATACATAAATAGCACTCAAACGTGGAAAGTGTTGCAGATGTAGCGCGCAGGCGTGGGGAAATGGTGCCTAGGCGCCCTTCTGCGTAACTCTAGTTTATTTCTTGCTTGTTTGGGTACTCAGGATTGATTAAGGCTGCGCTTGGGCATGGAGGTATGAAACATCTTGGCCTAAACTTGTTTTATACGTCATTTTTTCGCCTTTTCTTCGATTGTTTCCACTTAAGGCCTGAAATCACTTAACGCACGAATTAAACGCACAAGTGACAGAATCAAGCAATAAATGAACCTAAAACATAAACGCAAGGGGCTTAAAAACATGTAGAAATGACTCCTATTAGATAGGTACATGTGAACCTTGGACCTGGGTAATCACATTGAAGATGTACTTGTGACATCAAGTCTGTCATTAGAGTAGTTAGATCCAATTTACCTGTTGTGGGGTTGACCTCGAAGTGCGGCTTGATGGGCAAGTAGCAGTCTTAACTAACTAGCAAAATAAAATTTATTCTCTCATAAGTGAATGAGGATATATCCTATGTCATCATGAATGAGTAAGATCAAAATTCTTTGGCCAAAGCATTGGAGATACTCATGTTGGACATAAGAGTATACTCAGTGACCTCGACTCATTATGATCTATGCATATGGTCAAGTACTGTGAGTTTGACTGAACCATGACTCTCACTTGACTGAGATATAATAATAAAGGGTTTATACTCGTACGGTATCCACAGCGTGAAATAAAGGGTTCATATGAGCAAGTCTTTTGGGTTGCATCGATATCCCTTTATCTTGATGAACCCTTTTACGACTTGGAACAATGTTTAAAGATCATAGCCTTCGAGACATATTCCATTATTGCCACACCCAATGTGCAATGATGTCCCATAGCTATGTGTGATCCTTCGAGACTTTATTCTAAGCCAAAGTAAAAACTAATTTAAGAATAAAGACATGCCACACATATAAAAGAGATTGACTTTATTTATAAGAAAACAATTGTTCAATTCTAGAGTTACTATTACAAAGAATAGCGCCCAATAATTGGTGCGCCGGGCACTAACTCTAACACGCACCTCGTGCTAAACAAGCTCTTGCTTGTGTCTAATAGACAAATCCCGAGAAAAGTCTATAAATAGATCCTCACAACTCAACCCTAAATACCGATAATTATTATCAAAAACTTGATATACACTTGCGCTGTTGAAATCTATCTTCATCCTAAAAACTCAAAACCTCCATAGCCAAAATATCTTTGAGCTTATATATCTCTACAGCCAAACCAATAGCTCTTACTTCTTCATAGAAGAACTACCATTTCTAAAGAGATATTCCAAAAGTGTTTGAACTTTTCAAATCAAACAAACCTTGATAAAACCCATCAACCTCTTCAATCTGCGTGACGAAGTTGTTGAAGACAAAGCAGTATTTCTGTGTGAGAGAAGCTTGTCAGAAGCAAATCTTAGCCGAGTTGAAATCTTTGTGATCAGGGAACTAGAGATCAAGCCTTCACCATTTGCTATTGTGTTGAAGCTGTCTTTGTGAAGCTTTGTGATTCATTATAGTGAAGTCCTCCTGTGTGGAAAGGAGTAGAAGGACGTAGCTGGGATTAACATAAACCCAGTGAACCTTACAATTCTCGTGTTTTCATTACTTACTATTTTATTGCTTTATTAATTATTATTTTCTTACATTATCACAAAGCATAGCTTAAAACTCTAGAGAAACTAAATATTTTCTAAGCGCCTATTTATTCACCTAAGAGACTTGTACAAAACTTCCGTTGTGCTAACCCTGATATAAGTGTTGAGCACCTAATCCATCTTGATCAAGTACTCAAAACTATTGTCTAAGTTATCTTTCTAAAAACAAGTCTTAAAATTCGAAAATAATTTCAGGGTCTATTCAACCCCTCCCCCACTCTCTAGACCGTTTCATATGCCACTTGGGACCAACAAGTGGTATCAGAGCGGTTGAAGTTGAAATTTTTAAAATTTTCAAGCATAACTACTTGTTTAGATCCTTTTTAAAATTTAGTTGATTTAAAAGTTTCTTCAATGGCATTGGCTAAAGTACCTAAGTTGACCGAATCAAAATATGACTCTTGGAAGGTCAAAGAATTTACTTATCTTTGTTCTTGTGATGATGAAATGTGTGATATCATTTCAAGTGGGTCGATTCAAAATTTCAAGGTCATCACTAGAGCGCCTGGAGCCACAGAAGAGACCCATGATGGTTATGTTGAAAATCCAAAGCTTGAGTGGTCTATAAATGAGCGTCGGAGAGCAGATTTGGATAATGTTGATCGGAACGCTCTATATACAGCCATCGGTGATAATGATAAATTATTCAATAAGGTTAAGTCGTGCTCTAAGACTAAGGAAATATGAGATAAGTTAGTTACAATCTGTGGTGGGTCAGCGCAAATCAAAGAAAATAAGCTTTCGATTGCTAAGGAAAGGTTTAATGGTTTCAAAATGTTACCTAATGAGACGCTAGAACAAATGGATATAGTATTTACTGCTCTTGTTACAAAGTTAATGTCTCTAGGCATAGATTTGCAAAATAGAGAAATGCTGGTTAAGTTTTTCAGAAGTCTCCCTAGTGAATTTTTGATGAAAACAATAGCTATGAGAGAATCGCATATGTTGGATCGTTTAACTCCAGAAGATGCTTTCTCAGAACTCATAGCGTTTGAATTCGAGTTAAATTCAGCGAGTGATGTAGTAAGTAGTCCAGTGATAGAGATTGGAGCGCTAATAGCATCAGTCAAGGGTAAATCGGGTAATAAGGGAAAGGTGTCGGATATAAGCGAGGAAGAGGAATTAGCGTTGCTAAATAGGTTTAGAAAGTTTCTAAAATATGAAAAGAAAGGAAAAAGTCCTAAGCATCAAGGATAAAATTCCTATCAATTGGCTCCTCCAGCACAACAACAATATCAAGCGCCTCAGTATTTTGCCCCTTTTCCCTCAACGCCCAAATCAATTTCAAGCGTCTTCTTTACAAAATCTCCCAGCGCCAGTGGTCTCAAAACCACAAACTGCAAGGTTAACCAATGAGCAAAAGATGAAAACTAATCTATGTTATAATTGCAGAAAATCAGGGCACTACCAGGTAATATGCCCTTATCTAAACATATCCAAGCCCTCAAGGCGGGATTACTTGGATAGAAACTAATTCAGGAGCAAACTTCATCAACAAGGTTTGCTAGCGGAATCAGAACCAGCATCCGCACCTGAAGATTTGGAATCTTTATAAGAGAGTAGTGATGATGCTGAGCCAGTGGATGATTCAGTGCTAGTTTGTCTCATGGCCAGAGATGATGAAGCATCTTCAGACTCACTATTTGAGGTAAATACTGAAATAGCTTATCCTCTCTCTTATGAAGAATTACTTGACAAAGTAAAAGAATATTATAAAGATTGTCAAGATGCCGTGAAATTATATCAAAATCACTTTGATATCATATCAGCGCTCAAAGGTGATAACATGACGCTCAAAGCAGAGTTGCAAGTTCAGCAACAATGCATTGAGAAGAACCAATCAAACTGAAATCATTCAGTTGAAAAGTGATCTTTATATAATAGTCAAGAGGGAAGCTGGGCTGATTACTAAACTTGCCAAATCAGAGCAACTCGTCTCATTATTGTCCAAAGCGTAAAGAAAGTTAGACAATGTGACTGAGGTAACAAGATTATTTGGTGAAAAGACCGGTTTAGGATGTAATGAATTTGGTAAACAACCAAATAAATCCAATGTTACGGCAAACAATAAAGGAAAGGGTGTGTTTTTTGTTGAGAAAAGCTCAAAAAGTCAAAAACCTATTGAACCGAAGGACAACGGTACGAGGCCAAATGAGAAAGCCAAAGCTGACTCAAGCAAGGGAAAGACAAAAGTGAGTGATTCACAAAGAAACATTTATCCAAAATCTCAAAAGGCTAAGGAGAAAACTTACCACTGTGAATCAAACGCTAAGCATCAAGCACCCAAAGTGCACCCTAAGCCAGCGCCAAGGAAATACCAGCATCAATATCCACAACGATCAAGGTCATACTATCAATACTATGTTGATTATGATTACGACTGGGATTATGATTACTATTATAATCCAGGATATTACTATACACCCAAAAAGCACACACAACACAAGGTGAAACCTAAAAAGGCTAATCCTCCCGCAATGAAAACTAAGCAAATATGGGTTCCTAAAGTTCTAATTCAGACTAGCGCTACTAATGTGAAACGACCCAAGTCACAATGGGTATCTAAAAAGAAATAGAACTTTCCTTTTAAATGCAGGTACCTAGAGCTAGAGCTGATGCATCTGTTTGGTACATCGATAGTGGGTCGTCATGGCACATGACGGTCTCCAAGGATCTCTTGATCAACTATCGAGCTACCAATGGTCCTCAGGCTGTATTTGGTGACAACTCCAAAGGTAAAACTAAAGGTATAGGTACTATGCATAGGGGGAACATCATGATAAGTGATGTATATTATGTTGAGGGTCTTAAGCATAATCTTTTAAGCATAAGTCAATTTTGTGATAAAGGCTTTGAAGTCAAATTTTCAAGTGACTATTGCTACATTAATGACGCTAAGACTGGATCTACTAAATTGAAAGGAAAAAGAACAAACAATATTTATTAGGTAGATTGGGGTTCAACAATAGACAACCACCGTACATGCTTTGTAGCTAAAAATGAATCTAAAACGGGTTGGTTAAGGCATAGAAAAATGAATCACCTCAACTTTAAAATAATCTCTCCACTTATAATGCTAAATCTTGTAGAGGGATTACCTAAAGGACCATTTCATAAGGATCGCCTTTGTGATGCTTGTCAAATGGGCAAACAAGTTAAATCACCTTTCAAGAGAAAGCCTTGTCTATCTACCTCTACGATACTTGAACTACTTCACATGGATTTATTTGGACCCGTTCAAACGATTAGTGTGAGTGGTAAAAAGTATACTTTGATAGTAGATGATTTCTCTCGATTTACTTGCGTGGAATTTCTTTCATCCAAATATGAAATGTGTGACAAGCTCACCACGCTTATTCGGCAACTTCAAACATTGAAATATCTCAAGGTTGCAAGAATAAGGAGTGATCACGGTACTGGGTTTACTAACAAGGTTGTTGAGAAGTTATGTGAAGAAAATGGAATACATCATGAGTATTCAGCCCCTAGAACTCCTCAACAGAATGGTGTTGCTGAGCGTCATAATAGAAATCTCAAGGAAGCCTCTAGGACGATGTTAGTAGAGTCCAAGCTTGCTCCTAGGTTTTGGGCTGAAGCGATCAACACTGCATGTTACACTCAAAATCGTTGCATGATCAACAAACAGCATAGAAAAACTCCATATGAACTATGGAAGGGATGTAAGACAAATGTTTCATATTCTCACGTCTTTGGTTCAAAATGTTTTATTCATAATAATGGATCCCAAAACCTAAAGACATTTGATCCTAAAGCGGATGAGGGAATCTTTCTAGGCTATGCTAAAAATGGAAAAAAAAATTCACATCCTCAATAAGATCAAATTGAGGGTTGAAGAATCCATTCATGTTGTTTTCGATGATGCTAACCAAGAACCGAGTAAGGTTAACGCTAATGATGTAGGAGTTGAAGATTTGTGTCATCAAGTGTCAAGATCATTATTGATGATGAAAGTGACGACGATGATGAGGTCTTAGTTCCCCCTCCTAAGATTACTCGTGAGATTATTAAGGATAATAATGTAAGAACTGCTGATGATCATGAAGGGAATGATCATCAAGAGTAAAATAGAATCTGTGAATTACAAGCGCATGTATAAGAAGGTCGTCAAGCGCCTGTGTAAGAAATTAATCAAGCGCCTGATCAACCTCTTAACACATTCCAGCCAGATAGACTATGTCTACGTGATCATCCACCAGAGCAAATTATAGGAGATATTGGAGCTCCTGTAAGGACTAGGACCGCTACTTTCAAATAGGCCATGTTTGCAAGTTTCTTTTCTCAAATGGAACCTAAGAAAGTGGATGAAGCACTAAATGATCCTACTTGGATTGAGGTATTCAAGAAGAGCTTAATTAGTTTAAGCGTAGCAAGGTATGGACACTAATACCAAGACCAACTCACGAAGGAGTTATTGGGACTAAATAGATTTATAGAAACAACATAGATAAGAATTGTATTTTTATAAGAAACAAAGCCAGACTTGTTGCTCAAGGATATTGCTCAGAAGAGGGCATTGATTTTGATGAGACATATGCTCCCTTCGCCCGTTTTGAAGCAATTCGTATGTTTCTAGCGTATGCAGCCTTCAACAAATTCACAGTATATCAAATGGACGTGAAGAGTGCCTTCCTGAATGGTAAACTCCAAGAAAAAGTCTATGTGGAGCAACCACCAGGATTCATCAACAACCATGGTAAGAGTATGGTCTACAAGCTAGATAAAGTGCTCTATGGCCTAGAGCAAGCACTTAGAGCGTGGTATGACACTCTCTCTTATTGGTAAAGGCTTTTCAAAAGGCTGCATTGATACAACGTTATTCAAAATTACCAATAACAAACATATTCTCTTAGTCCAAATATATGTTGATGATATCATTTTTGGTTCTACTAATAAGCGTCTGTGTGAGAAATTTTAAAAAATGATGCAAGATCAATTTGAAATGAGCATGATGAGTGAATTAAATTTCTTCTTAGGATTACAAATTAAATAACTCCCTAATGACATATTTATTAACCAAACTAAATATACTCGAGATATGATTAAGAAATTTGGTATGGAAAATGCATCCTCTTCAAAAGTTCCAATGAGTCAAATGCTTAAGTTAGATAAAGATGAAAGTGGGAAGAAGGTTGATATCACTAATTATAGAGGAATCATTGGATTACTTCTTTATCTTACTGCTAATAGACCTGATATTATGTTTTCGGTATGCATGTGTGCACGTTTTCAAGCCAATAGCTGCTAAGAGAATCCTTAAATACCTAAAAGGCACACAAAATGTGGGCTTGTGGTATCCAAGGGACTCTCTTTTTGAACTAATTGGTTACTCAGATGCAGATTTTGCAAGATGCAAAATAGATCATAAAAGCACTAGCGGTACATGTCAATTTCTAGGTGATACATTGGTTTCGTGGCATAATAATAAACAACAATCCATAGTGACTTCTACCACTGAAGCCGAGTATGTAGCCGCTGGAAACTATTGTGCACAAATCCTTTGGATGAGGCAACAACTTAGAGATTATGGAATAATCTTAGGTCCTACCCCTATCCATTGTGATAACCAAAGCGCTACCCAGTCCTTCATTCTAGAACTAAACACATTGACATTCGCTATCATTTCTACGTGACCATGTTCAAAAGAAAGATATCTCCATGCAATTTATTGGTACAGTAAAACAATTGGCAGATATCTTCTCCAAAGCGCTCAACAAACAACGCTTTCTCACTTTAAGAAGTGAACTAGGTATGATTGATTTAAATGCTTGATCATCCAAAACATCATACTTTATAGGCATAAAATTTAAGGGGAATTTACCTTGTTTGTTCAAATGTTACGAAGAAAATACTAATAAGTTGTTAATTTTAGGGGGAACCTTAAAAGGAGAACTTTATTAGAAAAGTGAAATTGACCAAAAATGTTTTCTTCGCATTGGTCATAAGCATTTATATTTATGTATTAATTTTTTTTTAGACTCTTTAACTCTTTCAGCGTCTGAACATTTTCTTGAAAGAAGCTAAACGCTTAACCAATTCCCAGTTAGCGCTTAGTAAAAATGAATTTCAAAAAGGCGTTCTACCTGACGCTCAATAGAGATATTGGATAAGTCAAAGCAATTAATGCTGATATGACATTCACCTTCTCTATTCACGTAAACCCAAAAGGTACTCATTACTTTTCAAAATGACAGTTCGACGAATGTACTCGCGTGTCTACACTATAATGTATTTCAGGCGCGTACAGCTCATGCTGAATATTTCAAAAACCTTTGAAATTCCAAAAGTAACTGCAAAAGTAACCACGGACACCAAATTTTATATTTTGTCTTTACCAAATGCAGTTTCCATGTTTATCGCCCATTTTCCCATCCATTATTATGGAATTTACATCACATATTTAATTTTTTTGACACGTGGCTGTATCGTACTTGATCAGTTATTTTCGTTTCCCTATAAATTCAAGAACTTGCAGACATATTCATTATATCACTCTTATATTCTCTAAAACCTATCTGCAAATTCTCATTTCTGCAAAAATAACTGACTCAAAGTTCAACTTCTTCAAAAATAGCCCACGTAAATCTTCCAAATCTGCTGCTGCTCCTTCTTCACCGAAAGCCAAGGATCAAGTTCATGTTAATCCTGGTTTTCTTGTTGATTGGGATTATCTTCACTCCCAACAACACTTTCCTATTCACAGAATCCTTCTATCTTTTGAAGAACAAAATCTCAAACGTCTTATGACCAGTCATTTTCAACTGTATACTCTGACTCTTAAAGAATTCTACGAGTATGCCAATCTCTCTGATGATGGTCTTTCTATTGCTTATTTGTTTCCGAAATTTCCAGACAAAGCTTTCACTCTTTCATCAAATCTCATTACCGACTTCTTTCAACTTCCAAATGAAGGGATTTTGCCCTTAGATGTCGGAATCTGAGATTTTCCCGTTGTTTGGGAACTGATGAGATTAAAGGACGACTCCTCCTACTCACACAACTTCAAGAAAAAGGACTTGAAGATGAAGTACCAGATTATGATGACATCTGCGCGAAGGTACTTGAGTGCAGAGCCGGATCTTTTGATAGAATTAGTCAACTACAGTTTCAGATGATGGTCTCCATTGCTAAGAATTATCAAATAAATTGGCCTAGGTATATTTTTGAAAGGGTAGCATCCATGTTAGGGAAAAAGCTTCCTACTAAGCCCTATGGATTGCTTTTAAGTTATGTTCTCTATCGTAGAGGTAATGTTCCAAGCGGTGGAACTGCCATGCCTAAAGAAAAGTTTTTGGGAAAGAAGATGGTCTCGATTCTTCTCAACCCTCCTGCTGTCGGTGGAGCTGCGTTGCCAAAAGAAAAATGAGCTCGTCGCCAGAAAGAAAAGTTAAGTAATCAGCTGGAAGAAGAAGCTCTTCAACGAATCGCTGCTGCTAAGTTTCATGAAGATTTTCCTAAGTTGGCATCTCCCGCTGAAGAGCGCCCAACTGATGTCGTTCGGGGCTTGAGCTTGAAGAAATTGAAGAAGGCTCCTCAAGCTCCTTCTAAGAACCCTAAGTGGAATAAGCTGTCGTCCCCTCCTCCTTTGCCTTTGAATTTTCAGAAGGAAGCTGAGGAAGAAGAGCTAACAGAAGCTCTTAAACGTCATAAAACAGCTAGATCTGTCCTAGCTGAGACTGAGGTAATTTACCTTACCAACGCTCATGAAAAATTTGTTTCTTTAACAAACTAGAAGATTTGAACTCTAGTGGCTAGAATTTTTTTTGACCCTTGTGGTATTCCTCAGAAAAGCACCCCCGCAAGCGTTCCTGCAGAGCCAAGTGCTGAATCTGCCAGAGCATCAGACGCTCATCAAGAACTATCAGCCGTTGCAGCTGATGTGCAAAAGGAGCCTGAGGCTAGTGAACCACAAATTCATCCTTAAGAACTAATTGCTGAGACTAGCGCTCAGGGTAAGAAATTTCTTCTACCAAAGCCTTTTCTCGATTTTCTACCCTCTGTAGAAAATTTAGTTCTTAAGGTTTGTTTCTTTCTTTCAGCTCTTGTAGAAGTCGATACTGAAGCAGACACTACTGCCAGTATTCCTGAGAGCGTGCTAGTGGAGTTTGATGATAGATCTTGTTAGGGTTAATGTCCTCAAATGCCACTAGAGAATTAGTAAATATAAGGACATTATTAATTTGTAATTGTTTATTATCAATAAAAAGGCAATTAGTTGTTTACTTTTGAATTGACACTTATTTATTGTAAATCAACTATAAGTCCATGAACACAAGAGTAAACTCTCTAAGGCACTAGAGGGGTTTGATACTTTTGTACTAAAATAGTCTGCAA
Organism: Buddleja alternifolia; assembly: GCA_019426215.1. Taxonomy (NCBI): domain Eukaryota; kingdom Viridiplantae; phylum Streptophyta; class Magnoliopsida; order Lamiales; family Scrophulariaceae; genus Buddleja; species Buddleja alternifolia. Next base: position 2,426,704 of record CM033398.1, on the reverse strand, counting down.
GTCAATGATTTCCAATTGGGCGTTGGAAATCATGAAAACTTATATGATATGAATCTTTGACGAGAAAGGTGTCCGTCAATCAGTAGGAAGTAGTGAAGGATTCATATCATAGGTGCACTAATGGAGGTAGTGGCACTCAGACATGACTTGCATCGATTCTGTCACATGGGTTTTCACTCTTTGACAGTCAATGACAGATTTGATTAATTGTAATAGGTGTGTTTGAACTTTAGACTTGAGGAATCGAGTTGAAGATATGCTTGTGACATTAGGTTCGTCATTAGAGTAGTTAGGCCCAATTCACCTTTTGGTGGGGTCAACCTCGAACTGCAATCTAATGGGCAAGTAGTAGTCTTAACTGATATCCAAGATGAGATTCGTTCCCTCGTAAGGGAATGAGGAATTATCCTATGCATTTATAAGTAAGCTAGATCCTAAAGTCTTTGGCCAAAGTATTAAATGATCTGAGCTTATTATAAATAAAGCATAGTATCAAGTTAGTGAGTTTGACTAAAAACCATGACTCTCACTTGATCGGGATAAAGAAACGAAGAGTTTATATTCACACGGTATTTACAAAGGAAAGGTTAATTGTGATCTAATCATTTCATCTTATTTGTGTTAAAATATGGACCACTTGACTGGCTAGGTGAGACCCATATTCAATAGAATCCTCCCATTGCCAAGTCTAGATGAACCTAAAGAGTCATACTTAAAAAAGGAAAAAATTTGATGAAAAGTGGAATATTTCTTGCGGAAAGATTTTAAGTATTGGATACTTTAAATTAAATAAACAGAATTAATTATTTGAAGAAATAAGTTAATTTATTTATGATTTAATTTATAATATTTCTTGGAGAAACAAAATTAATTAAATGAGTTATCTATTATAATTGAATTAGTTAATTGGATTAAGTTAATTAATTAATTAATAGAATAAACTAAGCACAAAATTAATACACCATGTGGCACAATAAGTCCTAAAAGGGGCGGCCACTAGGAGTAATTAATGGGCTTAGTTTGAGTCCAAAGCAATGACTTAAGTGATATAAATATCACATTAGTCAAAAGCCTATATCATAAGTTGTATTACAAACACCACAAGAAAAATTCCTCTCCCCTTTCTCTCTCCTAGCCGTCGCCCAGTGTAGAAGAAGGAGGAAGTTTTTTTTTCATATAGTTATTCCGGCGAGACAATTTAGAGGAAGCACACTTGGACTGCTTGGATCAAATATCTTTCAGCTGGAGATTTGTCGCGAAGAATTAAAGAAGTCAAATTCATAGGATTTGTCAACCACTTCGCGACAACGGGTAATTATATTAAATTCCTATCGTACATACGTGTGAATGAACCCCGGGATTGATCCGGTTATGGGGAAAAACTATAAAAATTTTAAATTTTGTTTTCTGCTGCGTTTGGTGATTTTTCCCCAACAGTGGTATCAGACCCTAATCCATGGGGTTCGACATATGTAATTTATGTGTAATTATGTGTTGAAGAAGCATGTTTTATAGTATTTTTTCGATGCATGATTAGATATGTAAGATTTCACGTTTTTCATGTTCTTGAGGATTATGTTTATTTTTCGTTCGTTAGAATTTAATTAAAACTGGATTTTATGTAAATTATGTGATGGAAAATAAAAATCCAAATTTTCAGCAGGCTACTTGTCGCCGGAGGGGTGACGATGTGGCTACGCGTGCACAGTCACGATGGGCTCGTTGTGTGAGCCCATCTTTCTCGGCTGCTGCCGAGAGAGATGGGCCGCTCAAAAATTGGGCTCGCGCTATGCGAGTCCACCCGTGTGTTTTTACACACGGGTTTGGGACAACCCGACCAGGGTCACCGTTGGGTTGACCCGGGTCAATTATTAAATGTATATATATTATTTAGTTTTGGTTAAAATTAGATTTTAATGCAAAATAAATAATATTAATTATTTAATAAGGTTAGTTAATTTTCATCTAATCTAATGTTAATCATAGTAAGACTTTGAATTAAATTGGATTAGTTCCATTGTGAAATTAATTTCATTGGCATAGAAATTAAATTTATATTAGAATTGGATTTTAATAAAAGATTAATAGTAGCTCATTAAAATTGAACTTTCAATTGGAATTAAATAAATATAATTTCCTCGAGAATATGAATGACAATGATTAAATTTGGAATTCAATTAGAAATTAACATATATGTTTTTCGTGTATTATGTGATATCATGTTTGACATGTTATGTGATGGGAGACGTGATTCATGGACTTAGGATCGTTTTAATTTGTATTTCTTTTTATGGGTTGTACGGGCCATTTTGAGCCTATTTTTTTATTTTCTTTCAAGATAAATTTTGTAAAGGTGGCTTATGATAAAATGTAATAATTAGAAATAGAAATAGGCCCAATGGATAAATTCAAGTCGAGCCGAGGAGATTCAAGAAGGAGCTTTGGAAGCTTTAGTATAGTTTCTTTTTATTTTATGATTGAAACATTGGCTTGTTTCAATCTAGGAAATATGGTCCATGAATCATGTGTTGTTAGCTTTCTAGGATTGCTATTTATTTATTGATCCATGTTTATGTATATGATATAAAATGGATTAATGTGCAAAGTGAGACCTAATTAATAACTCAAATTCTCCCACATTTAATATAGTAAGTTAGTAAAGGGTACTAGGTATCCTATCCTCCACTGAACTTAAGAGAAAAATAAATTGATACTTAATATATAATAACGTCCCTAAGCAATAGGGGTTATATATTGAAGTATACTTTATATTTTTCCTAAGTGCATGTAATGCCATTGGTCGAGAACAAATTTCACCCCAAATACCAGCAAAAGGTTGCAAGGTGAAATTCAATTGTTAGACTGATAGACAGTCAGTGGATTGAACTTAAATTACTCATAAATCAATATTATCGATAATAGATTGAGATTTGATGATTAATGGACAAACACATTGAATCATCCATTTGATGGGTTGATGTTGGACATCATTTTAATGGATTAATTAGGCCAAATACCGGCAAAAGGTTGCAACTTGTTAATCTAGTTAAAGAACTCAATTACCACTAATCTTTCCAATGATGAATTCCGAATTCCACAGTGGGAGTGTGGATTTTCAAAAAATGTAGTGGAAGCCAAATTTATTTTTAAAGCCCTTAAAATTAATTTGGAACAACAATTACATGAAAATCTAATAAGTCTTTTTACTTTTATGCAGTTATTTTCTTATTATCTCTCACATCATGTCACCTAAACCCTTATCCGATTTAATAAATAGATACACTTTGACTGGACCAAACTACATAGAATGACTCACAAACTTGAGGATGGTCCTGAGTAGTGAGTCGATTGAATATGTACTAGAAGTCAGACGTCCTCCTGTACCAAACATATGGGAAGATGATGTTAGGATTATGCCCTCAGATGCCATAGAGGATAGAATGTATAGGGCATATATCTTGTATTGAACTTAAACTCTGCTTAAATAAAAGGCATTATTGAGTTTTCACTTAATTCTTATCTGCATCTATAAGTTGTGTAAAAATTTTTGTCCATGTTTTCAATGCGATCCCTCTACTTCCTATGGGATAGGAAGATTGGCACTAAAGAGATCGATCTTGATTACTAAAATAAGTTCGCAAGTAATATGAAGTCTTTAATGGACAAATAAAGACTTCGAATACTTGTACAATCTTAGCTCCGACATGGGAGTGCCTGTTTGGTATCATGGGATGATAGGAGATTAAGATTGTAGACACGTCAGTGGAACTGATATGTTCGAACACGACTCGCATCGGTTCTGTTACATGGGTTTTCACTCTGTGACTGTCAATGAGGGAACTGATTATGCGTAATAGGTATATGTAAACCTTTGACCTGAAGTATCAGGCTGAAGATGCACTTGTGATGTCAAGTCTTTCACTAGAGTAGTTAGACCCAATTCACCCTTTGGTGGGGTCAACCTCGAAATGCGGACTTGATGGGCAAGTGGTAATCTTAGCAGATATCTAATATGAGATTTGCTCGCTCATAAGTGAATAAGTATGTACCCTATGTAATTATAGATAAATAGAGATCAAAGTCTTTCGCCAAAGCAAACAAGATGATTGTGCTTGACACTAAATCGATCTCAATGATCTTGTATTTATTATGATTTATACATATGGTCAAGTCCAGTGAGTTTGACATAATCATGACTCTCACTTGACTGGGGAACGTGAACAAAGGGTTTATACATATACGGTATTTACGATTGGAAGGTTTCGAAATGATCCTATCATTCGTTTTCGTTTGGGCTACGAAGTGGGCCACGTGACTGGCTAGGTGTTACCCACTTCCTTTGGTTTCCTCTCATTGCCAAACGAAATGAGCCTAAAGAGTCGCGCTAAAGGATTGACAAAGAAAAATGAAGAAAAAGAAATTTCTAATATTTCTTCTAGGAGTTTTAATTTATTGGATAAATTAAATAATTAATTATTCATTAGATGAAATAATTCATTATAATGATAAGATTAATTATTAATTAATTTCCTTGTGAAATATATTAATGAATTAGTTTATCTAATTAATTTGGTTATTTAATTAATTAATTTATTTATTGGATACAATAAATTATTAATTGAAATAAGAAATTAATTAAACAAAAAAAATCTCGGGGCTAAATAAGGAATCCAATTGGACATCTACTAGGCCTCAATGTGGCGTCTTTGAGAGGCCACATATTAGTTTTGTTTTGACTTGTTCAATAAGTCATGAGGTATATAAGGACTCTTTGACTTAGAACAAGTAAGAAGAGAATACAAAACTCTCATAACTCTCAAAAGAAAGAAAAATGTTCCTCCCCTCCTCTATACCTAGCCGTTGATCATAGAGAAAGAAGAAATGGGATTTTTCGTTTGTTGATCTGTGCGTGACGATTTAGAGACGACGTATTCTTGCTGTTCGGATCAAGTTCAAGTTTGAAGAATCAAACCAAAGGATTGAAGATTTGGAAGCATCAATATTTCGAGTTTGGAGAAGAAGAAGTTTTTCTCCATCATCATATTCATATCAACGAGTAAGTTTCATTCGTTATATGCTTTTAGATTCAATTATGCGAATTAGAGTACCAATTGGGTTTTCATTTTAATTTTTGAAATCCCTTCCGCTGCGTTTATGCTTTTTCAAACGAAACCCAACAGTGGTATCAGAGCCAATCTCTGATTTGCATATTTGATCTTGTTTACGTGATTTAAGAATTACATGTTATGTGTTTTGAAACATGTTTGTATGTTTTTCTTAAATCTGTGTTTTATGGTTTTTTGCCTAGTTTTTTGATTTTTAGTTATTGTAAATCTGGGGATATTTGATGATATTGAAAATCAAAAAATGCCGAGGAAAAATGGGGCTCGAAAGCCCCGAGAAAAACGCGCGCAGCAGTGCGCGCAGCTGGGCCATTCGGCCCGGGCCCTGCCCAGTCACGGCACGTTGGGTCGTGTGTTTGGATACCCAATTCGTTGATCCGGGTCATGGATTCGGGTCGTAAAACGGGCTATGTTTGGGTCGAAATTATTTTTTGAATTTTGGGTGATTTTAATTAATTGGGTGGATCAAAAGGATGATGACCCAAATAATTTAAATCAAGCCCAATTGAACATTATCCAATTTCGATTTGTTAATTAGTTTGGACTTAATCTAATTAAATCTAAATGGGCCAATTAGATTGGTGATTTTGACTTAAATTAAATTTAGCCCAATAAGAAATTAATAAACGTGAATGTTGTTTTAATTAATTATTTTGAGCCCAATTAAATTGAAACCAAGTGGACCAAAAGGATGGTGACTTGGGTTTGATGAAATCGAGCCCAGTGAGATTAATTAAAATATAATATTTAATTAGAACTAATTAATTATTTTTCTTGGAGATTAATAATTGATTTATGGATTAAATATTTTTTTTTTCCTCGACTTGAAAATTACTTCATTTTGAATAAGGAATATAAATTATTTTTCTTAGAGGCTAATAATTAATTCTTTGATTAAATAAAAGTATTTCCAATTTTTGATGGCTTTAAATCATAATAAAATAAAATATAGAATTTCATATTTTATGTATCCATATTATTTTAATTAAAGGTAGATGCACTTAATTCTTAATTTCGTACATCTAAGTCATCTAGTTGGACTAGAATGATTTTAATTGAAATAGTGAATATGTGAAATCATAAGGAATTTTAGAAAGGACTTTTTTAGTTGAACTAAAATTTTAATATTCAACATAAGTGATTTAATATTGCGAGCATGTATTAATTGATGCGAACATGTCTTATGTGATTAAAACACTAATCATGGACTTAGGATTATATGTTTTACCTTTAATTTTATGGGTTATCAAATTTGAAGCTATTTATTATATTCTTAGAAATAATGCATGAGTTGTTTTAGAAATCGAGATAAAATAGTTCAAAGTTGATAAAGTCAAAAGGCCCATGAATGTGTAATAGGCTTATGCCTTTTGTGATGGCCCATTGGCTCGGGCCCTCTAGTAAAAGTCCATGATCAAGTGATGACTTTATTTATTCATTTATTTAAATTCTATGTTTATTTATATTGAAAGACATGATTGTTAGTAGTATTTTTATGCTTGATCAATATAGAATAAAGCGCTATATAAATTGAATAATGTGGAAAGTGAGACCAAAATCTTTTGACGAATTAAATTCTCCCAAATAAATTATACCGAGTTAGAAAAGGATGTTTGACATCCCCACCCTCCACTAAGCTTTCTAAAATTAGAATTACTATAACTGTGTAATGCTTCCCAGTTATGGGGGTTATACATTTAGAAATAATTTGAAATTTTATAAAGTGCATGCAAATGCCTTAATCGAAACATATTTCACCCCAGAAACCTGTTCGGTTGCAAGGTGAAATTCAAATGCTAGATTGTAGGAGTTAGTGGGATAAACTCGGGTAGTTCACGAACCTAGAAATTGAATGGGTTGCGGTTTGGTGAACTATGGGGAAACGTATTGAAACATTTATTGGATAAATTGATATTAGATATCACTTCAAGTAATTAATGGGCCGAAAACCGGTTAGGTTGCAACCTATTTAATTAATCGAGGACCTCAATACCTGCTGTGGAATCGATGCCAATGATGATTCCCGATTTTCACATGGGAATGTGGGATTCGAAAAATGCAGTGGGAGCCAAGATAAATTTTAAGTCCTTAATTTTTCTTGGTTAAGTCAAAACAAGTAATCTAACAAATCTGATTTATTTCTGCAGTTATTTTCTCATTTATCTCTCTCAAATATGACAAACCCACTTTCAATTCTACTCGAAAAGAATACTCTGACTGGACCCAATTATGTGGACTGGCTTAGAAATTTGAGGATTGTCCTCAATACGGAATCACTGGGATACGTCTTGGAGGCTGATATCCCGGCGGCTCCTGCTAGAACACGTGCTAACGAGGAAGAGGTCCAAGCCCAAGAAAATGGGTTAAGGGCGACCTCCGGGTGAGAGGATACATGGTAGGATCTATGACTAATGATCTTCAAAGGTCACATGATAAGATGCCCACTGCAAGAGCTATCTTAGCTCACCTGGTAGAGCTCTATGGAGAGCATAGTCGAACTACACGATATGAGATATCGAAAGAGCTCTTCAGAGCCAAGATGAAAGAAAGTGTGAAGGTTGGTGATCATGTCCTCAAAATGATTTCGAGGATCGAGAAATTGGAAGCTCTCGAATTCACCATGAATGCCACCCTTCAAACTGACTTAATCTTGCAGTCTCTTCCTTATTCCTTCTCCCAATTTGTGGTTAACTTTAACTGCAATGAGATAGAGTGCAATTTAGCTGGGCTAATGAACAAGTTGGTTACTGCACAATCTCAAATGAAACCAAAGGGAAAGGAAACTGCCTTGGTCATCTCTTCTGGACCCAAAAAGTCTAAGAAGAAGAAGAATAAGAAAAAGTCTGGCGAGCTTGGAGCTCAAGGGGTTACCAAGAAGGGTAAGGGAAAGGCTCAAGGGTTTTACAAGAGCAAAGGACCTAAGAGAATGGATAGATGTCTCGAGTGCGGTGAGCTTGGTCACTGGAAGAGAAACTGCCCCAAATTAGGCAAAGGCGCACAGGGTATGGAACTATTAGTTTTCGAAACTAACTGTTCTATGACCGTATTTTCTACTTCGTGGATTCTGGACTCAGGGGCTAGTGCCCATGTTTGTTGTTTGGATCAGGATCTACAGAGAAGTAGAAAGCTGGGCCGAGAAGAAGTGATGATCAAAGTAGGCAGTGGGGAAAGCGTCGCAGCTACTAGGATCATATCTACTTCTCTTTATTTGAATTCTGGACATTTACTATTTTTAGAAAATGTTTTGGTTTTGCCCAAGGGGCTTAAGAACATTGTATCTATTCCTATCTTAGTTAAGATTGGATATACATTCCGTTTTTCTAAATTAAATTGTGACATTTATTATGGAAATAAATTAGTTGGCAATGCATGTTTAGTTAATGGTTTATATTATTTAAATGTCCGTAATTCATCTGATGTTAATGTTGTAACACGTGAACGTGGTAGGCAAGAAACTAACTTAAGACTCAAGTGGCATCTTAGACTAGGCCATGCCGGAGAGCACAAGATCCACAAAATGGAAAAAGATGGGCTTTTAAGCTCACTAGGGTCGGACCCTATTCCTACATGTGAATCATGTCTCTTAGGCAAGATGGCTAGATCCCCCTTCACAGGGACTTTTGAAAGGGCTATGTAATTCCTAGGATTAGTGCATACCGACGTCTGCGGACCATTTGGAGAAATGGCTCGTGGAGGTTTCTACTATTTCATCACTTTCACTGACGACCATTCAAGATTTGGTCTAGTGTATCTGATGAAGCAAAAGTCTGAGTCCTTTGAAAGATTCAAAGAGTTCAAGGCCTTAGTAGAAAATCAAACTGGGCAAAATATAAAAACTCTACGATCGGATCGTGGAGGAGAATATATGAGTGCCGAGTTTGATGAATTCCTAAGACAACAAGGAATAATGTTACAACTAACACCACCAGCAACTCCCCAACTGAATGGAGTAGCTGAGCAAAGGAATTGAACACTGTTGGACATGGTTCGTTCCATGCTTAGTTACACTAATTTACCCATCTCTTTGTGGGGACACGCTCTCCTTCCGCTGCTCATGTTTTGAATAGATGTTCTTCCAAATCCGTTCCTAAAACTCCGCATGAGATGTGGAATAATAGAAAACCGAGTTTTAATCATATTAAGATTTGGGGATGCCCCACTTATGTCAAGAAGACTAAAGTGGAGAAATTGGAGGCAAGATCCCTAATGGGACATTTCATTGGTTATCCTGAAGATTCCATGGGATTCTTCTTTTACCTGCATGATGATCAAAGAAGGAATTGACTATCAAGAAGCCTTTTCGCCCGTGGCTATGATAAAGTCCATACGAATTCTGTTATCCATAGCTGCATACTTAGATTATGAGATATGGCAAATGGATGTTAAAACAGCCTGTCTAAATGGATTCCTCGAGGAGGATATCTATATGGAACAGCCAAAGGGTTTTGTGTCCGAGTCCGATATCCATAAAGTATGTAAACTTGAGAGGTCCATTTACGGTCTCAAGCAAGCATCTAGAAGCTGGAATCTCCGTTTTGATGAAGAAGTTAAGGGATATGGCTTCCTCAAGAACGAAGATGAACATTGTGTCTACAAGAAGACTAGTGGGAGCAAACTCTCGTTCTTAGTACTATATGTGGATGACATTCTACTTATAGAAAATGACGTAGGAATGCTCGCCACTGTCAAGAAATGGCTTTTGAGTACATTTTCCATGAAAGACTTGGGAGAAGATACATACATTCTAGGAATTCGTATCTACAGGGATAGAACGAATAGAATGATAGGCCTCTCTCAAGCCCTTTACTTAGAAAAGGTCCTAAAGAGGTTTAGGATGAATAACTCTAAGAAAGGGTTTTTTCCCATGAGGCATGGAGTACACTTATCCAAGTCTATGTGTCCTCAAAGTGAGGAAGATAGACAAGAGATGAGTAATGTACCCTATGCTTCTGCAGTTGGTAGCCTGATGTATGCAATGCTGTGTACTAGACCCGACATTGCCTATGCTGTGAGCATGGTGAGTTGATTTCAGGCAAACCCGGGAAAGGAACATTGGATAGCTGTGAAGAATATCCTAAAGTATCTGAAAAGAACTAAGGATATGATTCTCATTTATGGAGGTGGAGATCGGAAGATGGAAGGTTATTCTGATTTAAACTTTCAGTCTGATGTTGATGACCGAGAATCCACTTCAGGGTTTGTTTTTACTCTCAATGGTGGAGCGGTGTCTTGGAAGAGCTCCAAGCAAAGCACAGCCGCTGATTCCACCACTGAAGTAGAGTATGTAGCAGCCTCAGAGGCAGCGAAAGAATCTGTTTAGATGAGGAAGTTTCTTGGAGAACTTGGAACAGTCCTTAGTGCTCAGCTCCCGTTGCCACTTTATTATGATAACAATGGAGCGATAGCGCAAGCCAAGGAACCGAGGTCTCATAAGAAGTCAAAACTTATTGAGAGAAGATTTCACATCATCAGGGAGATCGTTGGCAGAGGAGAGATAACAGTGCAGAAAATAGCCTCAGCTGACAATATAGCTGACCCGTTCACCAAACCACTACTTCAGGCTGTTTTGGACCAACACTTGGAAAGGATGGGTATTAGATACCACAATGAGTGGCATTGAGTGTAAGTGGGAGATTGTTAGGATTATGCCCTCAGATACCATAGAGGATAGAATGTATAGGGCAAATATCTTGTATTGAACTTAAACTTTTCTTAAATAAAAGGATTATTGAGTTTTCACTTAACTCTTATCTGCATCTATAAGTTGTGTAAAACGTTTTGCCCATGTTTTCAGTGCGATCCCTCTACTTCCCATGGGACAGGAAGATTGGCACTAGAGAGATCGATCTTGATTACTAAAATAAGTTCGCAAGTAATATGAAGTCTTTAATGGACAAATAAAGACTTTGAATACTTGTACAATCTTAGCTCCGACATGGGAGTGCCTGTCTGGTATCATGGGATGATAGGAGATTAAGATTGTAGACATGTAAGTGGAACTGATATGTTCGAACACGACTCGCATCGGTTCTGTCACATGGGTTTTCACTCTGTGACTGTCAATGACGGAACTGATTATGCGTAATAGGTATATGTGAACCTTTGACCTGAAGTATCAGGCTGAAGATGCACTTGTGACGTCAAGTCTTTCACTAGAGTAGTTAGACCCAATTCACCCTTTGGTGGGGTCGACCTCGAAATGTGGACTTGATGGGCAAGTGGTAATCTTAGCAGATATGTAATATGGGATTTGTTCTCTCATAAGTGAATGAGTATGTACTCTATGTAATTATAGATAAATAGAGATCAAAGTCTTTGGCCAAAGCAAACGAGACGATTGTGCTTGGCACTAAATCGATCTCAATGATCTCGTATTTATTATGATTTATACATATGGTCAAGTCCAGTGAGTTTGACATAACCATGACTCTCACTTGACTGGGCAACGTGAACAAAGGGTTTATACATATAAGGTATTTACGATTGGAAGGTTTCGGAATGATCCTATCATTCGTTTTCATTTGGGTTACGAAGTGGGCCACGTGACTGGCTAGGTGTTACTCACTTCCTTTGGTTTCCTCTCATTGCCAAACGAAACGAACCTAGAGAGTCGCGCTAAAGGATTGACAAAGAAAAATGAAGAAAAAGGAATTTCTATCATTTCTTCTGGGAGTTTTAATTTATTGGATAAATTAAATAATTAATTATTCATTAGATGAAATAATTAATTATAATTATAAGATTAAGTATTAATTAATTTCCTTGTGAAATATATTAATGAATTAGTTTATCTAATTAATTTGGTTATTTAATTACTTAATTTATTTATTGGATACAATAAATTATTAATTGAAATAAGAAATTAATTAAACAAAACAAATCCCGGGGCTAAATAAGGAGTCCAATTGGATGCCTACTAGGCGTCAATGTGGCGTCTTTGAGAGGCCACATATTAAGACTCTTTTGTTTTGACTTGTTCAATAAGTCATGAGGCATATAAGAACTCTTTGACTTAGAACAAGTAAGAAGAGAATACACAACTCTCATAACTCTCAAAAGAAAGAAAAATATTCCTCCCTTCCTCTATACCTAGCCGTCGACCATAGAGAAAGAAGAAAGGGGATTTTTTGTTTGTTGATCCGTGCGTGACGATTTAGAGACGACGTATTTTTGCTGTTCGGATCAAGTTCAAGTTTGAAGAATTAAACCAAAGGATTGAAGATTTGGAAGCTTCAATATTTTGAGTTTGGAGAAGAAGAAGTTTTTCTCCATCATCATATTCATATCAACGAGTAAGTTTTATTCGTTATACGCTTTTAGATTCAATTATGCGAATTAGAGTACCAATTGGGTTTTCTTTTTAATTTTCGAAATCCCTTCCGTTGCGTTTATGCTTTTCCGAACGAAACCCAACAGATGAAAGGGTTCGAATTTCCTACATGGACTGGGTCTGTGACAATCATCGACCTAGAGGATACATGTTAACCTCTATGTGCAGTGAGCTGCGTTCCTCGAACAATGTGATATCTTACACCGGGTAAATCCTTAACTTTCCATATTTGGAATGGAATAGGATCAAGATCTAACCTTAAAGCTCTCATGAGAAGATGGAGAATGCACGAGACATACTACTCCATCTAGACTCAATGTTTGGAGAGAAAGGTAAAAACGTTCGGTATTTGATATTGAAGGAACTCTTCAGAACTAGAATGAAGGAAAATGAGAATGTGGGAGATCATGTACTAAAAATGATGACTTTAATTGAAAAACTAAAGGATCTGGATTACTACATGGATGTTCACATTCAAGTTGACCTCATACTGCAATTGCTTCCTGATTCCTTTTACTACTTCGTCATGAATTTTGAAATGAACGATATTGAGGGTTCGTTAGCTGGGCTCACAACCAAACTCGAGCTAGTTCAAAGACAAATAAGGAGAAATAGAAAAGGTAATACAATTTCCAATCCTGAGAATGTACCATTGGATGTCTACAAATATGGGAAGGGAAAGGGAAAAATGGAAGCACCCCTGAAGGCTCGAAGAGAAATAGGAAACAAGAAAGGAAAGAACAAGAAGCGTAAGGAAGTGCTTAGAGAATCGAGCAGGTGTCTCTTCTGTGGTGAGCTGGGCCACTGGAGAAGGGAATGTCTTAATCGCAACCATTGACCAGGTAAGGAACTGTTTGTTTTAGAAACTAATTGTTTTATAACTGTATTTTCCACTTCGTGGATACTTGATTCTGGAGCTAGTGCTCATGTTTGTGTAATGAATCAAGATCTACAGCGAAGTAGAAAGCTGGAGCATGGAGAGGTGCTGATTAGTGTAGGCAGCGGGCAGAGTGTCGTGGCTTCTCGCATTGGATCAACTTCTTTATGTGTATCATTTGGACATGTTTTAATTTTAGAGGATGTTTTAGTTTTGCCCAATGGGCTTAAGAACATTATATCTATTCCTATGTTGGTAAGGAACGACCATGTTTTTAATTTCATTGACAGTATTTGCAGCATTTTATTTCATAGTAATATTGTTGGAACTGCTACTTTAGTCAATGACCTCTATTATTTAAATATGCAAAATGAGTGTGTTGCAAATGTTATCTCAAAGAAGCCTGGTAGGCAAAGTGCTAACCTAAGCTTAAAGTGACATCTAAGACTAGCCCATGCTGGCGAGCGAAAGATACACAAAATGGAGAAAGATGGTTTAGTTGAACCATTGGGATCAGATCCCTATCCAACCTATGAATCTTGCCTCAAAGGCAAAATGGTTAGATCTCCCTTCACCGGGACTTTTGAAGGAGCCACTGAAGTATTAGGACTTGTGCATACCTACGTTTGCAGACCATTTGGAGAAATGGCTCGTGGAGGTTTTCACTATTTCATTACTTTCACTGATGACCATTCAAGATATGGTATAGTGTATCTAATGAAATTTAATTGATAAGTTCAAAGAATTTAAGGCTTTAGTGGAAAAACAAACTGGTCATCATAGGTGAATATATGAGTGACGAGTTTGATCAGTTCCTAAAGGAACATGGGATAATATTACAACTCACACCACCAGCAACTCCACAATTAAATGGGGTGGCAGAGCGAAGGAATCAAACTCTATTAGATATGGTTTGATCTATGCTCAGCTACATTGATTTACCCATTTTCTTGTGGGGACATGCACTCCTTACGGCTGTTCATATCTTGAACAAATGTCCTTCCAAGTTCGTTCATAAGACTCCATATGAGATATGGAGAAATAGGAAAACAAACCTTAAGTACCTTAGGGTTTGGGGATGCCCTTCCTACATAAAGAAGACGAAGGCAGAGAAATTGGAAGCAAGGTCCCTTAAAGGATGTTTCGTCGGTTTCCCAGAGGATTCTATGGGATATGCAAGATGATCAAATGATCATTGTTGCACTGCAAGCGCACTTTCTTGAAGAAGAATTCATTCAAGAAGGAGGTGCAGGTAGAAAGATTATTCTTAGTGAACAAGATAAAACACCTAGGGAGACGACTGTCCAAGAAACACACACTGAACCTGATCAAACACAACCAACATTGTGAAGATTTGGTAGAGTACCACAACAACTTGATAGATATTATGGTTACCTTCTACAAGAGGAACCGGGTGTCCACACTATAGCAGTGGGAGTCCAAGGGGACGACCCTTCTACCTATGATCAAGCAATGATGGACACCAACTCTACAAAGTGGTAAGAAGCTATGCAGGCAGAGATAGAATCGATGCATTCCAACCAGGTCTGGACTCTGGTAGATCTTCCTGATGGGATTGCACCTATAGGGTGCAAGTGGATCTACAAGAGGAAGATAGGCTCGAATGGAAAAGTTGACACATACAAGGCAAGGCTTGTAGCAAAAGGTTATAGTCAAAAGGAAGGAATTGACTATCAAGAGACCTTTTCACCTGTGGCAATTATCAAGTCTATTCGAATTCTGCTCGCAATAGTTGCATACATGGACTATGAGATATGGCAGATGTTGGGAAATCATTTCGAAAATAACCCCAAAATTGGTACGCAGCGGAATTAAATTAAAGAGTCTAGCTCTATCGCGTACATGCATGACATTAAAATTTTTAAATCATACATACTATGGCTAATGAATAACTAATTAAACAATTTAATTAATAATTATTGATTAACTATAGCTAGCAATTAAAAAACTAACTAATTAATTAAACAATTTAATTCAAACTAATTAATTAATTGCATGCTATAGAAATAAAATCAATAATTAAAATAAACAAAATAATACAACCTTTCTCCGAAGATTGAACCGAGCCGGTAGAAAGCACCGCAACAAAACACCTCCTTCTTGTCGGAGGAGACTGAGCTCTCGAACCGCAAAGCCTTCTTCGCAGAGCCTCGCTTTAAACCCGGGAGAGTGGGCTCCCAAAATAAAAATACTAAAATAAAATTTCTTAAAAGGAATTTTATAACTTTAGCAAATATATTCTTTTTAGTAATTGAAATTACTTAAGAATTCTTTTGCCAATATTTTTTATATTTTTGAACTTACCTTAAGCCTCTATATATAGATGGCAAAGCTAAGAAATCTTTCATTCTTAGTCTATGTGGGACAAAGGACCACACGGCGGCCAGGGCTCATGGCTACACGGTGGCCTGCCACCGGGCACACGGTGGCCAGGCCACAAGACCACACGGTGGCCTGCCACCGGGCACACGGTGGCCAGGCCACGGGCCACACGGTGGCCAGGCCACGGGGCACCCGTCGGCCAGGCCACGGACCACCCGTCGGGGCCCGCCCCCTTTTTTTTTTTAATTAAATTAAATTAAATGAAATTTAATTTAACTTTAATGCAAATATCTTTCTCTAAAGATATTTCCCACATCTTTTCATCTGAGTTCAAACTATCCATCCAATGGATTCTTTAGTATTTTATCGGGTTTCTTTTCGAGGCTTGCGAAGGGACCTTAGGGAAAAACTAATTCTAGCTCCAAATGGATCAAATCGAATTACCATCTCATGATAATATTTGATTACCATTTAACAATATTTAAGTCCACTAAATAAATAATGTTGCACTCTAGAATTAATTAAATTACTTAAGAGTTCACATACTTAAGAATATTACAACTAACTCCTCTATCGAAATATCCGTGAAGAACTAAAATCAATGCTACTATTATTTTATTCTTCACCTCTTATCCTAAAATTGCTGATTTGCTCATTGTCAACTTTTCATACGAAAACTCATTTTTCGTTTAATTTCAGTGACACTTCACCTGAAATACTTTGGCCAAAGTTTTAGAATAGTTGAACATTGCAAATTCATTAAAGGATATATTTCTTATCTCTCATGGAGATTATAGATTCCTTATGAATGTCCTTCATAATCACATTTCATGCAATTACTCAATGTATAAAGTATATTGGCCACCGAAGACCTCACTTCTGAATACATCAAAGTAATGTACACTAGATGCATTAGTCCACGACAATTATAGGATTTAGAGTTGTTGTTCAAATTATTTATTTTCGATAGTAGCCAAAATAAATAACTTAATTGGTCCGGTTCAGTGTTTCAATCTCATTGATTTACACGAATATACTATATATGGAATCATCATTCCCATGATTAAGACAAATCATCGAATATAGTATATTATAGTCTTTAGCAGATAAGACGCCCATTCTTATCACCGACTACAACCTATTTATAATAATATATGACACATATAATCCAAGTCTTTTCATAGAACAACACTTCCATTTGGATTATCATATATTATATTGGACTACGTCTATCTTATAGTACGATTTCTATAATACTCATAACTTGCAACAAAATTAATAAAGATCAATTTCACAAACGAAATATAAACGTTTCATATAATTGGATTTTTAGGGCACAATCCCTAACAATCTCCCACTTGCCCTCAAATCCAATTAGCCATATATCTAATACCCATCCCTTCTAAATGAGAGTCAAAACTCTTTTGTGCCAATGTTTTAGTGAAGGGATCTGCTAAATTATTAATTGAGGCTATCTTGGTAACTACAATCTCTCCACGATCCACATATTCTCTAATGATGTGATACTTCCTCTCAATGTGCTTCGAACGCTTATGGCTTCTTGGTTCTTTAGAATTTGCTACAGCACCAGAATTATCACAATGGAGTGTGATCGGTGTTAGCCCTTCTCTAACAACCTTTAGATCCATAAGAAACTTTCTTAGCCAATAAGCTTCTTTAGCAGCTTCAGAAGCCGCCACATATTCAGCTTCCATAGTGGAGTCTGCGATGCAAGACTGTTTTATGCTCCTCCAACTAATAGCTCCTCCACCAAGAGTAAATACATATCCCGAGGTGGAACGTCTAGAATCACGATCAGATTGAAAATCTGAATCTGAGTAACCCATTGGTAACAGCTCCTCACTTTGATAGACAAGCATATAATCTCTAGTCCTTCTCAAGTACTTTAGAATATGCTTCACTGCCACCCAATGTTCTGGTCCAGGGTTCGACTGATATCTACTGACCATTCCTACAGCATAACAGATGTCTGGCCTTGTACAGAGCATAGCATACATGAGACTACCCACAGCGGAAGCATAGGGTACATTTCTCATGTGTTCTTCCTCTTTAGGTGTTTTAGGACACTGTTCTCGAGAAAGCTGGATTCCATGTCTAAAAGGCAATGACCCTTTCTTGGAATCTTCCATGTTATACCTTGCCAATATCTTATCTATATATGCAGCTTGTGATAAGCCTAGCATTTTGTTCTTTCGGTCTCGCAAAAGCTTGATCCCTAGAACATAGCTGGCTTCACCTAGGTCTTTCATATCAAATTGATTGGACAGCCAAATCTTAACAGCAGACAATGTTCCCACATCATTCCCAATGAGTAAGATATCATCCACATAAAGCACTAAGAACATTATAACCTTTTCATGATGTCTTTTATATACACATGGTTCATCAGGTAACTGTTCAAATCCAAAAGATTTGACAGCTGCATTGAACCTGATGTTCCATGATCTAGACGCTTGCTTGAGTCCATAAATGGACTTTTTCAGTTTGCATACCATATGCTCCTGATTTTCAACTACAAATCCATCTGGTTGTATCATATAGATTTCTTCTTGAAGAGTTCCATTCAAGAACGCTGTCTTAACATCCATTTGCCATATCTCATAATCATAATGAGCTGCAATGGATAAGAGAATCCTTATGGATTTGAACATGGCTACTGGCGAGAAGGTTTCATCATAATCGATGCCTTCTATCTGGGTATAACCCTTCACCACTAGTCTTGCTTTGAAGGTCTCTACCTTCCCATCCATTCCTCTCTTTCTCTTGTAGACCCATTTACACCCAATGGGTTTAATGCCTTCTGGCGCCTCTACAAGTTCCCAGACATTGTTTGAGTACATTGACTCCAACTCAGATTTCATTGCAGTGATCCATCGATCAGCATCTATATCTGCTAGAGCTTCGTTGTAGTTAAGAGGATCAGATTCAAGCTCAGGTTCAACCACAAGGGTTTCCTCAAGATATCTGACAGGAGGCCTGATAATCCTCCCACTACGACGTGGCTCATGTGTACTAGGTTCTACATCAGTTGTTACACTAGGTACATCATATGTATTATCTATGTTCTCAGTTATACTAGGCTGCTCAGATGTAGTATCTGATACTGTCATCTCTTCCAATACAAGCTTACTTCGACTCTTGTAGCCACTTAATAGTTCATCCTCAAGATACTTGGCATTTGTACTCACAAATACTTTATGATCATTAGGACTATAAAATTGACCACCCCTAGTCTCTTTAGGATATCCTACAAACAAGCATACTTCTGTCCTTGACTCTAATTTGTCAGGATCTTTCCTTAACACATGTGCTGGACATCCCCAAATACGGAGATAGTTAATCTTAGGCTTTCGCGCAATCCATAACTCCACACGTGTCTTAGGAACTGACTTAGATGGGACTAAGTTCAATAAATAAGCAGCTGTTTCAAGTGCATATCCCCAAAAAGAACTAGGTAGAGTCGCATGACTCATCATGGACCTTACCATTTCCATCAACGTTCTATTTCTTCGTTCTGCAACACCATTCTGTTGGGGTGTACCCGGTGTAGTTAGCTGAGATCTAATCCCATTTGCAGTTAAGAAGTCCAAGAACTCTCTGGATAGATATTCACCACCTCGATCTGATCTAAGTGATTTGATATGTTTATCTAATAGATTTTCCACATCAGCCTTAAACACTTTGAACTTTTCAAAAGTTTCAGACTTATGTTTCATTAGATATACATATCCATACCTTGAGTAATCATCTATAAAAGTTATGAAATACTCAAAACCTCCCCTTGCCTGAATGTTCATTGGTCCACAAACATCCGCGTGAATCAATTCAAGCAACTGCGTGGCTCTATTGCCTTTTCCCTTAAAAGGCCTTTTGGTCATTTTACCCTCCAAACATGATTCACAGACTGGTAGATTTTTAAGGTCTAATAGACTTATAAGTCCATCAGATACCAGTCTTTGGATCCTATTAGAGTTAATATGACCTAAACGCAAGTGCCACATATATGCTTCATCAGTCATTGGAGTTTTTCTTTTCAATGGTAAGATTTGTTTACTTGTATTAGCCTTAGAATTACCAACAGAGTATTTATCCGTAAATAATAAAAACAAACCATCTTTCCTAGTGCCTTTACATATAAACGATTTATTATGCTTAATAGACAAACTTTGTTCAAAAACAACAGTAAAACCATCATCCATCAAACAACTAACAGAAATCAAATTCCTACGGATGGAAGGCACATATAGACAGTCTTTCAAAAGTAATACTCTGTTCTCAAAATATAAACTAACAAGCCCTATAGCTATTACTGGCACACTTGTACTATCTCCCTTCAGTAGGTACATATCACCATCACTTAGCTGCCTGGTCAGCTGAAAACCCTGCAACATGTTGCAAATATGATTAGTTGATCCTGAGTCCACACACCAGGAACCTGGTGGACTTCCAACTAAACATGTTTCAAGTAAACAAGATATCATTATACCTTGATTAGGTGCTTTGCCAGATTTAGCAAGAAGGCTTGCTAAATATTTTGGGCAATTCCTCTTCCAATGGCCATCTTCCCCACAGTGGAAACATTTTCCTTTTTCGGGCTTGGCTTTCTTTTGAATATTAGTTGCTACTGTAGCAACTTTGTTCTTACCCTTTTTCTTTTTCTTAGCATTCCATTTCTTAGCTTTCGTACCAGATGTCTGAGCAAAATTGACACTCCCTTTAGCTCTCATAACATCCTCTGCGACTTGCAGTTCATTCATCAATTCAGGCAATGAGTAATCTTTATTATTCATGGCATAGTTAAGCCTGAACTGAGTGAATGAACTTGGCAAAGAGTTCAGGATCATATCCTGCTGGGTTTGACTGTCAATTTTAGCACCAAGGATTTCTAGTTCATTCAAGTAAGCCATCATCCTCATGACATGCTCTTGAACTAGTGTTCCTTCAGTCATCTTGGTAGTAAGAATCTTCCTCATCAGCTCATGCCTAGTTGTCCTATCCTGACCACCAAACATCTCCTTGAGATGTTGCATCATCAATGTTGCAGTCACCATCTCTTGCATCTGATGCTTGAGAACATTAGACACTGATGCTAGGATATAGCATTTGGCCATCTCATTGGCCTTATGCCACCGTTCATAACGGTCCCTAACATCTTGTGATTCATTGGTAGCAGGAACTGGAGGACATGGTTCGCTAAGAACAAACTTGTGCTCATCATGAGTAAGCACAATCTCGAGATTCATTTTCCACTCAGCATAATTAGGTCCTAAGAGCTTATTTTCCTTAAGGATAGATTGCAGAGGACTAATGGATGCCATTTATGAAACTGAAAAATTTACAAACAAGTTATGAGTCAAATTATTTTAGCAAACAAACAAAATTGGAATCCACATAACCATATTTTGTTCATGCAATGATGACCTAACTTTATACATTTTCCTTCCTGGCGGCAGGATCGAAAAATATAATAAGTTTAGGCGAGAACATTTCTCAGTTAATATGTTTTCCCCTTGTAACTCTTACGAAACATCATTAACCCACCATTTCAATCTTTAGCCTTTGGGAAGACATAACAGAGCTCCTCAGGGAGGCTAATATGTTGTCCCAATCAAGTGTATACCATTACTTGAACAATCCATATGGTATTCGAGATACTTCACGGCAGCGTGATCGCACTCGTTTACACATATTTCAATCTACCCATTTGGGATCTAATCTTGTAATCGTGAGCAAATACCTTCCTCAGGGAATAATATCGACGCATTATACAATTAGACCAGAAATGGAGGCCGTGAGAATTCAACTCTTGAATCTCGCTCCCACTTGATATTTTACAACTCGTGGATTTTTCATTATCACATAATGACAACATTGGCATAAATAAACAAATTATGAGTTCTAATCAAATTAGAATTTTCAAAATTAATTGAACAATAATCCAACACTTGACTATTTATTCTAAGAAAATAATCTTGAAAACACTCCCACTCAATCATCATGTCAAACTATTTTAAACATATGATTGACATAATATATTCAACATATTATTTAAACAATTTAAATAACACATTTGATCAAATCATATCAATAATGTTGAATATACACAAATATATTAATGCTATAAACAAGTATTCATGCCTTTAAACAATTTAAACATATTGATCTCAATCAAATTAGCATGCTTTAATCATAATTAAAATTACATGTTATAAGCATTAATATCTAGAATCTAATTCTATAATATTCCATAGTATCATTCGATTTAAAACATGCAATCATGCCTACATGTCTCACATGTACGTATCAAGAGCCCTGCTCTGATACCACTTGTTGGGAAATCATTTCGAAAATAACCCCAAAATTGGTACGCAGCGGAATTAAATTAAAGAGTCTAGCTCTATCGCGTACATGCATGACATTAAAAATTTTAAATCATACATACTATGGCTAATGAATAACTAATTAAACAATTTAATTAATAATTATTGATTAACTATAGCTAGCAATTAAAATACTAACTAACTAATTAAACAATTTAATTCAAACTAATTAATTAATTGCATGCTATAGAAATAAAATCAATAATTAAAATAAACAAAATAATACAACCTTTCTCCGAAGATTGAACCGAGCCGGTAGAAAGCACCGCAACAAAACACCTCCTTCTTGTCGGAGGAGACCGAGCTCTCGAACCGCAAAGCCTTCTTCGCAGAGCCTCGCTTTAAACCCGGGAGAGTGGGCTCCCAAAATAAAAATACTAAAATAAAATTTCTTAAAAGGAATTTTATAACTTTAGCAAATATATTCTTTTTAGTAATTGAAATTACTTAAGAATTCTTTTGCCAATATTTTTTATATTTTTGAACTTACCTTAAGCATCTATATATAGATGGCAAAGCTAAGAAATCTTTCATTCTTAGTCTATGTGGGACAAAGGACCACACGGTGGCCAGGGCTCATGGCTACACGGTGGCCTGCCACCGGGCACACGGTGGCCAGGCCACAAGACCACACGGTGGCCTGCCACCGGGCACACGGTGGCCTGCCACCGGGCACACGGTGGCCAGGCCACGGGCCACACGGTGGCCTGCCACCGAGCACACGGTGGCCAGGCCACGGGGCACCCGTCGGCCAGGCCACGGACCACCCGTCGGGGCCTGCCCCTTTTTTTTTTTTTAATTAAATTAAATTAAATGAAATTTAATTTAACTTTAATGCAAATATCTTTCTTTAAAGATATTTCCCACATCTTTTCATCTGAGTTCAAACTATCCATCCAATGGATTCTTTAGTATTTTATCGGGTTTCTTTTCGAGGCTTGCGAAGGGACCTTAGGGAAAAACTAATTCTAGCTCCAAATGGATCAAATCGAATTACCATCTCATGATAATATTTGATTACCATTTAACAATATTTAAGTCCACTAAATAAATAATGTTGCACTCTAGAATTAATTAAATTACTTAAGAGTTCACATACTTAAGAATATTACAACTAACTCCTCTATCGAAATATTCGTGAAGAACTAAAATCAATGCTACTATTATTTTATTCTTCACCTCTTATCCTAAAATTGCTGATTTGCTCATTGTCAACTTTTCATACGAAAACTCATTTTTCGTTTAATTTCAGTGACACTTCACCTGAAATACTTTGGCCAAAGTTTTAGAATAGTTGAACATTGCAAATTCATTAAAGGATATATTTCTTATCTCTCATGGAGATTATAGATTCCTTATGAATGTCCTTCATAATCACATTTCATGCAATTACTCAATGTATAAAGTATATTGGCCACCGAAGACCTCACTTCTGAATACATCAAAGTAATGTACACTAGATGCATTAGTCCACGACAATTATAGGATTTAGAGTTGTTGTTCAAATTATTTATTTTCGATAGTAGCCAAAATAAATAACTTAATTGGTCCGGTTCAGTGTTTTAATCTCATTGATTTACACGAATATACTATATATGGAATCATCATTCCCATGATTAAGACAAATCATCGAACATAGTATATTATAGTCTTTAGCAGATAAGACGCCCATTCTTATCACCGACTACAACCTATTTATAATAATATATGACACATATAATCCAAGTCTTTTCATAGAACAACACTTCCATTTGGATTATCATATATTATATTGGACTACGTCTATCTTATAGTACGATTTCTATAATACTCATAACTTGCAACAAAATTAATAAAGATCAATTTCACAAACGAAATATAAACGTTTCATATAATTGGATTTTTAGGGCACAATCCCTAACAACAGATGGATGTAAAGAGGCTTTTCTAAATGGATTCCTCGAAGAGGTTATCTATATGGAGCAGACTAAAGGCTTTGTATCGAGGTCTGATATTCATAAGGTGTGCAAACTTAAGAGATCCATTTATGGATTTAAGCAAGCCTCTAGGATTTGGAATCTACGTTTTGACGAAGCTGTCAAAGGATTTGACTTTGTCAAGAACGAAGATGAACCATGTGTTTACAAGAAGGTTATTGGGAGTAAAATAACTTTTCTTATCTTATATATGGATGACATTCTACTCATAGGAAATAATGTAGGAATGCTCACATCAGCAAAAAGATAGCTTTCAAATACATTCTCCACGAAAGACTTGGGAGAAGCTACCTATATTCTAGGGATTCATATCTATAGAGAAAGAACAGATAGAATGAAGGGACTTTCTCAAGCCCTTTACTTAGAGAAGGTCCTAAAGATATTTAGGACGGAAGACTCTAAGAAAGGTTTCTTGCCCATGAGACACGGGGTGTACCTTTCAAAGTCCTGTTAGAGTTAGTGCCCGGCGCACCAATTATTGGGCGCCATTCTTTGTAATAGTAACTCTAGAGTTGAACAATCGTTTTCTTATAAATAAAGTCAATCTCCTTTTATATGTGTGGCATGTCTTTATTCTTAAATTAGTTTTTACTTTGGCTTAGAATAAAGTCCCGAAGGATCACACATAGCTATGGGACATCATTGCACATTGGGTGTGGCAATGATGGAATATGTCTCGAAGGCTGTGATCTTTAAACATTGTTCCAAGTCGTGAAAGGGTTCATCGAGATAAAGGGATATCGATGCTCCCAATAACCTTCTTGTAAACACATGGTTCATCTTGCTCATATGATCCATACTCTGGTAGAAGTGTATCTCGTTCCATAGATACTGGCACGGTGAAAGCCAATGCATATATGAGGGTTGCCATTGTGGTAATGGGCTAACTGAACAACCCCATGGAAGTTCCTGAAATGGATTCCCAGTCGAATGTGGAACTTCCAGTGGTCTTGTAGTATAAGAATAATCCTTATGGACCTAAGATTCCATTGGATGTCTTATGCGTAACCGCGCATGTTCTTGATTTGTTACATGATCACTTTAGATGATCGAATATGGGCAAATTCAGACATGCACGTCTTACGTAGTAAGGCACGTGAGAATCAAGAGGAATCTATCTCTGACATTAGCCAGTCGGTTAATCTCCTATGGTTACATAGTGAATCGACTTAAGGAATCTTGGGCCGAAGTATGATATCTAAAGAGGCGTAGGGTTTCCTCGTTTAGATAGTCGAAGTCGATTTCACATAACGTGGGAAACATAGTATTGAATTAATAGAGCTTCGACCTTAGCCAATGCTCTAGATTCAATCGGGAGATTAGATAGAGGGATCTTACTTATGCGAGGATCAAGATCGCAAAAGGCGTATCTTTACTTTCGTTTTATCTAGGTCTTCGGGACCTTATGCTAGGTGGGCAACCGCGATTTGTAAGTGCCGAGAATTAGCTTGGTGACTAATTCGAGGCTTGATTAAATCAAAGGATTGATTTAATCTAGTACTTTCCATTTTTGGAAGGTACACTAGCACTGTGGGAAGGTGTACTTACTACTAGATAGAAACGAGTCTAAGGGGTCACGCACTAACTCGAGAGAGTCACTGCTTGAATAGATGTGATTAATCAATTTCGAGGAAATTGAGGGAATTAGGAAAGTGTAGTACTTTCCTAATATGGAATATAAATTAATTGAAGGATTCAATTAATTTTACTCTTTTAATTAATCTTGTAGAATTAATTAAATTAATGGACCTAGTAGAGTCCAAGTATTTTATTTAATTGGGTGGAGCCCAAGTTAAAGAAATAAATGTTGGAATTAATTGGTTGGATTTAATTTGACTTGTATTTAATTGATGGGTTGTGCCTATAATTAAATTGAGAAGTCAAAATTGAACCCTAGAGTCCAATTGAATGTGTTGACCGATTTCTTGAGTGATAATAAGGGAAGGGGGCGATTTTTTTACATGTGGTGGAGGAGGAAAAGAGTTTCCCCCTTCTCCAAGTCTTCATAGGATAAGGATTACTAGAGAGTTTAGGAGAAAGGAAGTTTCCTTTTCCTAATTGGACTCTAGGTAATCTTCACATATAAATAAGAGAAGAAGGAGACTAAAAAAGGATGATGATTTTTGCTGGAAAAATTCGCCCCTCCCTAGCTTCTAAAATCGGCCACCTTCTTCTCTCTTTCCAACAAGACGTCGTTCTATTCATGTGTTGAATTAAACGACTTATAAAATATTCCTACCCTTCATACAATCAAGCCTAAGTTAAGTTTAGAATCGTTTTGTTGTCTAGCACGCAAGGCAAGACGATTGGTGAATTGAACGAGGTGTGGATACATCTTGGAGGTGCGACGCTTGGAGCACTCTAAACCAGGAGATACAAAAAACGACGGACAATTTCTCACCCAAGGGAAATTGTGTGGATTTGCACCACAGGGTTGCTGAGATCCAAAGTACGAGGTGAAACGAAATTTTTGAAAGGTATAATTTCGTTTACCTCCTTATCAAATTCGATCGAACCAATTCCATATTCCTGTTTTCGGGTGGTTGTACGTTTACTTTTGTAAAATTTTAATTTTCGCTACCACGAGCCACCCGAGGGAATGAGTCAACCCAACAAGTCCATGTCTCCTAAAAATGAGGAAGAGTGGAAAGAAATGATTACGGTGCCCTATGCGTCTACGGTGGGTAGTCTGATGTATGCCATGTTATGCACAAGGCCAAACATCGCCTATGCAGTAAGTGTGGTGAGTCATTTTCAGGCTAACCCGGGAAGAGAACATTGGACCGCCATAAAAAATATCCTTAAGTATCTGAAGAGAACTAAGGATATGGTTCTAACATATGGACATGGAGAATTGAAGGTGGATGGATATACTTACTCAAATTTTTAGTCTGATGTAGATGATCGCAAATCCACTTCAGGGTTTATATTCATGCTCAATGGTGGAGCGGTGACTTGAAAAAGTTCTAAGCAAAGCACAACCGCTAATTCTACCACTGAGGTAGAATACATTGCAGCTTCAGAGGCTGCTAAAGAGGGTGTTTGGATTAGGAAGTTTCTTAGAGAAATTCAAGTGGTTTCGAGTGTAGTGCTGCCATTGCCACTTTATTGTGACAATAACGGGGCTACTGCACAAGCAAAGGAACCAAGATCTCACAGCAAATCCAAGCACATAGAGAGGAGATATCACATAATAAGGAAAATCGTTGGAAGAGACGAAATAGCTCTAAATAGAGTAAATTCAGCAGACAACGTCGCTGATCTATTGACCAAGCCTTTGACACAGGCAGTGCTGGATTGACATCTTGAGAAAGGTGCCTGTCAATCACTAGGAAGTAGTGAAGGATTCATATCATAGGTGCACTGATGGAGATAGTGGCACTCAGACATGACTCGCATCGATTCTGTCACATTGGTTTTCACTCTTTGACAGTCAATGACAGAATTGATTAATTGTAATAGGTGTGTCTGAACTTTAGACTTGAGAAATCGAGTTGAAGATATGCTTGTGACATTAGGTTTGTCATTAGAGTAGTCAGGCCCAATTCACCCTTTGATGGGGTCAACCTTGAACTGCAATCTAATGGACAAGTAGTAGTCTTAACTGATATCAAAGATGAGATTCGTTCCCTCGTAAGTGAACGAGGAATTATCATATGCATTTATAAGTAAGCTAGATCCTAAAGTCTTTGGCCAAAGCATTAAATGATCTGAGCTTGTTATAAATAAAACATAGTATCAAGTTAGTGAGTTTGACTAAAAACCAAGACTCTCCCTTGATTTGGATAAAGAAACAAAGAGTTTATATTCACACGGTATTTACAAAGGAAAGGTTAATAATGATCTAATCATTTCATCTTATTTGGGTTAAAATATGGACCACTTGACTGGCTAGGTGGGACCCATATTCAATGAAATTCTTCCATTGCCAAATATAGATGAACCTAAAGAGTCACGCTTAAAAAAGGAAAAATTTGATGAAAAATGGAATATTTTTTGTGGAAAGATTTTAAGTATTGGATACTTAATATTAAATAAATAGAATTAATTATTTGAAGAAATAAGTTAATTTATTTATGATTTAATTAATAATATTTCTTGGAGAAATAAAATGAATTAAATGAGTTATCTATTATTTAATTGGACTAATTAGGGTTAAATGCAAAAAAAACCCCTGTGATACAACGTTTTTGCTAAAAACCCCCTGTGATCACGAAATAGCCTAAAAACCCCCTGTGTTCTTAAAAAGTGTGCAAAAGTCACTTTTTGTAAAAAGAACGAGCGTGTTTTTCATATTTTTCACCTTTATTGACATGCTAATTTGTCATTTATACACTCTTCAAACAATATAAAAGGCAAAATAGTATTATTTCACCCAAAAAACACATATTGCTTTCTATTTTTTTACAAAAAGTGACTTTTTGTAAACTTTTTAAGAACACGTGGGGTTTTTAGGCTATTTTGTGATCACTGGGGGTTTTTAGCAAAAAAGTTATATCACAGGGTTTTTTTTTGCATTTAACTCAACTAATTAATAGAATAAACTAAGCACAAAATTAATACACCATGTGGCACAATAAACCCTAAAAGGGGCGGCCATTGGGAGTAATTAATGGGCTTAGTTTGACTCCAAAGCAATGACTTAAGTGATATAAATATCACACTAGTCAAAAGCCTAGGTCATAAGTTGTATTACAAACACCACAAGAAAAATTCCTCTCCCCTTTCTCTCTCGTAGCCGTCGCCCACTGTAGAAGAAAGAGGAAGTTTTTCTTTCATCAAGTTATTCCGGCGAGACGATTTAAATGCAGCACACTTGGACTGCTTGGATCAAATATCTTTCAGCCAGAGATTTTTCGTGAAGAATTAAAGAAGTTAAATTCGTGGGATTTGTCAACCACTTCGCAACAACGGCTGATTATGTTAAATCCCCATCGTACATACGTGTGAACTAACCTCGGGATTGATCCGGCTATGGGGAAAAACCATAAAAAATTCCATTTTCGGCTGCGTTTGGTGATTTTTCCCCAACAGATCTTTCCGTTGTTGTGGCAAGCACTCAAGAAGTTGCTGCAACCGCTACTGATGATCTGCCATACTCTGTGGGTGGATCTTCCGCTATGCATTGGGTGGTTCTAGATAGAAATATAGACCACACTGCTCTTACTCCTCCGACTTTACTCAATGTAAACTTTGTTCCGCATGAAGATTATGAAGAAAGTTACATACATGCCGAACATTGTATTCAAAAAGCCATTGAGTTTGACGCCTGGTTCTCTCGGATTATGTTTGATCAAGATTTGAAAAAAGCTTAAAAAGAGGAGCTTATTAGAATCGCCTCCGAGGATCCAGCGCCTCCCCAGGAAAAGTCGAAGAAGACTAAATTGTCTAAGTCTTCTAAGTCCAAGTCTTCTTCAAGTACTGCAGAAGAAGAAGTCCCTAAAAAGACTTTGGCTGATCTACTTGCTGAGATCGCCGCTTCTATGCCACAGAAAGCTCCTAAGCCAGTTCAAAGAACTTTGGCAGAAATTGATCCTGCATACTTCAATGTTCATCTGCATAGTGAACCAGAAGCTAGATCGCCGAGGAATGAGACGCTCAATTTTTATGATAACTACTCTCCAGTTCCTCTTAGTCCAAGTGAGAAGACACTTAACAAGCTTGGCTATTCTCATTTCCATGAGAGAGTCTTTCACTACTCCAATCTTAAGACTGCGCAGCCTCTCCGTTTGTGGAAAGCTAAAGGAATCGCCATTCCTGATAAACCAGTAGATCTCAAGTAGATAATCTCTCGTGAAGCGGAACTCTACTTTGAAAGAGTTTAGCATGGAGATCACAGCGCAGATCTCCAATTTTTCCTCTCCTTGAAAAGCAGTCAGGATCGCGGCATAAGAGCTATCCTAGCAGCTGGAACTGAGTGGCTACTTGAGGAAGTATAATGGGTTGAAGCATATGCACCTAAGCGCCATACCTTTGAATACATGGTTGCCAACCCACTTCTTTTCAATCAAGCAATTCATGATAAGCTAAAACAGTTTCCCACTATTGCCTCGATTCCAGGATTCAACGACTCGGACCAGTTCATTCTTTCTCATCAATTCAGCATCCAGTTGAAGAATCTCTTCGCCAAGCGCTTGGCGAGATCAGTCCATCAAATTTCATTCTAGACTGTTGAAGCGCTCCTAGTGGCGATTCTTCAAGCACCGGTGTGGAATTTAACTCTGAGCAGCGCTATGAGTTTCTTTTCAATCGCATGAAACTCAGAGATGCTGTAAAAGTCTTCGACCACATCTTTACTCGAAATGTTGTCACAACAACTGGGGCAAGCATCAATGAGTTCTCCAAATTTATCTTTCTGGATTCTTATCCCTAGAAGCTAAGCACTCATTACCAGCGTGTAATCGATCTGCTAGAAGGTCACTGCAGACCGGCGCTTGCTCAAGCTATCCTACCTTACTTGGAAGATTATTGCAAGCACTATATTTCAAATCTCCCAGTATTGCCAGAAGATAGGTTGTTGTACTTCAGCAAGGAGCAAACTGAGGACTCTCTTTTCTTCATTCCAGAGTCCAGTGCCAGGTTTGTAACGCCCTCAAATTTAATCCTAAAGAATCCAACACGAAAGCGTCAACACGCCCTCAATTTATTCCTAAAGAATCCAACACGAAAGCGTTATCCTATCCTTACAGAAGTACAAACCAAATTCTGGACACAATTAAACAATTCATCTTATCGGGTCACAACCCCAATACATCAACTAAATAGCTATGCGAACTTAATATACATGAGTCAATCTACATCATTCACCTCTAGGATAGTCCGAGTTTATACTCCGATCCTTCAAGCTAGTTTCACTTCTCGACTTGCCTATAACTGGAAGGAAGAAAGTGAAGTACATAAGCAAAGGCTTAGTGAGCGCCAGTGTACGTGTGAAAGGTGCTTAAAATAGTTTTTAGACCCCAAAGTGATAAATTAATCAGGTGAAAACAATAATAGTTTCTATTTTTCAAACGTTCATTAAAAAGGCGAGTAAGAATGACATTTGCGTTCAAGCAGTAGCTGGTATGACACCAGGATCTTAGTATACATACGATAAAGTTTAAAACATGCATTTTTAAAAGTGTGCAGTCAATGTAAGTACCACGTACAAGACTCAATGCAAGTATCATGTACAAAACATGTTTAAGTAACACGTACACGTCACGCTTAAGCAGTAGGGGGCCATGTTAGCAATACTATCGCGTCCGATGATTTACCCATAGCACTTTGGGTCCCTCTGCTTCTTCCTTATCACCCCTGAACATGCGGCTTAAAAGCCATCACCTTATACCTTCCCACGCAGGCTCGCGATGCCCGATTTGGTCATATCCGGAATATGCCACACGATAAATGACCCATGCACCCTTAGAGCACTCCGTCCTAGGTGCATGGATCTGGACGTGGATAGCGGGAACTGTTTAAGACCGCAAGCCCATGCTTGACCGGACGAACCCTGCCCTATCCATCGCCCGACCTTGGGCCCAACACAACCACGCAAGATGAAACAGTTCACAAGAACACCATTACGACAAATGATCATGATACAAGAACCAAATGATGGAGTACTTCCACGAATCCATAAAAACCGATGTTTATTTTGAAATCATGCTTGCAAAATATGCATTTGAAACAAGTATGCAATCATGTATGTCACGAATGATTGAATGAAGCATTTTTGCTCATGAAGGAATATTGAATCGAGCGAATACATATATATATATATATATTTTTTTTTTTAGAATTTCATTAAAAGAATGTTTTCTTGAAATCATTTCACAAAACCTGCCTGGAAAATTATTCTCGCAAGATATGTCTTTGAAACGTGCCAAGAAATGGTTAATGCAAATTGAGTCCATGATTTTCTTGGGAAGTATTGAAAGCATGATAAAAGTATATAGATATATATACGACGTGCTCCTTCCAGTTTTGAAAGACATATAACTATAATTTTGAGAGGCACTCACCTTGTCCAATCGAATAACAAAGCTCAAGTCCAGAGTTTGAGCGACGCTCAATCTATTTCGTAAGTATAATTACCTATTCCAAATAACTATACTCATTAATATGATCATAATAGCAACTTGATTGATAATAAACAAATACGATATGAATAATCTCGAATAAGCAAAGGTCTAGGAAATAAATATATTAATCAACACTTACCCATCTACAAATACACCATAAAATTGATTTGGTTCGGTCGAACTTTACTTCTAAGCCATGGACAAGAATACACGAGATAATCCCATCATGCGCCTCCTTCTACCTTTGTGCGTCCTCACCGTTACGATTCTCCGTTGTTCCATTTACCGAGACAATCAACACAAAATTTACATATATAGGTTCATAACAATCTCAGCTTTATCACCACATAAATATTATCTCAAAACCCACTCGAGAAAAGGGTGAATCGGGCCTCCAAATTTGATCTCCCAAAATGCCAATTTCTATACATCCTGGAACCTTGTAACCAAATCCACTTTTCAGCTACATTACACCATGAATTTTGGAAATTCTTAAACCTATCAATATCTACACTCACAGAACTTTCCAGTGGTAGCCTTGCATGTGCAATCCGGCCACTAAAAGGGTGATTTCCAGGCTAAAGAACATGTAAGAACATTTCTGGAATTGGTAATTGGGTACTGGCAGTGGTACTTAAATGGTAATCCTGGACATTTAAATGCACTTCCTTCAACAAAATCCACCATTACATGTATGTACACTAAATGAGCTATCTAATAGTGGCCATGCCTAAACAATTAGACAATAAAAAGGAACAATTCAGGCCCAAATAAAATGAATGACAGATCTGGCCAAAAAAACAGGGGCAGTGGTAGTGATGTTTTAGCCATCCATTCTTGATTATTTCCTTAACCAAAACCCACAAAACTCACCAGTAACATATTCTACACTCAAAGGGCTTTCCAACGGTGGGATTGCATGCATGATTCGACCACCAAAAGTATGATTTCTAGCTACACGAACATGATTAGAAGTTGCAGGTACTGCGAACACAGAACAGGAAGTGGTGATTCAATGGTCGATTCTGGAACTTTAGTGACCAAATTAGCACAATCCAACTTAATATTACTGTTCCTTGTTTTGTTAGGATGAGTTTGAGCTAAAGAACTCTAAAAATGAACATCATTTGATACCTCAAAACATGAAGATACAAACGCTGCCAGAACAAAAATTTTCTTTCGAAAATTGCTTGCAAGATATGTGTTTTGTTCTGGGTTGAGCTTTCTCTTCTGGTTGATTAGCTTGGAACGGTTTGAGACCTTAAAGAGGTCAAAAATGGAGAAGGGTCTGATAATTTGAGGAAGAATTAATTGGAGTGAAAATGATAGGCAATGGAATGAATAGATAGAAGTATTTATATGGTGAAATGAGGGCTTGATGGCAATTTTCCTATTTGTCTCATAGTCCTTACCTTATTGTATTTCATCTCATGGTCCCTATATACATACGAGTTAATATTGAGCCCCTACACGGATGAAAATTAATATTCATCCAATCTAATTACTAAGATAAGAACTCATACATATTAATCAAGTACTCTTCAATAAACTATACTACGAGTCATTGATTTACTAAGTATATTAGTATTACGAAACCTCGACTATCACAAGGTTAACTCCAGTACACCTTATAGATGCCATTGGTCCGATGTGGGTAGCTTCTAGAGAAAGTCCAATTTCCATGAGTAGTGCATTACTCACTATGAATTGGGCAATTCCATGTAATTTAGCATAGAATGAGTCATGTCCAACAATTCCTCGTTCTTGCGTACTACTGTCCTATTCAATTGTAAAGTCGTTGGAAGTGTCATCTGTGAAACTATGCTTGTTCTTTTAAGAACTGGTCGAATTAGGTGATCATATACTTGTCACTGCGATCCAATCGTAGTGCCCTTATATGATATCCATTTTCAACCATAGATGTCAGTATGCACCCAACTTCCAAACTTGAGTGGCCCTTTAATGTTTTCCCAGTGAAGGGAGATTTGGTCATCCTATCCTTGAGATGAGATTCTTAAGTTTGGATAGGAATCCAATCCCAATGGGTTTTTACCACCATGTTTCTCCCAACTCATGAATCTTATACTCTTAAGGCATAACCTAATCTTAGGTGCCAAACAATTTCTCTAGTTTGTCTCTAGCATACTACGCTCTTTAGTATATATATGTTCACCATACACTAATTCCGAACTTTTAAATCGTTGTTAACAATTTTAGTAAGGATGCATTGTTCCTGCATTTATTTCTAAAATAAATGTCAGGTAAGTTAATACCAAACTTAGAGAATAAACATTTCTTGACCTAGACAAGAAATGATAACGTTCTTAGTACCATTTGGAAAAACTAATCAATCATCCAACACTATAAAAATGTCCGGAATATTTAAAAGAACAAAGTTGGATCTTATGTGGACACCCACGACATATGTCTGGTTCCACCATAACTCAACTCTCGTTCTTCCAGCTTTTCTCTTCTTTCTAATTCTTCAATCATGAGCACTAACTCAAGAAAGCATAATATAAGAAGCTAAGAAAATCGGTCATAAAACACTAGTTTTAAAAACACATAGTTCTATATCCAGTGCACCTCATATAATGGCCCTACTCGTCGTCCCATACTTAGACTTTGAGTAATGCTTTCTTCAAGCATATAGTTCAACTACTCTAAATTGAGGACCATCCTCAAGTTTCCAAGTCAGTTGATTTGGTTAGGCCAGTGTTGACAAAATTATCGAGCGTAATTAACTAAATGGGTTTTTATCTAAGAGAGATATAAACTAAAGCAGAAAATTAAAGCAAGATATCAATTAAGTGTTTATATAGTACACAAGTAAAAATTAGGACTTTAATTTTACTTGGCTCCCACTACATTTTTCCAAACATTGCACCCCCACTGCAATTTTCGGAAATCTCGTTGGACAGATTTCGTAGTGAGTGATTGAGTTATTTAAATGGTTAAGTGGGTTGCAACCCTTTAATGATATTTGGCCCACTAACCTTTTAAAGTTGTGTCTAACACCAATCTATCCAATAGATGGTTCAATCTTCTTTTCCCATAATTCACCAAACATCAACCCTTTAATGATATATAAGTTCGTGAACTATCTAAGTTCATTCCCACTAACTCCTTATAATCTAACATTTGAATTTCACCTTGCAACCCTTTAACGATATTTCGGGTGAAATATGCTTCGATTAAGGCATTCAATGCACTTAATGAAATTGTAGAATTAAGTCTTAATATATGACCCCCACTTTCTGGGAAGATGCGATATATTAGATTCAATTCTTAATCTCATTAAGCTTAGTGGAGGGAGAGGACACCCAGTGCCCTTTACTAACTCAGTATTATTTAATAATCAAATCCAATTTAATCGAAGTAAAATTGAATCCAATTTAATTTTCATGTGATCGAAAAATCCAACTTACAAATAATTAAATCTAATTTAATTATCATGGAAAGATTAAATATAATTCAATCCATGTGAAACTAGATCCAATCTAATTTCCATGGGAGGATAATTTTTTTTTGAAGAAAAATCGATTTTATATATCATTCAATCGAAAGTTTACAATGCCTGGAACAATACAATTCATATCGACTCAAACGATGTAGTAAGAACATCTGAAACACCACTATCAAGTTCTTGAAGATAACAAATCTTAATAACTCACAAACAAACACAAGAAAATTCTTGTGCAACTCCTATTCAAGGAGAGACGAAACTCTCATTCGAGAGAGAAAGCAAACTCTCATACGCGAGAGAAAATAAAATACGAAACAAAATATCTAAAGCGCTATATAAATTTAAAAACTTAAGTATCACCCGTCTTCATCTCGTCAGATTTGTCTCTGTCTCTTTAGATCCATATCCGTCTCATTAGATTTGGAAATGTGTTTTTAGATCCATATCCGTCTCGTCAGATTTGAAGATGTGGATGTACAACATGAAGAAGGGTGCTCCAATCCAATCCGCCGACGATGGTGGTGGTAACAGTGGTGAATTAGAGGACTGCTTCACCAAGTCATCGCAGGCTGAGGAAAATAGAGGGAAAAAAAGGGGCTAGGGTTTAGAGAAAGATGAGGAGAGAGAGAGAGAGGCAAACTTTTTAATTTCCATGGGAGGACTAAATCTTATTTAATCAAAGTGAAATTAAATCTAATTTAATTTCCATGGGCTTACAAATCCAATGACTAAATCCAATTTAATCATTACGAAATTAAAAACAATTTAATTAAGTAGATTATTAAAATTAATTCAATTTTGATAGGTGATTAAATCCAATTTAACCAACTTACAAAATTTAAATCTAATTTAATTAATAACTTAATTGAAACTAATTTAGTTTTGATAAGTAAATTAAAATCAATTTAATTTACTTGAAGGCTCTAATTTAACAAAGAAGAATGAAGAACCAATTAATCCAAATTGGATATTGGATCCAACCCAATTTGATCAATTTAATTTGGATAGGTTTAGTCCAATTAAAGGTATTCAATTCCATTGGATTAAACCCAACACAAAAACCCAACCTTTGTTGGACCAAACCCATCTTACATTGGCTCAAGCCCTACTAAAATCCAATCTCGTGCGGGCCTAATGTAATTAAATATCACGCTGGGCCTAGCCCATGCTATTTATTAATGCATTGGGCCAAGCCCAAAGCAAATTACACTTCTACGTGTTGGGCCGAGCCCAACACATACTTTAATGTGTGCTGGCCCCTATCCCAACATCAACACATTAGGCTGTAGCCCCGTCATCTTCATCGCAACACCGGCAACGGAGCCGTCATCGCCGGCGATGGCGCTGGTCGTCTTTGTCACCCACCCACATGCTCTTCAAGCTCCCGGAATCGGTGCAACCCAGCGATTTCCGCAACCATAGACGAGCGATTTTCGGCGATTACAGTTGTAGGTCGGCAGCAATCAAAGCGCACATCGCTGCTAATGTTGTTTCCGTATTCTACTCTATCATCAGTGTTTCAAGCCGTCGATTTCTCAGATCTGATATGAAATTCGAATATGCAGATGATGATCCGAAAATCTTCGAATTCACCGGCGAATGCCAGCAATACCAACGCCAAGATCAATTTTAAAAACAAATCTGGATTCCCAAAAGCCAAAATCAATTTGTTTTGTTAGTTGATTTTAATGAAAAAGATGAATGCGAAAACTTAACTTTTCTCGTATTAAACCAATCCTCGCGAATCTTCAAATCTTCGATCAACGGTCGACGTGTCCCGTCTCTAGATTATCACGCGCCGGAATTAACCCCTGAAATCTCCATCTCTTTTCTCCATAATGGAGACTAGATGAGAGAGAGAGGAAGAGAAATTATTTTCTCTGTGTTGTATTTCTGGTGGAGGAACTGAGTTATGTGATTTTCAACTATTATGTTTTCTAGCTTGTGTTGGAGGATTAAATAAATCCTCCAACTAAGCCCACTAAAACACACGCCCCTAAGGGCCCAATTGGACTTCTATTGGGCTATGTTGACTTAGTCAGCTTAGCCCAATTAATTTAACCCTCTAATATTTAATCCAATTAAATATACAAATTAAATTAATATTCTAATTAATTAATTAACTGAATAATTAATTAATACTCATAGTTGACCTAGTCAACATAATTAATTTAATTATCTATGTTTAATCAAATTAAACAGCTAATTAAATTAATTTGTCTTTCCTAAGGACAAATTACCAAAACGTCTTCCAAATACAACAATCGATTTCCCCGTCTATTCCTATAGTGCGACACTCTAGGTTCGTCTCGATTGGCAATGGGAGGATGCCAAAGGATGTGGATGACACCTAGCCAGCACCGTGGCCCCACATCGTAGCCCAACCGAGTACGAAATGACTATGTCGTTACGAACCTCTAGATTATGAATATTGTATGAGTATAAACCCTTCACTGATGTATCCCGATCGAGTGAGAGTCATGGAATATGTCAAACTCATAGGAATCGATGCTATGGTCAAGTGTCATAGTAAATAAGATTACCGAGCTACCCTCAGTGTCCAACACAGGTTAGTTCATGAGCTCTGGCCAGAGACTTTAATCTCATTTACCTATGTTCGCATAGGGTACTTCTCGCTTACTTTCGAGACAGTGAATTCCATTTTGCTAACCAGTTAAGACTGCTACTTGCCCATCAAGTCGCACTTCGAGGTCGACCCCACCAACAGGTGAATTGTATCTAACTACTCTAATGACAGACTTGATGTCACAAGCACATCTTCAACTTGATTACTCAGGTCAAAGGCTCACGCATACTATCATAATCAGTAATCCGATCATTGACAATCACTGAGTAAAAATCCATGTGATCGGATTACTACGAGCCGTGTTCGAATACACTAATTTAATCCAATCAATGTATCCATGACACAAACTCCCACTATCCTATAATGTTAGAGTGGCACTCCTTGTCAGAGCAAGTACAAGTCCACACGAATCTCAATGCCCAATTGTGATTCTCCAACTTGCGAACCATTTAAGTGATCAAGTATCAAACCCTTCCAGTACCCATCTCCTTAACTACTATAAGGAGTGGAAAGGTTTGCCTTAACACACATGGACTAGTTGTTCATTTAAGACTTCTAGATGCCATTAAGAAATATATGAACAACTTGCTAATGCCTTTATATAATTAATAGGTTGTACAATATAAACTAGTGCCCTATTCTCTAATTCCGAGGGCACGAACCTAACAGCCATACCCTAGACCATAGACGGGAAACTGATGAAGGGATTCTACTCACATAACGATCGTAACTCGGATAGGTTTGCTATTCATCATCGAAATCTAGGCAGTCCTAACGACATTGCTAGACATCGAACCATAACCGATAGGTGCCTTAGATTAATTTGGTGAAATTAATCCAAGGTCTAGTTAATTATTTAGAACAATTAATCTAGCTTGAGGGAACTTATTGCTAGCTTATCAACGAGCCTGAGGGGTCACACACATTACTTGGTGTAGTACCTATTGGCTAGTTAATTCATTGGGAATTCATGGAGAGATTAATTAATTGGATTTAATTAATCAAGAAAAGGAATTAATTTAATGTGGTTAATTAATGGTCCTATAATTTAATAGTAAAATATTAAATTGGGAAGGTCTAATTAATTAATAAAGAGAAAGAAAATAAAATAATATATATATATATATATACACATGTGCACGTGTGGCGTGTATATGTGTATATGTGAATTTGGTGGAAAGATTTATCTTGCTCACCAAGTTTGTAAATATATATATATATATATTAATTAATATCCTATAAATATATTTTAGTAGGATCTTTAATTGGTTAAGGTAACTAATTAACAAGGAAGGATCCTATTTGATATATGTTAGGATGTTAAGAGATATGGTAATATCTAGTTAGTTGGAAAGAGTCCAACTATTTAAGGAGAGAGAATAAAGAAAAAGGAAATATATATATATATATATATATAAACATACACGCTTCTCCCTAATTTTTAGGGAGAGATAGGCGTGTGTGTGTAGGGTTTTTACCCTAGGTAGACTCTCTCTCTCTCTCTCTCTCTCTCTCTCTCTCTCTCTCTCTATATATATATATATATATATGTGTGTGTGTGTGTTTCACCTCTTTTAAAATGAATGAAGAATTTTGATAAAAATAATACAAGTCCTTTTTCTCTTATTCTCTCAAAATTTTTCCTTTCTCAATATTTTTTCAAACTCATGTGTTGAGTGCGAAGAACATTAAAATAATACCAAACCTTTTTTTCCTCAAAAAGCCAAGATTTGATATTCTCCTTGCGAGCACTGGTGGAGATAATTGAGGGTACCAGCTAGGATGTGGATACATCTCAGAGGCGCAACACTTGGGGCGCTAGGGCAAATCCAAATTCGAAGGTTGTAGCAGGGAGTAGCTTAAAAAGACGTTGATGCTTTAAGTTGTACAAGAGGTAAGCACGAGTAAACTTTCTCCTAGGATAGTTTTGAATCTGATGGCACCATGTTGACCAAGCCCTAATTTTGGGGATGCCGCTTTAATTATTTAAATTATATGTTTTCCGCTGCGCCGATGTCCCCGGGGTTGTACCGATCCCAACAGTGGTATCAGAGCCAAGGTTTAGACATGGCTCGGATTCTTTTCGTGTTTATATGCTTTAAAACTAGTTTTATTGCATAGTGGCATTGGTTGGATTTTCGGTTTAATTTTTAGATCTGTTAATTTGGTGTTAATCTGAAAATCAAAGGGCTGCGTTTTTATGGTTATTTTTTTTAAAAAAAGGAAGTCGTCGTCGCACGGGCAGCGTTGCTAGAACAGCGCCGCCGCTGTGCAACGACGACGGGCAATCACCGGGAACAGCAAAGTGCTGCCGACCATCGCTGCTCGGCCATGCGTCGTTGTCAGCAGCGATGGTCGGCGGCCCTTGTTTTGACTTGGGGGTCGAAATGTAATTTCCCCAATTTCCAAATGTTTTTCGTTGTAATTGCATTTTAGGCCTTGAGTCCTTTTTGCAATTAAATTAAAAGCGCAACCCTAATTTGTGATTTTATAAAATTGAGTTTTTGAATCTCAAATTAAAATTATTTTATGTTTGTTCTAAAATTGGGAATTTCAAAATTGGAAGGTTTTATTTAATTTTGAAAATTGAAACAAGATGGAATTTTATTAATTTTTGGAATTGAATAAAATTAGGTCTTTGGAAAATCTTTTTAGATTAATTGGAAAAGTATGTCTTTTTCATGTGAAGTTTCTAAAATTGGTTTTTAGAAATTAGAGTCTTTGGATCCATTAATTAATTTGATTATCCTTAATTAAAGACAGTGAATATTAATTCATATTTGCATGAATGCATGTTTATGTGATTATGTGGTGATCCGGGTCGAGCCATAGACTTGTCGTTATTTTGATTTGAGGCTTGCGTTCCATGTTTTTTTTTTAATTGTAAATGATAGGGTCCTTAGATTAGATTGGTCAACACCTTGATGGCTTGGGGTGTTTAGGTATTAGCTTGACTAAGATCACATTTATCGCTTTATGTATGATTGCTTATTTTCTTATGTTATGTATGTTGTGCATGTCTGCATAATCACCTAAGAAATATAAGTAATTGAAAGTGTGAGACATTGTTTTTGAAAAACCCCTTTATCTATATTAAGTCTTAAATGGATAAATCGGGGGCGCAAAAGCCCCTTGATTAGGTCCAGTGCCTTCCATCATTAGATGTGAGAGGAAATAGCGCGGCTTGTCATCATTATCTCACGAGTCGTGGAATGGTGGCAAGTTAAGTGTAATAATCTCACAACTAGACCTTCTACTATAACAGGCGGTCATACTAGAAGTGCACACGGGTCTCAGTTTCACTAAGGAGTCGTCCATGAGTTGTGGGACCACCTGGCTACTGTTATGCTATGAGAATTTGATGGGTCGGACTTAAACACAAATTAGTATACGGTTGCATCGTATTCTTGGGATTTACATGAAATGTAAGGCAAACATCTCGAGATCCACCTGGATATTGATGGGGCCATCGTGCCTGTTCAAATGTTACCGCCCATTGTCTCACGAGTCTTGGAATGAGGTTGGGACATTTGATGCTCGAGTCCACTGGAAATGGTTGAGTTTCCCGTCTTCTGTCAATTGGGGTGACGGATTTTGTAAAGTTAGTGGGAGCACAAATGTATATTTAAAATTCCTTAATGGCATGTGAATATATTTTAGAACTAAATGCTAATGATCGTTTTTCGTTTGTCGCATTTTACATAGTAATATCATGGAAATCATTTATATTTGTCTATGGATTCTGAACCGCAACAAGTTTGCTGGCTCGAAGTACACCTATTGGCATTTGGCTTTAGATGTATATCTCAGGGTTAGGGGTCTTGACTACATAATCAAAGGGGAAGTCCCACCTAAACCCAAGCATGCAACTCGTGCTCGTACTTTAGAGTACTGGACGAAGCAAATCAATGATATTTATGTTCAATGTTTCATATTGTCTATGATGTCTATTGGGAAAAATTTGCATAAAATCAAATAATGCAGCTGAAGAATAAAATTTAAATCCCAGTGGCTCATCTCTATTTCTCGTATTTAAATTGGGTTTTGAATTCAATTACCGTTCTCGCGTATGTTGAATTCTGAACCAGCTTTGCAATCCCTTTCTCTAAATTTCCACGCCAGAGTCAAAAACGAAAATCTTCTTCTTCTTCTCTCGAGGGAGACAGCTAGAGAGAGAGAGAGGATGGAGAGTTTTACTTGGAGAGAAAGTTTGTGTGTTAATTCACTTAGGTTAATTTTCTCTAAGTAGTATATTTATATTGCAATGAAACAATAACCTAGGCTAAATTACCCACTTTATGGCTTCTAAAGCCATCGAGCTTTAGCCCTATTATGCTTATTTAATTAATTAAATAATTAATATTATTTATCCAATAAATAAATTAATTAAATAATCAATTAAATCCATGTTAATTTTATAATTAGATTCCTCTAAAGAATTAATTAATTCATTAACTTAATTAATTAATAAAATCATGTAATGATTAATTAATTAATCTCGATATCCAATACCGAAAATTCTCTCAAATCTTTTCCATGATTTTCCTTTTGCACTTCCTTTAAGCGCGACTCTTTAGGTTCGTCTCAAAAGGCAATTGGGAGAAAACCAAAAGGATGTGAGTAACACCTAGCCAGTCACGTGGCTCACATCGTATCCCAATTGAGAATGAATGAATAGGATCATTCCAAACCATATACGCTGTGAATACCGTACTAGTATAAACCTTTTATTCTTATATCCCAGTCAAGTGAGAGTCATGGTTTTATTCAAACTCAAATGACTTGACCATATGCTTAGCTCATAATGAGTCGAGGTCATTTTATGCTTTGGCCAAAGATTTTTAACCTCACTCATTCATGACTGCATAGGATATTTAGCTCATTCACTTATGAGAGAATAAATACCACTTTGCTAATCAGTTAACAATGTTACTTGCCCATCAAGTCGCACTTCGAGGTCGATCCCACCAAAGGGTGATTTGGATCTAACTACTCTAATGACAAAATTGATGTCACAAGTACATCTTCAACTCAATTCCTCAGGTCTAAGGTTCATGCGTACCTATCACAACTTATCAGTTTCATCATTGACTGTCAGTGAGTGAATACCCATGTGATGAAACTGATGCGAGCCATGTTCGAACATATTAGTCCAACTTATACGTCCATGACATAAGTTCCCACTATCATTCCCATAGTGTTCGACTGGCACTTTCTCTGTCGAAACTTATACCATGCAAGTCCTTGTTCTGTGTTGATGTCCAGTCAAATACTTTCTTAGACTTGCAGACTCTATTTAGAGAATGAGGATCAAACCCTTCTAGTGCCATTCTTCATATCCCATAGGAAGTAGATGGTTTTCTTTCATTCTCAAGGACTTTACGTTGTTTATTAACACCTTACAAATGCCTAGAAGGAAACAACAGGATAATGCCTTATATATAATAAAAAGATATTGTTTAGTTACAAGTCAATGCCTTATAAATCTATCATCTTTATGGCATTTGAGGGCACACACTCTAACAATCTCCCACTTGCACTCAATGCCATTTTCTATGGTATTTAATACCCATCGCTTCGAGATGTTTTTCTAGCACCGCCTGTGCCAATGGCTTGGTCAATGGATCAGCGACATTGTCAACTGAGGCTATTTTCTGAACAGATATTTCTTC
This sequence comes from Buddleja alternifolia, assembly GCA_019426215.1. Lineage (NCBI taxonomy): Eukaryota > Viridiplantae > Streptophyta > Magnoliopsida > Lamiales > Scrophulariaceae > Buddleja > Buddleja alternifolia. Next base: position 2,382,866 of record CM033398.1, on the reverse strand, counting down.
TCGTGCAACGATCTCTCTTATGATGTGATATCTCCTATAGATGTGTTTGGACTTGTTGTGAGATCTAGGTTCCTTTGCTTGCGCTATTGCTCCAGTGTTGTCACAATAGAGTGGCAACGAGAGTTTTATGCTAGGAACCACTTGAAGTTCTTCTATGAACTTCCTTATCCAAACAGCCTCTTTAGCAACCTCAGACGCAGCTATGTATTCAGCCTCTGTAGTGGAATCCACGGTTGTGCTTTGCTTGGAACTTTTCCAAGTAACCGCCCCACCATTGAGGGTGAATACGAATCCTGAGGTGGATTTCCGATCATCGACATCAGATTGAAAATCCGAATCAGTGTACCCGTCCACTCTTAGGCTACCACTGCCATAGATGAGAATCATATCCTTGGTTCTCTTTAGATATTTTAGGATATTCTTCACAGCTATCCAATGTTCATTGCTTGGGTTTGCTTGAAATCAACTAACAACGCTTACTGAATAAGCAATGTCAGGTCTAGTACACAGCATTGCATACATCAGGCTACCCACTGCTGATGCATATGGTACAGTGCTCATTTCCTTTCTATCTTTCTCACTTTGAGGACACATAGATTTTAAAAGATGTATCCCATGCCTCATTGGCAGGAACCCTTTCTTAGAATCCTCCATCCTATATCTCTTTAGGACCTATTCTAAGTAAAGGGCTTGAGAGAGCCCTATCATTCTATTTGTTCGATCTCTGTGGATTCGAATCCCTAGAATATAAGTTGCCTCTCCCAAGTCTTTCATGGAGAAAGTACTCGAAAGCCACTTCTTTATGGTGGTGAGCATTCCTATATCATTTCCTACGAGTAATATGTCATCTACATATAACACAAGGAATGTTATATTGCTCCCACTAACCTTCTTGTAAACACATGGCTCGTCTTCGTTCCTGAAGAAGTCAAATCCTTTGACAACCTCATCAAAACGTAGATTCCAGCTACGGGATGCTTGCTTGAGTCCATAAATGGATCTCTCAAGCTTACACACCTTATGAGTATGCTCCTCGGATACAAAACCTTTAGGCTGTTCCATATAGATGTCCTCTTCTAGGAATCAATTTAGGAAAGCAGTTTTGACATCCATTTGCCATATTTCATAGTCTAGGTGTGCGGCTATTGGAAGTAGAATCCTTATTGATTTGATCATAGTGACTGGCAAAAAAGTTTCTTGGTAGTCAATTCCTTTTTTTTGACTATACCCATTCGCCACTAGCCTGGCTTTATAGGTGTCAACCTTGCCATCAACACCAATCTTTCTCTTGTAAATCCATTTGTACCCGATTGGTTTTACCCCTTCAGGTTGGTCCACAAGTTTCCAGACTTGGTTTGCATGCATCGAATCGATCTCAGTTTGCATAGCTTCACGCCATTTAGTAGCATCCACATCCACCTTTGTTTGATCAAAAGTGGAGGGATCATCTCCATGATCCTCCTCTAATTCAGAATGAAGATCCAGCTCCCTCTGTACTAGATATCCGTACCTCTTAGGCGGTTGAGGTACTCTACTTGATCTTCGCGGTTGTGGTTATGTTACAGATGGTTCGATTATCACATCCTGTGTAGATGTATCCACTGGAGTCTCATTTTGTTCTTCTAGAACAATCTTTCTACCCGCTCCTCCTTCTTGAATGAACTCATCTTCAAGAAAGTGGGCTTGTAAAGCTACAATGGTTCTTTGATCATCGTGCAAGTAAAAGAGGTATCCCATTGAATCCTCAGGATATCCAATGAAACGTCCCTTCAAGGATCTAGCCTCCAACTTGTCCACTTTGGTCTTTTTGACATAAGCCGGACATCCCCAAATCTTGATGTGATTAAGACTTGGTTTCCTATTCCTCCATATCTCATAGGGAGTCATAGGAATGAACTTGGACGGACATCTATTTAAAATGTGTATAGCTATAAGCAGCGCATGATCCCACAGTGAAATGGGTAAGTTAGTGTAGCTGAGCATGGAGCGAACCATGTCCAACAAGGTTCGATTGCTTCGCTCTGCTACTCCATTTAACTGTGGTGTCGCTGGAGGTGTGAGCTGTAATACTATACCATTCTCTCTGAGGTATACATCAAACTTGTCGTTCATATATTCTCCTCCTCGATCCTACCGAAGGGTTTTTATATGTTGACCGGTTTGATTTTCCACTAAAGCCTTGAATTACTTGAACTTTTCAATGGATTCAGACTTATGCCTCATCATGTACACTAGACCATATCTTGAATGGTCATCAGTGAAGGTGATGAAGTAAAGGAAACCTCCTCGTGCCATTTCCCCAAATGGACCACCAACATCAGTGTGCACTAAGCCTAAGATTTGTGAGGCTCTTTCAAAAGTCCCTGTGAAGGGGGATCTAGCCATCTTGCCTTTGAGACAAGATTCACAAGTAGGATAAGGATCCAATCCCAATGGACCGATTAGTCCATCTTTCTCCATTTTGCAAATTTTATGTTCGCCGACATGGCCTAGTCTAAGATGCCAGATTAATCTTTGGTTTATTCCAAGCCTACTACGTTTCCTTTGTATAGTATTCACAGAACACTCATTCTGGACATTAAGGTAATAAAATCCATTTATTAAAGAAGCAAAGCCTACTAATTTATTACCATAATAAATATTGCATCGTTCATCAATAAAATGGAAAGTATAACCAAGTTTAACTAAAACGGGAATAGAAACAATGTTTTTAAGCCCATTGGGCAAAACTAAAACATTATCCAGAAATAGCATATGTCCAGAATTTAGAAACAATGAGGCAGATCCAATTTCAGTAGCTGCGACGCTTTGCCCACTGCCTACTCTTATCTTCACCTCATCAGGGCTCAGCTTCCTACTTCTTTCTAGATTCTGATTCATAGGACATACATGAGTATTAGCTCCTAAATCAAGATGCCTTTATACCGAGCGCATGCCTCGGCTAAGGATTCATTATTCCTTTGCCTAAATCCTTTGATGTGTTAGTATTATGCCCTCAGATGCCATAGAGGATAGAATGATAGGGCATCTATCTTGTAATTAACTTATCTTGATATTTTTAATAAAGCCTTATTTAATTTTCACTTAAATCTTATCTGCATCTATAAGTAATGTAAAACGTTTTGTCTGTGTTTTCAGTGTGGTCTCACTACCTCCTATGGGATAGGAAGATTGGCACTAGAGAGATCGATCTTGATTGCTAAAAACAAGTTCGCAAGTAAAGTGAAGTCTTTAATGGACAAATAAAGACTTAGAACACTTGTACAATCTTAACTCTGACATAAGAGTACCTGTCTAGTATCATGGGATGATAGGAGATTAAGATTGTAGGCACATCAATGGAACTGATATGCTCGAACACGACTCTCATCGGTTCTGTCACAAGGGTTTTCACTCTGTGACATGTTGGGTTGACTCATTCCCTCAGGTGGCTCCTGGCAGCAGAAATTAAAATTTTACAAAAGTAAATGTACAACCACCCGAAAACAAGAATATGGAGTTGGTTCGATCGAATTTGATAAGGAGGTGAGCAAAAATATACCTTTCCAAAATTTTGTTTCACCTCGTACTTTGGATCTCAGCAACCCTGTGGTGCAAATCCACACAATTTCCCTTGGGTGATAAATTGTCCGTCGTCTTTTTGTATCTCCCGATTTAGAGTGCTCCAAGATTCGCACCTCTAAGATGCATCCACACCTTGTTCAAGTCACCAATTGTCTTGCCTTACGTGCTAGACAACAAAACGATTCTAAAGTTAACTCAGGCTTGATGATGTGAAGAGTAGGAATATTTTCTAAGTCGTTTAATTCAACACATGAATAGAACGACGTCTTGTTGGATACCCAAATTTCAGATTTCATGATTTTTAAAACCAATGACTTTTAAACACTAAAATCATAAAAATCAAACAACATCCCAAATCAAAATCAATCCTATTCTAACAATGAACATATTGATTATCATGCTTTCGATTTTACAAATAAAACGTAAAAACAAACATGCATAATCACATAAAAATTCGATCGAGCCAAACCATGGCTCTGATACCACTGTTGGGTTGACTCATTCCCTCGGGTGGCTCGTGGCAGCGGAAATTAAAATTTTACAAAAGTAAACATACAACCACCCGAAAATAGGAATATGAAATTGGTTTGATCGAATTTGATAAGGAGGTAAACAAAATTATACCTTTCAAAAATTTTGTTTCACCTCGTACTTTGGATCTTAGCAACCCTGTGGTGCAAATCCACATAATTTCCCTTGGGTGAGAAATTGCCCGTCGTTTTTCGTATCTCCTGGTTTAGAGTGCTCCAAGCTTCGCACCTCTAAGATGTATCCACACCTCGTTCAAGCCACCAATCGTCTTGCCTTGCGTGCTAGACAACAAAACGATTCTAAGCTTAACTTAGGCTTGATTATGTGAAGGGTAGGAATATTTTCTAAGTCGTTTAATTCAACACATGAATAGAACGACGTCTTGTTGGAAAGAGGAGAAGAAGTGGCCGATTTTAGTCTAGTGAGGGGGGCGGATTTTCCAGCAAAAATTCATCATCTTTTTTAGTCTTCTTCATCTTTTATTTATAGGTGAAGATTACCTAGAGTCCAATTAGGAAAAAGAAACTTCCTTTCTCCTAATCTCTCTAGTAATCCTTATCCTATGAAGACTTGGAGAAGGGGAAAACTTATTTCCTCCTCCACCACATCTTAAAAATTGCCCCCTTCCCTTATTTTTCACTCAAGAAATCGGTCAACATATTCAATTGGACTCTAGGGTTCAATTTTGACTTCTCAATTTAATTATAGGCACAACCCATCAATTAAATACAAGTCAAATTAAATCCAACCAATTAATTCCAACATTTATTTATTTAACTTGGGCTCCACCCAATTAAATAAAATACTTGGACTCTACTAGGTCCATTAATTTATTTAATTCTACAAGATTAATTAAAAGAGTAAAATTAATTGAATCCTTCAATTAATTTATATTCCATATTAGGAAAGTACTACACTTTCCTAATTCCCTCAATTTCCTCGAAATTGATTAATCACATCTATTCAAGCAGTGACTCTCTCGAGTTAGTGTGTGACCCCTTAGGCTCGTTTCTATCTAGTAGTAAGTACACCTTCCCACAGTGCTAGTGTACCTTCCAAAAATGGAGAGTACTAGATTAAATCAATCCTTTGATTTAATCAAGCCTCGAATTAGTCAACAAGCTAATTCTCGGCACTTACAAATCGCGTTGCCCACCTAGCATAGGGTCCCAAAGACCTAGATAAAACGAAAGTAAATATACGCCTTTTGCGATCTTGATCCTCGCATAAGTAAGATCTCTCTATCTAATCTCCCGATTGAATCAGAGCAGTGGCTGAGGTCGATGCTCTATTAATTCAATACTATGTTTCCCACGTTATGTGAAATCGACTTCGACTATCTAAACGAGGAAACCCTACGCCTCTTTAGATATCATACTTCGGCTCAAGATTCCTTAAGTCGATTCACTATGAAACCATAAGAGATTAACCAACTGGCTAATGTCAGAGATAGATTCCTCTTGATTCTCACGTGCCTTACTACGTAAGACGTGCATGTCTGAGTTTGCCCATATTCGATCATCTAAAGTGATCATGTAACAAATCAAGAACGTGCGCGGTTACGCATAAGACATCCAATGGAATCTTAGGTCCATAAGGATTACTCTTATACTACAAGACCACTGGAAGTTCCACATTCGACTGGGAATCCATTTCAGGAACTTCCATGGGGTTGTTCAGTTCGCCCATTACCACAATGGCGACCCTCATATATGCATTGGCTTTCACCGTGCCAGTATCTATGGAACGAGATACACTTCTACCAGAGTATGAATCATATGAGCAAGTCTTTTGGGTTGCATCAATATCCCTTTATCTCGATGAACCCTTTCCCGACTAGGAACAATGTTTAAAGATCACAGCCTTCGAGACATATTCCATCATTGCCACACCCAATGTGCAATGATGTCCCATAGCTATGTGTGATCCTTTGGGACTTTATTCTAAGCCAAAGTAAAAACTAATTTAAGAATAAAGACATGCCACATATAAAAAAGAGATTGACTTTATTTATAAGAAAACGATTGTTCAACTCTACAGTTACTATTACAAAGAATGGTGCCCAATAATTGGTGCGTCGGGCACTAACTCTAACAAAATCGTGGTTACTGTCTAGCAACTTGCCACAAAGGCGAAGATAAAGATACGCCTTTCATGATCTTGATTCTTGTATAAGTAAGATCCCTCCATCTAATCTTCTGATTGAATCTAGAGCAGTGGCTAAGGTCGAAGCTCTATTAATTCAATAACTATGTTTCCCAAATACGGTGAGATCGACTTTCGACTATCCAAACGAGGAAATCCCATGCCTCTTTAGATATCACACTTCGGCCGAAGATTCCTAATGTTAGAGATAGATCCCATCTTGATTCTCACGTGCCTTCATACACAATCAGCCCATGTCTGATTTTGCCCATTTGTGATCATCTAAGTAATCATGTAACAAATCAAGACATGTTCGATTGTTTATAAGACATCCAATGGAACCTCAGGTTCTAAGGATTACTCCTATACTACAAGACCACTGGAAGTTCTAGATTCGACTGGAATTCCATTTAGTGGAACTTCCATAGGGTTGTTCAGTATACCTATTCGCACAATAGGAACCCTCATATATGCATAAGCTTTCACCGTGCCAATATCTATGGAACGAGATACACTCTATCAAGAGTATGCATCATATAAGCAAGTCTTTTGGGTCTCACCGATATCCCTTCATCTCGACGAGCCCATTCACAACTTGGAACATATGTTTAAGGATCACAGCCTTGGAGACATATTCCATCATTGCCATTCCCGATGCGCAATGATGTCCCATAGCTATGTGTGATCCTTTGGGACTTTATTCTTAGTTAAGACTAGATATAGACACGAATAAAGAATGCTAAAAGATTAACTTTATTTATATGAAAAAGATCGTTCACCTAGAGTTATTATTACATAGAATGGCGCCCTAAATTGGTGCGCCGGGCATAAACTCTAACAATCTCCCACTTACCCTAGTGCCAATTGCCAATGTACTTGAGGCCCATTCTCCCTAGATGTCCTTCAAATACTTTTTGGCTTAAGGGTTTGGTGAGCGGGTCCACCACATTGTCTGTCGAGTCCACATGTTCCACTCGAACGTCGCCTCTCCCAATGATCTCCCTGATCAAGTGGTATCATCTCTGTATGTGCTTGGATTTATGATGAGACCTTGGCTCCTTTGCTTGCGCAATAGCCCCGTTGTTGTCACAGTACAAAGGTACTGCGTCTACAATGGATGGAACTACACCCAATTCTTGGATGAAGTTCCTTATCCAAACACCATCCTTCGCAGCCTCTAAAGCTGCGATATATTCTACTTAAGTGGTGGAGTCCGCCACAGTTGCTTGCTTGGAACTTTTCCAGCTGACGGCTCCTCTATTGAGCAGATAGACAAATCCCGAGACCGACTTCGAGTCATGCACATCTGTTTGGAAACTCGAATCGGTGTATCCCTCTAACTCTAATTTTCCACATCCGTATATCAAAAACATGTCCTTAGTCCTGTTAAGGTACTTAAGGATCGCTTTTGCTGCATTCTAGTGATTCTCACCGGGATCAACCTGATAACGGCTGCTCACTCTCAATGCGTACACCACATCGGGTCTTGTGCATATCATCGCGTACATATGCTACCTATAGCCGAGGCATAAGGTATTTAGGACATTCTTACTCTTTCTTCTCGAGTTTTAGGAGACATCGACTTGGAAAGTGTAATCCCATGTCCCATTGGCAAGAATCCTCTCTTGGATTCTTCCATCTTAAATCTCTTAAGTACGAGATCGATATATGTGGATTGGGACAGTCCCAGCAGCCTACTCGATATCTCTCGGTATATCTTCATACCAAGTACGTAGGATGCCTCTCCCATATCCTTCATGGAAAATTATTTAGAGAGCCATGCTTTGGTTGACTACATCATTCCAATATTGTTTCTGATCAAAAGAATGTCATCAACGTAAAGTATGAGAAATGTAACCACGCTCCCACTAACCTTCTTGTACACACAAGCCTCTTCAACGTTTTGCACATATCCATGCTCTTGTATGACAGTGTCAAACCATTTATTCCAGCTTCGGGAAGCCTGCTTTAACCCATAAATGGACTTTTGGAGCTTACACACTTTGTGTTCGCTCGTTGTGGATGTAAAGCCATCTAGCTGTTGCATGTATATCTCTTCCTCAATCTATCCATTGAGGAATGCAGTCTTTACATCCATTTGCCAAATCTCAAAATCGAGAAATGCAGATATAGCAAGCAAAATCCTAATGGATTTCAGCATCGCCACTGGCAAGAAAGTTTCCTCATAGTCAATACCTTGCCTCTGAGTAAATCCTTTTGCCACGAGGCGTGCTTTATAGGTTGTCACCTCTCCATCGACTCCAAGCTTCCGCTTATAGACCCACTTACAGCCAATGGGTTTTATGCCCTCTGGTGGGTCCACCAAAGTTCATACCTTGTTGGAGTCCATTTCAGACTTCATGGCTTCTAGCCATTTTCCCGAATCAATGTCTGACATTGCTTCCTTATAACTCTTTGGGTCAGAGTCTAAGGGAGGATCATCTGACTTCTTTTCTTCCAATAGGCCAAGCCATCTTTCAGGTGCCTTTGGAACTCTTTCAGATCTCCTCAAGGGTTGTTTGTTCTCAGTAGATGTATCAGAATTAGCTTCATTGGTGTCGGGTGGGTTATTTTGTACTCCTTGATTCAAATCACTTTGATTCATCTCATCAAGTTCTACAGCCTCGCCTTTCCTATCCAAAAGGAATCCCTTTTCTAGGAAATTGTCATTTCTTGAAACAATCACTTTTTGTTCCACAGGGTTGTAGAAGTAGTATCCAATAGTTTCCTTTGGACACCCTACAAAATAACACAAAGAGGATTTGGGATCTAATTTTTTCTCCCACTAAATGCTTTACATAAGCGGGCACCCCCATATTCTCAAGTGAGTATACGAGGGTGACTTTCCACACCAAGTTTCATATGGGGTCTTGGGCACAGCCTTGGACGGCGCCCTATTCAACAGATAGATCGCCGTTTCAAGCGCATAGCCCCACATAGACTTAGGAACTTCAGTGAAACTCATCATGGATCAAACCATATCCAACAATGTTCAATTCCTTCGCTCGGCTACCCTGTTATGTTGAGGCGTGCCTGGCGGAGTCCACTGTGAGAGAATCCCATTCTCTTTAAGATAATCAACGAACTCAGAAGACAAGTATTCTCCTCCCCGATCAGATCGAAGAACTTTAATACTTTTTCCAAGTTACTTCTCTACCTCATATCTAAACTCCTTGAATTTCTCAAAGGATTCAAATTTATATCTCATCAGATATACGTAACCATATCGAGAGTGATCGTCGGTAAAGGTTATGAAGTAGCTAAACCCTCCTCGAGCCTTTATGCTCATAGGGCCGCACACATCCGTATAGATCAAATCCAATGGATTTGTGGCTCGTTCCGCTTTACCCGAAAATGGCAACTTGGTCATTTTCCCTTTGAGACACGATTCGCAAGTTGTCGATTCATCTAAGTTTTGGAGACCTAAATGAGTTGCCAGGCTTCGAATTCTTTCTTTGGAGATATGACCTAGTCTCTCGTGCCACATTAGTGCGTCTATTTGATTATCTCATTTGCGTTTATTTCTTTGTTGAATATTGAGATTAGAAATTGTTGGGAAAATAGTATAAACTCCATGTTGCAATTTTTATTCCATAATAAGAGACAATTCATAAAATAAAAACAAGGTTTTATTAGGAATCTCAAAACAATAACCCTCTCGATCCAAAACCGGAATCGAGATAATGTTTCTTATTATTTCAGGAACAAAATAAACAGAATTGAATACTAAATTTCTATCTCCTATCCCTAAGTAGATCGTCCCCACGGCTTTGGCAACAACCCGTGCTTTATTTCCCATCCGCAGGGTCATGTCTCCTCTACTTAGCTCCTTGATTCTTGTCATCGCCTGCAAGTTATTGCAGATATAAAATCCACATCCAGTGTCTAGAATCCAAGAAGAATCGTTAACTGAAAAGTTAACTTCAACAAAGAACATACCTTGAGCCTGTGGCTCTTTGCAGTTCCTTTGCCAGTGCCCAGTTTTCCCACATTTGAAGCACTTATCCGATTTGGCCTTTTTCACCTTCTTGACACCATCAATACCTTTCAGCTTCTTAGTCTTATTCTTTTTCTTGTTACCCTTCTTAGGTTTAGAAGATGAATTCATAAGTAGCACCAGCTTGTCCTTTTTGATGGTGCTCTCAGCACTTGTCAACATGTTCAACAACTCATTCAATGAGGAATTCAAGTTGTTCATGTTGAAGTTGATGACAAATTGGTCATAAGACCTTGGGTGAGACTGAAGGACTAGGTCGATGCAAAGGTCTCCATCAAGTACCACATCCAAATCGTTCATCTTGTGAATTAGTTGAATCATCTTAAGGACGTGATCACTGACAAACGCACCTTCGCTCATCCTTGCTCCAAACAGTTGCTTCGAGATAGCATACCTCTCTCTCCTTGTTCTAGTACCGTATAGCTCTTCAAGGCGGTTGACAATATCCTTTGCCAATATCGTATTCTCATGTTGCTTTTGCAACTCATTTGACATTGTAGTCATGATAAGGCATCTTGCTTGGATATTGTCATCCGACCAAAGCTTAATGTACTCTCTATCCTCATCAGTGCTTTCAGGAGTTATTCCCGGCTGTTGAGCTGTCAGAATGTAGTCCTTTTTTTCATGTTGTAGAACAATTTGAAGGTTTCTTAGCCAATCGGGAAAGTTGGGACCGGTCAGTTTGTTTGTTTCGAGAATTGTATAAAGAGGATTTTTAGCCATTTTGTGTTATCTACGAAATGTACGAGGCAGACGATAAGTAACGGATTTTCAAATAAAGTTCTTATACAATTTGGTCTTTAATTGTACAAGTCTCCCACTATTTTTCCAAATCCCATCACCCTCTTGGTGCGATTCGAAGAATAGTTAATTCTTTAGTGGGCTTGAGATCTATCCAAACTTTATCATATGCGCCATTTTCTGAGCTAACATATGACTATTTTGAATAGTAGCCTTACAGGGCCTTCTATCTTCCTTGATAGTTCTCAAGATCTTTTTCCTCATCTTTCGCATGTGCCCCATTTTCTGAGCTAACACATGGTAGTCGATGTTAGGCTCAACCCATCAAATATCCCATGGTCAATCATCAATTCCATTACACCCATTTTCTGAGCTAAGTAATGAAACCAATGATCCCATAGGGCATCATATGCTTAGTAATGCTCACAGCCTTTCGTCGGTTCAACCCACCCCATTTTCTGAGCAAATGGATTTGAACTTCAGCGGCATATCACATGACAATTACTTACGATGGAAGGAATGGAAATAGAACTCCAATTCTATTACCACATTAGCCTAATATGTTTCAAGAAGGGAATTACATTGCATACATAGAGGTCTCATCAGTATTACAATTATCTTGTTTAGTTATCTATCCTATGCATGCATTTCACAACACATCACATTTCGTATCGGAAAGATAAATAAACATCCCATAAAGTGGTAAATCAAGGATGAACCACCTCGAGCCTAACCTACTAACCCACTGAGCCAAAGTGGGCCAGGACATTCTAGAAAGTGAAAAAAAAAATAACTAGACTATTACAATGGATTCCACCACAGCATACAAGTCTTCAAGTTTTGGCTTCGTCTTCTCGCTCCGTCTTCGATTCCATAGTCTATCATCTACTACTAATCTACTTGACAGAAAAGTAGAAGCCAAACCGGCTATTTTTACAACTCTAGAATATTACATACAATGAAAACCAAAAACATAGACTAGGCTCGTGGTTCATCCCCATTACAAAAGCATGCCAAGCAACAAACATATATATATGCGATATCCAAAATTTACCCATCCGTCGTCTAAACAAAATTGCAAATTTCATCTGGATAATATCGATTTCCAATTTCCAAAACCCTTTTCAGAAATTATAAGTTTTAAACAATCAACTGGGGTCAGGTCCTTGGGTTACCCGACCTTTCGGCATCAAAATTGAGGAAAAAAAAATTGATCCGATTCTGCCGACCGTGCCTGGGCATGAGCAGACCTACGCTGGGCGTGGTTTCGATCTGATTCTACCGACCACGCCTGGGCATGGGAGACAGCACCTGTTGCTGTACGGGATTTCTCCCCTTTTCATCCATGAGTGATTCGTTCAATCAATGATGGACGAATTCGATCCCACCTCGGGCCAAGTATAATCACTCGATAATTGAGCCTTCGGCTTGATCATCTCGTGACGCCCTATCACCGATGATTCCAAAATCATCCTTCATCATCCAAATAAATCCACCCACACCCAATATTCATTCTTTTCAATTGAGTTTTTCAAAACCAAAATCGTTTTTCACAAAAAAATATTATAATAATCAAATATATCGCAATCCAAAAATCAATTATTCTAAACGACAGACATATTATTAACATGAACCAATTTACATAGGCATAAATAAACATGTTTAACACATAATATAGCTAATCGAGCCAACCATGGCTCTGATACCACTGTTGGATTGGGTTCTAATCCCCGGGTGGCTCGTGGCAGCTGAATTTAAAATTTAAACGTACAACCACCCGAAACAGAAATAATGGTGTGCTCGATTATGCTATAAAGAAGGTTGCAAGAATTTTTACCTTTCGATTAAATTCTCACAGCAACCAATTTGATCTTTTCAACCCTGTGTTGCAATGCCACACGATTCCTTGGAGGAAATCGCCCGTCAATTGTATCTCCGGTATTAGTGCTCCAAACGTCGAACCTCCAAGATGTATCCACACCTCGTTCAAGTCACCACCTACTTCGTTATTGGTGCTAGCCAACGAAATAGATCTAATTCTAAAACCTAGGCTTGATTATGTGAAGGGATAGAATATGTAAATCGTTAAGTTCAACACAAGAACAAAACGATGTCTTGTTGGAACAAGAGAAGGGGCCGATTTTTGGGCTTAAGGATGACAGGAAAATTCTCTCTTAATTTTCAGTTGGGGGTTCGAATTTTCCTCTCTAGAAAACTTAGGGTTTTTAGTCTTGCAATCACATATATATAGAATAGGAGCCTTGGAGTCCTTATTCAACTGCAAGACTTGGAGAAGAAGAAAACTCTTTTCTTCTTCACCAAGAATTCGACCTCCTCATCCTCTTGGGCTTAAAATCGGCCACCCTCTTTTATTGGAGTCCAAGAATTAATTCTTGACTCCATATTTAATTATGGGCTAAAACCCATCAATTAAATATTCCCATATAATTAAAACCCGTTTAATTATATTTCCTTATTCCAATTGGCTTATTTATTTAACTTGAGCCAAGCCCAACGAAATAAAATACTTGGACTCTACTAGGTCTATTAATTTAATTAATTCTACAAGATTAATTAAAATAGACGAATTAATTGAATCACCTCAATTAATTCATATTCCATATTAGGAAAGGACTAGACTTTCCTAATTTCCTCAATTTCCTCAAATTGATTAATCACATCATTTATGCAGTGACTCTCACGAGTTAAGTGTGTGACCCCTTAGGCTAGTCAACTATCTAGTAGTAAGTACACTTTCCCAAAGTGCTAGTGTGCTTTCCTAAAATAGAAAACACTAGATTAAATCATTCCTTTGATTAAATCAAGCCTCGAATTAATCACCATATTAATTCTCGGCACTTACAGATCGTGGTTGCTGTCTAGCAACGGGCCACGAAGACCTAGACAAAGACGAAGATAAAGATACGCCTTTCGTGATCATGACTTTTGTATAAGTAAGATCCCTCCATCTAATCTCCCGATTGCATCTAGAGCAGTGGCTAAGGTCGAAGCTCTATTAATTCAATAACTATGTTCCCCAAATACGGTGAGATCGACTTTCGACTATCCAAACTAGAAAACCCTACGCCTTTTTAGATATCACACTCCGGCCGAGGATTCCTAAAGTCGATTCACTATGTAAACATAGGAGATTCACTGAAAAGACTAATGTCAGAGATAGATCCCATCTTAATTCTCACGTGTCTTCATACACAATCAGCCCATGTCTAATTTTGCCCATTTGTGATCATCTATGTAATCATGTAACAAATCAAGACATGTTCGATTGTGTATAAGACATCCAATGGAACCTCAGGTTCTTAAGATTACTCTTATACTACAAGACCACTGGAAATTCCAGATTCGATTGGGATTCCATTTAATGGAACTTCCATGGGGTTGTTCAGTATACCTATTCCCACAATAGGAACCCTCATATATGCATAGGCTTTCATCGTGCGAATATCTATGGAATGAGATACACTCTATCAAGAGTATGCATCATATAAGCAAGTCTTTTGGGTCTCACCGATATCCCTTCATCTTGACGAGCCCATTCACGACTTGGAACATATGTTTAAGGATCACAACCTTGGAGACATATTCCATCATTGCCATTCCCGATGCGCAATGATGTCCCATAGCTATGTGTGATCCTTCGGGACTTTATTCTTAGTTAAGACAAAGATATATACACGAATAAAGAATGCCAAAAGATTAACTTTATTTATATGAAAAAGATCATTCAGCTAGAGTCATTATTACATAGAATGGCGCCCTAAATTGGTGCGTCGGGCATAAACTCTAACAGTTTCTTACTATACCACGAGATTAGTCTATCACCTAGAAATTGACATGTACCACTAGTACTCTTTCTATCTATTTTGCATCCTACAAAATTTGCATCTGAATAACCAATTAGTTCAAAAAGAGAGTCTCTTGGATACCATAAGCCCACATTGTGTGTGCCTTTTAGGTATTTAAGGATTCTCTTGGCAGCATTTAAGTGTGATTCTCTAGGATCAGCATACCGAAAACATAATATCGGGTCTACTAGCGGTAAGATAAAGAAGTGATCCAATAATACCATTATAGTTAGTGATATCAATTTTCTTTCCACTTTCATCTTTATCTAACATAAGCGTTTGGCTCATTGGAATTTTTGAAGACGATGCATTTTCCATACCAAATTTCTTAATCATATCTCTTGTATATTTAACTTGGTTTATAAATATGTCATTAGGAAGTTGTTTAACTCGTAATGCTAAGAAGAAAGTTAATTCACCCATCAGGCTCATTTCAAATTGATGTTGCATCATTTTCAAAAATTTCTCGCACAATCGCTTATTAGTAGAACCAAATATAATATCATCAACATAAATTTGGACTAAGAGAATATCTTCATTATGGGTAATTTTAAATAACGTTGTATCAATGCTGCCTTTGAAAAGCCTTTACCTATACGGAAGATAGAGAGAGTGTCATACCATGCTCTTGGTGCTTGTTTAAGGCCATAGAGTGCCTTATCCAGTTTGTAGACCATACTCTTGCCATGGTTGTTGATGAATCCTAGAGGTTGCTCCACATAGACTTCTTCTTGGAGTATACCATTCAGAAATGCACTCTTCACGTCCATTTGGTATACTGTGAACTTGTTGAATGCGGCAAACGCTAGGAACATCCTAATTTCTTCAAGATGGACTACTGGGGCATACGTTTCATTAAAATCAATACCCTCTTCTTGACAATAACCCTGAGCAACTAATCTGGCTTTGTTTCTTATAACAATGCCATCTTTATCCATCTTGTTCCTAAAAACCCATCTAGTTCCAATAACTCCTTGGTGAGTTGGTCTTGGTAATAGCATCCAAACCTTGCTTCTCACAAATTGGTTAAGTTCCTCTTGCATTGCTTCCACCAAACTTGAATCACTGAGCGCCTCATCCACCTTCTTTGGTTCCATTTGAGATAAGAAACTTGCGAACATGGCCTCATTAATTGTAGCTGACCTAGTTCTAACAGATGCTTCCATATCTCCAATTACTAATTCTGATGGATGGTCTCTAAGCCATTTACGGTCTGGTTGGAACGAGTTGTGAGACTCTTGATTATTAATCGCTTGACTTTCATTAGTCCCTGGGGCAGTCGCTGCATCATTCACAGTTCCAATATGCTCTTGATGATCATTCTCTTCATGATCATTAGCGATTTTGACAATATCCTCATTAGTAACCTCGCGAGTAACCTTAGGAATCGGCACAAAGATCTCATCATCCTTCTCATCATCACTATCATCACCAAGATTGATTTGTGACGCTTGTTAGGCAAAATCTTCAATTCCTATATCATCAGGATTAACCTTACTCGATTCTTGGTTAGCATCATCAAACACAACATGAATGGATTCTTCAACCTTCGATTGGATCTTATTTAGGATGCAGAAGCTTTTTCTGTTCTTGCCATAGCCTAGAAAGATTCGCTTATCCGCTTTAGGATCAAACGTCTTTAGGCTTTGGGATCCATTGTTATGAATGAAACATTTGAACTCATATGGAGTCTTCTCATGTTGCTTGTTGATCATACACCGGTTCTGAGTGTATCAAGCGGTATTGATAGCTTCGGCCCAAAACCTTTGAGGCAGCTTAAAGTCTGCAAGCATCATCCTAGCGGCTTCTTTAAGAGTTCTGTTCTGTCGCTCGGCAACTCCATTCTGTTGAGGTGTTCTAGGGGCAGAATACTCATGAAGTATTCCAAAGTCTGTACAAAACTTCTCAACAGATTGGTTAGTAAATTCAGTTCCTCTATCGCTTCTAATTCTCGTCACCTTTAAATCTTTATAAGTTTGCAATTGACGAATTAGAAATGTGAGCTTGACGCTAGTTTAATCTTTGTTCTCTAGGAATTCTACCCATGTATAGCGAGAGAAATCATCAACTATTACTAGTGAGTACTTTTTACCACTAACACTCATGATTTGAATAGGACCAAACAAATCTAGATGCAATAGTTCAAGGACTCTAGAAGTAGATAGGCAGGGTTTCTTCTTAAAAGATGATTTAACTTGTTTACCCATTTGACATACATCACAAAAGCGATTTTTCTGAAAGGAACCCTTAGGTAATCCCTCTACTAGATTTAGCGATATTAACTTAGAGATTGCCTTAAAGTTGAGGTGATTCATTTTTCTATGCCATAACCAACCCAATTCATTTTAACTTTTAGCAATAAAGCATGTGGGGTTGTTATCAATTGTAGAATCCCAATCCACTAAATATACATTGTTTGTTCTTTTTTCTCTTAATTTAGTAGATTTAGTCTTAGCGTCGTTAACATAGCAGTAGTCACTTGAAAATTTTACCCCAAAGCCTCTATCACAAAATTGACTAATGCTTAACAAATTATGCTTAAGACCCTTAACATAATATACATCACTAATCATGACGTTCCTCCTATGCATGATACCTATACCTTTGGTTTTACCTTTGGAGTTATCACCGAATATAACTTGAGGACCATTGGCTGCTTGATAGTTGATCAATAAATCCTTGGAACTCGTCATGTGTCTTGACGATCCACTATCAAAGTACCAAACGGAAGTATCGGTGTCGACTCTAGGTATCTGCATTAAAGGACAATTCTAATTCTTCTTAGGTACCCATGTTGTCTTGGGTCCTTCATTGTTAGTGACTCTGGTTTGAATTAAAACTTTAGGAACCCATATTTGCCTAGTCTTCATTGTAGGAATACTGGCCTTCTTGGGTTTCACATTGTGTTGTGTGTGCTTTTTGGGTGTATAATAATATCCTTGATTCTAATAATAATCATAATCATAATCATCATAGTATCGATAATATGATCTTGACTGTCTTGGATATTGACGCTGGTATTTCCTTGGCGCTAGCTTAATTCACAGTGGTCAGATTTATCCTTGGCCTTTTGAGCTTTTGGATGAACCCATCTTTGTGGATCATTTGCTTTCGCCTTACCCTTGCCTGAGTCAGCTTTGACTTTCTCATTTGGCCTCGTACCATTGTCGCTAGGTTCATCTAGTGTTTAACTTTGTGAACCTTTCTCAACAAAGAAAACACCCTTTCCTTTGTTGTTTGCCGTAACCTTAGACACTTTTGATTTTTGACCAAATTTATCACACCCTAAACCAGTCTTTTCACCAAAAAGTCTGGTTATCTTAGTCACATTATCTAGGTTTCTTGACGCTTTGGATAATGATGAGACGAGTTGCTCTGATTTGGCAAGTCTAGCAATCAGATCAGCTTCTCTCTTGACTATTATATCAAGATCGCTTTTCAATTGAGTAATCTCATTTTTGAGCGACTGGTTCTTCTCAATGCATTGTTGCTGAACTTGCAACTCTGCTTTGAGCATTACTTTATCACTTTTGAGAGATGAGATAATAGCGAAGTGATTTTGATATATCTTGGCGGCATCTTGACAATCTTTATAATATTCATTAACTTTGTCAAGTAATTCATCATAAGAAAGAGGATGAGATAATTCAGTGGCTACCTCTAGTAGTGAATGGTCAGACGCTTCATCATCTCTTGCCATAAGATAAATCAACGCTGAGTCGCTTGTTGGCTCATCATCACTACTTTCATCTGATGATTCCAAATCCTCTTCAGGTGCAGAGAATGGTTCAGATTCCACTAGCAACCCTTATTGACGAAGGTTGCTCCTGAATTGGTTTCGATCCGAATAGTCTTGACTTGTGGGCTTAGACACATTTGGATAAGGGCAATTTACCTGGTAGTGCCCTGGTTTCCTGCAATTATAACACAAATTAGTTTTCATTTTTTGTTCTGTGGTTAATCGCTTTGAACCAACTGGTGCTGAGAGATTCTGAGTAGGAGTTGTAAGCGCTTGATAAAGAATTAGCGCTACTGCTTGAGGTGCAAAATATACTGGCGCGTGATACTGAGGCGCTGGTGCTGGGGGAGAGGTTTGGAATGAGGTTTGTCCAACGGGATTTCTCTTTTCATATCTTAGAAATTTCTTGAATTTCTTAATAAAGCCATCTCTTTTTCCTCATTTGATTCTGTCACTTTCACCTCACTAATCACTTTACCCTTGCTTTTGGTGGTAGCGATTAATGCTCCTGATTCAGTCGCTGAAGTCGATGTGTCGCTGACTTCACCTAATTCAAACTCAAATGCCTTTAATTCTGAAAATACATGTTTTGGAGTAAGAGTCTCCAATGTTTGTGATTCTCTCATAGCAACAGTCTTAATCAAATACTTGCTTGGAAGACTTCTGAAAATCTTATTGACCATTTCCTTGTTGGTCAACTCTTTGTCTAATGACGCTAACTCTGTAATGAGCAAAGTAAACCTTGCGTCCAATTGTTCTAGTTTCTCGTTGTTCTGCATCTTAAAGTGCTCAAATCTTTGCATGGCTATGGAGAGTTTGTTCTCCTTCATTTGTGCTGAACCTTCACACATTATAGCCAACTTATCTCTTATTTCTTTGGAAGTCTTACATTGCTTGATCTTGTTGAACAATGCATCATTATCTCCTAACGCTGAGTAAAGTGCACTTCGTCCAACATTATTTAGATTTGCTCTTTTTCGATCATCTGGCGTCCATTCTAACTTAGGTTTCTCGACATAACCATCTGGAGTAGCCTCGGTCGCTCCAGGGGCTCGAGTTACAACTTTCATAATCTGAATGGGGCCATCTGAAATTACATCACACATTTTATTATCGCAAGAACATAAGTACGCGAATGCTTTAAGTTTCCAAAAATCATAGTTAGACTCTACCAACTTACGCATTTTGTTAAAAGCCATAATGTGATGTTTTGATAGAGAGTTTTAAAGCGACTAAGTTTAGAAAAATGGATCTAAACAAGCAGTTATGCTCGAAAACTCTTAGGTTTCTACTTCAACCGCTATGATACCACTTAGTGGTCCCAAGTGGCATACGAAAGGGTTTAGAAGGGGGGGTTGAATAGACCCTGAAGTCTTTTTCGACTTCAAAAATTTCGTATCACTTTCAAAGATTAGAACGCTTAGGAAGCTGAGCACTTGGGTCAGACGCTTCAGTAAAGATAACTTAGACTTAGTGATTTTAGCAGTTTACCAAAGTAGGGTAACGCTTAGATCGCTGAATTAGGGTTAGCACAGCGGAGATGATTTTAAAGCTTTAGCGTTCGTTTTGGTTAAATAGTCGCTTAGCAGATTTAGCTTGTCTTTTTCAGAAAAGATAAAATAATGTAAAGCAAGACAATAATGAAAGTAAATGACACAAGATATATAAGGTTCACTGGGTGATGTAATCCCAACTACGTCCTTCTTCTCCTTTTTCACTTGGAGGGAATTTACTAAGTTGATTATCAAAGAATCACACAGAATCTTCTACAAGGTAGTAAATAGGTGAAAATGACCTCGGGCTCCTTGATCACATAGATTTCAGCACCAATGAAAATCTTCTTTTACAAGCTTCTCTCACTCAGAAATACTGCCTGTAAGGGGTTTCAACAACTTTCTCACACAGATGAAAGGTTGAGGGTTTTATCACAAGGGTTTGTATGTTTTTGAAAAGATCAAACAACTTGGAATATCTCAGTAAGAGTTTAGGTTTCTTCTTTGGAAAATATTTGAGATATTTGTGACTGTATGGAATGTGTGTAAAAAGCTTGAAGAATTTTGGCTATGGAGTTTCTAAGATTTTTATTTGAAAGAGAATTTTAGCAAAGTTTTCTTGTGCATGTACGTATGTCTCTATATTTAGGGTTTTCTGGAGTGAGGTATTTATAGGCAATTTCTTGGAATTATGTCCGTTGGACACATGTAGGAGCGTGCCTTTCACGCGGCACGTGATTTTACCTTTTCTCTGACATTTCTGAAATCTTACCGGTTCCCATTGGATGGGAGCAGCTTTGAACTCTGAAATTCTGACAGTCTAGTCAAAAAGTGGTTTGTCCACAAGGCATAATAGCTTATCACATTTAATGCTCTTATCAGGCATTTAATGCATTTGAATTTATTTTCCATTGGAAATAAATGTCGGTTGAATGATTGCATTTAAGTCCTTCATGACTTGAAGATTTTTTTCAGGTGAATCTGATATTGATCTCTAGAGTGCTTTGAGCGCTTAATCCATGATTCCTGAAATAGTCCTTTAGTGTTTGACAGACACTAAGGATAAAACTTCATCTTCATTTGACTTCAGACGCTGATCTTTAACTTCTTCTCTAATAGACTCACCTAGAATTCTATTAGCGATTCGGTATCTAATACTTAGTCTAAAATCTACAAAGATAAAAAATTACAAGCCTTACAAAATTACATACTTTCAAACGCTTGTACATTGATCTATGAAAATAGAAACTTACATTATATTTGGGGTCTAACATAAAAACCTATCTTGTCATCATCAAAACATCTAACATGAAATTCCTAACACTAGTGCTTGCCTAAAAAGGAATATTAATTAATTGGTTGGAGATCAATTAATTAGACTATTTAATTAATCAAGTAGGATCAATTAATTAATGGACTAAGTAAATTCCAAGGGTTTTATTTAATTAGTAGGGGAAGTCGAAAATTAAATAAAATTAAAAAATAAATGGGAAAATAATAATTAAGGTTGGACTTTGATTATTGTAGAATACTTAATTAAAAGGTTGGACTATTTAATTAAATAAGGAGTCAAAAATTAAATCAAGTTGGATAAAAATGTTGGACTCCAAGGCTATGAGGGGGCGGCCAAGTGGACGAAAATAAGGAGGGGATTTAATTTCTCTCCAAGTCTTGATCAAGTTGGAATTAAGGTAATATTTAGGAGAGAGAAAGGGAACAAGTTAGCTTGAAATCTAAATTCATTGTTTTTACGAAACTCCTTAATTGAGTTTGACTAGGAATAGATGAAAGTCAAATCTTGGAGATTTGATTTCATCTTGACTTCCAAGTAAACTAAACCTAGGAGTCTCTCTATAAATATGTGTGTTAAGAGAAACACACACACTTTAATTTTAAGTGAATTTTCGTCCACCCCTAGAAGAAAAGGAGAGAAAGTTTTGTCGTCTTGTTTTGCCATAAAACTCGCCCTCACTAATTATTTCTTGACAAGGTTTTGCTCATGTGTTGAGATTAACCTTTCACATATATTCCTACCTTCATATATTAAGCCTAGATTAGATCTAGAATAATTATATAGGCTAGCACCAAATATAATTATTGGGAACTATACGGAGGTGTGGATACATCATAGAGGCGAAACAATTGGATCGCTTGAAGATACAAAGGAACAAATCGACGTTTGAAGTTTTCAAGGAGGTCGACGGTTTTCTTAGAGATTCGATCATGGGAGTATTTGTTCGGGTTGAAAAGACCAGAAACTTGTACAAGGGAAAAAGCGCAAAAGGTATTTCGTGTAGTTAGTTTTTCACGTTATTATTAGTTTGATTAAACCAGCCATTAATCCTGTTTCGGGGTAGTGTTTATTAAATTTTTAAATTCCGCTGTGCTAACCTACCCCAGGATTACCCAACCCAACAGTGGTATCAGAGTCTGGTTAGTTTAATCGAACTAATTTATGTGATTTATTATGCTTTATTTATTTTTGTTTGAATAAATTGGAAGCATGTTTAAATCAAGATGTCTTGAGTTATTATAAATTGAATTTAGTTTTGGATTTAATTGTATAAAAAATTTAGAATTTTTTATGATAAATTTGGTTTCGCGAAAAACTATGTAATTGGGTAATTTAGGTTGGAAATAATTTTTGGATTTGAAAAAACACCGGTGGTAGGAAGTAGCGAAATGGACGAATCGAAAAATTGAAAGTGGAGTAACAATCGGGCCCGAGGTGGGTTTAATTTTTGAGCCCAAAAAATTACTGTCCAGCCCGATTTGGCTGGACAAATCAGGCCAAAATAGGCACACGCAGTTTTGGGCCCACGCGCGTCGAGCACGAGCTGTGCGCGGGCCAGGCCCGCGGGTCGGGCCGCCCAAGCCCGATCCAATTTTTCGGCATGATTAATATTTTAATATTTATTAATTCAGAAAAATTAGATTTTTGGAAATTAAAGTTATTTTTGGAAAATTATGGCTATGTTTGTTTCTATTTTAGAGGGTTTTTTTGATGAAAATTTTGGTGAAAAAGTTTATTGGGAGTTGTGTATTTTGGTGAAAATGTGTTTGGTTTTGTATTTGATTTTATTTTCAAAAGAGACAAGTTAATGTAGCAGTCAAATCACGTAAGTTTTTGTTTGAAAAGTTATGTTTATAATTAGTTAATGATTGAAAAATATAATATAAAATTTATATAATACAAAAAAGTAAGCCAAAAGTAGAGAAGGGTGTAGGGTGGTGTAGGCAATATAGCTGTCAGAAATGTTTGGCCAAAAAATACCTGTTTGGTAAAATATGGATAAGCCAAACGAGTTTTGACCAAAATTCTGGCCAAAATGTGGTTTCAAAATAGAAACAAACAATGCCTATAATTTTGGAAATTATTATTTTTCTTTGGAAAATAATTTTGTGAAAAGTCCAAATTATCCCAAATAAATTGCAATTTATTTTGAACAAGAGGTAGGTAAATTTTGGATATCGTGCATTATATGGTTTGGCATGATTTTGTGTGATAGAATGAACCAAGAGCCTAGTCTAGTCTTTGGTTTTCGTTGTATGTAATTTCTATAGGTTGTGAAAATAGCCGGTTTGGCTTTTATTTTTCTGTCATTAGATTGGTAGAATTTAATTGGATTATAGTCTATGTAATTGAAGACGAAGGCCAAATCGAAGACTTGTATGCAGTGGCGATCCATTGTAATAGTTAGGTTATTTTTATTTCCTAGAAGTCCAGCCCACTCTGGATTAGTGGATTGATTAGGTTAGGGCTCGAGGTGGTTCATCCTAATTTACCACTTTGTGGATGGTTTATTTTTCTGTCTATATATATGTGATGTGTTTGGAATGCATTCATAGGATAGAAAACTAAACAAGATAAATATAATCTGATGAGACCTATTGTATGCAATTCCCTCCTTAGAAAATATTAGGCCTATATGGAATTGAAATTGGATTTCCCTTCCATGCCTTCTATCATAAGCTGCAACATGTGAAATGCCGTTAAGGCTAGGTAATCACTCATATTATTGGGGATTAACTTAGTCCAGATAGGCTGTGATTGTCACTAAGCATAGAGATGCTCTATGGGATCTAATCACTCATATAATTGGGGCAATGAACTGAGAGGATTGACCATGGAATATTTGATGGGTCTGTCCTAACGTTGAGGTAGCATATTGGACACCCATATAATTGGGCCATATGTGAAAGACGAGGTAAAACTATCTTGAGAACCACCCAACGAGGTGGAAGGTCGGGGGAGGCTACTATCTAAATGGATCAATCACACTCATATAATTGGAGTGATTTGATTCATTTAAATAGATTTCAAGCCCACTAAGAAAAATTAATTTTTCCTCTAATTCTATCCAGAGGGTGGTGGAATTTAGAGAACTAGTGGGACACTTGTACAATTAAAGACCAAATTGTATAAGGGCTTTATTTTAGAATGTATGCTAATATATCTGCCTCCAAAACTTTGTAGATTACTCAGTAAAAATGGTTAAGAATCCACTATATGCTAACCAACAAGTTAACTGGGCCTAATTATTCCGACTGGCTAAGAAACTTGAAAATTGTCCTTCAATCAGACAAGAGGGAGTACATCCTGACGGCTGAACAGCCGGGAATAACTCCCAAGAGCACTGATGAAGATAGGGAGTACGCTAAGCTATGGTCTGATGACAATATCCAAGTGTGATGTCTCGTTATGACTTCAATGTCTAATGAATTACAAAAGCAACATGAGAAGATGACACTTGCAAAGGATATTGTCACTCACCTAGAAGAGCTATACGGAACTAGGATTAGGAAAGAGAGATATGCAATCTCCAAAGAGTTATTTGGAGCAAAGATGACCGAGGGGTCGGCCATCGGGGACCACATCCTTAAGATGATCCGTTTGATCAATAAGTTAAGTGACTTGGATGTGGAACTCGAGGGTGACCTATGTGTCGATCTAGTGTTACAATCTCTTCCTAGGTCATATGATCAATTTGTCATCAATTTCAACATGAACAACTTGAATGCCTCACTCAATGAGTTGTTGAACATGTTGATGACTGCTGAAAGGACCATCAAGAAAGAAAAGCCTATGCTACTTGTTAGTTCTTCATTGAAATCCAAGAAAGGAAAGAAGAAGAAGAAGAACAACAACAAGACCAATGATCTTAAAGGCACTGGTGGTGTGAAGAAGATAAAGAAGGTAAGAAAGCTAAATCGGATGATTGCTTCAACTGTGGGAAGCCTGGGCACTGGAAGAGGGACTACAAGGAGCCACCAAAGGCTCAAGGTATGTTCTTTTTTGAAGTTAACATTAGTGTTAACACTGCTTCTTAGATACTAGACACTGGGTGTGGTATTCATCTTTGCAATGATTTGCAGGGGATGGTAAGAAGCAAGGCACTAAGTAAAAGAGAGATGACCCTAAGGATGGAAAATGAAGCAATGGTTGTTGCCAAGGCCATAGGGACCGTCCACTTAGCTTTAGGGAGTAGGATTATGATTTTAAATTCCATCTATTTTGTACCCAATATAATAAGAAATATCATATCCATTCCGGTTTTGGATGGAGAAGGATATCGTTTTGAGATTCATAATAAAAGTTGTTCTTTGTTTTATAAATCTAATCTTATTATAGAGTTGAAATTGCAAGATGGTCTCTATACAATTTTCCCAACTTATCCTATTCTCAATATTCAACAAAGTAACAAAAGAAAATTAGATAAATCCATAAGTGCATCAACTTGGCACGCGAAGCTAGATCAGATCTCTAAAGAAAGGATACGTATATTGGCAAATCAACTTGGTCTTGGAGATCCAGACGAGATGCCAACTTTCGAATCATGTCTTAAGGGGAAGATGACCAAGGCACCATTCACTAGGTCAATGGCACGTGCAAGTGGAGTATTAGACTTGATCCATACTGATGTAGGTGGGCCACTTAGCATAAATGCTAGAGGTGGTTTTAGTTACTTCATAACATTTACCGATGATTTCTCACGGTATGGTTATGTGTACATGATAAGGTACAAGTCTGAATCCTTTGAGAAATTCAAGGAGTTCCGATATGAAGTAGAGAAACAAATTGGTAGAAATATCAAGACTCTTTGATTAGATCGAGGAGGTGAATACTTATCCAATGAGTTTTTGGATTATCTAAAACAGAATGGGATTCTCTTGTAGTGGACACCACCCGGCATGCCTCAATTAAATGGGTAGCTGAGCGGAGGAATCGAACTTTGTTAGACATGGTTCGATCCCTGATGAGTCGCACTAGACTTCCTTCTTCAATGTGGGGCTATGCTTTGGCTATTGCAACCTATTTGTTAAATAGAGCACCGTCTAAAAGCGTGCCTAAGGTTCCATATGAAATGTGGTATGGTAAAGCACCTTCATACAAACACCTAAGGGTGTGGGGGTGTGCTGCTTATGTCAAGCAGCAAGTGGGAGACAAACTGGATCCAAGATTCATGTTGTGTAAGTTTGTGGGATATCCAAAAAACTATTTTGGATACTACTTCTACAATCCCTTGGAACAAACCGTGATTATTTCGAGGAATGCAACCTTCTTGGAGAAGGATTTTCCATTAGATGGAAATAACGAGGTTGTAGAACTCGAGGAGACTGAAAGCACTGAGAGACCTCAAGAAACACAAACGAGCTCGCCCGATACCACACAAGAAGCAATCCATAAAGAACAAGCCGAAAGTACACAACCTCTTAGGAGATCCGAAAGGATTCCAAGGGCACCCGAGAGATGGGTAGGCCATTTGCAGGAAGACAAGTCAGAGGATTCCCTTTTGGATATAGATCCAAAGTGTTATAGGGAAGCGATGTTAGATATCGATTCTGGAAAATGGCTAGAAGCTATAAAGTCCGAAATGGACTCCATGCACTCCAACAAGGTTTGGACCTTGGTAGACCCGCCGGATGGGATAAAACCTATAGACTGCAAGTGGGTTTACAAGCGAAAGCTTGGAACTGATGTAGAGGTGGTGACCTATAAAGCACGCCTAATGGCAAAAGGGTTCACTCAAAGACAAGGCATTGACTATGAGGAAACCTTCTCGCCAGTGGCAATGCTGAAATCCATAAGGATACTTCTATCCAAATCTGCACATTTCTACTACGAGATTTGGCAGATGGATGTTAAAACTGCATTCCTCAATGGAGAAATTGAGGAGGAAATCTATATGCAGTAGCCATACGGTTTTACATCCAAGGAGAGTGAACACAATGTGTGTAAACTTCAGAGGTCCATTTATGGACTGAAACAAGCTTCCCGAAGCTGGAATAAATGATTTGATAATGTCATACGAGAGTATGGATATATTCAAAATGTTGATGAAGCATGTGTGTATAAGAAGGCTAGTGGGAGGACGGTTACTTTTCTCGTACTTTACGTTGACTATATCCGATTGATCGGAAATGACATAGGGATGATGCGGTCAACAAAAGTATGGTTGTCAAATCAATTCTCCATGAAGGATATGGGAGAAGCTTCCTACGTGCTCGGTATGAAGATATATCAAGATAGAAGAAGTAGGATGCTAGGACTCTCCCAATCCTTGTACATAGATCGAGTGCTAAAGAGATTTAGCATGCAAGAATCCAAGAGAGGATTCTTGCCTATGAGACATGGAATCACTATTTCCAAGTCTATGTCCCCAAGGGGTGTTCACGAATCGACCGAACCGATCGAGAACCAAAATTTCGGTCTGGACCGAAAACCGAATCGAAAATTTTGGTTCGGTTTTCGGTTTTTTTTTTCTGCAAATTTCGGCTTTTCAGTTCAGTTCGGTCGGTTAACCGAAAAACCGAATTTTATTTTATTTTTTTTATTTTTTATATAGTATAATATAGACCAAAAACTATAAAAAAATGTGTTTCCTAGTGACAACTTATAGGAAAATAAATTAAAATTAGTCATAATTAATTTTCAATTATTTATTATATCTAATTTATTTATACTGAAAATCGAACCGAACCGGTTCACTTTCTAATTTCATTATGTCAATTTTAGTTGGCCGTGCTAAACATAATTATAAGTATATAAATGTATGCACTCCAAAAAAAAAAGTGAACAACAATAGCCAAAAACAATAGCTAGTGAGATTTTTGAAAAAACAGTACCAAAAAAAAACAAATTTTTTTTTCGGTTCGGTTTTCGGTCCAAAATTTTGGTCCGTTTCGGTTAAAAAGTTGACCGATGAACACCCCTAATGTCCCCTGAGACTGAGATGGAAAGAGAGAAGATGTCTCACATACCTTATGCATCCTCCATTGGAAGCATTATGTATGCGATGATATGTACAAGGCCTGATGTAGCTTATGCACTTAGAGTGTGCAGTCGCTATTAGGCAAATCCCGATGAGGAACATTGGATAACCGTAAAAGCAATCCTTAAGTAATTTAGGAGAACTAAAGAGCTGTTTCTGGTATACGGTGGACGACAATTGGATTTAGAGTGTTATACAAACTCTAGCTTCCAAACTGATATTGACGATTCAAAATCAGTTTCTGGTTTTGTTTTTCTACTTAATGGTGGAGTAGTGAGTTGGAAGAGTGCCAAGCAATGGACTACTGTTGTTTCAACCACCAAAGCAGAATGCATTGGTGCCTCAGAGGCATCAAAGGAAGTTGTTTGGATGAGGAACTTCATCCAAGATTGGGTAT
Source organism: Buddleja alternifolia (assembly GCA_019426215.1). NCBI lineage: Eukaryota > Viridiplantae > Streptophyta > Magnoliopsida > Lamiales > Scrophulariaceae > Buddleja > Buddleja alternifolia. Next base: position 2,354,120 of record CM033398.1, on the reverse strand, counting down.
CGTTCCATCTATTGTTAATTCGGTACCGGTGTACTGTGATAACAATGGGGCTATTGCGCAAACAAAGGAGCCAAGGTCTCATCAGAAACCCAAGCACATACAAAGGCGATACCATTGATCAGAGTGATCATTGGAAGAGGTGACGTTCGAGTTGAGCGTGTAGACTCGGTAGATATTGTAGCAGACCCACTCACCAAACCCCTTAGTCAAAAGGTGTTTGATGGACATCTAGGATGGATGGGCCCCAAATACGTGGGCAATTGGCTTTAGGGCAAGTGAGAGATTGATAGAGTAGGTGCCCGGTGCGCCAATTTTGGGCGCCATTTACTATGTAATAAACTCTACAGAGACAATCTTTTCTAATGAATGAAGTTAATTATATTATGGCATTCTTTGTTTTTAAATTATTATATGCTTAGAACGAAGTCCCTTAAATAACACATGACTATAGGACATCACCAGATATCGGGAATGACGATGATGGAATATGTCTCCAAGGTCGTGATTCTTAAAAGGTTCTAAGTCTGAGATGAGTCTGTCAAGAAATAAGAATATTGACAATGAGTCAAAGGACTTGCTTGTATACATAGTTCTAGAGAACATGCCTCGTTCCATAGGCATAGATGTGCACGAGGGTTCTCATTTGGATAATGAGTGAACTGAACAACGCTGCCAGGAACATAAAATGGTTATCGAATATGGAATTTCCTATAACCACGTAGGCATAAGAGTAATCCTTTGGACCTGAGGTTCCATTGTTACTTTGAGCATAATCGATTATACTTTGATTTATCTCATGATTCCATCGCGAGTCCTCATATGGGATATCTTGGGTATAATGTGATTATGTCTCAAAGTACATGAGAGACCAAGATGGGATCCATCACTGATTTAGCAAATCAGACGTTTCCTATGTAATTGCTTAAACGAATCGATTCAAGGAATCTTTGGCCAAAGTATGGCAATCCAAAGACGCGGAGTGTTTCCTCATTTGGATTGCATGAATCGATATCATGCAATAAGGGATACATAGTGATTGGGTCGTAAGAGTTTCGACTAAGCTGTTAGGAAATTTCTTGTTAGATGTTTTGATGATGACAAGATAGGATTCAATGTTAGACCCCAATAAAATGTAAGTTTATGCTTTCATAGTTCATTGTATAAAGCGTTTAAAGAGTTTGTAATTTTGTTTAGGCTTGTAATTTTTTATCCTCATAGATTTTAGACTAAGTCTTAGCGACTGAATCAATAATAGAATTCTAGGTGAGTCTATTTGAGAAGAAGTTGAAGACCAGCGTCTGAAGTCAACCGAAGATGAAGATTCCTTCTTAGCGCCTGTCAAACGCTAAGAGACCGCAGTTCAGGATTCATGAATCAAGCGTTCAAATACTCAAGCGACTTATAGAAGATTCACCTGAAATAAATCCTCAAGTCATAAAGGACTTAAATGCAATCATTCAACGGACATTTATTTCCAACGGGAAATAAATTCAAATTGCATTAAATGCCTGATAAGAGCATTAAATGTGATAAGCTACTGTGACTTGTGGACAAGCCTCCTTTTGACCAGACTGTCAGAACTTTCAGAGTTTTAGCTGCTCCCGTCCAATCGGTTCCAGCGAATTTTCAGGAATGTCAGATTTTAGGTACAATCACGCGCTACGTGAAAGGCACGCTCCTACATGTGTCCAATGGACAGATCCCAAGAAATTACCTATAAAAACCTTACTCCAGAAAATCAAAAAAAAAAGAGAACAACATCAAGAATATACGAGAAATTATTGCCAAAAATCCTACGTACATTCTTTCTGGAAAAAGCTTAGAAACTTCATAGCCAAAACCTTTCAAGCTTTCTATCTACATTCCAGACAGTCACAAATATCTCAAATATCTTCCAAAGAAGAAATCCAAACTCCAACTGAGATATTCCAAGTTGTTTGATCTTCTTTAAAACAAACAAAACCCTAGTGATAAACCTCAACCTTTCATCTGAGTGAGAAAAGTTGTTGAAACCTTTCAGGCAGTATTTCTGAGTGAGAGAAGCTTGAAGAAGACGATCTTCATTGGTGCTCAAGTCTGTGTGATCAAGGAGCCCAAGATCATTTTCATCCATTACTATTTTGTAGAAGTTTCTGTGTGATCCTTTGATAATCATCATAGTAATTTCCTCCAAGTGAAAAAGGAGAAGAAGGACGTAGCTGGGATTACATCACCCAGTGAACCTTACAAATTATTGTGTCATTTATTTTATTGTCTTATATTATTCACTTCATATTATTCTGAAAAAGACAAGTAAAATTGCAAAGCGATTAATTCAACTAAAAGAACGCTAAACATTATTTCCGCTGTGCTAACCCTGATTAAGCGATCTAAGCGTTGCCCTACTTTGGTAAATTGCTGAAATCACTAAGTCTAAGTTAACTATTCTGAAGCGTCTAACCCAAGCGCTCAGTTTTTCCAAGCGTTCAAATTTCTAAAGTGATACGAATATTTGTGAAGTCGAAAAAGACTTCAGGGTCTATTCAACCCCCCCCCCTTCTAGACCCTTTCGTATGCCACTTAGGACCACCAAGTGGTATCAGAGCGGTTGAAGTAGAAACCTAAGCGTTTCCGAGCATAACTGCTTGTTTAGATCCACCTTTCTAAACTTAATCGCTTTAAATCCTTTTATCAAAACATATCATTATGGCTTTTAACAAAATGCCTAAGTTGGTAGAATCAAATTATGATTCGTGGAAACTTAGAGCATTCGCATACTTATGCTCATGTGATAATGAAATGTGTGATGTTATTACAGATGGCCCCATCAAAATCATGCAAGTGAGAACTCGAGCACCTGGAGCCGATGAAGCCACTCCAGATGGATATGTCGAGAAAAATAAACTAGACTGGACGCCAGATGATCGAAAAAGAGCGAATCTGGATAATGTTGGACGAAGTGCACTTTACTCAGCGTTAGGAGATAACGATGCATTGTTCAACAAGATAAAGCAATGTAAGACATCCAAAGAAATATGGGATAAATTGGCTATTGTGTGTGAAGGTTCAGCACAAATGAAGGAGAACAAGCTCTCTATAGCCATGCAAAGATTCGAGCATTTCAAAATGCAGCCCAATGAGACGCTAGAACAACTAGACACAAGGTTTACTTTGCTCATTACCGAGTTAGCGTCATTAGACAAGGAATTGACCAACAAGGAAATGGTCAACAAGATTTTCAGAAGTCTTCCAAGCAAGTATTTAATTAAGACTGTTGCTATGAGAGAATCACAAACATTGGAGATACTTACCCCAGAGCATGTCTTTTCAGAGTTAAAGGCATTTGAGTTCGAATTAGGTGAAGTCAGCGACACATCGACTTCAGCGATTGAATCAGGAGCTTTAATCGCTACCACCAAAAATAAGGGAAAAACGGTTATTGAGGTCAAACCGGTTGAGTCAAATGAAGAAAAGGAAATGGCCTTATTGGTAAAGAAGTTCAAGAAATTTCTACGATACGAGAAGAGAACTCCTATTGGACAGAATTCATTTCAAACTCCTCCTCCAGCACCAGCGCCTCAGTATCAAGCGCCAGTGTACTCTGCACCTCAACCAGTAGCGCCAGTTCCATACCAAGCGCCTCCATCCCCCACTCAAAATCTCTCAGCACCAGTAGTCTCAAAGCGATTAACTGCTGAACAAAAAATGAAAACTAATTTGTGTTATAATTGCAGGAAACCAGGGCACTACCAGGTAAATTGCCCTTATCCAAATGTGTCAAAGCCCTCAAGGCAAGACTATGCGGATAGAAACCAATTCAGGAGCAACCTTCGCCAACAAGGTCTGCTAGCGAAATCTAAACCATTCTCCGCACCTGAAGAGGATTTGGAATCATCAGACGAAAGTAGTGATGATGAGCCTACAAGCGACTCAGCATTGATTTGTCTCATGGCAAGAGATGATGAAGCGTCTGACAACTCGCTACCAGAGGTAACCAATGAATTATATCATCCTCTCTCTTATGATGAATTACTTGACAAAGTTAAAGAATATTATAAAGATTGTCAAGAGGCCGCCAAAATATATCAAAACGATCTCACTATCATTTCGTCGCTCAAAAGTGATAAAGTAACACTCAAAGCCGAGTTGCAAGTTCAGAAACAGTGCATTGAGAAGAACAAATCACTTGAGAGTGAAGTTATTCAGTTAAAAAGCGATCTTGATATAATAGTCAAAAGAGAAGCTGATTTGATCGCTAAACTTGCTAAATTAGAGCAGCTTATCTCATCATTATCAAAAGCTTCTAGAAAGTTGGATAATGTGACTAAGGTAACTAGATTATTTGGTGAAAAGTCCGGTTTGGGATGCAATAAATTCGGTAAACAACCAAATAAATCCAATGTTATGGCAAACAACAAAGGAAAGGGTGTTATCTTTGTTGAGAAAAGTTCACAGAGTCAAACGCTAAGTGAACCTAGCGACAATGGTACGAGGCCAAATGAGAAAGCCAAAGCTGACTCAGGCAAGGGTAAGGCTAAGGCAAATGATTCACAAAGACAAACTCATCCAAACGCTCAAAAAGTCAAGGACAAGTCTAATCACTGTGAATCAAGCGCTAAGCGTCAAACACCAAAAGTGCAACCCAAGCCAGCGCCAAGGACTTACCTGCGTCCATATCCAATACAGTCAAAATCATATCATCAATACTATGATGATTATAACTATGACTATGATTATGACTATTATCATAATCGAGGATATTATTACACACCCAAAAAGCACACACAGCACAAGGTGAACAAAAAGCACACACAACACAATGTGAAACCCAAGAAGGCCAGTATTCCGACAATGAAGACCAGACAAATATGGGTTCCTAAAGTTCTAATTCAAACCAAGGTTACTAACACTGAAGGACCCAAAACAACATGGGTACCTAAGAAGAATTAGAATTGTCCTTTAAATGCAGGTACCTAAAGCCAGCACCGATACTTCAGTTTGGTACTTTGATAGTGGATCGTCAAGACACATGACTGGTTCCAAGAATCTTGTAGTCAACTATCAAGCTACCAACGGTCCTCAAGTTATATTCGGTGATAACTCTAAAGGTAAAACCAAAGGTATAGGTATCATGCATAGGGGGAACATCACGATTAGTGATGTTTATTATGTTGAGGGTCTTAAGCATAACCTGTTAAGCATTAGTCAATTTTGTGATAAAGGCTTTGAAGTAAAATTTTCAAGCGACTTTTGCTATGTTACCGACGCTAAGACTAAGTCTACTAAATTAAGAGGAAAAAGAACAAACAATGTGTATTTAGTAGATTGGGATTCTACAGTTGATAACAACCCCACGTGCTTTGTTGCTAAAAGTCAAAATGAATTGGGTTGGTTATGGCATAGAAAAATGAATCACCTCAATTTCAAGGCAATCTCTCAGTTAATATCGCTAAATCTTGTAGAGGGATTACCTAAAGGTTCCTTTCAAAAGAATCGCTTATGTGATGCATGTCAAATGGGTAAACAAGTTAAGTCATCTTTCAAAAAGAAACCATGTCTATCTACTTCTAGAGTTCTTGAACTATTGCATTTAGATTTGTTTGGACCTATTCAAATCATGAGTGTTAGTGGCAAAACGTACTCGCTAGTAATAGTTGATGATTTCTCTCGCTATACATGGGTAGAATTTCTAGCTACCAAAGATGAAACCAGTGTCAAGCTCACAGCGCTAATTCGTCAATTGCAAAATTCAAAAGATCTAAAAGTGACAAGAATTAGAAGCGATAGAGGAACTGAATTTACTAACCAAGTTGTTGAGAAGTTTTGTATAGATTTAGGAATAATTCATGAGTATTCTGCTCCTAGAACACCTCAACAGAATGGAGTTGCTGAGCGACGGAACAGAACGCTTAAAGAAGCCGCAAGGACGATGTTAGCAGAGTCCAAGCTGCCTCAAAGGTTTTGGGCCGAAGCCATCAACACCGCTTGCTACACTCAGAACCGGTGTATGATTAACAAGCAACATGAGAAGACTCCATATGAGTTGTGGAAGGGACGTAAGCCTAACGTTTCATACTTTCATGTATTTGGTTCAAAATGTTTCATTCATAACAATGGATCTCACAGCTTAAAGACATTTGATCCTAAAGCAAATGAGGGAATCTTTCTAGGCTATGCCAAGAATGGAAAGAGTTTTCGCATCTTAAATAAGATCAAATCGAAGGTTGAAGAATCCATTCATGTTGTGTTTGATGATGCTAACCAAGAACCGAGTAAGGTTAATTCTGATGATGTAGGAATTGAAGATCTCTCCCAACAAGCGTCGCAAATAAACCTTAGTGATGATAGTGATGACGAGATGATGGGATTCATGTACTTCCTCCTAAGGATACTCGTGAGGTTAACAAAAATGATAATGTCAGAATCGCTGATGATCATGAAGAGAATGATCATCAAGAGCAGATTGGAACTGTGAATAATGCAGCGTCTACGCAAGAGACAAATGAGAATCAAGCGATTAACAACCAAGAGTCTCTTAACCCGTTCCAACCAGACCGTAAATAGCTTAGAGATCATCCACCAGAGCTAGTAATTGGAGATATTGAAGCACCTGTTAGAACTAGGTCCGCTACATTTAATGAGGCCATGTTCGCAAGTTTCCTATCTCAAATGGAATCAAAGAAAGTGGATGAAGCGCTTAATGATTCAAGTTGGGTAGAAGCAATGCAAGAAGAGCTTAACCAATTTGAAAGAAGCAAGGTTTGGACGCTAGTACCAAGACCAACTCACCAAGGAGTTATTGGAACGAGATGGGTTTTTAGGAATAAAATGGATGAAGATGGAACTGTTATAAGAAACAAAGCTAGATTAGTCGCTCAGGGTTATTGTCAAGAAGAGGGTATTGACTTTGATGAAACGTATGCCCCAATAGCTCGTCTTGAAGCAATTTGGATGTTCCTAGCGTTTGCCGCATTCAACAAGTTCACAGTATACCAAATGGACGTGAAGAGTGCATTCTTGAATGGTAAACTCCAAGAAGAAGTCTATGTGGAGCAACCACCAGGATTCATCAACAACCATGGCAAAAGTATGGTCTACAAACTGGATAAGGCACTTTATGGCCTTAAACAAGCACCAAGAGCATGGTATGACACTCTCTCTATCTTCCTTATAGGTAAAGGCTTTTCAAAAGGCAGCGTTGACACAACGTTATTTAAAATTACCCATAATGAAGATATTCTCTTAGTCCAAATCTATGTTGATGATATTATATTTGGTTCTACTAATAAGCGACTGTGTGAGAAATTTTCGAAAATGATGCAAGATCAATTTGAAATGAGCATGATGGGTGAATTAACTTTCTTCTTAGGATTACAAGTTAAGCAACTCCCTAATGGAATATTTATAAACCAAGCTAAATATACTAGAGATATGATTAAGAAATTTGGTATGGAAAATGCATCATCTTCAAAAATTTCAATGAGCCAGACGCTTAAGTTAGATAAAGATGAAAGTGGCAAGAAAATTGATATCACTAACTATAGGGGTATTATTGGATCACTTCTTTATCTTACCGCTAGTAGACCTGATATTATGTTTTCGGTATGCATGTGTGCACGTTTTCAATCTGATCCTAGAGAATCACACTTAATTGCTACCAAGAAGATCTTAAGTACCTAAAAGGCACACAAAATGTGGGCTTATGGTATCCACAGGATTCTCCTTTGAACTAATTGGTTATTCAGATGCAGATTTTGCAGGATGCAAAATAGATAGAAAAAGTACTAGTGGTACATGTCAATTTCTAGGTGATAGACTAGTTTCGTGGCATAGTAAGAAACAACAATCCATAGCAACTTCTACCGCTGAGGCAGAATATGTAGCCGCTGGAAGCTGTTGTGCACAAATCCTTTGGATGAGGCAACAACTTAGAGATTATGGAACAATCCTAGGTCCTACCCCAATCCATTGTGATAACCAAAGCGCTTTAGCTATGACCCAAAATCCTGTTCTTCATTCTAGAACCAAACACATTGACATTAGATACCATTTCTTGCGTGACCATGTTCAAAAGAAAGATATCTCCATGCACTTCATTGGAACTGACAAACAACTGGCAGATATCTTCACAAAAGCGCTCAACGAACAACGCTTTCTCACTTTGAGAAGTGAATTAGGTATGATCGATTTAAACGCTTAAATCATAAAGCATCATATTTAATAGGCATATAATTTAGGGGAATCCACTTTATGTTTATGTCTAAAGCGTTTATCAAAATTTGAAATGAGTCATCAACTTTACGGGAACTCTAAAATTGTACTTACTTCAATGTATCAAGCGACTGTGATAAAAATGACTTTCAAAATCTTAAGCATTGATCACTAGCTCTTATCTTTTATGCATGACAAAATCAATCTCTAATAATGTTGTCTCTCATAAATCCAAGCGATTGATTCATTTATTGAAATATTTTATGAAAAGACTTCAGCGTTGAAAGGATTCCCACTTTAACGCTAAGTAACTCGATTTCAAAAATTCATGCATAGTTTCATCGCTAAAGATAACGTGTGGATAAGTCCAAAAGATCAGATTTGACAACTACCCACACGTGCCTATCAAATCGAACTGACGGTTATGATTCCTATCTAAACCTAGGCGGTTCAGTGATTGCATGAGTCTGAGTAAGTGTCAGTACACTATCAGGCGCGTGCACTTCACGCTGAAAATTTCAAATTTTTTCAAACTTTTCAAATTAACTGCGGATCCGAAAAATGTTATAGTACCCTACTTTACCACACTTTTTGACATCCGAAATTAAATGTACACGGTTCAGATTCCTTTTGTCATTAACCTCTGAACACGTGTCATTCATCTGTCAATTGAGGAGTTACTTTCACCTTCTATTTAAACTCACCAAGACTTTTACAGAAAACCTTTATCACTTCCAATCTTTCCTACTGTAAAAGCTTTTTCTCTCCAAAGGCAAAAACTCCTCTATTTTCTTCAAAAGCTTCAACTTTCAGCAATGGCACCCAAAGTTTCAAAATCTTCCAAGACAGCAAACAAAACTAAACCAGTTACAGTTAACGCCGGATTTTTGGTTAACTGGGACTATCTTTTTGATAACCAGAACTTCCCTCTTCGAACGATTCTTCCACTCGTTCAAGAATCTGGTTTGAAAGACATGCTTACTACTACCTTCAACTACTTTGAAGAAGAATCTCTCCACTTTTTCTACAATGGTCAAATTTCTGAAGACGGAAATTCCATATCCTGCGTCTTCCCTCTGCAAAAGAGACCTTTGTCTCACTCCTTCTCTGGTTTCTTCATTACTTGTTCTGCCTAATACTGGCATTGAGGTAGAACGTGTAAATCTCGGCGATGCTACCAAAGTTTGGGACGTGATAAAGAAAGAAGATGTTCACAACGCCTACGAGCCCAACTTCAAGAAGAACGATATGAAAGGCGAATATGTCATCCTCGCTGACATATGTTCAAAGATTATTGAATGCAGAAAAGGGACGTTCGATAAAATCACTAACATTCAATACAAGATGATGGTTGCCATCCTGACCAAGTTAAAAGTTAACTGGTCTCTTTACGTGTTCAATCGCTTCAAAGCAGCGATGGCTAAGTCTGTTAATCCCAAGCCTTACGGGATTTTGCTAAGTCGTATTCTCTGCTCTAGCGGATATACGCAAGTTTCTGGGAAAAAGATCCCAGCGACCAAGTTTTATGGCAAGAAAATGATAAGCGAGCTTTTAACCCGCGGAAACCTGGCGGAGCAGCGGTTCCAAAAGATCAGCGTGTTGTTCGCAGTGATGATGAAGATCAAGCGTCTTCTTCATCATCATCATCAGAAGAAGTGGTGGTCAAGCGACCTAAGAGAAAGATCATTCTCAAAGTCGCTGAGCCATCCAAGCCCGCAAAGAAGCAAAAGCCTGAACTGAAGAAGAAGAAGCCGGAACCCAAAAAGAAACAAAAGATCCCTTCTCCTTCTCCCTCGCCTAAGTCTCCTTCTCCTCCTCCAGCGTTTTTCTTTTCCGTTCCTGAGGAAGAAGAGACAGCAGTGGAAGAAGAAGTACCGCTTGCACGAAGGCGTACTCCTACTCCCACTCCCGCAGTATTCTAGCGCTCCCACAAATCCAGCGCTTAGAGAGTCAGCGAGTGCTTCCGTCTCTGACGCTGTTCCGAAATCAGCTCAGATCCTCAAGCCGTTTCTCCATCTGAAAGGCTTCCCAATGTTCAGGGTAAGTATTTGCTAAGCAAATTAGTCTATCCTTTCCTCGTTAGTTTCCTAAGTCTCTAACGCTAGGATACAAATTCTCTCAGCACCAAGTGAAGCAGATATTCATTATGTTCTCAACACGCTTGAAGAACTAAATATCCCTATTCGTGCTGATCCAATAACTTCTTTTATCGATTTAGAACCCGAAGAAGAAGTTCAGGAGCCTGAGGAATTGTCCAAGAAACAGATCAAGCGACTAAGACAGTCGATGATAGTCCTCAGGGTAAGCGATGTAGTATTTTCTTTGTAAATTTCTACTCAGTAGGAATTTTTGCTTGCTTTTTCAATCGCTTACATGTTTCAGCTCATGACGGAGCTCATGATGAACATGACAATCGCTGAAGCCCCTCCTCTCTCGGAGATTCCAGTTGAACTAGACGTGGACATGGCAACTGTTGTGAATATTGCTAAAGAAGCATCCAAGTTCTTCCTGACGCTGAAAGCTCATCAGCGAGTGAAGCAACTTTAAACGCTGAGCGGTCGATAGAAGTGGCCCCCATTCCAACAGAAGCTATTGCCCTTGTTCCTACGCCAACCGGACCTCCTCCTCGTGTCATTGATTTCTTCCCCGCGGATATCATCCAGACGTCGAATTTTATTATGCCGCCAGAGAACGTGACGCTCAAATGCTTGCCGAGTTGGAAATAAACTTTCAAACCACTCTCCATCGGCCCGATATGTCCAACACCAAGAAATTTGAGTTTTTCGAGCGTATTGCAGATCTAGGACTATATGACTTAGAGCGACTTCAATCTCGCTTGAGTACATTCGTCGTCCAGTGTTCAATAGAGCTGACCTTGATCAACAGCGATTCACTCTAAACGGTCGCTCGGACGAGTCTTTTATCCTCTGCGCCCAAGCAAGATTGTTTTCAAGAACCCACACATGGGTGATTGGAACAAAAATCCTGATGAGGAAGATCTCAATAAGATAGGATATTCTGCTCTCCCCTCCGTTGTCAAGTCTCCCCAGAACGCTCTCTCTCCTAATCCACTCAAACTCTGGAAAGGCAAAGGCTCGCTTGTTGCGGAGCGCCCAAATCGGTCAACTCGTGGATTGAAGATGAGGCTCGTGAATATCTTGCCAGATTATGGGCTGAAGACTATGATGATGAAACGGAACGCTTCGAGAAATTCTTAGCAGCTAGAAAAGAGCAAAACAAAGCGAACAAACTTGGAAAACGATGGATGATGGATACAGCCAAATGGGCTGAAGAGTTCGTTCTTCACTTCTACACCTTGATGAACTCGTCAAATATCCATTCCTGTTTAATTTTGGAATAGAATACAGACGCCGAGGATTTGCCACCTTTTTGCTTCAACAGCGTCAGATAATTGCCGGGAATGTTAGCACTTTGCCACGATACAGACAGCCAATCGAAAGCTACATTCGCCAGCAGCTCGCCTTATTCAGCCAGGGCGGACGCTACGTTTTGCATCCTCGTGCAGACTTTGTTCAACGAATCTTCCCTGACCTCAACGAAGACGCTTCGTCAAGTAAACAACCAGTTCTTCAAGGCCAGAGTCAGATTCGTGTTGACACTTCAACAGAACACGCTGAGTTTGCTGAGTTCCACCGAGATATGAGAGCAGTGATAGAAAATGTCCAAGCGTTGGATACAAGTTTCAATCACTATTCAGGGTTAAACGATTTCCGAGGATATACTCTCCACCCTGTGCTCTTCAGTGAACAGAATATTCAAGTGGCCAAGATGATCTCGCTGATTAGGCCAGTGGACCAAGAAGCAGCTCAAGCGTTCATGCCGTTGATTTGGACTTTTTCAACAAATATACATCAGGGATTGCTTTACCAGAAGGTGTGCAACTTGCACTAAGTACTGACGAGCGCGAAGACGCTATATTCTTTATCCCGCAATCTAGCCTGATCAGTCCCCGGCATGTGATGGAAGCCCTTGGCCCCCTCTGGGTTATTGGCATTAAAGAACCTTCTCCTCCCTCAATCCAAATTCTGGAAGAAGATTCTGCTCCTACTGCGGAAGTCGCTCAATCCTGAGGCTTCCTTGCCAGATTCTTCTAGCGCCCCAGTAGTCGAGCCCCCAGCGATTGCTGATTCTACCTTGGATCACGCAATTGAAGAAGTGCACGCTGAAATTGCTCAAGCGCCTGTAGAACCTCTCCTAAGAGATAAAACCAAAGGCAAGGCTGCAGTTTCAAGTTCTTACGGACTTCTCCCGTCCCCAGAGCGTCCTTCTTCGGATTCAGATTCAGACAGTGATTTAGAGGCCCGAGATTTCAGAAAGGCTGTACGGAACAACTCCTATGGCATATTTATTAATAAGTTAAATATACCAGAGAAATGATTAAGAAATTTGCTATGGAAAATGCATCATATTCAAAAATTCCCATGATCAAACGCTAAGCTAGATAAGGATGAAAGTGGAAGGAAGTTAATCACTAATATAGAGGTACCTTGGATCCTTTCTTTTATCTTAAACTATTGGCCTAGACCTGAGTTGTTATTAATGTTTTCGATATGCAGGTGTGCACGATTTCAAGCTGTCCTAAAGAGTCCACTTAAGTGTGCCAAGAGACCTAATACCTAAAGGCACACAAAATGTGGCTTAATGTATCCAATGGACTCCTTCTTTTGAACTAAGGGTTATTCCATGCAGATTTTGGCAGGAGCAAAAGTTAGATCGTAAGAGTACTATTGTACATGTCATTTCTGGTGTAGGTTAGTTTCCAGTGGCTAGTAAAAAACAACATCCATAGCTCCACCTCCAGCAAGCCGAAGCTGAGTATAGCTGCATGAAGTTGTTGTGGCACAAGTGGTTTATGAGATGGGCAACAACTTAGAGATTATGGAATAATCCTAGGACCAACCCCCATTCATTGTGATAACCAAAGCGCTCTAGCCATGACTCAAAATCCTATTCTTCATTCCAGAACCAAACACATTGACATTAGATACCATTTTCTTCGTGACCACGTTCAAAAGAAAGATGCTCCATGCACTTTATTGGAACTGACAAACAATTGGCAGATATCTTCACCATAGCGCTCAACGAACAACGTTTTCTCACTTTGAGAAGTGAATTAGGTATGATTGATTTAAACGCTTAATCATTCTGCATCATACTTTGTTAGACATATAATTTAGGGGGAATCCACTTGATTTATGTCTAAAAGAAGTTTTTGTTTATTGGTACAAGTTATCAAATTTAGGGGGAACCTTAAAGTTGTACTTGACCATAACTGCAAGCTTCAATGATCAAAATTTTCAGATGCATGATCATCAACGCTCAGTATTACTTATGCATAAAATATTGGACGCTCAAACATAAAAAAAAAACTTTTTCAATCCTAAGCGTCTAATTTTCTAATGATATATCAACCAGTGGTATCAGTTAAGCGTTGAACCAATTCCATTCAACACTTAATATAAAAATGTTTTTAAAAGTCATGCATAAATTTTACAAGCTTTTTGAAGTAGTGGGTAGACTCAAAAGTCTATTTTGTATTCTACTTGCACGCTTCTATCACATCAAACTGGCGGGTAATCAAAACTTTTAAAATGACGGTTTAGAGATAACACGTGTTTGTGTACGTGTCAGTGTACCATCAGGCGCGTGTGCTACACTCTGAAAATGCCAAACATTTTTTTAAAATTTTTAACTCGGATGTCAAATCTTTATATATGGGAATTACCAAATGTAACCTCTCTCTCTTACACAAAACTCGCGTCTGCAGTTAATAAATCTATGGCTGAGATTAAAATAACTTTACACGTGTTTAAATCTTGAAGAGATGAGAGAACACAAGTTTCAAAATCTCTTTACTGTGCCATTTAAAACAATTTCTGCAGAAAAATCATTCACTATTACTCTAAATTTCTGCAAATTTCTCTCTCTCTCTCTCTCTCAAAGCAAAAGAAAATCTTAGTTCACTCTTTTTTCAAAAATGGCACCAAAGAAAGCTTCATCTACTTCTGCCGAGCCTATCATCAAGGTTACTGAAGGCCTTATTGTCGACTGGAAATTCCTATATGATCAACCCCAGATCAACCTGCATGACATGATGGACACTGTTACACAGGCCGAGCTTAAGAATTTCTTAACACAATATTCATATTTCTTTTCGACGGAGGTTGACACTTTCTGGAGGACTGCTAAACTCTCGGAGGACAAGAAGTCTATCTCTTGTCTTCTGCCTATGACCAAGAAGGAGACACCTAGGGAATTTGTGTTGTCTGCTGCATCCATTGCCAAGAACTTCAACCTTCCCAATGAGGGTGATGCACTGGACAGTATTACTCTGGCACAAATCAAGGAAACATGGACGATTATGAGGGCCTATGATGATGTACCCTACACCCAATACTTTAAAAAGAAAGATATGGTATCACAATACCGTCTGTTGGCTGATTTCTGCAGCAAGATTATTGAATGCAGAGTGGGCACTTTTGATAGGGTCAGCCTAACGTAATTTCAGATGATGACAGCGATACTCCTCTCTATTCAAATCAACTGGAGTGAGTACATCTTTGGAAGGTTTAGGGACTGTCTGAACACCCCAAATAAACCGTATGGGCTTGTCTTGAGTGACCTTCTGTACAAATCAGACTGTGTTTACTCATCTGGTCTCTCCTTGAATAAGACCAAGTTTTTGGGAAAAAGGATTCTGACCAATCTATTTAATCCTCCCAAAGTTGGTGGTGCTGCTAAACCACTTTCTGAGCGTCAGACTGTACGTGAAGCATCTGATGAAGAGGCTGAGCGTCTCGTTCAAGAGGAAGCCGTGAAGCGTCCGGCTACTACCAAGAAGAGGGCTCCTAGAAAGCCCAAGGCACAAGTTGTTCCTGCTCCTCAAAAAGATGATGAGGAAACTGATGAGGATGCACAGGATAAGTTACCTCTTAAGCAGAGGAAGCTGGAAGGAATTATTAAACAAATTGAATTTGATGAACCAGCTGGTGCTCCTCCTGCTCAAGCGCTCAAACTCGTTCAAGGAGTCAACGTGAAGAAAATTTTCAAGCGTTCCAGGACAAGCAAGCATCGAGCTGCTCCTATTCCTGAAGAGCCTGAGACTGTTGAGCTAAGCGCTCAAGTAGCTGTTGAACCAAGCGTTCAACGTATTGCTGATGAGACAAGTTCTCAGGGTAAGTTTATTTCTTCCCACAACATTTCTATTCCTACATCTGTAGAAGATCCTACTCTTATAGAGGATAGTTCATGTGTTATAGCTCTAGTTCCAGCTGCTGCTGAAGCAACAACCGACGTCAACATAGATGTTGAGATGACAGAAGTCGTGGCTATTGCCAAAAACGTTGCCGCAGAAGTTGTTGCAATTGAAACTGAGGAACCTGCTCCCAAAGAGGTTCAAACATCAATTCCTATTCTGGCTATAACAGGCACGCTCAGAAGGTCAGAGCGTTGCTGAAGACGTTGCACAGCCAAGGCACTTCTTCCAACTGGACACCCTAAAGACGATTGATCATTCAATCAACTACCTGCCCCCAGCGCTCGAAGAAGATTTCATTCCTTCAGGCTATAATGAAGAAAGATATATTGCTGCTGAGAATGAGATTGCCCTGCTGATTGATATCGACAGTAAAATCAGGGATATAGTGTTTAACACTGAGATGACAGAAATTGCGAGGAAGTACTGTATGGCCATTCAACTACAAAAAACTCCTGGTCCTATACCATCCTCCCTCATTCTTCAACAAGACAGACAAGGAGGAACAACTCCTAGATGTGATGTCGATCTGGCATACTACCTCGACTATGGCCACAGCAAGCCTACAGGTTTTGCTCTCAGAGACTACAATATTCCTGTGTATGAGCCCCTTCGCCCTAGCTTTCTCAATCCATCTGAGGTAGTCTTGAACAGAGAAGGTTACACACACTTTCCTCATATTGCCAATAGTCCTGAAAATGTAACCTTGGTCAATCCACTCCGCCTATGGAAGAATAAAGCAGTTCATGCCGATGAGTGTCTCGAATCTCTCACAGATTTGATCCAGACTGAGGCGGATGCATATTTTGATAGCTTCTGGAATGCTAACTATCAGACTGATAGATATCGCTTTGAATCTATCAGAGATATTCACCATGAAGGCATTTGAGCTATTGTCAACGCTGGCACAAACTACTGTATGAACGAAGTAAATTGGGTTGAAGTGTATATAGGTCATCAATATACCTTCACAGAGTTAGTTCAAGCTTCCCATTTATTTGGCATAGGCATGCATGACAAGAAGCATCATTTCGCCAAGTATTACCTGAAGAAGCGTCAACAGAGAGTTGGACCTGTTCTCAAGCTCCCAATCATTAGACATCAGATTGAGCAATGTCTGCGTCAAGAGCTTCACAGACTGTCCATTACTACTCTACGTTTCAACGCTCAAGCGTCCACCAGTGGCAGTACTCACATTACTAGCTTAAATTTCACTCCAAGCCACTGTGAAGATAACTTTAACTTGATGGTTAAGATCATGACTCCCATATCACATTTCGACAAAATCTTCACTGCAAATCTCAGACAATGGAACGGCTCAGTAATCAATTCATTTCGAGGATATCCACAGCTCCCTTCTATCCGCAAAGAGGTACTCGATCATTATGAATTTGTCCTCTCACTGCTAGAACAAAATCAGGGACTGGCTCAAGCAATCTATCCATATTTAGAAGAGTACTATGCTGCTTATGTGCCTGAAGATCAGTGTCTCAAGTCTCTTCCCTCTGACTGCTTGATTGGATTTTCCAGAAATTACTCCCCAGATTCAATTTTTTCTATTTGTCAAGCGCCGTCCAAAGTCTTTCTGCATCATGTGCTTGATATCATTGGTCCCATGCACATCAGGGCCATTGATAGTCCCCTTCGCACATTCACTTCCGGTACTTGCATTTCTAGAACCAGACTCTCTGAACTTTTGGAAGCTGCATCCACTTCTTATGCCGATTTAGCAAATTGGAACTTCCAATTCGATGACTTTCGCCAAACAGAGTCAGCGCTTGAGGAAGCGCCTGCTAAGTTAGTTGAAGCGTTCCCTTCTGAAGTTGCACGAATTCCAGCGTCTGCTGAAGAACCAGTTCAAGCGTCTCAACCAGAGGATCTTCCTGATGCTCCTAAACTCGTTACTGATGATATTGTTGAGGATCTTTCTCTTGATGTACGAGGTACTGTCTTTGATCCCGCGTATCAAGTTCCCATTGACTCTCTTAAACACTCATCCAGGTTCAAGCGACCGGCTCCTCAAGCGGTTCACTCAGATGAGAGTCAATCTTTCGGTCCTTTGCTCAAATCTGTTTTGGAGGATATCAGTGCTCATGCTAATCAGAACAAAGAATCTCTCCACTGGATTAAAAACGATTTAGCAAAGATTGAGTCTCACGTTATGAGCGCTTAGATTGCTCATATGCGTAGTTCAGCTCAAGCGGCTGTTGGTGAGTGCAAACAAGCTTTTCAAGAAATGCATGATGCTACTCAAGCTAACCAACTTGCCATAAAAGAAGAATTTGAAAAGCGCCTCGAAAACCTAAAGACATCTCTGAATGATGCTACCAGCGCCAAGCTCCTCGCACTGCAGGAACGCTTCGACAAGCGTCTATAAAAATGCTTGTAAAAATGCTTGTAATCTCTGAATGATCCTTGTAAAAAAGCTTGTAATCTTTGATATATATAAAGTGCATTTTCAGCTGAAACATCTCGTTGAAGCGTAACTAACTTTAACTAACCCTATCTAATCAAAGCTAACTTTCATTTTGGCTGTCTAACACCTTAACTATAAAGGAGTAAGTATTGCCATCATCAAAAAGGGGGAAATTGTTAGGAATTTCATGTTAGATGTTTTGATGATGACAATTAGGACTTTTTGTTAGACCCCAAAATATGTAAGTTTGTTTTCAGCTTTGAAGCGTTAGATTTGTAATAGGCTTTGTTTTATTTTTATTCTAGATTGTTAGGTTAAGTTGTCTTAGACTAAGCGTCTGATATGTTCTGAGTGAGTTTATCAGAAGTAAAGTTTGAAGACTCAAGCGCCTGAAGTCTGAATAAAGATGAAGATTCCAAGCGTCTAGAATGACCAGCTACATCAAGCGTCACCTTATAGGATAGAAGTAATTCAAGGATGAACAAGCGTCTATCAATGACTGATTTCACCTGAATTTATTTCTAAGTCCAGAAGGAGTTTAATGCAAATATTCTCAATGCATTAAGTGCCAACGGGCATTTAATTCAAATGCATTAAATGATGATAAGAGCATTAAATGTGATAAGCACTTTCAGACATATGGAGAAGCCACCCTATTGGACTGTCAACCTTTCATAGACTGCAGCACCAACTTTGTGCAGCAGATTTTCAGGAAAAAGGACAAAAGTTGTTCACTCGCGGAAGTGAGAGACACGCGCTCGTGCATATGTCAAACGGACACTTTCTCCAAGAATGTCTATAAATAGGACTTCAACAACAAGCCAAATATACGATTGATTTTGAAGCCAAATTGTTGTTGCATTGAAGTCTCATTCCTTAAACTCTCATAAAAGCCAGAATTTTCAAGAAAACATTCTCTTTGCTTTTCTTCAAATTCCTGAGACAGTCAACCAATATCTCAAACATTCCTTTCAGAGAAACCCACATTACTACTGAGATATTCCTAGTTGTTTGAACTTTATCAAAATCAAACAAACCTTTTAGAAAAACCCCTATCCAAGCCTCGCGATCTGTGTGAAGTCGAAGTTGGATACTTGCAGTATTTCTGGGTGAAAGAAGCAAGGGGATTGAAGTGATTTGGAGCAGAAATCTGTGTGATCAAGGAGCTCAAGTCATCGACATCCATCTCTCCCTAATTTGTAGAAGATTCTGTGTGATTCTTTGAGAATCATTTTAGTGGATTGCCTCCAAGTGTTCAAGGAGAAGAAGGACGTTGTTGGGATTACACCACCCAACGAACCTTACAAATATCGTGTTCTTTACTTTACATTCAGTTTTTCATATTGTCATATCATAAACTGATCTAGTAAAACTTAATCAAATGCTAAGCAACTAAATGCACTTTCTGTGACGCTAAAGCTTTTAAAAAGAAGACTACGAAAATTATTCCACTGTGCTAACACTGATTAAAGAACTGAACGCTTAAACCTACTTGGTTAAAGTACTCAAATCTTGAAGTCTAAGTTAACTTTCTAAAAATAGTCTTCATCAGACGCTTAGCCTAAGCGTCTATATTTCAAGTAAACGTTCAATCAAGCGTCCAAAACCTTTTTAATACGAAACTTTTTGAAGTTGAAAAAGACTTCAGGGTCTATTCAACCCCCCCCCCCCTCTAGACCCTTTCGTATGCCACTTGGGACCAACAGTTTGGAATTGAAGCTGGTTGGAAAGTATCAGGCTTGTATGTTTGAGATTTTAGCATAATTTCTGGTTCCCAAAACTGGTATTCCTATAGCAAAGTATTTTCCCCCTGAATATCTGTTTTGGAGTAGTAGGGCTGATTTTCCATAAACGTAACTTCCATGGAGTTATAGAACTTCTTAGTAATAGGACAATAGCACTTGTACCCCTTTTGATTTGGAGAATATCCTAGGAAAACGCATTTGGTAGCTTTGGGATCTATTTTACTGCGATGGTGTGAAGGAATATGAACAAAGGCCGAACACCCGAAAACCTTGACTGGAATAGATGAGATTGTTAGAGTTAGTGCCCGGCGCACCAATTATTGGGCGCCATTCTTTGTAATAGTAACTCTAGAGTTCAACAATCGTTTTCTTATAAATAAAGTTAATCTCCTTTTATATGTGTGGCATGTCTTTATTCTTAAATTAGTTTTTACTTTGGCTTAGAATAAAGTCCCGAAGGATCACACATAGCTATAGGACATCATTGCACATTGGGTGTGGCAATGATGGAATATGTCTCGAAGGCTGTGATCTTTAAACATTGTTCCAAGTCATGAAAGGGTTCATCGAGATAAAGGGATATCGATGCAACCCAAAAGACTTGCTCATATGATCCATACTCTGGTAGAAGTGTATCTCGTTCCATAGATACTGGCACAGTGAAAGCCAATGCATATATGAAGGTTGCCATTGTGGTAATGGGCGAACTGAACAACCCCATGGAAGTTCCTGAAATGGATTCCCAATCGAATGTGGAACTTCCAGTGGTCTTGTAGTATAAGAGTAATCCTTATGGACCTAAGATTCCAGTGGATGTCTTATGCGTAACCGCGCATGTTCTTGATTTGTTACATGATCACTTTAGATGATCGAATATGGGCAAACTCAGACATGCACGTCTTACGTAGTAAGGCACGTGAGAATCAAGAGGAATCTATCTCTGACATTAGCTAGTCGGTTAATCTCCTATGGTTACATAGTGAATCGACTTAAGGAATCTTCGGGCGAAGTATGATATTAAAGAGGCGTAGGGTTTCCTCATTTAGATAGTCAAAGTCGATTTCACATAACCTGGGAAACATAGTATTGAATTAATAGAGCTTCGACCTTAGCCAATGCTCTAGATTCAATCAGGAGATTAGATAGAGAGATCTTACTTATGCGAGGATCAAGATCGCAAAAGCCGTATCTTTACTTTCGTTTTATCTAGGTCTTCGGGACCCTATGCTTGGTGGGCAACCGCGATTTGTAAGTGCCGAGAATTAGCTTGGTGACTAATTCGAGGCTTGATTAAATCAAAGGATTGATTTAATCTAGTACTTTCCATTTTTGGAAGGTACACTAGCACTGTGGGAAGGTGTACTTACTACTAGATAGAAACGAGCCTAAGGAGTCACACACTAACTCGAGAGAGTCACTGCTTGAATAGATGTGATTAATCAATTTCGAGGAAATTGAGGAAATTAGGAAAGTGTAGTACTTTCCTAATATGGAATATAAACTAATTGAAGGATTCAATTAATTTTACTCTTTTAATTAATCTTGTAGAATTAATTAAATTAATGGACCTAGTAGAGTCCAAGTATTTTATTTAATTGGGTAGAGCCCAAGTTAAATAAATAATGTTGGAATTAATTGGTTGGATTTAATTTGACTTGTATTTAATTGATGGGTTGTGCCTATAATTAAATTGAGAAGTCAAAATTGAACCCTAGAGTCCAATTGAATGTGTTGACCGATTTCTTGAGTGATAATAAGGGAAGGGGGCGATTTTTTACATGTGGTGGAGGAGGAAAAGAGTTTTCCCCTTCTCCAAGTCTTCATAGGATCAGGATGACTAGAGAGTTTAGGAGAAAGGAAGTTTCATTTTCCTAATTGGACTCTAGGTAATCTTCACCTATAAATAAGAGAAGAATGAGACTAAAAATGATGATGAATCTTGCTAGAAAAATCGCCCCTCCCTAACCTACTAAAATCGGCCACCTTTCTCCCACTTCCAACAAGACGTCGTTCTATTCATGTGTTGAATTAAACGACTTAGAAAATATTCCTACCATTCACATAATCAAGCCTAAGTTAAGCTTAGAATCGTTTTGTTGTCTAGCACGCAAGGCAAGACGATTGGTGACTTGAACGAGGTGTGGATACATCTTAGAGGTGCGACGCTTGGAGCACTCTAAACCGGGAGATACGAAAAGACGACGGGCAGTTTCTCACCCAAGGAAAATTGTGTGGATTTGCACCACAGGGTTACTGAGATCCAAAGTACGAGGCAAAATGAAATTTTCGAAAGGTATAATTTCGTTTACCTCCTTATCGAATTCGATCGAACCAATTCCACATTCCTGTTTTCAGGTGGTTGTACGTTTACTTTTGTAAAATTTTAATTTCCGCTGCCACGAGCCACCCGAGGGAATGAGTCAATCCAACAGAGATCAGTCGAGTGCTAGGATATGATTTTAGTAATACTTGGCAAGGAGTCTGGAAGTTTAGGACACGAGAAGGCATTCTATTTATCAGGTAGGCGGCAGTGAGTATAGCGTCCCCCCACAATATTTTTGGAACATGGGAAGAAATCATAAGAGCCCTTGCTATATCTAACAAATGCCTATTTTTTCTCTTTGCAATCCCGTTTTGCTGGGGGGGTGTTAATACAGGAGCTTTGGTGAACAATGCCTTCATTTAGTAAGAATTCCCCAAGAATAGAATTGAAATAATCTCGAGCATTGTCAGTTCTTAAGATTTGTATTTTAGTATTGAACTGCGTTTGAACCATTTTGCTGAAATTTTTGAAAATTTGACCAACCTCTGATTTTTCTTTCATCAAAAATATCCAAGAAAGACGAGTATGATCGTCGACAAATGAAACAAACCATCTAGCTCCCGTCACATTTTTTATTTTAGATGGCCCCCAAACATCACTATGAATCATAGAGCAGGGATGAGAGGTTTTATATTTTTGAACAGGATAAGAGTTACGAACATGCTTAGATAATTGGCAAACTTCACATTGATAAGTACTTGAATCATTGAACAATGAAGGGAACAACTTCTTAAGATACTGAAAACTAGGGTGTCCTAAACGATAGTGCCATAACATAATTTCACTATCTTTATTAGAGCTAAAAACAGAAAGGGTATGTCTTTGACTGACTGCTGATTGAGATTGCTGCTCAAAGGAAGTTACTCGGAGGATATAGAGTCCAGAACACATCTCAGCACTGCCAATCATCTGTCCCGAATTCAAATCCTGGAAAACACACAAATCGGTAAAAAATTTAGTAACACAATTCTTGTCCCTAGTGAGTTTACTAATGGACAACAAATTACAGTCTAAATTTGGAACCAAAAGAACAGATTCAAGGGTTATTTTGTCTGAGATAACCACAGAACCTATACCGGACACCTTGGAAAGAGAACCATCAGCTATACGAACAGTAAGATTCTTATGACAAGGAGAGAATTTTTGAAATAGTGTGGCATCTCCAGTCATATGATCAGAAGCGCCTGAATCCACGATCCAAGATCCCAACTTCCCGACTTGTTTAACTATCAAAGCATTTAGAAAGTTACCTTTTTGTGCCACAAATCCGGTTCCAATGATAGAAGTGGAGGAAGTAGACAACTGCTCTTTAAATAATTTTTGAAGTACCTCCAATTGTTCTTTATTAAATGGACTAGGTGAAGGAGATGCAGGGGTTTCCTCGGTAGAAGTAGCATTGCCACGACTTTCTCGATCAAGTTGTGGACGAGACGGCTTCTAATCTGCATGTTTCCCATGAATTTTCCAGCAAGTATTCTTTGTGTGATTGGGTTTTTTACAATGATCACACCAAGGACGGCCATTTCGAGACCGATTGTCATTAGCAGGATAAGGAGGCCCACGAGCAGCAAGGGCGGAACCCTCGGGAGCAGGCTGGTTTGTACTCATCATGACCTTTCTTCTGCTTTCTTCTCGACGAACTTCTGAAGCAACTTCTCTGATATTAGGTAGAGGTTTGATGGCTAAGATTCAACCACGAACTTCATCCAGATTTTTGTGCAAGCCCAACAAAAATTTGTAAATGCGTTTCTTCTCTACAATTTTCTTGTATTTGGCCGCATCGGTTGGACACTCCCATTTGGTGGTCTCATACATGTCCAATTGTTGCCAATAACGAGTTAGCCGACTGTAGTACTGAGTGACAGATAATTCACCTTGATGAAAATCATGAAGGATCCCTTCAATTTCGAAGGCTTCTGCTGTATCTTCCGTATCCGAGTAAGTCTCCCTGGCGGCGTCCCAAATTTCCTTTGCTGTTTCATAGAGGATGAAGTTCTCTCCAACCTCATTAGTCATGGAATTAATTAACCAGGACATGACCATGTTATTTTCGGCCTTCCATCCTTTAAACTTTGGATCCCCGAAGCAAGTTGACTAGCTGCTCCAATAAGATAGTCATCCTTCCCACAACCACTTATGAACATCATAACTGAATGAGACCATTGGAGATAATTTTGGCCATTCAGTTTGTGTCCAGTAATGAGAAGGCCAGTCTGTTCCGTGCTCCCGGAATTATTGGAGTCTTTGGAACTGGCCATCTTTGAAGGAATTTAAATGATGGATCAATTTTGCTCTGATACCATGAAGAATTTTAGAGAGAAAGACAGAGAGGTGTAAATCTCAATTTTCATATATATTCAGAATAAGCTGTACAGTAATATATATACAAACTAGATGAGATCTTACCATAAATAGGATGAACTAAAGTGCAGATTTTTTGGAGAGAATCTCTCCAGAGAATTAATAAAACAATCATCTTGAAAATAGGTAACTGCCAATTGATCTCCTTGACAATTGCAATGATATAATCTAGAATCTAATTCTGATTCTCTACAGATACCTCAATGTGAAATAAAAATACATAACACTAACTAATGAATCCAACAATTACATCTAGCAAAGCGAGTTGAACTTTAGCGAACTCAGTAGTTACACCCCGAGCCCAAAATACTCTTATAAGACATCAAGATGAGATTGAGCTTCAAGAATCCAACTCAATCCAGAACATCAGAAACCATAGAGAAGATGAAAAGAAAGGAAGGAATAGCATTAACCATTCCCTAATTAACACAAAACACGTTTACAAATTACAATACACATTTTATTAACAAAGATGTCACGGAAAATCTCGATAGAACGTACACACAAAGCTCTCTTCAGCTCATTTTGTTCACTCCCAAACTTAGTTTCTAAATGAACGATCTTTCGTTAATTGAGATTATTAGCATAGTATACAACACAAAAACGCTTTCAATAGTGGTCTTCAACACATTGCTTTTTACACATTCTGGATGACGATCAGTCTTGCACTGCATGCACGGGGCACAGCATGAAGCTCCATAAATTAAACACGATAGACATTGACAATTTTTGTTGCTTTTTGCCCATTGAAGAGATTAAATGCAAATCTTATTTCCTGCACACAAAGACAAATGCCAGTCAATAGAAGAAACAAATAAGATTGAATGCACCTCTAATTTCCTCCACTCTCACTCAATAATGAACATTATAGTCATATAAACCGAAATTTCATGCTAGGTATTGTGAGTCATGCACGCACATATGATGATGTCATTAAAAGGAAATGTCGACATCATGATATATTATCTAACAACTCACAATCCCACTTGAATATCACAACCGCACTTGAATAGTATTATGACATAAAATGTATAAGTTATTCCCTTTCGTTACCACTGAAATATCAAAAGAATCTACTACCTCTATTTCGACATGTCTATTAATGTCAGTAATGGATCAATTGTGGTGAAGTAGCTAACGCCCGCTCATATAGCTTACATTTACGCGGTTTCTATTAGACCCGCACTTCTAGATTTTCCAAGTAAGGCAATTTTACTTTTGGGAGGACGGTCAGGACTCACACTCACAATAAAGCTATCCCCATCATTTTTCTCTTTTAAAGCATAATAGTGAAATAAAGCTAACCCCACCACATGGACGATTATGATTGTTCATTGACCTGGAGTAATGAGACCTAGAATAATCCACATATTATCAAATCTCCAAAGTCTTCAGTATTTGTCCACTATACTTCATATATACTGCACTTTTTTACAGCTGTTTTACCATATATAAGTCATAGTATCGTATCATACGGAAAATACGGGAAATTCTAGCTGTGATCAAGTTTGAGCGAACCAAAGTCAATCACATGGAAAGTGAGTCAAACATGCCACGTAATTGTTGCACATTTTAAGGAATGTGACCAATCACAAAGCAGGTGTCCAGCACTTGCCATATCATTTGTTCGGTGTTTCCAAACTTTTTACATGTAAAGAAGCTGCAGTTTAGTTCTTGAGGAACCTCGATTGTCTACACTCATATTCATGCACATCATCTGAGGATCCTAATTTACGCTAAATCCTGACAGCAATTACATTTACAAAATTTGTTAGTGAGGCAAGAGATAAAGGGAAGTAAAGAAATAGAGTGACTGTACCAGGGGAGTTTGAAAGTGTCTTTCCACCATCCATTTTTAGTGCAGTTCATAACGATTTTATCCAACCGCACAATGATCTCGGAAAATGTTGGCCTCACAACACAGTCTGGATGCCAGCATTCCTCAATCAACCTATAACTCGGTACAGTTAATTTAGGTTTGAAAACTTCAGATTTAGAATTACACTCAAAAATAAAAATAAAAAATCGTTTTTTTTAAAGTAAAGAGAATAAAATTAAAAGGAAATAAGAATAGCAATATTGTAATATGTGATATAACAATTTTCTTACAATCCTCTATATATTGCAAATTTACAATTTAAACCACCAAAAAAATCCCAAAAACAAAAAGGACCACAATATTTCATGGAACAAGTTGATAACATATTTACACTTTTAAAATATGGATAACATCTGTTTTCTTATTCCAAGTTCGTGGTGTCGGACTATAAAGAGAGAATTAGAACATACAAGGTTAAAACAAACATGTTACTAAACAAACTTTTTGGGGCCAGACATCTCCTTGATAGGAGTCATTTTTGCATAAGTTTTTAGGCCTTTTTAATGACAATTCAGGCTCGTATACAGTTTATTTCGTGCCACTCGTGCGTTTAATATGCGTGAAGTGATTTCAGGTAGTAAGCAACGATGGACGAAGAAAAGGGAAAAAAGACGACTCGTTTCATCAACGCTACTCAGGTTTCTGAAGACCACGCCTAGGCGCCATTTTGACCCGCGCCCAGGCGCCACCCAGGCGGAGAGAGATCTGGCTTCTGAAACGCCCGCCTAGGCGCACAATGACCCGCGCCGGGGCGCCTCTTATCTCCACGCCTGGGCGCCCCTAAACTTCTGCCCCAAGAAAGATACGCCACGTAGGCGGCCGCCTAGGCGCCGATCCACGCGCGCCTAGGCGCTACGATAACAGAATTCTGAATCTATAAATTGGATTTTTCAATTCATTTCAAGGGTCCGAAATCTAGGGAATTGGGAGCATACTTCTCAGTTTTGGGCCAATATTTCACTGATCTAAAAGGGCAAGAAGAGAAGAAGAGCTAAGGAGTGAAGCTCCATTAGAGAATCATCATCATTCAACCTTATAGGGAGTTTATTCATTGTTTATTTTATCTTATGCTTACATTTATGGATATGAACATGTTGAGTTCTTCTATATTGATAGTTATGGGCTAAATTCATGTGGCTAGGGCCTTGTAAGAATTGATTTGTGAATTATTCGTATTATTGATAATCGTTGAATTAATTCCTATGTTGCCATGTGTTATGAATTTGTGCTTATGTTTCTTACATGTGATTGATCACCATATGTATTATAAATTGCCTAATTTAGCATCTTGAGAAAAAGTTAAGCTAGGGTGGAAGGGATTTATAACATCACCGAACCAAATAGGAGTTGCCCTAGACATAGGTAAAGACTCCCGGGTGAAGTCGTTCGATTTCAATCGAGTAAACTCTAGTTCTTCAATGCATGCTTAGAGGTTAGATTTCCGGGTAGACATACTTAGGAAACCGCCTTTTAAGTGTAGGAGTCTATCACGAGACATCGGTTATTCTTTACCTTAGGAGTTTTCACCATAGTAACTAGGTCTAATAATTCAACGAGAGTCTATGTGCGAATGAGGATCAAGTCAAGTCTTGCAAGTGCCTTGGTCTCTTTTCACATTTGAGTTTCAATCTATTGCTCGTTTTTATTTTTGTTCTTCGTTTACTTACTTGTCTTACTCTTACTTTCCGTCAAATTGTCTTTACGTTTATTTGCAAATCACAAGCTAACATCTAAGTCTCCGTGGTTCGACAACCCGGACTTATTTTGTCCATTTTTATTACTACACGACTAGTATACTTGCTACCAAGCACGTTAGGTTTTAGCGTGTCAAGTTTTTGGCTCCGTTTCCGGGGACTTGTTTATTTTAGTTTTTGATTTTATTGCAAGTTTTTTTTTTTTTTTTTTTTTAGTATTTATTTTATTTCTGTTTCTCATTTCAGGACTAGCTAGCAATGGCTGGTAACTTTCCAGATATTAACCTTCCGGAAAATAAAGAGTGGTTGCAAAATATCATACAGGCTATACAACCACCAGTGCCTCTTGCATCCATTCGTAGTAGTCAACCACAACGAGTTCACCCTATACAGAGACCTGTGATTATTCCGGACTTCACCACACCAAATATCCAAGTTCCGCCTCACCTACTCACCATGGTTCAGAACAACCCATTTTATGGGGATCGAAGCAAATCACCATATGATCACTTGGAAAATTTTGACAACATTCTCTCAACCATACAACTCCATCCAAGAGATCTTGACTCTCTTCGCTTTCGATTCTTCCATTTTTCCCTCAAGTATAAGGGAACCACTTGGTATAAGTCTCTTCTCCCACAATCCATCACGACTTGGGAAAAGCTTACGGATTTATTTCTGGATAAATTCTTTCCACCATCAAAGGTAAATGAGCTCCGAAGTGAAATAAGGGGATTTAAGCAAAAAACGAATGAGTCATTGGCGAATGCATGGGCAAGGCATCGACTCAATGCTGGAGCCGGTGGTGATTTATTGGGACTAGATGATCGGACTGCATGGAGAACACTTAAGCAATTGGCACAAGAGGATGACTGGTACCCTGAGGATGATGTTGAAGAAATTTTCCCCAAAAAGGTTACGAGTGTTAAAGCGGTTGAGGAAATTGGCAATTTTGAGAAAAACCCAAAGGGGCAAGGAAATTATCAACAAGACCAAGTGAGAATTCCTACTCCGAATAAACAATTTGATAACACCATTGGAGAGCTCCGCCTTACGATGAAGGACGTATGGCGGGAAATGAAGGAGATGAGTCATCAACTCAAGCAACTATCGAGCGACATGTCTAAAGCACTGGGGGCACTGGCGTGTGCCACTGAAGAGAATTTGAAGGAGGAATGCAACATCGTGATGTTGATTGAAGGAAAGTTGGAAACTTTGAAAGATTATCCTATGCACAGCACTGTCGAAAATGCAGGCCATGACGTTCGAACATCCGTGGAAGACCCCTCCATCAATGAGCATTCGACTCCTATCCTTTCTGAGGCTGTTGCCATTCCTTTGCCTTCCTTTCTAGCTACAGGTAAGTCGGTACTTGATGCCGCCGATGGTAAGTTGTCAATGAATATAAAAGATGATATGGTTAATTTCATCATGGAGTTGAAATATGTCAAGATAATTGGTGAAGAAAAACGAGATATTATCTCTAGCTTGGAGAAAAGTTCACACTATCACCAGAAGCATGGGGAAGATAGGGTAATTGAAGTGTTCAGGGACAACGGAAAAACTCGTGAGTGGATGATTGCTTGGTCTCAACATAGGGTATTTTTCACAAAGAATCGGCCAATCTTCTTTCCAAATGACCAAAGAGTGAACCGAAACATGAGAATGGATTGGAGAACAAATAAGGCATTCATACGGAACCCTCCTTAAGCCGACCCGATAAAGTCAAGCTAATGACTTTAAACAAGCGCTTCTTGGGAGGCAACCCAAGTTTGTAAGTTTTCTTTTCTTTCGTTTTTGTTTTGTTTAGTTTGTTTCTTTATGTTGTGTTCAAGCATGCACTTTTGGCATGTATGTTTTCTTATGCTTGATGGTTTGAAGAGTTGAAGTGTTAGATATGATGCACATTTGGACCCCATGATTAGGGATGCTTATTTTACTCGAGAGGAGGAGAAGCTTTGTAAGGATGCATTGGAAGTTTAAGGGTGTTTTTCAACATCCTTGGTTGTAAGTGTTCTTTTACCGTTGTGTATGCTTGTTATAACAACTTTGGGGACAATGTTGGATTTGAGTTTGGGGGTAGAAGAGTACTTATTTTGAACTTTGATGATGCAATCCTAATTTTTAGCTTGAGTTTGGGAGAGAGTTTATATGATATCATGTTTAAATGTTTCTTTGTTGAGAACATCAAGTATAAAAAAAATTTTACTCCTTCCAATTGATGCATTGAAATTGATTAACTTGAAAAAATGACATGATTTCTTGAAATAAATTGAATTTAATGGAACATATATATCTTTGAAATTGCTCGTGGAGACCCTAGATGAGAATTGATTTCCTTAGATGATTCACAATGCACATAAATCGAGGGTAGAGGAGTTGAGGGGATACCTATCTTGAGACACTTAAGGAAGTTTTTCCGGAAATATTAACTTAGATTTCTCATAAGGATATAAGTTGAGTAGTAATTTTGTATGCTAAACAATGAATTAAAAAGGTTGAATTTTGGTATGACCAAAAGTGGTCAAGCTAATATGTACTGGAGGTGAAAAGTTTCATACCTATATACTGTACTATTATGCTAATTTGAGTTAAGCTCAAGCTAAAAACAAGTGAATTGTTTAAAAGATCTAGTTTTATTTCGTGGTCTTTGACACTCGAGTGATTAAATCCTTAGGAGTGTCTCTACACTTAATGCCCTAAAACTATCTAGTTTGGGAGTCATTGATCTAAAGCTTATTACATGGGTGCCATAGAAAGCCTAATGGAATAAAACATTGCACATGATCTAGCCTTAATGATTTAATGGAAGTTTCATAAAAATTGAAAGTTGAATGTTCGAGATAATGAAATTTAAACGGCTATGAGATTTTTTATGATTCTTGTGCTTTGTGTTTGATCAAAAGTTGATAGATATGGAATTAATGTCCAAAATTTGGTAAGGATGCCTCTCGATTATAATGCCTTAGATTTATTTTGCACTACACCCTAAGGAGTCTTTTCGAGTATTTGTGTCACATGAGCAAAAGTAGTTGATATGTATACATATTTGTGAGCTTTAAAAGGTTGATTTTATGTCATTCACTCACTCTTGTTAATTATGTTGAGATGTATTGATTTGGTTGGGATTGAAAATTTGCTAGATTTTGTAGGTATATCATATGCAAACCCTCACTAGACTATAACTCGTCCTTTGAGATAACTTAAAGGTTCAAAGGCTTGTTGCACCTTGCTAAATGCAACCGTTTACTCCACGAAAGTGAGTTTGGTAGTTTCTTTTCTTTTGCTTCCCTGTGTTTGATGATGAGTTCGTATCTTATGCCTTTTCTTGCTCGAGGTCGAGCAAATGATAAGTTTGGGGGGGTTGATAGGAGTCGTTTTTGCATAAGTTTTTAGGCCTTTTTAATGACAATTCAGGCTCGTATACAGTTTATTTCGTGTCACTCGTGCGTTTAATATGCGTGTGAAGTGATTTCAGGTAGTAAGCAACGATGGACGAAGAAAAGGGAAACAAGACGACTCGTTTCATCAACGTTACTCAGGTTTCTGAAGACCACGCCTAGGCGCCATTTTGACCCGCGCCCAGGCGCCACCCAGGCAGAGAGAGATCTGGCTTCTGAAACGCCCGCCTAGGCACATAATGACCCGCGCTTGGGCGCCTCTTATCTCCACGCCTGGGCGCCCCTTATCCCCACGCCTGGGCGCGCCTGAACTTTTGCCCCAAGAAAGATACGCCACGTAGGCGGCCGCCTAGGCGCCGATCGACGCGCGCCTAGGCGCCGCGATAACAGAATTCTGAATCTATAAATTGGATTTTTCAATTCATTTCAAGGGTTCGAAATCTAGGGAATTGGGAGCATACTTCTTAGTTTTGGGCCAATATTTCACTGATCTAAAAGGGCAAGAAGAGAAGAAGAGCTAAGGAGTGAAGCTCCATTAGAGAATCATCATCATTCAACCTTATAGGGAGTTTATTCATTGTTTATTTCATCTTATGTTTACATTTATGGATATGAACATGTTGAGTTCTTCTATATTGATAGTTATGGGCTAAATTCATGTGGCTAGGGCCTTGTAAGAATTGATTTGTGAATTATTCGTATTATTGATAATCGTTGAATTAATTCCTATGTTGCCATGTGTTATGAATTTGTGTTTATGTTTCTTACATGTGATTGATCACCATATGTATTATAAATTGTCTAGTTTAGCATCTTGAGAAAGAGTTAAGCTAGGGTGCAAGGGATTTATAACATCACCGAACCAAATAGGAGTTGCCCTAGACATAGGTAAAGACTCCCGGGTGAAGTCGTTCGATTTCAATCGAGTAAACTCTAGTTCTTCAATGCATGCTTAGAGGTTAGATTTCCGGGTAGACATACTTAGGAAACCGCCTTTTAAGTGTAGGAGTCTATCACGAGACATCGGTTATTCTTTACCTTAGGAGTTTTCACCATAGTAACTAGGTCAAATAATTCAACGAGAGTCTATGTGCGAATGAGGATCAAGTCAAGTCTTGCAAGTGCCTTGGTCTCTTTTCACATTTGAGTTTCAATCTATTGCTCGTTCTTATTTTTGTTCTTCGTTTACTTACTTGTCTTACTCTTACTTTCCGTTAAATTGTCTTTACATTTATTTGCAAATCACAAGCTAAAATCCAAGTCTCCGTGGTTCGACAACCCGGACTTATTTTGTCCATTTTTATTACTACACGACTAGTATCTTGCTACCAAGCACGTTAGGTTCTAGCGTGTCACTCCTCTGTCCGGAGAGAGAATGCTTGATAAGAGCAAACCTCTCTAGCAAAAATTCATAGACAGACTTGAGTGTTGAATGATAAATAATAATTTCTACGAACGCTTTTCAAGCATCACCAATACGATTAAGTTAGGTGACTCACTCTTTTATCTCTATGGGAAATGCTTTGGATTTCGACTTGAATGTTGGTCTCTTCCCTTCTAAGCAAATTAACTTAGCAACCTCATCGGGAGACTTGGACGAAAATGGTGGTGACCCCTCCATCATCTGAATATAGAAAGTACAAGAAACATAAAAAGTTAACCATATCATACATTTCAGAAATAAATATAGAAATTGTGGTCATAATTTGTATTCCATAGCAAAACATTAAAGAATCATATAAGACGTGTGTGAGTGGCAGTGGCTAAATAGCATTAAGGGTTGTAAATCACATTCTTTATAAAAATTATCATCGAGACTTTCATCTTAATGAGAAATAAAGTTTACCAAATTCATTGAGAAGATGAGTAATAAGCTTCTTCAAACAGTAATAAAAGGCACTAAAAATGGAACCGATAAAGATTTGGAGGTCGAATCCTTACAGTCAGCACAATCTTCAATATTCAATAATCCCGTCAGCGCGAATTGCATATGTAATGTGGCTAAGGTATTTAAAAGCCAAATAAATAGAAGGTTGTCAAAAGGTAAGAGAATTAAGTCTACCTCATATAGCATAAGACCAAAGGAGTACACATCCACACTTCTGTTAAATATTTCATCTTTATAAATTTCAGGTGCAACATAGTAACCTATACATAAAAGAGGACAGTTAGGATCATGTTACAAAGACGGTGTGTAACACATGTACAATCGGATGGTTGTGATGTGGAGAGGGAAGAGAGAGATAAAAGTAACAAGTGGGTCTCTCTTTCTCGACAAAACCACCCACTTGTACACATACAGCATAATTGCCCGTGTACAGGAGTTCTTACAAAGTGGCATAACAAATGGTTTGGATTGTATATATAAAAGGTAAAATCTCGAAAGTAAAATGCATTTTCTAAATATATATTACGTGTGAGGACTCACTTGAACGATCAATGGCATCAGGGTGTGCTAGTTTTGCTTTATCCGGGGAAATTGTTGATAATCTAATGACACCAAACCCTGCAACCTTCAGCTGCCCTCCAAAGTCCAGCAAAATATTTCTGGCACCTTACGCAAAATTGCAAATATTAAAAAGAGTGTATATAAGGAAAACGGTCCAATATAAGGAAGAAAAGGAAAACCTGACCAACTTAAGCATTTAGTTGCCTTACTTTGGCTTTAAATCACAATGGAGGATTGGTTCAGGTTTGCATTCGTGAAGATAATTCATGCCCCTGTGGAGAAAATGTTATATGAAATCTCAGAATGCAACATAAAATGGACTTAAACCCCACCCACCCTGACCCGCACCCAAAAGAAAAAATAAAATTGCTGAACAAGAACAAAGAAGTGGAACAGAACGAGATAACAAGAAGGGGTGAAAAAAAGGAAAGAGGAAAAGAAAAGTAGACAAAAGCAGCATGGAAAAGAGTAAAGCGGAACCACAACTACGAAAAATGGTTACCTGGCAATTTCGAGAGCAAATCTTAATGCTTTAGATGGAGACACACGCCCCTTTTTTTGAAGATAACTAGCTAAGTTTCCCTGAAAATTTACAGCGAAAATAAGTGATGGGACTGCCAAACTAGTGAAGCTATACATATGCTCTCCGAGTTAATATTCATCAATGCGAAAAGGAGACTATATCTATACTACTATAAAAGTATGGATCTTGGAAGTTGTTTCTTCCAATTGTGATATTACCATATTACCTTTACTTAGATTTATTATATTGCCACCTTTAAATTATTAAATTAAATAATTATTTGAGACTCTACATTAACTCCCATTGCTAAATTAAATAATCTATACTACTATAAAAGTATGGATCTTGGAAGTTGTTTCTTATTGTGATATTACCATATTACCTTTACTTAGATTTATTATATTGCCACCTTTAAATTATTAAATTAAATAATTATTTGAGACTCTACATTAACTCCCATTGCTAAATTAAATAATTAAATTAACAACATTTGAGACTCTACATTTTTTTGAAATCATTCACTTGAAACTGCCGGCAAGCTCAAAGGTCCCCTAATTAATTTGTCATAAACTAAAAAAGGCCACTCTACATTATGTCATTAATTACCATTGCTTAATTAAATAATTAAATTAACAACATTTGATACTCTATAATTTCTTGAAATCCTTCACCTAATTATGGCTAAAATTTTAGTCTCAAACTATTTTGATGTATAAGTTGTATTACTATAAGTGTCATCATATTTCTCCTTTAGCCTATTTCTTATCAGTTAATTCTCTTAAACAATTACTTGTACATCTTCTCTATTTATAATGCAACATTCTATTCGACACATTTCAATATAAATTGTGAATAAAAAATGTTTCATATGAACAAGTTTGAATTGGATTTTTTTTTTATATTTCCAGATATATTACATGAATATTGAAATTCGTTAGTATATAAATATATATTCTACGTGCAACGCACGTACACTTTACTAGTAAAATTAAATAAGCCAATAAATATTCAGATAATCCAACTTCATCCTCATTATGGAATTAAAATGACATGCTGAAGTGGAGCGAGTGATCGAGACAAGTGAAGATACGATGGATGAGCCAAGGGAGTCGAGACCGGGACCATTGCGGGTGTATGATCGGCGCAAGAAGATGGCGGGAGCGGGACCAACGAATTAGTTGATCGAGTCATATGTTATATTAATTCAATTATTATTATTATCGTTGAGTTATTAAGTTATTTACTTTTGGTAGGAGTCCTAGTATGGTAAGTTGAGATTATGAAGTATAAATGTTGTTTTAGGGTTTTTGGATGATTATTCATTGACGTTGAATATGGGAAGCTAAGGTTTTTGGGCAAGAACACGTTTTGTTCTTGATTTATTGCGTATTAATTCTTGTGTTTCGTTCTTTAATTTATCATCCATCAATTTGGTCCGACTTGCCGGATCACTCACCCGCGAAATCATGATGGTTGAGACTCGTACCTATGCGAATGATGATCGACTCCGGGCAATAGAGGAGACGTTGAGCGTCTTCACTTAGGAACATGTACATATGAAGGGTAGCATCGTAGCGTTGCAGGATTAGATGGCCGAGCTATTGAAAGGGATGACTGTGTTGACTGCGGCGCACGCTACCGCGGCGGCCGCTGCAGCCAGTTCAGCGACGGTGGCCCAATCGGATGCGTCGAACCCGCTATATCAGCAACCTATTCCGGCCGCCGTCGCCGAAGCGGGAGTGACCGCCTCAATCCCCATGTTGCTGACGTTTGACGTGACTGATCCCCTGAGCTGGTTAGCGCACATGGAACAGCAGTTTAATATACATCCGTATGCCAATGGGTTGAAATTTCAGTTGGTTATGGTGGCAATGGAAGGTGCCGCTCTCCATTGGTTTCAATGGTGGCAAACCGAATTTCTCGTGGCAGGAGTTTTCACACGCATTAATTACTTAATTTGATAAACGGGGTGACACTAACCCATATGGGCGATTGGCAGCGACTCGCCAAACCGAGTGTGTGGGGGTTTATGCTAACCTATTTACACAATTGGTGAATCAGGTTCCTGGACTTTCTGATTATCATTACCTCGATTATTTTAAGAACGGGTTACAGGAGGGTATCCTCGGCCAAGTTCGAGTTTTGGACCTGGGGGATTAAAACTCGGCCATGAAGATGGCCTGGAACATAGAAACAGCTATGCGGGTGCAACAAGGAGGAACTGGGCTGTTCTGTGCAGGTTCGCAACAATTTCGGAATCCGTCGCCTGCGAATCGCATCGCCGGACCACCGCCGCCACGACTAGCTCTCCCTACCCCGCTTGTCGTCTCGGGACGACGGCCGCTGACGAACAACAGATCCGGTCAAGGGGTCAAATGCCGACTAAAGCTCCTTTTAGGCGGTTACCCGACGCCGAGAGGGAGGAACTCCGTTGCAATGGCTTGTGCTTCAGGTGTAAGGCGCCGTATCATCCGACGCATGGCTGCCCAATGAAACATTTACGGATTTTATTGGTCACCGATGACGAGGCGCCCCTATTGGAATTGGAGGAATTAGATATGGAGGTGGAATCGGACGAGCCAGCGGACCTGGCAGTGGGGGACCAATTTGACGTGGCCGCGTTGTCCTTATGTTCTGCGGCGGTGCGGCGGGACTTTCAGGGCCACGTACGCTGCGCCTCAAAGGTTGTGTGGAAGGGTGAGAGATTACTATTCATATCCTCGAAATTGGTGGCTCAATTGGGATTGCGGGTTGTAGCCACGAGTCAGTTCAGGGTGCAATTAGTGATACAGTTGGAGATGATTAAGGTACGAGCCGATTGTTATGTATTTCCCTTGGGCGGGGGTGGATTTGATTCTTAGGATTGCATGACTTGCCACGTTGGGGTATGTCAAAGTAAACTGGCAGTGGATGACCATGGGATTTCAATGGAAAGGGGAATCGGTCTTTCTCATCGATGACGCGTCGTCATGGCAATCCGAAGTGTTGCTCAAATCTTTATGCCACACGATGGACCCAGCCTTCTTTGCAGTAGTAATTGAGGAGAGTAGGTGTTGGCATATTTCAGGGGATGCCCCGGTTATTGGGCGCGAACATGGGGCAGTGTCGGAAGTTCTTGCTAAGTATTTCGACGTGTTTGGTGAACCTGAAGGATTACCACCGAGGCGAGATTAGATCATCGAATCGAATTAGTAGACGGTACGGGGCCTGTATCTGTTCGGCCATATCGATACGGTCATCTACAAAAAGACAAGGTTGAACTGTTAGTGGGTGATGAGCTTACCGCGGGCATTATATGACCGAGCTCGAGTCCCTTTTCGAGTCTTGTATTACTGGTTAAGAAAAAAGACGGCAGCTGGAGGTTTTGTGTGGATTACCGGGAGCTTAATAAGGTGACGATTCTGTACAAATATTCTATTTCGGTAATACAGGAGATGTTGGACGAATTATCGGGGGCGACGGTTTTCTCGAAGATTGATTTACGGTCGGGATATTATCAAATTCGAGTGAGCCTTTCTGGCATACATAAGACGGTTTTTCGTACACACAGTGGGCGCTATGAATTCCACGTCATGCCGTTTGGATTATCTAATGCTCCAGCAACTTTTCAAGCTACAATGAATGACCTTTTTCGGTCCTACTTACGTAAGTTTGTATAAGTTTTTTCTGATGATATTCTAGTATATAGCCATACAGGTTCGGAGCATACGGAGCAGCTTTCTCTTGTGCTTGAAATTTTGCGTGTGAACTCATTCAAGGCGAATCGCAAAAAGTGCTCTTTTGGTTGTGCACAAGTGGAATATTTGGGTCACATTATATCAGCCGCAGGGGCCCCGATATTCGCGATGCCCGATTTTGCTAAGCCATTCGTGATTGAGTGCGATGCATCCGGGATGGGAGTAGGCGCTGTGTTGATGCAAAGGCTTTGGCGGATAGTAACTTTATCAAAATCAGCCTGTGAAAGAGAGTTGATGCGGTTGGTGCTTGCAATTCAGCATTGGAGACCATACTTTGTGGGCCGTCGGTTTGTGGTGAAAACCGACCACCATAGTCTCAAACATCTACTGAATCAAAGAATTGTAACTCCGACACAAAAAATTGGGTGGCTAAGTTGATGGGATATGACTTTGATATCGTGTATAAGGCGGGACCGTCGAATAAGGCCGCGGATTCATTATCACGACGTTTGGAGTTCGAGGCAGTGTGTTCGGCTTTGAGTGAGCCGATGTGGGCTGGTCTTGTCGGAGTATTTGAAGAGCAGCAGAGGGATGATTATGTGAGAGGCTGGATTGCGGTGGTGCATGCAGATCCCGCATGTAAACTGGGCTTTGTGGTGATAGATGGGCGGTTGTTTTACAAGAACCGAGTGGTGTTGCCGGATAACTCGACTTGGATCCCTCGATTGTTACACGAGTTTCACGACACACGGGCTAGGGGACATGCGGGAGTACTACGGACATATCGTCACATAGCGGCAAGTGTTTACTGGAGGGGTATTTTTCGACAGGTGTAAGAGTACGTAGTAAATTGCTTGGTTTGTCAGAAATCGAAATATGAAGCACAATTACCAGCGGGATTACTCCAACCGCTGCCTATTCCGGACATGATATGGGAAGATATATCGATGGATTATATTACAGGGTTGCCCAAGTCACAAGGGTTTTCGTGTGTATTCATTGTGGTGGATCGATTATCGAATTACGGGCATTTTACCGCATGGCGGCGGAAATGTTTCTTAAGGAGCTTGTCAGGTTACATGGTATCCCTTGTTCGATTGTAAGTGATCCTGACCCTCTATATATGAGTTCATTTTGGCAAGAATTATTTCGTATGCAAGGAACCAAATTAAAATATAGTACGGCTTATCACTCGGAGATCGACAATCAAATTGAAGTCTTGAACTAGGTATTAGAGACCTATTTTCGTTGTTTATCATCTGAACAGCCAAGGAAATGAGTATTAACACAACACTTCGTTTCAAACGGCGGCGAAAATTAGCCCATTAGAAATCGTGTATGGTCGGCCTCCCTCGTCCCTTCAGCGCTCCTTTCCGGATGAGTCTCGGGTGGAGTTGGTTGCAGTTGTATTGAAAGATAGGGAGGTCATTTTGCAACAGTTGAAATCCAATTTATTACGTGCAAGGGAATTGATAGTTAAATATGCAAATAAACATCGTCGTGATTTGGAGTTTCAAGTAGGGAAATTCGTTTTTATCAAAGTTAGACCGTACCGCCAAAGTTCGTTAGCCAGGGATATTCGAAACTATCAGCAAAGTTCTATGGGCCTTTTGAAATTGTGAAACGTGTGGGTTCGGTTGCATATGAGTTACGGCTGCCCGAGTCCAATCGAATCCATTCGATATTCCAAGTGTCGCAACTTAAACGAGTTCATGGTATACACCCGGTGAAACATGAGTTACCACCGAGCTTAGAGGTTGATGAGACGGCATTATTCGTTCCAGATAAGGTGTTAAAGGGTCGAATTCGAATGGTTGAGGGCATAGAGGTTCGCGAAGTGTTGGTTACTTGGGTGGGAAAACTGATGATGCTACTTGGGTGGATGTCGACGAGGTTACGTGATCAATTTCCCACTTTTCGCCTTGAGGACAAGGCTGATTATGAGGGGGGTGGAGTTGATGTGGAGGAAATGATCGAGACAGGTGAAGATACGATGGATGAGCCAAGGGAGTCGAGACCGGGACCATTGCGGGTGTATGTTCGGCGCAAGAAGATGGCGGGAGCGAGATCAGCGAATTAGTTCATCGAGTCATTATGTTAGATTAATTCATTATTATTATTATTATTATTATTATTATTATTATTATTGTTGAGTTATTAAGTTATTTACTTTTGGTAGAAGTCCTAGTATGATAAGTTGAGATTATGAAATATAAATATTGTTTTAGGATTTTTGGATGATTATTCATTGACGTTGAATCTGAGAAGCTAAGGCTCTGTTTGATTGTGTTTTCATTTCACTTTCAACCGTCATTTTCTAAAATGTATGGGAGAATTTATTTTCTGATTTTTGTGTGTGAAAAGTGAAAAAAGTAGGTGTGTTTGGTTGTGTTTTTAAAAATGGTTGCAATTGATGATTGTGATATGTGAAATGATTGAAAAATAATGATTAGATGAATAGTGTTGGATTTAAAATTTAAAGGAGAAGAGAGAGAGATTTAAAAATTGAAAGGAGATAAGAGAGAAAAGTGATAAAAAGAAATTGTAAAATGAGTGATGTGAAATGTAATTTAAAGAGATAATTGAAATTTATTGCAAACGTAAGAACGAGAATGAAAATGAGAATATTTTTAGTTAAAAACAGTGTAAAGTATTTATTTTCATGTTCAGATGAAAATGAAAATGGAAAAAGTAAATTGAAAACACAAACAAACAGACCCTATGGCTTGTGAGCAGAACACATTTTGTTCTTGATTTGTTGCGTATTAATTCTTGTGTGTTTCGTTCTTTAATTTATCATCCATCACACGCAATGGTGAAGTCCAATACCACATAATGTGATTAAGGCAAACATATAAAGCATGCAAAATGGACATATATTTGAGAGTGAGAGTGTTATGAAACGATTTTTGAGAAGGAAGAAAAAAAAGAAGCAGCAGATTTGATTTAGTTAATTAGTTATTTCCTTATTTTGAGTTATTATTTAATTAGGTTGAGTTAGAAGTTTATTTCCTTGTTTATTTAATTACTTGTTGATTGAGTTTTCTAGTTGCTTAGGGGTCAAGTTATTTCCTTTCTTAGTAGGAGTCTTTGTTAATTTTTTTTCATTATTCAGTTTTTGAATCAATAAAGAGTCGAGCTTAGGCTTGGGGCAAAATTTATTCTTGTTGGGATTTCGATTTCTATCAATTTATAAAAATCTGTTTCTACCAATTCAGTCCGACCTGCCGGATCCCTTGACGCCACCATGACCTTCTCAATCTCACGCAAATCTCTCCTGCGTTGAAAGAAATCAGAATTGCGTTGAATTCCATCATGACCCGTATGGATTCCTTTGACAATCATCTTGACAATATTCGGGCGAAAATCAAGGACCTCAAAAGCAGT
The DNA here is from genome assembly GCA_019426215.1 of Buddleja alternifolia. Taxonomy (NCBI): domain Eukaryota; kingdom Viridiplantae; phylum Streptophyta; class Magnoliopsida; order Lamiales; family Scrophulariaceae; genus Buddleja; species Buddleja alternifolia. Next base: position 2,312,799 of record CM033398.1, on the reverse strand, counting down.
GCAATCTCGACCTCAGCCACCGCCCATGCACCACTTGTGATTGCAGCCGCCTCGTCGGCTTCATTAACCCAAAAAAGCGCCGCTGCCATGGCTGTTGAAATTCCACCACCTTTGGCCAGTTTTATCCCACCAATCGCACCACATGCAACCAATCTGCCCGTCATCAACCAAATTCAACAAACCATCACCCCTAACCTCCAACCAACAGAAACCAACCTGTCTACCATCAACCAAATTCCGCAAACCATCCCACAACAAACACACAACCACCCCGACGGTGTACTTCCTACTTTTGTTGGCACTAAACTGTTTGGGCGGTTAGCACGAAATGAATCTTCCGACATTCCCAAAATTGCATTTCACAACCAAAGCAGGCACCATGAGTTCTTGGGTTATAGCGCTTTTCGGAACGAGCATATGCAACATTTTCCCCGGTTCAGCCTTGGGGACAAGGCTGTCTTTAAGGGGGGTGGAATTGTTATGAAACGATTTTTGAGAAGGAAGGGGGAAAAAAAAGTAGCAGATTTGATTTAGTTAATTAGTTATTTCCTTATTTTGGGTAATTATTTAATTAGATTTCGCTTTGGGTTAGAAATTTATTTCCTTGTTTATTTAGTTACTTGTTGATTGAGTTTTCTAGTTGCTAACGGGTCAAGTTATTTCCTTTCGTAGTAGGATCCTTTAGTTATATATAGGCGTTAGGGGTTACATTTTTCATTATTCAGTTTTTGAATCAATAAATCAATTTATAAAAATTTGTTTCCATCTGAGTGAGAGAGAGAGAGAGAGATGGATGATTACTCTGGAATGATACTCCAAAACAATCATCATGGGTATATTTTGGGTGACAGCGCCAATAAACTGAACCACGTTGGGATGCCGAACCTTTTCTAACAAAGTCAGCTCATGCTTGAAAACATTTCTGCAGTTTAACACATATTAAATTAGTCCAGATTCCTGAAGTAAACATGAGAGACAATAAATCAAATAGCTTGATACCTTATATAACAATGAAAAACATGCATCATTAACAAAATAAGATCAGAATTCAGGAAATGTATACTCGACTTCACTCCACCCAGAGTATCCTGAATTTTCTGGAAACACATTAAAATATTTTGATTGGTAGATAAATTAATGTTTACACAAGATCAGCAAATCGTCATTTATGTCTCAGTAACAATAACAGCAGATCCTCTTTAAAAACATATGAAACCAATTGATCATCAACATAGCCATTTTCTTTATGTTACTGGACAAAAGAAAATATTAGAGTTATCACACTTTGATATCCTCTGAATTTTCTAAAATTGGAAACAGATTACAAAAGAATTTGAGTAAACTATAAGACATGGTGAGAATAATACAGCAGCATGCAAAAAGATTAAACTCATATTTAAAATCTTGTACGAGTTGCCATTCTAATATAAAGATAAATTAAAGTAATGCATTCCATAGAAGCTTTATTAGTTGGCAATATATGTGGCATCATACATAAAGAAAAGTATTATGAGAAGTTTTTGTAAACAAAAGCTAAAATGAAGGCAGCATATACATGGATTCAGGGTCTGCATGGCCATCCTTGTCAAGTATCTTTACAGAAACTTTTAAGCCATTCCATTTAGCAACTTGATAAGATCCCTGTCCGTAAATATCACAAATCAATATTAGAATGTCTAATTAGTTGAAGTAAGAGATGCAAGTAAAGTCAAAATAGGGGGGTTTGTGAATCTCATGCAATCATTTCTTCAGTAAACAATATTTGTGGCCTTCAACAGTAGGAAGCTTGAGAGTAACACATAACGACTTAATGAACACAATGATCATTTAGGTTGTGTTTGGATCGATAGTTTTGGATTTGAGGATTTCGACTCCAACATTAAGTTAATTCCAAAACCATCATAAAATGGTTATCAAGTATTTGAAGTCCATATGATTGAAAACTACTCAAACAAAGGAATCATTATTATAGATTCGAAATCCTTAGCTCCCAAATCCCCCAATCCAAAAGCAACCTAAGACTTTAGACAGCTAAAAACACTCTATTGATGCGAATAATTTTCACATGGAATTATATATCTTCTGGAACAATTGTGTAGCAGCTGCAGGGATATAGACCATACTTTAGAGATGCCATCACTTCTTCGTATTTGAATGTCCAATGGATTGAGCTCATACTCTGGAACTTCACGAGGATTTGCAACCGTCATTGGAGTCTTTCTGGTTTTCTAGGAATATTGCCATAAACTTTTTATGAGTGTCCAACAAAGACAAAAGAAGCTTCCCCTACAAAGTGGGAACTATTGGCACTTACCGGAACTTTGGCCCCACGAGCCTTCAATATATTATAAACTTCAATGTTTCCATAATATTTCGCATCAGCAGCGGCCTATCACGAACAAAAAAATCTTACCAAAAGTTATACGAAACATGCCTTTTCAAATTCCACAAGGACAAAAATGTAATGTAACAAATAGTAGAAAGTTTAGAGATAAATAAGCATCCGTTACTAAAAGGAAATGCAGAATCAACAATGTCTAGATATCATTGACAAGTTGAGCGGCCCTGTAAAGAGATGGGAGGGAGAATCTTAACACTTTCTTGCTAGTTTTAAGAAATCCATGGTGATTTGCCATTCCAAGATGCAAGTGCTGCAGCTATTTTTTAAAAGAGGCAAGAAGAAGATCGGTGTCATAAAGACTCTTTATCCCTTTGCCGCCGCTGAGCACTAACTTAATCACCACAATAAAAAAAATATCCTAACATTAGCAATGAATATCAAATTCTGTAGCAAATGAATTTGTCATAAACCATTGTTGAATGTGTAGTCAAATGTCAATTAATCAATCTTTAACACAAGTACACTATATTATGTCTCCCATTTCACATGGAGAATAAAATGCAATTCTACCTCAAATTAAAGAAAACTATGGACACTAAAAAAGAAAAGATTACTAAATCATTTTGCAACCTTTTTCATAGTAGAATCATTTTGCATAACTAAATCAGATGAAATACATCACCATACAAATATATCCAACAAAATGCAGAATCCAGATAAATGAAAGACCAATGATGAAATAAACAAGAAAATAAGAGTACCGTGCTGCCCCATCGATCACGAGCATCAAGATTGGCCTTCCTACTCAACAAAAGCTTGACAACCTCCACATGGCCCTCACAAGCGGCAATATGCAAAGCAGTCCTTCCATCCAAATCAATACTATTCACATCAATCCCTTGATCATCCAGCAAGTCTTGCAACCCATCCACATCCCCCTGACAAGCCATGAACAAGAGCTGCATTGTGGAATCAAGATTCCCGGGCACGGTAAGCCCATCATTGGAGCCTTCATCTCCTGGCAAAGGGCTCCGCCTTATGGGGTCCAAAGACGACTGCCTACCGAAGCTGAACCGGAAATTGTTCCGCCTGGGGTCGAACGAATTCTGACGCCGGAAACTGAATTTGCCTGTTTTCCCCAACGACCCTGTTGAGAATTGGCGGGATATTCCACGCTTCAATTGGGCGGCAATGTGGTCCATTCTATATATATTTGTATATTTGTATTAATAAAGAGTTGGGTCTCTTTCTATTTCTCTTTCTCAAACGATTAGGGTCTCATCTCATCTCATCTGCAATAAAAGTGGAGGATTGATCTACCCAAAAGAAATATATAGAGAAGAATGAATGAATGATGACCAACGCAAAAATAACTTTCAATTTCTCAGGAGGATGGATATATGAAAAATGAATCGAAATTTAATTAAGCAAGAAGGAAACCATACCATACAGTACTACACCGCTGCAAAATCAATCAGGGAACAAAAACATCTGTTAGTGTTAGAAATACGGATTCATCTCACATTTCCTTCTCCAACAAATATATTTATATATATATATATATGTATTTTTGTCAATACAACACAACAACACCACACCCAATTGAATTCAACACAACACTTTGTGATGATAATAATTTTGAGAGTGAAATGGGAAATGAAGTTTACATTGTTGTTGTGTTTAGGAGGAGGAGAGGCGTGAAAGAGAGAGAGAGAGAGAGCCAAGTCCAAGGAATTGGATCTAATATAATATAAATATAAAATGGACTGGAGGTTCAGAAATGCAAGTAGAATAGATAAGAGGAAGACTAGGAGAAATGGAGAATTTGTATGTAATGTAATTTATTATTATTTCACTTTCACATGATGGATAGTAGTATATGATAGCACAGGAAAGTACGTTACTAGTTTACAAGTTGTGTTGTGTACCGACATAAACATTATTAAGGTGGATTGGGGCACAATATATTCCAAATACTGGACCCCTCGTTTAATATTTTATAATTTTATTTTTTTTGGAAAGATAATTGCATTAAAATAACAAGGAATTTCAAACAAGTGCACAAGGAATAACCTTGCCACAACATAAAATATCAAAGCTCTTCTCAAACCTGTAGTTGGCTATGTAGTTCGTGCAATGTGATATTTTCTTAGGCTTTCTCAATTATCCTTTTACCCAACTTTCGGTCAATGACTCCCTAACCAGTTGGCTTTAGGGCGCTAGGTGTAACACCCCATTGGCTTACTTGTTCGAATAAATGAGGCCACAAAGCATCACTGGACTATATACTCATTACAAGTAACAAAAACCTCAAGGAGCTACTAGCGCAAAACTCAATCAGTTTTACACTAATTAACAAAGCTACCCATAGCCGTTTAAGCACAATAGCAGAAAGAGATTCTTGAATTTGTAGTGTTAACAGCCGATCTTGAACAATATTAAAATCCATCCGGCTAACAACTTCAGGCGGACTAGATTTGTTAGAAAATATCCTTTCGTTTCTTTCCATCCATATCATATAGATAATAGATGCTAGCAGCATTTGATATGCCACATTCACCCAGTGTTTACCTTTTCCAACGAGAAGATGCTCTAATTACTCCATTGTTCCATGAGGAACCCGTCCAATTGAAATTGACTTGTCGCTTAAGAAACACTAAACAATTTTGTGAGAATGAACATGAAAAGAAAAGATGATCATGATTTTCACAAATATTCGAATCACAAAGAACACAAAAGGGATTAGCATTACCAATCTAAGGTTTATCTTTTGTCGATAGTCTTTCCCTCAAAGCAAGCCAAAGAATAAACATATGTTTTTGGAATTTTACCTGGACCTTGTAACAAAACGTACCAAGGTTGTGTCTCCTTATGAACCGGGAATGCCTCTCTAGCTGAAGAAGAAAAGAATCTACCTGAAGTAGTATGTCTCCAGATTACTTTATCTTCTCTATCTGTAAATAAGTACGGCAGATTATTTACTATGGAGTTTAATCCCCTCGCACGTGATCTCCGCCATGACCATTCTCCATTTCTAATGACCTTAGACACCTTTGAATCCGCCGATAAACTAAGGAGTCGAGGTCCACTTGGAAAAACAGATATTAATGGACCCTTTTCATGCCAAGGGTCAGTCCAAAACCACGTTTTCTCTCCATTCCCCATTTGATAGTGTATGTGATTGATGAGCAGAGGTCTAATTTTCAGCAATTGTTTCCAACTTCACGAGCTTGATGCATTGGCCAAAGCATTCCATACTGACCTGTTAGTGAGTTTATTTTCATGAACCCAGTGAACCCAAATCAATTCAGAGTCACGAGAAATAATAGCCCAGAGATGCCTTGAGATAAGTGTTAGGTTAATGTCCTCAAATGCCACTAGAGGATTAGTAAATGATAGGACATTATCAAATTGTAATTATTTTTAATCAATCAATCAAAGGCATTTTAGTTGTTTATATTTATATTGACATCTATATATTATAATCAGCTATAAGTCCATGAACACAAGAGTTAACACTCTAAGGCACTAGAGGAGTTTGATACTTGTGTACTAAAATAGTCTGCAAGCCGAAGATTTATAATTGGGCATTGGAAATCATGAAGACTTGTATGATATGAGTTTTGACGAGGAAGGTGCCCGTCAATCACTAGGAAGTAGTGAAGAACTTATATCATAGGTGCACTAATGGAGATAGTGTCACTCAGACATGGCTAGCATTGATTCTATCACATGGGTTTTCACTCTTTGACAGTCAATGACGGAATTGATTAATTGTAATAGGTGTGTCTGAACTTTAGACTTGAGGAATCGAGTTGAAGATATACTTGTGACATTACGTTCGTCATTATAGTAGTTAGGCCTAATGTTGGTCCCAAGTGGCATACGAAAGCGTCACAAGAAAAACTTTTTAGTTGCTTGGTGTTCTCTTGAGTTTTACTTAACAGTTTTATACAAAGATATAATAAAATGAAGAATGGCTGTAAAGTAAAGAGCAAGAAATTTGTAAGGTTCGTTGGGTGGTGTAATCCCAACTACGTCCTTCTTCTCCTCGAACACTTGGAGGCAATCCACTAAGATGGTTCTCAAAGAATCACACAGAAACTTCTACAAATTAGGGAGAGATTGATGTTGATGACTTGAGCTCCTTGATCACACAGATTTCTGCTCCAAATCACTTCTATCCCCTTGCTTCTTTCACCCAGAAATAATGCAAGTATCCAACTTCGACTTCACACAGATTGCGAGGCTTGGATGGGGGTTTCCTAAACGGTTTGTTTGATTTTGATGAAGTTCAAACAACTTGTGAATATCTCAATAGTAGTGTGGATTTCTTCGAAAAGAATGTTTGAAATATTGGTTGACTGTCTCAGGAATTGAAGAAAAGCAAGGAGAATGTTTGCTTGAATATTCTGGCTTTTCTGAGAGTTTAAGAAATGAGACTTCAATGCAACAGCAATTTGGCTTGGAATTGATCGATATTTTTGGCTTGTTGTTGAAGTCCTATTTATAGACATTCTTGGAAAAAGTGTCCGTTTGATACATGCACAGGCGCGTGTCTTCTCACTTCCGCGAGTGAACAACTTTTGTTCTTTTTCCTAAAAATCTGCTGCACAAAAGTTGGTGCTGCAGTCTGTGAAAAGTTGACAGTCCAATAGGGTGGCTTCTCCGTACGTCTGAAAGTGTTTATCACATTTAATGCTCTTATCAGCATTTAATGTGTTTGAATTAAATGTCCGTTGGCATTTAATGTACCGAGAATATTTGCATTAAACTCCTTTTGGACTTGGAAATAAATTCAGGTGAAATCCATCATTGATAGACGCTTATCCATTCTTGAATTTGCTTCTGCCTAAAAGGTAACGCTTGATATAGCTGGATATTTAGACGCTTGGAAACTGCATCTTCATTCAGACTTCACGCGCTTGAGTCTTCAAACTTAACTATTGACAAGCTCACTCAGAATTCATCAGACGCTTAGTCTAAGACTTCTTAACCTAACAATCTAGAATAAAACAGAACGAAGCCTATAAAGCCTATTACAAATCTAACGCTTCAAAGCATATACATGATTTCTATTAAAATCAAACTTACATATTTTGGGGTCTAACATAAACTCCTAATTGTCATCATCAAAACATCTAACATGAAATTCCTAACAATTTCCCCCTTTTTGATGATGGCAATACTTACTCTTTTATAGTTCAAGAATTAAACAGCCAAAATAAAAGTTAGCTTTGGTTAGATAAGGTTAGTTAAAGTTAGTTACGCTTCAACGAGTTGTTTCAGCTGAAAAATGCATTTTATATATGGCAATGATTACAAGCATTTTACAACTAAACAAAAAAATTACATAAGAGACAAGAATATAGATAATGCAAATCTGAAGCCTTAACGACTTGGTCTAACTATGTAACGCTTGGGCATTTCATCTCGAATAGCTTCAGTTAGGCTATCTTCCAAAGTTATCATGGCTTCATGATCTTTGTTGATTATGAGCTTATTTTCTTCCTTTTCTCTTCTTGAAAGCTACAAAGTGTCTTTCCCATTTAGTCGGGTCAATACCCATATACCTTAACCAAATTCGGAAAGCTCGGTTGAAGTCAATCAACTGCCTCTCTTCAGCTAAGATTCTTGGATCTGTAGGTTCTGGAATAGATGCTCTTTGAAGAGGAATGTCAAACTATTCAAGACGTGCTCTAGAAGGTATTGGTAGATGTGGATATAGTGCTAGTGGAGGTTCTCTTAGCGTTCTACTAAGCGCTTCAGCAAAATCACTTACTCCATAAGCAGGTATCCAAGATGGGAGTCTTGACGCAGAGAGAGTAGATAATTGTTGACGCTTCGGTAGAGGAGGAGGATCTTGAGCTCTTGAACTAGAGGCTCTTTTCTTTTCTCCTGTTCTTTTCTCTTCCCCCTTATTGCCATCATCAGCCTTCAGAAAATGTTCTGTGGGTAGACTAACTTGAGAGGCAATCTGAGACAATGAAGCTGTAACATCATTAAAACGCTTATCGAAGTATTCGTGCATTGCTAGAAGCTTAGCGTTGGTAGCATCATTCATCTCTTGAAAGTCTCTACGACACTCATCCACAGCCGCTTGCGCAGAACCTTTCATATGACCGATTTGAGCGTTCATGATTTGAGACTCAATCTTTGCCAGATCTGTCTTAATCCAGTGGAGTGATTCTTCATTCTGAGTAGCTTGATTGCTCATCTCCTCTAAGACAGATTTCAGCAAAGGTCTAAACGCTTGACCCACATCCGATAGAGCCGCTTGAGGAGCCGGTCGCTTGAATCTGGATGTATGCTTGAGTGAGTCAAGGGGAGCTTGATATGCAGGATCAAAAATTGTACCTCGTACATCAGTTTGAAGATCCTCAGCAGTATCAGCAATAACAAGTTCAGGAGCATCAAGAGTATCCTCTGGTTGAGACGCTTGAACGGGTTCGTCAGCAGACGCTGGAATATTTTCAACTTCGGAAGGTGAAGACACGTGAACTAACTTAGCAGGCGCTTCCTCAATCATTGACTCCGCTGGACGAAAGTCATCAAATTGGAAGTTCCACGAAGCGAGAGTAGCATAAGAATCTAAAGCAACTTCCAGTAGTTGAGTCAGCCTGGAACGAGAGATGCAGGTTCCTTGAATGAATGTACGCAGAGGACTATATATGGCCCTGATGTACATTGGACCAATGATATCTAGCACATGATTTGGAAAGATTTTGGATGGCGCTTGGTAGATAGAGAAAATCGCATCAGGGCAGTAATTCCTGGAAAATCCAATCAACCTGTCTGTTGGAAGACTTTGAAGACGTTGAGATTCAGGAACATACGAAATATAGTACTCTTCTAGATAAGGATAGATAGCTTGAGCCAGTCCCTGATTTCTTTCCAGAAATGAGAGGACAAACTCATAGTGACTGAGTACCTCTTTGCGAATAGACGGGAGCAAGGGATATCCTCAAAAGGGGTAGATTATGGAGCCATTCCAGCTTCTGAGATTTGCAGTGAAGATTCTGTCGAAAAGAGGTACGGGAGACAAAATCTTCACCATCATGTTGAAGTTGTCATCGCAGTGGCTTGGAGCAAAATTCAAGCACGATATTGAAGTACTGCCACTGGTTGATGTATTAGCGTTGAAGTGAAGAGGAGTAATGGACAGCCTGTGAAGCTATTGATGCAAACACTGCTCAATTTGATGTCGAATTAGTGGAAGCTTGAGAATAGGTCCAACTCTCAGTTGCTACTTCTTAAGAGAATAACTGGCAAACTGACGCTTCTTGTCATGCATGCCTATGCCAAATAGATGGGGAGCTTGAACTAATTCTCTGAACGTATGTCTATGACCCACATACGCTTCAACCCAGTTAACTTCGGCCATGCAGTAGTCTGTGCCAGCATTAACCATAGCTCGAATGCCTTCATGATGGATATCTCTGATAGACTCCAAGCGATATCTATCAGTTTGATAGTTAGCATTCCAGATGCTATCAAAATATGCATCAGCTTCAGTCTGGATCAAATCCGTTAGAGATTCGAGACGCTCACCAGCATGAATTCCTTTATTCTTCCATAGTCAAAGAGGATTGACAGAATTCTTGTTCTCATCACTGTTTGCTATAAGAGGATAATGTGTGTAACCTTCTCTATTCAAAACTTCCTCTGAAGGGTTGAGAAACTCTGGGCGAAAGGATCATATACTCTGATGTTGTAGTCTCTCAGAGCAAAACTAGTAGACTTACTGTGCCCATAATCTAGGTAGTAGGCGAGATCCACATCACACCTAGGAGTTCTTCCACCTTGTCTGTCTTGTTGAAGAATAAGAGAAGATGGTATCTGACCAGGAGATTTACCAAGTTGAAGGGCCAGATAGTACTTTCTCTCAATTTCTGTCAGCTCGGTGTGGAACACTATATCTCTGATTTGATTATCAATGTCAATTAGCGAGGCTACCTCATTCTCAGCATTAATGTATCTTTCTTCATTATATCCAGCCGGAATGAAGTCTTCTTCGAGCGCTGGGGGCATAAAATTGATTAAGTGATCAATCATCTTCAGTGGGTCCAGCTTGAAGAAGTGCCTTGGCTTTGTAATGTCTTCAGCAACGCTCTGACCTTCTGAGCGTGCCTCTATTATAGCTGAAACACTAATTGACTCTGGAATCGTTTGAGGAGCAGGTTGCTCTACTTCAAGTGTAGCAGCATCTGCAGCAACATCTTTGGCAATGGCCACAACTTCTATCATCTCAACATCTAGATGGACGTCTGTTGATGCTTCAGCAGCAGCTGAAACTAAAACTGGAACACAAGAACTATCCTCTATAAGAGCAGGATCTTCGACAGATGTAGGAAAAGAAATGTTGTGGGAAGAAATAAAATTACCCTGAGAACTTATCTCAACAGCAACATGAGCGCTTGGCTCAACAGTCTCAGGCTTCTCAGGTATAGGAGTAGCTTGACGCTTGCTTGTCCTGGTACGCTTAAAGATTTTCTTTACATTGACTCCTTCAATGGGCTTGAGCGTTGGAGCGGGAGGGGCAGTAGATGATTCCTCAAAGTTTATTTGTTTAATAATTCCTTCCAGCTTCCTACGCCTGATGAGAGGAATCTTGTCCTCTGCATCCTCATCAGTGTCCTCATCATTCTTTTGAGGAGAAGGAATGACTTGAGCTTTGGGCTTTCTAGGAGCCCTCTTCTTTGTTGCAGCCGGACGCTTCACGGCTTCTTTTGGAACTGGACGCTCAGCTTCTTCATTTGACACTTCGCGTACTTCCAAACGCTTAAAGAGTGGTCTAGCAGCACCACCAACCTTGGGAGGGTTGAACAGATTGTTTAGAATCCTTTTTCCCAGCATCTTGGTCTGGTTCAATGGTTGACCAAATGAGTAGACACAGTCTGAGTGACTCAATAGATCGCTCAAAATGAGCCCATAAGGTTTATTTTGGGCGCTTAAGCAGTCTCTAAACCTTCCAAATACGTACTCACTCCAGTTTATCTTAAGATTGAGGAGTATCACCATCATCATCTGAAATTGCACTGGGTTCACCTTATCAAAGGTACCCACTCTGCATTCTATAATCTTGCTGCAGAAGTTAGCCAACAGTCGGTATTTGGATACCAGATCTTTCTTCTCAAAGTGTTGTTTGTAGGGTACACCTTCATAAGCACTCATGGTTGTCCATGTTTCTTTGATTTGATTCAAAGTGACGCAATCCAATGCCTCACCCTCATTTGGGAGATTGAAGTTCTTGGCAATGGAAGCAACAGACAAAACAAATTCCTATGGTGGCTCCTTCTTGGACATAGGGATGTGACAAGAGATAGACTTCTTGTTTGCAGAGAGTTTAGCGGTTTTCCAGAAGATGTCGACTTCCGTTGGAAACAGATAGGAATACTTAGTAACGAAAGTTTTGAGCCCAGCCTTGGTTACTATGTCCATCATATCAGTTAGGTTGATCTGAGGTTGTTCATACAGAAATTTCCAATCGACAACAAGGCCTTCAGTCACCTTGATGATAGGCTCGGCCAAAGTAGAAGCAGATTTCTTTGGTGCCATTTTCAGTGAAAGAGATGAACTGAGATGTTTTCTTTTGCTTTGAAAGAGAGAGAGAGAGAAAGAGAGTAAAATTTGCAGAGAGTAAAGTAAATAATTTTCTGCAAAAATTGTGTTTTAAATGACACAGAAGAAAAATTTTGAAACTTGTGTTTGCTAGTCTCTGTAGAATTTAGACACATGTAAAGACTTTCTGTTGATTTTGAATCTCAGACATGAAAATATTAACTGCGGACGCGAGTTTTGTGTAAGAGAGAGAAGTTACATTTGGTAACTCCCATATATAATGATTTGACATCCGAGAGTTAAATTTTGAAAAACGTTTGGGATTTTCAGAGTGTAGTACACACGTCTAATTATACACTGACACGTACATAGACACGTGCTATTTCTGAACCGCCATTTTGAAAATTTTTGATACCCGCCAGTTTGATGTGATGGAAGCGTGTAGATAGATTACAACATAGACTGTTGAGTCTGTCCACTACTTCAAGAAGCTTGTAAAATTTATGCATGAGTGTTATAAATAATTTTATATTAAGTGTTGAGTGGGATATGTTCAACGCTTAACAGATACCATCGTTGTTAAATTTATATTGACGCTTGAAATCAAGATACTTTTATACTTTAGCGTCAACACATTTGGCATAAATAATTCTGAGCGTTGATGATCATGCATATGAAAGTTTTTTTTGATCATTGACGCTTGGAATATGTTTCAAGTACAAGTTTAAGGTTCCCCTTAAGTTTGATTCCTTAAACAACTTTTCAAAATCTTTTGGACATAAATAAAGTGTATTCCCCCTAAATCATATGTCTAATAAAATATGATGCATAATGATTAAGCGTTTAAATCAATCATACCTAATTCACTTCTCAAAGTGAGAAAACGTTGTTCGTTGAGCGCTTTGGTGAAGATATCTGCCAATTGTTTGTCAGTTCCAATAAAATGCATGGAGATATCTTTCTTTTGAACATAGTCATGAAGAAAATGGTATCTAATGTCAATATGTTTGGTTCTGGAGTGAAGAACAGGATTTTGAGTCATGGCTAGAGCACTTTGGTTATCACAATGAATGGGGGTTGGACCTAGGATTATACTCTTGGGAAATATACATATAGCCAGACTAAGCACAGCAGAAAATTAAAAATTTTAGTTTCTAGGATTTAAACATGCTGTTTATTAATCCTACGGGCTTATCACGTATCATAGGCTTGCGCATCTCTACACTAGTTATTTAAAACTTAAATAAAGAAGATCTTGCTTTATTCGATTTTTCGCAAAAATTGAAGAGTATCTTCTTCCTTAACGTAAGCTCCCTAGCTTGCTCCTCGTTCTTTGAATCAACTCCTTTGTTTTTCCCTTGGATGAAGATTTCGATTTCCTCCACCAAAAACACCTTTGATCGGATTCTTGATTCACTTCAGAGACCCAAGTGTTTCTCCTCTAAAGTTGATCCACACCCCGGATACACACTCGTTTATAATCTTTAGCTAGATTGATCTATAAACGTTTATTCTAACTCTAAGGAATAGTGTATGGGATTAAGGTGAAAGCAAAAATTACTTCTCTAAGTATTTTGGAAGAATTCTTGAATTCAAGATCTTGATGAATAATCAAGAACTCAAGAACACTATATGAAGGAGAGAGAGAAACGATTTTCTATGCAAGAGGAACAAAAATTTTGGCTTCAAAAGTCATCATCTTATTTTCGTTCCATACTAGTCATATATATAAGACTAAGTTCTTGCAATTCTTTCCGATGTAGAACTCTTCTACATTAAACATTTTCCATGTAGGAATAGAAGACTAATTAATTCTCAAATAGGACTCTTCTATTTTAATTAGTTTTCTTTCTCTCTAAGAAATCTTATTTCCTTCTAGAAAAAAATTAATTAAACTCTTTAATTATTTTCCTGCACCAAATTTTCGACCAAGACTTAATAAAATAGTCTTTTAATAATTAATCCAGCATACTAGATTAATTAAAAGTCACTTACAATTAAATTAAATGCTTTCTAGACTTAAGCTTAATTAAATTGATCTTATCAACTTAATTAATTTATTTATCCAACACTTGAATAAATAAAAGTCTTAATTAATTAATCTAATTAATTAATATATTAACTCAACTACTTTGAATTAAATTTCCTTAATTAAGAAATGGATTTGTCCGAGTATTGTGTGTGACCCTTTAGGTTCACCAACATACTAGTAATGGGTTCATAACCTTTATGATTTTATTTGGACAATTAAATTGTCTCAATTAATTAAACACTTTTAATTAACCATCTTATTATTTAATCTCCATTAAATATAAGATACCCATAAATCAAAAAAAAGTTTCTAGCTACTTATCTTGAAGACCTAGATGTAGGCGATTCAAAGTGAACCTTTCCAATCGCGCATTCCATGCAAGTGAGATTCTTCCATCAACTAATTTCCCAATTGAATTATGGATCGAGGAATCTTATTGGTCGAGATCCTTTTTAAATTCAATCTTAATAATTCAAATGTGTTTGACTAGTGATTAATTAATTCAAGAAACTCATTTCTTAATTAATTACTTACTTGCCTTGGCCAAGGACTAACTCAGTCAAATCACTTAGAATTATATAAGAAATTCACTTGTTCATCTAGATAAGTGATGGATCCTTTGTTGTCAACACCAACCTCCATATACGAGTCACTACACCCAATCACCAGTCCATATGTGTCCTTGTAAAAGAACTGGCACAGGAGTCAAAGTGCAATGAGTCATTATACAAGATTACTATGATGACTCAAGTCAAAGAATTAATCTTGCACTATCGTGATTAAGAAACTCCTAATTCGACATATATAGAAATAATTCCAATTTAGGAAGTTTCTGTCAGGGTAATCAGTGAACTTGTTCTCAACAAGCACCCGCGTATGTGCATTTGTGTCAACTGCACTAATGTCTATAAAACGAGACATTCTCTAATTAAGAGTGTGCATCATAGGCGCAAGTCTATCCGAATTATCAATGTCCCATCTTGATAATTCTATGACTTGGATGGTATTTAGAAATCACAGCCTTAGAGACTTGTTTTATGATATCCATCCAGTGAGATATCAAGTCCCATAGCTATGTGTGAATTCTAGGGACTTCATCATACAGTTATATAACAATATAAATATAAGATGAAGAAATGCCTTTTATTAATATAATGTAAAATGAATTTTTTTATTACAAGAATAGATAAAGAAAGCCTATCTAGGATTGGCTCGCAGGACACTATTCTAACATATACCATAATCTCTAAGTTGTTGCCTCATCCATAACACTTGTGCACAACAACTTCCTGCAGCTACATACTCAGCTTCGGCAGTAGAGGTAGCCATGGATTGTTGTTTCTTACTATGCCATGAAACTAACCTATCACCTAGAAATTGACATGTACCACTAGTACTCTTACGATCTATTTTACAGCCTGCAAAATCTGCATCTGAGTAACCAATTAGTTCAAATGGAGAGTCCCTAGGATACTATAAGCCCACATTTTGTGTGCCTTTTAGGTATTTAAGGATCTTTTTGGTAGCAATTAAGTGTGACTCTTTAGGATCGGCTTGAAACCGTGCACACATGCATACCGAAAACATAATATCAGGTCTACTAGCAGTAAGATAAAGAAGTGATCTAATGATACCTCTATAATTAGTGATATCAATATTCTTTCCACTTTCATCTTTATCTAACTTAAGCGTTTGACTCATTGGAATTTTTGAACATGATGCATTTTCCATACCAAATTTCTTAATCATATTTCTTGTATATTTAGCTTGGTTAATAAATATGCCATTAGGGAGTTGTTTAACTTGTAATCCTAGGAAGAAAGTTAATTCACCCATCATGCTCATTTCAAATTGTTCTTGCATCACTTTTGAAAATTTCTCACACAGACGCTTATTAGTAGAGCCAAATATTGTGAGGAAATTCATTGTTAGATGTTTTGATGATGACAAGATAAGATTTCATGTTAGACCCCAAAAGAATGTAAGTTTATACTTTCATAGAATATCTGTATAAGCATTTGAAAGTGTATTAGTTTGTTAGGCTTGTAATCTTTATCTTTGTAGATTTAAGACTAAGTATTTAATACTAAGTCACTGATAGAATTCTGAGTGAGTCTATCAAGGATGAAGTTGAAGATCAGCGTCTGAAGTCAAGTGAAGATGAAGATTTGTCTTAAGCGTCTGTCAAACGCTTAAGAGTCTATTTCAGGAGTTATGAATCAAGCGTTCGAGAGAATGTTCTTAGCGCCTAGCTAACGCTAAAGGACTGTTCCAGAAGTGTGAACCGAGAGCTCAGATACTCAAGCGTTCATCGAAAGGATTCACCTGAAATACATCCTCAAGTCATCTAATCCTCAACGATCATTTATTTCCAGCGGGAAATAAATTCAAGTGCATTAAATGCGATCTGACTTGTGGACAAGCCACCTTTTGACTAGACTGTCAGCTTTTCAAATTCAACCTGCTCCTGTCAAATCGGATTCAGCAGAAATTAAGGAATGTCAGAAAAGGGACTATTTGAGCTCAATTGTGTCCAATAGACCAATCCCAAGAAACCCTATAAATAGTACCCTTCAGCTATCTCTGTGTGTGCGTAAAAGACGTAAATGTGAAAGAGAGCTGAGAAATAATTTGAGAGAAAAGCTTGCAAACCCCATAGCCAAAATCCTTCAAGCTTCTCAAATACATTCCAGACAGTCACCCGATATCTCAAACATCTTCATAAAAGAACCCTACACTATTATTGAGATATCCCAAGTTTTTTGAACTTCCCAACATCAAACAAACCTGTTACAATAAACCCTCAACATCTTTCATCTGAGTGAGAAAGTTTGTTGACTTCTACAAGCAATATTTTTTAGTAAGAGAAGCTTGTTGAAGAAGGTCTTTATTGGAGCTAAAGTCTGTGTGATCAAGGAGCTCAAGGCCATCTTGGAGAAGATCTTTATTGGAGCTGAAATCTGTGTGATCAAGGAGCTCGAGATCGTCTTTCCAGAATTAGAGGATTGAAGTGGCTTGTAGCAGAAATCTGTGTGACCAAGGAGCTCAAGTCATCCATATCCATCTCTTCCCTTGTTCCCTATTTTGTAGAAGTCTCTGTGTGACTCTTCGATAATCAATCTAGTGGATTGCCTCCGAGTGCAAAGGAGAAGAAGGACGTAGCTGGGATTACACCACCTAGTGAACCTTACAATATTTTGTGTCACTTACTGCTTTATTACTTTACTTTATATTTGCATATCATATCTTTGAAAAGGCATTACAACAGTTAAGCGATTATTTCCAAAAGAGAACGCTAAGCTTTAAAATCAGTCTTAAGCGCTTGACTAAGTGCTAAGCACTCTAAGCGTTCAAAACGTTTTAACCAAACGCAACTAAGGAAAATTTTGTGACGCTAAAACCTTTCAAAGAGAAGACTTGTAAAACCATTCCGCTGTGCTAACCCTGATTAAGCGATTGAAACATTACTCTACTTTGGTAATCGTTGAAATCACTAAGTCTAAGTTAACTTTATCAAAATAGTCTTCGAGTAAACGCTTAGCCAAGCGTTTACATTTTTCGAGCGTCCAAACTATTTTAGTACGAAACTTTGTGAAGTCGAAAAGGACTTCAGGGTCTATTCAACCTCCCTTCTAGACCCTTTCGTTTGCTAACTCGGGGACCTACAAATATAATATCATCAACATAAATTTGGACTAAGAGAATATCTTCATTATTGGTAATTTTAAATAATGTTGTATCAACACTGCCTTTTGAAAAGCCTTTACCAATAAGAAAGATAGAGAGAGTGTCATACCATGCCCGGGGTGCTTGCTTAAGCCCATAAAGTGCTTTGTCTAGCTTGTAAACCATACCCTTACCATGGTTGTTGATGAATCCCGGTGGTTGCTCCACATATACTTCTTCTTGGAGTTTACCATTCAGGAAAGCACTCTTCACATCCATTTGATACACTGTAAATTTGTTGAACGCTGCATACGCTAGAAACATACGAATTGCTTCAAGACGGGTGACAAGAGCATATGTCTCATCAAAGTCAATTCCCTCTTCTTGACAATATCCTTGAGCAACGAGTCTAGCCTTGTTCCTTATCACAATGCCATTCTCATCCATCTTGTTTCTATATACCCATCTAGTTCCAATAACTCCTTGGTGAGTTGGTCTTGGTACTAGCGTCCAAACCTTACTACGCTCGAATTGATTTAGCTTTTCTTGCATGGCTTCAATCCAACTTGGATCACTTAGCGCTTCATCCACTTTCTTAGGTTCCATTTGAGATAGGAAGCTTGCGAACATAGCTTCATTAAATGTAGCGGCTCTAGTCCTAACAGGGGCTTCAATATCTCCAATAATCTGTTCAGGTGGATGATCACGCAACCATAGTTTGTCTGGTTGGAATGGGTTAAGAGGTTGAATAGGTGCTTGATGATCGGATGCTTGACTTCCCTCTTGCGTAGGCGCTTCAAGTTCACTAATCCTTGTTTGCTCTTGATGATCACTTTCTTCATGATCATCAGTAGATCTTGCATTGTTATCCGAAATATCCTCACGAGTAATTGACACGCTAAAAGCTAACGTGCTATGATAGCAAGTGCACTAGACGTATGTAGTAATAAGTGGACAAAAAGTCCGGGTTGTCGAACCACAAGGACTTGAATTCTAGTTAATGATTTTCGATAAAAGATAAGACAATTAAAGTAAAGTGCAAGAAAAAGATTAAACAAACGAAGAACCAAAGAGAAACGTACTATAGATTTAATCTCACGTATGATAAAATGACTAAGGCACATGCTACAACCGAATCTACTCGTCAATATATATGAGCTACTCTTCGAATTATTAGACTCCTATTGCTTTGGTGGAAACTCCTAAATTAACTATTACCCGATGTCTCGGCACATAATAATCCTATGATTAATTGACGGTTCTCTAAATATGTCTATCCGAGAATCTAATCAAAAAATCACGCATTAACGTTCTAGAGCTTCCCCGAACGAATCCGGCTAACAACACCCGGGAATCTTTACCTATTTCTAGGGCAATCCCTCATTTGTTTCGGATGATGTGTTAATTCTCTTGCACCCTAATCTATTTTCTCTCGAACAACTAGATTAGGCAAGATAGCAAGCATATGGTGATCAAACACATGATTGGAATAAAAGCATAGAATTAACACACAAAGCAATAGGAGAATTAATACAAAGAGCAACTTCACATATATTGATTCATAAATTTGGCCTTCACATGGCCTTAGTTCTACAATATTAGCCTCTCATCAAAGCCTTAAGAAAATCTAATACAAACATATACATACTCATGGAAATAAACATGTAAATGCAAATAATTAAAACTCCCTCAATTGATTGATGATGGATCTTTGCTCTCTTGAGCTTCAATCCTTAGCTCCTCTCTCTTTGTTCCCCTCCAAAAGTGATGAAGAAATGGTGATGGATGATGATGAGTGAAAAGTGATGGCCAAAATGCCTCTCCCTCTTTTCTCCAAGAATGATCGGTCAATTGTGCTAAAATATCCTTAAGAAGACCACCACAAATCAGCTCCTCATGTGTATGTCCCCCCTAGTGTGTCCTCCACTACTCTTAAAGTGAGTAGTATAAAATTCCCTAAAGTAGATCTAGTAAGAAACATACTTATGACATCCCTCCCATACATGTGATGACCTCTTGGCTTTAAATGTTCCATTCCCCCATCAAATTATGATCTTTTGGCTGAAAGGAATCAAATCTCGGATGTGGTCACGCCTAGGCGCGGGAATTATGGCGCTCGGGCGCCCAAATCAGAATGTTGGGAGTATTTGCCTCTGTCTGGCGCAGTAATTGTATTTCCTTCATAACTCTCTCCACAAAACTCCGATTTGGATGATTCAAGTCCTCATTTGAAGCTAACACATAGTTCTACAACTTTGTAGAAGGCAACTTCATCCAATTCGGTCTCTAAAAATAAGAAAATATCGCTCGAACGTGGAAACTGGTGCAGATACGGCGCCCAGGCGTGGACAGAACAGCGCCTAGGCGCGGAAAGCAGAATGTTGACGTTATTTGCATCTTTTCCGGAGCCTAGGCGTGGTAATACTGGCGCCTGGGCATGGACAACAGAAGCAAATTGGCCTGAACTTGTTTTATACGTCGTTTTTCATCCCGTTCTTCGATTGTATCCATTTAAGACCTGAAATCACTTAATGCACGAATTAAACGCACATGTAGCAAGAATTAAGCGATAAATGAACCTAAAACATAAACGCAAAGGGGCTTAAAAACACGTAAAAATGCCTCTTATCAACACCCCCACACTTATCAATTGCTCGTCCTCGAGCAATAAGAGTTTTAAGATAAGGAAACATCATCAATCAAAGAGAGAAACAAAAAGAAAACTACCTAACTCACTTTCGTGTAGTAAACGGTTGCATTTAGCGAATGCAACAAGCCTTTGAACCTTTGAGTCACCTCAAAGACGAGTTATAGTCTCGTGAGGGTTTGCATATGATATACCCACAAAATTTAGTAAATTTTCAATCATAACCAAATCAATACATCTCAACATAATCAACAAGAATGAATGGCATAAAATCAACCTTTTAAAGCTCACAAGTATATATATACATATCAACTACTTTTGCTCATGTGACACTAATACTTGAAAAGACTCCTTAGGGTGTCGTGAAAAATAAATCTAAGGCATTATAGTCGAGAGGCATCCTTACCAAATTTTGAACATTAATCCCATATCTATAAACTTTTGATCAAACACAAAGCACAAGAATCATAGAAAATCTCATAGCCATTTAAATTTCATTATGTCAAACATTCAACTTTCAATTCGTATGAAACTTCCATTAAATTCATTAAGGCTAGATCATGTGCAATGTTTTATTCCATTAGGCTTTCTATGACGCCCATGTAACAAGTTTTAGATCAATGACTCCCAAACTAGATAGTTTTGGGGCATTAAGTGTAGAGACACTCCTACGGATTTAATCACTCGAGTGTCAAAGGCCACGAAATAAAACTAGATCTTTTAAACAAATCACTTTTTTTGGCTTGAGCTTAGCTCAAATTAGCATAATAGTACAGTATATAGGCATGAAACTTATCACCTCCGGTACGTATTAGCCTGACCACTTTTGGTCATACCAAAATTCAACCTTTTCAATTCATTGTTTAGCATATAAAATTACTACTTAACTTATAACCTTATGAGAAATCTAAGTTAATATTTCTGGGAAAAACTCCTTAAGTGTCTCAAGATGGTTATCCTCTCAACTCCTCTACCCTCGATTCATTGTGCAATGTGAATCATCTAAAGAATCAATCCTAGTCTAGTGTCTCCACGAGCAATTTCAAAGATATATATATTCCATTAAATTCAAATTATTTCAAGAGATCATGCCATTTCTCCAAGTCAATCAATTTCAATGCATCAATTGGAAGGACTAAATTTTTTTTTTTTTCATACTTGATTTTCTCAACAAAGAAGCATATAAATATGATAGCAAACAACTTTCCCCCAAACTCAAGCTACAAATTAGGATTGCATCATCAAAGTTCAAAATAAGTACTCTTCTACCCCCAAACTTAAATCCAACATTGTCCCCAATGTTGTTATGACAAGCATACACAACGGTACAAGAACACTTACAACCAAGGATATTGAACAACATCCTTAAAATTCCAATACATAATCCTATAGCTTCCTCTCCTCTCGAGTACAATACGCATCTCTTAAACATGGGGTCCAAATGTGCATTATATCTAACACTTCAACTCTTTAAACCATCAAGCATAAGACACATACATGCTAAAAGTGCATGCTTGAACACAACAAAAAGAAACAAATTAAACAAAACAAAAACAAAAGCAAAAAGAAAAAGAAAAGAAAACTTACAAACTTGGGTTGCCTCCCAAGAAGCGCTCTTTTAAAGTCATTAGCTTGACTTTACCGAGTTATTTTAAGGCGGTTTCCGAATGAATGCCTTGGTCATTCTCCAAGTAGGGATGAATTTCGGCCCGGTGTTAATAGAAAATACGATGAGTAGTGACCAAGCAATCATCCACTCACATATTTTCTCATAGTCCATCACCACTTCCATCACTCTTTCTTCCCACTGCACCGAGTGATGACTTGGACTATTCTCCAAGTTATAAGTAGATGGCCATTTTTCTTCACCCATCGAGATGGAAAACTTGGAGTTTGTGATGTAGAACTCGAGGAGGTTATTGGTTCTTCTTTCCTGAAAAAGCTCAACACTAAAAGGATCAAAAGCATCAATGCGTAAAGATAATGTAGAATCCATTGGATGCTTAAAAACCTCATAGTTATCACAAATAACCATGTCATCTCCTACACTAGAGGACAACTTACTATCATGGGCACTAATGACCTCTATACCCGTGGAGAGGGAAGAAGATACCAAAGAATCTGGTAAAGGCTCGAGTGTCCTTTCCTTCAACGTCGGCTTCTTTGATATCAATTCTTCGATAAAAATGGGGCCGGGTATCGCTTGAATGTTAGGCGGGCGACGCTGAGGCGATGACACCTTCATAGAAATCCTCTCATTTTTCATTTCCTCAATGATCATTAGAGCCTCCTTAATTGGTCCTTCATACAAAGCATCAATGGCTTTGTGTACCAATTTCATACTTTTCGGCTGATCCAAATCATCTAGTGTGAGTTGTAAGCCGTATAGGAGTTGTCGAACCCATTCTCGTTCCTCCAGAGTCGGGGATAAATGATATCCCTCCTGTATGGTAAAGACGCTGGATGGTAGACAATCCCGGACCGACTGAAGTGGTTGAGAAGGAGGCGGTTGCATAGCTTGGAGAATGCCTTGTAACCACTCCCGATCCTTCGGTAAATTCATATCCGGGAAACGTGCATTCGGATTTGGTTGATAGATATTGTCCGCCATCTCTCGAACTCATCTACAAACCCGGAGCACATGTTCAAAATAAAAATAACAAAATCAAGCAAAGGCTCATTTGAGGAGCGGGTCATGCACCACAAATCGAACCTAACAATTAAGCACAAGAAACAAAATTAGACTAAACACGAAAATAAAAGAAAATCAAGAAATAAACGAAAACTAAGAATTATGAAAAATGTAAACAAAAATCAAAAACTAAAATAAACAAGTCCCCGGCAACGGCGCCAAAAACTTGACACGCTAAAAGCTAACGTGCTATGATAGCAAGTGCACTAGACGTATGTAGTAATAAGTGGACAAAAAGTCCGGGTTGTCGAACCACAAGGACTTGAATTCTAGTTATGATTTTCGATAAAAGATAAGACAATTAAAGTAAAGTGCAAGAAAAAGATTAAACAAACGAAGAACCAAAGAGAAACGTACTATAGATTTAATCTCACGTATGATAAAATGACTAAGGCACATGCTACAACCGAATCTACTCGTCAATATATATGAGCTACTCTTCGAATTATTAGACTCCTATTGCTTTGGTGGAAACTCCTAAATTAACTATTACCCGATGTCTCGGCACATAATAATCCTATGATTAATTGACGGTTCTCTAAATATGTCTATCCGAGAATCTAATCAAAAATCACGCATTAACGTTCTAGAGCTTCCCCGAACGAATCCGGCTAACAACACCCGGGAATCTTTACCTATTTCTAGGGCAATCCCTCATTTGTTTCGGATGATGTGTTAATTCTCTTGCACCCTAATCTATTTTCTCTCGAACAACTAGATTAGGCAAGATAGCAAGCATATGGTGATCAAACACATGATTGGAATAAAAGCATAGAATTAACACACAAAGCAATAGGAGAATTAATACAAAGAGCAACTTCACATATATTGATTCATAAATTTGGCCTTCACATGGCCTTAGTTCTACAATATTAGCCTCTCATCAAAGCCTTAAGAAAATCTAATACAAACATATACATACTCATGGAAATAAACATGTAAATGCAAATAATTAAAACTCCCTCAATTGATTGATGATGGATCTTTGCTCTCTTGATCTTCAATCCTTAGCTCCTCTCTCTTTGTTCCCCTCCAAAAGTGATGAAGAAATGGTGATGGATGATGATGAGTGAAAAGTGATGGCCAAAATGCCTCTCCCTCTTTTCTCCAAGAATGATCGGTCAATTGTGCTAAATATCCTTAAGAAGACCACCACAAATCAGCTCCTCATGTGTATGTCCCCCCTAGTGTGTCCTCCACTACTCTTAAAGTGAGTAGTATAAAATTCCCTAAAGTAGATCTAGTAAGAAACATACTTATGACATCCCTCCCATACATGTGATGACCTCTTGGCTTTAAATGTTCCATTCCCCCATCAAATGATGATCTTTTGGCTGAAAGGAATCAAATCTCGGATGTGGCCACGCCTAGGCGCGGGAATTATGGCGCTCGGGCGCCCAAATCAGAATGTTGGGAGTATTTGCCTCTGTCTGGCGCAGTAATTGTATTTCCTTCATAACTCTCTCCACAAAACTCCGATTTGGATGATTCAAGTCCTCATTTGAAGCTAACACATAGTTCTACAACGTTGTAGAAGGAAACTTCATCTAATTCGGTCTCTAAAAATAAGAAAATATCGCTCGAACGTGGAAACTGGTGCAGATACGGCGCCCAGGCGTGGACAGAACGGCGCCTAGGCGCGGAAAGCAGAATGTTGACGTTATTTGCATCTTTTCCGGCGCCTAGGCGTGGTAATACTGGCGCCTGGGCGTGGACAACAGAAGCAAATTGGCCTGAACTTGTTTTATACGTCGTTTTTCATCCCGTTCTTCGATTGTATCCATTTAAGACCTGAAATCACTTAATGCACGAATTAAACGCACATGTAGCAAGAATTAAGCGATAAATGAACCTAAAACATAAACGCAAAGGGGCTTAAAAACACGTAAAAATGCCTCTTATCAGTAATCTTAGGAAGTGGCACTGAGATCTCATCATCGTCGTCACTATCATCATCAATGGTAATCTTAGACGTTTGATGACATAGATCTTCAACTCCTATATCATTCATATTAACCTTACTCGGTTCTTGATTAGCATCATAAAAAATAACATGAATAGATTCTTCAACCTTCGATTTGAGCTTGTTTGAGATGCGAAAATTCTTTCCATTCTTGGCGTAGCCTAGAAAGATTCCCTCATCCGCTTTAGGATCAAATGTCTTTAGGCTTTGGGATCCATTATTATGTATAAAACATTTAGAACCAAAAACATGAAAGTATGAAACATTTGGCTTACGTCCCTTCCACAGTTCATATGGAGTTTTCCCATGCTGTTTGTTGATCATGCAACGGTTTTGAGTGTAACAAGCAGTATTGATCGCTTCGGCCCAAAACCTAGGAGCAAGCTTGGACTCTGTTAACATTGTCCTAGCAGCTTCCTTGAGCATTTTGTTTCGGCGCTCAGCAACACCATTCTGTTGGGGAGTTATGGGAGCTGAATACTCATGATGTATTCCATTATCTACACAAAACTTCTCAACAACTTTGTTAGTAAACTCAGTACCGTGATCGCTTCTTATTCTTGCAACTTTAAGATTTTTTAATGTTTGAAGTTGCCGAATAAGCGTTGTTAACTTGTCACATGTTTCATCTTTGGATGAAAGGAATTCCACCCAAGTGAATCGAGAGAAATCATCCACTATCACCAAAGTATACTTTTTACCACTCACACTGATAGTTTGAACGGGTCCAAACAGATCCATGTGAAGTAGTTCAAGTATTCTAGAGGTAGATAGAAGATGTTATCTCTTGAAGGATGATTTGACTTGTTTGCCCCTTTGACAAGCGTTACAAAGGGGATCCTTGTGAAATGGTCCTTTTAGTAATCCCTCTACAAGATTTAGATTTATAAGCTGAGAGATTGTCTTAAACTTGAGGTGATTCATTTTTCTATGCCATAACCAACCTGTTTTAGATTCATTTTTAGCAACAAAACAAGTTGGGTTGTTATCAAGTGTTGAACCCCAATCTACCAAATATACATTGTTTGTTCTTTTACCTTTCAATTTAGTAGACTTAGTCTTAGCGTCATTTATATAGCAACAGTCACTTAAGAATATGACTTCAAAGCCTTTATCACAAAATTGACGTATGCTCAATAAATTGTGCTTTAGACCCTCAACATAATAAACATCACTTATCATGATGTTCCCCCTATGCCAGTACCTATACCTTTTGTTTTACCTTTGGAGTTGTCACCAAATACAACCTGAGGACCATTGGCAGCTCGATAGTTGATCAGAAGATCTTTGGAACCAGTCATGTGCCTTGACGATCCACTATGGAAGTACCAAACAGATGTATTGGCTTTAGCTCTAGGTACCTGCAATCAAAAGGGAAGTTCTATTTCTGTTTAGGTACCCATTGTTGCTTGGGTCCTTTACCATTAGTAGCATTGTTAGTTTGAATTAGAACTTTAGGAACCCATATTTGCCTAGTCTTCATTGTAGGAATACTGGCCTTCTTGGGTTTTACATTTTGTTGTGTGTGCTGTTTGGGTGTATAGTAATATCCTCTATTATAATAGTAATTATAATCATAGTCATAGTCATCATAGTAGCGATAATATGATCTAGACTGTTGTGGATATTGACGCTGGTATTTCCTCGGCGCTGGCTTGGGTTGCACTTTTGGTGCTGGACGCTTAGCGCTTGATTCACAGTGGTCAGTCTTATCTTTAGCCTTTTGAGCGTTTGGATAGATCCGTCTTTGTGAATCATTTGCCTTAGCCTTACCTTTGCCTGAGTTAGCTTTGACTTTCTCATTTGGCCTCTTACCATTGTCGCTTGGTTCATTTAGCATTTGTCTTGTGAACCTTCTTTAGCAAAGAAAATATCCTTTCCTTTGTTGTTTGACGTAACATTTGATTTGTTTGGTTGTTTACCGAATTTATTGCATCCTAAACCGGTCTTTTCCCCAAATAACCTTGTTACCTTAGTCACATTGTCTAGCTTTCTTGACGCGTTAGACAATGATGAGATGAGCTGTTCTGATTTAGCAAGTCTAGCAATCAGCTCAGCTTCTCTCTGACTATCATATCAAGATCATTTTTCAACTGGATTATTTCACTCTCAAGTGATTGGTTTTTCTCAATGCACTGTTGCTGAACTTGCAACTCTGCTTTGAGCGTCACTTTATCACTTTTGAGCAATGAAATAATATCAAAGTGATTTTGGTATAATTTGGCGGCATCTTGGCAATCCTTATAATATTCTCTGACTTTGCCAAGCAATTCTTCATAAGAAAGAGGAAGAGATAATTCAGTGTTTACCTCAGGAGACGCTTCATCATCTCCGGCCATGAGACAAATAAGCGCTGATTCATCCACTGGCTCATCATCATCACTACTCTCTTCTGAAGACTCCAAATCTTCAGGTGCGGATGTCTGTTCTGATTCCGCTAGCAAACCTTGTTGACGAAGGTTACTCCGGAATTGGTTTCTATCCAAGTAATCCTGCCTTGAGGGCTTAGATACGTCTGGATAAAGGCAATTTACCTGGTAATGCCCTGGTTTCCTGCAGTTATAACAAAGATTAGTTTTCATCTTTTGTTCATTTGATAATCTTGCATTTTGTGGTTTAGAGACCACTGGCGCTGAGAGATTTTGAGCAGACGCTTGGTACTGAACAGGCACTTGGGATGTAGGAATAGAATACTGAGGCGCGTGAAACTTTTGATCTAGTGGAGTAGGTGCTTGATATGAACTGTGTCCTTGATGCTTAGGACTGTTTCCTTTCTTTTCATATCTCAAGAACTTTCTGAATCTATTTAGAAGTGCTAGTTCCTCATCCTCACTGATATCTGAACCTTTTACCTTATTACCCGATTTACCCTTGTTTGATGCTACGAGCGCTCCAGACTCAATTACTGGACTACTCACAACATCACTGGCTGAATTTAACTCAAACTCAAATGCCTTGAGTTCTGAAAAGGCGTCTTCTGGACTCAAAAGATCCAACATATTAGATTCTCTCATTGCGGTTGTCTTCATCAAAAATCTACTAGGTAGACTTCTGAAAATCTTAACCACCATTTCTCTGTTTTGCAAATTCATTCCCAATGACGTAAGTTCCGTAATAAGAGCTGTGAATCTTATGTCCAATTGCTCTAGGGTCTCGTTAGGTAACATCTTAAAACTGTTAAATCTTTCCTTGGTAATAGAAAACTTGTTTTCTTTAATCTAAGCTGAATCACCACAGATTATAGCCAATTTATCCTAGATTTCTTTAGTGGTATTACATGATTTAACTTTGTTGAATAAATTGTCGTTGTCACCAATAGCTGTATACAAAGCATTTCGACCAACATTGTCCAGATTTGCTCTTCGACGCTCATCAGTGGGCCATTCTTGTTTAAGCTTCTCAACATAGCCATCTGGAGTTTCTTTTGTGGCTCCAGGCACTCTGGTAAAAACCTTCAGAATTTGTATTAGTCCATCTGAAATAATATTGCACATTTCGTCATCACATGAACAAAGATACGTAAAAGCTTTGACCTTCCATGAGTCATAGTTTGACTCAGTTAACTTAGGAACTTTAGAAAATGCCATGAAAGATAAATTGAAAGCAACTAGATTTGGAAAACGGGATCTAAATAAGCAGTTACACTTGGAAATTTTTTTAAAAAATTAACTTTAACTGCTCTGATGCCACTTGTTGGTCCCAAGTGGCATACGAAAGGGTCTAGAAGGGGGGGGGGTGAATAGACCCTGAAATCTTTTTCGACTTCAAAAAAATTCGTATTAAAAATATTTTGTACACTTGAAAAAGTATATGCTTCACTAAGCGTTTACTTCAAATCAATGTTTTAAAAGGCAGTCTCGGGGCGCGCCCGGGGCAATAGGAGGGGGGCGTAATCCCTCATGGGCGTACGCCCAGTCAATTGGGACGTACGTTCCGGGCGAAAACGCGCCCAGTCCTGGGGCGTACGCCGAATGTATTTCATGTCTATATGGTATGACTTTTGGCCTAAATTGATTTTTTTCCCAATTTCCAATCTAAAACCCACTTAAACTTTTTACATGTTTTATTCTTTTAGTAAAAACCCAAGGCCCACTTATTCAATTAAATCAAACATAAAAAAAAAAAAGCTGCAAGAGCAACACAACTTAATGCTCGAGTATTGAGAGCCGAAGATGAAGATAATGATCTTAATGATGAGACTTTTGATAGTGATTGAGTACATTAGTGCTCGTTAACTATTATTTTAAATCTTTATTTTGCGTAACACTTGAATTTGAAACAATTATTTGTCTATCTTGATTTTTTTTGCAAGAGTTGAGCTTGGACTTTTAGTTTGCATGGTTGAATATATTATTATTTTTAACTTTCTCTATCTTATTTTTGTACTTAATTTATCCTTCAATTTTATATTTTTTTGCTAATTTAAATTAATTCTTAACATTATATTATATTTTTTTAATACTAAAAAAACAAAATTCGCTGGGCATACACCTCGTGCCTCGGGGCTTACGCCCCGCCCCGTGGGACATAAAATGCCCCGCCCCGCGCCTTCGCCTTTTAAAACACTGCTTCAAATATAGATGCTTAGGCCAAGCGTCTGATGAAAATTGTTTTAAAAAGTTAACTTAGACTTTAAGATTAGAATACTTGAACCAAATAGGTTTAAGCGTTCAGTTCTTTAATCAGTGTTAGCACAACTGAATAATTTTAGAGTCCTCCTTTTTGAAAGCTTTAGCGTCACAAGAAAAACGTTTTAGTTGCTTGGTGTTCTCTTGAGTTTTACTTAACAGTTTTATACAAAGATATAATAAAATGAAGAATGGCTGTAAAGTAAAGAGCAAGATATTTGTAAGGTTCGTTGGGTGGTGTAATCATAACTACGTCCTTGTTCTCCTCGAACACTTAGAGGCAATCCACTAAGATGGTTCTCAAAGAATCACACAGAAACTTCTACAAATTAGGGAGAGATGGATGTTGATGACTTGAGCTCCTTGATCACACAAATTTCTGCTCCAAATCACTTCTATTCCCTTGCTTCTTTCACCCAGAAATAATACAAGTATCCAACTTCGACTTCACACAGATTGGGAGGCTTGGATGGGGTTTTTCTAAACGGTTTGTTTGATTTTGATGAAGTTCAAACAACTTGTGAATATCTCAATAGTAGTGTAGATTTCTTTGAAAAGAATGTTTGAAATATTGGTTGACTGTCTCAGGAATTGAAGAAAAGCAAGGAGAATGTTTGCTTGAATATTCTGGCTTTTCTGAGAGTTTAAGGAATGAGATTTCAATGCAACAGCAATTTGGCTTGGAATTGATCGATATTTTTGGCTTGTTGTTGAAGTCCTATTTATAGACATTCTTGGAAAAAGTGTCCATTTAACACATGCACAGGCGCATGTCTTCTCACTTCCGCGAGTGAACAACTTTTGTTCTTTTTCCTGAAAATCTGCTGCACAAAAGTTGGTGCTGCAGTCTGTGAAAAGTTGACAGTCCAATAGGGTGGCTTCTCCGTACGTCTGAAAGTGCTTATCACACTTAATGCTCTTATCAGCATTTAATGTATTTGAATTAAATGCCCGTTGGCATTTAATGTACCGAGAATATTTGCATTAAACTCCTTTTGGACTTGGAAGTAAATTCAAGTGAAATCCATCATTGATAGACGCTTATCCATTCTTGAATTTGCTTCTGCCTAAAAGGTAACGCTTGATATAGCTGGATATTTAGACGCTTGGAAACTTCATCTTCATTCAGACTTCAGGCGCTTGAGTCTTTAAACTTAACTACTGACAAGCTCACTCAGAATTCATCAGACGCTTAGTCTAAGACTTCTTAACCTAACAATTTAGAATAAAACAGAATGAAGCCTATAAAGCCTATTACAAATCTAACGCTTCAAAGCCTATACATGATTTCTATTAAAATCAAACTTACATATTTTGGGGTCTAACATAAACTCATAATTGTCATCATTAAAACATCTAACATGAAATTCCTAACACCCAATTTACCCGTTGGTGGGGTCAACCTCGAACTGCAACCTAATGGGCAAGTAGTATTCTTAACTGGTATCCAAGATAGGATTCGTTCCCTCGTAAGTGAACGAAGAATTATCCTATACATTTATAAGTAAGTTAGATCTTTAAGTCTTTGGCCAAAGTATTCACTGATATGAATTTATTATAAATATAGCATAGTGTCAAGTTAGTGAGTTTGACTAAAAATCATGACTCTCACTTGACCGAGAAAAGGAAACAAAGAGTTTGTATTCACACGGTATTTACAAATGAAAAGGTAAAAATGATCTAATCATTTCATCTTATTTGGGTTAAAATATGGACCACTTGACTGGCTAGGTGGGACCCATATTCAATGGAATCCTCCCATTGCCAAATATAGATAGACCTAAAGAGTCACGCTTAAAAAGGAAAATTTGATGGAAAAATGGAGTATTTCTTGTGGTAATATTTTAAGTATTGGATACTTAAAATTGAATAAATAAAATTAATTATTTGAAGAAATAAGTTAATTTATTTATGATTTAATTAATACAATATTTCTTGGAGAAATAGAATTTATTAAATAAGTGATCTATTATTTAATTGAATTAATTAATTGGATTAAGTTAATTAATTAAATATTAGATTACACTAAACTCAAATTGATGCACCAAGTGGCACACCAAGGAAGGAAGGGGGCGGCCACTAAGGGTATTAATGGGCTTAATTTGAGCCCAAGGTAATAATTTATGTGATATAAATATCACATTAGTTATAAGTTTAAGTTATAAGTTGCATTACACAACACCACAAGAAATAGAATTCCTCTCCTTCTCTCTCGCTAGTCATCGGTTTCAAGCCAAAGGAGGAAGAATTTTTCATCAAATATTTTCCGGCAAGACATTTTAGAGGCAGAACAATTGGACTGCTTGGATCAACATAGTTTCAGCTGGAGTATTTTCGCAAAGAATTGAAGAATTTAAGATCGTAGGAATTATCAACCACTTCACTACAACGGGTAAAGTTTGTTTTACCTTATCATACATACACGTGATAAAACCCCGGGATTGATCCTGTCATGGGAACAATCCAAAAAAATTTAAATTCCATTTTTCCGCTGTGTTTGGTAATTTTTCCCCAACAATAAGAACAACATTACTAATAAGAAGGGAATTAATACCGAGACCCCCTTCACTTTCCGGTAAGCAGACATCATACCATGCTACTTTAGCATACCCAGAATTATGGTGACCATGCCATAAAAAATGTCGAATCAACTTTTCAATATCCTGAATAACTCCTTTCGGCAGGAAGAAAACCCCCGCCCAACAAATATGAAGGGAAGATAATACAAATTTGATAAGTTGTGCTCTACCCGCATATGTTAACGATCGATTTGTCTACGATCCCAACCGATTAGATAGTTTTAGCACTAATGGTTCACAATCTCTGCGAGTGAGCTTGGATGTAATCAAAGGTACCCCCAAGTATCGAACAAGCAGCGATCCAATTGGATATCCAAAAATTTCTTGAATCCGAAGCTCCTCCTCTTTGGCTTTAGCCGAGATAAAAACATGGCTTTTATTCGGATTTGCTTTAAGGCGGGATAACTGTGAGAAAAGAATTGTTCCTCGCTTAAGAACTTCTATGGAATGAATATCTGCATTACAAAATAAAAGTAGATCATCTGCAAAAGTTAGCATAAAAGTACGCGTTTTAAAGCATTGCCAGTGAAATTTAAAATTAGGAGATTCTCCAATGAATTTCTCTAATATCCCATGCAGGACATCCATCACTAGAACAAATAGGTATGGAGATATAGGGTCTCCCTGTCGGAGTCCTCTAGCCCCTCTAAAGTATCCCTCAGACGAGCCATTGATGTTAATTTAGAAAGAAGTAGAAGTGACACACTCTCGAATCCATTCCACAAACCGTGGGTGAAAATTCATATATGTGAGGACCTTTACGAGGAATTGCCATCTGATAGTGTCATACGCTTTCATTAAATCAACTTTAAATGCACACCTCTGAAGTAGATTCTTTCTCTTATAGCCATGGAATAGCTACTGTGCCAATAGAATATTATCACTTATTTTCCTACCCGATAAGAATGCCGTCTGAGACTTATCCACAAGGTTGCTTAATACCGGTATCATCCTATTAGCCATTATTTTTTAAATCACCTTGTAAAGTACATTGCATCATGCAATTGGTCTAAAATCGCTGGCCTTCTTAGGTACCTCAACCTTCGGTATTAAGGATATCATTGTCGAATTTATAGATTTAATAAGCTTCCCTGATTCAAATTTTTTTTTATAGCTATGCATATTTCGGGCCCTACTGTAGTCCATGCTTTTTTAAAAAACGCAGCTGTAAATCCATTGGGACCTGGTGCTTTATCATTGGGAAAAGAGAATACAATTTTTTTGATTTCATCATCCGATATTGGTTTGATCATTTTGCGAGCTTCATCATCTGATAGTGACCTTCAAACATATTCACCAAAATCCGGTAATGTCTGTGTATTATCTTCCATCCCAATTAGCCCTTTGTAAAACCTAAGGATTTCATCTCGTATAGGACCTAGCTCAGTTAGCTCTTGTCCATCTGAATTTTGCAACCTAAAGATTTTAACTGAGGCACATCTAACAACTATTTTCTTGAAGAACAATGAAGTACATTGATCCCGTCCTTAAGCCAATCAGTTTTGGCTCTCTTACTAAGAGCTATCCATTCCAATTTGACTGCTTTCGCATATAGATAACGGCAATATCGTTCTAGATCCTACAAACTTTCATCAACTGGAAATTTAATTACAATAGTTTGGATCACATCTAAAAAACTTTTTGACTTCGCAACATTAATTGCAAGATCTCCTTTTTTCCATCTCAAATTTTTTAAAATCGGTTTTAGAGCTTTTAATTTTACAATCACAGAATATAAAGGAGTTCCTACAAACTATTTTTCCAAGCATTTTCAACTAACGAATTAAAATTAGCATCTTCAGTTAAAAAATTCTTAAACCGAAAAATATTACCTGATGAGCAAGGAGACCCATTAAATTGCAGAATAAGGGGGCTATGGTCTAAGGTGCTTAGATTTGCACAGAGATAGGAGACATTAGGAAAACAGATGAACCAAGATGGATTCTGCACAACCCTATCAAGTCTTTTCCATATATTAGCATGTCTAGATCTTTTATTGTTCCATGAGTACATCGCACCAGTCATAAGTACAGAACTTAATTCTGCTGTAGTTAAACACGCTTGAAAGTTAGGTTCTGGGGGTTCCTCACTACCCCCTAGTGTTTCGCTTTCATCTACAGTATCATTAAAATCACCTATAACCATCCATTCTTCATCACCCATAAGCTCAGAATAAGCCATCAGATTATCCCATAAGTCACATCTCTCCTCCGAGGTGTTAAGACCGTAGGCAAAGGAAATATATAATGAAGAATTATGAGCTAAAGATTCAACTCTACAATGTACAACCTGGTAATTGTACGATTCTATAGCGACCGATGTATAAGTTGGATCCCAACCTATCCAAATTCTCATTCCTGGACCATCCCGATAATCAGAGAACCATTGCCAAGTGGGACATATTTCTTGACTGATTTTGTACATATTATTGGCAGCCACTCGAGTTTCAAGAATACCACACATTTTAAGTTTATGCTCGACAATTAAATCTACAATAGCTTTTTGGTGATCTAATTTATTTAGACCATGAACATTCCACGAAGCTATAGAGATCATCTATCAATATTTTCTAGGGCTATGCTTATAGGTCCCTTGTCATTGTTTTCTTCTTCTGTTAAATCATATTCATCCAGATTGGCAAATTTGTTAGCCAAGGTGATGGATACAACTCCCTCTCTCTCTTTCGATTCAATATCCTTTTTTCCTCCAAAATTCATACTTTCGGATTGTGTTACTGCCAAAGCATCCTTTTTTTTTTTGCATGAACAACGGTTGTCCATTCATCTTTATTTATTTTAACTTTTTCTTGAGATTACTTAGGGACGTAAATAGTGATCGAGGCTCGAACCACTTTCTTTATGCTAGGGCATTCTTTGGCTTGGTGTCCAAAAGACTTGCATGATGCACACATAATTGGTTTCCACTCATATTCAACTTCAATTCGACGTGTACCATTATATTCACCAGATTCAGATGGAAGAAGCATAAAGATTTCATCTGAAATATCCTCTTTAGCGTTCAATATCACACAAACTCTATCATAATCAATTCTTTCCATGGAAAGTGTTATAGCATCAAGATAAAGGGTCTCTCAATAGCACTAGCCACTATACTTAATCCCTCAAATGTCCAGTACTCCGCTGGAAATTTTCATAGTTTATTAATCTAAACAGGAACTTCCCAGTGTTCTTTCCTTTCCAAGGTCATTCCAACGTGCCCTTTTCCAAGATTAGAGCTTGCCCCTCGTAAAGCCATGGACCTCCCTCTAGCACGTGCTGCATGGCTTGTTCCGATTTGAATTTAAAGAAGAAGAAATCTAAGGCAGTAGATTTTACCTCTTTTAAACCTTGCCAGGTAAATGAAACATACTTCTTTACACCCATGAAGTATGATTTTCCCCCCATAAAATAACCTATCAACGTATTAGCCCATCTTTGTACTCCCTTGGAGACATGGCTCCATTGAGGTTTCACAAATTTCTGACCATTAATAATTTCCAGTGCAACATAATGCAAATTTGTCCTTTTGGATTGTGCAAATAAGTTACATGAAGAAGGACCAACTCGAACGTTGCCAAGCATGATGGATCCAATGTCTAAACTCCAGTTTTGGCAGTAACTTGAGGGGATGAAGCCGGTGATGTAGTTGAATCAATAAGATTGATATATTGAATAGGGGATGCAACTACTAGAGCCAACCAAAAATTTGGAGATGATATTGGTGGAAGAGGAAGAATATCACTACTAGGGTTTAATGTCAGGGTTTTCATTATTAGGGCTTGAAAGTAATCTAAGTAATTCAGATGATATCATACCAGATTCCGTCGTTGTGTTGATCGGCTTCTTCATCAATTGATCTAACGGAGGTAAGTCTCCTTGGAATCTGCCTTTATAATGATCCGGCGAAGCCACAACATTGGCGAACCAATTCGTGAGGGGAGGCGATAGCATATCCATAAGGTTTCCAAAGGATGAAACATGAGTAGGCCCTAGAGAAACAAAATCAGATTGACTACCTTCAATTCGATATACTAATTGATTGAAACCAAATATATCAAATTGATGACTAAAGGTGGGAATTCTTTGAGTAATATTTTTGAAATCAGAGAATTTTTAGATGTATGGAGAGTTTACATGGACATCAGTTGACGCGGACGATCCACATGAAGTCGATGTAGAAGCCATGG
Organism: Buddleja alternifolia; assembly: GCA_019426215.1. Taxonomy (NCBI): domain Eukaryota; kingdom Viridiplantae; phylum Streptophyta; class Magnoliopsida; order Lamiales; family Scrophulariaceae; genus Buddleja; species Buddleja alternifolia. Next base: position 2,276,504 of record CM033398.1, on the reverse strand, counting down.
ATGAAGTGTAGAAGAGATCAAGATCGCCGCATCAGAGAGTCGGTTTCATTAAGGAATGAGGTGAATCTCTCGATTACCATGTTATTAACAAAATAGTTAAAATTGGAGAATTATCCTGCATGCTATTCTAAATCAGCCACACACAACAGTTTAATAAATATTATTATTATTATTGTTGTTGACGCCGGTGTTTTTATCAACATTTCTCTCCTTATTTTATGGTGGTCTTGGATGCAATTACAATACTCCTCTTCATGCATTCGATAATAGCACATTTTTCATTTTTTGTTAGAAATGTAAGAGGATGCGGGGGAAAGATCGAATGTATTTCGGCAATCCTTTGAATTGGCTTTGATCAATTATATATTGGATGCACATGCTCCCATATTAGTGTTCTCGCTAAAGGATTTGCAGACTCATAAGAACTCGATAAGAAGTCAAATTCGGGTCAATGGAGCAATACAAGGTTATTGGCATGTTGGCATTGCGGCGCCTAGATTATAGTTTGATCGTCCTAATTTCTTCTTGTTAGCACTGCATCGCAGCGATGCCAAGCTGGCTGTAGGGCATATAATAGGTTTTCTATGCATTGTTGGTCTTGTTTTGGAAGATTTCAACTTGTAATAGGATTGTGCTTGCTATATTGCCTAGGAGTAGGATTTTATTTCCTATTCAAATTAGGTTTACATTCCTTGTGCATCAAGCCAACCAACTTTATATATAAGGACTTGTACTTTGCAATGTGTATCACTCAAAATATTCTGGGAACTAACGATGTGAGATCTAGTGCTGGTTTATCGATGTAGTTAGTTTGACAGGACCATGTTAAAGTTCCTTATGTAATCTTTAGAGGTTTATTTATTTTCTTATTTATTTCCAACACTTGATAATTCATTTTTTATGTTATTTGCATCCCTAACAATTGGTATCAGAGCCATAATTTTGTAAAAGTGTGAAACATTATGGGATCTCAGATTTATGGGGAATGCTTTGTGTTAGAGAGATTTTTATAGTGAGAGCAATGACAAAAGATGAACGAAAAGTCAAGATCGATGGCTCATTGAAAGAGACCTCAGGTAGAGGCAACACGGACAAAGGTAGGGATAAATCCGAAGAAGATGAAAAATGAGGATTGGATCAATTAGACGTAGTTCCAGTTTGGTTGATCCAAAAAGCAAGAGGTTAGAAGTCAAACCGCGTTGCTAGGAGGGCAAAACACGAAGCTAGAGGACAGGGGCAGAGTTGCAGTGCTATGAGAAAATTCACAAAACCAAAGGCCAGAGGGGTAGAGACACCGTACCCATGTGGCAGATTCGTCAAATTAATGCAGGGTTGTGGTGCCAAGGAGGCATATCCGAGCATCTAGAGATCATGGAGCGTGTTGTTTGGAGGACAGTCAATGGATTCAGATATCATGGAGAAAGGATGTGATGTTGGTAATTCATAGAGCCAAAGTTCATTAGATGAGGGATTAGATATAGCTTATGCAGTGAGAGCAGATAATAGATATGTGAGAGATCCACGAACACCATTAGAGAAAGTCCTTAGTGTAAAGAAATTAGTAGGCTGGTTGACTGAGGCAATTGTTCTCTCGTGAGGAGAAGGGGTGCCACGCTAGATGAGCGAAACCCATTGAGAAGCACGAGATCAGGGTGTTCAACAAATCGAACTGGCTCGACCGCAGGTTTATGGTACTAAGGAGGCATATCCACGTATCCACAGATCATGGAGTGCATTATTTAGAGGGCAGCTAAAGGAGTCAGATATCATGGAGGCAGGATGTGAACTTGGTAGTTCACAGAGTTAAAGTTCGTTAGATGAGGGAGTAAACATAGCTCAAGAATTGAGAGCAAATAGCAGATATGTAAGAGATCTATGAACATCATTAGAGAAAGTGCTTATTGTAAAGATGTCAGTAGGCGGTTTGACCAAGGCGCTTGTTCTCTAGTGAGGACGAGGGGAGCCACGCCAGATGAGCGAAACCTATTGTGGAGCACGAGATCAGGGTGTCCGACGAATAAAACTGGATCAAAAATAGCTCGACTCTAGCTCGAGCTTGATCCGATGATCAACATGAGCTCGAGCTTATTGCAAGCATGTGTTCTTTTTAATATATATGTATATAATATATTTCTACATTATAAAAAGAGTTGGATAGAATAAAAATATTGATTACGTAATATAGGAGTGAAACAACAAAGAGAATCTGTAGCCCTCTTTGTTTCATTACCATCGATGACTCTACCCACCACCGCCAGTGCCAGGCCACCATCTCTAGTCGTAACACCTCCTTTATCAATCGATATTATGCTAAGACATCTTGTCACGCCCAAGGTCACATAATCCACTGAAAACCCCCACCCCTTCGGCGCTCAAGTCATACTCCAGTGACTTCAGGGTGGGGCTAATGCCTTAAGGCGATTTACAATTTCATAAATCATGCACTAAATTTTCATAAGTCACGAATTTAGTATGGAGACGGTGGCAGGGTGGCGTAGATGGTTGTCGAGGTTTCGTAAATGACTGAAGAGGTGGTGTAGATGGACGACCGAGAGAAAAGATGACAAAGTGGTTGATAACAAAAAAATACCATGAAAAAATGAAGAGGAAGAGAGATGTTAAGAAAAACATACCATGAGAATATAAAAAAAAAAAAAAAAGAGGAAGAGAGATGGTAGCTATTTGCTAACATGAGCAAAAATTTGCTAATCTAGTTCATGAAAAGGAGTACATGATTTTTAGTTTTTATCTTGATTTTGGGTCTTTCTCTCAACTCCATTACTTTATGAGTAATTTGAATTATTATAAAGAATGCAAGAACTTGTGGGCTGGGTCATTTTCTTAAGTTAATGAATAACTTGACTTATTTTTATATGTAAAAACGGGTTGCTATGATAAATGAATTACAAAATTGTCACATAAACTTGATAGTGTTTGGTGCCCGGCGAGCCATTTGTTGGCTTGGCCTTAGCTTATAAATACTATGACAGTCTTGTCTTTTATATTATATTGAACTGGTTTGGGCAATTGTTTATCTTTAAATTTTATAATGTCATTAGTTTAGATGAGGATCCCTTGGATCACATATAGCTAGGGAACGGATGCACATGAGGGAGTGGTGATTGTGGAATGCTCTTGATGGTTATGATCCTAAATCCCTATTCCAAGTTATAGAGACAATAAGATAAGGGATATCATTGTCTCTTCAAGACTTGTTTGTGTGTATCATTCTTATGAGAGATTGTCTTATTCCATGGACATTGATCTTGGGGTCAGTGCACACACAAAGATCTATACTTGGGTGAGTATGAGATTGAACGACCCCGCTAGGATTCGTTGTTGGTTCCATGTCAAACTTTGAATCCTACGGTTGCATAGGTGTGAGATTAGTCTTTTGACCTGAGGTGTCATGGCTAGGGTGTGTGTTGCCCACTGCACTTTGATATTGTTAGATTTTATGCTCGACACACCAATTTTGGGCACCATTCTATGTAATAATAACTCTAGCTGAATGATCTTTTTCATATAAATAAAGTTAATCTTTTGGCATTCTTTATTCATGTATATAGCTTGGTCTTAACTTAGAATAAAGTCCCGAAGGATCACAAATAGCTATGGGACATCATTGCACATCGGGAATGGCAATGATGGAATATGTCTCCAAGGTTGTGATCCTTAAACATATGTTCCAAGTCGTGAATGGACTCGTCGAGATGAAGGGATATCGATGAGACCCAAAAGACTTGCTTATACGACGCATACTCTTGATAGAGTGTATCTCGTTCCATAGATATTGGCACGATGAAAGCCTATGCATGTATGAGGGTTCCTATTGTGGGAATAAGTATACTGAAAAACCCCATGGAAGTTCCATTAAATGGAATCCCAGTCGAATCTGGAACTTCCAGTGGTCTTGTAGTATAAGAGTAATCCTTAAAACCTGAGGTTCCATTGGATGTCTTATACACAATCGAACATGTCTTGGTTTGTTACATGATTACTTAGATGGTCACAAATGGGCAAAGTCAGACATGGGCTGATTGTGTATGAAAGCACGTGAGAATCAATATGGGATCTATCTCTGACATTAGCCTTGTCAGTGAATCTCCTATGTTTACATAGTGAATCGACTGTAGGAATCTTCGGCCGAAGTATGATATCTAAAGAGGCGTAGGGCTTCATCATTTAGATAGTTGAAAGTCTATCTCACCGTATTTGGGAAACATAGTTATTGAATTAATAGAGCTTCGACCTTAGTCACTGCTCTAGATTCAATTGGGAGATTAGATGGAGGGATCTTACTCATACAAGGATCACGATCACAAAAGGCGTATCTTTATATTCGTCTTTATCTAGGTCTTCGTGGCCCGTTGCTAGACAGTAACCACGATTTGTAAGTGTCGAGAATTAATATGGTGATTAATTCAAGGTTTGATTAAATCAAAGGAATGATTTTATCTAATACTTTCTAGTTTAGGAAAGCACACTAGCACTTTGGAAAAGTGTACTTACTACTAGATAGTAGACGAGCCTAAGGGGTCACACACTTAACTCGTGAGAGTCACTGCTTAAATGATGTGATTAATCAATTTGAGGAAATTGAGGAAATTAGGAAAGTCTAGTCCTTTCCTAATAAGAAATATGAATTAATTGAGGCGATTCAATTAATTCGACTATTTTAATTAATCTTGTTGAATTAATTAAATTAATGGACCTAGTAGATTCCAAGTATTTAGTTGGGCTGGGCCCAAGTTAAATAAATAAGCCAATTGGAATAAGCAATATATATAATTAAACGGGGTTTTAGTTATATGGGAATATTTAATTGATGGGTTTAGCCCATAATTAAATATGGAGTCAAGAATTAATTCTTGGATTCCAATTAGGGGATGATGGCCAAATGTTGAGCCCAAAGATGAGGGGTTCGAATTCTTGGTGAAGAAGAAAAGGGTTTTCTTCTTCTCCAAGTCTTGCAGTTGGATTAGGATTCTAGGACTCCTCTATATATATGTGAATGCAAGGCTAAAACCCTAAGCCTCCTATGAGTGTAAAATTCGAACCCTAGCTGGAAAAAGAAGAGAGTTTTTCCTTGTCATCCTTGAGCAAAAATCGCCCCCTATCTTGTTCCAATACAACATCATTTTGTTCATGTGTTGAACTCAACGATTCACATATTTAACTCCTTCACATAATCAAGACTAGGTTTTAGACTTAGATCTATTTTGTTAGCTAGCACCAATAATGATGTAGGGGGTGACTTGAACGAGGTGTGGATACATCTTAGAGGTGTGACGTTTGGAGCACTAACACCGTGGATACGATTGACGGGCGATTTCCTCCAAGAAATCGTGTGGACTTGCACCACAGGGTTGAAAAGATCCGAATCGTTGCTGCGAGAATTTAATCAAAAGGTAAAAATTCTCGTAACCTTCTTTATAGCGTAATCGAGCACACAATTATTCCTATTTTGGGTGGTTGTACGTTTAAATTTTAATTTCTGCTGCCACGAGCCACCAGGGGAATAGAACCAACCCAACAGTGGTATCAGAACCATGGTTGGCTCGATTAAGCTATATTATGTGTTAGCATGTTTTATTTACGCGTATGTAAATTGGTGCATGTTAAAAATATGTTCGTCGTTTAGAATAATTGATTTTTCGATTAGGATATAATTGATTGTTTTTGTGAAAAATGATTTTGGTTTTGAAAATTCAATTGAAAAGAATGAATCTTGGGTGTGTGTAGATTTATTTGGATGGTGAAGGATGATTTTGGAATCACCGGTGGTAGGACGTCGCGAGATGATTAGGCCGAGCGCTCAATTGTCGAATGATTATGCCTGGCTCGAGGTGGGATGGAATTCGTCTATCATTGACTAAACGAATCACTCATGGTTGAAAAAGGAAGAAATCCCGTACATCAACAGGTGCTGTCACCCGCCCCCAGGCGCGGGGTGACTGGCTCCCGGGCGCCGGCCAACGAGACTTGGTGGTCTCGCCTCTGTCGGCAGCGCCTGAGCGCGGTGATGTTAGCACCTAAGGTGCCGTCATGTCGACGCCCAGGCGTGTGTCTGCTGGCACCTGGGCGCAGTCGGCAGACTCGGGTCGAAAAAAATTTCTCGTTTCTTAATGCCGAAAGATTGGGTAACCCAAGAACCTGACCTCAGATGATTGTTTAAAGACCTGTAATTTCTGAAAAAGGTTTTGGAAATTGGAAATCGATATTATCACGTTGAAATTTGCAATTTTCTTTAGACGACGGATGGGTAAATTTTCGATATCGCATATATATATATATATATATATGTTTTTTTGCTTGGCACACTTATGCGTTAGGGATGAACCACGAGCCTAGTCTATGTTGTTTGATTTTCATTGAATGTAATATTCTAGAGTTGTAAAAATAGCCGATTTGGCTTTTACTTTTCTATCAAGTAGATTAGTAGTAGTTGATAGACTATGTAATCGAAGACAAAGTGAGAAGACGAAGCCAAGACTTGAAGACTTGTAAGCTGTGGTGGAACCCATTGTAATAGTCTAGTTGTTTTTACTTTCTAGAATATCCTGGCCCACTTTGGCTCAGTGGGTTAGTAGGTTAGGGCTCAGGTGGTTCATCCTCGATTTACCGCTTTATGGGATGTTTATTTATCTTTCCAATATGATATGTGATGTATTCTGAGATGCATGCATAGGATGGATAACTAAACAAGATAATTGTAATACTGATGAGACCTATTTGTATGCAATGTAATTCCCTCCTTGAAACATATTAGGCTAATGTGGGAATAGAATTGGAGTTTTATTTCCATTCCTTCCATCATAAGTAATTACCATGTGATATGCCGCTGAAGTTCAAATCCATTTGCTCAGAAAATGGGGTGGGTTGAACCTAAGAAAGGCTATGAGCATTACTAAGCATATGATGCCCTATGGGAGCATTGGTTTCATTATTTAGCTCAGAAAATGGGGGTAATGGAACTGATGATTGACCACGGGATATTTGATGGGTCGAGCCTAACATCGACTACCATGTGTTAGCTCAGAAAATGGGGTACATGCGAAAGATGAGGAAAAAGATCTTGAGAACTATCAAGGAAGATGGAAGGCCCAGTAATGCTACTATTCGAACTAGTCATATGTTAGCTCAGAAATGGGGGCATATGATGAAGTTTGGATAGATCTCAAGCCCACTAAAGAATAAACTATTCTTCGAATCACACCAAGAGGGTGGTGGGTTTTGGAAAAATAGTGGGAGACTTGTACAATTAAAGACCAAATTGTATAAGAACTTTATTTGAAAATCCGTTACTTATCGTCTGCCTCGTACATTTTGTAGATAACACGAAATGGCTAAAAACCCACTTTATACAATTCTCGAAACAAATAAACTGACCAGTCCCAACTTTCCCGATTGGCTAAGAAACCTTAAGATTGTTCTACAATATGAAAAGAAGGACTACATTCTAACGGCTGAACAGCCGGCAATAACTCCTGAAAGCACTGATGAGGATAGAGAGTATGTTAGGCTTTGGTCGGATGACAATATCCAAGCGAGATGCCTTATCATGACAACAATGTCAAATGAGTTGCAAAAGCAACATGAGAATACGATATTGGCAAAGGATATTGTTAACCGCCTTGAAGAGCTATACGGTACTAGAACTAGGAGAGAGAGAGATATGCTATCTCGAATCAACAGTTTGGAGCAAGGATGAGCGAAGGTGCATCTGTCAGTGAGCACGCTTGATAAGTCCATATTTTACAGTATTTTATGCCCCATTGTAATATGATTTGATCGTTACTTTGATCACTTTTTATCCCTCATAATGCTTTGATTGGTATAGATTTTGTTTTGTAGAATACAAGTTGATTTACGCATGAAAGACGAGAAAGGAGATCCAAATTGAGCTTGAAATTGAAGAAAGAAACAAAATGAGATAGTTGACGAAAGATTTTACATAATGCTCATATAGAAACGCAATTTTCGTCCATTTTCCAGCCGAATCAGACTAAGATTTCTTCTTCACTATTGTAGACCGTTGTCTTAGCTTCGCATAGCAATTTGAATCACCTCAATCCGACATCGGTAGAGAAAGTTATGCATATTTTACCAAAACTGTACGGAGCAGCAGGGGAACGCCGCGGCGTTCATCACCAACGCCGCGGCGTTGGGAGGCAGAATGTTGATCACAGCGGTGTTCAACCATCAATGCCGCGGCGTTCAAAGCAGCGGACTTGGCCTATAAATAGACCATCAGGTCATTTGGACGAAAAAAGATGCCCTAAACACACCCTAGACTCCTTACATATCAGCCACCACCCAAGGAAGCTTGAAGAGGATCATCATCCTCATCCTCATCATCCTAATCATCATCAATTTCATCATCAAAGCATGGATTCACACTTTGTAATAGGGAGTAATTCAACTCTTTCTCTTTGATTAGTTATCAACTATGTCTTATAGAATTGTTGAATCATTTGTTATTGTAAGTATGAGCTAAGCATCTTTGTGGTTGGGTTATGTGAATACTTTGTGATGTTTTGTGTTTAATGAATGATTAATTTCCGGATTTATTACATTCTTGTTACATGTTTGATTTTATGCTTAATGCTTGCATATGCTTGATCACCATGTGTTTGATAAAATGCTTTGTCTTGAGATCGAGAGGAGATGGATAAAGGGAGATCGAAAATCAAACATCATAACGTAACAATTGACTAGAGATAGAATCGATTGCGTTGTGTGGCTTTTTGTGGTAAGATGACCCGATTGAATGTAGGATCTTCGTAAACAAGGAATTCCTTCGAACCTAAATGCATGTTAGTTAATTCAATCTTCACTATAGAGATATAGGAAGTTGTTAACTAGTATAGGCTTATTATTTCAAGAGATTGAATAATAAATACATTAGGGGGTTTCGCCATAACAAGTGCGTTCTAAAAATCCGGATAATTGAGAGTTCATGAACATAGAATAGAACATAGTAGGATCATAACCCAATCACCTCTTCCCATTTGATTTATTACCTTGATAATCATTTTAGTTATCTTTAGTTATTTTCATAGTATAAACACCTATCATCTTATAAATTGATTTAGCTTAGAAATAGGTAATATAGCAATTACGAGCATTGAATCCAATTGTCCCTGTGGAGACGATACACCCCGGGCTAAATAGTCCACTTTATTACTTTGCACGACCTAGTATACTTGCTAGGATTTCGCGTGTCAAGTTTTTGGCGCCGTTGCCGGGGACAATTGCGTTATTTGATATTGTAATTCACTTATCTTCTCTAAGACTAAGTTGCTGTTTTTCAAGTTGCTGCTTTTGTGTTTTTTGTTGCTGGTTTTGTGTTTTAAGTTGCTGTTTTTGTGTTTTTAGTTGCTGGTTTTGTGTTTTAAGTTGCTGTTTTTGTGTTTTTAGTTGCTATTTTTGTGTTTCAAGATGCAGTTTTTGTTTTTTTAGTTGTTGGTTTTGTGTTTTAAGTTGCTGTTTTTGTTTTTTTATTAAGTTGCTGTTTTTGTTTTTTTTAGTTGTTGTTTTGTTATGTTTTTTTTTTATTCTTGAATAGATGAGCATCAATGACTTTTGTTGGTCAAAACAAGGATGGGATGAAGGTGCCGAATACGGGAGTCGAGTGCAAGATTTATGTTCGTGGTGTGGAGACGCTCATCATAGCGATTATTGTCAACACGGATGGAGAAGTCAGCAAGACTTGCCATTGAGTTATTATGTTATGAGAGATTCACAAGCATACCTGCAACACGATAGGTCCCCCTTTCTAATGCAGGGAGAATTTGAATCGGCTAACTTTCAGAACCATGGGGATTATCAGCAACAATGTGATAGGGACCCAAGTTTTGAGGAGTTGATGATCCAATGGATGAAGTCGAACGATGAGCGGATGAGGTCGAACGATGAGCGATCTCAAAATCTCGAAGCATCTATAATGGAATTGCAAACACAACTCAACCAACTTTCCAACTTATTGGCAAAGAGATCATCAGACACTTCTCAGAGTAGCACAGAGGAGAATGATGAGGTATCTGATACAGAAGTTGAACAAGTTGTTGATTCGACACCACATTGTCTACAACCCATTGCTACACCAGCACTACCTTCAGAATCTATGTGTGGTGAAGTAGATACAACATCACTGGAGCACCTTCAATTCAGCATAGGGATCCCAAAATCCACTCCATCAAATGACCAAGAAAAAGCATTAGAAATATTCAAGAATCCAACGCCACCTACCATCATATCTCTTGATTTCTTACGAATGTGCATCAATAACCAGAGAGCTAGAGTGGTGGAGGTTGAAGACAAAGTTTACAACTTTAGTGGCCCGTTCGAGGCATACACTAAGAACCCAAGTGATACCACGGTTGAGAATGAGGAGATCCGAAGATATACAAGTCACTGGGATATATCACCACTAAAGTTGTCAGAATCAAGGCTCAGGGAGTTAGGCCTGGCCACATACTTATTAAAACCATCAATGGAAAACTCCCCATCTTTAAAATTCACTTTTAGTTATTTACAATTTTATTACATATTTATAAAAGTGAATCTGAGCTCATATCTTAGTTTTTCAGGATTTGTGAATGTGATGGGAAATGAGAAGCCTTTACGCAATTGGAAAAAGCACAAAAAGGCTCATCTATACAAAGTTGGCATTGCTCCTTATGATCCACCATGAGCAGTGCAAGGGAGTCGAGCTACCGACTTTAAACAAGCGCTTCGTGGGAGGCAACCCACGTTTTACATGCTTTTTTTCATTTCTATTATTTTATTTTATTTTTGTTTTGTTTCTTTTGTTTTAAGTGTTCTAAGTTGTTTTGATGATGCTTTTTGTCTCTTCTTGTTTTTCTAACTTCACAGATGGCTAGGCTTTATTGTCAGACTCTTCGCCTTGTTGCTCTTTCGCTTTTTGGACATCACATAGATTCAAACATCAGGGACGTCTTTCCTTCCTTTACTTTACATTTGTATGTTCGCTCATTGGGGACAATGTGCTAGATTAGTTGGGGGGTGGGGTAGACGTCCTAATTTTATTGTGATGTGGTGATTTGGTGTAACTTGTACTCATTTGTTAAGTTTCATGCTTGATTTGGGATTAGAAAACTGTGATAATCAATGATTTCATTTTCATGACTTGTTATACTTTTGCTTGGAGCATGATTCGTTTGAATGTCTCTACTTCATCTAAGATGAAATCATTTGTCGTAATGTGAAAGCCTCTTTAGCCATGCTTATGTGAATTGTTGAGGATTTAAAGCATTGAACTTTCAATTTTGTCAACTTCGAAGTGTGTGTTGAGTGTGTGAAGTCATGAAATGATTTAGGCTATCTTTCATTTTCTTTAACCTTACAATTGGCCTTCACGATACTACATAATCTCTAGACCTTATTTTGAGTTGTATTGATAAGAATGGAGTGTGCTAAGCACACTAAAAACCACCATTCGCTTTTCTTTCGTAAGCCATACCAACCACCCTTTAGCCTAAAAGAAAGAAAAACAAAGTATTTCCCAAATAAGAGAGCATATAACTTCATATCATTTGGCTTTAATTTGGGTTTATACTTTGTTTTGGGTGTCGAATCTCATGGATTAATGGGTTAAAAGGTGTGTTTGTTCTTGATGATTTTGAGAAATTTTGAGGTCTTGAGTTTATGTGAAATAAAGAGAGGAAAAAGAAATGTTGTAAGTTGGCTAAAGAGTCGAGAGATTGGAAGTTACCGAAAAATATATTATGTGAGCTCTTTCTCGACTTGGCTACGAACTGAGCTTCAATGTGATTTATTTGGTTTGGGAATCATTTTTCCACCCCTAGCATCAAAAGAAACAAGTTTTGGGGTTATGAGTTCAAAGGGAAAAGAAATCAAAAAGCGATAAGTGACAAGATGTAGAGATTTGTTCGGTTGATAAGTGAGTGTTTAGCTCGATGATATTGAGTTGTATTCTCTCTTGAATTTAGTCACTTTATCCATATATTCCCGTCCAATCCATTACCTAGCCTTACGTTACAAGTCAAAAAGACCTTTTGATCTTGACTTTCACATTTCATGCACACCGATAGGTTAACAAAGTTTTGGAGTGTTTTAATGTTTTTATTATCTAATGAGTTTGCATAATCTTTTTTAAAGTGTGCTCTTGGCATAAAAATGGATATGGAGTTCATGATTTTGAGATGGAAGCGAAGATGTTTTGGAGGCTTTCAAATTGTTGAGTGTTCTAGGTAAAGTGTATCTTGTCATAATCATTTTCGAGGGTTTAATTCGTGTACGTGCTTGATTATTGAGACATGAAACCTTTCAAGATCCCAAAGCAAGTTGTAAAATCTGAACTTATGAGTACTTGTTCGCCATTTATTAATCGAGACGATCATAGCCTAGTTGGGGGTAGTTGATAAGTCCATATTTTACAGTATTTTATGCCCCATTGTAATATGATTTGATCGTTACTTTGATCATTTTTTATCCCTCATAATGCTTTGATTGGTATAGATTTTGTTTTGTAGAATACAAGTTGATTTACGCATGAAAGACGAGAAAGGAGATCCAAATTGAGCTTGAAATTGAAGAAAGAAACAAAATGAGATAGTTGACGAAAGATTTTACATAATGCTCATATAGAAACGCGATTTTCGTTCATTTTCCAGCCGAATCAGACTAAAGTTTCTTCTTCACTATTGTATACCGTTGTCTTAGCTTCGCGTAGCAATTTGAATCACCTCAATCCAACATCGGTAGAGAAAGTTATGCATATTTTACCAAAACTGTACGGAGCAGCAGGGGAACGCCGCGGCGTTGGGAGGCAGAATGTTGATCACCGCGGTGTTCAAAGCAGCGGATTTGGCCTATAAATAGACCATCAGGTCATTTGGACGAAAAAAGATGCCCTAAACACACCCTAGACTCCTTACATATCAGCCACCACCCAAGGAAGCTTGAAGAGGATCATCATCCTCATCCTCATCATCCTAATCATCATCAATTTCATCATCAAAGCTTGGATTCACACTTTGTAATAGGGAGTAATTCAACTCTTTCTCTTTGATTAGTTATCAACTATGTCTTATAGAATTGTTGAATCATTTGTTATTGTAAGTATGAGCTCAGCATCTTTGTGGTTGGGTTATGTGAATACTTTGTGATGTTTTGTGTTTAATGAATGATTAATTTCCGGATTTATTACATTCTTGTTACATGTTTGATTTTATGCTTAATGCTTGCATATGCTTGATCACCATGTGTTTGATAAAATGCTTTGTCTTGAGATCGAGAGGAGATGGATAAAGGGAGATCGAAAATCAAACATCATAACGTAACAATTGACTAGAGATAGAATCGATTGCATTGTGTGGCTTTTTGTGATAAGATGACCCGATTGAATGTAGGATCTTCGTAAACAAGGAATTCCTTCGAACCTAAATGCATGTTAGTTAATTCAATCTTCACTATAGAGATATAGGAAGTTGTTAACTAGTATAGGCTTGTTATTTCAAGAGATTGAATAATAAATACATTAGGGGGTTTCGCCATAACAAGTGCGTTCTAAAAATCCGGATAATTGAGAGTTCATGAACATAGAATAGAACATAGTAGGATCATAACCCAATCACCTCTTCCCATTTGATTTATTACCTTGATAATCATTTTAGTTATCTTTAGTTATTTTCATAGTATAAACACCTATCATCTTATAAATTGATTTAGCTTAGAAATAGGTAATATAGCAATTACGAGCATTGAATCCAATTGTCCCTGTGGAGACGATACACCCCGGGCTAAATAGTCCACTTTATTACTTTGCACGACCTAGTATACTTGCTAGGATTTCGCATGTCAACGCTCTTAAGATGATTTAATTGATTCATAAGATGAATGATTTGGACATGGTACTTGATGGAGACCTTTGCGTCAACCTCGTCCTTCAGTCTCTCCCAAGGTCTTATGACCAATTCGTCATCAACTTCAACATGAACAACTTGAATGCGTCATTAAATGAGTTGTTGAACATGTTGACATGTGCTGAGAGCACCATCAAGAAGGACAAGCCGGTGCTTCTTATGAATTCATCTTCTAAACCTAAGAAGGGTGTTGGTCCCAAGTGGCATACGAAAGGGTCTAGAAGGGGGGGGGGGTGTTGAATAGACCCTGAAGTCTTTTTCGACTTCAAAAATATTCGTATTAAAATTGATTGGACGCTTGACTAAGCGTCTGTTGAAGACTTGTTTTTAGAAAGTTAACTTAGACTTCAAGATTTGAATACTATAACCAGATAGGTTTTAACGTTCAGTTTTTTTATCAGTGTTAGCACAACGGAATGATTTTAGAGACTTCTCTTTTGAAAGCTTTAGCATCACGAAAAGTATTTTAGTTGTTCAATGTTTGATTGAGTTTCACTTAACAAAATTATGCAATAGTATAATAATATGGAAATTGACTGTAAAGTAAGGAACACAATATTTTTAAGGTTCGTTGGGTGGTGTAATCCCAACTACGTCCTTCTTCTCCTCGAACACTTGGAGGCAATCCACTTAAATGATTCTCAAAGAATCACACAAAATCTTCTACAAATTAGGGAGAGATGGATATCAATGACTTGAGCGCTCCTTGATCACACAAATTTCTGCTCCAAGACACTTCTATCCCCTTGCTTCTTTCACTCAGAAATGGTGCAGGTATCCAACTTTGACTTCACACAGATCGCGAGGCTGGGATGAGATTTTTCTAAAGGTTTGTTTGATTTTGATAAAGTTCAAACAACTTGGTAATATTTCAATAGTAATGTAGGTTTCCCCTAAAAGAATGTTTGAGATATTTGTTGACTGTCTCAGGAATTTTGAGAAAAGCAAAGAGAATGTTTGCTTGAGAATTTTGGCTTTTCTGAGAGTTTAAGGAATGAGACTTCAATGCAACAGCAATTTAACTTGGAATACAATTTTTTTTTGGTTTGTTGTTGAAGTCCTATTTATTGGCAATCTTGGAAAAAGTGTTCGTTTGACACATGCACAGGCGCGTGTCTCTCACTTCCGCGAGTGAACAACTTTTGTCTTTTTTCTTGAAAATCTGCTGCACAAAAGTTGTTGCTGCAGTTTGTGAATAGTTGACAGTTTAATAGGGTGTCTTCTCCGTACGTCCGAAAGAGCTTATCACATTTAATGCTTTTGAAATAAATGTCCGTTGGCAATTAATGATCTGGGAATATTTTCATTAAACTCCTTCTGGACTTAGAAATAAATTCAGGTGAAATCAGTCACTGATAGACGCTTATTCATCCTTGAATCACTTCTGTCCTACAATCAACGCTTAATATAGCTTGTGGTTTAGACGCTCGGGAATCTTTATCTTCATTCAGACTTCAGGCGCTTGAGTCTTTAGACTTAACTACTAATAAGCTCACTTAGAAATTATCAGATGCTCAGCCTAAAAATACTTAGCCTAATAATTCGGAATAAAATAAAGCAAAGCTTATAAAGCCTATTACAAATCTAACGCTCAAAGCTTATACATGATTTCTAAATAAAATCAAACTTACATATTTTGGGGTCTAACATAAAATCCTAATTGTCATCATCAAAACGTCTAACATGAAATTTCCTAACAATTTTCCCCTTTTTGATGATGACAATACTTACTTTTTTATAGTCCAAGAGTTAGACTGCCAAAATAAAAGTTAGCATTGGTTAGATAAGGTTAGTTAAAGTTAGTTAAGCTTCAACGAGATGTTTCGGCTGAAAATGCATTTTATATATAGCAAAGAGAGTACACGCATTTTACAATTGAATTAAAAAATTACATAAGGGACAAGAATATAGATAATGCAAAGTAAACAACTGTTCTTAATCTTCTTCTTGAGCGTTGAGTCTTCTGTTTACTTCGGCCCTGATTGTTTCAGAAATATTTTCTTCAAGTCTTATCATGGTGGCATGTTCTTTATTAATCATTGACTTCTTTTCTTCTTGCTGTCTCTTTCTATAAGCAACAAATTGCTTATCCCATTCAACTGGGTCAATACCAATTAGCCTTAAGCATACTCTGAACGCTCTGTTAAAATCTGACATCTTCTGTTCTTTTGCTAGAAGCTTCAGATCAGAAGGCTCTAGAATGGGCGGTCGAGAAAATGAAACATCAAACTGTTCAAGTAATGCTCTTAAAGGCACTAGTAAATTATGAAGGATGGCTTGACGCTTGAGTGGAGGGCTGGAAGCTCTTGAACTAGAAGTTTTCCTCTTGAAATCTGACATCTTCTGTTATTTTGCTATAAGCTTCGGATCAAAAGGCTCTGGAATGGGCGGTTGAGAAAATGGAACATCAAACTGTTCAAGTAATGCTCTTGAAGGCACTGATAAATTATGAAGGATGGCTTGCCGCTTGAGTGAAGGGCTGGAAGCTTTTGAACTAGAAGCTTTCCTCTTGAAATCTGACATCTTCTGTTCTTTTGCTATAAGCTTTGGATCAGAAGGCTCTGGAATGGGCGGTCGAGAAAATGGAACATTAAACTGTTCAAGTAATGCTCTTGAAGGCACTAGTAAATTATGAAGGATGGCTTGACGCTTGAGTGGAAGGCTGGAAGCTCTTGAACTAGAAGCTTTCCTCTTGAAATCTGACATCTTCTGTTCTTTTGCTATAAGCTTTGGATCAGAAGGCTCTGGAATGGGCGGTCGAGAAAATGGAACATTAAACTGTTCAAGTAATGCTCTTTAAGGCACTAGTAAATTATGAAGGATGGCTTGATGCTTGAGTGGAAGGCTGGAAGCTCTTGAACTAGAAGCTTTCCTCTTCTCCCCTTATCTTTGTCCTTCCCCCTTGTGGCCATCATCAGCCTTCAAAAAGTGCTCTATGAGTAGGCTGACTTGACTAGAAATTTGAGCCACAGAGGCCGACAAGTCATCAAGGCGCTTGTCAAAATGCTCCTTCATAGCTAGTTGATTTGCCGTAGTAACATCATGCATTTCTTGGAATTCTTTTCGGCATTCACCAACTGCCGCTTGAGCAGCACCTCTCATATAAGCGATTTGAGCGCCCATATTCTGAGACTCGATCTTGGCCAAATCAATTTTAATCCAGTGGAGGGCTTCTTCATTCTGAGTAGCATGATTACTCACTTCCTCCAAAATTGATTTCAGCAGTGGCCCAAAAGTCTGACTCGCATCCGAAAGAACCACTTGAGGAGCCGGTTGCTTAAATCTAGATGTATGCTTGAGTCAAAAGACACTTGATATGTTGGATCAAATGCCGTGCCTCGTGCTTCGATTAGAAGATCCTCAGCAACATCAGAATCAACGAGTTCAGGAGTGTCAGGATTATCCTCTGGTGGAGACGCTTGAAGAGGTTCTTCAGTAGACACTGGAATATTGGCAACTTCTGAAGCAGATGCTGGAGCAGACTCTTCAATTACTTTCACAGACGCTTCCTCAAGCGCTGACTCCTCTTGGCGAAAGTTAGTGAATTGGAAATTCCACCTGGCTATATTTTGCATTAGAATCTGAAGCAGCTTCAAGAAGTTCATTCAGTCTTGAGCAAGAGATGCAAGTCCCCTAAATGAAGGTGCCGAGTGGACTGTCTCGGGCTCGGACATACATTGGACCCATGATGTCCAACACATGGTTAGGAAAAATCCTTGACTACAGTCTTGGAATGAGAAACAATGTGTCTGGGCAGTAATGCAAGGAAAATCCAATAATCCTATCCATAGGAAGACGCTGAGATTTATGATCTTCAGGCACGTACATGCGGTAGTATTCTTCCAAATACGGACACACCACTCGAGCTATGCCCTGATTTCATTCTAGTAAAGAGAGAACATAGGCATAATGGTCGCTTACTTCCTGTTTGATAGATGGTAGAAGTGGATAACCATGGAAGTTGTGAATCCTCAAGCCGTTGGGCTTCCGCAGATTTTCTGTGAAGATCTTGTTAAAATGTGGAATGGGGGCCATGATCTTCATCATCAATCTAAAATTATCAGCATAGTGGCTCGGAGAGAAGTTCAAGCAAGACGTTGGTGCACTACCACTGGTAGATGCTTGAGCGTTGAAGTGGAGAGGGGTGATTGAAAGTCTGTGCAGCGCTTAACGTACTGTTGATGAACTAGAGGTAACTTAGCATCAGGCCCAACTTGCTCTTGACGCTTCTTGAGGCAATACTTGGCGAACTGACGCTTCTCGTCATGCATGCCTATGCCAAACAGATGGGGAGCTTTGACCAACTCTTGAAATGAAAACTGATGGCCAACGTACGCTTCACACCAGTTGACTTCATTATGCAGTAGTCAGCACCTGCATTGACTAACGGTCAGATGCCTTCATGGTGAATATCCCTGATGGATTCAAAGCGATATTTATCAGTTTAATAACTGGTGTTCCAGACACTATCAAAATACGCATCGGCTTCTTCTTGAATCACATCCGTTAGAGACGCTCACTGGCATGAACTCTTTTGTTCTTCCAGAGACGAAGGGGATGAGCTGAGTTCTTGTTTTCTGCACTGTTGGCTACATGAGGAAAGAGTGTGTATCCTTCTCTGTTAAGAAGTTCCTCTGTTGGATTAAGAAACTCAACAGGTATACACTCATAGACTCGTATGTTGAAGTCTCTCGGAGCAAAACCAGTTGGTTTGCTGTGCCCCATGTCTCGATAATAACCCAAGTCAACATCTGATCATGGAGTTCTACCACCTTTCCTTTCTTCTTGGAGAGCAAAAGAAGCAGGAATTTGACCAGGAGTTTTACCAAGTTCGACAGCCAGATAATATGCTTTTTCGACTTTGGTCAACTCTGTGTCAAATAAGGTGTCGCGGATGGTCTGATCAATGTCAATCAGCGAGGCTACTTCATTTTCAGCATTGATGTATCTCTCTTCATTATAGCCTGCTGGGATGAAATCTTCTTCGAGCGCTGGAGGCATGTAATTGATCGACTGATGAATTGTCTTTAGTGGGTCCAGCTTGAAGAAGTGTCTGGGTACTGTAACGTCTTCAGCAATGTTCTGACCTTCTAAGCATGCCTCTGTTATGACCGGGAAGGGAGTCGATGATTGAACCTCTTTGATAGCAGGTTCCTCAGCATCAATTGCAGCAACTTCTGCGGCAACATCTTGAGCAATAGCCACGACGTCTTTCATTTCAACATCCAGATGGACATTGATTGACTCTTCGGCAGCAGCTGGAACAATAGCTGTAGCACAAGAACTATCCTTTATACGAGCAGGATCTTCTACAGATGTAGGAAAAGAAATGCTGGGGGAAGAAATAAACTTACCCTGAGAGTTTGTCTCAACAACAAATTTTTGAGCGCTTGGCTCGTCGGTCTCAGGCTCTTTAGGAACAGGAGCAGCTTAACGCTTGCTTGTCCTGGAACTCTTGATGATTTTCTTAACGTTGACTCATTCAACGAGCTTCAGCGTTTGGGCGGGAGGAGCAGCAATTGGTTCCTCGAAGTCAATCTGTTTGATGATGCCCTCCAACTTCCTCCGCCTAACTAAAGGAATCTTATCCTCCTCATCTTCATCTGTTCCTCATTATCCTTATGAGGAGAAGGATTAGCTTGAGTTTTGGGCTTTCGGGGAGCCCTCTTCTTTGTAGCAGCCGGATGCTTCACGACTTCCACTTGAGCTAGACGCTCAACTTCTTCATCTGACGCTTTGCATACAACTAAGCGCTCAGACAGAGGTCTAGCAGCACCTCCAACTCTAGGTGGGTAGAAAAGATTGCTGATGATTCTCTTCCCATAAAACTTTGACTTTGCAAGAGTAAGCCCAACAGAACTAACACATTATGCTCTGAAGAGTAGGTCGCTGAGAATTACGCCATATGGTTTGTTCGAGGCGCTCACTCAGTCTCTCAATCTGCTGAATACATATTCACTCCAATTGATCTTGATATTTAGGAGTATAGCAGTCATCATCTGGAATTGCATTAGGTTCATTTTGTCAAAAGTACCCACTCTGCATTCAATGAACTTACTGCAGAAATCAGCCAATAATCTGTATCGGGATACTATATCCTTCTTCTCAAAGTGAGGATTGTACGAGACATTTTCATAAGCACTGATCTTTGTCCAAGCTTCTTTAATTTGTTCAGCAGTAATTGAGTCCAAAGCTCCACCCTAATTCGGTAGCTTGGAGTTCTGGGCAATAGAGTCAGCAGAGAGGATGAATTCTTTGGAGTACTTCTTAGATAGAGAAAAGAGGCAAGAGATAGACTTCTTGTCCTTTGAGAGTTTAGCGTATCTCCAGAAGAATTCAACTTCATCTGGAAAGAGATAGGAGTATTTGGTTAAGAAGGTCT
Organism: Buddleja alternifolia; assembly: GCA_019426215.1. Lineage (NCBI taxonomy): Eukaryota > Viridiplantae > Streptophyta > Magnoliopsida > Lamiales > Scrophulariaceae > Buddleja > Buddleja alternifolia. The sequence continues at coordinate 2,256,209 of CM033398.1, read as the reverse complement.
TCAGTCCTGACTCAGAAACAGAGTCCATGATCTCCGTCAGATCAACCTAAGTTTGTTCGTACAGAAATTTCCAGTCCACAACAAGGCCCTCAGTGACCTTGATGATAGGCTCAGCAAGAATATCAGTGGATTTCTTGGGTGCCATTTAAACTTTGTGAAGGAGATGAACTGAGATTGCTTTGAAAGAGAGAGAGATAGAGTAATTTTGTAGAAAGTAAAAGTGAATAGTTTTTCTGCAAAAATTGTGTTTTAAATGACATAATAGGATAATTTTGAAACTTGTGTTCTCTCATCTCAGTAAGATGTAGACACGTGTAAAGTTATTAAATCAACCATGAATATTTTTAACTACGGATGCGAATTTTGTGCAAGAGAGAGAAGTTACATTTGGTAACTCCCATATATAAAGATTTGAAGTCCGAGTTAAAGTTTTAAAACGTTTGGGATTTCCAGAGTGTAATGCACGTGCCTGATGGTACACTGACACGTACACAACCACGTGCTAACTCTGAACCGTCATTTTGAAAAGTTTTTGATTACCCGCCAGTTTGATGTGATAGAAACGTGTGAATAGAGTCCAAAATAGACTTTTGAGTCTATCCACTACTTCAAGAAGCGTTCAACGCTTAACTTACCACTTGTAACTGTTGTAAGATTTATGTTGACACTTGAGATCAAAACCTTTTATGTTTGAGCATCCAATCATATTATGCACAAATAATACTGAGCGTTGATGATCTTATGCATATGAAATTTTTTGATCATTGACGCTTACAGATATGTTCAAGGACAAGTTTAAGGTTCTCCCTAAATTTGATAACTTGTAACAAATTTTCAAAAAAAATTTGGACATAAATAAAGTGGATTCCCCCTAAATTATATGTCTAATAAAATATGATGCATGATGATTAAGCGTATAAATCAATCACCCAGTTCACTTCTCAAAGTGAGATAGCGTTGTTCTTTGAGTGCTTTGGTGAAGATATCTGCCAGTTGTTTGTCAGTTCCAATAAAGTGCATGGAGATATCTTTCTTTTGAACATGGTCACGAAGAAAATGGTATCTAATGTCAATATGTTTGGTTCTGAAATGAAGAACAGGGTTTTGAGTCATGGCTAGGGCGCTTTGGTTATCACAATGAATGGGGGTTGGACCTAGGATTATTCTATATTCTCTAAGTTGTTGCCTCATCCATAACACTTGTGCACAACAACTTCCTGTAGCTACATACTCGGCTTCAGCTGTAGAAGTAGCTATCAATTGTTCTTTCTTGCTATGCCATGAAACTAACCTATCACTTGGAAATTGACATGTACCACTAGTACTCTTTCGATCTATTTTGCAACCTACAAAATCTGCATCTGAGTAACCAATTAGTTCAAAAGGAGATTCTTTATGATACCATAAGCCCACATTTTGTGTGCCTTTCAGGTATTTAAGGATTTTCTTGGCAGCAATTAAGTGTGACTCTTTTGGATCACCTTGAAAGCGTGCACACATGCATACTAAAAACATAATGTCAGGTCTACTAGCAGTAAGATAAAGAAGTGATCCAATGATACCTCTATAGTTAGTGATATCAACCTTCTTCCCACTTTCATCTCTATCTAACTTAAGCGTTTGGCTCATTGGAATTTTTGAAGATGATGCATTTTCCATACCAAATTTCTTAATCATATCACGTGTATATTTAGCTTAGTTAATAAATGTGCCATAGGGAGTTGTTTAACTTGTAATCCTAAGAAGAAAGTTAATTCACCCATCATGCTCATTTCAAATTGTTCTTGCATCATTTTCGAAAATTTCTCACACAGACGCTCATCAGTAGAACCAAATATAATATCATCAACATAAATTTGGACTAAGAGAATATCTTCGTTATTGGTAATTTTAAATAGCATTGTATCAATGCTGCCTTTTGAAAAGCCTTTACCAATAAGAAAAATAAAGAGAGTGTCATACCATGCTCGGGGTGCTTGCTTAAGCCCATAAAGTGCTTTATCTAGCTTGTAAACCATACCCTTTCCATGGCTGTTGATGAATCCTGGTGATTGCTCCACATATACCTCTTCTTGGAGTTTACCATTCAGGAAGGCACTTTTCACGTCCATCTGATATACCGTAAACTTGTTGAATGCTACATACGCTAGAAACATGCTGATTGCTTCAAGACGGGCGACATGAGCATATGTCTCATCAAAATCAATACCCTCTTCTTGGCAATAACCTTGAGCAACAAGTCTGGCCTTGTTCCTTATCACAATGCCATTCTCATCCATCTTGTTTCTATAGACCCATCTAGTTCCAATAACTCCTTGGTGAGTTGGCCTTGTTACTACCGTCTAAACCTTACTACGCTCAAACTGATTAAGCTCTTCTTGCATGGCTTCAATCCAACTAGGATCACATAACGCTTCATTCATTTTCTTAGGTTCCATTTGAGATAGAAAGCTTGCGAACATGGCTTCATTAAATGTAGCAGCCCTAGTCCTAACAAGTGCTTCAATATCTCCAATAATCTGCTTAGGTGGATGATCACGTAGCCATAGTCAATTAGGCTGGAAATGGTTAAGAGGTTGACCAGGCACTTGATTCACTTACTTAGACGCTTGATTCTCCTCTTGCGTGGGCGCTTCAAGTTCACAGACCCTTCTTTGCTCTTGATGATCACTCTCTTCATGATCATCAACATGTCTTACATTGTTATCCAAGGAAACCTCACGAGTAATGTTAGGAGATGGCACTAAGATCTCATCATCGTTGTCACTATCTTTATCAATGGTAATCTTAGACGCTTGATGACACAGATCTTCAACTCCTACATCATTCACATTAACCTTACTCGGTTCTTAGTTAGCATCATAAAAAACAACATGAATAGATTCCTCAACCTTCGATTTGATCTTGTTTAGGATGCGAAAATTCTTTCCATTTTTGGCATAGCCTAGAAAGATTCCCTCATCTGCTTTAGGATCAAATTTCTTTAGGCTTTGGGATCCATTATTATGGATAAAACATTTAGAGCCAAAGACGTGAAAGTATGAAACATTTGGCTTATGTCCCTTCCATAGTTCATAAGGAGTTTTCCCATGTTGTTTGTTGATCATGCACCGGTTTTGAGTGTAACACGCAGTGTTGATCGCTTCGGCCCAAAACCTAGGAGCAAGCTTGGACTTTGCTAACATCGTCCTAGCGGTTTCCTTGAGCGTTCTGTTACGGCGCTCAGCAACACCATTTTGTTGGGGAGTTCTGGGAGCTGAATACTTATGATGTATTCCATTCTCTACACAAAACTTCTCAACAATCTTGTTAGTAAACTCAATACCGCTTCTTATTCTTGCAACCTTCAGATTTTTCAATGTTTGAAGCTGCCAAATAAGCGTTGTTAACTTGTCACATGTCTCATCTTTAGATGAAAGAAATTCCACCCAGGTATATCGCGAGAAATCATCTACTATCACCAAAGTATACTTTTTACCGCTCACACTGATCATTTGAATAGGTCCAAACAGATCCATGTGAAGTAGTTCAAGTATTCTAGAGGTAGATAGATGACGTTTTCTTTTGAAAGATGATTTAATTTGTTTTTCCATTTGACAAGCGACACAAAGGCGATCCTTGTGAAATGGTCCATTTGGTAATCCCTCTACAAGATTTTGACTTATAAGCTGAGAGATTGTCTTAAAGTTGAGGTAATACATTTTTCTATGCCATAACCAACCCATTTTAGATTCACTTTTAGCAACAAAACATGTTGGATTTTTATCAATTGTTGAACCCCAATCTACCAAATACACATTATTTGTTCTTTTACCTTTCAATTTAGTAGATTTAGTCTTAGCGTCATTTATATAGCAACAGCCACTTGAGAACTTGACTTCAAAGCCTTTATCACAAAATTGACTTATGCTTAATAAATTATGCTTTAGATCCTCAACAAAATAAACATCACTTATCATGATGTTCCCCCTATGCCCAGTACCTATACCTTTGGTTTTACCTTTGGAGTTGTCACCAAATACAAACTGAGGACCATTGGAAGCTCGATAGTTGATCAGAAGATCCTTGGAGCCTGTCATGTGCCTTGACGACCCACTATCGATGTACCAAACAGATGTATCGGCTCTAGCTCTAGGTACCTGCAATCAAAAGGGAAGTTCTATTTCTGTTTAGGTACCCATTGTTGCTTAGGTCCTTTAACATTAGTTACATTGTTAGTTTGAATTAGAACTTTAGGAACCCATATTTACTTAATCTTCATTGCAGGAGGATTAGCCCTTTTGGGTTTCACATTGTAATTGTGTGTGCTTTTTGGGTGTATAATAATATCCTTGATTATAATAGTAATCATAATCATAGTCGTAATCATAATTATCATAGTAGTGATAGTATGATCTAGATCGTTGTGAAAATTGACGCTGGTATTTCTTGGACGCTGGCTTGGGGTGCACTTTTGGTGCTGGGCACTTAGCGCTTGATTCACAGTGGTTAGATTTATCCTTGGCTTTTTGAGCGTTTGGATGAACCTTTCTTTGTGAATCTTTTGCTTTCGTCTTTCCCATGAATGAGTCAGCTTTGGCTTTCTCATTTGGCTTTGTACCATTATCACTTGGTTCATTTTGTGTTTGACTTAGTGAACCTTCTTCAACAAAGAAAACACCTTTTCCTTTGTGGTTCATCCTAAGATTTGATTTGTTTGGTTGTTTGCCGAATTTATTGTATCCTAAACCGGTCCTTTCACCAAATAATCTTGTTATCTCAGTCACATTGTCTAGCTTTCTTGACGCTTTAGATAATGATGAGACGAGTTGTTCTGATTTAGCAAGTTTAGCAATCAACTCAGCTTCTCTCTTGACTATTATATCAAGATCACTTTTCAGATTGATTATGTCACTTTCAAGTGATTTGTTCTTCTCAATGCATTGTTGCTGAACTTGCAACTCTGCTTTAGCGTCACATTATCACTTTTTGAGTGATGAAATAATATCGAAGTGGTTTTGATATAATTTGGCGGCGTCTTGACAATCTTTATAATACTCTTTTACTTTGTCAAGTAATTCATCATTTGAAAGAGGAAGAGATAATTCAGTGTTTACCTTTAAAGACGCTTCATCATCTCTGGCCATGAGACAAATAAGCACTGGGTCATCCACTGGCTCATCATCATCACTACTTTCCTCTGAAGACTCCAAATCTTCAGGTGCGGACACTTGTTCTGATTCCGCTAGCAAACCTTATTGGTGAAGGTTGCTCCTGAATTGGTTTCTATCTAAGTAATCCTGCCTTGAGGGCTTAGATACGTTTGGATAAGGGCAATTTACTTGGTAGTGCCCTGGTTTCCTGCAATTATAATAAAGATTAGTTTTCATCTTTTGTTCATTTGTTAACCTTGCATTGTGTGGTTTTGAGACCACGGGTGTTGAGAGATTTTTTTGATTAGACGCTTGGTACTGAATCGGCGCTGAAGGAGAAGGTGCGGAATATTGAGGCGCTTGATACTGTGGTTGTACTGGAGCAGGTGCTTGATATGAACTCTGTCCTTGATGCTTAGGATTATTTCCTTTCTTTTCATATCTTAAGAATTTTCTGAATCTATTTAGAAGTGCTAGTTCCTCATCCTCACTGATATCTGAAACTTTTCCTTTGTTACCCGATGTTAGGAAATTTTATGTTAGATGTTTTGATGATGACAAGATAGGTTTCTTGTTAGACCCCAAAGATATGTAAGTTTATATTTTGTTAGAACACGTATAAGCGTTTGAAGTTATCAAGTTGTAAATTTCTAATTAAGGCATTTTATGTTTAAAACTTTAGACTAGTATCTAGCGCTTGAGCTAAGATAGAATTCTAGGTGAGTCTATCAAGGTGAAATCAAAGATCAGCGTCTGAAGGGTTTGAAGATAAGAGATTCATTAAGCTGGTGTCAAGCGCTTATGAATCAATTCAAAATGACTTTCGTAATTAAGCGCTTGTCGTCACCTGAATTTAATCCGAAGTCAATATGTTATTAAATGCAATCAACGGATATTTCTTTCCAACGAAAAATAAATTCAAATGCATTAAATGCTTGATAAGGGCATCAAATGTGATAAGGATTATTGACGGTACGGATGTGACTTCCCCATTGGGTGTCAACTCAAAGTAGGTCTGCTACCCACTCTATGCAGCAGAATTTTCGGAGATGTCAGAAAAAGACTAAGTCACGCGCCTCGTACTTCTCACGCCCCTGCTTATGTCCAATGGACAAATCCCGAGAAAAGTCTATAAATAGATACTCACAGCTCAAACCTAAATACCTAGAATTATTTCACTTACGCTGTTGAAATCTATATCCAATTTCTAAAGTTCAATTCCTCCATAGCCAAATTTTCGTTGAGCTTAAACATCTCTATAGCTAAATCAATATCTCTTACCTCTTCACAGAAGAACATAACCTTTCAATGAGATATTACCAAAGTGTTTGAACTTTTCAAATCAAACAAAACCGTGATAAAAACCCATCAACCTCTTCCATCTATGTGACGAAGTTGTTGAAGACAAAGCATTATTTCTAAGTGAGAGAAGCACTGTCAGAAGCAGATCTTAGCCGAGTTGAAATCTGTGTGATCAGGGAACTCGAGATCAAGCTTTGATCTATTTGCTATTATGTAGAAGTTGTCTGTGTGAAGCTTCGTGATTCATTTTAGTGAATTCCTCCTGTGTGGAAAGGAGTAGAAGGACGTAGCTGGGATTACACAAACCCAGTGAACCTTACAATTCTCGTATCTTATTTATTTACTGATTTTCTGTCTACATTCATATTTTATCATCTATTCTGAAAAACAAGTAAGGCGATTAAGCGACTATTTAACCAAAACGAACGCTAAAGTTCTAAAAAATTTTCCGCTGTGCTAACCCTGATTAAGCGATCTAAGCTTTACCCTACTTTGGTAAATTGCTAAAATCACTAAGTCTAAGTTATCTTCTCTGGAGCACCCGACCTAAGTGCTCAGATCTATAAGCGTTCAAATCTTTAAAAGTGATACAAATTTTTGAAGTCGAAAAAGACTTCAGGATCTATTCAACCCCCCGCTCCCTTCTAGACCCTTTCGTATGCCACTTGAGACCAACAAGTGGTATCAGAGCGGTTAAAATTGAAATTTTAAAATTTCCAAGCATAACTGCTTGTTTAGATCCTTTTTCAAAATTTAGTTGCTTTTAAATTTGGGAAAATTGCATATAACCCCCCTGTGTTATCACTTTTTTGCTGAAAATCGCCTTATGTTAATTTTTTTGCACGAAACCCCCTTGTGTCAACCTAAACCCTGCACGAAACCCCCAATTCGTGTTAAATCCGTGGAAAGTAGCATACACGCGCAGTGTATTTGATATAGGGTTGGGGGTTTCGTGCAGGGTTTAGGCTAACACAAGGGGGTTTCGTGCAAAAAAATTAACATAAGGGGGTTTTCAGCAAAAAAGTGATAACACAGGGGGGTTATATGCAATTTTCCCTTTAAATTTTTATGGCATTTTCTAAAGTTCCTAAGTTGACCGAGTCAAACTATGACTTATGGAAGGTCAAAGCTTTTACCTACTTGTGTTCCTGTGATGACGAAATGTGTGATGTCATTTCAGATGGACCTATTCAGATTTACAAAGTAATCACCAGAGCACCTGGAGCCACAGAAAAAACTCCAGATGGCTATGTTGAGAAGCCCAAGCAGGAATGGTCCACAGATGAGCGTTGAAGATTTAATCTAGATAATGTTGGACGAAACACTTTGTACACTTATATAGGTGATTGTTGGGTTTCGTTTGAAAAAGCATAAACGCAGCGGAAGAGATTTCAAAAATTAAAACGAAAACCCAATTGGTACTCTAATTCGCATAATTGAATCTAAAAGCGTATAAAGAATAAAACTTACTCGTTAATACGAATATGATGATGGAGAAAAATTTCTTCTTCTCCAAACTCGAAATATTGAAGCTTCCAAAGCTTCAATCCTTTGATTTGATTCTTCACACTTGAACTTGATCCGAACAACAAAAATACGTCGTCTCTAAATCGTCACGCACGGATCAACAAACAAAAAATCCCCTTTCTTCTTTCTCTATGGTCGACGGCTAGGTATAGAGGAGGGGAGGAATATTTTTCTTTCTTTTGAGAGTTAGGAGAATTATGTATATACTCTTCTTCCTTGTTCTAAGTCAAAGAGTCCTGATATATCTCATGACTTATTGAACAAGTCAAAACAAAAGAGCCCTAATATGTGGCCTCTCAAAGATGCCACATTGAGGCCTAGTAGGCGTCCAATTGGACTCCTTATTTAGCCCTGGGATTTGTTTTGTTTAATTAATTTCTTATTTCAGTTAATAATTTATTATATCCAATAAATAAATTAATTAATTAAATAACCAAATTAATTAGATAAATTAATTTATTAATATATTTCACAAGGAAATTAATTAATAATTAATCTTATCATTATAATTAATTATTTCATCTAATGAATAATTAATTATTTAATTTATCCAATAAATTAAAACTCCCAAAAGAAATAATAGAAATTCTTTTTTCTTCATTTTTCTTTGTCAATCCTTCAGCGCGACTCTTAGGTTCGTTTCGTTTGGCAATAAGAGGAAACCAAAGGAAATGGGTAACACCTAGTCAGTCACGTGGCCCACTTCATAACCCAAACGAAAACAAATGATAGGATCATTCCGAAACCTTCCAATCGTAAATACCGTATATATATAAACCCTTTGTTCACGTTCCCCGGTCAAGTGAGAGTCATGGTTATGTCAAACTCATTGGACTTGACCATATGTATAAATCATAATAAATACGAGATCATTGAGATCGATTTAGTTCCAAGCACAATTGTCTCGTTTGCTTTGGCCAAAGACTTTGATCTCTATTTATCTATAATTACATAGGGTACATACTCATTCACTTATGAGAGAACAAATCCCATATTAGATATCTGCTAAGATTACCACTTGCCCATCAAGTCCGCATTTTGAGGTTGACCCCACCAAAGGGTGAATTGGGTCTAACTACTCTAGTGAAAGACTTGACGTCACAAGTGCATGTCACATATACCTGTTACGCATAATCAGTTCCGTCATTGACAGTCACAGAGTGAAAATCCATGTGACAGAACCGATGTGAGTCGTGTTCGAACATATCAGTTCCACTGACATGTCTACAATCTTAATCTCCTATCATCCCATGATACCAGACAAACAGGCACTCCCATGTCGGAGCTAAGATTGTACAAGTATTCGAAGTCTTTATTTGTCCATTAAAGACTTCATATTACTTGCGAACTTATTTTAGTAATCAAGATCGATCTCTCTAGTGCCAATCTTCCTATCCCATAGGAAGTAGAGGGATCACACTGAAAACATGGACAAAACGTTTTACACAACTTATAGATGCAAATAAGATTTAAGTGAAAACTCAATAATTCCTTTTATTTAAGAAGAGTTTAAGTTTAATACAAGATATATGCCCTATACATTCTATCCTCTATGCCATCTGAGGGCATAATCCTAACAATCTTGAGAGAGGCCTATCTAATACCCATCGTTTCCAGGTGTCGGTCCAAAACAGCCTGAGGTAGTGGTTTGGTGAACGGGTCAGCTATATTGTCAGCTGAAGCTATTTTTTGCACTGCTATCTCTCCTCTGCCAACGATCTCCCTGATGATGTGAAATCTTCTCTCAATATGTTTGGACTTATTATGAGACCTCGGATCCTTGGCTTGCGCTTTCGCTCCATTGTTATCACAATAAAGTGGCAACGGGGGCTGAGCACTAGGGACCGTTCCAAGTTCTCCAAGAAACTTCCTCATCCAAACAGATTCTTTCGCTGCCTCTGAGGCTGCTACATACTCTGCTTCAGTGGTGGAATCAGCGGTTGTCCTTTGCTTGGAGCTCTTCCAAGACAACGCTCCACCATTGAGAGTAAAAACAAACCCTGAAGTGGATTTTCGATCATCAACATCAGACTGAAAGTCTGAATCAGAATAACCCTCCATCTTCAGGTCTCCACCTCCATAGATGAGAATCATATCCTTAGTTCTTTTCAGATACTTTAGGATATTCTTCACAACTATCCAATGTTCCTTTCCTGGGTTTGCCTGAAATCGACTCACCACGCTCACAGCATAGGCAATGTCGGGTCTAGTACACAGCATTGCATACATCAGGCTACCAACTGCAGAAGCATAGGGTACATTACTCATCTCTTGTCTATCTTCCTCACTTTGAGGACACATAGACTTGGATAAGTGTATTCCATGCCTCATGGGAAGAAACCCTTTCTTAGAGTTGTCCATCCTAAACCTCTTTAGGACCTTTTCTAAGTAAAGGGCTTGAGAGAGGCCTATCATTCTATTCGTTCTATCCCTGTAGATATGAATTCCTAGAATGTATGTGGCTTCTCCCAAGTCTTTCATGGAAAACGTACTCGAAAGCAATTTCTTGACAGTGGTGAGCATTCTTATGTCATTTCCTATAAGTAGAATTTCATCCGCATATAGTACTAAGAACGAGAGTTTGCTCGCACTAGTCTTCTTGTAGACACATGGTTCATCTTCGTTCTTGATGAAGCCATATCCCTTAACTTCTTCATCAAAACGGAGATTCCAGCTTCTAGATGCTTCCTTGAGACCATAAATGGACCTCTCAATTTTACATACTTTATGGATATCGGACTCGGACACAAAACCCTTTGGTTGTTCCATATAGATATCCTCCTCGAAGAATCCATTTAGAAAGGCCGTTTTGACATCCATTTGCCACATCTCATAATCTAAGTATGCAGCTATGGATAACAGATCTCGTATGGACTTTATCATAGCCACGGGCGAAAAGGTTTCTTGATAGTCAATTCCTTCTCTTTGACTATACCCTTTCGCTACGAGCCTGGCTTTAAAGGTGTCAACCTTGACATCGCTACCTATCTTTCTTTTATAGATCCACTTACATCCTATAGGTTTTATACCTTCAGGACTATATACTAAAGTCCAGACATGGTTCGATTGCATAGAGTCCATTTCTGTTTCCATGGATTCTCGCCATCTTGAAGCGTCGCTTGATCATAGGTACAAGGATCATTTTCATGACCTTCTTGTACTACAGTGTGAAGCTCTCGCTCCCCCTGCAGTAGATACCCATACCTCTCAGGTTCATGCGGTATTCTACCAGATCTATGTGGTGGTTGTGCTACTATGGGTTCAGGCCTCTGTAGATCCTGATCCAAACAACAAACATGGGCACTAGCCCCTGAGTCCAGAATCCATGAAGTAGAAAATACAGTCATAGAACAGTTAGTTTAAAAAACTAATAGTTCCATACCTTGTGCGCCTTTGCCTAATTTGGGACAGTTTCTCTTCCAGTGGCCAAGCTCACCGCACTCGAGACATCTATCCATTTTCTTAGGTCCTTTGCTCTTACGGCCATGTCCTAACTTCTTTGAAGTTCTTATGGATACTTTCTTTTGCCTTTTCCTCTTTCCATCACGTTGATCATCAAATGTATCATTCGTTAAATAGATAGAAGAATCCCTCTTCTTGTTCGTCCTAATACGAGCTTGTTCGATTTCAAGCTTCTTAGTCAGCCCAGCTAATGAACAATCGATATCATTGATATCAAAGTTCATGACGAAGTAGTAGGAGGAGTCAGGGAGCGATTATAAGATGAGATCAACTTGAAGATGAATATCCATATAGAAATGCATTGACCGAAGTCTTTCCATTAGGGTCATCATCGTGAGAACATGGTCTCCCACATTCTTTTCCTCTCTCATCCTCGCTCTGAAGAGTTCTTTTGATATAAAATATCTTACGGTCCTACCGTGCTCTCCAAACATTTCTTCCCGGTGAAGAATTATGTCCCTCGCATTGCTCATTGTGTCATGTGAACTTTGCAGCTCACTACACATTGAGCAAAGAATGTATCCTCTAGCTTTATAATTGTCACAAGTCCAATTAAAGTGAGCCAGTTGAACCTCTTCATCCTCATTCCTCTAAGGAATTACAGGATGATTTGTTTCCAACACATATTCAATCGACTCTTCACTCAGGACATTCCTTAAGATCGCGAGCCATTGTATATAGTTGGGACCAGTCAGAACATTTCTTTCGAGTAATTTCTTAAGTGGGTTTGTCATATTTGAGAGAGATAAACGAGAAAATAACTGCAGAAATAAACCAGATTTATTACATTACTTGTTTTGACTTAACCAAGAAAAATTAAGGACTTAAAATTTATCTTGGCTCCCACTGTATTTTTCGAATCCCACACTCCCATGTGAAAATCGGGAATCATCATTGGCATCGATTCCACAGCAGGTATCGAGGTCCTCAATTAATTAAATAGGTTGCAACCTAACCGGTTTCTGGACCATTAATTATTTGAAGTGATATCTAATATCAATTTATCCAATAAATATTTCAATACGTTTCCCCATAGTTCACCAAACCGCAACCCATTCAATTTCTAGGTTCGTGAACTACCCGAGTTTATCCCACTAACTTCTATAATCTAGCATTTGAATTTCACCTTGCAACCGAACAGGTTTCTGGGGTGAAATATATTTTGATTAAGGCATTTGCATGCACTTTATAAAATTTCAAATTATTTCTAAATGTATAACCCCCATAACTGGGAAGCATTACACATTTATAGTAATTCTAATTTTAGAAAGCTTAGTGGAGGGTGAGGATGTCAAACATCCTTTTCTAACTCGGTATAATTTATTTGGGAGAATTTAATTCGTCAAAAGATTTTGGTCTTACTTTGTACATTATTCAATTTATATAGCGCTTTATTCTATATTGATCATGCATAAAAATACTACTAATAATCATGCCTTTCAATATAAATAAACATAGAATTTAAATAAATTCATCACTTGATCATGGACTTTTACTAGATGGCCCGAGCCAATGGGCCATCACAAAAGGCATAGATTAAACCTATTAAACATTCATGGGCCTTTTGACTTTATCAACTTTGAACTATTTTATCTCGATTCCTAAAACAACTCATGCATTATGTTAGGAAATTTCATGTTAGATGTTTTGATGATGACAATATAGGATTTTGTGTTAGACCCCAAATACAATGTAAGTTTCTGCTTTGATAGATCTTTGTATAAGCGTTTGAAAGTATGTAATTTTCTTTAGGCTTGTAATTTTTATCTTTATAGATTTTAGACCAAGTATTAGATACCGAATCGCTAATAGAATTCCAGGTGAGTCTATTAGAGAAGAAGTTGAAGATCAGCGTCTGAAGTCAACTGAAGATGAAGATTTGTTCTTAGCGCCCGTCAAACGCTAAAGGACTATTTTAGGATTTATGAATCAAGCGCTCAAATCACTCTAGCGATCCGATGTCAGATTCACCTGAATTAAATCCTCAAGTCATGAAGGACTTAAATGCAATCATTCAACGGACATTTATTCCCAACGGGAAATAAATTCAAATGCATTAAATGCCTGATAAGAGCATTAAATGTGATAAGCCACTGTGACTTGTGGACAAGCCACCTTTTGACTAAACTGTCAGAACTTCAGAGTTTATAGCTGCTCCCATCCAATCGGTGCTAGCATATTTTCAGGAATGTCAGGTTTTAGGTAAAATCATGCGCTGCGTGAAAGGCACGCTCTCACATGTGTCCAACGGACAGATCCCAAGAATTGCCTATAAATACCTTACCTTCAGCAAACCCTAAAAGTGTGGTACATAATATTACAAGAGAAATTTATGTACCTGCACAAGAGAAAGCTTAGAAACTCCATAGCTAAAAATCCTTCAAGCTTTTTATCTACAACATTCCAAATAGTCTCAAATATCTCAAACCTTTTCCAAAGAATAAACCTAAATTCCTATTGAGATATTCCAAGTTGTTTGATCCTCCCAAAAACAAACAAAACCTTGTGATAAACCTTCAACCTTTCATCTGAGTGAGAAAGAAGTTGAAAACCCCTTACAGGCAGTATTTCTAAGTGAGAGAAGCTTGTAGAAGACGATCTTCATTGGTGTTGAAATCTGTGTGATCAAGGAGCCCGAGATCTTTTTCATCCTTTACTATCTTGTAGAAGATTCTATGTGATTCTTCGAAAATCATCCTAGTAAATTCCTCCAAGTGAAAAAGGAGAAGAAGGACGTAGCTGGGATTACATCACCCAGTGAACCTTACAAATTTCTTGTGTTCTTTACTTTAATTATTGTCTTGATTTACATTATATTATATTCTTTGAAAAAGACAAGCTAATTGCAAGCGATTAATTAACCAACTGAACGCTAAAAATCATTTCCGCTGTGCTAACTCTGATTAAGCGATCTAGACATTACCCTACTTTGGTAAATTGCTAAAATCACTAAGTCTAAGTTATCTCTACTGAAGCGCCTGACCCAAGCGCTCAGCCTCTAAGCGTTCAAATCTTTAAAAGTGATACGAAATTTTTGAAGTCGGAAAAGGACTTCAAGGTCTATTCAACCCCCCCCCCACCCCTCTTCTAGACCCTTTCGTATGCCACTTGGGACCACCAAGTGGTATCAGAGCGGTTGAATTAGAAACCTAAGCATTTCCGAGCGTAACTGCTTGTTCATGTTAGGAATCCCGTACAGTAAAAATAGAGAATTGCAGCGGAAGATTCGAGGATTCTTACCGGTAGATCACAAAAATAGATCTGATGATTTTTTCATGGGTTTCGCGAAATTTAGAAAAAATAAACATACCTTTTTGATTCGTTTATTGATTCTGCAGAACAGCAATCCTCCAAGGGCTCCTGTCTCTAAAGCTTCACGCGAAACGAACCTTCCAAAGATCCCGAAACTCCTCATGTTCTTGCTAGAGTGGACGGCTAGAGAGGAGAGAGGGGAGAGAGTTCTTTTCTTTTGTGTTGTGTAATTAGCTTGTTACTTCTCTCTTAGGGTTTGTTCCATGTAGGAGTCCTTTTTAAACTCAACTAGCTTGTGGAACAAGTTGGAGGCTACTCCAAACCCTAGAGTGGCCGCCCCCTTTAGGGCTTCCATGGACTGGGTGGGCTTTTAATTGGCTTGTCTAATTTCTAGCCCACCTGTATATATTTAATTAAAATCTAATTTAAATATATACTATTAATTAATTCCAATTAATTAATATACTAATTAAATAATTTAATTTAATCTAATTAAATTAACTATTTAATTAATTGATTTAATCTAATTAAATCAATCAGTCCATTTAATTCTTTCTAAAAGATTTACACAAAAGATACATCCCGTTCGTTTCTTATAGCGCGACTCTTTAGGTTCGTCTCAATTGGCAAAAGGAGGAATTACCTAAGGATGTGAGTGTCACCTAGCCAGACCCGTGGACTCACATCGTAGCCCAATTGAGTATGAAATGAATGAATCATTTTACGAACCTCTTGACCATAAATACCGTATGAGTATAAGCCCTTCTCTGACGTATCCCGATCAAGTGAGAGCCATGGAAAATGTCAAACTCACTAAACTTGATACTGTGCATTAGATTATAGCATAATGAAATTACTAAACTACCCTCAATGTCCCACATGAGTTAGTTGTTTATGCTTTGGCCAAAGACTTATAATTTCATTAGCCTATAATCACACAGGATACTTTCTCGTTTACTATCGAGATAGTGAATCCCATCTTGGCTATCACTGATCAACTGCTACTTGTCTCATTGATATCGCACTTCGAGGTCGACCCCACCGACAGGTGATATGGGCCTAACTACTCTGGTAACAGATCCAATAATACAAGCACATTGATCATGAACCCTCATGTCTAAGGCTCATGGATACTATTATGATCAGTAATCCAATCATTGACAGTCACTGAGTAAATACCCATGTGATCAAATTACTATGAGCCGTGTTCGAATATGTCAATTCCATTGACATATCTATGATACTTGCTCCCACTATCCCTATAGTGTTCGACTGGCACTCATCGACAGAGCATGTGTCATACAAGTCGAATCTTAATGCCCAATCAAGATTCTTTGACTTGCGAACCCTTTTAAGTGATAAGGTGTAAGACTCTTCCCATGCCACGTCTTTATTCCATAAAGGGCAAAGAGTCAAACCTTTATTCACATGGACTATATGTTCAATACTTATTTAGATGCCGTAAAGATTTATATGAACAAAATATAAATGCCTTTATTAATTTCTTTTGAATAGTTTGTACAACATAATAAGATACCCTCATCTAACGATTTGTCCTCATTGGCATCTAGGGCATATACCTAACAGTTTAGATCCATCCTTTTGAAACTTAATCGCTTTAAAATTTCTCTTTAAAACATCTCATTATGGCTTTTAACAAAATGCCTAAGTTGGTAGAATCAAACTATGATTCTTGGAAACTTAGAGCATTCGCTTATTTATGCTCTTGCGATAATGAAATGTGTGATGTGATCACAGATGGCCCCATTCAGATTATGAAAGCTGTAACTCGAGCCCCTGAAGCAACCAAGGCCACTCCAGATGGTTATGTCGAGAAACCTAAGTTAGAATGGACGCCTGATGATCGAAAAAGGGCAAATCTAGATAATGTTGGACGAAGTGCACTTTACTCAGCGTTAGGAGACAATGATGCATTGTTCAACAAGATCAAGCAATGTAAGACTTCCAAAGAAATATGGGATAAGTTGGCTATAGTATGTGAAGGTTCAGCACAAATGAAGGAGAACAAGCTCTCCATAGCCATGCAAAGATTCGAGCATTTCAAAATGCAGCCCAATGAGACGCTAGAACAATTGGACGCAAGATTTACTTTGCTCATTGCCGAGTTAGCGTCACTAGATAAGGAATTGACCAACAAGGAAATGGTCAATAAGATTTTCAGAAGTCTTCCAAGTAAATACTTGATTAAGACTGTTGCTATGAGAGAATCACAGACCTTGGAGACTCTTACTCCAGAACATGTGTTTTCAGAGTTAAAGGCATTTGAATTCGAACTGGGTGAAGTCAGCGACACATCGACTTCAGCAACTGAATCAGGAGCTTTAATCGCTACTACCAAAAGTAAGGGTAAAGCGGTTAGCGAAGTGAAATCAACGGAATCAAATAAAGAAAAGGAAATGGCCTTATTGGTCAAGAAATTCAAGAAATTTCTAAGATATGAAAAGAGAAATCCTATTAGACAAACTTCATTTCAAACTCCTTCCCCTACTCCAGCGCCTCAGTATCAAGCGCCAGTGTACTCTGCACCTCAACCAGTAGCGCCAGTCCCTTACCAAGCGCCTACGACTCCTACTCTAAATCTCTCAGCACCAGTCGGATCAAAGCGATTATCCACTGAACAGAAAATGAAAACTAATTTGTGTTATAATTGTTGGAAACCAGGGCACTACCAGGTAAATTGCCCTTATCCAAATGTGTCTAAGCCCACAAGGCAAGACTATGCGGATAGAAACCAATTCAGGAGCAACCTTCGCCAACAAGGTTTGCTAGCGGAATCTGAACCATTCCCTGCACCTGAAGAGGATTTGGAATCATCAGATGAAACCAGTGATGATGAGCCTACAAGCGACTCAGCGTTGATCTGTCTCATGGAAAGAGAAGATGAAGCGTCTGACAAATCGCTACCAGAGGTAACCAATGAATTATCTCATCCTCTTTCTTATGATGAATTACTTCACAAAGTTAATGAATATTATAAAGATTGTCAAGAGGCCGCCAAAATATATGAACGATCTAGCTATTATCTCATTACTCACAAGAGATAAAGTAACGCTCAAAGCAGAGTTGAAAGTTCAACAACAATGCATTGAGAAGAACCAATCACTTGAGAGTGAGATTATTCAATTAAAAAGCGATCTTGATATAATAGTCAAGAGAGAAGCTGATCTGATCGCTAGACTTGCCAAATCAGAGCAGCTCGTCTCATCATTATCAAAAGCTTCTAGAAAGTTGGATAATGTGACTGAGGTAACTAGACTATATGGTGAAAAGACCGGTTTAGGATACAATAAATTCGGTAAACAACCTAATAAATCTATTGTTACGGCAAACAACAAAGGAAAGCGTGTTTTCTTTGTTGAGAAAGGTTCACAAAGTCAAACGCTGAATGAACCAAGCAACAATGGTACGAGGCTAAATGAGAAAGCCAAAGCTGACTGAGGCAAGGGTCAGGCTAAAGCAAATGATTCACAAAGAAAGGTTCATCCAAACGCTCAAAAGGCTAAGGATAAACCTAACCACTGTGAATCAAGCGCTAAGGGTTCAGCACCAAAAGTGCAACCCAAGCCAGCGCCAAGGAAATACCAGCGTCAATATCCAAGACAATCAAGATCATATTATCGATACTATGATGATTATGATTATGACTATGATTATGACTACTATTATAATCGAGGATATTATTATACACCCAAAAAGCACACCCAAAAGAAGAGAAAGCACACACAAAAGAAGAGAAAGTACACACAACACGATGTGAAACCCAAAGAGGCCAGTATTCCCACAATGAAGACTAGGCAAATATGGGTTCCTAAAGTTCTAGTTCAAACCAAAGTTACTAACAAAGAAAGACCCAAGGCAACATGGGTACCTAAGAAGAATTAGAAGTATCCTTTAAATGCAGGTAACTAGAGCCAACACCGATACTTCAGTTTGGTACATTGATAGTGGATCATCAAGACACATGACGGGTTCCAAAGATCTTCTAGTCAACTATCAAGCTACCAACGGTCCTCAAGTTATATTCGGTGATAACTCCAAAGGTAAAACCAAAGGTATAGGTATCATGCATAGGGGGAACATAATGATTAGTGATGTATATTATGTTGAGGGTGTTAAGCATAATTTGTTAAGCATTAGTCAATTTTGTGATAAAGGCTTTGAAGTAAAATTTTCAAGCGACTTCTGCTATGTTAACGACGCTAAGACTAAGTCTACTAAATTAAGAGGAAAAAGGACAAACAATGTGTATTTAGTAGATTGGGATTCTACAATTGATAACAACCCCACATGCTTTGTTGCTAAAAGTCAAAATGAATTGGGTTGGTTATGGCATAGAAAAATGAATCACCTCAATTTTAAGGCAATCTCTCAATTAATATCGCTAAATCTATTAGAGGGATTACCTAAGGGTTCATTTCAGAAAAATCGCTTATGTGATGCATGCCAAATGGGTAAACAAGTTAAATCATCTTTTAAAAAGAAACCATACCTATCTACTTCTAGAGTTCTTGAACTATTGCATCTAGATTTGTTTGGTCCCATTCAAATCATGAGTGTTAGTGGTAAAAAGTACTCGCTAGTAATAGTTGATGATTTCTCTCGCTATACATGGGTAGAATTTCTAGCGACCAACGATGAAACTAGTGTCAAGCTCACAGCGCTAATCCGTCAATTGCAAACTTCAAATGATCTAAAGGTGACGAGAATTAGAAGCAACAGAGGAACTGAATTTACTAACCAATTTGTTGAGAAGTTTTGTATAGATCTTGGAATACTTCATAAGTATTCTGCTCCTAGAACACCTCAACAAAATGGAGTTGCTGAGCGACGGAACAGAACGCTTAAAGAAGCCGCTAGGACGATGCTTGCAGAGTCTAAGCTGCCTCAAAGGTTTTGGGCCGAAGCCATCAATACTGCTTGCTACACTCAGAACCGGTGTATGATCAACAAGCAACATGAGAAGACTCCATATGAGTTGTGGAAGGGACGTAAGCCTAACATTTCATATTTTCATGTATTTGGCTTAAAATGTTTTATTCATAACAATGGATCCCACAGCCTAAAGACTTTTGATCCTAAAGCGGATGAGGGAATCTTTCTAGGCTATGCCAAGAATAGAAAGAGTTTTTGCATCCTAAATAAAATCAAATCAAAGGTTGAAAAGTCCATTCATGTTGTGTTTGATGATGCTAACCAAGAACCGAGTAAGGTTAATCCTGATGATGTAGGAATTGAAGATCTCACCCAACAAGCGTCACAAATCAATCTTGGTGATGATAGTGATGACGAAGATGATGAGATTCGTGTACCTATTCCTAAGGATACTCGTGAGGTTAACAATGGTGATAATGTCAGAATCGCTGATGATCATGAAGAGAATGATCATCAAGAGCAGATTGGAACTGTGAATGATACAGCGACTGCGCAAGAGATAAATGAGAGTCAAGTGATCGATAACCAAGAGTCTCTCAACCCGTTCCAACCAGACCAAAAATGGCTTAGAGACCATCCACCAGAGCTAGTAATTGGAGATATGGAAACACCTGCTAGAACTAGGTCCGCCACCATTAATGAGGCCATGTTCGCAAGTTTTCTATCTCAAATGGAACCAAAGAAAGTGGATGAAGTGCTCAGTGATTCAAGTTAGTAGAAGCAATGCAAGAAGAGCTTAACCAATTTGAGAGAAGCAAGGTTTGGACGCTAGTACCAAGACCAACTCACCAAGGAGTTATTGGGACTAGATGGGTTTTTAGGAACAAAATGGACGAAGATGGCATTGTTACAAGAAACAAGGCTAGATTAGTCGCTCAGGGTTATTGTCAAGAAGAGGGTATTGATTTTGATGAGACATATGCCCCAGTAGCCCGTCTTGAAGCGATTAGGATGTTCCTAGCGTTTTCCGCATTTAACAAGTTCACAGTATACCAAATGGACGTGAAGAGTGCTTTCCTGAATGGTAAACTCCAAGAAGAAGTCTATGTGGAGCAACCTCCAGGATTCATCAACAACCATGGCAAAAGTATGGTCTACAAATTGGATAAGGCACTCTATGGCCTTAAACAAGCACCAAGAGCATGGTATGACACTCTCTCTATCTTCCTTATAGGTAAAGGCTTTTCAAAAGGCAGCGTTGACACAACGTTATTTAAAATTACTCATAATGAAGATATTCTCTTAGTCCAAATTTATGTTGATGATATTATATTTGGTTCTACGAATAAGCGATTGTGTGAGAAATTTTCGAAAATGATGCAAGATCAATTTGAAATGAGCAAGATGGGTGAATTAACTTTCTTCTTAGGATTACAAGTTAAAAAAATCCCTAATGGAATATTTATAAACCAAGTTAAATATACGAAAGATATGATTAAGAAATTTGGTATGGAAAATGCATCATCTTCAAAAATTCCAATGAGCCAAACGCTCAAGTTATATAAAGATGAAAGTGGGAAGAAAATTGATATCACTAACTATAGAGGTATCATTGGATCACTTCTTTATCTTACCGCTAGTAGACCGGATATTATGTTTTCGGTATGCATGTGTGCACGCTTTCAAGCGATCCTAGAGAATCACACTTAAATGCTACCAAGAGAATCCTTAAATACCTAAAAGGCACACAAAATGTGGGCTTATGGTATCCAAGGGACTCTCCTTTTAAACTAATTGGTTATTCAGACACAGATTTTGCAGGATGCAAAATAGATAGAAAAAGTACTAGTGGTACATGTCAATTTCTAGGGGATAGACTAGTTTCGTGGCATAGTAAGAAGCAACAATCCATAGCGACTTCTACCGCTGAGGCAGAATATGTAGCCGCTGGGAGCTGTTGTGCACAAATTCTTTGGATGAGGCAACAACTTAGAGACTATGGAATAATCCTAGGTCCTACCCCAATCCATTGTGGTAACCAAAGCGCTTTAGCTATGACCCAAAATCCTGTCCTTCATTCTAGAACCAAACACATTGACATTAGATACCATTTCTTACGTGACCATGTTCAAAAGAAAGATATCTCCATGCACTTCATTGGAACTGACAAACAATTAGCAGATATCTTCACCAAAGCGCTCAACGAACAACGCTTTCTCACTTTGAGAAGTGAATTAGATATGATTGATTTAAACGCTTAAATCATAAGAGCATCATATCTTTATAGGCATAAAATTTAGGGGGAATCCACTTTATGTTTATGTCTAAAGCGTTTATCAAAAATCTGAAACAAGTCATCAATTTTAGGGAGAACTTTAAAATTGTACTTATCTCAATATATAAAGCGACCGTGACCAAAGAAAAATGACTTTATAAAAATTTAAGCATTGATCAGTAGCGCTTATTTTTATTTTTATTTTGCATGACAAAGTCAATCTCTAATAAATGAAAATGTCTTTTATCAGTTCAAACGATTGATTTTATTTTCAAACTTTACGAAATTAAATTTTGTTCTCAAAAAGACTTAAGCGTTAAAAAGATTCCCACGTTAACGCTAAGAAAATTATTTTTTTAAAAAAATTCATGCATAGTTTTCATCGCTGAAAGTAACGTGTGGATAAGTCCAAAAGATTAGATTTGATAACTACCCACACGTGCCTATCAAATCAAACTGACGGTTATGATTCCTATATATACTTAGGCAGTTCAGTGACTGCATAAGTTTGAGTACGTGTTAGTGTACTATCAGGCCCGTGTATTTCACGCTGAAAATTTCAAAAATTTTCAAACGTCTTTCAATTAAATGAGTAACTGCGGATCCCAAAAACTCTCTATTTTGTAACAGTTAACCTATTTTACCGCACCTTTTTGACATCCGTACTTATGCTTAATCGGCTCAGATTTAAACATTTTAATCTTTTCCATTTTTCAAAATTCAATGATGTCACACGTGGCAGTCATCTAAGCAACTGAGGAGTTATTTTTGCCTCTATATATATTCTTCAAGGCTTTTACAGTCAGACTTTATCACTTCCAAGCTCTCTCTCTGCTGTAAAATCTTCATCTCTTTCAAGGCAAAAACTTCTCTCATACCTTCAAAAGCTTCAAACTTTCAGCAATGGCACCCAAAGCTTCAAAATCTTCCAAATCATCCAAGTCTGCTACCGAAAAAACTTCCCGCGCTGAAAAACCAATCACGGTTAACGCCGGATTTCTTGTTAACTGGGACTACCTGCTTGGTAACCAGAACTTCCCTCTACGAACGGTTCTTCCACTCGTTCAAGAATCTGGTTTGAGAGATATGATTACCACTATTTTTAGCTACTTTGAAGAAGAATCTCTCTATTTCTTCAACAATGCTACAATTTCTGACGACGGAAACTCCATTTCTTGCGTCTTCCCTTTTGCTCGTGAGACCTTTGTTCTCACTCCTTCACTGATATCTTCCCTGTTGAACTTACCTAATGATGGTGGTGAAGTAGAACATGTTACTCTCGGTGATGCGACTAAAGTCTGGGAGTTAATCAAGAAAGAAGAAGTTGAAGCTGCTTATGAGCCAAACTTCAAGAAGAACGACATGAAGGGCGAATATGTCATTCTCGCGGATATTTGCGCCAAGATGATCGAATGCAGAAAAGGAACATTCGATAAAGTTAGAAATATTCAGCACAAGATGATGGTAGCCATTCTGACCAAATTAAAAATTACGTAGAATGAATACCAGGAAGAGAGATAGGGCTGGGCCGCTTTTTCGGGACCTATTCTATTAATAGGCGGAAAAGCGAAATAGGAAAGCGGCCGAGCTGATTGGTCTCTCTATGTTTTTGATCGATTCAAAGCAGCGATGGCCAAGTCAGTTAATCCCAAGCCTTATGGGATTGTGTTAAGTAGAATTCTAAGCGCTTTCAATGTCACAAATTCCGCTGGAAAGAAGATCCCAGCGCTCAAGTTCTATGGCAAGAAGATAATTAGCGAGCTGCTCAAACCAAAAAGACATGGTGGTGCAGCAGTTCCCAAGGAGAAGCGTGAGCGACTTCAAGACAAAGGAGTTGCTCGCAACGCTGATGAAGACCAAGCGTCTTCCTCTTCATCATCGTCCTCGTCTGAAGAAGAAATGGTGGTTAAGCGACCAAAAAGAAAAATCGTTCTCAAAGTCGCTGAACCAGCCCAGGCAGTCAAAAAGCAAAAGCCAGAGCCCGCGAAGAAGAAGCAGAAGCCGGAGCCCAAGAAGAAACAAAAATCTCCTTCTCCTTCTCCTAAATCACCCTCTCCTCCTCCAGCGTTTATCTTCTCTATTCCCGAAGAAGAGGAAGAAGTAGCAGAAGAAGTACCGCTTGCCCGAAGGCGTACTCCCTTCTCTACTCCAGCCGCGTCTACAAGCGTTTCAGCGAATCCAGTGCTTGGAGAGTCAGTGAGCGTTCCTCCCTCTGACGTTGTTCCCGAAATCAGCTCAGATCCTCAAGCCGCTACTCAATCTGAGAGGCTTTCTAGTGTTCGGGGTAAGTATTTGCTAAACAAATTAGTTTACCCTTTCCTCGTTAGTTTCTAAGTCTCTAACGCTAGGATAAAAACTCTTTCAGCGCAATGTGAAGCAAATATTCAATATGTTCTCAACACTCTTGAAGAATTACATATTCCCATTCGTGCTGATCCAATAACTTCTTTTCTCGATTTAGAACCAGAAGAAGAAGTCCCGGAGCCTAAGGAACCTGTCCCTAATATAGAAACAGATCAAGCGACTAAGGCAGTCGATGATATTCCTCAGGGTAAGCGTTTTAGTTTTTTTTGTAATTTCTACTTAGTAGAAATTTTGCTTGCTTTTCTCAAACGCTTACATGTATCAGCTCACGATGCACCTCAAGATGCTCCAACCGCTGATGCTACTCCACTCACCGAGATTCCAGTTGACGTAGATGTGGATATGGCAACTGTTGTGGATATTGCAAAAGAAGCATCTCAAGCCCTTCCAGACGCTGAAACATCTTCAGTTAGTGAAGCGACTGTAAATGCTGAAAGGTCGATAGAAGTGGCCCCCATCCCAACAGAAGCGATTACCATTGTTCCGACTCCAACAGGACCTCCTCCTCGTGTCATCGATTTCTTTCCTCACGGATATACTCCTGATCTTGAATTTTATTATGCTGTTAGAGAACGAGACACCCAGACGCTTGCAGAGCAAGAAATCTCTTTTCAAACAACTCTCCATCGGCCTGATCTTTCCAACACCCAAAAGTTTGAATTCTTTGAGCGTCTTGCTGATTTAGGACTCTACAGCTTGGAGCGACTCCAATCTCGCTTTGAATATATTCGTTGACCAGTGTTTAATAGAGCAGATTTTGACCAAGCATGGTTTAATTTCACTGGTCGCTCAGACGAATCCTTTTATCCTCTTCGAGCCAGCAAGATTATCTTCAAGAATCCCCACATGGGCAATTGGAACAAAAATCCTGATGAGGAAGATCTAAACAAAATAGGATATTGGGCTCTCCCTAAAATAGTTAACTCTCCTCAGAATGCCTTCTCTCCTAATCCACTCAAGTTATGGAAAGGCAAAGGACCAGTAGTTGCTGAGCGTCCAAATCCTGTTAATTCGTGGATAGAAGATGAAGCCCGAGAATATCTTGCCAGATTATGGGCTGATGATTACGATGAAGAAACTACACGCTTCGAGAAATTCCTTGCCGCTAGAAAAGAACCAAAGAAAGCTGAAAAGCTTGGCAAAAGATGGATGATGGATACAGCCAGATGGGCTGAAGAGTTCGTTCTACATTTCTATACTCTTGAAGAACTCGTGAGATATCCATTCCTCTTTGAATTTGGAATTGAATACAGACGCCGAGGACTTGCGACCTTTTTGCTTCAACAGCGTCAGCATATTGCCGGAAATGGTAGCGCTCTACCGGGTTACAGGCAACCCATTGAGACCTACATTCGTCAACAACTAGCCTTATTCAGCCAAGGTGGACGCTACATCTTGCATCCTTGTCAAGCGTTTGTTCAACGTGTCTTTCCTGACCTCAACGAAGAAGCCTCATCCAGCAAGCGATCGCTTCTTCCCGGTCAAAGTCAAATTCGTGTTTATGTCTCAAATGAGAACGCTGAGTTTGCTGTCTTCCACGGATAAATGAGAGCAGTGATAGAAAATGTCCAAGCGCTGGACATCTCTTTTAATCATTACTCAGGGTTAAGCAATTTCAGAGGATACAATTTACACCCTGTGCTCTTCAGTCAACGGAACATTCAAGTGGCCAAGATGATTTCGCTGATCAGGCTAGTGGACCAAGAAGCAGCTCAAGCGCTGATGCCATTTTTTCAGGACTTTTTCAAATGTTATACTTCAGGAATAAAATTGCCAGAAGGTGTGCAACTTGCACTTTGTACAGAAGAGCGCGAAGACGCTATATTATTTATTCCGCAATCAAGCCTGATTAGTCCAAGGCATGTGATGGAAGCACTTGGCCCACTCTGGGTCATTGCTATTGAAAATCCTTTTTCCCCAATCCAAATAATTGAAGAAGAAGAAGAAGAAAGTGCTCCTACTGAGGATGTCGCTCCTATTTCTGAGGCCTCTTTGCCAGATTCTTCTAGCGCCCCGGTAGTTGAGCCCCCCAGTGATTGCAGATCCAATCATGGATCAAGCGATTGAAGAAGTGCACGCTGAAATTGCTTAAAAGCCTGACGAGCCCTTTATCAGAGATAAATCCAAAGGCAAGGCTGCAATTTCTAGCTCTTACGGACTCATTCCGTCTCCTGAGCGTCCTTCTTCCGATTTGGATTTAGAGAGTGATTCAGACGCTAGAGATTTCAGACAGGCAGTACGGAACTCGCTCACCAACATTGAAGGTTCCTGCTCCAAGATATTTGAGGCTGCTGATAGACAAATCCGCATAATGTCTGATACGCGAAGTCGTGATATTGCAAACGCTTCCAATAAAAGCACTATCACAATCATGAACAGCATATCACCACTTGTCGCTGAACTCTCATCTGAATTCAATCGTCACTTAGCTCAGAGCACTTCGGCTGATGCTGAAAGACATACTTCGACCGATGCCGCTGCTCAGAGCGTCGCTCTCTTAGTTGACGAAGTTCGACTCTTGCGAAGAGAAGTCGCTGAGTTGAAAACCTCTCTTGATGATGCCAAGAAGGGGGAAAAGGAAAAAGAAAAGCATCAAGCGTCTAAAGCAATATCAAAGATAGATAATAAACATTGGCGATCAATGTTTGAAGAGTTAGTAAGCATCAAGAAAATGCTAACCAAAAAGAGAAAGCCAAGGTATTATCTAGGAAAGTATCCGCTCCCGGAATTGGACGTCGATTTCTTGGAAAGTATGGGATTTCAACCTTTTGCCGGTCCACTAAGACGACCTATCAATTGGAAACCATCAAAAGATCCAAGAAAAGATATCTATCACGATTTAATTCGTGAGCTTGGAATTTCGCCAAGAGAATGGACAGAAAGGTTGTTAGAACTTAATGAAAGCGCTAGACTTCATAGGCATGATTACGATGAAGTTCAACATACGACAATGATCGACATTGATCGTCTCCTGTTGGACTTAGCGCTAGAAGTTCTCCAAGGCGAAGAAAGAGCAAAACGACAGAAAAAGTGAATGAATCTTTCTTTTTATATTTATATTTCTGTTATCGCTTTCATTATATTACTTTCAGTATAAATCATGTATGTTTATTCTTTCAATATATGAATGATTTATCGCTGAAACAACTTGTTGAGGCTAATCTAACATTAGCTAACTTTACTAACTTTTCAAACGCTAACTTATACTTGATTTGGGTTTTTCTTTTAAGTAACTCTTAAAAATTATAAAAGAGTTAAAAGTCTTGACATCATCAAAAAGGGGAAAATTGTTAGGAAATTTCATGTTAGATGTTTTGATGATGACAAGATAGGATTTTTTGTTAGACCCCAAATACAATATAAGTTTCTGCTTTGATAGATCTTTGTATAAGCGTTTGAAAGTATGTAATTTTCTTTAGGCTTGTAATTTTTATCTTTATAGATTTTAGACCAAGTATTAGATACCAAATCGCTAATAGAATTCTAGGTGAGTCTATTAGAGAAGAAGTTGAAGATCAGCGTCTGAAGTTAACTGAAGATGAAGATTTGTTCTTAGCGCCCGTCAAACGCTAAAGGACTATTTCAGGATTTATGAATCAAGCGCTCAAATCACTCTAGCGATCCGATGTCATATTCACCTGAATTAAATCCTCAAGTCATGAAAGACTTAAATGCAATCATTCAACGGACATTGATTCCCAACGGGAAATAAATTTAAATGCATTAAATGCCTGATAAGAGCATTAAATGTGATAAAAAAACTGTGACTTGCGGACAAGCCACCTTTTGACTAGACTGCCAGAACTTCAGAGTTTATAGCTGCTCCCATCCAATCGGTGCCAGCATATTTTCAGGAATGTCAGGTTTTAGGTAAAATCACACGCTGCGTGAAAGGCACGCTCTCACAGGTGTCCAACGGACAAATCCCAAGAATTGCCTATAAATACCTTACCTTCAGTAAACCCTAAAAGTGTGGTACATAATATTACAAGAGAAATTTACGTACCTGCACAAGAGAAAGCTTAGAAACTCCATAGCTAAAAATCCTTCAAGATTTTTATCTACAACATTCCAGATAGTCACAAATATCTCAAACCTCTTCCAAAGAAGAAACCTAAATTCCTATTGAGATATCCCAAGTTGTTTGATCTTCCCAAAAACAAACAAAACCTTGTGATAAACCTTCAACCTTTCATCTGAGTGAGAAAGAAGTTGAAAACCCCTTACAGACAGTATTTCTGAGTGAGAGAAGCTTATAGAAGACGATCTTCATTGGAGCTAAAATCTGTGTGATCAAGGAGCCCGAGATCTTTTTCATCCTTTACTATCTTGTAGAAGATTCTATGTGATTCTTCGAAAATCATCCTAGTAAATTCCTCCAAGTGAAAAAAGAGAAGAAGGACGTAGCTGGGATTACATCACCCAGTGAACCTTACAAATTTCTTGTGTTCTTTACTTTAATTATTGTCTTGATTTACATTATATTATATTCTTTAAAAAAGACAAGCTAATTGCAAGCGATTAATTAACCAACCGAACGCTAAAAATCATTTCCGCTGTGCTAACCCTGATTAAGCGATCTAGGCATTACCCTACTTTGGTAAATTGCTAAAATCACTAAGTCTAAGTTATCTCTACTGAAGCGCCTGACCCAAGCGCTCAGCTTCTAAGCGTTCAAATCTTTAAAAGTGATACGAAATTTTTGAAGTCGGAAAAGGATTTCAGGGTCTATTCAACCCCCCCTCCTTCTAGACCCTTTTATATGCCACTTGGGACCACTACATTATTTCTAAGGGTATAATAAATAGCTTCAAATTTGATAACCCGTAAAATTAAAGGTAAAACATATAATCCTAAGTCCATGATTAGTGTTTTAATCACATAAGACATGCTCGCATCAATTAATACATGCTCGCAATATTAAATCACTTATGTTGATTATTAAAATTTTAGTCCAACTAAAAAGTCCTTATAAAATTCCTTATGATTACACATATTCACTATTTCAATTAAAATCATTCTAGTCCAACTAGATGATTTAGATGTACGAAATTAAGAATTAAGTGCATCTACCTTTAATTAAAATAATATGAACACATAAAATATGGAATTCTATATTTTATTTTATTATGATTTAAAGCCATCAAAAATTGGAAATACTTTTATATGATCAAAGAATTAATTATTAATCTCTAAGAAAAATAATTTATATTCCTTATTCAAAATGAAGTAATTTCCAAGTCGAGGAAAAAATAATAATATTTAATCTATAAATCAATTATTAATCTCCAAGAAAAATAATGAATTGGTTCTAATTAAATATTATATTCCAATTAATCTCATTGGGATCGATTTCATCAAACCCCAGTCACCATCCTTTTGGTCCACTTGGATTCAATTTAATTGGGCTCAAAATGATTAATTAGAACAACATTCACGTTCATTAATTTCTTATTGGGCTAAATTTAATTTAAGTCCAAATCACCAATCTAATTGGCCCATTTAGATTTAATTAGATTAAGTCCAAACTAATTAACAAATCAAAATTGGATAATTTTCAATTAGGACTTGATTTAAATTATTCGGGTTATCATCCTTTTGATCCACCAAATTATTTAAAATCACCCAAAATTCAAAAAACAATTTCGACCCAAACATAGCCCGTTTTACGACCCGGATCAACAAATTGGGTATCCAAACCACGACCCGTCGGGCCACAGTCACGACCCGACGGGCCGTGATTGGGCAGGGCAGGGCAGGGCCGAACGGCCCGGCTGCGCTAAACAACGCGCGCAGCTGTGCGCATTTTTCTTGGGGCTTTCGAGCCCCATTTTTCCTCGATATTTTTTGATTTTCAATATCATCAAATATCCCCAGATTTACAGTAACTAAAAATCAAAAAACTAGGCAAAAAACCATAAAATGCAGATTTAAGAAAAACATACAAACATGCTTCAAAAACACATAACATGCAATTCTTAAATCACGTAAACATGATCAAATATGCATATCAGAGATTGGCTCTGATACCACTGTTGGGTTTCCTTCGAAAAAGCACAAACGCAGTGGAAGGGATTTCAAAAATTAAAACAAAAACCCAATTGGTACTCTAATTCTCATAATTGAATCTAAAAATGTATAACGAATAAAACTTACTTGTTCTGAGTCAAAGAGTCCTTATATACCTCATGACTTATTAAACAAGTCAAAACAAAAGAGCCATAATATGTGGCCTCTCAAAGACGCCACATTGAGGCCTAGTAGGCGTCCAATTGGACTCCTTATTTAGCCCCGGGATTTGTTTTGTTTAATTATTTTTTTATTTCAATTAATAATTTATTATATCCAATAAATAAATTAATTAATTAAATAACCAAATTAATTAGATAAATTAATTCATTCATATATTTCACAAGGAAATTAATTAATAATTAATCTTATCATTATAATTAATTATTTCATCTAATGAATAATTAATTATTTAATTTATCCAATAAATTAAAACTCCTAGAAGAAATAATAGAAATTCCTTTTTCTTTGTCAATCCTTTAGCGCGACTCTTTAGGTTCATTTCGTTTGGCAATGAGAGGAAACCAAAGGGCGTGGGTAACACCCAGCAAGTCACATGGCCCACTTCATAACCCAAACAAAAACAAATGATAGGATCATTCCGAAACCTTCCAATCGTAAATACTGTATATGTATAAACCCTTTGTTCACGTTCCCCGATCAAGTGAGAGTCATGGTTATGTCAAACTCACTAGACTTGACTATATGTATAAATCATAATAAATACGAGATCATTGAGATCGATTTAGTGCCAAGCACAATCGTCTCGTTTGCTTTGGCCAAAGACTTTGATCTCTATTTATTTATAATTACATAGGGTACATACTCATTCACTTATGAGAGAACAAATCCCATATTAGATCTCTGCTAAGATTACCACTTGCCCATCAAGTCCGCATTTCGAGGTTGACCCCACCAAAGGGTGCATTGGGTCTAACTACTCTAGTGAAGGACTTGACGTCACAAGTGCATCTTCAACCTGATACTTCCGGTCAAAGGTTCACATATACCTATTACGCATAATCAATTCCATCATTGACAGTCACAGAGTGAAAACCCATGTGACAGAACCGATGGGAGTCGTGTTAGAACATATCAGTTCCACTGACGTGTCTACAATCTTAATCTCCTATCATCCCATGATACCAGACAGGCACTCCCATGTCGGAGCTAAGATTGTACAAGTATTCGAAGTCTTTATTTGTCCATTAAAAACTTCATATTACTTGCGAACTTATTTTAGTAATCAAGATCGATCTCTCTAGTGCTAATCTTCCTATCCCATAGGAAGTAGAGGGATGGCACTGAAAACATGGACAAAACATTTTACACAACTTATAGATGCAGATAAGAATTAAGTGAAAACTCAATAATGCCTTTTATTTAAGAAGAGTTTAAGTTCAATACAAGATATATGCCATATACATTCTATTCTCTATGGCATTTGAGGGCATAATCCTAACAGTGCGGAGAATGGTTCAGATTCCGCTAGCAAACCTTGTTGGCGAAGGTTGCTCCTGAGTTGGTTTCTATCCACATAGTCTTGCCTTGTGGGCCTAGACACATTTGGATAAGGGCAATTTACTTGGAAGTGTCCTGGTTTCCTATAATTATAACACAAATTAGTTTTCATTTTCTGTTCAGTGGGTAATCGCTTTGAAACAACTGGCGCTGAGTTATTCTGAGTAGGAGTTATAGGCGCTTGATAAGGAACTGGCGCTACTGGTTGAGGTGCAGAATATACTGGCGCTTGATACTGAGGTGCTGGTGCAAGGGGGGGGGGGGTTTGGAATGAGATTTGTCCAATAGGATTTTTCTTTTCATATCTTAGAAATTTCTTGAATTTCTTGACCAATAAAGCCATCTCCTTCTCTTCATTGGATTCTGTTGATTTCACCTCACTAATGGCTTTACCCTTACTTTTAGTGGTAGCGATTAATGCTCCTGATTCAGTCGCTGAAATCGATGTGTCGCTGACTTCACCTAATTCGAACTCAAATGCCTTTAACTCCAAAAACACATGTTCTGGAATAAGAGTCTCCAATGTCTGTGATTCTCTCATAGCAACAATCTTAATCAAGTACTTGCATGGAAGACTTCTGAAAATCTGAATGACCATTTCCTTGTTGGTCAACTCCTTGTCTAATGATGCTAACTCTGTAATGAGCAAAGTAAACCTTGCGTCCAATTGTTCTAGCGTCTCATTGGGCTGCATCTTGAAATGCTCAAATCTATGCATGGCTATGGAAATTTTGTTCTCCTTCGTCTGTGCTGAACCTTCACACACGATAGCCAACTTATCCCATATTTCTTTGGAAGTCTTACATTGCTTGATCTTGTTGAACAATGCATCATTGTCTCCTAATGCTGAGTAAAATGCACTTCATCCTATTAGGAATCCCGTACAGGAAAACAGAGAATTGCAGCGGAAGATTCGAGGATTCCTACTGGCAGATCACAAAAATAGATCTGATGATTTTTCATGGGTTTCGCAAAAATTTGAATGAATAAACATACCCTTTTGATTCTTTATTGATTCTGCAGAACAGCAATCCTTCAAGGGCTCCTGTCTCTAAAGCTTCACGCGAAACGAGCCTTCCAAAGATCCCGAGACTCCTCCTTCTTTGCAGTAGTGGACGGCTAGAGAGGGGAGAGGGGAGAGAGTTCTTTTCTTTTTGTGTTGTGTAATGTAATCTTGTTATTTAGGGGTTTGTTCCATTATAGGAGTCCTTTTTAAACTCAACTAACTTGTGGAACAAGTTGGAGGCTACTCCAAAAAGCCCTAAGTGGCCACCCCTCCTAGGGTTGCCTTGGACTGGGTGGGCTTTTAATTTGCTTGTTTAATTTCTAGCCCATCTGTATATATTTAAATTTAAATCCAATTTAAATATAATATATACTATTAATTAATTCCAATTAATTAATGTACTAATCAAATAGTTTAATTTAATCCAATTAAATCAAATATTTAATTAATTGATTTAATCTAATTAAATCAATCAGTCCATTTAATTTTTTCTAAAAGATTTACACAAAAAGATACATCCCGCTCGTTTCTTATAGCGCGACTCTTTGGGTTCATCTCAATTGGCAAAGGGAGAAATTATCTAAGGATGTGAGTGTCACCTAGCCAGTCGCGTGGACTCACATCGTAACCCAATTGAGTACGAAATGAACGAATCATTTTACGAACCTCTTGATCATAAATGTCGTATGAGTATAAGCTCTTCACTGACGTATCCCGATCAAGTGAGAGTCATGGAAAATGTCAAACTCACTAAACTTGATACTGTGCATTAGATTATAGCATAATGAAATTACTAAACTACCCTCAATGTCCCACATGAGTTAGTTGTTATGCTTTGGCCAAAGACTTATAATTTCATTAACCTATAATCGCACAGGATACTTTCTCGTTTACTATCAAGACAGTGAATCCCATCTTGGCGATCACTGATCAACTGCTACTTGTCTCATTGATATCGCACTTCGTGGTCAACCCCACCGACGGGTGATATGGGCCTAACTACTCTGGTAACAGATCCAATAATACAAGCACATTGATCATGAACCCTCAAGTCTAAGGCTCACGCATACTATTACGATCAGTAATCCAATCATTGACAGTCACTGAGTAAATACCCATGTGATCGGATTACTACGAGCCGTGTTCGAATATGTCAATTCTATTGACATATCTATGATACTTGCTCCCACTACCCTATAGTGTTCGACTGGCACTCATCGTCAGAGCATGTGTCATACAAGTCGAATCTTAATGCCCAATTAAGATTCTTTGACTTGAGAACCCTTTTAAGTGATAAGGTGTAAAACTCTTCCCATGCCACGTCTTTATTCCATAAAGGGCAAAGAGTCAAACCTTTATTCACATGGACTATATGTTCAATACTTATTTAGTTGCCATAAAGATTTATATGAACAAAATACAAAATGCCTTTATTAATATCATTTTAATAGTTTGTACAACATAATGAGATACCCTAATCTAACTATTTGTCCTCATTGGCATCTAGGGCATATACCTAACAATCTCCCACTTGCACTTAATGCCAATCGCTTTGGTATCTTATACCCATCTTCTCAAGATGTTACTTTAGCACCGCCTGCGCTAGTGGCTTAGTGAGTGGGTCAGCTATGTTATCCGCTGAGGCTATTTTTTGCACAGCGATGTCGCCTCTTCCAACGATTTCTCGAATTATGTGATATCTCCTCTCTATGTGTTTGGATTTGTTGTGAGACCTTGGTTCTTTTGCTTGCGCGATGGCTCCGTTGTTGTCACACCATAGTGGCAACGGAAGCTCCATGCTAGGAACAATTTGAAGTTCAGTAATGAACTTGTTTATCCAAACAGCCTCCTTGGCTACCTCCGAGGCTGCCACATATTCAACTTCGGTGGTCGAATCGGTAGTTGTGCTTTGCTTGGAACTTTTCCAAGACACTACTCCAACGTTCAAAGTGAATATGAACCCAGAAGTGAGTTTCGGTCATCGATGTCAGATTGGAAATCTGAATCAGTATAACCATCCACTTTCATTTCTCCATTGCCATATGTGAGGATCATATCTTTAGTTCTTCTCAAGTACTTTAGGATTGATTTCATGGCCATCTAATGTTCTTTGCCTGGGTTAGCTTGAAACCTACTTACTACGCTCACAGCATATGCAAGATCTGGTCTCGTGCATAACATAGCGTACATGAGACTTCCCACTGCTAATGCATAGGGGATGGTATTCATTTCTCTTCGATCTTCCTCACTTTGAGGACTCATCTTTTTGGAGAGATGAATTTCATGTCTCATGGGCAAAAGACCACTTTTAGAATTTTCCATCCCAAATTGCTTCAAGACCTTTTCTAAGTAGAGGGCTTGGGAGAGACCTATTGTCTTATTCGATCTATCTCTGTAGATTCGAATTCCTAGGACATAGGTGGCTTCTCCTAAGTATTTTATGGAGAATGTGCTTGAAATCCATGTCTTGACCGAAGTTAGCAAACCTGTATCATTCCCTATAAGTAGAATGTCGTCCACGTATAGTACTAGGAATGATATCTTGCTCCCACTGACCTTTTTATAGACACGTGGTTCATCCTCATTTTTGATAAAGCCGTTGTTTTGTACTTCTTCATCAAAAACGAAGGTTCCAACTGCGAGAGGCCTGCTTCAGTCCATAAATGGACCTATTTAACTTGCAGACCTTATGAAAATCGGCATTGGATAGAAAACCTTTGGGCTGCTCCCAATAGACATCCTCCTCGAGGAATCCATTTAGGAAGGCAGTTTTCACATCCATTTGCCAGATCTCATAATCCAGGTATACAGCTATTGAAAGTAGAATTCTAATGGATTTGATCATAGCTACTGGTGAAAAGGTTTCCTCATAGTCAATGCCATTCTTCTGACTATACCCTTTCACCACTAGCCTGGCCTTATAGGTATCCACCTTGCCATCCGGACCTATCTTTCTCTTATAGATCCATTTTCATCCAATGGGTACAATACCTTTGGGAGGATCTACTAGATTCCAGACTTGGTTCGAATACATCGAATCCATTTCCACTTTCATAGCTTGATGCCATTTTGCAGAATCCATATCCATCATTGCCTGGTCATAACTAGAGGGATCGTCTCCATGGTTTCCTTCTGCTATTGCATACAAATTATGCTCTCCTTGTAGCAGAGAACCATATCTCGTAGGCGGTTGAGATACTCTAGTAGACCTGCGCACTAATGGTTGTGTCGTTTCTGGGTCGGGTTGGGTCTCTTGAACAGTGTCTTCCACAGGGGATTCATTTTGTTCTTGTAGAACAATACTTCTACCAGCTCCTCCTTCTCGAATGAATTCTTCTTCGAGAAAGATTGCCTGTAAGGCAACAATGATTCTCTGCTCATCGGGAAGGTAGAAAAGGTATCCCATGGAATCCTCGGAATATTCAACAAATCGCCCTTTCATGGACCTAACCTCTAATTTCTCTGCCTTGGTCTTTTTCACCTAAGCTGGGCAACCCCATATTCTAATGTGTTTCAGATTAGGCTTCCTTCCACGCCATATCTGATACGGTGTTCTAGGAACAGATTTGGAGGGGCATCTATTCAGAATGTGAGTTGCTGTAAGCAGCGCATGTCCCCACAATGAAATGGGCAAATCTGTGTAGCTCAGCATGGATCGAACCATGTCCAACAGTGTTTGATTCCTTCGTTCTGCTACGCCATTTAATTGTGGAGTTGCTGGAGGAGTAAGCTATAACAGTATGCTATGTTCCCGAAGGAACTGGTCAAACTCCGCATTCATATACTCTCCACCGCGGTCAGATCGAAGTGTCTTGATATGATGCCCGGTTTGGTTTTCAACTAAAGTCTTAAATTCAATGAATTTCTCCAATGATTCAGACTTGTACTTCATTAAATACACGTAGCCATACCTAGAATGGTCATCGGTAAATGTGATGAAGTACTGAGAACCATTGCGGGCCATATTTCCAAATGGTCCACACACATCAGTATGAACTAGACTTAAGACTTCTGTGGCTCTTTCAAAATTCCCTGTGAAGGGGGACTTAGTCATCTTGCCTTGGATACAAGACTCACAAGTGGGACAGGGATCTGATCCCAATGAGTCTAAGACTCTATCCTTTTCTAACTCTTGTAGTCTTTGGTCCCCGACATGACCTAGTCTCAAGTTCCATAGTTGTCTCAAGTTTGTATCATACATTCTGCATTTTCTTGTTACAGCATTAACATTACAATCATTTTGGACATTAATATAATATAAACCATTTATTAAAGACGCATTGCCAACACATTCATTTCTAAAATAAATGTCACAAGAATTGTTCATAAAGGAAAATAAATAACCTTTCCTGACTAAAACAGGAATTGAAACAATATTCTTAAGCCCGTTGGGCAAAACAAGGCAATTGTCTAAATATAATAAATGTCCAGATGATAAACTAAGGGAAGTGGTGCCAATGTGTGAGGCTGCTACACTATGACCGCTGCCAACATTGATCATCACTTCACCATGCTCCAGCTTCTTACTTCTTTCTAGCTCCTAATTCATAACACATATGTGAGCACTAGCCCCAAAGTCTAGAATCCAGGGAGTTAAAAATATGGTAACAGAACAATTTGTTTCTAAAACATCAAGTTCTATACCTGAAGTAATTTCTGCATTTAGCATGCGACAGTCATGTTTTCAGTGCCCCATCTCATGTCAGTGAAGACATGTGTCTGTCTTCTTTGGACCATTTTTCTTAAACTTCTAAGTCTTTGTGATTTTGGGTTCTCTGATTTTGCCAGCTA
Organism: Buddleja alternifolia; assembly: GCA_019426215.1. NCBI lineage: Eukaryota > Viridiplantae > Streptophyta > Magnoliopsida > Lamiales > Scrophulariaceae > Buddleja > Buddleja alternifolia. The sequence goes on along the minus strand of CM033398.1, from coordinate 2,218,615 downwards.
GTTCAGTGTTACTTGAAATAACAGGAAAATTGAATGCACCCCAACTCTCTTTCATTCGTTGTTGTGCAGTCATCAGCTTGCTCATAAGTGTCGAGAGTGATCCTTCAATGTCATCCATGTCAAAATTGATGACGAAATCCAAGAAGGATCTAGGTAATGATTGGAGAATGAGGTCCACCTGTAGGTGAAGGTCCATGTAGTAACCCAGAGACCTAAGCCTGTCTAGCATGGAGACCATCTTCAAAACATGATCATTAACATCCTCATTCTCTTTCATTTTTATGTTGAAGAGCTCTTTAGATACATAGCATCTGACGGACTTTCCGTGTTCCCCGAACAGCTCCTCCAAGTGCAGCATGATGGATTTGGGACTATCCATGTTTTCATGCGTGCATTGTAACTCGCCACACATGGAGCTCAACATATAATCTCTTACTTTATGAGCATCAGAGACCCAATCTGAGTATGCTAGTTTGACTGAATCATCCTCGTTGACCCCAGGCCTCGGTGGTCGATCTAGTTCCAACATGTACTCGAGATTTTCATCATTTAGGACTATCCTCAGACCTCTGTTCCAATCAGAGATATTCTGGCCGTTCAAAACGTTCTTTTCAAGCAAAACTTTGAGTGGGTTTACCATTTCGAGAGAGATAAAATTATTGTAGAAAATGACCAAGATTCAATTAGATAATTATGTTGTACCTAAGTAAAAATTAAGATTTTAATTTTTGACTTGGCTCCCACTACATTTTTTGAACCATTGCACTCCCACTGCAATGAACAGAAATCTCGTTGGAAAGATTTCATAGTGAGTGATTGAGTTCTTCAAAAATTTCAATGAGTTGCAATCTGTAACAATGTATGGCTCATTGGAACTTTTGAAGTGACATGCCATGTCAACCAGTCTTACTGATGATTCAATCTAGCTTTGGCTCATGGATCACTCAACCTCAGCCTGTAACGAGATATTGGTGGTGATCCATCTAAGTACTTTCCCATCAACTCCTATCGATCTAACAATTGAATCTTATCTTGCAACCTATAACGGTGTATGGGATGAGATTTGCTTCGACCGATGGCATCAAATGCACTTGAAGAGATATGGATTATGAATTCATGCATAACCCCTATTAGTCGGGACGACGCCATGCATAACTCATAATCCTATCTTTTCCAAGTTTGATGGAGAGCCAGGATATCCAATATCCCCTGCTTACTTAGTATTTTAATGTGGGAGAATTTTTGGAAAAATAAGGTCTCACTTTGCACATTAATTTATTACGCGCATATATGGATTATAATCAGGCATGCATAGAAAAACCTAGTTATTCTAACAACATGCATTTCCATGGACATTCTAGATTGATCCAAGCCAATAGATCAATCAGAGGATAGGGGTCTATTACAAATCTAATTTCTAATAGATCTTCGGGCTCCAAGCTTGAAAAGGTCCTACCTCTAATATACACAACTCAGAAAGCACCCTATACATCATACTACCAAAATTAAAAGTACAAACTGGGGGTCAATTGCCCAATACAACCCAGATAATACTAAAGCGGTAAAACCCTAAGTCCATGGAAGCATCCACCACAGCATACATCAAAGCATGTAAGAAAACTATTTAAGATTATGTTGGTTTTTGAGTTTAAAATCGAAAAGAAATTCAAAACCGATTAAATCTAATTTAATTAGAAAAGATGAATTTTGATTTCAATTTTGAAAGGAAATAAATCCAATTTATTATTTAGGAAATAAGTCAAACTTATTCCTAATTTATTTTGAAAAAATATAATCAACCTAAAATAAATCTTATTTATTTAGTCGTCGCAAATCATAAATAAAAATCTAATTTAATTTATGATATTATTAAATCCAATTTAATATTAAAGTTGTTGGTCCCAAGTGGTATACGAAAGGGTCTAGAAGGGGGGGGTTGAATAGACCCTGAAGTCTTTTTCGACTTCTTAAAAATTCGTATCACTTTGAAGTATTTGAACGCTTGACAAGTTTAAGCGCTGGATGTGGCGCTTGAGAAATGTTAACTTAGACTCGGTGATTTCAACGCTTACCAAAGTAGGGCAGAGTTTAATCACTAAATCAGAGTTAGCACAGCGGAAGTATTTTATAGCTTAGCGTTCGGTTAATTAATCGAAAGTAGTCGCTTAGTTGTTTTAAGACTTTATCAGAATGTATGCAATATGAATAGTAAATCAGTAAACAATGAATGCTTAAAGAGGTAAATGACACAAGATATTTGTAAGGTTCACTGGGTGATGTAATCCCAGCTACGTCCTTCTTCTCCTTTTATCAGGGAGGTTTTTCCACTATGATGATTATCGAAGAGTCACACAGAGACTTCTACAAGATAGAGGGAGATTGGATGTGATCTCGGAACTCCTTGGTCACACAGATTTCAGCTCCACTAAAGACCTTCTATCCCCTTGCTTCTTTCACTCAGAAATGGTGCAAGTTACTCTTGATCTCGGAACTCCTTGGTCACACAGATTTCAGCTCCAATAGAGATCAACTTCAACAAGCTTCTTTTACACAAAAATATTGCTTGCAAGTCAACCAGCTTTCTCACTCAGATGAAAGGTGTTGATGGTTTTGGTCACGGGTTTGTTTGTTTTTGGAAAGTTCAAACAACTTGGGGATATCTCAATGGTAGTATAGGTTCTTCTTAAAAAGAGATTTGAGATATGGGTGACTGTGTCTGGAATATTTGTGAAAAGCTTATATGGATATTTGGCTATGATTTTCAGTAAGCTTTTCTTTCAACAAAGTAGGTAATTTTATTGCCTTTTTTTTTTTTTTTTGTGTGTCACATTACTTGTTTGTTGAAAGAGCTATTTATAAGGTATTGGTGGTTTTTGTCCGTTTGACATGGTTGGAGTCTCGTTTCCCCAAACATTCCTTGAGTTCAGACATTTCTAACTTTGGGTATATTTAATTGGTTAGGCATGGTCTTGGTTTCATAAATCTGACAGTCTAGGTCAAAGATATGGCTTGCCCATAAGTTATAGTGCTTATATTTTAATAGCACTTATCCGACTTTTAATGCATCTTGTCTTATTTCCGTTGGAAATAATTCGTCCGTTTGATTCATGCATATTTAAGTCTTTGGATGGTTTTGGGTTTGAGTTTTTCAGGTTACGTTCTTTGTAGGTTGTGTTGGTTTAACCTTTTTGGACGCTTGCTGAAGAGAATAGTTATTCTCGTGTATTGGACAGACGCTTGGACTGATCCTGACTTTCTTTTCTTTATTTCAGACGCTTACTCTTCAATCTTGTCTTGATGGTCTCACTGAGAATTCCGTCATTTCACTTGATGTTGAGTATTCGGCCTGAGTTATCCATTCGTAGTTTGAGCACTGGGATAATCCCTAAAGCGTTTGACGGACGCTTCAAGATATCTTTATCCATTGTAGCTTCAGACGCTTGATCTTTACCTTCATCACTTGGTAGACTCACCCAGAATTTTCCTAAGTGATTTAGTGTCACATACTTAGTCTAAAGAATTCTACAAAGATAAATACTATAAGCCTAAGATAAATAAGCTTTCAGGTACTTATACATAACATTCTATGAAAGCTTTTACACTTTTCGGGGTCTAACAGGAAGTCCTATTTGTCATCATCAAAACATCTAATATGAAATTCCTAACAATTTTCCCCTTTTTGATGATGGCAATACTTATTTAGTTCAAGCGTTAGATACCTAAAGTGAAGGTTAGCGTAAGTTAGTGAGTTAGTTTGAGCTTTAACGAGATGTTTCAGCTGTAAAATGCATTTTATATATATATTTCATAGTACAGGCATTTTACAACTAAAAGGAGAGAGGCACAAGTAAAAATCAAGATCGTGGCTTGATCTTGTATCTCTTAATCATTTCAGCACGGATTGCTTCAGTTATCTGATCTTCTAACGTCATCATTGCAGCATGATCTTTACTGATTATGTGCTTGTTTTCTTGAACTTGTCGTGCCTTAAAGGCAATGAAGTGTTTATCCCATTCCTCTGGACTGATGCCTATGTATCGTAGGCAAATTCTGAAGGTTTGGTCGAAGTCAGACATTTTTCTTTCTAAGGCTAATACTGCTGGATCAGATGGTTCTGGAATTGATGCTCTGAGAAGAGGAATGTCAAACTGTTCAAGCAGTGCTCTTGAAGGCAATGGAAGAGTTGGATAGAGCACTCTGGGAGTTTCTTTCTTATTGGACGCTTCAACCGATGTAGTTACCCAAGAGGGATAGGGATACCTTGGTTCTGTACTCAGTGTGAGAGAAGTATCAATGTGTTGACGCTTGGATGGTGGAGGAGGAACTTGATCTTTAGATGTTGACGATTTCCTCTTTTCTCCCTTCTTTTCCCCCTTATTGCCATCATCAGTCTGTATGAAATGCTGAGTAAGAAGACTGACTTGAGTAGCAATCTGAGCGACAGAGGCCTCAAGAGTGGTTAGACGCTGGTCGAAATGTTCTTTCATGACCAGGAGTTGAGCGTGATTAGCGTCTGTGAGAGAGGTCTCTAGAGCCGTGAACCGGTCTTGTAGATCATTGGTTAAAGCCACATGACTTGCCTGAGTAGCTGTAGATAGTTGCTGTATTTGAGTGAGGCATTCAGTCATGGACGGTTGAGCGTCGGGAAGTGCAGTGCTGACTCGAGGCTTAAAACGAGATGTGTGTTTGAGAGATTCAATAGGTACTTGATAAGTAGGATCAAATACTGTTCCTCGAAGCTCTGGGGCAGTGTTGGACTCGGTGGATGCAGTAGAGTCGGATTCAGTTGGACTGGGGGAATGAGGCGCTTGAGGTAATTCTAATAAGCGCTCAGGAGCAGGTAACGTGTCAGCTGGTGCTGCAGTAAATTCTGATTCTATACGGCTAAAGTCCGTAAACCGAAAGTCCAAGCTGGCAAACGGCTCATCTGCATATGGATACGTAGCAGTCTGCAGAAGTTCATTCAAATGTAGAGTGGGGAGATAAGTACCTTGAATGAACGTTCTGATAGGACTATCCAGGGCCCTGATATACATTGGCCCGAGGATATCCAGCACATGAGTGGGAAAGATTTTGGAGGGCGCTTGGCAGATGGAGAATAAGGCATCTGGGCAATAGTGTTGTGAGAAGCCAATTAGCCGATCTGTTGGGAGAGTCTTCGGTTTCCGAGAGTCGGGAACGTGGAGCCGGTAATACTCTTCCAAGTATGGGTAGATGGCTGAAGCAAGCGCTTGAGATCTTTCTAGCAGCGATAAAACAAAATCATAGTGACTGAAGACTTCTTGTCGAATAGACGGAAGAAGTGGATATCCTCTGAAAGGATTGATCCGAGAGCCATTCCATTGTCGCAGATTTTCTGTGAAGATTTTGTCGAATAGGGAGACTGGAGGCATAATTGCCATCATGAAAGAAAAGTTGTCTTCACAGTGGCTAGGGGTGCAGTTCAGACAGGACAGGGGAGAAGAACCGCTGGTGGACGCTTGATCAGCAAAGCGTAGAGAAGAGTTGGCCAGTTTGTGCAATGCTTGTCTTAAGCGGTGTTCAGGTTGATGGCGGATCAGAGGCAGCTTCAGAACGGGTCCAAGTCTATGTTGGCGCTGCGTTAGCATGTAGCGTGCAAATTTGGTCTTTTTATCATGAATCCCTATTCTGAACAGATGGGGAGCACTAACCAAGTCTTCAAATTTATACGTGTCACCCATGTAAGCTTCAGCCCATCTTATCTCAGTCATACAATACTCAGTTCCTGCATTAAGTATAGCACGAAACCCTTGGTGATGAATATCACAGATGGATTCAAAACGATACCTGTCTGGTTGGTAGTTAGCGTTCCAGACGCAGTCAAAATATGCATCGGTTTCAAGTTGAATCATCTCGGTCAGGGAAGCTGGACGCTCACCGGCATGTACTCCTTTATTCTTCCACAGGAGGAGAGGATTAGCTGAGCGCTTGTTTTCCCTGCTTTTGACCAGCGTTGGAGAGTGAGAATAGCCTTCTCTGTTTAGTAGCCCTTCCGTTGGGTTCAGAAGCTTATCCTGACGCTCATAGACTCTGATGTTGTAGTCTCTGAGAGCGAAGCCAGTGGGTTTGCTTGTCCCACAGTCCAGATAATAAGCTAAATCAACATCAGCTCTAGGAGTCTTGCCTCCTTCCCGCTGTGCTTGGAGAGTTACGGAAGCCGGGATGTGTTTGGGAGTCTTCCCGAGTTCAAGAGCTGTGTAGTAAGCTTCATCAGCTGGGGTTGAGGCGGTGTTAAAGAGAGTGTTGCGTACAGCCAGATCAAACTTTATGAGCTTGGCGATATCATTTTCGGCATTGATAAGACTTTCTTCATTGTATCCTGCAGGTATGAAGGTCTCTGCGGGCGCTGGAGGCAAATAATCGACTGAGTGATCGATAGTCTTTAAGGGATCCAGCTTGAAGAAATGTCGATGAATCACAACGTCGTTAGCATCGCTCTGACCTTCTGAGCGTGCCTCTGTTGTACTAGGTAATGCAAGCAATGGTTGAGCCCTTGGGATTTCAGGTTCATCAGGCTCGAGATTTGTAGATTCGATGGCAGCTTCATGTGCGATGGCCACAATGTGGGCCATATCAACATCCAGATGGACATCAACTGGTGTTTCAAAGGATGATATCGGGACAGCAGCTATGGCTTGATCACTTTGTGTAGCCTCAGAAGAAATGGCAGCAGTTGGACGCTTACGTCTCTTGAAGATACGCTTCACATTTATACCTTCGGCGGGGAACGCTTGAGTCTGTGGAACTGCAGGTTCTTCAAAGTCAATATTTTTGAGAACCTTTTCCAGATCTTTCGACTAATGAGGGGTATAGAATCCTCGTCATCTTCATCGCTTTTGATAGGTTGAGCCTTGGGCTTTCGAGGAGCCCGTTTCTTTGTGACAGTGGGACGCTTCACATTACGTTTGGCTTTCTCCTGATCTGGACGCTCAGCCTCCTCATCTGACGCTGCTCGGACAACTTGGCGCTCAGAGAGAGGCTTAGCAGCACCTCCAACTTTGGGTGGATTGAAGAGATTATTGATGATTCTTGGCCCATAGAACTTATGCTTGGCCACGGTGACTCCTGCTGAAGAGGTGCACTCTGCTCGAAAAATTAGATCACTTAAAACTAGACCATAAGGTCTGTTTGAAGTGCGTAGACTGTCTCTGAACCTGCTGAATATATAGGCGCTCCAGTTGATTTTTATCTTGAGTAGGATGGCAGTCATCATCTGGAACTGGGTTGGGTTGATTTTGTCGAAGGTTCCCACTCTGCATTCTATGTTTTTACTGCAGAAATCAGCCAAGACTCGATACCTGTTCACTATATCTTTCTTCTCAAAGTACGGTTTGTATGGAACATCATCGTAAGCGCTAATCTGAGTCCAGACTTCTTGAATTTGTTCTTCAGTGATAGTGTCTAAAGTGGCTCCAGCATTAGGTAGAGAGAAATTCTGGGCAATAGAGGCCGCAGAGAGAGTGAACGTCTTTGATTCCTTCTTGGAGACAGGAAACAAACAAGTGATGGAAGTCTCATCGTCAGACAGTCGAGCATTTCTCCAGAAAAATTCTAGTTCTTCAGGAAACATATACGAGTATTTCGTGAGAAATTTCTGAAGCCCAGCCTCTGCTACAGAATCCATCATTTCCGTTAAATCAATTTGGGGGTTTTCATAGAGAAACTTCCAATCAACTATAAGGCCTTCAGTGACCTTAACAACAACTTCAGTGGTTCCAGCAGTAGCTTTCTTGGGTGCCATTAGTGAGAAGTAGACAGAGATTACGAATGAAAATTTTTGTTTTTGAGAAAGAGAGAGAATTTTTCTTGCACGAATGTAATAGAGTATAAGAGTGTTTGTGTTCTGCAGAAAGTGTGTTTTTGAGATACTTCAATTTGAATGTTCTGTGTGTTTGAAGTTTGAGATGTTGACACGTGGAGGAATATAAATCTCAGCCATTAAAATATAACTGTGGACGTGAATTTAGATTAAATAGGCACGGTTTCTTTTAGTAACTGCCACATATACTATTTTGAAGTCCGATTAAAAGTTTGAAACAGAGACTTTTGATATACTGAGAGTGATACGTGTGCCCATGAAAAGCGGATACGTTCTTTATGAAAACTGTTCGGGAACCATAATTTTGAACAACTATTCAAATGCCCGCCAAAAATTTGTTAAAGCGTCCGGACCTATTCAGAATGACGCTTGAAACAATTCAGTGTTATGTGGACGCTTGAGAATCTTGAGGGTCTCTTTCAAGTAACATTTTGTGCTTTAGCGGTCATTGTAACATATAGAATTATTCCTTTCAGGGTGTATATGAGGACACAGTTTCCCAGTACTTATCATTATGTCTTGGTAGTAGTGTTTTACTTTTGGTTTAAAATATTCAGCGCTGGTTGTATTCGTCTAAGATACATGGTAATTGTACTGACGCGTGTACATGTGCTGAACCATCTTTGAAAAACGTGATGAGTACCCATGGGTTTTCTTGAGCGAAGGGTGAGGAATGTCAAGTCAGCATTAATTGCATTGATTGACTAATCCACTTTCTCGTTTTAGCGTAGGGTAATGTACGCTTGCTTTTAAAGGGTCTTTTTACTAACTGCTTTAGCCGGGAATAAAGCTAAGCGTTTAGTTTATTTTGAAAGAAGTGCAGACGCTAAGACAGATTTGTGTAATAAGCGTCAAAAGGATTTAAGTGTATGGTGCTAAGTGCGTATGACCGATGCAAGGGAAAACATTTTTGGTCATATTCACTTAGGTATAGTTAGCTCTTTTAAGGTTCCCCCTATGTAGGTTCCCCATAAATTACATAACATACAGTGAATTCCCCCTAAATTTCATGCCTAACAAAAGTATGATGTTTCGAATGATTAAGCATTTAGATCAATCATACCTAGTTCACTTCTTAAAGTGAGAAAACGTTGTTCGTTAAGCGCTTTGGTGAAGATATCTGCCAGTTGCTTTTCTGTACCAATGAAGTGCATGGAGATATCTTTCTTTTGAACGTGGTCACGTAGAAAGTGATAGCGAATGTCAATGTGTTTGGTTCTAGAGTGAAGAACTGGATTTTGAGTCATTGCTAAGGCGCTTTGATTGTCACAATGGATAGGAGTTGGATCTAGGATTATTCCATAATCTCTAAGTTGTTGCCTCATCCAAAGGATCTGTGCACAACAGCTTCCAGCGGCTACATACTCAGCTTCAGCGGTGGAAGTAGCGATGGACTGTTGCTTCTTACTATGCCATGAAATTAGTCTATCACCTAGAAATTGACATGTTCCACTAGTACTTTTTCTATCTATTTTGCATCCTGCAAAATCTGCATCTGAATAACCAATTAGTTCAAAAGGAGAATCCCTAGGATACCATAAGCCCACATTTTGTGTGCCTTTTAGGTACTTAAGGATCCTTTTAGCAGCAATTAAGTGTGATTCTCTAGGATCAGCTTGAAATCGTGCACACATGCATACTGAGAACATAATATCAGGTCTACTAGCTGTAAGATAAAGAAGTGATCCAATAATACCTCTATAGTTAGTGATATCAATTTTCTTTCCATTATCATCTCTATCTAGCTTAAGCGTTTGGCTCATTGGAATTTTTGAAGGTGATGCATTTTCCATACCAAATTTCTTGATCATATCTCTAGTATATTTAGTTTGATTTATGAATATGCCATTAGGGAGTTGTTTAACTTGTAATCCTAGGAAGAAAGTTAATTCACCCATCATGCTCATTTCAAATTGATCTTGCATCATCTTCGAAAATTTCTCACATAGACGCTTATTGGTAGATCCAAATATAATATCATCAACATAAATTTGAACTAGGAGAATATCTCCATTATGGGTAATTTTGAATAACGTTGTGTCAACGCTGCCTTTTGAAAAGCCTTTACCTATAAGGAAGATAGAAAGAGTGTCATACCATGCTCGTGGTGCTTGTTTAAGACCATAGAGTGCCTTGTCCAATTTATAAACCATGCTTTTCCCATGGTTGTTGATGAATCCTGGTGGTTGCTCCACATATACTTCTTCTTGGAGTTTACCATTCAGAAATGCACTCTTTACGTCCATTTGATACACTGTAAATTTGTTAAATGCTGCAAACGCTAGAAACATGCGGATTGCTTCAAGACGGGCAACTGGAGCGTATGTTTCATCAAAGTCGATGCCCTCTTCTTGACAGTATCCCTGAGCTACGAGTCTGGCTTTGTTTCTAATCACAATCCCATTCTCATCCATTTTGTTTCTATAGACCCATCTAGTTCCAATGACCCCTTGGTGGGTTGGTCTTGGTACTAGCGTCCATACCTCATTTCTTTCAAATTGGTTTAGCTCTTCTTGCATGGCTTCTATCCAACTTGGATCGTTAAGCGCTTCATCCACTTTCTTTGGTTCCATTTGAGATAGGAAGCTTGCAAACATGGCCTCATTTATTGTAGCGGCTCTTGTTCTAACGGGTGCTCCAATATCTCCAATAATTAGTTCTGGTGGATGGTCTCTGAGCCATTTTCTGTCTGGTTGGAACGAGTTAAGAGATTGATCTAACGTTTGATTAAACTGTGCAGGCGCTTGACCAATTCCTTGCGTAGGCGCTTCAGTGTTTATAGTTTGAATTTGCTCTTGATGAACATTCCCTTCATGATCATCAGCGTTTCTTGCAATGTCATCGTTGATGTCTTTACGAGTAGTCTTAGGATTAGGTACAATGATTTCATTATCTTCATCAATATCACTATCATCACACAGATTGATTTGTGACGCTTGTTGAGATAAATCTTCAATTCCTGCATCATTAATATTAACCTTACTCGGTTCTTGGTTAGCATCATCAAACACAACATGAATGGATTCTTCAACCTTCGATTTGACTTTATTTAAGATGCGAAAGCTCTTTCCATTTTTGGCGTAACCTAGAAAGATTCCTTCATCTGCTTTAGGATCAAATGTCTTTAGGCTTTGGGAACCATTGTTATGAATGAAACATTTTGAACCAAATACATGAAAGTATGAAACATTCGGCTTACGTCCCTTCCATAACTCATATGGAGTCTTTTCATGTTGCTTGTTGATCATACACCGGTTCTGAGTGTAGCAAGCAGTGTTGATAGCTTCGGCCCACAACCTTTGAGGCAGCTTAGACTCGGCTAACATAGTCCTAGCGGCTTCTTTAAGCGTTCTGTTCCGTCGTTCAGCAACTCCATTTTGTTGAGGTGTTCTAGGTGCTGAATACTCATGAAGTATTCCAAAGTCTTTACAAAATTTCTCAACAATATGGTTAGTAAATTCAGTTCCTCTATCACTTCTAATTCTTGTTACTTTTAGATCTTTTGAGTTTTGTAGTTGACGAATTAGAGAGGTGAGCTTGGCACTAGTTTCATCTTTAGATGCTAGAAATTCTACCCATGTATAGCGTGAAAAATCATCAACTATTACTAGTGAATACTTTTTACCACTAACGCTCATGATTTGAATAGGACCAAACAAATCTAAATGTAGTAATTCAAGTATTCGAGAGGTCGATAGATGAAGCTTCTTCTTAAAAGATGATTTAACTTGTTTACCCATTTGACAGGCATCACATAAGCGATCTTTATTAAAGGAACCTTTAGGTAATCCCTCTACGAGATTTAGAGATATTAATTGAGAGATTGTTTTGAAATTGAGGTGATTCATTTTTCTGTGCCATAACCAACCTAATTCGTTTTGATTCTTAGCTACGAAACATGTAGGGTTGTTATCTAATGTTGAATCCCAATCTACTAAGTATACATTGTTTGTTCTTCTTCCTTTTAATTTAGTAGATCCTGTCTTAACATCGATTATCTCGCACAAGTCACTAGAAAATTTAATTTCAAAGCCTTTATCACAGAATTGACTTATGCTTAGGAGATTATGTTTAAGACCCTCAACATAGTATACATCATTGATCATGATGTTCCCCCTATGCATGATACCTATACCTTTAGTTTTACCTTTAGAATTATCACCGAATATAACTTGAGGACCATTGGTTGCACGATAGTTGATCAAGAGATCCTTTGATCCAGTCATGTGTCTCGATGATCCACTATCTATGTACCATACTGAAGCGTCGGTGTTGGCTCTAGGTACCTGCATTCAAAAGGGCAGATCTAATTTCTTTAGGTACCCATTTTGTTTTGGGTCCTTCTTTGTTAGTGACGTGAATTAGATTTTTCGGAACCCATATTTGCCTTGTCTTCACTATGGGAGAAAGATTGGCCTTCTTGGGTTTCGTTTTGAGTTGCATACTTTTTCTAGATGTATAGAAATATCCTTGATTATAGTAATAATCATAATCGTAATCACAATTATCATAGTGTTGATAATATGAACTGGATTGTTTTGGATATAGACGTTTGATTCTGTTTGGTACTGGCTTAGGATGCACTTTTGGTGCGGGACGCTTAACGTTTGATTCACTGGCAGAAAATATCTCCTTAGCTTTTTGAGCGTTTGGATATATTTTCTTTTGTGAGACATTCGCTTTGGTCTTTCCTTTGCCTGAGTCAGTGTTGACTTTATCATTAGCTTTTGTACCAGTATTTGTTGATTCATTCAGCGTTTGTCTGATCGAACTTTCTTCAACAAAGATTACACCTTTTCCTTTGTTGATTGTTGTAACATTGGACGCTTTGGCTTTATAACTGAATTTATCAAAACCTAGACCGGTCTTTTCACCAAATGCCCTGGTTACTTTAGTCACATTATCTAGCGTTCTAGACGCTTTTGATAATGAAGAGATAAGCTGCTCTGATTTGGCAAGTTTAGCGACCATTTCAGCTTCTCTTTTGACTATTATATCAAGATCACCTTTTAGCTGAGTAATTTCACTCTCGAGTGATTGGTTTTTCTCAATGCACTGTTGCTGAATTTGCAACTCTGCTTTGAGCGTTAAGTTATCACTTCTGAGTGCTGAAATAATACGATGGTGATTTTGGAATAATTGGGTGGCATCTTGACAATCTTTATAATATTCCTTTACTTTGTCAAGTAATTCATCATAAGAGAGAGGATGATACAGATCAGTGGTTACCTCAGATGGTAAGTCGTTAGATGCTTCATTTTCTCTTGCCATGAGACAAATGAATGCTGAGTCCTTTGATGGTTCATCATCGCTGCTTTCATCTGATGATTCCAAGTCCTCTTCAGGCGTATAGAGAGGTTCTGATTCTGCTAGCAAGCCTTGTTGTCTCAGGTTGCTCCTGAATTGGTTTCTATCCGTGTGATCTTGCTTTGTAGGTTTAGACACATTTGGATATGGGCAATTAACTTGGAAATGCCCTGGTCTCCTGCAGTTGTAACAAAGATTGGTCTTCATCTTTTGTTCGTTTGTTAATCTTGTGGATCGTTGGTTTAACGCTGCAGGCGCTGAGAGATCTTGCTGAGAAGGAGTTTGATATTGAATTGGCGCTAGGGAGGAGGACGCAGGATAGTGAGGCGCTTGATATTGTGGTTGTATTTGAGGAAGCGCTTGATATGAACTTTGTCCTGGGTGCTTAGGACTGTTTCCCTTCTTTTCATATTTCAGGAATTTCCTGAATCTATTTAGAAGCGCCAGTTCTTCTTCCTCACTTATATCCGAGCCTTTTTCTTTGATAGATTTTCCTTTGATTGATGCCATTAGCGCTCCAGATTCGATCACTGGATTACTTACTGCATCACTGGCCGAATTCAGCTCAAACTCAAATGCTTTGAGTTTTGAAAAAGCATCTTCTGGAGTTAGGCTGTCCAGATTGTTTGATTCTCTCATTGCAGTTGTTTTCATCAGGAATCTGCTTGGAAGACTCCTAAAGATTTTGACCACTGTTTCTCGATTTTGTAGCTCCATACCCAGAGATGTTAGTTCAGTGACAAGGGCTGTAAACCTCATGTCTAATTGCTCTAGCGTCTCATTAGGTAGCATCTTGAAGCCGTTGAATTTTTCTTTGGCAATTGATAATTTGTTTTCCTTTATTTGTGCTGAGCCACCACAAATAGTAGCCAACTTATCCCAAATTTCTTTAGTTGTATTGCATGATTTGACTTTGTTGAATAAGTTGTCATTGTCACCAATGGCTGTGTATAATGCATTCCGACCGACATTGTCTAGATTTGCTCGTCGACGCTCATCGGTGGACCATTCTTGTTTGGGCTTCTCCACATAACCGTCAGGTGTTTCTCCTGTGGCTTCGGGCGCTCTGGTGATAACTTTGTATATTTTGATTGGCCCATCTGAAATGATATCACACATTTCATCATCACATGAACACAAATAAGTAAACGCTTTGACCTTCCAAGAGTCATAATTTGACTCGGTCAACTTGGGAACTTTAGAGAATGCCATGAAGAATTTAAAGTAATTTTAAAGCGACTATATAAAAAAATGGATCTGAACAAGCAGTTACGCTTGGAAACGCTTAGGTTTCAACTTCAACCGCTCTGATACCACTTGTTGGTCCCAAGTGGTATACGAAAGGGTCTAGAAGGGGGGGGTTGAATAGACCCTGAAGTCTTTTTCGACTTCTTAAAAATTCGTATCACTTTGAAGTATTTGAACGCTTGACAAGTTTAAGCGCTGGATGTGGCGCTTGAGAAACGTTAACTTAGACTCGGTGATTTCAACGCTTACCAAAGTAGGGCAGAGTTTAATCACTAAATCAGAGTTAGCACAGCGGAAGTATTTTATAGCTTAGCGTTCGGTTAATTAATCGAAAGTAGTCGCTTAGTTGTTTTAAGACTTTATCAGAATGTATGCAATATGAATAGTAAATCAGTAAACAATGAATGCTTAAAGAGGTAAATGACACAAGATATTTGTAAGGTTCACTGGGTGATGTAATCCCAGCTACGTCCTTCTTCTCCTTTTATCAGGGAGGTTTTTCCACTATGATGATTATCGAAGAGTCACACAGAGACTTCTACAAGATAGAGGGAGATTGGATGTGATCTCGGAACTCCTTGGTCACACAGATTTCAGCTCCACTAAAGACCTTCTATCCCCTTGCTTCTTTCACTCAGAAATGGTGCAAGTTACTCTTGATCTCGGAACTCCTTGGTCACACAGATTTCAGCTCCAATAGAGATCAACTTCAACAAGCTTCTTTTACACAAAAATATTGCTTGCAAGTCAACCAGCTTTCTCACTCAGATGAAAGGTGTTGATGGTTTTGGTCACGGGTTTGTTTGTTTTTGGAAAGTTCAAACAACTTGGGGATATCTCAATGGTAGTATAGGTTCTTCTTAAAAAGAGATTTGAGATATGGGTGACTGTGTCTGGAATATTTGTGAAAAGCTTATATGGATATTTGGCTATGATTTTCAGTAAGCTTTTCTTTCAACAAAGTAGGTAATTTTTTTGCCTTTTTTTTTTTTGTGTGTGTCACATTACTTGTTTGTTGAAAGAGCTATTTATAAGGTATTGGTGGTTTTTGTCCGTTTGACATGGTTGGAGTCTCATTTCCCCAAACATTCCTTGAGTTCAGACATTTCTAACTTTGGGTATATTTAATTGGTTAGGCATGGTCTTGGTTTCATAAATCTGACAGTCTAGGTCAAAGATATGGCTTGCCCATAAGTTATAGTGCTTATATTTTAATAGCACTTATCCGACTTTTAATGCATCTTGTCTTATTTCCGTTGGAAATAATTCGTCCGTTTGATTCATGCATTTTTAAGTCTTTGGATGGTTTTGGGTTTGAGTTTTTCAGGTTACGTTCTTTGTAGGTTGTGTTGGTTTAACCTTTTTGGACGCTTGCTGAAGAGAATAGTTATTCTCGTGTATTGGACAGACGCTTGGACTGATCCTGACTTTCTTTTCTTTATTTCAGACGCTTACTCTTCAATCTTGTCTTGATGGTCTCACTGAGAATTCCGTCATTTCACTTGATGTTGAGTATTCGGCCTGAGTTATCCATTCGTAGTTTGAGCACTGGGATAATCCCTAAAGCGTTTGACGGACGCTTCAAGATATCTTTATCCATTGTAGCTTCAGACGCTTGATCTTTACCTTCATCACTTGGTAGACTCACCCAGAATTTTCCTAAGTGATTTAGTGTCACATACTTAGTCTAAAGAATTCTACAAAGATAAATACTATAAGCCTAAGATAAATAAGCTTTCAGGTACTTATACATAACATTCTATGAAAGCTTTTACACTTTTCGGGGTCTAACAAGAAGTCCTATTTGTCATCATCAAAACATCTAATATGAAATTTCTAACAAAAGTCAAATCCAATTTTAACTTAATTAAATCCAATTTAATATAAAGAAAAACATTTTAGGAAAAAGGGATTTTGACAAATCACGGGTCGAATTTGTCTATTAGGGTCAAACCCTAATATTTATTAATTTATATATATATTTAAATACTAAAAATATAAAAAAATATATATATATCAATATACTGGGCCGGGCCCAGCTCCCGTTAGGGCACACGGCTAGGGCGGCTTATGCCGCCCTAGTCTTACGCCGTGGTGAGCGCCACCACCCTACCTTTTTCCCTTTTTCTTTTTTTTTTTGTTTTTCTAATTACACGAGCAGCGGTGGTCCTCGCATGTGCTTCAAAAACACATGGTGGTTCCACCCCGATTCGCCGTTACGGGCTGGGAAAAAACATGTAATCGTGCGACGATTTCAAGGCGATGAATATTTTCAAAATTTTAGATTTAACATCGAATATTAAACATATAAAATCAAATTTTAAAAATCCAATTTTAACCAACATAATCTTAAACGCAAAAACCATCAGGTCCGTTCAAGTCAGCTCTGATACCACTATTCGGAATCCCATACAGGAAAACAGAGAATTGCAGCGGAAGATTCGAGGATTCCTACTGGCAGATCACAAAAATAGATCTGATGATTTTTCATGGGTTTCGCGAAAATTTGAACGAATAAACATACCCTTTTGATTCGTTTATTCATTCTGCAGAACAGCAATCCTCCAAGGGCTTCTGTCTCTAAAGCTTCACGCGAAACGAGCCTTCCAAAGATCTCGAGACTCCTCCTTCTTTGCAGTAGTGGACGGCTAGAGAGGAGAGAGGGGAGAGAGTTCTTTTCATTTTGTGTTGTGTAATGTTATCTTGTTACTTAGGATTTGTTCTACTATAGGAGTCCTTTTTAAACTCAACTAACTTGTGGAACAAGTTGGAGGCTACTCCAAAAAGCCCTAAGTGGCCGCCCCCCCTAGGGTTGCCTTGGACTGGGTGGGCTTTTAATTTGCTTGTCTAATTTCTAGCCCATCTATATATATTTAAATTTAAATCCAATTTAAATATAGTATATACTATTAATTAATTTCAATTAATTAATGTACTAATCAAATAATTTAATTTAATCCAATTAAATCAAATATTTAATTAATTGATTTAATCTAATTAAATCAATCAGTCCATTTATTCTTTCTAAAAGATTTACACAAAAAGATACATCCCGCTCATTTCTTATAGCGCCACTCTTTAGGTTCGTCTCAATTGGCAAAGGGAGGAATTATGTAAGGATGTGAGTGTCACCTAGTCAGTCCCGTTGACTCACATCGTAACCCAATTGAGTACAAAATGAACGAATCATTTTACGAACCTCTTGATCATAAATGCCGTGTGAGTATAAGCCCTTCACTGACGTATCCTGATCAAGTGAGAGTCATGGAAAATGTCAAACTCAGTAAACTTGATACTGTGCATTAGATTATAGCATAATAAAATTACTAAACTACCCTCAATGTCCCACATGAGTTAGTTGTTATGCTTTGGCCAAAGACTTATAATTTCATTAGCCTATAATCGCACAGGATACTTTCTCGTTTACTATCGAGACAGTGAATCCCATCTTGGCGATCACTGATCAACTGCTACTTGTCTCATTGATATCGCACTTCGAGGTTGACCCCACCGACGGGTGATATGGGCCTAACTACTCTGGTAACAGATCCAATAATACAAGCACATTGATCATGAACCCTCAGGTCTAAGGCTCACGCATACTATTACGATCAGTAATTCAATCATTGACAGTCACTAAGTAAATACCCATGTGATCGGATTACTACGAGTGGTGTTCGAATATGTCAATTCCATTGACATATCTATGATACTTGCTCTCACCACCCTATAGTGCTTGACT
This sequence comes from Buddleja alternifolia, assembly GCA_019426215.1. NCBI lineage: Eukaryota > Viridiplantae > Streptophyta > Magnoliopsida > Lamiales > Scrophulariaceae > Buddleja > Buddleja alternifolia. The sequence continues at coordinate 2,200,478 of CM033398.1, read as the reverse complement.
GGCACTCATCGTCAGAGCATGTGTCATACAAGTCGAATCTTAATGCACAATTAAGATTCTTTGACTTGCGAACCCTTTTAAGTGATAAGATGTAAAACTCTTCCCATGCCACGTCTTTATTCCATAAAGAGCAGAGAGTCAAACCTTTATTCACATGGACTATATGTTCAATACTTATTTAGATGCTATAAAGATTTATATGAACAAAAAACAGATGCCTTTATTAATATCATTTTAATAGTTTGTACAACATAATGAGATACCCTAATCTAACTATTTGTCCTCGCATCTAAGGCATATACCTAACACATCCAACATTATCTAGATTCGCTCTTTTTCGATCGTCTAGCGCCCATTCTAACTTGGGTTTCTCGACATATCCATCTGAAGTTGCTTCATCAGCTCTCGGTGCTCGAGTTATCACTTTCAATATTTTAAGGGGGCCATCTGAAATTACATCACACATTTCATTATCGCAAGAACATAGATACGCGAATGCTCTAAGTTTCCAAGAATCATAGTTTGATTCTACCAACTTAGGCATTTTGTTAAAAGCCATAATGAGATGTTTACGAGAAAATTTAAATCGACTAAGTTTAGAAAGATGGATCTAAACAAGCTGTTACGCTCGGAAACGCATATGTTTCTACTTCAACCGCTCTGATACCACTTGGTGGTCCCAAGTGGCATACGAAAGGGTCTAGAAGGGGGGGGTTGAATAGACCCTGAAGTCTTTTTCGACTTCAAAAATTTCGTATCACTTTTAAAGATTAGAATGCTTAGAAAGTTGAGCGCTTGGGTCAGGCGCTTCAGTAAAGATAACTTAGACTTCGAGATTTTAGCAATTTACCAAAGTAGGGTAATGCTTAGATCGCTTAATCAGGGTTAGCACAGCGGAAATGATTTTTAAAGCTTTAGCGTTCGGTTTGGTTAAATAGTCGCTTAGCTATTTAGCTTGTCTTTTTTTGAATAGATAAAATAATATAAAACAAGATAATAATAAAAGTAAATGACACAAGGAATTGTAAGGTTCACTGGGTGATGTAATCCTAGTTACGTCCTTCTTCTCCTTTTTCACTTGGAGGAATTTACTAGGTTGATTTTCAAAGAATCACACAGAATCTTCTACAAGATAGTAAAGATGAGAAAAATGATATCGGGCTCCTTAATCACACAGATTTCAGCACCAATGAAGATCTTCTTCTACAAGCTTCTCTCACTCAGAAATACAGCCTGTAAGGGGTTTGCAACTACTTTCTCACTCAAATGAAAGGTTGAGGGTTTTGTCACACATGTTTTGTTTGTTTTTGGAAAGATCAAACAACTTGGAATATCTCAGTAAGAATATAGGTTTCTTCTTTGGAAAATGTTTGAGATATTTGTGACTGTATGGAATGTATGTGAAAAGCTTGAAAGATTTTGGCTATGGAGTTTTTAAGCTTTTCTTGAGATAACATTTCAGCAAAGTTTTCTTGTGTATGTACGTGTGTATCTTTGTTATTGTCTATATGTTTCAGGGTTTGCTGGAAGTAAGGTATTTATAGGCTTTTCTTGGAAATTGTCTGTTGGACACATGTGAGCACGTGTTCTTCACGTAGCGCGTGAATCAGCATTTTCTCTGACATTCCTAAAATTCGGTTGGTTCCGATTGGACGGGAGCAGCTATAAATTCTGAATTTCTGACAGTCTAGTAAAAAAGGTGGCTTGTCCACAAGTCATACTAGCTTATCACATTTAATGCTCTTATCAAGCATTTAATGCATTTGAATTTATTTCCCGTTGGAAATAAATGTCCGTTGAATGATTGCATTTAAGTCTTCATGACTTGAGGATTTATCTCAGGTGAATCTGATATTGATCGCTGGAGTGCTTTAAGCGCTTGATCCATAAATCCTGAAATGGTCCTTTAGCGTTTGACAGGCGCTAAGAACAAATCTTCATCTTCATTTGACTTCAAACGCTGATCTTCAACTTCTTCTCTAATAGACTCACCCAGAATTCTATTAGCAATTCGATATCTAATACTTAGTCTAAAATCCACAAAGATAAAAATTACAAGCCTAACAAAATTACATACTTTCAAACGCTTATACAGTTGATCTATGAAAGCAGAAACTTACATTATATTTGGGGTCTAACATAAAGTCCTATCTTGTCATCATCAAAACATCTAACATGAAATTCCTAACAATGATATTATATTTGGTTCTACTAACAAGCGATTGTGTGAGAAATTTTTGAAAATGATGCAAGATCAATTTGAAATGAGCATGATGGGCAAACTAACTTTCTTCTTAGGATTAAAATTTAAACAACTCCCTAATGGCATATTTATAAACCAAGCTAAATATACAAGAGATATGATAAAGAAATTTGGTATGAAAAATGCATCATCTTCAAAAATTCCAATGAGCCAAACGCTTAAGTTAAATAAAGATGAAAGTGAGAAGAAAATTGATATCACTAACTATAGATGTATCATTGGATCACTTCTTTATCTTACCGCTAATAGACCAGATATTATATTTTCGGTATGCATGTGTGCACGCTTTCAAGCTGATCTAAGAGAATCACACTTAAATGCTACCAAGAGAATCCTTAAATACCTAAAAGGCACACAAAATGTGGGCTTATGGTATCCAAGGGACTCTCCTTTTGAACTAATTGGTTATTCAGATGCAGATTTTGCAGGATGCAAAATAGATAGAAAAAGTACTAGTGGTAAATGTCAATTTCTAGGTGATAGACTAATTTCGTGGCAAAGTAAGAAACAACAATCCATAACGACTTCTACAGCTGAGGCAGAATATGTAGCCGCTGGGAGTTGTTGTGCACAAATTCTTTGGATGAGGCAACAACTTAGAGATTATGGAACAATCTTAGGTCCTACCCCAATCCATTGTGATAACCAAAGCGCTTTAGCTATGACCCAAAATTCTGTCCTTCATTCTAAAACTAAACACATTGATATTCGCTACCATTTCTTACGTGACCATGTTTAAAAGAAAGATATCTCCATGCACTTTATTGGAACTGACAAACAATTAGCAGATATCTTCACCAAAGCGCTCAACGAACAATGCTTTCTCACTTTGAGAAGTGAATTAGGTATGATCGATTTAAACACTTAAATCATAAAGCATCATATTTTATAGGCCTATAATTTAGGGGGAATCCACCATATGTTTATGTCTAAAGCGTTTTTTTCCAAATTGAAATGAGTCATCAATTTTAGGGGGAACTTTAAAATTGTACTTATCTTTGAGCGACTGTGATCAAATATGATTTTGAAAATTTTATGCATTGATCACTAGCGTTTATCTATCATGCATGACAAAATCAATCTCTAATAAAATTAAATGAAAATATATTTTATCCAAGCGATTGATTTGTATCAAAATCTTCAGCTTTAAAAGATTGACCTTTATCAAAAGGACTTCAGCATTTAAGAATATTCCCACTTAAACGCTAAGTAACTTTTTCTGAAAGTCATGCATTGTTTTCATCGCTAAAAGGTAGCGTGAGGATAAGTCTAAAAGATTAGATTTGACAACTGCCCACACGTGCTTATCAAATCAAACTGACGGTTAAATGATCCCTATCTAAAAACTAGGCGGTTCAGTAACTGCACATGTCTGAGTACGTGTCAGTGTACTATCAGGGGCGTGTAATTCGCGCTGAAAATTTCAAAATTATTCAAACATTTTGAAAAAGTAACTGCGGATTTCAAACTTTTATAATTCACAGATGTTACCCTATTTTACCGCACTTTTTGACATTCGTATTTATGAGTAAACGACTCAGATTTAATTTTTGTTATTTCCAAAATTAATTTCTGTACACGTGTCATTCATCTAATAGTCGAGGAGTTATTTTTGCCTCCTATTTAAACCCCTCATAACCTTTACAGTAAAACTTTATCACTTCCAAAATACCTCTGCTGTAAAAGTTTTTCTTTAAGGCAAAAAGAATCTCTTTTCTCTCCTCAACCAAGCTTTTTCCATTCATCAATGGCACCCATATCTTCAAAATCTGCTACCGGAAAATCTTCCAAATTTGAGAAACCAGTCACTATTAACGCCGGTTTTCTTGTTAACTGGGACTACCTTTTTAACAACCAGAACTTCCCTCTAATGACTGTTCTTCCCCTGGTCCAAGAGTCTGGTTTGAGAAATATGATCACTTCCTTTACAAATATCTTCGAGGAAGAAGCCCTATTTTTCTTCAAGAACGCAAAAATCTCCGACGATGGAAACTCCATTTCCTGCGTCTTTCCCTTTCCTCGTGAGAGCTTCGTTCTCACTCCTCAACTCATATCATCTTTACTCAATCTACCCAATGATGGAGGCGAAGTTGAAAATGTTACTCTTGGTGATGCTACCAAAGTCTGGGCTTTGATCAAGAAAGAAGACGTTGAAGCTTCGTATGAACCCAACTTCAAGAAGAATGACATGAAGGGCGAATATGTCATTCTTGCTGACATCTGCGCAAAGATGATAGAATGTAGGAAGAGTAGTTTCGATAAGGTTTCCAATATTCAATAGAAAATGATGGTTGCTATTTTGACCAAGTTGAAAGTCAATTGGTCGCTTTATGTTTTCAATCTCTTCAAGGCAGCGATGGCCAAGTCAGTAAATCCCAAGCCTTATGGGATTGTGCTGAGTCATATTCTAAGCACTAGCGGTTTCGTTAACACTGCTGGAAAGAAGGTCCCAGCGCTCAAGTTCTATGGGAAGAAAATGATAAGCGATCTGCTCAAACCAAGAAGACGTGGCGGTGCAGCGGTTCCTAAAGAAGAGCGTGAGCGACTTCTTACCGAAGGAGTTGTTCGTAGCGATGATGAAGAGCAAATGACTTCATCTTCATCATTTTCATCCGAAGAGGTGGTGGTGGTCAAGCGACCTAAAATAAAACTAGTTTTGAAAGTCATTGAGCCATCAAAGCCAACTAAGAAGCAGAAGAAGAGACCGGAGCCCAAGAAAAAATAGAAGTCTCCCTCTCTTTGTCCCAAATCGCCCTCATCTCCTCCAGCGTTTATCTTCTTTCTAGTAGAAGAAGAAGCAGAAGAAGAAGTACCGCTAGCTCGCAGGCGTACTCCTTCATCCACTCCAGCAACATCAACAAGCGCTTGAAGAGCAAGCAAGTGTTCCTCCTACTTCTTCGGACGCTGTTCCTAAACCAAGTTCAAAGCCTCAAGCCCCTACTCAATTCGAGAGGCTTTCCCGTGTTTAGGCCGAGTGTCCAGCAAATATCCAAACTATTCTTAACACTCTTGAGAATTTGCGTATTCCCATTCGTGCTGATCCCATTACTTTTTTTCTCGATTTAGATCCAGAAGAAGTTATCCCAGAGCCTGAGGAAACTGTACCAAATATTGAAACAGATCAAGCAACTGCATCAGTCGATGATAGTCCTCAAGGTAAGAGTTGTAGTATCTTATTTATGATTTCTACTTAGTAGAAATTATGCTTGCTTTTCTCAAACGCTTGCTTGTATCAGCTCAAAATGCACCAGACGCTGATGCACCTCCACCTTCTGAGGTTCCTGTTGAAGTAGATGTCGATATGACAAAGGTTGTGGATATCGCTAAGGAAATAGCTCAAGTCCTTCCTGACGTTGAAATATCTCCAGTCAGCAAAGCGACTGTTAACGTTGAGCGGTCGATAGAAGTGGCCCCCATCCTAACCGAGTCAATTGCTTTTGTCCCTACTCCAAGCGGATCCCTCCTCGTGTCATAAACTTCTTTCCCCGCGGCTATGTTGTAAATGATGAATTCTACTTTGCCACCAAGGAGCTTGACACAGGGCAATTAATCGATATGGAGATAAACTTTCAAAACACTCTCTATAGGACTGATGTCTCTAATTCTGCTAAGTTCAATTTCTTCGAGTGCTTCGCTGATTTGGGTCTCTACAATCTTGAGCGTCTTCAATCGCGTCTTGAGTATATCAGGCGACCAGCGTTCAACATAGCAGAATTTGACGAGAAGCATTTCAATTTTATTGGCCATTCTGAAGAATCCTTTTATCTATTGCGCCAGAATAAGATTGTCTTTAAGAATCCCCATATGGGTGATTGGTCAAAGAATCCTGACGAAGAAATTCTTAACAAGATGGGATACTCTACCTATGCCAAAGTCGTTCAATCTCCTCAGAATGCTCTATCTCCAAGGCCCCTCAGACTGTGGAAAGGAAAAGGACCAATTGTCGCTGAGCGTCCCAATCCTATTAACGCTTGGATAGAAGCTGAAGCCTGTGAGTACCTTGCAAGATTATGGGCTGAGGATTATGATGAAGAAACAGAACGCTTTGAGAAATTCCTTGCCGCCAGAAAAGATCAGAAGAAAGCTGACAAGCTTGGCAAGCGATGGATGATGGATACAGCCAGATGGGCTGAAGAGTTCGTTTTACACTTTTATACTCTTGAAGAACTCGTGAGATATCCATTCTTATTGAATTTGCAATCGAACACAGACACCGAGGGTTTGCTACCTTTTTACTTCAACAGCGTCAGCATATTGCCGAAAATGTTAGCGATCTGCCAATTTACAGGCAACCTATTGAACGCTACATTCGCCAACAGCTTGCCTTATTCAGTCAAGGCGGATGCTATGGGGTTCACCCTCATCAAGCGTTTGTTCAGCGTATCCTTCCAGATCTGAACAAAGATGCCTCCACCAGTAAATGACCTCCTTTGCCAGGACAAAGTGAAGTTCCTTTGAGCATTGATAATGATCACGCTGAGTTTGCTGAGTTTTACAGAGACAGAAGAGCAGTGGTAGAAAATTCACACGATGGATATCACTTTTAACCACTATTCTGGGTTAAGTGACTTCCGAGGATACAACCTGCATCCTGTGCTCTTTTGCCAACAGAACATCCAAGTGGCCAAAATAATATCGCCGATCAGGCCAATGGACCAAGAAGCAGCTCAAGCGCTTATGCCTTATTTATTGGACTTCTACAACTCTTACATTTCATGAGTTGATCTGCTAGACGATGTGCAATTTGCACTAAGCACTGAAGAGCGCGAAGATGCTATATTCTTTATTCCGCAGACCAACCTTATAAGTCCAAGGCATATCATGGAAGCGATTGGCCCCCTCTGGGTCATTGATGTTGAGAATCCTTCTCCTCCCATGGAGATTGTTGAGACAGTAGAGGATATTACTCCTACTATGGAAGCCGCTCAAATTCCAGACGCTTCTTTGCGCCCCAGTAGTCGAGATCTCTACTCAAGAACCTTTTTGTCAACCAGCGACTGGAGATCCATCCATGGATCAAGCGATTCAGGAAGTTCAGGAAGTCCTTGATGAGCCTGAAGAGCCTTTTGTAAGAGACAAATCTAAAGGCAAGGCTGCAGTTTCTAGCTCGTATGGACTCATTCCATCTCCTAAGCGTTCTTCCTCCTCTGATTCAGATTCGGAAAGTGATCAAGAGACTCAAGACTTTAGAAGAGCTGTTAGGAACTCGCTCAATACCATCGAGGGTTCTTGCTCTAAGATTCTTAAAAATAATGATCTAAATATCAGGCTGGTCTCTGACACTCGAAGTCGTGATATTGCAAATTCTGCAACAAAAAGCACCATAGCAATCATGGATAGCATATCACCACTAATCACTACTCTTTCCGAAGAATTCAATCGGACGTTTGCCCAGAATGCATCCGCTGATACTGAGCATCACAATTCTTCCAATTTAATCTCTCAAAGTGTCGTTGAGCAAGTTGCTCTTTTGATAGATGAAGTCAAGCTTCTACGTCGGGACATCGCTGAATTGAAGACCTCCCTTGATGATGCCAAGAAGGGGGAAGATCTTAAAGAAAAGTCCCAGTCCAAGGCTATCTCTAAGACAGACAACAAGCACTGGCGATCTATGTTCGAGGAGATAGTGAGCATAAAGAAAATGCTTACTAAGAAGCGAAAGCCTAGATATTATCAAGGCAGGCACTTACTTCCGGACTTAGACGTTAAGTTCTTAGACAGTATGGGTTTTCACCCATATGCCGGACCGCTTAGAAGACCTATCAATTGGAAATCCACCAATGATCGAAGACAAGACATTTACCATGACTTGATCCGAGAACTTGGAATCCCTCCGAGGGATTGGGTGGAAAGGTTGTTGGAGCTAGAAAAAAGTGCTAGACGCAGAAGACATGACTACAATGAAGTCCAGCATACAACCATGATAGATGTTGACAGACTTCTACTGGACTTAGCGACTGAAATCTATCAAGAAGAAGAAGTAAATAGGAAGCGATAGAAAAGATAAATGATTATGTTGTTTTATATATATTTCTGTTTATCGCTTTAAAACTCTTTTTCAGTTGTAAATCATGTATGCTTAATTCTTCCATATGAATGAATGAATGATTTAACGCCGAAACAACTTGTTGAAGCTAATCTAACTTCAGCTAACTTAACTAACCTTCCAAACGCTAGCTTTTGATCTTTTTGGAATTTTCTTTGAACTTTTAATCTATAAAAGAGTTCTAAGAGTTAAGGTCTTGACATCATCAAAAAGAGGGAAATTGTTAGGAAATTTCATGTTAGATGTTTTGATGATGACAAGATAGGATCTTATGTTAAACCCCAAAAAGAATGTAAGTTTATATTTTCATAAAAATTTATGTATAAGCGTTTGAAAGTTTGTAATATTAATTAGGCTTGTAATTTTATCTTTATAGATTTTAGAGTAAGTATTAGATACCGAATCGCTAATAATATTCTAGGTGAGTCTATTAGAGATAAAGTTAAAGATCAGCGTCTGAAGTCAAATGAAGATGAAGATTTGTTCTTAGCGTCTGTCAAACGCTAAAAGACTATTTCAAGATTTATGGATCAAGCGCTCAAAGCACTCCAGTGATCAGTATCAGATTCACCTGAAATAAATCCTCAAGTCATGAAGAACTTAAATGCAATCATTCAACGGACATTTATTTCAAACGGGAAATAAATTCAAATGCATTAACTGCCTAATAAGAGCATTAAATGTGATAAGATATTATGACTTGTGGACAAGTCACCTTTTGACGAGACTGTCAGTATTTCAGAGTTCAAGTCTGCTCCCGTCCAATCGGAACCAGCAAGATTTCAGGAATGTCAGAGAAAAGGCTGTTTCACGCGCCGCGTGAAGAGCACACACTCACATGTGTCCAATGGACAAATCCCAATAATTGCCTATAAATAACTCATTCCAGCAAACCCTAAAAACATAACATACATACATAAGAAAGTAAAAACTTTGCTGAAACTCTTTCTCAAGAAAAGCTTAGAAACTTCATAGCCAAAACCTTTCAAGCTTTTTACATACCTTCCAGACAGTCACAAATATCTCAAACATCTTCCAAAGAAGAAACCTAAATTCTTACTGAGATATTCCAAGTTGTTTGATCTTTCCAAAAACAAACAAAACCTGTGTGACAAAACCCTCAACCTTTCATCTGAGTGAGAAAGTTGTTGAACCCCTTACAGGTAGTATTTCTGAGTGAGAGAAGCTTGTAGAATAAGATCTTCATTTGTGCTGAAATCTGTGTGATCAAGGAGCCCGAGATCATTTTTCACCTCTTTACTATCTTGTAGAAGATTCTGTGTGCTTTTTTGATAATCAACTTAGTAAATTCCCTCCAAGTGAAAAAGGAGAAGAACGACGTAGCTGGGATTACATCACCCAGTGAACCTTACAATTTCTCGTGTTATTTACTAGTATTATTGTCTTGCTTTATATCTTATTATTTATTCTAAAAAAGACAAACTAAACTGCGAAGCGACTATTTAACCAAAACGAATGCTAAAGCTTTAAACTTATTTCCGCTATTCTAACCCTAATTAAACGATCTAGGTATTACCCTACTTTGGTAAACTGCTAAAATCACTAAGTTTAAGTTATCTTTACTGAAGTGCCTGACCCAAGCGCTCAGCTTTCTAAGCGTTCTAATCTTGAAAAAGTGATACGAACTTTTGAAGTCCAAAAAGATTTCAGGGTCTATTCAACCCCCCCCCCCCCTTCTCGACCCTTTCGTATGCCACTTGGGACCACCATAGATATTGCCAAATCTAATAATATCCTAATATATATCAAATAGAATCCTTCCATATCCAATTAATTAGTTACTTTAATTAATTAAGGTTTCTCCTTATTATATTTATAGGATATTAATTAATATATATTTTACAAACTTGGTGAGCAAGATAAATCTTTCCACCAAATCCACATACACAATACACACGCCACACGTGCGCTTTGTGTGTGTGTGTATATATATATATTATTTTCTTTTCTTTTCTCTAATTAATTAATTAGTCCTTCCCAATTTAATATTCTAATATTAAATTATAGGACCATTAATTAACTAGTTAAATTAATTCCTTTTCTTTTGATTAATTATATCCAATTAATTAATCCCACCATTAATTCTCAAAGAATTAAATAGTCAATATGTACTACACTAAGTTATGTGTGTGACCCCTCAGGCTCGTTGTCAAGCTAGCAATAAGTCCCCGCAGGCTAGATTAATTATTCTAAATAATTAACTAGACCTTGAATTAATTTCACCAAATTAATCAAAGGCACCTATTGGTCATGGTTCGATGTCTAGCAACGTCGCCACGACTACCTAGATGTCTAGCAACGTCGCCACGACTACCTAGATGTCAACGATAAAAAGCAAAAACATATCCGAGTTACGATCGTCGTATGAGTAGAATCCCTTCATCATTTTCCCGTCCTTGGTCTATAGTATGGCGACGGTTGAACCCTAATAACCTTGGAAAGCTATGACTGTGTTGTAACATCTAATGATCCAGTCTTCCAATTCGGGATCACCATTCTCTCTCAGAAGATAATTATTTTGATCAAAGGCTTTTAACAATCATTTAGATTCTCGCAACAGCATAGGAAATACCAGGTACTCGTGATCCTGGATGAATCCCTCTCTGACTGCCATTTGTTCCACTTCACTATCAGACTATACCCAACATACACGCCGTATGACTCTCCTGGAGTGCACATGCATATCAAAGCAGAGTGGGTAGTGCCCTTTCCAAATGACATCTTAGGTGCCCTTTCCAAATGACATCTTAGGTGCCCTTTCCAAATAACATCTTAGGTCTAAGGATTAATCTCACACTACGAGACCCAAAGACTTCATGTTCGACAGCACCAAATAGGAGTCCTTAAGCGGGGTCATTCAATTCCATAATCCAGTATGAATCTTCATACATGTATTGCCATACAAGGCATCGACAATGGAACGCGTCGACCTCTTGGAAGGGTTACATGTATGAACAAGTCTTGACAAGGCCAGTGATACCCCACGTCTCACAGCCTCTATGACTTGGAACAATATTTAGGATTACGGTCTTTGAGAGCATTCCATATGTTTTCCCGGACTGCTCCCCTAATCATATGTAATCTATGCGATCTTTATCTATACTATCACTAGTTATAACAATAAAGAAGCATACCATAAATGAAAGTTCAATATATTTAAAACAAGACTGTCATAGTGTTTACATGTAATATGGCTGAGCCCAAAACAATTAGCTCATCGCGCACCTAACACTATCAATCTCCCACTTGCCCTAGAACCAGATGCCCTTGTACTTTAGTCCCATCATTTCTAGATGTTTTTCAAGCACACTTTGACTCAGAGCTTTGGTGAATGGGTCTGCTACGTTTTCTGTAGAGTCGACTTGTTCCACTCAAATGTCTCTTCTTTCCAATATCTCTCTGATGAGATGATATAGTCTTTAAATATGTTTGGATCTTTGGTGAGACCTAGGCTCTTTTGATAGAGCTATAACCCCACTGTTATCACAGTACAGGAGCACTAGATTAACAATGGAGGGAACTACCTACAACACATGGACGAAGTTCCTCATCCAAACAGCTTCCTTAGCCAGCTCAGCAGCAGCTATATACTCAGCTTCCATAGTGGAGTCAGTCGTCGTCTTTTGCTTGGAGCTCTTCCAGCTTACTACTACTCCATTGAGTATAAACACATACCTGGATATCGATTTAAGATTGTCTAAGTCCGACTAAAAACTAGAATCCGTGTAGCATTCTAGTTCCAATTTTTCTCCGCATTATACCAGAAAAAGATCTTGAGTACGCCTCAAGTACTTTAGGATCGTTTTCACGGCAGTCCAGTGGTCTTCCCCTGGATTCGACTGGAACCGGCTTGTCACACTAAGTACATAAGCCACATCCAGTCTAGTACATAGCATAGCATACATAATGCTACCTATTGCCGAAGCATAGGGAATCCTTGACATTCTCTCTCTTTCTTCGGGTGTCCTTGGGGACATTGATTTAGTGAGGGATTCCATGCCTAGCTGGAAGAAATCCTTTCTTAGAATCTCCCATGCTGAATCTATTCAAGATTCGTTCTATGTACTTAGATTGGGAGAGACCTAGAAATCTACTTTCCCTTTCACGGTATATCTTCATACCAAGAACGTAGGATGCTTCTCCCATATTTTTCAACGAAAATTTGGTCGACAACCAACCTTTTGTTGATTGTAACATTCCTACATCATTTCCAATGAGAAGAATGTCATCAACGTAGAGTATCAAGAACCTTATGGATCTCCCACTAACTTTCTTGTACACACATGGTTCAAAACCATTGTTGATGTAGTCGTATTTCTTTACAGCTTCATCAAATCTCAAATTCCAGCTTCGGGAAGCTTGCTTCAAGCCATAAATGGATCTTTGCAGCTTGCACACCTTGTGCTCGCTCCCACTGGATGCGAGGCCCTCCGGATGTTCCATGTAAATTTCTTCATCAATGTGTCCATTGAGGAAAGCCATTTTCACATCCATCTGTCAAATCTCATAATCGAGATAGGCAGATATAGCCAATAGAATCCTAATTGACTTGGTCATCACGACTGGCGAAAAGGTTTCCTCATAGTCAATTCCTTGCCTTTGAGTATAACCCTTCGCCACCAAGCGAGCCTTAAAGGTGGTAACCTCTCTATCTACTCCTAACTTGCGTTTGTATACCCACTTACAACCAATGGCCTTAATGTCAGGTGGTGGGTCTACCATGGTCCAAACCTTGTTGGAGTACATGGATTCAATTTCAAATTCCATGGCTTCAGACCATTTTCCCAAATCCTTGTTAGACATTGCCTCATCATAAGACATTGGATCTTTATTCAATACGAGGTTCTCCTTCTTGCTTTTCAGGAAAGGGCCATAGTACCTCTCAAGTTGTCTCGGGATCCTTTCGGATCCCCTTGGAGGGGGAATGTGTGTACTTACAGTTTGCGGTTCATTTCGCTCTTCATTCACTGCCAATCGTGTTTGTGTTTCTTGAATTTCCTCAAGTTCTATCACTCTCTATCTATGCTCCCACAGAAGGGTTGCTTCTCTAGGAACACAGCGTTCCTTGAAACAATTACCTTTTATTCCATGGTGTGATAGAAGTAGTACCCATAGGACTCCTTAGGGTAACCCACAAACCTACATAAGATAGATCTTGAATCTAACTTATCTCCCACTAGCTGCTTGACATGAGCAACACAACCCCATACTCTTAGGTATTTGTATGAGGGTGGTTTACCGTGCCACATCTTATATGGTACTTCAGGAACACTTTTTGATGATAATCTATTCAATAAATAAGCCGCCGTTTCCAGGGCATAGCCCTAGAAGTATGTGGATAAGTCTGTCCATCAATGTGCGGTTTCTCCGCTCAGACGCACCATTTAATTGTGGTGTTCTAGGCGGTGTCCATTGAGAGAGAATTCCATTCTCTTGCAAATAATCCAAGAACTCACCGGACAAGTACTCTCCTCCTCGATCAGATCGAAGAGTTTTAATATTTTTACCAGTTTGTTTCTCTACTTCATTTCTGAATTCTTTGAACTTATCAAAGGCCTCAGATTTGTATTTAATAAGATACAAATAACCATACCTAGAATAATCATCGGTAAAACTTATGAAGTGAGGAAAGTTTCCTAATGCATTAACACTGAGAGGTCCACACACATCTGTGTGAACGAGCTCAAGAAAATCCTTGGCACGTTCCATTTGGCCTCCAAATGGTGACTTTGTCATTTTACCTTTTAAACAAGATTCACAAGTCGGTAGTTCCTCTTCTTCATCAAGCTCGAGGAAACTTAACAACTTGTGAATCCTATCCTTAGATGCATGACCAAGTCTAGCATGCCAAATTTGTGCATCAGGTGGATTATCAGATTTACGCTTTCCCGTGTTTATTGTTTGAACAGCAAGAGAATTAGTATATGGGTAAACATAAAGGTTGTTATACATACATGCTCTCATGACTAATTTAGAACCATAAAACATTGAACAAAAACTATTGTTTATATTAAAAGAAAAACCTTCTTTGTCCAAAACAAAAACAAAAATTAGGTTCTTAATTAATCCGGGAACATAATAAACATCTTTTAAAATAAACCTACTACTTTCCTCAAGAAATAAAATGATGTTTCCAACAACCTTCGCATTGACAGGCTCTCCATTAGCCATTCTCAGGACCATGTCCCCGTCATCTAGCTCTCTACTTCTAGACAGCACCTGCAAATCATTACAAAGGTGAGTATCACAGCCGGTGTCAAACACCCAAGAAGTGTGGTTAATTGACAAATTAACCTCAACAATAAACACACCTTCGTTGTGGCTTTTGAAGGTAGCAGGACAATCCTTGCTCAAGTGTTCCATCCCATGGCAATGAGGGCAATCACCCTTTGGCATCTTCTTTCCAAAAAACTCCTCAAGGTCTTTGATGATGTCCTTGGCTAACTTGACATCTCGATATATCTCAATCAGATCTTCAGACATCATGGATAATATGAAATGTCGAACATAAGCCTCGTCATCAATCTGCTCCATCAAGTACTCCAAGGTACGAGCGCGAGTTGCAGGTTAGTTCTAGGTGGGATTTCCCATTTGATTACGAAATCAAGACCCTTAACCTTGAGATATACATCTAAAGCTAAATGCCAATATGTGCACTTTGAGACATCAAACTTGTTGCTTTTGAGAATCCATAGACAGGTATAAATGTTATCCACGATAATACTGTGTAAAATCCGATAAAACGAAAAACGATCAGTAGCATTCAGTTTTAACATAAATTCACATGCAATTAAGGACTTTTAAATATACATGTGTTTTTCCCACTAACTTTACGAAATCCATCACCCCAATTTGACAGAAGACGGGAATTTAAAATTTTTAGTGGGCTCGAGTGTCAAATCTCCCAACCTCATTCCATGACTTGTGAGACAATGGACGGTAACATTGAACAGGCACGATGACCCCATCTACATCCAGGTGGTTCATGAGATGTTTTCCTCACATTTCATGCACGTCCTGAGAACACGATGCAACCGTACACTAATATGTGTTTAAGTCCGACCCATCAAATTCTCACGCAATAACGGTGCCCAAGGTAGTCCCACGAGTCATGGATGACTCCTTGGGTAGACCGATATCTGCGTATACTTCTAGTATGACCGCCTATCATAATAGAAGGCCTAGTTGTGAGATTACTACACTTAACTTGCCACCATTCCACGACTCGTGAGACAATAATGACAAGCCGCGCTATTCCATCTCACATCTAATGATGGAAGGCACTAGACCTAATCAGGGAGCTTCCGAGCCCCCCGATTTATCCATTTAAGGACTTAATATAGATTAAAGGGGCACTTTAAAACAAGGTCTGACACTTTTCAATTACTTATCTTTCTTAGGTGATTATGCATACTTGCACAACAAACATAATATAAGAAAATAAGCAATCATACATAAAACGATAAATGTGATCATAGTCAAGCCAATACCTAAACACCCTGAACTATCAAGGTGCTGACCAATCTAATCGAAAGACCTGAACCCTACACTAAGGTCTTCAAAACTCCATGAGCTTGATCGTCTCCATCTTCGTCTTCAAAATTTACATTTAAATAAACCTTTCCCTCTCATTTACAATAAAAGGAAAAACATGGCACGGGGGCCTCAAATTATAATAACAACTAGTCTATGACTCGATACGGATCACCACATAATCACATAAACATGCTATCATGCAAATATGAATTAATACTCACCGTCTTTAATTAAAGATAATCTATTTAATTAATGGATCCAAAAACTCTAATTTCTAAAAACCAATTTTAGAAACTTCCATGAAAAAGTCATACTTTTCCAATTAATCTAAAAAGATTTTCAAAAACTCAATTTTATTCAATTTCGAAAATTAACAAAAATTCCATCTTATTTCCAATTCTCAAAATTAAATAAAATGTTTCCAATTTTAGAATAAACTTAAATATTTTTAATTTGAGATTCAAAACTTAATTTTACAAAATCACAAATAAGGGTTGCATTTTTATTCTAATTGCAACAAATGACCCAAGGCCTAAAATGCAATTATTTCAAAAAATATTTGAAAATCGGGGAAATTGCATTTCAACCCCTAAGTTAAAAAACACAGGCCCCCATTCCTCCTCATGCGTCTGTTGGGTTGGGTTGGGTTCTATTCCCCGGGTGGCATGTGGCAGCAGAATTTAAAATTTAAACGTACAACCACCCGAAATAGGAATAATCGTGTACTCGATTAGGCTATAAAGAAGGTTGTGAGAATTTTTACCTTTTCGATTAAATTCTCGCAGCAACCAATTTGATCTTTTCAACCCTGTGCTGCAATTCCACAGGATTCCTTGGAGGGAATCGCCCGTCTTTCGTATCCCCAGTTTAGTGCTCCAAACGTCGCACCTCTAAGATGTATCCACACCTCGTTCAAGTCACCACCTACTTCGTTATTGGTGCTAGCCAACGAAATAGGTCTAAGTCTAAAACCTAGACTTGATTATGTGAAGGCATGGAATATGTGAATCGTTAAGTTCAACACATGAACAAAACGATGTCTTGTTGGAACAAGGGAAGGGGGCGATTTTTGGCTTAAGGATGACAAGAAAAACTCTCTTCTTTTTCCAGCTAGGGGTTCGAATTTTTCTCTCAAGAAAACTTAGGGTTTTTAGTCTTGCAATCACATATATATAGAATAAGAGCACTAAAGTCCTTATTCAACTGCAAGACTTGGAGAAGAAGAAAACTCTTTTCTTCTTCACCTAGGTTTCGAATCCCAGCTGTCAAGGCCCCTTAAATTCGGCCATCATCTTTATTTGGAGTCCAAGAATTAATTCTTGACTCCATATTCAATTATGGGCTAAACCCATCAATTAAATATTACCATATAATTAAAACCCGTTTAATTATATTCACTAATTCCAATTGACTTATTTACTTAACTTGAGCCAACCACAACTAAATAAAATACTTGAACTCTACTAGGTCCATTAATTTAATTAATTCTACAAGATTAATTAAAATAGTCGAATTAATTGAATCGCCTCAATTAATTCATATTCCATATTAGGAAAGGACTAGACTTTCCTAATTTGCTCAATTTGCTCAAATTGATTAATCACATCATATAAGCAGTGACTCTCACGAGTTAAGTGTGTGACCCCTTAGGCTCGTCTACTATCTAGTAGTAAGTACACTTTCCCAAAGTGCTAGTGTGCTTTCCTAAAATAGAAAGCACTAGATTAAATCACTCATTTGATACAATCAAGCCTTGAATTAATCACCATGTTAATTATCAACACTTACAAATCGTGGTTACTGTCTAGCAACGGGCCACGAAGACCTAGACAAAGACGAAGATAAAGATACGCCTTTCGTGATCTTGATCCTTGTATAAGTAAGATCCTTCCATCTAATCTCCCGATTGAATCTAGAGCAGTGGCTAAGGTCGAAGCTCTATTCATTCAATAACTATGTTTCCCAAATACGGTGACATTGACTTTCGACTATCCAAACGAGGAAACCCTACGCCTCTTTAGATATCATACTTCGGCCGAAGATCCTAAAGTCGATTCACTATGTAAACATAGGAGATTCGCTGACAAGACTAATATCAGAGATAAATCCCATCTTGATTCTCACGTGCCTTCATACACAATCAGCCCATGTCTGATTTTGCCCATGTGTGATCATCTAAGTAATCATGTAACAAATCAAGACATGTTCGATTGTGTATAAGACATCCAATGGAACCTCAGGTTCTAAGGATTACTTTTATACTACAAGATCACTGGAAGTTCCAGATTCGACTGGGATTCCATTTAATGGAACTTCCATGGGGTTGTTCAGTATACCTATTCCCACAATAGGAACCCTCATATATGCATAGGCTTTCACCGTGCCAATATCTATGGAACGAGATACGCTCTATCAAGAGTATGCATCATATAAGCAAGTATTTTGGGTGTCATCGATATCCCTTCATCTCGACGAGCCCATTCATGACTTGGAACATATGTTTAAGGATCACAACCTTGGAGACATATTCCATCATTGCCATTCCCGATGCGCAATGATGTCCCATAGCTATGTGTGATCCTTCGGGACTTTATTCTTAGTTAAGACAAAGACATATACACGAATAAAGAATGCCAAAAGATGAACTTTATTTATATGAAAAAGATCGTTCAGCTAGAGTTATTATTACATAGAATGGCGCCCTAAATTGGTGCGCCGGGAATAAACTCTTCCATTGCTGGTATTGGAATTTCTCATCATCAGATGAATCCTCTTCCGGCTCTTCTTGCACTGGTATATCAAGGACATACCCCCTTTTCTCAGACAAAAGGATAGTCTTAAGGTTACGAAACCAATCTTCAAAGTTGGGACCAGATAGTTTGTTTGTTTCGAGAATTGTTTTGAATGGATTAGACATATCGTGTTATCTACAAAATGTACGAGGCAGACAATAAGTAACGGATTTCAAATAAAGTTCTTATACAATTTGGTCTTTAATTGTACAAGTCTCCCACTATTTTTCCAAATCCCATCACCCTCTTGGTGCGATTCGAAGAATAGTTAATTCTTTAGTGGACTTGAGATCTATCCAAACTTCATCATATGCCCCATTTTTTGAGCTAACATATGACTAGTTTGAATAGTAGCCTTACCGGGCCTTCTATCTTCCTTGATAGTTCTCAAGATCTTTTTCCTCATCTTTCACATGTGTCCCATTTTTTGAGCTAACACATGGTAGTCGATGTTAAGCTCAACCTATCAAATATCCCATGGTCAATCATCAATTTCATTACCCCCTTTTTCTGAGCTAAGTAATGAAACCAATGATCCCACAGGACATCATGTGCTTTGTAATGCTCACAGCCTTTCTTAGGTTCAACCC
This sequence comes from Buddleja alternifolia, assembly GCA_019426215.1. Lineage (NCBI taxonomy): Eukaryota > Viridiplantae > Streptophyta > Magnoliopsida > Lamiales > Scrophulariaceae > Buddleja > Buddleja alternifolia. The sequence continues at coordinate 2,181,230 of CM033398.1, read as the reverse complement.
ACCCCATTTTCTGAGCAAATGGATTTGAATTTCAGCGGCATATCACATGGCAATTACTTATGATGGAAGGAATGGAAATAGAACTCCAATTCTATTCCCACATTAGCCTAATATGTTTCAAGGAGGGAAATACATTGCATACATATAGGTCTCATCAGTATTACAATTATCTAGTTTAGTTATCTATCCTATGCATGTATTTCACAACACATCACATATCGTATTGGAAAGATAAATAAACATCCCATAAAGCGGTAAATCGAGGATGAACCACCTTGAGCCCTAGCCTACTAACCCACTGAGCCAAAGTGGGCCAGGACCTTCTAGAAAGTAAAAACAACTAGACTATTACAATGTATTCCACCACAGCATACAAGTCTTGGCTTCATCTTCTCGCTCCGTCTTCAATTACATAGTCTATCATCTACTACTAATCTACTTGACAAAAAAGTAAAAGCCAAACCGGCTATTTTTACAACTTTAGAATATTACATAAAACGAAAACCAAAAACATAGACTAAGCTCCTGGTTCATCCCCATCACATAAGCATGCCAAGCAACAAACATATATGTATGCAATATCCAAAATTTACCCATCCGTCGTCTAAACAAAATTGCAAATTTGATCGGGATAATATTGATTTCCAATTTCCAAAACCCTTTTCAGAAATTATAAGTTTTAAACAATCAACTGGGGTCAGGTTCTTGGGTTACCCGACCTTTAGGCATCAAAATTGAGAAAGAAAAAAAAATGATTCGATTCTGTAAACCACGCCTAAGTGTGAGCAGTCCCACGCCTGGGCGTGGTTTCGATCAGATTCTGTCGACCACGCCTAAGCGTGAGCATACCCATGCCTGGGCGTGGACAGATCCACGCCTGGGCGTGGACAGACCCACGCTTGGGCATGGGAGACAGCACCTGTTGCTGTACGGGATTTCTCCCCTTTTCATCCATGAGTGACTCGTTCGGTCAATGATGGACAAATTCGATCCCACCTCGGGCCAGGTATATTCACTCGATAATTGAACCTTCGGCCCGATCATCTCGCGACGCCCTACCACCGGTGATTCCAAAATCATCCTTCATCATCCAAATAAATCCACCCACACCCAAGATTCATTCTTTTCAATTGAATTTTTCAAAACCCAAATCGTTTTTTCATAAAAACATTATAACAAGCAAATATATCCCAATCGAAAAATCAATTATTCTAAACGACAGACATATTGTTAACATGAACCAATTTACATACGCGTAAATAAACATGTTTAACACATAATATAGCAAATCGAGCCAACCATGGCTCTGATACCACTGTTGGGTTGGGTTCTATTCCCTTGGTGGCTCGTGGCAGCGGAATTTAAAATTTAAACGTACAACCACCCGAAACAGGAATAATGGTGTGCTCGATTATGCAATAAAGAAGGTTGTGAGAATTTTTACCTTTTTGATCAAATTCTCCCAGCAACCAATTTGATCTTTTCAACCCTGTGGTGCAATTCCACACGATTCCTTGGAGGGAATCGCCCGTCTTTCGTATCCCCAGTTTAGTGCTCCAAACGTCGCACCTCTAAGATGTATCCACACCTCGTTCAAGTCACCACCTACTTCGTTATTAGTGCTAGCCAACGAAATAGGTCTAAATCTAAAACCTAGGCTTGATTATGTGAAGGGATGGAATATGTGAATCGTTAAGTTCAACACATGAACAAAACGATGTCTTGTTGGAACAAGGGAAGGGAGCGATTTTTGGCTTAAGGATGACAAGAAAAACTCTCTTCTTTTTCCAGCTAGGGGTTCGAATTTTCCTCTCAAGAAAACTTAGGGATTTTAGTCTTGCAATCACATATATATAGAATAAGAGCACTAGAGTCCTTATTCAACTGCAAGACTTGGAGAAGAAGAAAACTCTTTCCTTCTTCACCTAGGTTTCGAATCACAACTGCCAAGGCCCCTCAAATTCAGCCATCATCCTTATTTGGAGTCCAAGAATTAATTCTTGACTCCATATTTAATTATGGGCTAAACCCATCAATTAAATATTACCATATAATTAAAACCCGTTTAATTATATTCACTTATTCCAATTGACTTATTTATTTAACTTGAACCAAGCCCAACTAAATAAAAAACTTGGACTCTACTAGGTCCATTAATTTAATTAATTCTACAAGATTAATTAAAATAGTCGAATTAATTGAATCGCCTCAATTAATTCATATTCCATATTAGGAAAGGACTAGACTTTCCTAATTTGCTCAATTTGCTCAAATTGATTAATCACATCATATAAGCAGTGACTCTCACGAGTTAAGTGTGTGACCCCTTAGGCTCGTCTACTATCTAGTAGTAAGTACACTTTCCCAAAGTGCTAGTGTGCTTTCCTAAAATAGAAAGCACTAGATTAAATTATTCCTTTGATTCAATCAAGCCTCGAATTAATCACCATATTAATTCTTGGCACTTACAAATCATGGTTACTGTCTAGCAATGGGCCACGAAGACCTAGACAAAGACGAAGATAAAGATACGCCTTTCGTGATCTTGATCCTTGTATAAGTAAGATCCTTCCATCTAATCTCCCGATTTAATCTAGAGCAGTAGCTAAGGTCGAAGCTCTATTCATTCAATAACTATGTTTCCCAAATACGGTGAGATCGACTTTCGACTATCCAAACGAGGAAACCCTACGCCTCTTTAGATATCATACTTCAGCCGAAGATTCCTAAAGTCGATTCACTATGTAAACATAGGAGATTCGTTGACAAGACTAATGTCAGAGATAAATCCCATCTTGATTCTCACGTGCCTTCATACACAATTAGCCCATATCTGATTTTGCCCATTTGTGATCATCTAAGTAATCATGTAACAAATCAAGACATGTTCGATTGTGTATAAGACATCCAATGGAACCTCAGGTTCTAAGGATTACTTTTATACTACAAGACCACTAGAAGTTCCAGATTCGACTGGGATTCCATTTAATGGAACTTCCATGGGGTTGTTCAGTATACCTATTCCCACAATAGGAACCCTCATATATGCATAGGCTTTCACCGTGCCAATATCTATGGAACGAGATACACTCTATCAAGAGTATGCATCATATAAGAAAGTCTTTTGGGTCTCATCGATATCCCTTCATCTCGATGAGCCCATTCACGACTTGGAACATATGTTTAAGGATCACAGCCTTGGAGACATATTCCATCATTGCCACTCCCTATGCGCAATGATGTCCCATAGCTATGTGTGATCCTTCGGGACTTTATTCTTAGTTAAGACAAAGATATATACACGAATAAAGAATGCTAAAAGATTTACTTTATTTATATGAAAAAGATCGTTGAGCTAGAGTTATTATTACATAGAATGGCGCCCTAAATTGGTGTGTTGGGAATAAACGCTAACAGCGTCGTCACCGTGACACCGCCCGTGCTGCTTGCGCATGCGCCGCCTAGTAACGTCATTGTTCGCGACGGCGAACAACAGTCGCCGTCGCGCAGCGGCGCTGTTCCGGCAGCGCAGCCGCAACGACGTTCCCATTTTTTTTTATTAAAGCATAAAAACGCAGTCCTCGATTTTCAGATTAATATCAAATTTACGGATCCAAAAATTAAATGGAAAATCCAAACAATTACAATATGCAATAAAACTAATTTTAAAGAATATAAACACGAAAAGAATCCAAGCCATGTTTAAACCTTGGCTCTGATACCACTGTTGGGATCGGTGTACAACCCCAGGGGATACCGGCGTACAGGAATACATATAATTAAAAATTAAAGCGGAATCCCCAAGATTAGGGCTAGGTCGACATGGTACCATCGTATTCAAAAACTATCCTAGGATAGAATTTACTCGTGTTTACCTCTTGTACATCTTAAAGCAGCAACGTCTTTTTAAGCTACTCCCTACTACAGTCTTCGAATTGATTTGCCCTAGCGCCCCAAGCGTTGCGCCTCTAAGATGTATCCACACCCTAACTCGTACCATCAATTATCTCTACCAGTACTAGCAAGGAGAATATCGAATCTTGGCTTTATAGGAAAAAGGGTTTGGAATTATTTAAGTGTTCTTCGCACTCAGTACATGAGTTTGAAGAATTAATGTAAAAGAAAATATTAGGAGAGAATAATAGAAATTTTGTTTCTTTGAAAACTTATTTTCTCATGTAATTTTCAAAACCAAAAACTATTAATTTTCATTCACTGGCATTAGGTTAAAAAAGAGGTGGAATACACATATATATAGAGTCCACTTAGGGTTAAAACCCTAGGTGTGTACACGCCTACTTCTTCCCTAAAAAATAGGGAGTAGGCGTGTACATACATACATATACATATATATATTTCCTTTTTCTTTTATTCTCTCCCCTTGTTTAGTTGAACTTCTTCCAACTAACTAGATATTAGCATATCTAATAATATCCTAATATATATAAAATAAAATCCTTCCATATCCAATTAATTAGTTACTTTAATTAATTAAGGATTCTACTTAATAAATTTATAGGATATTATTTAATATATATATTTTACAAACTTGGTGAGCAAGATAAATCTTTCCACCAAATCCACATACACATTAGACACACCACAAGTGCACTTTGTGTGTGTATATATATATATATATATATACTATTTTATTTTCTTTTCTTTTCTCTAATTAATTAATTAGTTCTTCCCAATTTAATATTCTAATACTAAATTATAAGACCATTAATTAACTAGGTAAATTAATTTCTTTTCCTTTGATTAATTAAATCCAATTAATTAATCCACCATTAATTCTCAAAGAATTAAGTAGCCAATAGGTACTACACTAAGTTATGTGTGTGACCCCTCAGGCTCATTGTCAAGCTAGCAATAAGTCCCCACAGGCTAGATTAATTATTCTAAATAATTAACTAGACCTTGAATTACTTTTACCAAATTAATCCAAGGCACCTATTGGTCATGGTTCGATGTCTAGCAATGTCGCTACGACTACCTCGATGTCAACGATGAAAGGCTAAAACCTATCCAAGTTACGATCATTGTATAAGTAGAATCCTTTCATCATTTTCCCGTCCATGGTCTAGGGTATGGCGACGGTCGAACCCTAATAACCTTGGAAAGCTATGACTATGTTGGGACATCTAATGATCCAGTCTTCCAATCCGGGATCACCATTCCCTCTCAAAAGATAATCGCTTTGATCAAAGGCTTTTAACGATCATTTGGATTCTCGCAACAGCATAGGAAATACCGGGTACTCGTGACCTTGGATGAATTCCTCTCCGACTGGCATTTGTTCTGCTACACTACCAGACTATGCCCAACATACTATTGGGAATCCTGGTATCATGCGCAGTGGAAAATAAACATATCCGGATTCCCAAAAGCCAAGATCAATTTGTTGATTTTCGTTGATTTTAACATAAAACGAAGAACGCGAAAAACTTACTTTTTTCGAGTTCTATTAATCCTCGCGAATCTTTAATGGTCAAATCATCCCGTCTCTAGATCATCATGCAGGAACGGACTTTGGAAATCTTCATCATCATTTCCTGAGGCGGCTAAGCTGAGACAATATGAATTTTTCTGTCTTGGATTTTGGTGGAGGATTTCAGTATCATGTTAATTGTGAATGACTGAATTAAATGAATTAATTAATTTAGTGCTTGTGTTGGAGGATTAAATAATCCTCCAACTTAAGCCCAGTTCACACGCCCTTTAGGGCCTGTTGGACGCCCATTGTGGGCTAAATTGACCCAGTCAATTTAGTCTACTTAATTTAATTATATTACATTTAATCCAATTAAATAAATATACATTAAATTAATATTCCAATTTAAATATTTAATTAACACAGTTAATTAAATATTCAAATTAAATAATTTAATATACCATTGTTTAATCCAATCAAACAACCAACTAAATTAGTTCGACCAATTAATTAATTCATCCTACCATAGGACAAATTACCAAAATACCCTCCAAATGCAAAACTCAATTTTTGGTCTATTCCTTTATAGCGTGACTCTCTAGGTTCGTCTCGATTGGCAATGGGAGGATACCAAAGGATGTGGGTGAAACCTGGCCAGCACCGTGGCCACACATTGTAGCCCAACCGAGTACGAAATGACTATCTCATTACGAACCTCTAGATTATTAATACTATATGAGTATAAGCCCTTCACTGACGTATCCCGATCGAGTGAGAGTCATGGAATGACAAACTCACAGGTTTCGATGCTATGCTAAGGATCATAGTAACATGAGATTACAGAACTACCCTCCGTGTCAAACACGAATTAGTTCATGAGCTTTGGCCAGAGACTTTAATCTCATTTACCTATGATTGCATAGGATACTTCTCATTTACTTTCGAGACAGTGAATTCCATCTTGCTAATCAGTCAAGACTGTTACTTGCCCATCAAGCCGCACTTCAAGGTTAACCCAACCAACGGGTGAATTGAATCTAACTACTCTAATGACAGACTTGACGTCACAAGCACATCTTTAACGTGATTACTCAGGTTTAGGGCTCACGCATGCTATCATAATCAATAATCCAATCATTGACAGTCAATGAGTAAAAACCCAGGTGGTCAGATTACTACGAACCGTGTTCGAATGCATTAATCCCATCAATGTATCTATGATACATACTCCCACTATCCCATAGTGTTTTACGGTCACTCCCTGTCAGAGCATGTGTCATATAAGTCCAAACAACTCTCAATTCCCAATTGAGATTCTCCGACTTGCGAACCATTTAAGTAATCAAGTACCAAACCCTTCCAGTGCCCATCTCCTTAACTACTATAAGGAGTGCGAAGGTTTGCCTTGACACACATGGACTAATTGTTCATTTAAGTCTTATAGATGTTATTAAGACTTATACGAACAATATATTAAATGCATTTCTATTAGTTAAGGGTTGTGCAATATAAACTAGTGCTCTATTCTCTAATTCCTCGTTGGCATCGAGAGCACTTTCCCAACAATCTCCCACTTGCACTCTATGCCAATTGGTATATAATACCCATCTTCTAAAGATGTCACTTTAGCACCGCCTTTGATAGTGGCTTAGTGAGTGGGTCAGCCGTGTTATCGACTAAGGTTCACTTTCTACTAGGCTATATTGCCTTTTCCAACGATCTCTCAAAAGATGTTGTATATCTCAGCGTGTCTGGATTTGTGAGACATTGGTTTCCCAGCTTGCGCTTTAGCTCCATTTCATCACAGTAAAGTGATAAATGCAAATCACAGTAAAGTGATAAATGCAAACTCCATGCGAGGGACCAATTGAAGTTCTACCACGAACTTCAGATCCAAACAAAATTCCTTGACCACCTCTAAGGTTCCAAGGCAATTTTATATTCATTCTCACTAGAGGAGTAATTTACTTGGAAATCTTCCAGGTTACTACTTCACAGTTGACTGTGAATACAAACCCAAAGTGGAATTTTAATTTCTTTATCAGACTTAAAGTCAGAGTAAGTATAAATTTCCACTCTCAGTTCTCCACAGGCATAGACGAAGAATATATTCTAAGTCTACCCATTGCTCTTCCTCTCTAGGCAAGAGCCCTTTCTCAAATCTTCTATCCTAACTTCTTTAGGATTTATTCCAAGCAAAGGGCTTGGGAGGGCCCCATCATCCTATTTGCCCTATCTCCATAGACGCAAATTCTAAGGATGAAAGTGGTTACTTCCAAGTCTTTTATGGAGTGTATGCTTGAGATTTATGTCTTGATTCAACTCAAGGGGCTCATATCATTTCCCATTTGTAGAGTAGCCTCTACATATACTACTAGAAATGATATCTAGCTCCCACTAGCCTTAATGCACCCAGATGGTTCTTCTTCATTTTTGATGATGTCATAATTCCCAATTATATCATCAAAGTAAAGATTTCAACTACGAGAGGTCTGCTTAGATCCACAAGTGGATTCATACAGCTTGTCCACCTTGTGAGAATTAGCCTCAGATGTGAAACTCTTGGGCCATTCTTTGTGGATGCCCTCTTCAAGGAATCCATTCATGAACGAGTCTTTATATCCATGCGCCAGCTTTTCATAATCTTGATGTGTTACTATCGAAAGTAAGATTGTAGTGGATTTGGCTATAGCTGTGGCAAAGGGGCTTTCTCATAGTCAATGCCCATCTTTTGACTACACTCTTTCACCATCAGTCTGGCCTTGCCATTCGAATCAGTCTTTCTCTTGTAGATGTGTTCACCTCTAATGAGTACAATACTCTTGAGGCGATCTACTAGAGTCTAGGATTGATTCAAAGATATCTAATCCATCTTCACTTTCATAGCCTTACACCTTCTCGTAGAGTCCATATCCACTATCGATTTGTCATGGGTAGAGGGATTGTATCCATGGTTCGTCTTTGCTATAGCATACAACCTATGCTTTCCTTGCAGCAGACAACCATCTATCCCAGGTGGCTGAGATACTCTACCAGACCAACTCATTAGTGGTTGTGTTATAATGGGCTTGGTGAGGGTTTCCTGAATAGTAGTCTCCTAAGGAGTTTTGTTTTGTTTTTATAGAACAATCTTTCTACCAACTTGACTTTCTCAAATGAACTTATCTTTGAGAATGGTGGCCTTACCGATCATCATGTAGGTAAAAGAGGTCTCCCAGTGAATTATTTGAGACAACCAACAAAACATCCTTTTAAGGACTTACTCTCCATATTCTTTACCTTTGTCTTTTATACGTAGGTTGGGTATACCCGTACCCTCACGTACTTAGGACCAGGCTTCCACTTGCGCTATATCTAATATGTTGCATTATGAATGAATTTAGAGGGACATCTATTCAAGATTAACCTATGAGTAGCGCGTGACTCATTATGAATTGGGCAATTCCATGTAGTTTAGCATAGAATGAGTCATGTCCAACAAGGCCTCGTTCTTGCGTACTACTGCCTTATTCAATTGTAGAGTCGCTGGAAGTGTCAGCTGTGAAACTATACTACGTTCTATTAAGAACGGGTTGAATTAGGCAATAATGTTAGGAAATTTCATGTTAGAAGTTTTGATGATGACAAGAATAGGTTTTATGTTAGACCCCAAAGATATGTAAGTTTATCTTTATTAGAATATGTATAAGCGTTTAAAGTTATCGAGTTGTAATTTTTAGTTAAGGCTTTTATCTTTATGATTTTAGACTAGTACCTAACTCTTGAGCTATGATAGAATTCTAGGTGAGTCTATGAAAGTAAAATCGGATATCAGCGTTTGAAGACCTTGAAGATGAAGGATTCGTTAAGCGGCTGACAAGCGCTTGAGAATCAATTCAGATCAATAATGCCATAAGCGTCTGTCGACACCTGAATTTAATACGAAGTCAATAAGCTATTTAAGGCAATCATCAACGGACATTTATTTTCAACGGGAAATAAATTCAAATGCATTAAATGCTTGGTAAGAGCATTAAATATGATAAGGACTATTGACTGTACGGATAAGCCTTTATATTAGTTGTCAACTCAAAGTAGGTCTGCTACCCACTCGGTGCAGCAGAATTTTCAAAGATGTCAGAAAAAGACTGTTTCACGCGCCTCGTGCTTCACACGTTCCTGCATATGTCCAACGGACAAATCCTGAGAAAAGTCTATAAATAGATACTCACAGCTCAAACAAAAGCGACCGAGAATTATTCACCTACGCTGTTGAAATCTATACACATCATCAAAGCTCGAAATCTTCATAGCCAAAATCTTTTTGAGTTTTTACATCTCTACAGCCAAATCAATATCTCTTACATCTTTCCAAGAAGAATCATCATTTAAAGAGATATTCCAAAAGTGTTTGAACTTTTCAAATCAAACAAACCTTGATAAAATCCATCAACCTCTTCAATCTGAGTGACAAAGTTGTTGATAGACAAGCATTATTTCTATGTGGAAGAAGCATTGTCAGAAGCAGATCTTAGCCGAGTTGAAATCTGTGTGATTAGGGAACTTTGAAGTTGTCTGTGTGAAACCTCGTAAATCATTTTAATGAATTCCTCCTGTGTGGAAAGGAGTAGAAGGACGTGGCTGGGATTACATAAACCCAGTGAACCTTACAAATTCTCGTGTCCTATTTTTCTTACTGCTTTATTGATTTATTTATCACATCATACGTTATCATAAAGCATACAAGTATTAAATCACTCTTAGAGCAACTAACAATCTCTAAGCGCTTAATTTGTTGCATCATATAGACTTGTATAAATCTTCCGCTGTGGTAGCCCTGATATAAGTGCTGAGTGCATGACTCATTTTGATCAAGCACTCAAAATTAGTGTCTAAGTTAACTTTACAAAAATAAGTCTTCATTTTTGAAAAAGAAATTCAGGGTCTATTCAACCCCCCTTTCTAGACCCTTTCATATGTCACTTGAGACCAACAAATCATATACTTGTCACTGCTGTCCAATCGTAGAGCCCTTATATGATATCCATTTTCAACCATAGACGTCAGCATGCACCAAAATTCAAAACTTGAGTGGCCCTTCAATATTTTTCCGGTGAAGGGAGATTTGGTCATCCTATCCTTGAGATGAGATTCTTAAGTTTGGATAGGGATCCAATCCCAATGGGCTTTTACCCTCATGTTTCTCCTAACTCATGAATCTTATGCTCTTAAGGCATAACCAAATCTTAGGTGCCAAACAATTTCTCTTGTTTGTCTCTAGAATACTACGCTCTTTAGTATATATGTTCACAGTACACTAATTCCGAACTTTTAAATCGTTATTAACAATTTTAGTAAGGATGCATTGTTCCTACATTTATTTCCAAAATAAATGTTAGGTAAGTTAATATCAAACTTAAAGAAGTATCATTTCTTGACCTAGTCAGGAAAGGATAACATTCTTAGTACCATTTGGAAAAATTAATCAATCATCCAATACTTTAAAAAATGTCCGGAATATTTAAAAGAACAAAGTTCTGGTTCCTCCATTAATCAGCTCTCGTTCTTCCAACTTTTCATTTCTTTCAAATTCTTCAATCATGAGCACTGACTCAAGAAAGCAGAATATAAGAAGCTGAGAAAACCGGTCATAAAACATTGGTTTTAACACATAGTTCTATATCCGGTGCGCCTGATATAATAGACCTACTTGTCGTCCCATCCTTAGACTTGAGTAATGTTTTCTTCAAGCATATAGCTTAACTACTCTAAACTGAGGACCATCCTCAAGTTTTTAAGTCAGTTGATTTGGTTAGGCCAGTTTGGACAAAATTCTCAAACATAACTAACTAAACGGGTTATAAATTTAAGAGGGATAAAAACTAAAGCAGAAAATAAACCAAGATATCAATTAGGTGTTTATATAGAACACAAGTAAAACTAGGACTTTAATTTTACTTGGCTCCCACTACATTTTTCGAAACATCGCACTCCCACTGCAATTTTTCGGAAATCTCGTTGGATAGATTTCGTAGTGAGTGGTTGAGTTCTTTAACTAGTTTAATAGGTTGCAACCTTTTGCTGGTATATGGCCTATCAATCTATTAAAGTGATGTCCAACATCAACCCATCAAATGGATGATTCAATCTATTTGTCCATTATTCATCAAATCTCAACATTTTAACGATCATATTGATTTATGAATAATTTAAGTTTAACCCACTGACTATCTATCAATCTAACAATTGAATTTCACCTTGCAACTTTTTGCTGGTATTTGGGGTGAAATTTGTTCTCGACCAACAGCATTTCATGCACTTAGGAAAAATTTAAAATATATTTCAATATATAACCCTCATTGCTTAGGGAAGATATTATATATTAAATATCATTTTAATTTCTCCTAAGTTCAATGGAGGACAGGATACCTAGTACCCTTTACTAAATATTTTTAAGTGTGGGAGAATTTAATTATTTTTATACAGGTCTCAATTATGCATATTAATTTATAAAGCGCAAACATGCATATAAAGTGTAGAAAAAACCTAGTAATTCTACCTACGTACACATTTTCATGAACTTTCTAGATCGGCCCAAGCCAATGGACTAATCGGCTTATATTTTAAGTATGCTTAAACATAAATATAAAACCTAAGTTCATGGGAGGTGTAAGCATCACATAAAACGAGCATATAATATACACAAGCATATATGTGAATTAGAGCACAAAAATAAATCAAATTTATTTAATAATCAAATCCAATTTGACTATTAGAAAATTAAATCTCATTCAATTTTAGTACCAAGATTAAATCTAATTTAATCTAAGTAAAATTGAACCCATTTAATTTTCATGCGATCAAAAATTCTAAATTATTAATAATTAAAACCAATTTAATTATCATGAGAATATTAAATTTTATTTAATCAAAGTGAAATTAAATCCAAATAAATTTTCATAGACAGACTAAATTTAATTTAAACCCACGTGAAAATAAATCCAATTTAACTTCCACATATAGATTAAATATTAATTTAATAAAGGTGAAATCAAATCCAATTTAATTTCCATGGGTTCACAAATCCAATGACTAAATCCAATTTAATTATTACAAAATTAAAAACAATTTAACTAATTATATACTTAAACCCAATTCAATTTTAATAGGTGATTAAATCCAATTTAATCAACTTACAAGATTAAATCCGATTTAATTAATAACTTAGCAAAAATTAATTTAATTTTGATGTGTAAACTAAATAAAATTTAATTCAATATACATTAAATTCAATTTAATATATCATAAATCAAGCCCAACTCCCTCTTAATTAAATAAAACATATTGGGCATTTATTTAATTAAACCGGAGTGGGCCAAGCCCAATCCCCTATTAATTAAAAATATATTGAACCAAGCCCAACACATAATTTAATATGTGTTGGGCTCGGCCCAACAAAAAAAAACGCCCTCGCCTAAAGCCCTTCTCCTTCTTCTTCCATCAGCTGCCACGCCGCCATAGCCGGAGCTTCGCCGGAGATGCGACTGTGGTTTCGTTGGTCACGGCTGCGACGCTCGGCACCGCTGCCTATGTCCGACGTATCTCCGCCCGATTCCATCCCTGGAGTGAATGGCCATTTACAGGTCAAAATCACAAAACCCGCATGTGATTTCTCCACCGAAAAAGCCATCTCTGACGACGATTTTAGGCGTCAATTCCAGCGGCGATTCGCAGCGGAGTTTGGTTTCAGCGAAATTTCGCCAATAAATCTCAAAGCTTCGACACCAGATTCTAACGACAGCAAATTCCGGTCATCTTCTCCGAGATTTCAGCGGCGACAACTAGCGCCAATTCTTGCATCACTCCCGGCGACGAACAGCGAATATTCCGACGAAGGTTTCTGTGGCGCCCAGCGCTGCTTTCTCCGACGAAATCATCACCGTTGCAAGTATCCTTTCCGATCAATTTCGTGTGATTGCAATTTTTGAAAATTGTAAAACAGCCCCAAAATTTTTCAGAATTCCAAAAATTCAATTTTCCAGATTTGCAACACAGCATTAAAATTCAGAAATTGGAAAAACGAAAACTGCTTAATTAAAACGATTTTCCAGATTTCAGATTTTGTTGAACGATAAATTATCAGCCCAATTCAGATTTGAAATCATCAAAAAAAAAAAATTCAGATTTCAAATTCGCACAACAACAAATCAGATTTTTCGATCTCTATAATATGATTCCAAATCATACAATTACGCGATAAACATGAATTAATACAAAACCATGCATAATCACGTAAATAAATCAACGAATTCAACAAATTTGGCCCTGATATCACTGTTGGGAATCCTAGTATCAAGCTCAGCGGAAAATAAACATATCCGGATTCCCAAAAGTCAAGATCAATTTGTTGATTTTCGTTGATTTTAACATAAAACGAAGAACGCGAAAAACTTACTTTTTTTGAGTTCTATTAATCCTCGAAAATCTTTAACGGTCTAATCATCCCGTGTCTAGATCATCACGCAGGAACGGACTTTGAAAGTCTTCATCATCATCTCCCGAGGCGGCTAGGCAGAGACAATATGAATTTTTCTGTCTTGTATTTTGGTGCACGATTTCAGTATCATGTTAATTCTGAATAACTGAATTAAATGAATTAATTAATTTAGTGCTTGTGTTGGAGGATTAAATAATCCTCCAACTTAAGCCCAGTTCACACGCCCCATAGGGCTTGTTGGACGCCCATCGTGGGCTAAATTGACCTAGTCAATTTAGTCCACTTAATTTAATTATATTACATTTAATCCAATTAAATAAATATACATTAGATTAATATTCTAATTTAAATATTTAATTAACACGGTTAATTAACTATTCAAATTAAATAATTTAATTTACCATTATTTAATCTAATCAAACAACCAATTAAACTAGTTTGTCCAATTAATTAATTCATCCTACCATAGGACAAATGACCAAAATACCCTCCAAATACAAAACTTGATGTTAGGTCTATTCCTTTATAGCGCGACTCTCTAGGTTCATCTCGATTGGCAATAGGAGGATACCAAAGGATGTGGGTGACACCTAGCCATCACCGTGGCCCCACATCGTAGTCCAACCGAGTACGAAATGACTGTGTCATTACGAACCTCTAGATTATGAATACTGTATGAGTATAAGCCCTTCACTGACGTATCCCGATCGAGTGAGAGTCATGGAATGTCAAACTCACAAGACTCGATGCTATGCTAAGGATCATAGTAACATGAGATTACAGAACTACCCTCCGTGTCAAACACGAGTTAGTTCATGAGCTCTGACCAGAGACTTTAATCTCATTTACCTATGATTGCATAGGATACTTCTCGTTTACTTTCGAGACAATGAATTCCATCTTGCTAATAAGTTAAGACTGCTACTTGCCCATAAATCCGCACTTCGAGGTTGACCCCACCAACAGGTGAATTGGATCTAACTGCTCTAATGACAGACTTGACGTCACAAGCACATCTTCAACGTGATTACTCAGGTCTAAGGCTCACGCATACTATCATAATCAGTAATCCAATCATTGACAGTCAATGAGTAAAAACCCATGTGATCGGATTACTACGAGCCGTGTTCGAAAACATTAATCCCATCAATGTATCTATGATACAAACTCCCACTATCCCATGGTGTTCAACTGGCACTCCTTGTCAGAGCATGTGTCATACAAGTCCAAACGAATCTCAATTGCCAATTGAGATTCTCCGACTTGCGAACCATTTAAGTAATCAAGTGCCAAACCCTTTCAGTGCCCATTTCCTTAACTACTTTTAGGAGTGCGAAGGTTTGCCTTGACATACATGGACTAATTGTTCACTTAAGTCTTATAGATACCATTAAGACTTATATGAACAATATATTAAATGCCTTTTTATTAGTTAAGGGTTGTGTAATATAAACTAGTGCCCTATTCTTTAATTCCTCGTTGGCATCGAGGACCCTTTCCCAACACATACACGCCGTATGACTCTCCTGGAGCGTACGTGCATATCAAAGCAGAGTGGGTAGTGCCCTTTCCAAATGACATCTTAGGTCTAAGGATTGATCTTACACTACGAAACCCAAGGACTCCATGTTCAACAGCACCAAATAGGAGTCCTTAAGCGGGGCCGTTCAATTCCATAATCCAGTATGAATCTTCATAAATGTATTGCCATACAAGTCATCGACAATGGAACGCGTCGACCTCTTGGAATAGTTACATGTATGAACATGTCTTGACGAGGCTAGTGATATCCCACATCTCACAACCTCTATGACTTGGAATAATATTTAGGATTACGGTATTTGAGAGCATTCCATATGTTTTCCCAGACTGCTCCCCTAACCATATGTAATTCATGGGATCTTTATCTATACTATCACTAGTTATAACAATAAAGAAGCATACCATAAATGAAAGTTCAATATATTTAAAACAAGACTGTCATAGTGTTTACATTTAATATGACTATGCCCAAAACAATTGGCTCTCCGGGCACCTAACACTATCGTATCGTACATCTTATCATCTTGATAGCCTCGTTTATCTCGCTCGTGTGATCTACTTTGAGATCGTCTGACCTCTATTTTGCGGTTGGCCTCGGGGGCTCTTACTTCCGCTAGAGTGCGATCAATAAAGTCATTCAAACATCCTGATTTTATCAATCGCTCAATTTCATCTTTTAACTGATAGCAATCCTCAGTGTTATGGCCCTTATATTTGTGAAACTCATAATACTTGTTAGGATTCTTCTTCGGTCGCGCACGTAGCGGTTTTGGCCCTTACATAACTTTCTCTCCAAGAAAAAGTCTCCCACCTCTCTCTCTCTCTCTAGCCGTGTTTGACAAGGAAGAAAGGAGGAGTTTTTCGCTTTTGATTCCGGCGTGACGAATTAGAGACTTTGGCAAATTCAGCTTTAGAGAAAAGGATCACGTTCAGAAATCAACATACGCGAGAACGGTAATCTTTCTATACACAATTAAACACGAGAATTAGAGATGATTCGGGCTTTGGGAATTAAATTTACTTTCCGCTGCGTTTTGTTCGTATAATTCCCAACAGTGGTATCAGAGCCAATCTCTGAATTCTGTGTTTAATTGCTTGTGTGATTGACTGTTTTTTCGCGTTTTTGAGGCCTGTTTTGAACGTGTTTTTTATATGAAAATATTCTGAATCTCGCTGTAGTTTCTTCATGAAAGTTGTAGTTTAATAAGTTGTGAATCTGAGCATATACATTTTATGAGAATCGGAGAAATGTAACCCCAAGACGAGCGCGACGCAAAAATCGTGCGCAGGCTGAGCGCGCAATAGGAGGCCTTTTCGACCTCCCGTTGCGCACACAGCGTGCGCACTGCGCACACTGGGTGGGCCCCAACGCCGTTCCATTTCATGGCGCCGGTCGGAGGGGCTGGCCAAACGCCAAGCACCGTTAAATCGTGCGCTGGGCGCACGGCATACACCGTTCCATGCGCCCAGCGCACGGACCTGTTTCGGGGCCCGAGTTTTCGTGACTCAGGCCTTAATTTTAATTGAATAGGTATTTGGGCTATTTTAGTTATCCGGGTGGGTCAAAAGGATGATGACCCAGATTTAATTAAAAAGGGGCCCAAATTATTTTGATTAAAATTGTGGATAATTCAATAAATTAGTTATTGGGCCTAATTAATTAATTTTGAATATGCCAATGGTTGGTAATTTAATTTTGATAAAATTCAGCCCAATATAATATTTATTGATCTTTATTTGAATGAAATAATTAATTAATAATTAAACTCTTGGAGAATTTTATTTATTAAGTTATTTATTTAAATAAAGAATTCTCATAAATAGGATTATTTTCATATGAATCAATAAAATTTGGAATTTTATTGTGGAAATTAATTAAGTTGGACTAATTAATTTTTATTAATCACCAACATAAGTGCTTTATTTATCGCGATCATGTATTATGTGATGGTGACATATGTCTATGGGCTTAGGTTGCTTCTTTTGGTTATGTATTTCTTTTGATGGGTTGTAAGGGCCGGTTTGAGCCCATTTCAATTTTATTTCTAAATTTATGTATAGGTCCTTTATTTACCTCTTGTAATAAATAGAAATAGAATAGGTCTTTCAAGATGGAGATCATGCAAAAGAAGAGGAGCTTGGAGCCCACGAAGATTAGCTAGGCTTTTCTTTTTCAATTTTATGATGGTCCATTGGCTTGGGCCCTCTAGATAAAAGCCCATAGACATGTGTGTTGTTTTATTGCTTTCGATGCATGTTCATTAGTTGTATGAAGCATGTGTGTTATCAATATGCGCTATATAAATTGGTAAATGTGCAAAGTGAGACGAAATAAATGTTTTGAACATGAATTCTCCCAAACAAAAATAATACTAAGTTAGTAAGGGGTGCTAGGCATCCTTGCCCTCCACTAAACTTGATAAGATCAAGGATTAAATCCATATGTGCCATCTTCCCAGTAAGTGGGGGTCATGTATCAAGATTTAGTTCTAGAATTTTATTAAGTGCATTAGAAGCCTTAATCGAGACATATTTCACCCCAAATATCGTTAAAGGGTTGCA
Source organism: Buddleja alternifolia (assembly GCA_019426215.1). Classification (NCBI taxonomy): domain Eukaryota; kingdom Viridiplantae; phylum Streptophyta; class Magnoliopsida; order Lamiales; family Scrophulariaceae; genus Buddleja; species Buddleja alternifolia. The sequence goes on along the minus strand of CM033398.1, from coordinate 2,163,216 downwards.
AGGTGAAATTCAAATGTTAGATTATGAGGAGTTAGTGGGAATGAACTTAGATAGTCCACATTACCAATAAATCATTAAAGGGTTGCGGTTTTTGTGGATTATGGGATAAATATGATTGAACCGTCTATTTGATAGATTGATGTTTGACATCACTTTAATTAAGTAATGGACCAAATATCGTTAAAGGGTTGTCATCCATTATATTAATTAAAGAACTCAATCCCCACCACGAAGTTTTCATCAACGATCGCTTCCGTCTTTTCACAGTGGGAGTATGAAATTTCAAAAAATATTGTGGGAGCCAAGTTATAAGTCAAAATCCTTGATTTTAAACTTAGTTTTAGTTTAGACCAATATTCTAATAAAATCTGGTTTATTTTCTGCAGTTATTTGTTTTATCTCTCTCAATTTCAAAATGACAAACAACCCACTTTCCGTTTTACTCGAAAAGAACATCCTTACCGGACCCAACTACGTGGATTGGCTAAGGTATTTGAAAATAGTTCTCAATATGGAGTCTCTAGGATACGTGTTGGACGCTGATATCCCTGCTCCACCTGCCAGAACACATGTCAATGAGGAAGAAGTCCAAGCTCATGAAACATGGGTAAAGGACGACGTCCGTGTGCGTGGGTACATTCTTGGCTCTATAACGAATGAGCTACAGAGGTCCCACGACAAGATGACCACAGCGAGGGCTATCTTGGCGCACTTGGTCGAGCTCTATGGTGAGCATAGTAGGAGTGCTAGATATGAAATATATAAAGAGCTCTTCGGAGCCAAAATGAGAGAAGGGGAGAAGGTTGAGGATCATGTCCTCAAAATGATATCGAGGATCGAGAGATTGGAAGCTCTCGATTTTACAATGAACCCACAACTTCAGAAAGATCTTATCTTGTAGTCCCTTCCTGATTCTTTTTCCCAATTCGTCATGAACTTCAATTGCAATGAGATTGAATGCAACTTAGTTGGGCTAATGTTGGTCCCAAGTGGTATACGAAAGGGTCTAGAAAGGGGGGGGGGTTGAATAGACCCTGAAGTCTTTTTCGACTTCTAAAAATTCGTATCACTTTGAGGTATTTGAACGCTCGGAAAGCTTTAAGCGCTGGATGTGGCGCTTGAGAAACGTTAACTTAGACTCGGTGATTTCAACGCTTACCAAAGTAGGGTAGAGTTTAGTCACTAAATCAGGGTTAGCACAGCGGAAGTATTTTATAGCTTAGCGTTCAGTTTGTTAATCGAAAGTAGTCGCTTAGTTGTTTTAAAACTTTATCAGAATGTATGCAATATGAATAGTAAAGCAGTAAAACAATGAATGCTTAAAGAGGTAAATGACACAAGATATTTGTAAGGTTCACCGGGTGATGTAATCCCAGCTACGTCCTTCTTCTCCTTTTATCAGGGAGGTTTTCCACTATGATGATTATCGAAGAGTCACACAGAGACTTCTACAAGATAGAGGGAGATTGGATATGATCTCGGAACTCCTTGGTCACACAGATTTCAGCTCCACTAAAGATCTTCTATCCCCTTGCTTCTTTCACTCAGAAATGGTGCAAGTTACCCTTGATCTTGGAACTCCTTGGTCACACAGATTTCAGCTCCAATAGAGATCAACTTCAACAAGCTTCTTTTACACAAAAATATTACTTGTTAGTCAACCAGCTTTCTCACTCAGATGAAAGGTGTTGATGGTTTTGGTCACGAGTTTGTTTGTTTTTGGAAAGTTCAAACAACTTGGAGATATCTCAATGGTAGTGTAGGTTTTTCTTAAAAAGAGATTTGAGATATGGGTGACTGTCTAGGAATGTATTTTTAGAAAGCTTAAAAAGATTTCGGCTCTGGAGTGTATAAGCTCTTTTTACAACAATTCAGCAACGTTTTGGACCCTCTGCTTTTTTTTATTTTTACGTCCAGATGTTTTTCTATATCTATTCCTATTGTCCCTTTTGCTGAAAAGGTTATTTATAGATGGTTATGAGATTTTGTCCGTTGGACACTGTTGGAGTCTCGTTTCCCTAAACATTCCATGAATTCTGACAATCCTAACTTTGGGTATATTTAATTGGTTAGGCATGGTCTTGGTTTCATAAATCTGACAGTCTAGGTCAAAGATATGGTTTGCCCATAAGTTGTTGTGCTTATATTTTAATCGCACTTATCCGACTTTTGATGCATCTTGTTTTATTTCCGTTTGGGAATAATTTCCGTTGATTCATGCATCTTTGATAACTTGGGTTCGAATCTTCAGGTTACGCTTAGAGAACTAGGCGTTTGAGCCTTTGGAGTTTTAGGCTTCTTGAAAGTAGTCTTCTTTGTTAATCAGACGCTTTGAAGAGATCACAATCTTTTGCCCGATCTTTTACACGCTCGTCCTTTCACTTTATCTTTGATAGACTCACTCAAAATTCTATCATTGACTTAGTGTTAAGTACTTGGTCTAAGGTCCATGTCAAAACTTGAGCGCTGAGTTCGTAACCCGGGATAGTCGTTTAGCGTTTGATGGACGCTTGAGACTAATCTTTATCTTTACTGTTTCTTCAGACGCTTGATCTTCAACTTCATCACTTGGTAGACTCACGCAGAATTCTTCTAGTGATTTAGTATCACATTCTTAGTCTAAACTCTATAAAAATACAAGTCTAGTAAAAAAAACACGAGCTTTCAGGCGCTTACATATTTGTTCTATGAAAGCTTTTATACTTTACATTTCTTGGGGTCTAACATGAAGTCCTATTTGTCATCATCAAAACATCTAACATGAAATTCCTAACAATTTCCCCCTTTTTGATGATGGCAATACCTATTTAGTTCAAGCGTTAGATACCTAAAGTATGAGTTAGCGTAGGTTAGTAAGTTAGTTTGAGCTTCAACGAGGTGTTTCAGCTGTAAAATGCATTTTATATATATCTTTCATAGTACAAGCATTTTACAACTGAAGTGAAAGAATCATAAGTAAACAAAATCAAGATCGTGATTTGATCTTGTATCTCTTAGTCATTTCAGCACGGATTGCTTCAGTTATCTGATCTTCTAGCGTCATCATCGCTGCATGATCTTTACTGATTATATGTTTGTTTTCTTTTACTTGTCGTGCCTTGAAGGTAATGAGCTGCTTATCCCATTCCTCTGGACTGATGCCTATGTATCGTAAGCAAATTCTAAAGGTTTGGTCAAAGTCAGACATTTTTCGCTCTAAGGCTAAGACTGCTGGATTAGATGGTTCTGGAATTGACGCTCTGAGAAGAGGAATATCAAATTGTTCAAGCAGTGCTCTTGAAGGTAATGGAAGATTTGGATAGAGCACTCTTGGGGTTTCCTTTTTATTGGACGCTCCCACCGAGGTAGGTACCCAAGAAGGATAGGGATACCTTGGCTCTGTACTTAGTGTGAGGGAAGTATCAATATGTTGACGCTTGGATGGTGGAGGAGGATCTTTTTGATCTTTAGATGTTGAAGATTTCCGCTTTTCTCCCTTCTTTTCCCCCTTATTGCCATCATCAGTCTGTATGAAATGCTGAGTAAGAAGACTGACTTGAGTAGCAATTTGAGCGACAGAGGCTTCAAGAGTGGTCAGACGCTGGTCGAAGTGTTCTTTCATGACCAGTAGTTGAGCGTGATGAGCGTCTGAAAGAGAGGTCTCAAGAGCCGTGAAACGGTGGTTTAGATCATTTGTTAAAGCCACATGACTTGCCTGAGTAGCTGTAGATAGTTGCTGTATTTGAGTGAGGCATTCAGTCATGGACGGTTGAGCGTCGGGACCCGCAGTGCTAACGTGATGCTTAAAACGGGATGTGTGTTTGAGAGATTCAAGAGGTACTTGATAATTAGGATCAAATACTGTTCCTCGAAGCGCTGGGGCACTGTTGGACTCGGTGGATGCAGTAGAGTCGGATTCAGTTGGACTGAGGGAATGAGGCGCTTGAGGTAATTCTAATAAGCGCTCAGGAGCAGGTAACGTGTCAGCTGGTGCTGCAGTAAATTCTGATTCTATACGGCTAAAGTCCGTAAACCGAAAGTCCAAGCTGGCAAACGGCTCATCTGCATATGGATACGTAGCAGTCTGTAGAAGTTCATTCAAATGTAGAGTGGGGAGATAAGTACCTTGAATGAACGTTCTGATAGGACTATCCAGGGCCCTGATATACATTGGCCCGAGGATATCCAGCACATGAGTGGAAAAGATTTTGGAGGGCGCTTGGCAGATGGAGAATAAGGCATCTGGGCAATAGTGTTGTGAGAAGCCAATTAGCCGATCTGTTGGGAGAGTCTTCGGTTTCCGAGAGTCGGGAACGTGGAGCCGGTAATACTCTTCCAAGTATGGGTAGATGGCTGAAGCAAGCGCTTGAGATCTTTCTAGCAGCGACAAAATAAAATCATAGTGACTTAAGACTTCTTGTCGAATAGACGGAAGAAGTGGATATCCTCTGAAGGGATTGATCCGAGAGCCATTCCACTGTCGCAGATTTTCTGTGAAGATTTTGTCGAATAGGGAGACTGGAGGCATAATTGTCATCATGAGAGAAAAGTTGTTTTCACAGTGGCTAGGGGTGAAGTTCAGACAGGACAGGGGAGAAGAACCGCTGGTGGACGCTTGATCAGCAAAGCGTAGAGAAGAGTTGGCCAGTTTGTGCAACGCTTGTCTTAAGCGGTGTTCAGGTTGATGGCGGATCAAAGGCAGCTTCAGAACGGGTCCAAGTCTATGTTGGCGCTGCGTTAGCATGTAGCGTGCAAATTTGGTCTTTTTATCATGAATCCCTATTCTGAACAGATGGGGAGTGCTAACCAAGTCTTCAAATTTATACGTGTCACCCATGTAAGCTTCAGCCCATTTTACCTCAGTCATGCAGCACTCAGTTCCTGCATTAAGTATAGCACGAAATCCTTGGTGATGAATATCACAGATGGACTCAAAACGATACCTGTCGGGTTGGTAGTTAGCGTTCCAGACGCAGTCAAAATAGGCATCGGCTTCTAGTTGAATCATCTCGGTCAGTGAAGCTGGACGCTCACCGGCATGTACTCCTTTATTCTTCCACAAGAGGAGAGGATTAGCTGAGCGCTTGTTTTCCATGCTATTTACCAGTGTTGGGGAGTGAGAATAGCCTTCTCTGTTTAGTAGCCCTTCCGTTGGGTTCACAAGCTTATCCTGACGCTCATAGACTCTGATGTTGTAGTCTCTGAGAGCGAAGCCAGTAGGTTTGCTTGTCCCACAGTCCAGATAATAAGCTAAATCAACATCAGCTCTGGGAGTCTTGCCTCTGTGCTTGGAGAGTCACGGAAGCCGGGATGTGTTTGGGAGTCTTCCTGAGTTCAAGGGCTGTGTAGTAAGCTTTATCAGCTGGGGTTAAGGCTGTGTTAAATAGAGTGTTGCGTACAGCCAGATCAAACTTTATGAGCTTGGCGATATCATTCTCAGCATTGATAAGACTTTCTTCATTATATCCGGTAGGTATGAAGGTTTCTGCGGGCGCTGGAGGGAAATAATCGACGGAGTGATCGATGGTCTTTAAGGGATCCAGCTTGAAGAAATGTCGATGAATCACAACGTCGTTAGCATCGCTCTGACCTTCTGAGCGTGCCTCTGTTGTACTTGGTAATGCAAGCAATGGTTGAACCCTTGGGATTTCAGGTTCATCAGGCTCGAGATTTGTGGATTCGATGGCAGCTTCATGTGCGATGGCCACGATGTGGGCCATATCCACATCCAGATGGACATCAACTGGTGGTTCAAAGGATGATATCGGAATAGCAGCTATGGCTTGGTCGCTTAGTGTCGTTTGTGTAGCCTCAGAAGAAATGGCAGCAGTTGGACGCTTACGTCTCTTGAAGATACGCTTCACATTTACCCCTTCGGCTGGGGACGCTTGAGTCTGTGGAACTGCTGGTTCCCCAAAGTCGATATTTTTGAGGACTTTTTCCAGATCCTTCCGACTAATGAGGGGTATAGAGTCCTCGTCTTCTTCATCACTTTTGATAGGTTGAGCCTTGGGCTTTCGAGGAGCCCGTTTCTTTGTGACAGTGGGACGCTTCATATTACGTTTAGCCTTCTCCTGATCTGGGCGCTCACCCTCCTCATCTGATGCTGCATGTACACCTTGGCGCTCAGAGAGAGGTCTAGCAGCACCTCCAACTTTGGGTGGATTGAAGAGATTGTTGATGATTCTTGGCCCATAGAACTTATGCTTGGCCACGGTGACTCCTGCTGAAGAGGTGCACTTTGCTCGGAAAATTAGATCACTCAAAACTAGGCCATAAGGTCTGTTTGGAGTGCGTAGACTGTCTCTGAATCTGCTGAATATGTAGGCGCTCCAGTTGATTTTTATCTTGAGCAAGATAGCAGTCATCATCTGGAACTGGGTTGGGTTGATTTTGTCAAAGGTTCCCACTCTGCATTCAATGTTTTTACTACAGAAGTCAGCTAGGACTCGATACCTGTTCACTATATCTTTCTTCTCAAAGTACAGTTTGTATGGAACACCATCGTAGGCGCTAATCTGAGTCCAGACTTCTTGAATTTGTTCCTCAGTGATAGTGTCTAAAGTCGCTCCGTCATTAGGTAGAGAGAAATTCTGGGCAATAGAGGCCGCAGAGAGAGTGAATGTCTTTGATTCCGTCTTGGGGACGGGAAACAAACAGGTGATAGTAGTCTCATCGTCAGACAATTTAGCATTTCGCCAGAAAAATTCTAGTTCTTCAGGAAACATGTACGAGTGTTTGGTGAGAAATTTCTGAAGCCCAGCCTCTGCTACAGAGTCCATCACTTCCGTTAAATCAATTTGGGGGTTTTCATAGAGAAACTTCCAATCGATTATAAGACCTTCAGTGACCTTAACAACTACTTCAGTGTTTCCGGCAGTAGCTTTCTTGGGTGCCATTAGTGAGAAGTAGACAGAGATTAAGAATGAAAATTTTGTTTTGAGAAAGAGATTTTTCTTGTACGAATGAAAGAGAGTAGAAGAGAGATTATGTTCTGCAGAGAGTGCGTTTTGAAATACTACAATTTGAAAAAAAAAATTGTGTTTGAAGGTTGAGATGTTGACACGTGGAGGAGTATAAATCTCAGCCATTAAAATACTACTGTGGACGTGAATTTAGATTTAATAAGCACGGTTACTTTTAGTAACAACCACATATACTATTTTGACGTCCGATCAAAAGTTTGAAATAGTGACTTTTGATATACTGAGAGTGATACGTGTGCCATGAAAAGCGGACACGTATTTTATGAAAACTGTTCGGGAACCATAATTTTGAACAACTATTCAAATACCCGCCAAAAATTTGTTAAAGCGTCCGGACCTATTCAGAATGACGCTTGAAACAATTCAGTGTTATGTTGACGCTTGAGAATCTTGAGGTTCTCTTTCAAGTAACATTTTGTACTTTAGCGGTCATTGTAACATATAGAATTATTCTTTTCAGGGTGTGTATGAGGACACAGTTTCCCAGTACTTATCATTATGTCTTGGTAGTAGTGTTTCACTTTTGATTTAAAATATTCAGCGCTGGTTGTATTCGTCTAAGATACATGGTAGTTGTACTGACGCGTGTACATGTGCTGAACCATCTTTGAAAAACGTGATGAGTACCCATGGGTTTTCTTGAGCGAAAGGTGAGGAATGTCAAGTCAGCATTAATTGCATTGATTGACTAATCCACTTTCTCGTTTTAGCGTAGGGTAATGTACGCTTGCTTTTAAAGGATCTTTTTACTAAGCGCTTTAGCTGGGAATAAAGCTAAGCGTTTAGTTTATTTTGAAGGAAGTGCAGACGCTAAGAAAGATTTGTGTAATAAGCATCAAAATGATTTAAGTGTATGGTGCTAAGTGCGTATGACCGATGCAAGGGAAAACATTTTTGGTCATATTCACTTAAGTATAGTTAGCTCTTTTAAGGTTCCCCCTATGTAGGTTCCCCATAAATTACATAAAATAAAGTGAATTCCCCCTAAATTTCATGCCTAACAAAAGTATGATGTTTCGAATGATTAAGCATTTAGATCAATCATACCTAGTTCACTTCTTAAAGTGAGAAAACGTTGTTCGTTAAGCGCTTTGGTGAAGATATCTGCCAGTTGCTTTTCTGTACCAATGAAGTGCATGGAGATATCTTTCTTTTGAACGTGGTCACGTAGAAAGTGATAGCAAATTTCAATGTGTTTGGTTCTAGAGTGAAGAACTGGATTTTGAGTCATTGCTAAGGCGCTTTGATTGTCACAATGGATAGGAGTTGGATCTAGGATTATTCCATAATCTCTAAGTTGTTGCCTCATCCAAAGGATCTGTGCACAACAGCTTCCAGCGGCTACATACTCAGCTTCAGCGGTGGAAGTAGCAATGGACTGTTGCTTCTTACTATGCCATGAAATTAGTCTATCACCTAGAAATTGACATGTTCCACTAGTACTTTTTCTATCTATTTTGCATCCTGCAAAATCTGCATCTGAATAACCAATTAGTTCAAAAGGAGAATCCCTAGGATACCATAAGCCCACATTTTGTGTGCCTTTTAGGTACTTAAGGATCCTTTTAGCAGCAATTAAGTGTGATTCTCTAGGATCAGCTTGAAATCGTGCACACATGCATACTGAGAACATAATATCAGGTCTACTAGCTGTAAGATAAAGAAGTGATCCAATAATACCTCTATAGTTAGTGATATCAATTTTCTTTCCATTATCATCTCTATCTAGCTTAAGCGTTTGGCTCATTGGAATTTTTGAAGGTGATGCATTTTCCATACCAAATTTTTTGATCATATCTCTAGTATATTTAGTTTGGTTTATGAATATGCCATTAGGGAGTTGTTTAACTTGTAATCCTAGGAAGAAAGTTAATTCACCCATCATGCTCATTTCAAATTGATCTTGCATCATCTTCGAAAATTTCTCACATAGACGCTTATTGGTAGATCCAAATATAATATCATCAACATAGATTTGAACTAGGAGAATATCTCCATTATGGGTAATTTTGAATAACGTTGTGTCAACGCTGCCTTTTGAAAAGCCTTTACCTATAAGGAAGATAGAAAGAGTGTCATACCATGCTCTTGGTGCTTGTTTAAGACCATAAAGTGCCTTGTCCAATTTGTAAACCATGCTTTTCCCATGGTTGTTGATGAATCCTGGTGGTTGCTCCACATATACTTCTTCCTGGAGTTTACCATTCAGAAATGTACTCTTTACGTCCATTTGATACACTGTAAATTTGTTAAATGCTGCAAACGCTAGAAACATGCGGATTGCTTCAAGACGGGCAACTGGAGCGTATGTTTCATCAAAGTCGATGCCCGCTTCTTGACAATATCCCTGAGCTACGAGTCTGGATTTGTTTCTAATCACAATCCCATTCTCATCCATTTTGTTTCTATAGACCCATCTAGTTCCAATGACCCCTTGGTGGGTTGGTCTTGGTACTAGCGTCCATACCTCATTTCTTTCAAATTGGTTTAGCTCTTCTTGCATGGCTTCTATCCAACTTGGATCGTTAAGCGCTTCATCCACTTTCTTTGGTTCCATTTGAGATAGGAAGCTTGCAAACATGGCCTCATTTATTGTAGCGGCTCTTGTTCTAACAGGTGCTCCAATATCTCCAATAATCAGTTCTGGTGGATGGTCTCTGAGCCATTTTCTGTCTGGTTGGAACAGGTTAAGAGATTGATCTGACGTTTGATTAAACTGTGCAGGCGCTTGACCAATTCCTTGCGTAGGCGCTTCAGTGTTTATAGTTTGAGTTTGCTCTTGATGAACATTCCCTTCATGATCATCAGCGTTTCTTGCAATGTCATCGTTGATGTCTTTACGAGTAGTCTTAGGATTAGGTACAACGATTTCATTATCTTCATCAATGTCACTATCATCACACAAATTGATTTGTGACGCTTGTTGAGATAAATCTTCAATTCCTGCATCATTAATATTTACCTTACTCGGTTCTTGGTTAACATCATCAAACACAACATGAATGGATTCTTCAACCTTCGATTTGATCTTATTTAAGATGCGAAAGCTCTTTCCATTTTTGGCGTAACCTAGAAAGATTCCTTCATCTGCTTTAGGATCAAATGTCTTTAGGCTTTGAGAACCATTGTTATGAATGAAACATTTTGAACCAAATACATGAAAGTATGAAACATTCGGCTTACGTCCCTTCCATAACTCATATGGAGTCTTTTCATGTTGCTTGTTGATCATACACCGGTTCTGAGTGTAGCAAGCAGTGTTGATAGCTTCGGCCCAAAACCTTTGAGGCAGCTTAGACTCGGCTAACATAGTCCTAGCGGCTTCTTTAAGCGTTCTGTTCCGTCGCTCAGCAACTCCATTTTGTTGAGGTGTTCTAGGTGCTGAATACTCATGAAGTATTCCAAAGTCTTTACAAAATTTCTCAACAATATGGTTAGTAAGTTCAGTTCCTCTATCACTTCTAATTCTTGTCACTTTTAGATCTTTTGAGTTTTGTAGTTGACGTATTAGAGAGGTGAGCTTGGCACGAGTTTCATCTTTAGATGCTAAAAATTCTACCCATGTATAGCGTGAGAAATCATCGACTATTACTAGTGAATACTTTTTACCACTAACGCTCATGATTTGAATAGGACCAAACAAATCTAAGTGTAGTAATTCAAGTATTCGAGAGGTCGATAGATGAAGCTTCTTCTTAAATTAAAGATGATTTAACTTGTTTACCCATTTGACAAGCATCACATAAGCGATCTTTATTAAAGGAACCTTTAGGTAATCCCTCTACGAGATTTAGAGATATTAATTGAGAGATTGTCTTGAAATTGAGGTGATTCATTTTTCTGTGCCATAACCAACCTAATTCGTTTTGATTCTTAGCTACGAAACATGTATGGTTGTTATCTAATGTTGAATCCCAATCTACTAAGTATACATTGTTTGTTCTTCTTCCTTTTAATTTAGTAGATCCTGTCTTATCATCGATTATCTCGCACAAGTCACTAGAAAATTTAATTTCAAAGCCTTTATCACAGAATTGACTTATGCTTAGGTGATTATGTTTAAGACCCTCAACATAGTATACATCATTGATCATGATGTTCCCCCTTTGCATGATACCTATACCTTTAGTTTTACCTTTAGAATTATCACCGAATATAACTTGGGGACCATTGGTTGCACGATAGTTGATCAAGAGATCCTTTGTTCCAGTCATGTGTCTCGACGACCCACTATCTATGTACCAAATTGAGGTATCGGTGTTGACTCTAGGTACCTGCATTCAAAGGGCAGTTCTAGTTCTTTTTAGGTACCCATTTTGTTTTGGGTCCTTCTTTGTTAGTAACGTTAGTCTGAATTAGAATCTTTGGAACCCACTTTTGCCTTGTCTTCATTTTGGGAAGATTGGCCTTTTTGGGTTTCGGTTTGTGTTGTGTGTGCTCTTTAGGTGTATGGTAATATCCTTGATAATAGCAATAATTACAGTCATAATCATGGTTATCATAGTGTCGATAATATGATCTAGATCTTTGCGAATATTGACATTGATATTTCCTTGACATTGGCTTAGGATGCACTTTTGGTGCTAGACGCTTAGCGTTTGATTTACTTGTAGAAGGTTTTTCCTTAGCCCTTCGAACGCTTGGATATACTTTCTTTTGTAAATCATTTACTTTGGTCTTTCTTTTGACTGGGCCAGTGTTAGCTTTTTCGTTTGGTCTAATACCAATATTCTGAGTCTCATTCAGCGTTTGTCTGTTTGAGCTTTCTCCAACAAAGGTTACACCTTTTCCTCTGTTGGTTGATATAACCGCAGACGCTTTGATTTTGTGACCAGATTTATCACAACCTAAACCGGTCTTTTCACCAAATGCTCTGGTTATTTTAGTCACATTATCTAGCGTTCTAGAAGCTTTTGATAATGATGAGATAAGCTGCTCTGATTTAGCAAGTTTAGCGATCAATTCAGCTTCTCTCTTGACTATTATATCAATATCACCTTTTAATTGAATAATTTCACTCTCAAGCGCTTGGTTTTTCTCAATGCACTGTTGCTGAATTTGCAATTCTGCTTTGAGCGTCACTTTGTCGCTTTTGAGTGCTGAGATGATGTAAAGGTGATTTTGAAATATTTTTGCGGCTTCTTGACAATCATTATAATATTCTTTCACTTTGTCAAGTAATTCATCATAAGAAAGAGGATGATGCGGATCAGTGGTTACCTCAGATGGTAAGTCGTTAGATGCTTCATTATCTCTTGCCATGAGACAAATGAATGCTGAATCCTTTGATGGTTCATCATCGCTGCTTTCATCTGATGATTCCAAGTCCTCTTCAGGAGTATAGAGAGGTTCTGATTCTGCTAGCAAGCCTTGTTGTCTTAGATTGCTCCTGAATTGATTTCTATCTGTGTGATCTTGCTTTGTAGGTTTAGACACATTTGGATATGGGCAATTAACTTGGAAGTGCCCTAGTCTCCTGCAGTTGTAACAGAGATTGGTCTTCATCTTTTGTTCGTTTGTTAATCTTGTGGATCGCTGGTTTAACGCTGCAGACATTGAGAGATCTTGCTGAGAGGGAGTTTGATATTGAATTAGCACTCGGGAGGGAGACGCAGGATAGTGAGGCGCTTGATGTTGTGGTTGTATTTGGGGAGACGCTTGATGTGAATTTTGTCCTGGGTGCTTAGGACTGTTTCCCTTCTTTTCATATTTCAGGAATTTCCTGAATCTGTTTAGAAGCACCAGTTCTTCTTCCTCACTTATATCCGAGCCCTTTTCTTTGATAGATTTTCCTTTGATTGATGCCATTAGCGCTCCAGATTCGATCACTGGATTACTTACTGCATCACTGGCCGAATTCAGCTCAAACTCAAATGCTTTGAGTTCTGAAAAAGCATCTTCTGGAGTTAGGCTGTCCAGATTGTTTGATTCTCTCATTGCAGTTGTTTTCATCAGGAATCTGCTTGGGAGACTTCTAAAGATTTTGACCACTGTTTCTCGATTTTGTAGCTCCATACCCAGAGATGTTAGTTCAGTGACAAGAGCTGTAAACCTCATGTCTAATTGCTCTAGCGTCTCATTAGGTAGCATCTTGAAGCCGTTGAATTTTTCTTTGGCAATTGATAATTTGTTTTCCTTTATTTGTGCTGAACCACCACAAATAGTAGCCAACTTATCCCAAATTTCTTTAGTTGTATTGCATGATTTAACTTTGTTGAATAAGTTGTCATTGTCACCAATGGCTGTGTATAATGCATTCCGACCGACGTTGTCTAGATTGGCTCGTCGACGCTCATCGGTGGACCATTCTTGTTTGGGCTTCTCCACATAACCGTCAGGTGTTTCTTCTGTGGCTTCGGGCGCTCTGGTGATAACTTTGTATATTTTGATTGGCCCATCTGAAATGATATCACACATTTCATCATCACATGAACACAAATAAGTAAACGCTTTGACCTTCCAAGAGTCATAATTTGACTCGGTCAACTTGGGAACTTTAGAGAATGCCATGAAGAATTTTTAAAGTAATTTTAAAGCGACTATAAAAAAATGGATCTGAACAAGCAGTTACGCTTGGAAACGCTTAGGTTTCAACTTCAACCGCTCTGATACCACTTGTTGGTCCCAAGTGGTATACGAAAGGGTCTAGAAGGGGGGGGGGGGTTGAATAGACCCTGAAGTCTTTTTCGACTTCTAAAAATTCGTATCACTTTGAGGTATTTGAACGCTCGGAAAGCTTTAAGCGCTGGATGTGGCGCTTGAGAAACATTAACTTAGACTCGGTGATTTCAACGCTTACCAAAGTAGGGTAGAGTTTAGTCACTAAATCAGGATTAGCACAGCGAAAGTATTTTATAGCTTAGCGTTCAGTTTGTTAATCGAAAGTAGTCGCTTAGTTGTTTTAAAACTTTATCAGAATGTATGCAATATGAATAGTAAAGCAGTAAAACAATGAATGCTTAAAGAGGTAAATGACACAAGATATTTGTAAGGTTCACTGGGTGATGTAATCCCAGCTACGTCCTTCTTCTCCTTTTATCAGGGAGGTTTTCCACTATGATGATTATCGAAGAGTCACACAGAGACTTCTACAAGATAGAGGGAGATTGGATATGATCTCGGAACTCCTTGGTCACACAGATTTCAGCTCCACTAAAGATCTTCTATCCCCTTGCTTCTTTCACTCAGAAATGGTGCAAGTTACCCTTGATCTCGGAACTCCTTGGTCACACAGATTTCAGCTCCAATAGAGATCAACTTCAACAAGCTTCTTTTACACAAAAATATTGCTTGTAAGTCAACCAGCTTTCTCACTCAGATGAAAGGTGTTGATGGTTTTGGCCACGAGTTTGTTTGTTTTTGGAAAGTTCAAACAACTTGGAGATATCTCAATGGTAGTGTAGGTTTTTCTTAAAAAAAGATTTGAGATATGGGTGACTGTCTAGGAATGTATTTTTAGAAAGCTTAAAAAGATTTCGGCTCTGGAGTGTATAAGCTCTTTTTACAACAATTCAGCAACGTTTTGGACCCTCTGCTTTTTTTTATTTTTACGTCCAGATGTTTTTCTATATCTATTCCTATTGTCCGTTTTGCTGAAAAGGTTATTTATAGATGGTTATGAGATTTTGTCCGTTGGACACGGTTGGAGTCTCGTTTCCCTAAACATTCCATGAATTCTGACAATCCTAACTTTGGGTATATTTAATTGGTTAGGCATGGTCTTGGTTTCATAAATCTGACAGTCTAGGTCAAAGATATGGTTTGCCCATAAGTTGTTGTGCTTATATTTTAATCGCACTTATCCGACTTTTGATGCATCTTGTTTTATTTCCGTTTGGGAATAATTTCCGTTGATTCATGCATCTTTGATAACTTGGGTTCGAATCTTCAGGTTACGCTTAGAGAACTAGGCGTTTGAGCCTTTGGAGTTTTAGGCTTCTTGAAAGTAGTCTTCTTTGTTAATCAGACGCTTTGAAGAGATCACAATCTTTTGCCCGATCTTTTAGACGCTCGTCCTTTCACTTTATCTTTGATAGACTCACTCAGAATTCTATCATTAACTTAGTGTTAAGTACTTGGTCTAAGGTCCATGTCAAAACTTGAGCGCTGAGTTCGTAACCCGGGATAGTCGTTTAGCGTTTGATGGACGCTTGAGACTAATCTTTATCTTTACTGTTTCTTCAGACGCTTGATCTTCAACTTCATCACTTGGTAGACTCACGCAGAATTCTTCTAGTGATTTAGTATCACATTCTTAGTCTAAACTCTATAAAAATACAAGTCTAGTAAAAAAAACACGAGCTTTCAGGCGCTTACATATTTGTTCTATGAAAGCTTTTATACTTTACATTTCTTGGGGTCTAACATGAAGTCCTATTTGTCATCATCAAAACATCTAACATGAAATTCCTAACAGCTAATGAATAAATTAATCACTGCACAATCTCAATTGAAGCCCAAGGGAAAAGAGACTGCCTTGGTTACCACTTCTGGGCCCAGACGGGCGAAGAATAAGAAGAGAAAAACCAAGAAGCAGGCTGGCGAGCTTGGAGCTCAGGGTGGTGTCAATAAAGGAAAAGGGAAAGCTCCTGTGATTCGCAAGCGAAAGGGGCCACAAAAGACAGACAGATGCCTACACTGCGGTGAGCTGGGCCACTGGAGAAGGAACTGTCCGAATATGGGGCCTGGCGCACAAGGTATGGAACTTTATGTTCATGAAACTTATTGTTCTATGACCGTCTTCTCTACATCTTGGATTCTTGACTCTGGAGCTAGTGCTCACATATGTTGTATGAATCAGGATCTGATGCGAGAAAGGAAGCTGGACAACGATGAGGTGAATATCAGAGTAGGCAGCGGGCAAAGCATCGCGGCTACTGCAATAGGATCTACCTCGTTGTTTTTAAATTCTGGACATGTACTATTACTGGATAATGTTTTGGTTTTGCCTAATGGGCTTAAAAATATTGTTTCTATTCCCGTTGTAGTTAAGAATGGTTACACTTTCCGTTTTATTGATGAACAATGCAACATTTATTATGGTAATAAATTTGTAGGCTTTGCTTCTTTGATAAATGGATTGTATTACCTTAGTGTCCAGAATGAGTATGCAGTGAATACTATACAAAGGAAACATAGTAGGCTTGAAATAAACCAACGATTGATATGGCACCTTCGACTAGGCCATGCTGGCGAACAAAAGATTCTCAAAATGGAAAAAGATGGGCTAATTAGCCCACTGGGATTGGATCCCTATCCTACTTGTGAATCTTGTCTCAAAGGCAAGATGGCTAGATCGCCCTTCACAGGGAGCTTTGAAAGGGCCTCACAAATCTTAGGTTTAGTGCATATTGACGTTTGTGGTCCATTTGGAGAAATGGCCAGAGGAGGTTTCCTTTACTTTATCACCTTCATTGACGACCATTCTCGATATGGTCTAGTGTACCTGATGAAGCATAAGTCTAAATCCATTGATAAATTCAAGGAATTCAAGGCATTAGTGGAAAATCAAACAAGTCAACGTATATAAAAACTCTTCGATCTGATCGAGGAGGAGAATATATGAGCGACGAGTTTGACTTATACCTCAGAGAGAATGGTATAGTATTGCAACTCACACCTCTAGCGACTCCACAGTTGAATGGAGTAGCAGAGCGAAGGAATCGAACCTTGTTGGACATGATTCGCTCCATGCTTAGCTGTCAAGGGTCAAACCATTCTAGTGCCTTTCCTCCTATCCCATAGGAGGTAGAAGGTTCGCCTTGTCATCAAGGACTTTACGTTGTTTATTCATACCTTATAAATGGCTATAAGAAAACAACAATCAACTGCCTTATATTAATAGAAAAACCATAGTTTAGTTACAATGTTGATGCCCTATAAATCTATCCTCTTTATGGCATTTGAGGGCATATACTCTAACAATCTCCCACTTGCACTCAATGCCATTTGCTGTGGTATTTAATACCCATCTTTTCGAGATGTTTTTCCAGCACCGCCTGTGCCAATGGCTTGGTCAATGGATCAGCAACATTGTCGGCTGAGGCTATTTTCTGAACAGCTATTTCACCTCGTGCAACGATCTCTCTTATGATGTGATATCTCCTCTCTATGTGTTTGGATTTATTGTGAGACCTAGGTTCCTTCGCTTGCGCTATAGCTCCAGTGTTGTCACAATAAAGTGGCAACGAGAGCTTTATGCTAGGAACCACTTGAAGTTCCTCAACGAACTTCCTAATCCAAACAGCTTCTTTAGCTGCCTCCGAGGCAGCTATGTATTCAGCCTCTGTGGTGGAGTCTGCGGTTGTGCTTTGCTTGGAACTTTTTCAAGTCACCGCTCCACTATTTAGAGTAAATACAAATCCCGAGGTGGATTTTCGGTCATCAACATCAGATTGGAAATTCGACAGTGTACCTGTCCACCCTCAGGTCACCACTTCCATAGGTGAGAATCATATCCTTAGTTCTTTTTAGATACTTTAGGATATTCTTCACAGCTATCCAATGTTCCTTACCAGGGTTTGCTTGAAATTGACTAACAACGCTCACAGCATAACAATGTCGGGTCTAGTACAGAGCATCGCGTACATCAAGCTGCCCACAGCAGACGCATAGGGTATAATGTTCATTTCTTTTCTATCTTCCTCATTTTGAGGACACATAGATTTCGAAAGATGTATCCCATGTCTCATTGGTAGGAACCCTTTCTTAGAATCTTCCATCCTATACCTTTTTAGGACCTTTTCTAAGTAAAGGGCTTGAGAAAGTCCTATCATTCTTTTGGTTCGATCTCTATAGATCCGAATCCCTAGAATATAGGTCGCTTCTCCTAAGTCTTTCATGGAGAATGTACTCGAAAGCCACTCTTGGTTGTGGTGAGCATTCCTATGTCATTCCCAATGAGTAATATGTCATCTACATATAACACTAGGAATGTCAACTTGCTCCCACTGACCTTCTTGTAAACACAGGGCTCGTCTTCGTTTTTGATGAAGTCAAATCCATTGACAACCTCATCAAAACGTATATTCCAGCTACGAGACGCTTGTTTGAGTCCATAAATGGATCTCTCAAGTTTACACACCTTATGAATATGCTCCTCGGATTCAAAACCTTTAGGCTGTTCCATATAGATATCCTCTTCTAGGAATCCATTTAGGAAAGCAGTTTTGACATCCATTTGCCATATTTCATAATCTAGGTGTGCTTCTATTGCAAGTAGAATCCTTATTGATTTGATCATAGCCACTGGCGAGAAGGTTTCTTGGTAGTCAATTCCTTCCTTTTGACCATACCCTTTCGCCACTAGCCTGGCTTTGTAGGTGTCTACTTTGCCATCAACACCAATCTTTCTCTTGTAGATCCATTTACACCCGATTGGTTTTACCCCTTCAGGTTGGTCTACAAGTTTCCAGACTTGGTTTGCATGCATCGAATCGATCTCAGTTTGCATAGCTTCACGCCATCTAGCAGAATCCACATCCACCATCGCTTGATCAAAAGTGGAGGGATCATCTCCATGATCCTCCTCTAACACAGAATGGAGATCCAACTCCCTCTACATTAGATATCTATACCTCTCAGGCGGTTGAGATACTCTATTCGATCGTCGTGGATGTGGTTGTGTTACAGAAGGTTTGGTTCTCACTCCCTGTGTAGATGTATCCAGTGGGGTTTCATTTTGTTCTTCTAGAACAATCTTTCTACCCGCTCCTCCTTCTTGAATGAACTCATCTTCAAGAAAGTGGACTTGTAAGGCTACAATGATCCTTTGATCATTGTGCAGGTAAAAGAGGTATCCCATAGAATCTTCAGGATATCCAACGAAACGTCCCTTTAAGGATCTAGCCTCCAACTTGTCCACTTTAGTCTTTTTGACATAAGTTGGACATCCCCGAATCTTTATGTGGTTAAGACTTGGCTTCCTATTTCTCCACATTCCATAGGGAGTCATAGGAACGGACTTGGATGGACATCTATTTAAAATGTGTGCAGTTGTAAGCAGCGTGTGACCCCACAGTGAAATGGGTAAATCAGTGTAGCTAAGCATGGAGCAAACTATGTCCAACAAGGTTCGATTCCTTCGCTCTGCTACTCCATTCAACTGTGGAGTCGCTGGAGGTGTGAGTTGCAATACTATACCATTCTCTCTGAGGTATAAGTCAAACTCGTCGCTCATATATTCTCCTCCTCGATCAGATCGAAGAGTTTTTATACGTTGACTTGTTTGATTTTTCACTAAAGCCTTGAATTCCTTGAACTTATCAATGGATTCAGACTTATGCTTCATCAGGTACACTAGACCATATCGAGAATGGTCGTCTGTGAAGGTGATAAAGTAAAGGAAACCTCCTCTGGCCATTTCTCTAAATGGACCAAAAACGTCAGTGTGCACTGAACCTAAGATTTGTGAGGCCCTTTCAAAGCTCCCTGTGAAGGGCGATCTAGCCATCTTGCCTTTGAGACAAGATTCACAAGTAGGATAGGGATCCAATCCCAGTGGGCTAATTAGCCCATCTTTTTCCATTTTGAGAATCTTTTGTTCGCCAGCATGGCCTAGTCGAAGGTGCCATATCAATCGTTGGTTTATTTCAAGCCTACTATGTTTCCTTTGTATAGTATTCACTGCATACTCATTCTGGACACTAAGGTAATACAATCCATTTATCAAAGAAGCAAAGCCTACAAATTTATTACCATAATAAATGTTGCATTTTCATCAATAAAACGGAAAGTGTAACCATTCTTAACTAAAACGGGAATAGAAACAATATTTTTAAGCCCATTAGGTAAAACCAAAACATTATCCAGTAATAGTACATGTCCAGAATTTAAAAACAACGAGGTAGATCCTATTGCAGTAGCCGCGATGCTTTGCCCGCTGCCTACTCTGATCTTCACCTCATTGTTGTCCAGCTTCCTTTCTCGCATCAGATCCTGATTCATACAACATATGTGAGCACTAGCTCCAGAGTCAAGAATCCAAGATGTAGAGAAGACGGTCATAGAACAATAAGTTTCATGAACATAAAGTTCCATACCTTGTGCGCCAGGCCCCATATTCGGACAATTCCTTCTCCAGTGGCCCAGCTCACCGCAGTGTAGGCATCTGTCTGTCTTTTGTGGCCCCTTTCGCTTGCGAATCACAGGAGCTTTCCCTTTTCCTTTATCGACACCACCCTGAGCTCCAAGCTCGCCAGCCTGCTTCTTGGTTTTTCTCTTCTTATTCTTCGCACGTCTGGGCCCAGAAGTGATAACCAAGGCAGTCTCTTTTCCCTTGGGCTTCAATTGAGATTGTGCAGTGATTAATTTATTCATTAGCCCAGCTAAGTTGCATTCAATCTCATTGCAATTGGAGTTCATGACGAATTGGGAAAAAGAATCAGGAGAGGACTGCAAGATAAGATCGGCCTGAAGTTGCGGGTTCATTGTAAAATCGAGAGCTTCCAATCTCTCGATCCTCGATATCATTTTGAGGACATGATCCCCAACCTTCTCCCCTTCTCTCATTTTGGCTCCGAAGAGCTCTTTAGATATATCATATCTAGCAGTCCTATTGTGCTCACCAAGTGTGCCAAGATAGCCCTTGCTGTGGTCATCTTATCGTGGGACCTCTGTAGCTCATTCGTCATAGAGCCAAGAATGTACCCACGCACTCGGACGTCGTCCTTCACCCATTTTTCATGAGCTTGGACTTCTTCCTCATTGGCACGTGTTCTGGCAGGAGGAGCAGGGATATCAGTGTCCAACACGTATCCTAGAGACTCCATATTGAGAACTATTCTCAAATTCCTTAGCCAATCCACGTAGTTGGGTCCGGTAAGGATATTCTTTTCGATTAATACGGAAAGTGGGTTGATTGTCATTTTTGAAAAACGAGAGAGATAAAACAAATAACTGCAGAAAATAAACCAGACTTAATTAGAATATTGGACTAAACTAAGACCAAGTTTAAAATCAAGGACTTCGACTTATAACTTGGCTCCCACTACATTTTTTGAAATTTCATACTCCCACTGTGAAAAGACGGAAGCGATCGTTGATGAAAACTTCGTGGTGGGGATTGAGTTCTTTAATTAATATAATGGATGGCAACCCTTTAACGATATTTGGTCCATTACTTAATTAAAGTGATGTCAAACATCAATCTATCAAATAGACGGTTCAATCATATTTATCCCATAATCCACAAAAACCGCAACCCTTTAACGATTTATTGGTAATGTGGACTATCTAAGTTCATTCCCACTAACTCCTCATAATCTAACATTTGAATTTCACTTTGCAACCCTTTAACGATATTTGGGGTGAAATATGTCTCGATTATGGCATCTAATGCACTTAATAAAATTCTAGAACTAAATCTTGATACATGACCCCCACTTACTGGGAAGATGCCACATATGGATTTAATCCTTGATCTTATCAAGTTTAGTGGAGGGAAAGGATGCCTAGCACCCCTTACTAACTTAATATTATTTTGTTTGGAAGAATTCATGTTCAAAACATTTATTTCATCTCACTTTGCACATTTACCAATTTATATAGCGCATATTGATAACACATATGCTTCATACAACTAATGAACATGCATCGAAAGCAATAAAACAACACACATGTCTATGGGTTTTTATCTAGAGGGCCCAAGCCAATGGACCATCATAAAATTGAAAAAGAAAAGCCTAGCTAATTTTCGTGGGCTCCAAGCTCCTCTTCTTTTGCATGAAATCCATCTTGAATGGCCTATTCTATTTCTATTTATTACAAGAGGTAATTTAAAACCTATACATAAATCTAGAAATAAAATTGAAATGGGCTCAAACCGGCCCTTACAACCCATCAAAAGAAATACATAATCAAAAGAAGCAACCTAAGCCCATAGACATATGTCACCATCACATAATACATGCTCAGGATAAATAAAGCACTTATGTTGGTGATTAATAAAAATTAATTAGTCCAACTTAATTAATTTCCACAATAAAATTCCAAATTTTATTGATTCATATGAAAATAATCCTATTTATGAGAATTTTTTATTTAAATAAATAACTTAATAAATAAAATTCTCCAAGAGTTTATTAATTAATTATTTTCATTCAAATAAAAATCAATAAAAACTATTTTGGGCTTAATTTTATCAAAATTGAATTACCAACCATTGGCATATTCAAAATTAATTAATTAGGCCCAATAACTAATTTATTGAATTATCCACAATTTTAATCAAAACAATTTGGGCCCCTTTTTAATTAAATCCGGGTCCTCATCCTTTTGACCCACCCGGATAACTAAAATAGCCCAAACACCTATTCAATTAAAATTTGGACCTTAGAAAAATATAACCTGGCCCATTAGGGCCCAAGTCACGAAACCCGGGCCCCGAAACAGATCCGTGCGCTGGGCGCATGGCACGGTGTATGTCGTGCACCCAGCGCACGGTTTAATCGTGCTTGGCCGGACGCCCAGCGTCCAGACAGCCCCTCCGACCGGCACCGTGAAATGGCAAGGCGTTGGGGCCCACCCAGTGTGTGCAGTGCGCACGCTGTGTGCGCAACGGGAGGCCGAAAAGGCCTTCTATTGCGCGCCCAGCGTGCAGACTGCGCACGCTTTTTGCATCGCACTCGTCTCAGGGTTATACTTCTCCGATTCTCAAAAACTTTATATGCCCAGATGTGAAACTCATTAAACTACAACTTTCATGAAGAAACTGCAGTGAGATTCAGAATATTTTCATATGAAAAACACGTTCAAAGCAGGCCTCAAAAATGCGGAAAAAACAGTCAATCACATAAGCAATTAAACACAGAATTCAGAGATTGGCTCTGATACTATTGTTGGGAAATATACGAATAAAATGCAGTGGAAAGTAAATTTAATTCTCAAAGTCCGAATCATCTCTAATCCTCGTGTTTAATTGTGTATAGAAAAATTACCGTTCTCGCGTATGTTGATTTCTGAACGTGATCCTTTTCTCTAACGCCGAATTTGCCAACGTCTCTAATTCGTCACGCCGGAATCAAAAACAAAAAACTCCTCCTTTCTTCCTTGTCAAAGACGCTAGAGAGAGAGAGAGGTGAGAGATTTTTTCTTGGAGAGAAAGTTATGTAAGTTGCCTTATGTTATTTTTCACCTTGTGATATATTTATATCATTATGAAACAATAACACTAGCATGCAAGAGCCCTATTTGGGCGTCCATTTGGCCGCCCCTTAGTGGGCTCGGAAGCCTTCGGGCTTTCGTCTTGCTTGCTAATTAATTAATCGGATAATTTATTTATCCAATAAATAAATTGATAATCCAAGTAATTCAATTCCTAATTAAGTTATAATTCAATTTCTCCAAAAAATTAATTAACTCATTAATTTAATTAATTAATTAAATTATCCAATAATTAATTAATTAATTACGGCATCCAATGCCGTGAATTTCTCTCAAGTCTTTTTCCCATGTTTTTCCTTTTGCACTTTCTTTAAGCGCGACTCTTTAGGTTCGTCTCAAAAGACAATTGGGAGGAATCCAAAGGGGTGTGAGTGACACTTAGCCAGTCTCGTGGCTCACACCGTAACCCAACTGAGAACGAATGAATAGGATCATTCCAAACCTTTACGCCGTGAATATCGTACGTGTATAAACCTTTTATTCTTATATCCCAATCAAGTAAGAGTCATGGTTTAAAGTCAAACTCATATAACTTGACCATATGCCTAAGCTCATAATAAGTCGAGGTATTTAAATGCTTTGGCCAAAGACTTTCATCCGCACTTATTCATGATCGCATAGGATATTTTACTCATTCACTTATGAGAGAATAAATTTCATATTGCAAATCAGTTAACAGTGCTACTTGCCCATCAAGTCGCACTTCGAGGTCGATTCCACCAACAGGTGATTTGAATCTAACTACTCTAATAACAGCCTTGATGTCCAATCCTTCTCGAGGTGATGCTACACGCTTGTTAGATGACAAACTTTCAATCCGAACATGTTTTTCCCTTTCATTCGCCATTTCTTCAAAATCCAGACTCAGCAACCCTCCAGTAGTTTCCCACAGAAGGCGCGATTGATCTAGGTTGGAAATTAACCCTCACCTTACAGTAAGGATGACCTCATAAGATGAACTAAAAACAATTAAATAAATATTATATACTACACTCGAAGTATCGAGCTACCTACGTACCACACCGGGATCAAGTTTAACGTAGTTCCAATTTATGATATAGTTTATCTATAGTATACCCAATTCATATACGATTTATCCTAAATTTATATATATGAGATCTCACTGTTAAGTCTTAGTCTGAATAACGAAGCTATGAGCAAGCTTACGAGTATATTAAATGTTGTTTTTTCTCCCCCTCCCCACCCCCTCTCTTTTATAAATGCGGGTATTTATAGTGTTCATACATGATGGACAAATATTGTTTCGTCAGCAGGAGGTTCTACTTGGATGATGCCATGTGTCCTTAAGGAACAACCAGGATTGTACCTCATAGGGTCGGGTCATGGGTTGACCCAATCCGAGTGGAAAGGAACACGTGGATCTTATAGTGTTTTGCAATTCTAAGACTCGATAGGGACCTCTGGCATAAATACCAAGTTTACGACCTCGTTAGCTCATTTAGTTTATTATACATAGGTATATTAAGAAGGTTTTTAACGACACAACGAGGTAAGAGGCATATGTGCCCCCCCCCCCCCCCCATTTTTAGTATATCACTTGTAAATCCCAATTTATCTCCCCATCGAAGCCTCCGCTTCACAAACTAAAGGAAACGTTTTTCTACATACAAAAAGATATTGCAAAACATGTATCTAGTAGAGTCATATATGGAGTTCGAATGAAAAACATTTCAAGAGTTACAATTTAATCGTCACTCCTTTGCTTTCTCTTCCGTAAAAATTTCTAGCTAAAACTTTGTGAAAATCGTACATTAAAGATGTCAAATGGGCTGGGTTAGACTGTCTTGGCAGTGATGGTCAGGCCTAGTTCGAGCCTGGCCCATTTCAACCTCGTCATGGCCCAGTTTGGCCTAACTAAGCCAGGAGGAATTTTTCCATATATAGCATATAATGTATTAATTTATCAATAAAATGTTTCTAGCTCGATAGTTGCAAGGGTCTTCATTTCCACACCATGGACAAGGGTTTGAACTCCAGAGTCTATATTTTGCTAAATTCTCAACAAAAAAATAAAAAAAGTAATAATAAACGCATTGGATTTAGCCCCGGTCTAGTCTGGTGAAAGCCTGACACAGTGCTGACTTGGTTCAGGAAAAATAATGGACTGGTCCGACCCTTTACAAGTTTCAATTGGGTCTGAGTTGGCCTTCGCTGGCACTTATTCAAACAAGTGTAAAAGGAATCCTAAAATTATGGGTTTTAATCTAAAAAAATATATACACAATACCCAAAGAAACTGTATTTGTTGATTTGTGTAAATATTGAATTTGTCTTGGTGTAGGTGAATCTTCTATCTCAGCGCTATTTTCTTCTCTTAATGGCATGTTGCATTCAAAATTAGTATTTCTCTGGTGTTTGGAGGTGTCCCAAAGTTAGAGTCTCCCTTTTGACCTAAAAATTGACTTATAAAAATCTATTTCTCAAAACTGCGTTGTGGCACTAAATCCAATGCCACAACATTAGGTTGATAGCATGGAAGCTTCCTATTGTTTTGGCAACGAGTGCCAAGTCCTGCACCACAATGCAAGAATGGCGTTATGCTTTTATGCTTATGTTGCTTTGGAGCCGTGGCACCAGATCTTGCGCCACGGCGCCACCTTGACAGCGGTAATCTTGATTTTTCATTTCATTTTCGACAATTTTTCACTTTAACCATATGTTGTGTTATAAAATTTATATTGTAAGTTCTAAAACTTCATTTCTATTTCACAATTTTTTTAAGTTGTCTTGTATCCCCTAGTCAAATTTTTTTAAAAAAAAAAAAAAAAAAAAACTCTAGAATACTTCATACTCTTAAAATACTCACTCACTCTCTTACAAAAATACACATACATTAGAGTTTCATATTAATATAGTTTTGAGGGCAATTTTAGTGGTTAAGTTCATTCGTCTCATTGTGAACGTGCTCGCAATAGAAGATTTGTAGTGTGCATTTGAGTTTTATCTTGGAGTGGTGACAAGCAGTTGGTACCCGCATGTAGGGAGGCATCACTACTTTAGGACAGCGGCTTTGTCGTGACTCCTAAAAGGATAATCATTTTTTAACTCTAATTTCTTGTTATTTATATATATATATATATATATATTATTTACAATTGTGCTTTACTAATAGTGATTTGTTTGTGATTTTGTAGGAACACAAATTCAAGATTCCAACAATCTAAAGTAGTGATGGAATTTGTGTTCTAAAGTGATCTTCAGTGATAACACCAATTGAGTAAGCCTCTTTCGATTGGATCTGAATAAGTGTCTATAGCATTATTTCTGTTTATTTGCATTTTTATAATTAAGCATTATATTGTGTTATTGAGACGAAATATACCTCTACTGTTTCAAGGGAAAAATTAGGAAAAAACTAGATTAAAACATATATATATATATATATATATATTACTAGTGCATCTTTACGACTTACATATAATTTTAAGTTTGAAATAATTGATCTTAATTTCTGAGAGTGACTTCTTGGTGACTATATCATATCTGAAAATTCAGTTTAAATATATCGTGTTTACAAGTTTTAATTTTGCAAAGTTTTTTGTTTGGTTGTACGTAGTTAATTCATCTATTTATTAAAAAAATTTGAGATAATTATATGTCTTAAGAAATCAGATTAGTTTTGTATTTAGATAAGGAAAACAGTTTAATTGTTGAAAAGGAAAATTTGGGAGTATTGTCAGAAACTTTAAACATTGTATCCAAGTTTTCTTTAAAATTACATATTAAGATTCTTTTGTTAAATAGTGAAATTTTATTATCAAAATACTAAAAGAGGAATTTTCGAATTTGTACAAAACGAGGTTTCGAAGGTTGAAACTATTCTTGTTAACTTCAAATCATAAAATTTGTGATCGAGTATTTTGAAAAATAGAAGTTGAACTAATAACTGAGTTTTCAAGGCAAAAAGTCCTACCACCTTTATTAAAAGTTTCTGTCATAGACATTTTTAGATTGCAGAATTCATACTCTATTCTAAAGAAACATATTATAATTTGTCTAGATACCGCAGAACTCTCGATATACATTAGACATCAAATTGTGAGATGCCATATGCACAATACTTGATCTCATAGTGCATAATTTACTATTGTTATTAAATTCAGCAATTATTTTGATTTGCTTGCTTTATATTTGAGTGCTTTCCGTTTTCTATATCGTTATCGAGTAGTAATGACACAGTATATAAAAAATCTTATAAGCATAGACAAGCTCAAATTGATATGCTAGTAAAACAAGGATCATGTTCTAAGTTTGAACCAATAACTTTATTACTAAATCTCATTTATGAGAATGTTGATTGGTGGTTATATTTAGGAGATAATATACATGTTTGTTTTGATAATCATCAAATTATTGAATTGACTATTGGTGTAGCTATTTCATTTCCTAATTTTATGTTGTTTCGATATAATATATGCTCATGGATTTTAATAATTATTAGAAGTGTTTTTCTGAGATTATTCGTGTTATAAATACAAATCACACAAATATCTAAAACTATGATTGTCAATTGTGTTAAGCAGTAATGTATGTTGTGGATTAAATCTAAAGTAACACAAATTTGTTTCTACGTGTGATGAACTTGATGTCGAGAATTTTGTTATATACATGATCCAATTTTACAGATGAAGTTGCTTATAATACCAAACGATTTCATGCTCATGTCATGAATCAGAAAAGACTTGTATATAGTGTAAAGTTGCAGAGGTCAATATTTGAATTATACATTCAAGTATGGTTTATAAACTTGTCTTCTTTGAGATGCTATAAGTGTGAAATTCATGGAAGCAGGTAACATGAAGCCTATAGTATTTTCCATATTTCTTCGGTTCAATAATATATAGAATTTAGGACTCATAGTTTGAAATTTTAGTGAATATATAATAGTTGTGTGTTTTGATTATAAAAACACTTAAAAAGGAGGCGGGGGGGGGGGGGAATCAGAAGTAACTTAAAGATGTACGTGAATTTGGGAATATTCGTGCATTATACAACGCATGTCTGGTGTTGGAGATGATTGGCATAAAAGGTATGTTTATTATTATCAATGCAAATCTCATTATATAGGAAAAATTGCATATAACCCCCCTGTGTTATCACTTTTTTGCTGAAAACCCCCTTGTGTTAATTTTTTTGCACGAAACCTCCTTGTGTTAATTTTTTTGCACGAAACCTCCTTGTGTCAACCTAACCCCTGCAAAAAAACCCCAATTCGTGTTAAATCCGCAGAGAGTAGCATACACCGCAGTGTATTTGATGTAGGGTTGGGGGTTTCGTGCAGGGTTTAGGCTAACATAAGGGGGTTTCGTGCAAAAAAATTAACACAAGGGGGTTTTCAGCAAAAAAGTGATAATACAGGGGGGTTATATGCAATTTTCCCCATTATATATGCTATGGAGTATAATAAGACATCTAAATATTTAAGTCATCTATTTCAGCATGTATATAAGTTGGTCTTATTTGTTTCATGCAAATACCTCTACATTAGAGCATGCATGTACTTACTATTGATATTCGTACGTAAATATATTAAATACATTTGGTAATGTTGTGTTGAGGGTTTCAAGAATCTAAAGGAAAAGGATAAAGATTTTATGACATGAAATGAATATTAATTGTATGTAATTCAAGAAAAAGTTATATACATGATGTTTTTCTTCTCCAACGGCCATCTTAGTCTTTTAAGGATTGGAATTAATCTGTCTTGAATGTGGATAATGATTAATTTATTGCATTTTGGAGGTTACTATTCTATGTGCTTTCATGATTGTGAATTATATGTTCTGAAACTTGATGGAATGGCATGAAACAATTCATATTTATGAGATAATTAATTTATATTAATAATGGTTGAATCATGTAGTGAGGTTATATATATTTTCCTAACGGATAATTGATCATAAAGTTTTTTATTTTATTTTATTTGTTTAAAAAGAAAAAAAAAACAGTTCTAAATTAGTTGCCATTATTTCTATACTAATGGTAGAATATATATACATATAATATGTGATAGCAATTAATTTGAATAAAAATGTAGTTTATTAGTTATGCACCTGCATCCTATAATTGGCGCACGAGTAGAGGTGATGATGTTCTATTTGTGGATAATATACCTTATGGCATAAATTAATAGTTCACCAATTCTTGATACATTTGGATATGATTATATTTTTGTTGCTAGACAATTATACTATAATAATACATTGGAAGTTATATTTGCTTACAAGCAAAACTATGTACGTGATGATTATATTTATTACAAAATAATTTATTTTAGATCATGTGCTATGTGGGGGTAATTTCTCCTAAAAGTTTCATTTTGTTGAAACAAAATATTGTGTAAATACATTGAAGAGAGTCATGTGTTAAAGTTAGATGGATGTTAAATATTATATTAACTTCAAGCTTTCAAATGGACTGTAAACATTAAATTCACATGAAGTATTAATTAATTTCTCCACGGGGTACACAAGAAATTGTGGGGGTCTGTTACATTTATAAGTGAATAAATTTTCTATTGCAAATATAAAACAATTTTGAGGTTAAGAGATGAGAATTCTTAACAATCAAATTTATATGATACTTTATAGATAAAGTAGTTTTATTAAAGGACAATGATTATTGTTCTAGAAATTTAATTTTGAGAATCAGAGAAACTGAAATGAGTGCGGATATAAGTAGCAAAAGCTACTGTACCAGAAGTTTGACATTTCGATATTTTTCTTACAAATCAAAAGTGGATCTAAAAGAAGTTGTAATCCACAAGGACCAAGGAAAGCAGGTCCATATGAATTCTCTAGTGATTTATTTCATGATTTATTTAATCTAATATATCAATCTTATGAGTTTTGTCTTGAAACAGGTGCACGTGCACAAGACAAGAAGAAAAGACAAATGAGATAAGAAATAAAGCTATATATAAATTATATGATGTGAGCATATGTTGACTAGCAATGATGCTAGATCATTAATCATGCATGATTTATATGCTGTGAGCATATATGGACTAGCATTAAGGCTAGATCCGTAATCATCGAGGGGGATGGGCTTATGCCCACAAGGGAGTCACCAACGGGAGTAACTCAACCTTTGCGATTGGCGATCCCATGAAGAAGGTTCAATGGGTAGAAACAACCTGTAAAGCGTGACTCATATGTATATAAAGCACAAAACTAAGGAAAGTGTCTGAGAGATAAATCCTTCCCATCCCTATGATGATAGTGCTACATTTGTGTGATGTTAAGCTTGGGCTTTGCCCTTAATAAGACATCGGAATTTCTGAGAGGTAGAGGTCACACGTACCCTTGGAGGACTCACCTAAGTGAGAGTTGCCATGAGGCCGTGGCTATGGGTTTGGGCAACCCTAGAGACTCTAATGAGAATCAAGAAATGCGCATGGGCATTAACCGCGCAACCCGCTACAAAATAAAAAACCAAAACGTAGTACTATGTGTGTGACATATTGAAATTTGGTCAAAGAGACCTAATTCAAGGCCAAGTCCATTATGGCTCTCTCAAATTGAAATTGTCAACACTAAGTGTAAGCTCAAGCCCGAGAAGGCTCCTGCACCTCTTGCATAGTATAATATTGCCCTGCTATAGTATTATGAAAATATTTTATTTCAAAGAGTTTTAAACTTTGTGGGGGATTGTTATAAAATTTATATTGTAAGTTTTAAAACTTCATTTCTATTTCACAATTTATTTTTTTTAAAAAAAAACTCTAGAATACTTCATACTCTTAAAATACTCACCCACTCTCTTAAAATACATATACATTAGAGTTGCATATTTATATAGTTTTGAGGGCAATTTGAGTGGTTAAGTTCATTCATTTCATTGTCAGCGTGCTCACAATAGAAGACTTGCAGTGTGCATTTAGGTTTTATCTTAGAGTGGTGACAAGCAGTTGTTACCCGCATGTAGGGAGGCATCACTAATTTAGGACAACGACTTTGTCGTGACTCCTAAAAGGACAAACGTTTTTTAACTCTAATTTGTTGTTATTTATTTATATATATATATATTATTTACAATTGTGCTTTACTAATAGTGATTTATTTGTGATTTTTTGTTCAAGACTCAAACATGTTGTCCCCTACAACATAGAATATATGCAATTAAATGTCATATGAGGATAAATTGGATCGAGAATTAATCAAGATTATGTGGATAAGGGTATAAAATGTGAACTTATTAACATTTTGGTCAACACATATTTTTTAAATAGTACACAAGGGCAAAATAGGTAAATCATTGAAAATTTTGAATGAAATCAGCATTTTTGGGGCCAAAAAGTAGCCGGATTCATACGTCAACGTAAGTAGGTGTAATTATGAAAATAAGAGGGTTCCTTTGTAGTTACACCATAATTTAAGCGTGGTTAGTGTAATTTTTCTTAATAATAATGTAGTTAAAAAAGTATAAATTTACTTTTAATATGTTTCTTTTAGACGCATCAATGAAAGTATAACGTGTAATTCGAAGTATTTATATAAGTCTACAATAATTAGTCAACCCCAAAAGAATGTGTACCTAACTTCAATAAAAAAGGAATTGAAAAGTATAACAATGTAAAATAACGGGAATCCTTCGCACCACATTTATATAACGGAACCACTCTCCGAAATAACATATATCGATCATACTAATGTAAAACTTAATTAATTCTTTTACAATTATGTTGCTGGAGTTTATTTTATTTTTATTAGTATGTATGTAATTTTTTTTTCAAAAAAATAGTATTCTGTGCGCAGTAGAAGTATTGATTCACATCTTGTTGCTATCTTTTGATTATTTTCCTTTTATTTGGTAGAATAATTTTTAGATAATTAAATATTTGAGCACAACTAGATGAAAACTACGTTTTTGTCTGAACATTCTTCAGTAAGACCTCCAATGTTGACCGTTGACAAGAACGATTATATGTCGGTATGCTATTTAGACTACAGGTCTATGAATTTGGATTTGATGTCATCACTAAAATGTACAGAATTTGCTACATAAGCTACTACGGGTGTGTTGCTCCACATTCTATATTTTATTGTTAATCCAAGAAATTGTGTCCAAAAAATTGTATCCTGGAATTACATAAACTGAAATGAAGAATACTAATTTCTGTGTGATTAGGTATTAATTATGTGTTAGTGTGAAGTGTGAAATGAAAAGAGATAGTAATAATCAATTCCATGGGTTCTAAATGCATGGAAAATTCTATGATAGATCAAGTTTAATGGCCCTAGTATTTATTTCTCTCTCCTAATAATTGTACAATAATTCTTAAAATACATTTGTCCTTACTTTTATGGTTTTTATTGTTAGGTATATGCCCTAAATGCCAATAAGGACAAATAGATTGTATAGGGTATTCAATTATGTTATACAAACTAATAATTAATAAAGACAATTATTATTCTGTTCATGTAAAACTTTGTGGCATCAATAAGTATTGAACAAACAGTCCTTGTGTATCGAGGTTGAGTTTTTGCCCTTTATGGAATAAAAATGTGGAACGGGGAGAGTCTTATTCCTGATCACTAAAAAAGGGGTTCGCAAGTCAAGGAATCTTAATTGGACATTAAGATTCGACTTGTATGACACATGCTGTGATAAGGAGTGTCAGTCGAACACTATGGGATAGTGAGACACGTGTCATAGATATATCGATGGAATTGATATATTCGAACACGGCTCGCAGTAATCCAATCACATGGGTATTTACTCAGTGTCTGTCAATGATTGGATTACTGACCATAATAGTGTTAGAGTGTATGCCCTCAAATGTCATAAAAAGGATAGATTTATAGGGCATTGACTTGTAACTAAACAATATCTTTTTATTATATATAAGACATTATCTTGTTGTTTTCTTATAGGCATTTGTAAGGTGTTAGTAAACAACGTAAAGTCCTTGAGAATAAGGCAAACATTCTACTTCTTATGGGATAGGAAGAATGGCACTAGAAGAGTTTGATCCTTATTCTCTAAATAGGGTTCGCAAGTCTAAGAAAGTATTTGACTGGACATCAATACAGAACAAGGACTTGCATGATATAAGTTTCGATAGAGAAAGTGTCAGTCGAACACTGTGGGAATGATAGTGGGAATTTATGTCATGGACATATCACTTGAACTAATATGTTCGAACACGGCTCGCATTGGTTTCATCACATGGGTATTCACTCACTGACAGTCAATGATGAAACTGATAAGTTGTGATAAATACGCGTGAACCTTAGACCTGAGGAATCGAGTTGAAGATGTACTTGTGACATCAAGTGTGAAATTAGAGCAGTTAGATCCAAATCACCCTTTGGTGGGATCGACCTCGAAGTGCGACTTGATGGGCAAATAGGATTGTTAACTGATTAGCAAAATGAGATTTACTCTCTCATAAGTGAATGAGCTAAATAGCCTATGAAGTCATGAATGAGTGAAGTTAAAAGTCTTTGGCCAAAGCATAAAATGACCTCGACTCATTATGAGTTAAGCATATGGTCAAGTCATGTGCGTTTGACTAAAATCATGACTCTTATTTGACTGGAATATAAGAATAAAAGGTTTATACTTGTACGGTATTCACTGCGTATATGGTTTGGAATGGTCTTATTCATTCATTCTCAATTGGGATACAATGTGAGCCACGTGACTGGCTAGGTGTTACTCACATCCTTTTAGTTTCCTCCCAATTGCCTTTTGAGACGAACCTAAAAAGTCGCGCTTAAAGGAAGTGCAAAAGGAAAATCATGGAAAAAGACTTGAGAGAATTTTCGGTATTGGATATTGTGAATTAATTAATCATTAGATGATTTTATCAATTAATTAAGTTAATGAATTAATTAATTCCTTAGAGGAATTTAATTATAAAATTAACATGGATTTAATTGATTATTTAAGTAATTTATTTATTGGATAAATAATACTAATTATTTAATTAATTAAATAGCATAATAGGCCTAAAGCCCGAAGGCTTTAAAAGCCTCGAAGTGGGCGTCCATGAGGGAGTTTTTTAGGCCTAGGTTATTGTTTCATTGTAGTATAAATATACTACTTAGAGAAAATTAACCAAGTGATTAACATATAACTTTCTCTCCAAGTCAAAACACTCCATCCTCTCTCTCTCTCTAGCCGTCTCCCTCAAGAGAAAAGAAGAAGATTTTTGCTTTTGACTCCGGCGTGGCAATTTAGAGACAACAACGGATTTGCTGTTCAAGAAGGGATTGCAAAGCTGGTTCAGAATTCAACATACTCGAAGAACGGTAATTGAATTCAAAACCCAATTTAAATACGAGAAATAGAGATGAGCCACTGGGATTTAAATATATATATTCTTCCGCTGCGTTATTTGATTTTATGCAATTTTATGGACACATTAGATTAAATTAAATTATTTAATTGGATAATTAATTAATTGGAATTAATTATTTATTTAATATGTATTGGAATTTAAATAGTATTTAAATTAAATACATGTTAAAAGGTGGGTTAAGTTGAATGGGCCAACTGAAAGCCCACCCACGTCCACTTGGAGCCCTAGGGGGGCGGCCATAAGAGAGTCTAAAAGGACTCAGACTTGTTTGTTATGTCAAGGAGTCATAAGATAACTCCAACACTAACAAGTCATAACAACTTTAACCCATTTGCATAACACAAAAGGAAAAAAATCCTCCCATCTCCAAAACTTGCCCTAGCCGTCCACCACCACAGTCGAGGAAGTTCTGGAAGATCTTTTGAAGGTTCGTTTCGCGTGCATCTTTAGAGACAGGAGCTCGGGGAGTTGCTGTTACGCGAAGAATTACTGCGAAATCGATAAGGTAATCTATTTCGTTTAGTTTTTGGAAAACTATTTAAAATCATCAATCCGGTTAAAGTGATCCATGTTTAGGAATCCGAAACAAAAATTATTCTGCTGCATTTTTTTCCGAAGGATTCCTAACATTTATAACTTCGGAACTACCCTGATGTTGAAACTAGTGTCTGAACTTTTTCTAGTTTTCAGATTTCAAGTTTCCATATAATTATAACTAGTCGCGTGGCACCGTGTGTAAAATTATTTAATAATATAAATTAAAATAATCAATGATTTTATCATTAATAAAAAAAGAGAAAAAAAAATATTTAGAGAGAAATAAGAAGAAGAGAGGACAAAGAAAAGAGAGACAAACAAAACTTGTAAAAGAGATCGAATGAGTGGAAGAAATATTCTGACGCATGTCAAATTCTTAGGGGATATCAAATGACATACCAAAGTTTTAAGAATAAGTGAATAACTAGGGAAAATTGCATTTTTTTGTTCCATAAATGTAATCATGTACACTTTTGGTCCCATGCTTGCACGTGATAAGTGTGTGGCCATTAGTTAGAGACAAAAAAAAAAAGGCAAGAAAATTGTTCACCTTCTGCCCCCCTCACCCACCGGGACTCTCAGCCCCACCCCAAATCTAACCACCCATAGCCTCAACCACGCCCTCCCCCGCCCAATCGGCTCGATCTTCCCCTCTCCTAATTTTTTTTGGCGTTAAAAATGTGTGTATTTGTGCTTATTTGAAGTGTGTGTGTATTTTGTATGAAGTTTGTGGCCATGGCTTCGAATTGGGGCCGGGGTAGGGTGGAGACAACTTCGAGTCGCGAGTGAAGGGGCATAACAGTCGTATCCCAAAAAAACTAACAGCATTAGTGTTGACTGACGGAAAAGGGAGCCTGTGCAATACAAAATTACATATGGGTTTTTGTGACTATTTTTAATACAGGTAAGTTATCCACAAATAAACGTTATCACAGGGGACAATATGGAATTAACCCAAACTCAATTTTGGTACAAAAGTTTTACAGAGATATTAGCAAACAAAATTGCTCATTTTCTAAAGCATCTCTTTTTTTATAATCTTCATCTTGCTAATGCATTTTGCATTCATAATGAGGTACTGAACTTTAAGAACCCCTACTCTTTATCTTGTCTTGTATATTGTAATTTGGATATAATTTCATCCAACTTGCTCAAATAATATGTGCTCATTTGCAGCATAGTCAATATTAGTAACTTATATAATATCAAGTGCCTAAAAAGTAGTAAAAAGATAAAATTAATTGTCAGGTGAGGTTACACTTAGATAGCATGAGTTCACTCAATTTCACCACTTAGAATAATAGCTATTCTTATTTTAGTTAAATTTACTTAGCATAATTATCAATATATATACAAGATAAAATATCGTTTCTTCTAATTTTAAAATTACAAACTAGTATAAATCCAAGCACGTTTCATCGAAGTTCTTAATTGTTTTTCATGAATAGCACGAAATTATCAAACTTACATGTGTATATATATATATATATATATATATATATACTCTTGTACTTAATGTAAGATCACAATGCAAATATTTGAAAAAGAATAAAATAATACAAAGAAAGAAGTTAATAGCTTTAATATTACATACATATATGGCTTTAATATTACATACATATTGATGCGGGATCAAAGTTGTGTGTC
Source organism: Buddleja alternifolia (assembly GCA_019426215.1). Classification (NCBI taxonomy): domain Eukaryota; kingdom Viridiplantae; phylum Streptophyta; class Magnoliopsida; order Lamiales; family Scrophulariaceae; genus Buddleja; species Buddleja alternifolia. Next base: position 2,126,577 of record CM033398.1, on the reverse strand, counting down.
ACGTGACGACCAGGTGGGGAGGGAATCCGACCCAACACACGAAAGACTAGACGCTAGGTAGATTTATATTTGGACTGCACTCGCTTTAGGCAAGTTGCCTACGTACCCACTTTGATGAGATCAAATCTTTTCGTAGTTCTATAGTGGTGTAGCTCTCTAACGATGCCAGTTGTTTTCTTTCTAGCGATCTTTTTTTGGGGAGAGCAGATAATGATTTTTTACTACTCGCATGGGCTATTTATAGAACTAGATGTGGGGCATGGGCTAAGGCCTTGCTGTCAGCCCATTGGATTATAATATAAACTAATAAATATGTATTTCATATTTATTAGCCCAATTGCTATTACAACCCATTTGCCAGAATGGGCTCAGCCATATTATTTGATCCAGATATATTGGATTTCGCCGGCGAGAGATAATACGACCCAATCATAGATAAATTAATTATAATTGTGCCCCCAGGAAATTTGGTACACATCATAATGGTCCCCACTACCGGGTATACTGCATTGAATATCCGTAGTAGAAGTAATTTACTTTAACTGTATAGCTTAGTCTTAAGCAATATTTGATGTGGATTTAAATGTGGTTAACACGTAGCTAGTCAATTGGCCCACATCGTATCCCAAATAAGATGAAATGATTAGATCATTGTTTACCTTTCCTATTGTAATTCTCGTGTGAATACAAACTCTTCATTTCCTTATCCCGGTCAAGTAAGAGTCATGGTTTAGGTCAAACTCATAAACTTGACTCTATGTTATATTTATAATAAGTCCAGATCATTAAATGCTTTAGCCAAAGACATAAGATCTAACTTACTTATAAATGCATAGGATAATTCCTCGTTCACTTTTGAGGGAACTAATTCCATCTTGGATATCAGTTAAGACTACTACTTGCCCATTAGGTTGCAGTTCGAGGTTGACCCCACCAAAGGGTGAATTGGGTCTAACTACTCTAATGACAAACCTAATGTCACAAGTATATCTTCAACACGATTCCTCAGGTCTAAAGTTCAAACACACCTATTACAATTTAATTAATTCAGTCATTGACTATCAAGAGTAAAAACTTGCGAGTCATGTCTGAGTGCCATGACCTTCATCAGTGCACCTATGATATTGGTTCTTCACTACTTCCTAGTGATTGACAGGTACTTTTCTCGTCAAAACTCATATCATACAAGTCTTGATGATTTCCAATGCCCAATTGGAAATCATCGACTTGCAGACCATTTTAGTATACAAGTGCCTTAGAGAGTTAACTCTTGTATTCATGGACTTATAGATGACTACAATATATAAATGCCAATAATAGAGTAAACAACTAAAATGCCTCTTATAAAAAGAATAATAACAATTACAATATTACAATGTCCTTTCTTTCTCTAATCCTCTAATGGCATTAGAGGATATAAACCTAACAATCTCCCACTTATACTCAATGTCAATCACAATGGTATCTAATACCTATCTTTTCAAGTTGTCGATCCAGCATTGCCTATGTCAAAGGTTTGGTCAATGGGTCAGCAACATTGTCGGTTGATTTTACTCTCTGCATAGCTATCTCGCCTCTTCCAATGATTCTTCTTATTATATGATATCTCCTCTCTATGTGCTTGGATTTGTTGTGAGACCTTGGTTCCTTTGCTTGTGCAATAGCCCCGTTATTGTCACAATAAAGTGGCAGTGGCAGTGGTAGCTCTACACTAGGGACCACTTGAAGTTCTTCAAGAAACTTCCTAATCCAAACATCCTCTTTAGCAGCCTCAGACGCCACTATGTATTCTGCCTCAGTGGTAGAATCAGCGATTGTGCTGTTTTTGCTTGAAACTTTTCTAAGTCACCGCTCCACCATTGAGAGTGAATATAAACCTTGAAGTGGATTTTTGATCATCTACATCAGACTGGAAATCTGAGTCAGTATATCCATCCACTTTCAAATCTCCATGTCCATATCTTTGGACCATATCTTTAGTTCTCTTCAGATACTTTAGGATATTTTTTACAGCGGTCCAATGTTCTCTTCCCAGGTTAGCCTGAAATCGACTTACTACGCTAACTGCGTAGGCTATGTCGGGCTATGTGCATAACATGGCACACATCAAACGACCCACTGCAGACGCATAGGTCACCGTGCTCATTTCCTTCCTATCTTCCTCACTATGAGGAGACATAGATTTTGAAAGGTGCACCCCATGTCTCGTGGGCAAGAAACCTTTGTTATAGTCTTCCATCCTAAATCTCTTTAGGACTTCTCTAAGTAAAAGGCTTGGAAAAGTCCTATCATACTATTTGTTCTATCTCTGTAGATACGAATTCCTAGAATATAGGTCGCTTCTCCCAAGTATTTCATGGAGAATGTACTTAAAAGCCACATTTTGACCGAAGTCAACATTCCTACGTCCTTTCCTATGAGTACAATGTCATCCACATATAAGACTAGGAAAGTGATCTTACTCCAACTAACCTTCTTGTAAAGACATAGTTCATCTTCATTTTTAATAAAGTCAAATCCTTTGACAGCTTTATCAAAAAGAAGATTCCAACTCCTAGAGACTTGCTTAAGTCGATAAATGGATCTCTTAAGCTTTCACACCTTATGAATATCAAACCCAGATATAAAGCCTTTAGACTATTCCATATAGATATACTCTTCAAGTATTTCATTCAGAAAAGTCGTCTTCACATCCATCTGTCATATCTCATAGTCCATGTGTGTAGCTATTGCAAGCAAAATACTAATAGACTTGATCATTGTCACATGTGAAAAGGTTTCTTAATAGTCAGTTCCTTCCTTTTGACTATAACCTTTTGCTACGAGCCTTGCCTTGTATGTGTCAACTTTTTCGTCCGAGCCTATATTCTTCTTGTAGATCCATTTACACCTTATAGGTGTTATACCTTCAGGACGATCTACCAGAGTCCAGACCAGGTTGGAATGCATCGAGTCTATCTCCGCTTGCATAGTTTCTTGCCACTTTACAGAGTTGATGTCCATCACTGCTTGATCATAAATAGAAGGATCGTCCCCATGAACTCCCACTGCTATAGTGTGGATACCTAGTTCCTCTTATAGCAGGTACTCATAGTACCTTTCAGGTTGATGGGTACTCTATCCGATCTTTGCAACATTGGTTGTGTTTCAATAGGTTCAGTATGTGTTTCTTGATCAGTTGTCTCCCTAGGTGTTTTATTTTGTTCATCAAGAACAATCCTTCTAGCTGTTGGGAATTATACGAATAAAACGCAGCGGAAAGTAAATTTAATTCCCAAAGCCCGAATCATCTCTAATCCTCGTGTTTAATTGTGTATAGAAAAAATACCGTTCTCGCGTATGTTGATTTCTGAACGTGATCCTTTTCTCTAACGCCGAATTTGCCAACGTCTCTAATTCGTCACGCTGGAATCAAAAACAAAAAACTCCTCCTTTCTTCCTTGTCAAAGACGGCTAGAGAGAGAGAGAGAGGTGGGAGATTTTTTCTTGGAGAGAAAGTTATGTAAATTGCCTTGTGTTATTTTTCACCTTGTGATATATTTATATCATTATGAAACAATAACACTAGCATGCAAGGGCCCTATTTGGGCGTCTATTTAGCCGCCCCTTAGTGGGCTCGGAAGCCTTCGGGCTTTCTGTTGGGAAATATACATATAGCCCGACTAAGCACAGCGGAAAATTAAAATTTTAGTTTCTAGGATTTAAACATGCGAGTTTATTAATCCTACGGGTTTATCACGTATCATAGGCTTGCGCATCTTTATACTAGTTATTTAAAACTTAAATAAAGAAGATCTTACCTTATTCGATTTTTCATAAAAATCGAAGAGTTTCTCCTTCCTTAACGTAAGCTCCCTAGCTTGCTCCTCGTTCTTTGAATCAACTCCTTCGTTTTTCCCTTGGATGAAGATTTCGATTTCCTCCACCAAAAATGTCTTTGATCGGATTCTTGATTCACTTCAGAGACCCAAGTGTTTCTCCTCTAAAGTTGACCCACACCCCGGATACCCACTTGTTTATAATCTTTAGCTAGGTTGATCTATAAACGTTTATTCTAACTCTAAGGAATAGTGTATGGGATTAAGGTGAAAGCAAAAATTACTTCTCTAAGTATTTTGGAAGAATTCTTGAATTCAAGATCTTGATGAATAATCAAGAACTCAAGAACACTATATGAAGGAGAGAGAGAAACGATTTTCTATGCAAGAGGAACAAAAAAAATTTTGGCTTCAAAAGTCATCATCCAATTTTCGTTCTCTACATGTCCTATATATAGGACTAGGTTCTTGCAATTCTTTTCCATGTAGAACTCTTATACATTAATCCTTTTCCATGTAGGAATAAAAGACTAATTAATTTCTAAATAGAACTCTTCTATTTTAATTAGTTTCCTCTCTCTCCAAGAAATCTTATTTCCTTCTAGAAGAAAATTAATTAAACTCCTTTAGTTATTTTCTTCCACCAAATTTTCGACCAAGGCTTAATAAAATAGCCTTTTAATAATTAATTCACCATACTAGATTAATTAAAAGTCAATTCCAATTAATTAAATGCTTTCTTGACTTAAGCTTAATTAAATTGATCTTATCAACTTAATTAATTCATTTATCCAACGCTTGAATAAATAAAAGTCTTAATTAATTAATCTAATTAATTAATATATTAACTCAACTACTTTGAATTAAATTTCCTTAGCTAAGAAATGGATTTGTCCGAGTATTGTGTGTGACCCTTTAGGTTCACCAACATACTAGTAATGGGTTTCATAACCTTTATGATTTAATTTGGACAATTAAATTGTCTCGATTAATTAAACACTTTTAATTAACCATCTTATTATTTAATCTCCATTAAATATAAGATACCATAAATCAAAGAAAAATTTCTAGCTACTTATCTTGAAGACCTAGATGTAGGCGATTCAAAGTGAACCTTTCCAATCGCGCATTCCATGCAAGTGAGATTCTTCCATCAACTAATTTCCCAATTGAATTAAGGATCGAGGAATCTTATTGGTCGAGATCCTTGTAAATTCAATCTTAATAATTCAAGTGTGTTTGACTAGTGATTAATTAATTCAAGAAACTCATTTCTTAATTAATTACTTACTTGCCTTGACCAAGGACTAACTCAGTCAAATCACTTAGAATAGTATAGGAAATTCACTTGTTCATCTAGACAAGTGATGGATCCTTTGTTGTCAACACCAACCTCCATATACGAGTCACTACACCCAATCACCAGTCCATATGTGTCCTTGTAAAAGAATTGGCACAGGAGTCAAAGTGCAGTGAGTCAATATACAAGATTACTGTGATGACTCAAGTCAAAAAATTAATCTTGCACTATCGTGATTAAGAAACTCCTAATTCGACATATATAGAAATAATTCCAATTTAGGAAGTTTCAGTCAGGGTAATCACTGAACTTGTTCTCAACAAGCACTCGCGTATGTGCATTTGTGTCAACTACACTAATGTCTATAAAACAAGACATTCTCTAATTAAGAGTATGCATCATAGGCGCAAGTCTATCCGAATTATCAATGTCCCATCTTGATAATTCTATGACTTGGACAATATTTAGAAATCACAGCCTTAGAGACTTGTTTTATGATATCCATCCAATGAGATATCAAGCCCCATAGCTATGTGTGAATTTTAGGGACTTCATCATACAGTTATAACAATATAAACATAAGATGAAGAAATGCCTTTTATTAATATAATGTAAAACGAAATTATTTATTACAAGAATAGATAAATAGAGCCTATCTAGGATTGGCTCGCAGGGCATTATTCTAACACTTTCGTCTTGCTTGCTAATTAATTAATCGGATAACTTATTTATCCAATAAATAAATTGATAATCCAATTAATTCAATTCCTAATTAATTTATAATTCAATTTCTCCAAGAAATTAATTAACTCATTAATTTAATTAATTAATTAAATTATCCAATAATTAATTAATTAATTACGGCATCTAATGCCGTGAATTTCTCTCAAGTCTTTTTCCCATGTTTTTCCTTTTGCACTTCCTTTAAGCGCGACTCTTTAGGTTCGTCTCAAAAGGCAATTGGGAGGAATCCAAAGGGGTGTGAGTGACACCTAGCCAGTCTCGTGGCTCCCACTGTAACCCAATTGAGAACGAATGAATAGGATCATTCCAAACCTTTACGCCGTGAATACCGTACGTGTATAAACCTTTTATTCTTATATCCCAGTCAAGTAAGAGTCATGGTTTAAAGTCAAACTCATATAACTTGACCATATGCCTAAGCTCATAATAAGTCGAGGTATTTAAATGCTTTGGCCAAAGACTTTCATCCTCACTTATTCATGATCGCATAGGATATTTTACTCATTCACTTATGAGAAAATAAATTCCATATTGCAAATCAGTAAACAATGCTACTTGCCCATCAAGTCGCACTTCGAGGTCGATTCCACCAACAGGTGATTTGAATCTAACTACTCTAATGACAGACTTGATGTCACAAGTACATCTTCAACTCAATTTCTCAGGTCAAAGGTTCACACGTACCTATCACTACTTATCAATTTAATCGTTGACTGTCAATGAGTGAATACCCATGTGATGAACTGATGGGAGCCGGGTTCGAACATATCAGTCCAACTGACACGTCTATGATATAAGTTCCCATACCATTTCCATAGTGTACGACTGGCACTTTCTCTATCGAAACTTACATCATACAAGTCTTATTCACTATTGATGCCCAATCAATATTTCTTAGACTTGCGAACCCTTTTAGATGTCAAGGGTCAAACCATTCTAGTGCCTTTCCTCCTATCCCATAGGAGGTAGAAGGTTCGCCTTGTCATCAAGGACTTTACGTTGTTTATTCACACCTTATAAATGCCTATAAGAAAACAACAATCAACTGCCTTAGTTTAGTTACAATGTTTATGCCCTATAAATCTATCCTCTTTATGGCATTCGAGGGCATATACTCTAACACTAACTGCACCACCTTCTTGAATAAACTCATCTTCAAGAAAGTACGCTTGCAGTGCAATAATGATCCTTTGATCATCTTGCATGTAGAAGAGGTATCCCATGGAGTCCTCAGGAAAACCAACAAAACGTTCTTTAAGGGACCTCGCTTCAAGTTTCTCTGTCTTCATCTTCTTGATGTAGGCAAGGCATCCCCAAACTCTAATGTATTCGAGGTTTGGTTTCCTATTCCTCCATATCTCATATGGAGTCTTAGGAATGGATTTGGAAGGACATCTATTCAAGATGTGAATAGTAGTAAGGAGTGCATGTCCCCACAAGAAAATGGGTAAATCAGTGTAGCTGAGCATAGATGAAACCATGTCTAGAAGATTTCAATTTCTGCGCTCTGCTACCTCATTTAGTTGTGGAGTTGCTGGTGGTGTGAGTTGTAACATTATCCCATGTTCCTTTAGGAACATATCAAACTCATCACTCATATCTTCACCTCCACAATCCGTCTCAATGCTTTTATATGATGTCCAATTTGATTTTCCACTAACGCCTTCAATTCTTTGAACTTTTCAAATGATTCAGACTTGTGTTTCACGAAGTACACTAGACCATACCTTGAATGGTCATCAGTGAAGGTAATGATATAATGAAAACCTCCACGAGCCATTTCTATAAATGGTCCGCAAATGTCGGTGTGCACAAGTTCTAATACTTGAGTGGCTCTTTCAACAGTCCCGGTGAAGGAAGATCTAGCTATCTTACCTTTGAGACAAGAGTCACAAGTTGGATAGGGATCTGATCCCAATAGGTCTATTAACCCATTTTTCTCCATCTTATGTATCTTTTGCTCGCCAGCATGGCCTAGTCTAAGATGTCATTTTAAGCTTAGGTTAGGAATTTGCATACCACGCTTCTTTGAGATAACATTCACAACACATTCATTTCGCATATTTAAATTATAGAGGCCATTGACTAAAGTAGCTGTGCCAACAATTATATAAAATGTTGCAAATACCGTCAATGAAATTAAAAATATAATTATTCCTAACCAACATAGGAATTGAAATAATGTTCTTAAACTCGTTGGGAAAAACTAAAAATATCCTATAAAATTAAAACATGTCGAGATAAAGAAGTTGATCTAATGTGAGAAGCCACGACATTCTTTCGGCTGCCAACACTGATTAGCACCTCTCCATGCTCTAGCTTCCTACTTCGCTCCAGATCCTGATTCATTACACAAACATGAGCACTAGCTCCAGAATCAAGTATCCACGAAGTGGAAAATACAATTATAGAACAATTGGTTTCTAAAATAAAAAGTTTCATACGTGTAGTCTTGCTACTATTAGGACATTCTCTTCTCCAATGGCTTAGCTCACCACAGAAAAAAAAAACTACTCGTCTTCTTGAGCACTTCTTTACGCCTTTTGTTCTTCCTTTTCTTATTTCTTGTTTCTTTACAAGCTTTCATAGGTGCTTCCATTTTTCCTTTTCCTTTCCCATGTTTGTAGACATCCAATGGTACATTCTCAGGAATGACAATTGTATCCCCTTTTCTTTTCAGTCTCATTTTTTTTTAGCAATTTTGAGTTTGTTTGTTAGCCCAGCTAACGAGCCCTCGATATCAATCATATCAAAGTTCATGATGAAATAGTAAAAGGAATCAGGAAGCGATCGTAATATGAGGTCAATTTGAATGTGAAGATCCATGTAAAAATCTAAAGATTTTAACATTTCAATCAAGGTCATCATCTTTAGAACATGATCTCCCACATTCTCATGTTCCCTCATTCTTGTTCTGAAGAGTTCTCTCAATATCAAATATCGAACGGTTCTACCGTTCTCTCCAAACATTGAGTCTAGATGGATCAGTATGTCCCTTACATTTTCCATCTTTTCATGAGAGCTTTGCAACTCACTGCACATTGAGGTCAACATGTATCCTCTAGCTCGATGATTATCACAGACCCAGTCCATGTAGGAAATTTGAACTCTTTCATCCTCTAAAATACTTGGGACAAGAGGACGTTTGAATTCCAGCACATACTCAATTGACTCACTACTTAGGACCATCCTCAAGTTTGTGAGCCATTTCAAGTAATTAGTTCCAGTCAACGTGAATCTTTTTTACCAAATCAAACAAGGGTTTGGGAGACATATTGTGAATAGAGATTGGTGGTCCCAAGTGGCATACGAAAGGGTCTAGAAGGGGGGGTTGAATAGACCCTGAAGTCTTTTTCGACTTCAAAAATTTCGTATCACTTTAAAGGTTTGAACGCTTGGATAACTGAGCGCTTGGGTCAGACGCTTCAGGAAAGTTAACTTAGACTTAGTGATTTTAGCAGTTTACCAAAGTAGGGCAACGCTTAGATCACTTAATCAGGGTTAGCACAGCGGAAATGAGTTTTAGCGTTCTTCTAGTTAATTTAATCGCTTTGCACTTTAACTTGTCTCTTTCAAAGATAAATGATGTAATAATAATAATAAGACAATAAAGATAAATAACACAAGGTGTATAAGGTTCACTGGGTGGTGTAATCCCAGCTACACCCTTCTTCTCCTTTTTTTTCACTTGGAGGAATGATTTTCGAAGAATCACACAGAATCTTCTACACGATAGTAAAGGGTGAAAATGATCTTGGGCTCCTTGATCACACAGACTTCAGCACCAATGAAGTTCGTCTTCCTCAAGCTTCTCTCACTCAGAAATACTGCCTGAAAGGGTACAACAACTTTTCTCACTCAGATGAAAGGTTGAGGTTTGTCACTCGGGTTTTGTTTGTTTTTGAAAAGATCAAACAACTTGGAATATCTCAGTTGGAATTTGGGTTTCTTCTTTGGAAGATGTTTGAGATATTTGTGACTGTCTGGAATGTAGATAAAAAGCTTGAGATATTTGGCTATGGAGTTTCTAAGCTTTTTCCCAGAAAATGTACGTAAGATTTTTGGCGATAATTTCTCTTTTCGTACGTATCTTCTTGTGTTGTATCTTGTTATGTATATTTTTAGGGTTTGCTGGGGTAAGGTATTTATAGGCAATTTCTTGGGATCTGTCCGTTGGACACATGTAGGAGTGTGCCTTTCACGCAGCACGTGAGTTTACCTAAAGTCTGACATTCCTGAAAATTCGCTGAAGCCGATTGGACGGGAGCAGCTGAAACTCTGAATCTTCTGACAGTCTGGTCAAAAGGTGGCTTGTCCACAAGTCACATTAGCTTATCACATTTAATGCTCTTATCAGGCATTTAATGCATTTTGAATTTAATTCCCGTTGGAATTAAATGCCCGTTGAATGATTGCATTTAAGTCCTTCATGACTTGAGGATTTATTTCAGGTGAATCTGACGTCGGTCGCTTAAGTGCTTTGAGCTCTTGATTCATAAATCCTGAAATGATGTCCTTTAGTGTTTGACGGACGCTAAGTAACAAATCTTCATCTCTGGTTGACTTCAGACGCTGATCTTCAACCGCTTCTCTAATAGACTCACCTAGAATTCTATTAGCGACTCAGTATCTAATACTTAGTCTAAAATCTACAAAGATAAAAATTACAAGCCTATAATAATTACAAACTTTCAAACGCTTATACATCAATCTATGAAAAACGAAAACTTACATTGTATTTTTGGGGTCTAACATTAAATCCTATCTTGTCATCATCAAAACATCTAACATGAAATTTCCTAACAATTTCCCCCTTTTTGATGATGTCAAGACTTTTAACTCTTGTAACTCTTTTATAATTTAAGAGTTACTTAAAAGAAAAGGCCCAAAGGAATATAAGTTAGCGTTTGAAAAGTTAGTAAAGTTAGCTAAAGTTAGATTAGCTTCAACAAGATGTTTCAGCATTAAAACATTCATTCATTGAAAGAATTAAAGCATACATGTTTTATACTGAAAGAAAATCATAAATAAAACAGAAAGAAAAACATAAAAGGAATCCAGTCACTTTTTCTGTCGCCTCGCTCTTTCTTCGCCTTGTAGAACTTCTAACGCTAAGTCCAACAAGAGACGATCAATATCGATCATTGTCGTATGTTGAACTTCATCATAATCATGCCTACGAAGTCTGGCGCTTTCATTTAGCTCTAACAACCTTTCCGTCCAGTCCCTTGGTGGAATACCAAGTTCATGAATTAAATCATGATAGATATCTCTTTGTCGATCATTTGACGGTCTCCAATTGATAGGTCGTTGTAGCGTTCCGGCATAGGTAGGAAATCCCATACTTTCTAAGAACTCGGGGTCCAACTCTGGAAGCGCGTACTTTCTGAGATAATATCTTGGCTTTCTTTTCTTAGATAGCATTTTCTTAATTCTTACTAATTCTTCGAATAATGAACGCCACTGTTTATTATCTGTCTTGGAAATCGCTTTGGACTTTTCTTTATCTTCCCCCTTCTTGACATTATAAAAGGGGGTCTTGAGTTCAGCGACATCTCGGCGCAAGAGTCTAACTTCTTCGACGAGAAGAACAACTTGTTGAGCGACACTCTGAGCGGCGGCATTGGATGAAGCATGTCTTTCAGTATCGGCCAATGCGCTCTGAGCTAAGTGACAGTTGAATTCAGATGAGAGCTCAGCGATAAGAGGTGATATGCTCTGCATGATAGCAATAGTGCTTTTATTTGTAGCATTTCCAATATCACGACTCCGCGTATCTGACAATATGCGGATATGTCTATCAGCAGCCTCAAAGATCTTGGAGCAGGAACCCTCAATGTTGGTAAGCGAGTTCCGGACTGCCTGTCTGAAGTCTCTGGCTTCTGAATCGCTCTCGGAATCTGAATCTGAAGAAGGACGCTCTGGGGACCGGAGAAGTCCGTAAGAACTTGAAACTGCAGCCTTACCTTTGGATTTATCTCTGATAAAAGGTTCTCCAGGCTCTTGAGCAATTTTAGCGTGCACTTCTTCAATCGCTTGATCCATGATAGGATCTGCAATCGCTGGGGGCTCGACTACTTAGGCGCTAGAATAATCTGGCAAAGAAGCCTCAGGAGGTTGAGCGACTTCCGCAGTAGGAGCAATGTCTTCTTCTATAATTTGGATAGAGAGAGAAGGTTCTCTAAGACCAATGACCCAGAGTGGGCCAAGGGCTTCCATCACATGCCTTGGACTGATCAGGCTAGATTACGGGATAAAGAATATAGCGTCTTCGCACTCTTTGGTACTTAGTGCAAGTTGCACACCTTCCGGTAAAGCAATCCCTGAAGTATAACAGTTGAAGAAGTCCAAAATCAAAGGCATGAGTGCTTGAGCTGCTTCTCGGTCCATTTAGCCTAATCAGCGAGATCATCTTGGCCACTTGAATATTTGATTCACTAAAGAGCACAGGGTGAATAGTATAACCTCTGAAATTGTAACACCCGAAAAAGTGATTGAAACTGATGTCCAGCGCTTGGGCATTTTCAAACACTGCTCTCATTGCTCTGTGGAACTCAGTGTGTTCATTCGAAACATCCACACGAATCTGACTCTGGCCTGGAAGAAGTGGTCGTTTACTTGATGAAGCGTCTTCATTTAGGTCAGGAAAGACTCATTGAGCAAACCCTACATGAGGATGCAAAACGTAGCATCCGCCTTGGCTGTATAAGGCAAGTTGCTGGCGAATGTAGCTTTCGATTGGTTGTCTATATCGTGGCAAAGCGCTAACATTCCTTGCAATAATCTGACGTTGTTGAAGCAAAAAGGTTGCATAACCTCGGCATCTGTACTCTATTCCGAATTCGAACAAAAAGGGATATCTGATCAGTTCTTCAATGGTGTGATAGTGAAGAACAAATTCTTCAGCCCACTTGGTTGTATTCACCATCCAACATTTTCCAAGTTTGTCCGCTTTCTTTTGCTCTTTATTAGCGGCAAGGAACTTCTCAAAACGTTCTGTCTCTTCATCATAGTCGTCAGCCCATAATCTGGCTAGATATTCACGAGCCTCATCTTCTATCCACGAGTTGACCGGATTTGGGCGCTCCGCAACAAGCGGTCCTTTACCTTTCCATAACTTAAGTGGATTAGGAGAGAGAGCGTTCTGGGGAGACTTGACAACGGAGGGGAGAGCCGAATAGCCTATCTTGTTGAGATCTTCCTCATCTGGATTTTTGTTCCAATCACCCTTGTGGGGGTTCTTGAAAGCAATCTTGCTTTGGCACTGAGGATAAAAGGACTCGTCCGAGCGACCGTTTGAATTGAAACGCTGAAGATCAAAGTCAGCTCTGTTGAAAACTGGACGACGAATATACTCAAAGCGTGATTGAAGACGCTCCAAGTTATATAGTCCTAGATTGGCAAGACGCTCGAAAAATTCAAACTTGTGAGAGTTGGACATATTGGGCCGATGGAGAGTTGTTTGAAATTGTATTTCCAACTCGGCAAGCGTTTGAGTGTCTCGTTCTCTGGCGGCATAATAAAATTCAACATCTGGAGTATATCCGCGCGGGAAGAAATCGATGACACGAGGAGGAGGTCCCGTTGGCGTAGGAACAATGGCAATCGCTTTTGTTGGGATTGGGGCCACTTCTATCGACCGCTCAGCGTTTAAAGTCTCTTCACTGGCTGATGATGTTTCAGCGTCAGGAAGGGCTTGAGATGCTTCCTTAGCGATATCCACAACAGTAGTTAGATCCACATCCACTTCAACTGGAATCTCAGATGAATGAGGGGCATCAGCGATTGGTGCCTCTTGAGGTACATCTTAAGCTGATACATGTAAGCGATTGAGAAAAGCAAGCAAAATTTCCACTAAGTAGAAATTTAGAAAAGAAAAGACTAAATCGCTTACCCTGAGGAATATCATCGACTATTTCAGTCGCTTGATCTGTTTCTTGGACAGGTTCTGGGACAACTTCTTTTGGATTTAAGTCGAGAAAAGAAGTTATAGGATCAGCACGAATGGGAATATCTAATTCTTCAAGAGTGTTGAGAACATATTGAATATCTGTTTCACATTGTGCTGAAAGAGTTTTTATCCTAGCGTTAGAAACTTAGAAACTAACGAGGAAAGGATAGACTAATTTGCTTAGCAAATACTTACCCTGAACACTGGAAAGCCTCTCAGATTGAGTAGCGGCTTGAGGATCTGAGCTGATTTCAGGAACAGCGTCAGAGGGAGGAACGCTTACTAACTCTCTAAGCGCTGGTTTCGCTGAAGCGCTAGAGGATGCTGCGGGAGTAGAAAGAGGAGTACGTCTTCGTGCAAGCGATACTTCTTCTTCTACTACTTCCTCTTCCTCAGGAACGGAAAAGATAAATGCTGGAGGTGGCGATGGAGATTTTGGAGAGGGAGAAGGAGAAGGAGTCTTTTGCTTCTTTTTGGGCTCCGGCTTCTTCTTCTTGGGTTCAGGCTTCTGTTTCTTTGCTGGCTTGGATGGCTCAGCGACTTTGAGAACTATCTTTCTCTTAGGTCGCTTGACCACCACTTCTTCTTCGGATGAAGAGGATGATGATGAAGAGGAAGACGCTTGATCTTCATCATCACTACAAACAACTCCTAAAGCATGAAGTCGCTCACGCTCTTCCTTTGGAACAGCTGCACCACCTATCTTCCTTGGCTTTTGCAGCTCACTGATCATTTTCTTTCCGTAGAATTTTGTCGCTGGAATCTTTTTGCCAAAAGAGTTTGTATAACCGCAAGCGCTAAGAATACAACTTAACACAATCCCATAAGGCTTGGGATTCACCGACTTGGCCATCGCTGCCTTGAAGCGATTAAAAACGTAGAGAGACCAATTTATCTTCAACTTGGTCAGAATGGCCACCATATTTTATATTGGATGTTTGTAACTTTATCGAATGTCCCTTTTCTGCATTCGATCATCTTTGAGCATATATCCGCGAGAATAACGTATTCGCCCTTCATATCGTTCTTCTCGAAGTTCAGCTCATACGCAGTATCAACATCTTCTTTCTTGACCAATTCCCAGACTTTTGTAGCATCTCCGAGAGTGACGTGTTCCACCTCAGTGCCATCATTGGGTGGAACCAACAATGAAGAAATCAAGGAAGGGGTAAGAACAAAAGTCTCTTTAGCAAAAGGGAATACGCAGGATATGGAATTTCCGTCTTCAGAAATCTGGGCATTGTTGAAAAAGTAGAGAGATTCATTTTCAAAGTAGTTGAAAATAGTAGTGATCATATACGAGTGGAAGAATCGTTCGAAGAGGAAAGTTCTGGTTATCAAACAGATAGTCCCAGTTAACCAGAAATCCGGCGTTAACCGTGACTGGCTTTTCAGCACGGGAAGTTTTTTCGATAGCAGACTTGGATGGTTTGGAAGATTTTGAAGCTTTGGGTGCCATTGCTGAAAGTTTGAAAGCTTTTTGAGAGAGAGAAGTATTTGCCTTGAGAGAGATGAAGAATTTTACAGTAGAGAGAATTTGGAAAGTGATAAAGTCTGACTGTAAAAACCTTGAAGGATTTAAATAGAGGCAAAAAGTAACTTCTCAATGGCTACGATTTTGACACGTGGACAGTCAAAGAGTTTGAGTTTTGAAGGAATTCAAATCTGATACGTTTTAGGAAAATATAGATGCAAAAAGTGCGGTAAAATAGTTTATCAGTTACCAAAAAGAGCGAAATTTTGGGATCCACAGTTACCAAATTAATTGAAAAACGTTTGAAAAGATTTGAAATTTTCAGCGTGAAATACACGCGCCTGATTGTACATTGACACGTAATCAGACTCGTGCAGACACTGAACTGTCTTGATTTTAGATAAAGGTCATTAACCGTCAGTTTGATTTGATAGACACGTGTGAACAGTATCAAATCTAATCTTTTGTACTTATCCACACGTTTCTTTAACAATGAAAACTATGCATGATTTTTTTTTTTTAAAATAATTTTCTTAGCGTTAACGTGGGAGTTTCTTTAACGCTTAAGACTTTTGGAGAACAAAATTTAATTTTGTAAAGTTTGAGATAAAGTCAATCGCTTGAATTTATAAATGACATTTTTTATTTAGAGATTGACTTTGTCATGCATAAAGATAAGCGCTAGTGATCAATGCATATATTTTTAAAGTCATTTTTTGATCACAGTCGCTTATAAATTGTTATAAGTACAATTTTAAAGTTCCCCCTAAAATTGATAACTCGTTTCAATTTTGAAAGACGCTTTAGATGTATATATAGAGTGGATTCCCCCTAAGGCGTATGCTTATGAAAGGAATGATGCTCGTATGATTTAAGCGTTTAAATCGATCATACCTAATTCACTTCTCAAAGTGAGAAAGCGTTGTTCGTTGAGCGCTTTGGT
The DNA here is from genome assembly GCA_019426215.1 of Buddleja alternifolia. Lineage (NCBI taxonomy): Eukaryota > Viridiplantae > Streptophyta > Magnoliopsida > Lamiales > Scrophulariaceae > Buddleja > Buddleja alternifolia. The sequence continues at coordinate 2,110,347 of CM033398.1, read as the reverse complement.
AAAGATATCTGCCAATTATTTGTCAGTTCCAATGAAGTGCATGGAGATATCTTTCTTTTGAACATGGTCACGCAAGAAATGGTATCTAATGTCAATGTGTTTAGTTCTAGAATGAAGGACAGGATTTTGGGTCATAGCTAAAGTGCTTTGGTTATCACAATGGATTGGGGTAGGACCTAAGATTATTCCATAATCTCTAAGTTGTTGCCTCATCCAAAGGATTTGTGCACAACAGCTCCCAGCGGCTACATATTCTGCTTCAGCGGTAGAAGTCGCTATGGATTGTTGTTTCTTACTATGCCACGAAACTAGTTTATTACCTAGAAATTGACATGTACCACTCGTACTTTTTCCATCTATTTTGCATCCTGCAAAATCTGCGTCTGAATAACCAATTAGTTCAAAAGGAGAGTCCTGTGGATTAAGCCCACATTTTGTGTGCTTTTTAGGTATTTAAGGATTCTCTTGGCAGCATTTAAATGTGATTCTCTAGGATCAGCTTGAAAGCGTGCACACATGCATACCGAAAACATAATATCCGGTCTACTAGCAGTAAGATAAAGAAGTGATCCAATGATACCTCTATAGTTAGTGATATCAATTTTCTTCCCACTTTCATCTTTATCTAACTTAAGCGTTTGGCTCATTGGAATTTTTGAAGATGATGCATTTTCCATACCAAATTTCTTAATCATGTCTTTTGTATATTTAACTTGGTTTATAAATATTTCATTAGGGAGTTGTTTAACTTGTAATCCTAAGAAGAAAGTTAATTCACCCATCATGCTCATTTCAAATTGATCTTGCATCATTTTCGAAAATTTCTCACACAATTGCTTATTAGTAGAACCAAATATAATATCATCAACATAAATTTGGACTAAGAGAATATCTTCATTATGGGTAATTTTAAATAACGTTGTGTCAACGCTGCCTTTTGAAAAGCCTTTACCTATAAGGAAGATAGAGAGCGTGCCATACCATGCTCTTGGCGCTTGTTTAAGGCCATAGAGTGCCTTATCCAATTTGTAGACCATACTTTTGCCATGGTTGTTGATGAATCCTGGAGGTTGCTCCACATAGACTTCTTCTTGGAGTTTACCATTCAAGAATGCACTCTTCACGTCCATTTGGTACACCGTGAATTTGTTGAATGCGGCAAACGCTAGGAACATCCTAATTGCTTCAAGACGGGCTACTGGGGCATATGTCTCATCAAAATCAATACCCTCTTCTTCACAATAACCCTGAGCGACTAATCTGGCTTTGTTTCTTATAACAATGCCATCTTCGTCCATCTTGTTCCTAAAAACCCATCTAGTCCCAATAACTCCTTGATGAGTTGGCCTTGGTACTAGCGTCCAAACCTTGCTTCTCTCAAATTGGTTAAGCTCTTCTTGCATTGCTCCAACCCAACTTGAATCACTAAGCGCTTCATCCACTTTCTTTGGTTCCATTTGAGATAACAAACTTGCGAACATGGCCTCATTAATTGTAGCTGACCTAGTTCTAACAGGTGCTTCCATATCTCCAATTATTAGCTCTGGTGGATGGTCTCTAAGCCATTTACAGTCTGGTTGGAAAGGGTTGAGAGACTCTTGATTATCAATCGCTTGATCCATGTTTGTCTCTTGTCCAGTCGCTTCATCATTCACAGTTCCAATTTGCTCTTGATGGTCATTCTCTTCATGATCATCAGCGATTCTGACTTTATCATCATTTGTAACCTCACGAGTAACCTTAGGAATAGGCACAAAGATCTCATCATCCTCATTATCACTATTATCATCAAGATTAATTTGTGATGCTTGTTGGGCAAGATCTTCGATTCCTACATCATCAGGATTAACCTTACTCGGTTCTTGGTTAGCATCATCAAACACAACATGAATGAATTCTTCAACCTTCGATTTGATCTTATTTAGGATGCAAAAACTCTTTCCATTCTTGGCATAACCTAGAAAGATTCCCTCATCCGCTTTAGGATCAAATGTCTTTAGGCTGTGGGATCCATTATTATGAATGAAACATTTTGAACCAAATACATGAAAATATGAAATGTTAGGCTTACGTCCCTTCCACAACTCATATGGAGTCTTCTCATGTTGTTTGTTGATCATACACCGGTTTTGAGTGTAGCAAGCGGTGTTGATGGCTTCGGCCCAAAACCTTTGAGGCAGCTTAGACTCTGCAAGCATTGTCCTAGCGGCTTCTTTAAGCGTTCTATTCCGTCGCTCAGCAACTCCATTTTGTTGAGGTGTTCTAGGAGCAGAATACTCATGAAGTATTCCAAAATCTGTACAAAACTTCTCAACAAATTGGTTAGTAAATTCAGTTCCTCTATCGCTTCTAATTCTCGTCACCTTTAGATCTTTTGAATTTTGCAGTTGACGGATTAGCGCTGTGAGCTTGACACTAGTTTTATCTTTGGTCGCTAGAAATTCTACCCATGTATAGCGAGAGAAATCATCAACTATTACTAGCGAGTACTTTTTACCACTAACACTCATGATTTGAATAGGACCAAACAAATCTAAATGCAATAGTTCAAGAACTCTAGAAGTAGATAGACATGGTTTCTTCTTAAAAGATGATTTTACTTGTTTACCCATTTGACATGCATCACATAAGCGATTCTTTTGAAAGGAATCCTTAGGTAATCCCTCTACAAGATTTAGCGATATTAACTGAGAGATTGCCTTAAAGTTGAGGTGATTCATTTTTCTATGCCATAACCAACCCAATTCATTTTGACTTTTAGCAACAAAGCATGTGAGGTTGTTATCAAATGTAGAATCCCAATCCACTAAATACACATTATTTGTTCTTTTTCCTCTTAATTTAGTAGACTTAGTCCTAGCGTCGTTGACAAAACAGAAGTCGCTTGAAAATTTAAGATCAAAGTCTTTCAACAAATTATGCTTAAGACCCTCAACATAATATACATCACTGATCATGATGTTCCCCCTATGCATGATACCTATACTTTTTGTTTTACCTTTAGAGTTATCACCGAATATAACTTGAGGACCGTTGGTTGCACGATAGTTGATCAAGAGATCCTTTGAGCCAGTCATGTGCCTTAACGACCCACTATCGATGTACCAAACTGAAGTATCGGTGTTGGCTCTAGGTACTTGCATTTAAAGGGTAGTTCTAATTCTTCTTAGGTACCCATGTTGTTTTAGGTCCTTCAACGTTAGTAGCTTTGGTTTGAATTAAAACTTTCGGAACCCATATTTGCCTTGACTTCATTACGGGAAGATTGGCCTTCTTGGGTTTCGGTTTGTGTTGTGTGTGCTTTTTAGGTGTATAATAATATCCTCGATTATAATAGTAATCATAATCATAATCATAGTCATAATCATAATCATCATAGTATCGATAATATGATCTTGACTGTCTTGGATATTGACGCTGGTATTTCCTTGGCGCTGGCTTGGGTTGCACTTTTGGTGCTGAACGCTTAGCACTTGATTCACAGTGTTCAAGCTTACCTTTAGCCTTTTGAGCTTTTGGATGAACCCGTTTTTGTGAATCATTTGCTTTAGCCTTACCCTTGCCTGAGTCAGCTTTGGCTTTCTCATTTGGCCTCGTACCATTGTCGCTAGGTTCATTTAGCGTTTGGCTTTGTGAACTTTCCTTAACAAAGGTAACACCCTTTCCTTTGTTGTTTGCCATAACATTAGATTTATTAGGTTGTTTACCGAATTTATTGCATCCTAAACCGGTCTTTTCACCAAATAATCTAGTCACATTATCCAACTTTCTAGAAGCTTTTGATAATGATGAGATGAGCTGCTCTGATTTGGCAAGTCTAGCGGTCAGATCAGCTTCTCTCTTGACTATTATATCAAGATCGCTTTTCAATTGAATAATCTCACTCTCAAGTGATTGGTTCTTCTCAATGCATTGTTGTTGGACTTTCAACTCTGCTTTGAGCGTTACTTTATCTCTTGTGAGTGATGAGATAATAGCGAGATCGTTTTGATATATTTTGGCGGCCTCTTGACAATCTTTATAATATTCATTAACTTTGTCAAGTAATTCATTATAAGAAAGAGGATGAGATAATTCATTGGTTACCTCTGGTAGTGATTTATCAGACGCTTCATCATCTCTTGCCATGAGACAGATCAACGCTGAGTCGCTTGTAGGCTCATCATCACTGCTTTCATCTGATGATTCCAAATCCTCTTCAAGTGCGAGAAATGGTTCGGATTCCGCTAGCAAACCTTGTTGGCGAAGGTTGCTCCTGAATTGGTTTCTATCCACATAGTCTTACCTTGTGGGCTTAGACACATTTGGATAAGGGCAATTTACCTGGTAGTGCCCTGGTTTCCTGCAATTATAACACAGATTAGTTTTCATTTTCTGTTCAGTGGATAATCGCTTTGATCCAACTGGCGCTGAGAGATTCTGAGTAGGCGATGGAGGCGCTTGATATGGAACTGGCGCTACTGGTTGAGGTGCGGAGTACACTGGCACTTGATACTAAGGCGCTGGTGCTGGGGAAGGAGTTTGAAATGAAGTTTGTCCAATAGGATTTCTCTTTTCATATCTTAGAAATTTCTTGACTAGTTAGGCCATTTCCTTTTCTTCATTTGATTCCACTGGTTTAACCTCACTAACCGCTTTACCCTTATTTTTGGTGGTAGCGATTAATGCTCCTGATTCAGTCACTGAAGTTGTTGTGTCGCTGACTTCACCTAACTCGAATTCGAATGCCTTTAACTCTGAAAACACATGTTCTGGAGTAAGAGTCTCCAAAGTCTGTGATTCTCTCATAGCAACAATCTTAATCAAATATTTACTTGGAAGACTTCTAAAAATCTTATTGACCATTTCCTTATTAGTCAATTCTTTATCTAATGACGCTAACTCGGTAATGAGCAAAGTGAATCTTGCGTCCAATTGTTCTAGCGTCTCATTGGGCTGCATTTTGAAATGCTCGAATCTTTGCATGGCTATGGAGAGCTTGTTCTCCTTCATTTGTGCTGAACCTTCGCACACAATGGCCAACTTATCCCATATTTCTTTGGAAGTCTTACATTGCTTGATCTTGTTGAATAATGCATCGTTATCTCCTAACGCTGAGTAAAGTGCACTTCGTCCAACATTATCCAGATTAGCTCTTTTTCTATCCTCTGGCGTCCATTCTAACTTAGGTTTCTCGACATAACCATCTGGAGTAGCCTCGGTCGCTCCAGGGGCTCGAGTTACAACTTTCATAATCTGAATGGGGCCATCTGTAATCACATCACACATTTCATTATCGCACGAACATAAATATGTGAATGCTCTAAGTCTCCAAGAATCATAGTTTGATTCTACCAACTTAGGCATTTTGTTAAAACCCATAATGAGATGTTTTAAAGAGAGATTTTAAAGCGATTAAGTTTTCAAAAGAATGGATCTGAACAAGCAGTTCTGCTCGGAAACGCTTAGGTTTCTAATTCAACCGCTCTGATACCACTTGGTGGTCCTAAGTGGCATACGAAAGGGTCTAGAAGGGGGGTTGAATAGACCCTGAAGTCTTTTTCGACTTCAAAAATTTCGTATCACTTTAAAGGTTTGAACGCTTGGATAACTGAGCGCTTGGGTCAGACGCTTCAGGAAAGTTAACTTAGACTTAGTGATTTTAGTAGTTTACCAAAGTAGGGCAACGCTTAGATCACTTAATCAGGGTTAGCACAGCGGAAATGAGTTTTAGCGTTCTTCTAGTTAATTTAATCGCTTTGCACTTTAACTTGTCTCTTTCAAAGATAAATGATGTAATAATAATAAGAAGACAATAAAGATAAATAACACAAGATGTATAAGGTTCACTGGGTGGTGTAATCCCAGCTACGTCCTTCTTCTCCTTTTTTTTTTCACTTGGAGGAATTTACTAGAATGATTTTCGAAGAATCACACAGAATCTTCTACACGATAGTAAAGGGTGAAAATGATCTTGGGCTCCTTGATCACACAGACTTCAGCACCAATGAAGATCGTCTTCCTCAAGCTTCTCTCACTCAGAAATACTGTCTGAAAGGGTACAACAATTTTTCTCACTCAGATGAAAGGTTGAGGTTTGTCACTAGGGTTTTGTTTGTTTTTGAAAAGATCAAACAACTTGGAATATCTCAGTTGGAATTTGGGTTTCTTCTTTGAAAGATGTTTGAGATATTTGTGACTGTCTGGAATGTAGATAAAAAGCTTGAGATATTTGGCTATGGAGTTTCTAAGCTTTTTCCCAGAAAATGTACGTAAGATTTTTGGCGATAATTTCTCTTTTCGTACGTATCTTCTTGTGTTGTATCTTGTTATATATATTTTTCGGGTTTGTTGGGGTAAGGTATTTATAGGCAATTTCTTGGGATCTGTCCGTTGGACACATGTAGGAGCGTGCCTTTCACGCAGCACGTGAGTTTACCTAAAGTCTGACATTCCTGAAAATTCGCTAAAGCCGATTGGACGGGAGCAGCTGAAACTCTGAATCTTCTGACAGTCTGGTCAAAAGGTGGCTTGTCCACAAGTCACATTAGCTTATCACATTTAATGCTCTTATCAGACATTTAATGCATTTTGAATTTAATTCCCGTTGGAATTAAAATGCTCGTTGAATGATTGCATTTAAGTCCTTCATGACTTGAGGATTTATTTCAGGTGAATCTGACATCGGTCGCTTAAGTGCTTTGAGCGCTTGATTCATAAATCCTGAAATGATGTCCTTTAGCGTTTGACGGACGCTAAGTAACAAATCTTCATCTCTGGTTGACTTCAGACGCTGATCTTCAACCGCTTCTCTAATAGACTCACCTAAAATTCTATTAGCGACTCAGTATCTAATACTTAGTCTAAAATCTACAAAGATAAAAATTACAAGCCTATAATAATTACAAACTTTCAAACGCTTATACATCAATCTATGAAAAATGGAAACTTACATTGTATTTTTGGGGTCTAACATTAAATCCTATCTTGTCATCATCAAAACATCTAACATGAAATTTCCTAACAGAGATAATTACAGAAAAATTAAAATGACTCATTAGATTTTATCACAATTGTTATTCCAAGTTTAAATCAAGGACTTTCAAAATAAACTCGGCTCCCACTACATTTTTCAAAAATCCACACTCCCACTGTAGAGTTCGGAAGTCATCGTTGGAAGACTTCGTAGTGGTGATTGATTTCTTTAACTAGGTTAATAGGTTGCAACCTTTTGCTGGTATGTGGCCTAATTAATTTATTAAAGTGATGTCCAACATCAACCCATCAAATGGATGATTCAATCTCTTTGTTCATTACTCGTCAAATCTCAACCTTTTAATGGTCATATTGATTTATGAATAATTTAAATTTAACCCACTGACTATCTATTAGTCTAACAATTGATTTCACCTTGCAACCTTTTGCTGGTATGTGGGGTGAAATTTGTTTCGACTAATGGCATTTCATGCACTTAGAAAAATCTAAAATATATTTCAATATATAACCCCCGGTGCTTAGGGACGATATTATATATTAAATATCATTTTTAACTTTTTCTAAGTTCAGTGGAGAACAGGATACCTAGTACCCTTTACCAACTTAATATTTTTCAATGTGGGAGAATTTAATTATTTAATAGGTCTTACTTTGCACATTATTAATCCATTTTATACTAAACACATGAACATGAATCAATAAATAATTGGAAGCAATTCTAGAAAGCTAACAATACATGATTCATGGACCTTAATCCTAGATTGAGCCAAGCCAATGCCTCAATCACTAATTAAAAAGAAACTATACTAAAGCTTCCAAAGCTCCTTCTTGTACCTCCTGGGCTCGACTAGAATTTCTTATTTGGGCCTATTCTATTTCTAACTATTACAAATTTAATATAATCAACCTATACAAAATTCTATTGAAAGAAAATAAACATAGGCTCAAAATGGCCTTTACAGCCCATCAAAAAAGAAATACATAGATAAAAAACGAGCATAAGTCCATGAATCATGTCTCCCATCACATAACATGTCGAACATGATATATCATATAACACACGAAAAACATATATGTTAATTTCTAACTAAATTCCAAATTTAATCATTGAAATCATATTCTTGAGGAAAATAAATTTATTTGACTCTATTAGAAAATTCAATTTAACAAACTCCAATTAATTTTATATTAAAATTTAATTTTAATAAAAATAAACATCTAAGTTTATTAATACTAATTTTATAATAGAAAATATCCAATTTAATTTAAAGTCCAACTTTAATAAAATTAGATAACTTGAAATTTAAAATTCTCTTTATTAAATAAACTATATAATTTATTTTTGCATTAAAATTCAATTTTAATCAAAATTAAATAATAATTTATCTAATAAACAACCCGGGGATACCCACGAGTCGATCCGGGTCGGGTCGATTCGACCTTTGTGTTAAAAAACACATGGGTGGGCTCACCATGCAACCCAATTGCATGGCAGCGTAGCTGCCGAGCAAGTATGGGCCGCGTTGTGAGGCCTATCCATCTCGACAGCCCTGCTGTCGAGATGGTGCGAGCCCATCAGACCATTGTGTGCGCAGCGGCGCTAACTGTTGGCGGCTTCTCCGCCACGAAGACGGGTCTACCGCAGAAACTGAGATTTTTTAATTTCTATCACGTTATAATTACATAAAATCCAGTTCTTATTAATTTCTAATGAAAAATAAAATAAAATTCCTCAAGAACACAAAAACGTGAAATCTACATATTTAATCATGGATCGCGAAAAATTGTAAATCATGCATCTAATCACATATTTACACGTAAATTACATACATCGAACCCCGTGGTTTGGCTCTGATGCCACAGTTGGGAAAATAAAACAAAAACGCGGCGGAAACGGTGTAATTAAAAAATTTCAGATTTCTCAATTCAGGATCAATCCCAGGGTTATATCATGCGTATATACGATAGGGATATTGATACTTTACCAGTTGTAGCGAATTGGTTGGAGACGTACAACTTCTTGAATTCTTCAATCTTTTTGCGAACTGGTCTGACTGACTGATTGATGATCCGAGCAGCACAAAGGTGCTACCTCTAAATAATTTCGCCAGAAAACTTGAACGAAAAATCTCCTCTTCTTGGCTATGGAAGCCGACCGCTAGAAAGAGTGGAGAGGGCGGATTTTTCTTTTCTTGTAGCACAAGTGTGTTGCAACTTATGTTATGACCTAGGTTTAATTAAGTGATGTATTTGTATCACTTAAGTTATAACCTTGGGCTTAATTTAGCCCATGTTGGATGCCTACTAGGCCGCCCCACACGATCATGGTGCACCTCATGGTGTACCAATTTCAGCTCAGTCCAATCTTTTATTTAATTAATTAATTAATTCAATCCAATTAATTTATCTAATTAAATAATAATGCGATAGTTAATTAATTTTATTTCTCTAAGAAATAATATAATAACTAATATAAATGAATTAACTTATTTCTCCAAATAATTAATTAATTTAGTTTATTTTTAAGTATCCAATACTTAAAATACTGCTACAAGAAATACACCACAATTTCGTTCGATTTTTCCTTTTTAATCGTAACTCTTTATGTTCATCTATATTTGGCAATGAGAGAATTCCATTGAACGTGGGTAACACCTAGCCAGTCAAGTGGCCCACATCGTATCCCAAATAAGATGAAATAATTAGATCATTGTTTATCTTTCCTATTGTAATTCCCGTGTGAATTCAAACTCTTCGTTTCCTTATCCCAGTCAAGTAAGAGTCATGGTTTAAGTCAAACTCATAAACTTGACTCTATGCTATATTTATAATAAGACCAGATCATTGAATGCTTTGGCCAAAGACTTTAAGATCTAACTTACTTATAAATGCATAGGATAATTCCTCGTTCACTTTCGAGGAAACGAATTCCATCTTGGTTATCAGTTAAGACTACTACTTGCCCATTACGTTGCAGTTCAAGGTTGACCCCACCAAAGAGTGAATTAGGTCTAACTACTCTAATGATAAGTATAACTTCAACTCGATTCCTCAGGTCTAAAGTTTAGACACACCTATTACAATTTAATCAATTTAGTCATTGCCTATCAAAGAATAAAAAACCATGTGGTAAAATTGATGCGAGTCATGTCTGAGTGCCACGACCTTCATCAGTGCAACGACCTTTATCAGTGCACATATGATACTAGTTCTTCACTACTTCCTAGTGATTGACGAACACTTTTCTCATCAAAACTCATATCATACGAGTCTTGATGAATTCCAATGCCTAATTGGGAATCCTTGACTTGTAGACCATTTTAGTATACAAGTATTAAACTCTTCTATTGCCTTAGAGAGTTAACTCTTGTATTCATATACTTATAGATGATTACAATATATAAATGTCAATAATAGATTAAACAACTAAAATTCCTTTTATAAAAAGAATAATAACAATTACAATATTACAATGTCCTTTCTTTCTCTAATCTTCTAACGGAATTTGAGGACATAAACCTAACATGTATCCTAGTGAGAATTTTGAGTAATGATTGTGTAATCCTCTTTTGGTTATGTATGGGAGTATTTATAAGTGACATCGCGTACGGACTTACTCATGACACGTGTATCAACTAGATGATGACACCTGGACGAATCCAACGACTCATACGATTCGGGTAGCATCCCAGGTCGTAAAATATCTGGAACAGGACCCGAATCTTCTCTTAAGATGGGCTCTTATTTGATTTAAGGCCTTTATATCGGATTTGGGCCTTTGGAGCAAAGAGTAAATATATGGCCAAATATGGGCATATCATATGGCATGTGTAATAATCTTCTAAAATCAAGGATATGAGCCCCTACGGATGAATATGCACTCGTATTTGTGACAATCTTCAAAACAAATTCTTAAGTCAATTTTCCTCTCTAAATTTTGAACCCTCTCTTCCGAGCTTAAGCAAGACCTTTCTTAAGGACAAAAAAATTGGTCTATGTGATTGTAGATATGGCTAGATTGGCCAAAATTAAGGTTTAAAGACATTTTCGGTTGCATCTGTGATACAAAATGTTTCTTTGGAGGCAAATGGGCCATATTGACCATTTTCAGGGGCAAATGAGTCGCACTAACTTTGTGATTGCGGAATTTGAAAGTGGAATTGTAAGAGGTATAACTAGAAATAAATCATTTTTTGAGGGGGTAAAGTTGAAATTAGAAAGGGAATCTATCTAACCCTTATATGTTCTCCTGTGGGGGGACCCCACCTTACCACCTTATTATTGCATTTGTGCAAGCCAAGCCAAGCCATCACTTGTGTCTATTTTTTCTGATGTTAACATCAATGGCGGCTAGGGATGTAAACGAGTCGAGCTCGAGCCTGAGCCTGCGAGCTCGAGCTCGAGCTCGTCGAGCTCAACTCAAGGGAGCTCGAGCTCGAGCTCGAGCCGAGCCCAAGCTCGCGAGCCTGAGCCAGGCTCGCGAGCTTGAGCCTAAATTTTTAATATTTAATAATTATATATTTAATATATATAATTAATATTTAATATATATAATTAATATTTATAATATAAAAATATTTTAAATATAAAAATAAATATATATAAAAATTATGAAGAAGCTCGCGAGCCGGGCTCGCGAGCTTTTTGCAGAGACAAACAGGCTCGAGCTCGGGCTCGTGAAGCTCGGGCTCGTGAAGCTCGAGCTCGAGTTGAGCTCGAGTCGAGCCGGCTCGCCAGGCTCGCGAGCCGGCTCGGCTCAACTTACATCCCTAATGGCGGCCACTAACCATATATTATTATTTTAATTCTTTCATCATTGAAAAAACAAATATCTCCATTACTATTCCCAAAATGAATAATGAGAAGCAAACAAAATACAAAAGCAGGAAGGATATAAAAGTGACTCTCTACTATCCCAAAAATACTCATGAAAGTTGGTATTATTATTGTGTACATATATATATATATAGTACCATTTAGATTATTGTGTACCACATGTGGATGTGGGTGGTGTTTTTGTTCCCTATTATATTTTCTTTTCCTCTCCATAAAGAGAAAAAAAAAAAAAAGAAGTTGTTTTCTTTTCCTGGAGCTCTCAATATCTTCAAAAAGTAAGTTGCCTTCTTTAATTAATTAATCATTATTGAGGTTAGGTTTGATATGTTGAAGATAGAATGAATCTAGAGGGGGGGCCTTTCCTTGTTCTTGCAGCTTCTTTGAGTGGTGATGTTTGAACTAAAATTCTGATGAAAGTTTGTTTTCTTGATGGTTGGAAGCTGGAGGAGGATTCATATATGTGTATATATGTATAATCCAATGTTAAATTTGTGGTTTTGTAGATAACTTGATTATTATTATTATTATTGTTTTGAGGTTTTACATATGACATGTGAAGATTAATTAACAGGTGAAGAAGTATGATCTAAATGTTAGAGGTGTGGGGTGTATGATTGTTGAAGAGGATCATCACAGTAAAAGTCTGCATTTTATAGTATTTGGAAGCAAAAAGTTTTTTGAACATATCCCGGAAAGGAAAGGATCTTGGTGATATTATTGTTAAGTAGTGTGTGTTTGCTTTTGAGCATGGAGAAACAAAGCAGTATGAGAAATAAAACAATAGAAAAACAGCAGAGTTTTCGTGGTGGTATAATGGAGAAGCAAAAGAGTTTTAGGGGTTTAATGGAGAAGCAAAAAAGCTTTAGGATAGCAATGGAGAGACAGCTTAGCTTTGGTGGTGGTGGTGGTGGTGAGAGGAAAAAGAGCAAAGATTCGCCTGGTAAACGAGGCGATACCCCACTTCATCTGGCTGCCAGAGCAGGGAATTTGGGGAAGGTGAAAGAAATTATTCAGAAATTTGATAATAGTAATAGTAATAGTAATGGTGGTGGTGTGAAGAAGGATTTGGTGTGTAAGCAGAACCAAGAAGGTGAGACTCCTTTGTATGTTGCTGCCGAAAATGGGAATAGATTGATTGTTGGGGAGTTATTGAAGCATTCGGATGTGGAGACTTCCTCTATTGCTGCCAATAATGGGTATGATCCCTTCCATGTCGCTGCCAAGCAGGGTCATCCTGGTATATCTATCTATCCATCTCCTCTCCTATACTTCGTTTTTGTTTTGTTTGTGATCATCATTCTTTGTCTGTCGGTTTTTGAATGTTAGGAAGAAATCAATTCCTCGGTTTCAACTTCACTGATATTCACTAGCTATTCATGGTAATTGAGTGAGGCCTCATGCTCCTTATAGATAGATAGATAGATACATGTCTTGAGCTTCACGATTTACTTGAGAACAACTCCCATATTAGTTCTCTATGTTCAGGTAGAGGAGGCGTCAATAGAATATTTCCATTTTTCATTTTTGACTAATACTTGTGATGCCATATTTGTTGCTTTGGAAGTCTTTTGAATTGTTAACTAACAAGCAACTCCATTTGCAACTTCCATATATATAACCATCTGTCTTATGGATATACTTTGAAAGGTTTTTAGGGAGTCTCGGGACTCCGAGTCTCGTTGTAATCACAACCATCAGTGTATTATGATCCAACTACATGGATGTTTTTTGATTGTTCTGGGACTTGGGTCCTCGGAGCTAGGATGAATTCAACGGTTCTTGCCCCTTAATGTGGCATGAATTGAGCTCTCCTACCTGCATCAATCATCACAGTGGCAACTTATCGTACGACATACAAAATTTCTTATAACTGATAAGCTTGACGACTAAGTGGTCATTTCTTGTCTTTTTTTTTCTTTTTATCTCCTGACTGAAAGTTGGAAACGACCACAGCATTGACGTGTGCATATATGGAAAACATTTAATAACGGATCAAACTGTTATTTTTCATGTAAAGACACTGGAAGCCTTGGTGGATTGTTCATTAGATTTTCTGTAGAGAGTTGGGTGGCTCTGGATATTACATTATCTGGGGTAATGGAAGGATGGACTGCTCTTATGCAATAATGGGCACTGAAAATGAAAAGAAGTGAAGGATTTAATGTCCAACTAAAATATGATACCTAATTCTAAAATTAATTAATAAAAAGAAGAACACACCATAGTCAGACATGGTCTTTCTATGCTTATCCCTACTTTTGGGCAAGGACGTGGCTAGCAACTTGCTAATTTCTACGGTCAAGGAATGTGAGTCAAATTTCGCTTTGTTCAATAAAAGTGCCTCATGATTTTCACGATCTATTGACCAGACATGTTTTCTTGTTTTTGCTTCATGTATTGTGTTACATCATTTTAATATTGGACTTTCTTCTATTACACTATCACTTCTGAGTGAGCATAACGATCTATGAACTGTCCACTCGATTTTAATTATTTTCTGCAGACCATTCCTTTTATGGTCCTTTTCGTGAGTTCAAATCATCTCCAGTAGCGGGATTACAACTAGGTTATACAATAGCAGGTTTTTAATTATATTTGGAAAAAAGATTGTAACAAGGAATTGACTGGAAATCAAGTACTTGTTTCCTGTAATACCCATTTACACAGTAAATTGATGAAACTATACTTTGTGTAACTACAGATGTGCTGAAGGAATTGCTTCAATTTTTCCCGAGCCTGGTCATGACCACAGATACTACAAATTCTACTGCCTTACATACAGCAGCTGCTCAGGGACACACTGGTGTAGTAAATCTGCTTCTGGATATTGATTCTAACTTAGCTAAGATTGCTCGAAACAATGGAAAGACTGTGCTTCATACGGCAGCTAGAATGGGCCACTTGGAAGTGGTCAAATCACTTCTGGACAAAGATCCGAGCATTGGATTTAGGACTGATAGGAAAGGTCAAACGGCGTTGCACATGGCCGTTAAGGGACAAAATGTGGAGATTGTAAAAGAGCTGATAAAACCCGACCCATCTGTATTGGGCTTGGAAGATAACAAGGGAAATACTGCACTCCATATTGCAACAAGGAAGGGACGGACTCAGGTTGGTTATTGTGGACTTGCTTTCCTTTATAGTATGATCTATACTAAAGGCAGCTTGATATCATATTTCAGAGTGGAGGTTATGTTTGAATTCATTATTTTGAGAAGATTCTCCCGCTGAATGTGTTAAAATAAAAATGTGTTTGGAGTAGTATTGCAAAGTTTGACACATTATGTTGACACTTTGATTAACATTTCAATTTTGGAAAAATACTTTTGGTATACTTTTTAGGGATAATTACACTCACACCCCCTCAATGATGGGGTAATTACACAAACCTCCCCTCACTAATTGATAATTACAAATACACCCCCTCAGGGGGTCTATTTGTAAGGTTTACAGGTGGTGCAATTGTAAGAATTGTTACACACACAGAGGGTGCAATTGTAAGAAATCTTTAACATGAGGGGGTGTGTTTGTAATTATCAATTAGTGAGGGGAGTTTTGTGTAATTAACCCATCATTGAGGGGGTGTCTGTAATTATCCCTACTTTTTAACTCAAATGTAGAATAAAGTGTGTTTCTGAAAATGGGTTGTGGGCTTTTTGGAGTCTAGGGTATTTGATTTGAAAATATGGTTGCGTTTTTTAAAATATTCTGGCAACGATTTCCTGAAAAGATGCCGTCTCTCCTAGTGAACATGAGTTCATCTGGGAGAATGAATCAGCAAACAGCCATTAGTATTTTGCAAACCTGATAACAAAGCTCAAAGTTACGACATTCAGCCTCACATTAAATTTATCTACTCGATTTTCAGTTCGGTACAAAATTTGATTTTTGTATTTGGTTCCTTGCCTTGGCAGATTGTACAGTGTCTAATATCCACAGAGGGTATAGATGTCAATGCAACTAATACTACTGGAGAGACGCCCCTAGACATTGCAGAGAAATTTGGGACTCCAGAACTGGTAGCTATTTTACGAGAAATTGGGGCTGTTCATTCCAAAGATCACGGAAAACCCCCAAATGCAGCAAAACAACTCAAGCAAACTGTTAGTGACATAAAACACGATGTCCAGTCTCAACTCCAACAGACCCGTCAAACGGGCTTCCGTGTCCGAAAAATTGCCAAAAAAGTGAAAAAGCTTCACATTGAGGGTCTCAATAACGCCATCAATTCAGCTACTGTGGTAGCAGTCCTCATTGCTACAGTTGCGTTTGCTGCCATTTTCACAGTACCCGGTCAATACGTTGAGGAGAAACAAAAAGGGAATTCTTTGGGGCAAGCCCACATAGCAAATAATGCTGCTTTCATTATCTTCTTTTTGTTCGATAGTTTTGCGTTATTTATCTCCCTGGCGGTGGTCGTGGTACAGACATCTGTGGTGGTTATAGAGCAAAAGGCGAAGAAGCAACTTATGTTTGTTATTAACAAGCTGATGTGGTTGGCCTGTCTCTTTATTTCTATTGCTTTCATTTCGCTCACTTATATTGTAGTTGGAAGGCATGAGCGTTGGCTTGCTATATATGCTACTGTGATTGGTGGCACTATAATGATGACTACTATTGGATCCATGTGCTTTTGTGTGGTTCGACATAGGTTGGAGGATTCAAGGATGAGGAATATAAGGAGGGCACGGACCCTTTCTCGATCTTTCTCAATGTCTATGGCATCGGACACGGAGATGTATAGTGAAAGGTATAAGAGGATGTATGCTGTTTAGGAACATATTTTGTTGCAAGAAATGGCTCTGTGGAGCATAAGAATGTGCTACTGGATTTATGAAAGCTGTAAACTCGAGCTCGAATACGATGGGTATCATTGTTGTTCCGTGAATTGAGGCGATCTTATCATTGTCTGCACTCTATGCATGAATGATTGTACGAGGGTAAAAAAATTTGGCCAAGTGCAGATTAGTTAGATATCAGCATATCAGGAAGTGCTGAAATTTGTAATTGATGTTACCCATATTTGACATACTATTATTACTATTACTCAAAAAAATAATAAAAAATTCTATTATTAGAATATAAAACGCGAGTTGCGCTTGTAATATGTGCATTGAGGTGATTAAAGCAATTATGTACTATGCATTATATTATGAGTCGTAATTCTATTACATGATTTTGAGTACGGTGTGATTACAAATAGGCGCCTCCTATCTTTATAATTACACCTACATTTTCCTTGCGTATGTATCCAACTTTCAGATGACCTGCCGGCTCGGCCCCAAAATTGATTTTATTTTGCTATTGTTACAGAGGCTCAAATTTGACACCTAAGATAATAGCAATTTTTATTTATTTACAGGATTAAGCTCAAATTTGACACCTAAGATAATGACAATTTTTATTTATTTACTTACTTATTATTACAAGCAAAATGCACGCTCGTAACGCTTTGCACGTGGTGTACTATTTTTATTTTGAATTTTTAGTACAATTTTGCGTATATAACACAATATATTATAGACATATTGGTCTACTATTTTTATTTTGAATTTTTAGTACAATTTTGCGTATATAACACAATATATTATAGACATATATTTATAATGTAATTGTCACAAACATGTGTTTTGAGTTGACATACTCCTTCTAGAAGTAGTTGTTATAAAGTTTTTAAATCATATTGTCTTCACCTTTTCTTCAAGCGCTTACACATGCCACCATTCAAACCATAATGGGTCAAAAATTGAATCGTATCTCCTGGGCCTAGAAACTGAAACAATGCACATGTGCATTTAGGCGGGACTGGATTCCAAAGTGCCTACCAGATTATCTCCACCTAATCTCAATAATAGAGTGATAAACTTGTTCGAAAAATTGATGTTAAAAGCGTATAGCCATCTAAGATATATGGATTTCTGGAAAAGAAAACGTCGATGCTAATTGGATACTCCATGACTGGCCTACGATTCATCATACCTCTTAAGTATGTTCTACGTGCCTTGGTCTAATACTAACCACCCAATTTATAAGAAGGCTTTAGTAAACAAAGAGTTAATTTATGTCTTATCACAATCAAGGGTTGACAATTTAAAATTTTATCAAATAACACCGATGAAAGAGCGAGTCTAGTGAGAATTCAAATTAAAAAGGTCATTATGTCTTTTATTACTATTATTATTACTACTACTGGTATTATGATTATTATTATTTTATCATATAATTATTTAAGTAAGGGTAAGAATGTCATTTTACAATTGAAAGAAACACCAAGAAAATCCATACTTTTATAATAGAATAGATTATATACATATATGTATAATGTCATAGTATGGAGCATATTCGGGGGGAAAAAAGTAATAGCATAGAGGAAGATATTGTCTCTGCGTTTTTCATATGCAATTTATGAATTAAACACAATCGTGCAAGTTATTTCTTCATAATATCCACCACATTTCACATATAATTATGGATTGGTTTAATTACACTAACTATCTCTCTTATTTAATATAATTATAGTCCAATCCACTTATTTTGAGAACATAACAAATAACCCCTCTTAGAATAAAATTTTACAATCGTTCCATTCCATAATAATAATTAAAAGAAACTAATGGAATTACTGACATCATCAAAAAATATTTTATTAGATTTTCTATTTTCACCTTGATGTTGTGAATGTAATTTTTCATATTAAAGAAAGTGTAATTATAACTTTTAGTCTTAAATAAACGATTTCGTAATAAACTTTTTAACATCTTGATAATGAAGTGCAAATTTGGATTTTTTTCCTATTCGATTATTTTTAGAAAATGAAAACAAATACCGAGTTCGGTTTATTTTTGGAGCAATATCATAATTCAATATAGATAAATCTAAATTAGTAAGATGCCCAAAAAAATTAATTACTAACTAAAAAAAATTGAAAGAAAACAAAGATATATATATATATATATATAAGAGGTTATAATAATAAACAAAAACAACAAAGTTATTATGAAAAATATAAAAAAAGAAAAAGAAAAAAAGTAACGGAAGTTAATCGTAGGGGTGAATGTAAGGTTTTTATTATAAGATGATGGTGTCTATTATATGATCAAATAAAGCCGGCTGCATTGTAATTACACAAAATAAAAATAAGAAATGTGATAATATAAGTAACTTTTTTTTTTTTTTTTTTTTATATGTTTGAAACTTTGCCCCCACTAAATTATACATGAATCGCTTATGACGCAATTCTAAGTGCAATTCGAAATGCAAAATCACCTAAAAATGACTCATTTGCCTCTAATTTTAGAAACCGAGTCAAAGCATCATCAAATGACCCAATAATTCTCTAACAATCAATACGTATATGCAAAAATGCATATCACAATATGTATCAACAACATGCTTACTCAAGTCATTACACAAACTCAAAACCAATTCTCCTGCAGTTTCAGCCATTACCACGAAATATATAGTAGCCCATACAAGAGATATACACTTACACTTAATTCCATGAAATATAGAACAATTTCCTATTGAATTTCTTTGTGCCTATTCATAACTATGTACCTTGTGCAAATCAGACTGTACACCTTCGATTTGAAGGGCACATAATGAAAGAATTGAGAACCTGAACTAAAAATTACAACATGCCGTCGACATGAACATATATATATATGCCAAGATATGAAGGCTCACAATCGTCAAACATCCGATGCATTGACATTGGATTAGTAGCAAAGATGAAAGATCAAAAGTGGAATTATCCCCGTAAAATCTTTTATGCTACATCAGAAGCATTGGATGCATATTTATGTGAAGACCTTTGGTGGAGACTTCCTCCGTGTCTCCTTGAACCATTATTACTACCTTTTGGTTCTATGCAAACTGAAGTGCCCGAGAAGCAATGTCGTACATGTAATCTATGAGTTTTCGTATCTGTGGAGCAACATCCTCTTACATTTACCAATAAAATCACTTCCTTATCTCTGGTGTCTTCTGACCACCAGCTTTGTGGAATCCCATCCACAAATTCCTCCAATGTGTGGAACTCATCATGATGTATCGATATCTCTGCAACTTGATCTGGATTGATCATTCCAGCGGCAGGAGTGACCTAAATCACAGTTCAATGTGATGAGTTTTTTTCGGAAGAGTTAGTTCGCCTATAGTCGTGCAAAAATGATCCTCTCTGTGTGTGTGTGTATATATATAACACAAAGGACACACATACACACCCCTCAAATATATTGCTCTATTTCCTTTTGGGACGCCTGGAATAAGGTTCCATTTGCTAGAATGTAATTCTTTTAGCCAAGGACACTCTCTCACCTCACATAAAGTATAATCTGATACCACCAACTACCAATCACTATCTTTTAAGAGAAATAGTGTAGATACAAATTTTGAACTTTCTAAATGCCAATTCAAATTGGGGGACACCAATGTTGGGGAAATTCTAGCCCGCTCCCGGATCGACCGAAGATTCTAGGTGATATATGATTAACCAAAAAAGGAAGACAAAAAGACCAAAAAGAATAAGAAGAAGATCAAACTCATACCTCTTATCAAGAATGTAACACATAGGGGCATCAAATATAGTAGGGTACGCTAAAAAAGAACCAAGATAATAGGAAAAATGACAAAAAACAAAGTCATGATATGATCTCGCTTCTCCTAGTATTCAATGCAATCCCTACAGGTCCATGACGATTCTAATGCAAAATCATAACAAAATTATTGAAACACGCATTAAAATTTACCTCAAGCCACCGTGGGAAACCAAGCGAACCTCTTGGCCGATAATCAGATAGTATTTCATCCTCTTTGATGGTGGATTGACCTTCACATATAATTTGGTAAAACACCATATCTTCCCCACTTCGATTGGTGATTTTCAAATTGAATATATCTTGGTTTTGGAGCGTTATTCTATTTGTATTGACAATCGTTTCTGGCACAAACCTTAGTGCTTCTAAGTTTGATCTGATGGTATCATTCGTCTGAAGTATTTTCCCATGCTCCTCCCTCCTTACTGATCTATCAACACGCGCAATGTCTACATCGAACTTGCACCGTACGGGCTTATGATCACTTTCAGTCACATCCATGCGAGCCTCATATCTGCAATAGAGATCCATAAAGAGCATAACTATTAGAAAACCAATGAAGTATGAAAAGGGCGCTTAGAGAGATGAGACGTACTGTAATATGGAGGCAACCACAGGGCACTCTAAACTGCATTCATCTGTTGGAGCTGCTCTATTATCTCGATATAATATTCTATCACACCAAGCTGGGATTCGCTTCTTCTCGCCTGAGTCATAACCTAACATAGAATAAAGATTTTTTATGTGAATCTGGTCCTTGAAAAACATGTAAAACAACAGGGAAGAAGTCTCACAAACTGGTCAAGAACAAACTCATAAGGATTACTAGTAAAATTTAATTTTTAGTCCGATATTTGCAAGTAATTTAAATTTAGTCCTTCTGGTTAAGCCGTCTAAACTCCGTGAAGTACTAACAATACTGTTCGCATGTTTGCACGTCGAAAACAATATAGTTTCAATCCGTAAGTTCGGAACCTTTTGCAAATGTGAACCTTAAGTTTGAACATCTTACAATTTGAGCCCCTTGCACGTTTGCAATTCCATTGGCAATTAACAAAAGTAGACAACAAAGACTGAATCTATAGCAGAATCGAAAAATTAGGTAAAAACTTCGACAAATGCTAAACCAGCGGAACTGAAACTGAATAACAGCAATGGTGAGGGACCAAAAATGCAATTACCCCAGTTTATAGTCGAGCATTTGGAAATGAAACAAGACTAATAGTTGAACTGGAAATTATGTTTGGTGAAAAGATATTACCTCCTAATCCTGGTTTCCCCTTTTCGAACTTGTAAGTGGGGGGGAATCTGATGAGCGCCTCACGCATTCCTTGGAAAACTTTACCAGCTTTCATTTCAGCTCTCAACTGATCTCTCTCTCGAAGCCAATCAAAGCTTCTCTGAGAAACAAAATCCCTTGCTTCATCGTACGATATGCCAAACAGACGATAATTAAAATCACCAAAAAAGATGACCATATCAGCTTCAGCCAGATCAGGCCTTCCCTCATCAGGATTAACCTCTGCAGCCTGTTGTTAAAAATGGCCACTGCTATTTAAAAAACAACTGAGAAATTAATAATGAAAAAATTGACAAATTTGTTTAGGTTGCATCTGGATTGAAGAATATGGATTTAAGGGAAATATTTGAAAACTATATTTCAAGCAAATCCACTGTTGAGTGCATTTCAGAATTCCGATCCATCAATAAATATGAATAAATAACTCAATATGACCGTTAAAGGATTTAAAATCCAGAGTAAACAGAAATTAGTGAAATGTATTTGTTGTTATGGATTTGAAATTCTTAGCTCACAAATCCTTCAATCCAATCGCAGCCTTAGGAAATTATTACACACGTACATTTGGGCCACGAAGCATCTGAGCTGCAGATGAAACACCAGCTGTAATAGAGAGGGCCCAAGGCAAGCCAGAAGAATAAAGCACCAAAAAAAAAAAAAATATGTGGAGAAGACAAGAGAGCAAGACAAAAACAGGTATCGCAGCAACATACCAGAAGCATTGTTGAGGATGTTTGACGATCGCGTGAAAGTCATCGTCCGGAATATATGATCAAAATCAGCATTTCGCCTATTTACAGCTTCCAAATGTGCAGCTAAATGACAATTTGAAAAACACATTATCCGATCAAATACTCTCAATCTCAAACCTACACCTCCCTGCAAGTGAAATCGAGCCAATACATCATAATCACATCTTAGAGACCACAACCAATTAATAGAATCAAGCCTGGAAACAAATTGGATTAGGATATCAAATAATTCGCCTGTACCAAATTTATGACCCTATTTCCTTTCTGGGATGTCCTAAGATAAGACTCTACTTCCTAAAATGAGAAGAAGAAAGTTTCCAAGAAAACACCCTCTTACTTAAAGTTAAGACTTTACACAACTAAGTCTCTACCGCCACTAATTTTAAGGGCAATAATTTGGAAAAAGCATAAAACTTTCACGTTTAACTCTCATCTAAAAGTCCTATCAGGCCAAACTTGGATTATAAAAATAGGATAGATGGACTATAAAGATAGATCCACTTCAGTCTGTTATATTGTAAAGCTGGACAAATAAATCCAAATTTAAGTTGTGAAGCATGATTACCTTATTACCAATTGTACGGCCTAAACCACATGCCACTGCTGCAACATCCAGGTCCCCGACATGTGTCCTAAGACTATTTCTCACCCTGAAAAGAATTATGGATAGAATTAGAAAATATACTGCATAGAAGCTAGTCACTTCAATATTCTTATCTGAAGTTGTGATATGTGATTTGCTGAAGGCTTGGAATTTTCTCTGGTGATGCAAAGACCCGATAAGAGTAGATAAAAAATGTGAAACCGTACCAGATTGCTATCATTAAACCAGCCAGTTGTCGAGACCCTACTCGTTCAAAAGTAGTTCCTTCGTCCAAAGCCTTGCCAATATGATCTTGCCACCATTGTCCAATAGAACTTCCTTCTAGCCCTACCTAAAACAGACAAGAAAGTATAAGAAATGAATACTATAAGGGAAGGAAACAAAACCACGAATATAATTGTTATTGATTAGAGATCTTTAAACTAGAACAATCTTTATGCACACTAAGGAGCTCCAAATCAAATATGAAACTGTAACAGCCTATACATTCAATTGTTCAATCACAAGTTCTTATAATAATGTGTTTTAGAACATATAGGGTCAATTCACCAAAAAAAATAAAAAAATGAAAAAGAACATATAGGGTCTTATTCTTTAATCACAAAAAGTGCAGTAATAAGTCTATGATTGTTGGCTTACAGTTTCTTTTGCTGCAGACATTGCAAGAAAACCTGCACCCATTTCCACTTCTTGTAGACCGATAACTACAATACCAACATCGGATACTGCAGAACCTAGCCACGACATAAGAGCATCATGAGAAGCTCTTCCTTGACCAACATTCCATGTACCGACTAAAATTCTGACATTCTCTAGCCTTGTATACATGGTTTCTCTGTCGGCTAATTCTGATCGTATGATGCTATCCATTGGTGCCGGCGATGAAATGTTCCATCCACGTATACCGCCATGAGATGCCAAGCTAAAAACGGAACCATTTCCGACTACTAATTTTATAATAGGTCCATTATGGGCGATCCACCCGGCAATTAGATTTCCGTCAAGGTCCATTAGTTGGACCATACCACTTACATATCCGACCCATATTCTTGACCCATATGAACAAAAACACAGAACACCACAAGGATGCTGAGTGATATCTTGCAAAAGGTTACCGTTTCCATCCCATTGGATTAACAAACCGTTTGAACAGCCAGTCCAGATCATCCCATCAGCTGCAAGGACTATAGCTTCCGTTCTTTTAGCATCTTCAGCAAATGCCCCTGCCCCCTTTGTTGCTACTCGGCGTACAGCATCTGCAGCACCCATTATAGCATTACGGGACCTTTGCAAAAAGCCTTGAGATTTCTCCTTTTTAGACTTGGAGACAAACTTAACATTCATTTCGTCTTCAACTACTTGTTCTTGGGTTGATGGCGTGTCCATACGATTCTCAATCTGACCCTCTATGGTAAATACTTTTAAAAGTTCTCTAGTACGAGCATCCCTGTCGGAGCCACCATTACGTTAAATCAGCAAATGACCAACCAAAAATAGCATTAACTCATAATAGAATGGGAAAATTAAATATTCCCTTGTTATTCAGTATTATTCTTGATAAATACAAGTAATTTAGTTGTAGAATCAAACAATGGAAAATGTGAATGATAAACTTGCCACAATGAGAAAGATACAGATCCAACAGCCCAGATTTTGGCTCTGACGTTATCGGATAACAAACACTTCACATCTGAAGAAGAAATATTGCATACACCATTAACTGTAGCTTGGCTTTTGAGGTCAATGCATGATCTCTCAACTAACAAAGCAGCCATGTGTCTTTCCTCTATTGAAAGAGAGAGAGATTTTTCCACAGCTTCCCATGGCCAGACCCTTATAGCTCCACCCTCAGAACCGGACCATAGATCACCTAAAAGCAAAATACAAGTTAGATTGCACAATATAGAAGACACTCCGGATCATAAATTTATCTTTTCTCATAAAATGCAGGAAGACTATCGATTCAAGGTTGAGACAGATATAGTATACAAGAAACATACATGATATGAATTAAATTAAATGTTGAGTACGCTATTAATTGTATAGAAAAAATTAAGGACACAACAAAAGATTCCCATAGCGCAATAGTACAAAAGTAAGATTGCTAGCTGCATATGCTAGAGAACCATCGAATCTCAAGGAAAAAAAATCACATTTAGTTTCTTAAAAGGCACAACTAGACAAGACTGTTTTTTTTCTACACAAATTTATTCTTAAATTCTACCCTCCCCCCTCCCTTAAAAAGAGAAAAGGAAGCTACTACACCTATAACAGACACACCTCCAGAACATTATTGACAAGAAATGCAAACATGTCATCATTCACAACAGTGACCAAGCTGGTGGTGGGAGTGGGCTTGTAGTTGTAATTAGCATTCGTCCCCCAAGTTAGTTTGGTTTCACATTTTATACGGTAATTGGATAGATTTCAAAAAAAAAAAAAAAGAAGAGAAAAAGTTGCCCCTTCAAATTCCTAATACCCTCCTAAATAAGTCAAAAAAGTATCTCGCTCCTAATACCTAGATTTTGACTCCATGCATAGTTTACATACGGAATGATTCAAGTACATGCAATTCAACAGTAGAGAAATTAAAAGCTTCTAGCAATAGGAAAAAAGCTTTACCATAAGAAGAAATCTCCATGCAAAGAACAGGACCTTTATGTGCCTGCCACGAGAGACCTTCCTTGAAAGCATTATCATCAGAGAAATCTTGGTCCATCTTCCAAGATCTAATTTTACCATCTTTGTGCCCACTCCAAACCAACTTACTCCCTTGATCAACCATCAAGCATATAGTTGACGATGTGTTTGTTGATTCATAAAATGGAGCAGCATCTTCGTCCCCTCTCCGTGCCCGCCCCCCTATCCCAATTCCTGGCTTATATGAATCTGAATAGTTCCATACTCTTACACCTGATTCTTGCCCTGCCCATAGTTGTGTTTCTGTAGTCACGATTGTCCTCAGAAATCTTCCTACCTGTTAGAAATCAATAACTTCTCATGCATTCCCTAAACTACTTCATATTGAATGAATGAGATACTAATATAGGAATGAAAGAAAATGTAACATGACGAACAAAACAAAGGTCGATCTAAAACCCAAAAACCTAGAAAGCAAATCACATTCACATTGTATGAGAGAAAAAAGGGAAGAAAATGAAAATTCTATGCAACCATTTGAATATTCTACACTAAAACCAATAATTATGAATAAATACAAACAGAAAGAGGGAAGACAAATATATAATCATTCTTTGCAATACAACAACTGCTACTGCTACTACTACCATCCTTTTCCTTTAACAGAGATGTAATATCAAGAGTTCCTATACAAAGGTATCATTTGTTGAAGAAAATATTGTTAATTGACACACACATGATTGTCAATGTTCCATTTTGCTACGGTTTTTCCAACTTATCTTTTGAATTCAAAAAATGAATTGAAAACCCCAACCCCATCCCCATTGGGAATGGCAATTGGCAATTGGTGCAATGGAAGCAGGTACGTACCTGAGTTTCTCTGAGAGGGTGAGGTCTAAGCTCAAGAAAGGGAGGGCGGCTGGGGTGAACGGCGGCCCTACTCGGCACTTTAAATATCCCCACCCCACCACCACTTCCCATGAACTCCGGCAACGGCTGATCATCGGAGGACATTCCTTCAATCGGCCGAAGGTAATCAACATGGTGATCGCTCACCGATCGCATTCCCCCTGCATTGGCATTGGCAGTAGTAACAGTAGAATAAGGATAAAACAAGTCGTCGTCATCAGAGGAATTGGTGCAGGTGCTGTCATAATAAACATTCTTTTTGTTGTTGTTGTTGGCAGCTGCAGCAGCAGAAATGTGGTTCTCGTCGAGGCTGTGCTTGCGGAGCTGGATGTGGCGCTTGTGGTTGTAGCCGGTGTTTGTTCTAAGCTGCTGGCTGTAGGAGTGGGCTTTCCGGGGAGGCGGCGGAGAGTCGGATATTCCGGCGAGGGCTGTTCTGTCATCGTCTTCTAAACGTCGACTCATTTTTTGGGGTTTAAATTTGTTTGTTGGTTCACCTAATTTACAGCAGCAGGAGGAGGAAGAGGAAAGAAGGAAAAGAATTGATCATTGTGGTTGGAAGGTGATGGCGATGGATCAAGAAAATGTGAGAGAAGAAAGAAAAAGTCAAAATGGGAAAATGAGAATGAAAGAATTACAGGGGAGAGAGTGTGTGTGTGTGTGTGTGTGTGTGTGTTTTTTTGGTTGGAGGGTGGTGGCATTCCACACATGGGAGAGAGCGGGGAGAATGGCGAAACATGCTGGGGATGTACGGACACGAACGTTCTCATTTTCCAACATGTATTTTTGTCTTTTCCCAATTGAGGTTGAGGCTTTGCATCATAATAACCCAATTGGGTTAAAAAGTCCACTCATCCCTTCTCCAAATAAAATTATCAATAAACCCTCAACAATAAATAAATGTAAGTAATCTAACTCTCGACACGCATGTTACTCGCTCATTTTGCGAGTGCTTATTTGTCCATATCTAATAACCTTTACATCTAAAGAGATGAAATCGAAGGTTAATAATGAACACCCAAATATTTATTAAATTCAATTTATAATAGCATTAGATCCTAACAAAGATCAACCATCCATATTAAACATCGGATATTTTAATATTATTTATAATGATAAATTGAAAATTTTACATATATATGTACGCACATGTCTCTATCATCAACAACAACCCACCAACAGACGTCGTCCGCTTCACGCAACCACCAACCGTTACTTGAAAACCCACAACCAGCCTTACCAAAAGCGACCCCTAAACCCACCACCAACCTCACCAACTCTCACCCCTAAAACCACCACCAGTCTCTGCCCCCATCAACACCTTCACCAACTGCTGCCCTTAAACGCACCACCAACCTCTAAGCCATCCACCTACCTCACCTACCTCCGCCCCATCACTGTAGATCACAGCCTCCTCCGCATTTCTCCTTCCTCAACTCGTTTCCACCCCACTAGAGCAAACTTGTAGCCTTCTCTTCATTCCCCCCTTTGCCGCCCCACCACCGCTTTTCTCCGCCCAGTACAATCACCTCCCGCCGCCCCAAATTGCCGCCCATGTTACCACCTCAACGCAAATACCTATCGCTGCTGACAGAACACCATCTAGAGGCGACAATAGTGGGAGGGGAGAGCTTTGGCTGGTAGTGGTGCCTCTGCGATGGCAGCTCGAATATTTTGAGGATGACGAGGAAGAGGAGGCGTGTATCTTAGAGAGGAGGAGACGCGATTTGTAGAAAGATGATGGTGATAGCGTGATTTTGCAGAAGAGTAGAAGTTGGTGGTGCGATTGTGAAGAGGGTAGATGAAAAATGCATGATTTTTGTGAAGGGGAGTGGTGGCGTTGCCTTTGGACTAACCAGATGGTCACCCGAACTGTGCACACACAACGGAAGTAGTAATTTAAAATAATTAAGAGCGATGCACAGCGGGATAAGCTGTATGGTACTATCGAATTATAAAACACTCACCATAAGGGGTTATCAAGGCATGATACCTTGCAGAGTTGTGTCAAATACAAACGCAAAATGATTTTCCTTTGGTATAGAAGCCGCATGTCTCATCTCTGGATCTCGCAGTTTCGGTGTTGTTCTTCCTCTCAAGATAAATCCTTCTTGAGTATTCCAATTATCGTACCTCTAAGTTTATCCACGCCTTTGTTTGATTCCTAACTTTGATTTTTCGTGCTAGCTTACAACCAAAATATTTAGGCTTATGAAGAAGAGGGTAGAAAATATTGTGTTTAGCCTCTAATTCAGAAGGAGAGAAGAATAGAAGACAAATGCCAAGTGCACATATCCAATAGTGGCCGCCCACAGCTAATTTATAAGCAATAGGTGGCGGCTACTGCTTAGTATTTGGGAAGAGGCCTCTGCCTATTTCTACTAGGGTTGGACTCCTCAATCAAACCCTAGTATACTTCTCTCTATTTTCTTTTCCTATTTAATGACTTATTACACATGTAATAATTAAATTAACTTATTTAATTATTCCACTAAGGAAATAATCAAATAATAAGGACTTTAACTAATTATTAATTTATCTACTAAAGATAATTAACCGATTAGTTTGTTTATTTATTTAATTAATCTACTCAAGATAATTAATTAAACTAAACTCAATATTTATTTTCTATGAATTAAAATAATTAATTAATATAATTAATTCTACTAAAGAATTACTATAATTCACCTAGGATTATTATTTTCATAAGTCAGAATCATTCACCAAATTAGTGTGCGATCCCTTACGTTCACTATATGCTAGCAATGCGACCTGTCTCTTAGGCTTAAATAATTATCACTTAAAAAATTAATTAAGGTCTAGAATCTATCACCAAGTTCAATTCAAGACTCTCATTGATCATGATTCGAAGTGTAGCAACGTTGTCATGAAGACCTAAATATCGTTGATTATGAGAAGGACCTATCCAGGTTATGATCTTAGTATGAGCCAGCTCCTAATATCATTTTTTCTAACCAATTCTAGAGTTCGGGTATAGTTGAAACTCTAGTAACTTAGATAACTATGACTGTGTTATGATTATAGCTAACTTTGCCACCTAAGCTAAGATCACCAATCCTTCTTAATGACTTCGATACTCTTGCTAGAGATTTTTCATTGGTCATCTATGTCTCACAACAACATAGGAAATTGTTGGGAATTATACGAATAAAACGCAGCGGAAAGTAAATTTAATTCCCAAAGCCCGAATCATCTCTAATCCTCGTGTTTAATTGTGTATTGAAAGATTACCGTTTTCGCGTATGTTGATTTCTGAACGTGATCCTTTTCTTTAACGCCGAATTTGCCAACGTCTCTAATTCGTCACGCCGGAATCAAAAACGAAAAACTCCTCCTTTCTTCCTTGTCAAAGACGGCTAGAGAGAGAGAGGGAAGTGGGAGACTTTTTCTTGGAGAGAAAGTTATGTAAGTTGCCTTGTGTTATTTTTCACCTTGTGATATATTTATATCATTATGAAACAATAACCCTAGCATGCAAGAGCCCTATTTGGGCGTCTATTTGGCCGCCCCTTAGTGGGCTCGGAAGCCTTCGGGCTTTCGTCTTGCTTGCTAATTAATTAATCGGATAATTTATTTATCCAATAAATAAATTGATAATCCAATTAATTCAATTCCTAATTAATTTATAATTCAATTTCTCCAAGAAATTAATTAACTCATTAATTTAATAAATTAATTAAATTATCCAATAATTAATTAATTAATTACGGCATCCAATGCCGTGAATTTCTCTCAAGTCTTTTTCCCATGTTTTTCCTTTTGCACTTCCTTTAAGAGCGATTCTTTAGGTTCGTCTCAAAAGGCAATTGGGAGGAATCTAAAGGGGTGTGAGTGACACCTAGCCAGTCTCGTGGCTCACTCCGTAACCCAATTGAGAACGAATGAATAGGATCATTCCAAACTTTTACGCCGTGAATACTGTACGTGTATAAACCTTTTATTCTTATATCCCAGTCAAGTAAGAGTCATGGTTTAAAGTCAAACTCATATAACTTGACCATATGCCTAAGCTCATAATAAGTCGAGGTATTTAAATGTTTTGGCCAAAGACTTTCATCCTCACTTATTCATGATCGCATAGGATATTTTACTCATTCACTTATGAGAGAGGTGATTTGGATCTAACTACTCTAATGACAGACTTGATGTCACAAGTACATCTTCAACTCGATTTCTCAGGTTAGAGGTTCACACGTACCTATCACTACTTATCAGTTTCATCATTGACTGTCAATGAGTGAATACCCATGTGATGAACTGATGCGAGCCGTGTT
This sequence comes from Buddleja alternifolia, assembly GCA_019426215.1. Classification (NCBI taxonomy): domain Eukaryota; kingdom Viridiplantae; phylum Streptophyta; class Magnoliopsida; order Lamiales; family Scrophulariaceae; genus Buddleja; species Buddleja alternifolia. The sequence continues at coordinate 2,079,442 of CM033398.1, read as the reverse complement.
CGAACACATCAGTCCAACTGACACGTCTATGATATAAGTTCCCACTACCATTTTCATATTGTACGACTGGCACTTTCTCTGTCGAAACTTACATCATACAAGTCTTTATTCACTATTGATGCCCAATCAATATTTTTTTAGACTTGCGAACCCTTTTAGATGTCAAGGGTCAAACCATTCTAGTGCCTTTCCTCCTATCCCATAGGAGGTAGAAGGTTCGCCTTGTCATCAAGGACTTTACGTTGTTTATTCACACCTTATAAATGCCTATAAGAAAACAACAATCAACTGCCTTATATTAATAGAAAAACCATAGTTTAGTTACAATGTTTATGCCCTATAAATCTATCCTCTTTATGGCATTCGAGGGCATATACTCTAACAGAAATATCTCGGTATCCTACCGTAGATGGATCTCCTTTTGATGTCATTTGTTTTGTCACATAGCCAGACTGTAACCAACATTATCTCGTCTCATGATTATCCTGGAATCTTGGGATGAGTCAGAGTACAGTGGGCTGCAAACATCACAACCATGATATCTCAGTTCTTAAGGATTATCTCAACTATGTAACTCATAGGATTCCAAGTTCGATATGAAACCAACATAAAATTCTGCAGGGTGTTCAGTCTCACACCGCCAGGTGTACCTATAAATCATGGTTATTGTCTAGCAACGGGCCACGAAGACCTAGACATAAACGATAAGTAAAGATACGCCTTTCACAATCATGATCCTTATATAAGTAAGATCCTTCCATCATGATCTCCCAATTGAGTATAGGGTATAGGTTTAGTCGAAACTCTAATAACTCAATATCTATATTTCCCATTTACAGTGAAGTTGACTTTGACTATCTAAACGAGGAAACCCTTTGCCTCTTTAGAAGTCTTACTTTGGCTGAAGATTTCCTAAGTCAACTTACTATGTAAACATAGGAGATGCACTGACAATGCAAGTCAGAGATGGATCTCATCTTGATTCTCATGTATCTCCATAAATGACCAGATTACAACCAAAATACCTCATATAATGATACACTATGTGATCATGAAGTAAATCAAAGTATGATAGATCACATACAAGATAACCTATGTGATGTGGTTCGATTTTCACACCAAGAAAATTGGAAAACCAAACAAGGTCTTCGATTAATTGTTGTAGTTAATGTATCCAAACTCTCGATTCACACTCAAATAATAATGATAATAATATAGTAACACTTGAATATATGTAGAACTATAAAGAAAATGACTTCTTTATTGATTTTGAATACTCAAGTACATAAACCCTAATTTTTGGAGTGATCTCTCTAATAATACTTGAGTTACAAGAAATGAAGCAAAAACTCCTTTATAAAGGGCCCTAGTGGCCAACTTTCCTAGGGGTTTGGGAGTCTTCAGATCAGTTGAAGTTTTTTCTAGGATATCGGGGGATATGATAAGTCATATTCCTCTTTTTAGGACCAAAAATCCTTCTTATTTGAGCCTTCTTGTAAGCATTTCCATGAGATTTCCTTTGGGCTTTTCTTCTAGCATTCTTTCGGGCATATTCTTGGGCTTTTCACGAGCTTTCCTTGCACGGGCCTTCTTCATTTATTCATCTTGACACAAGCCCATTTAGGAGAAATAGAAATTATGACCCATATCATGATGTTGGGAATCCTGTTGGCATGCGCATCGGAATATAAAAACAGATCCGGATTCCTAAACCAAGATCAATTTGTGGCTTTCGTGATTTAAACATGAAAAAGATGAATACGAAAACTTTCCTTTTGCATATTCAATCTTTAATCATCGCGAATTTTCAATCTTCAACGGTTCAAGTGTACTGTCTCTAGATCATCGCACAGGAACGGACTCCGGGAAATCTCCATTTTCAATCTCCATAGGTGGCTAGGCGAGATTAAGAAGGAAGAAAAGTTTTCTCTGTCTTGTATTTTCTGGTGGAGGATTTCACGTTAGGTGTATTGTTGTTGGGAATCCTATCAAGCATGCGCAGCGGAATATAAAAACAGATCCAGATTCCCAAACCAAGATCAATTCATGGTTTTCGTCGATTTTAAACATGAAAAAGATGAATACTAAAAACTAGGGGTGTTCACGAGCCGAGCTTGGCAAAATTTCTGGGCTTGGGCTCGAGCTCGAGCTCGACGAGCTTGAAAAAAATGAACTCGAGCTCAGAAAAAAAAATTAATTTTCTTTAATTAATATATTTTATTATTAATTTTGTTTTAATATATATATATATAATTAAATATATTCATCATAAATATTTAATATTATAATTAATACATATATAATATTATAAGATATTATATTATATGTATGTATATAGTAAAAAATAAATAAAATATTATATGATATATATATTCAAAAAAAAAATTTATTCCGGCTCGCGAGCCTTTGAACAAGTATAGTTGGGCTCAAGCTCGGCTTGACAGAAAAGCTCAGCTCGAGCTCGAATTTTCTCGAGCTCGAGTTGAGCTTTTTTCGAGCCGGCTCGGCTCGCTGCACACCCCTACTAAAAACTTACCTTTTCGCGTATTCAATCTTTAATCTTCACGAATCTTCAATCTTCTCTAACGGTTCAATTGTACCGTCTCTAGATCATCACGCGGCGAAATTGACTCTAGGAAATCTCCATCTCTAACTCTATAAGCGGCTAGGTGAGAGAGAGTGGAAGAATAATAACTTTCTCTGTCTAGTATTTCTGGTGGAGGAATTTCAGTTATGTTTTCAACTTTTAACTGTTTCAACTGTGTTATCTAGCTTGTGTTGGAGGATTAAATAAATCCTCCAATTGAGCCCATCAGTTAACACGCCCATATGGGCTATTGGACAATTAATTGGGCTATGTTGACCTAGTCAATTTAGTCCAATTAATTTAATTAATTAATATTTAATCCAATTAAATATATATTGATTAAATGAATATTAGTTAATTATAAAAAATAATCATTTAATATTCTAGTTCAAATATTTAATTAATTCAGTCAATTAAATATTCAAACTTATTAATTTAATTTTCCATCATTTAATCCAATTAAACAACTAATTAAATTAATTTGTCCAATTAATTGATTCGTCCTACCTAGGGACAAATTACCTGAACACCCTCCAAATACAAGACTTGATTTCCTTGTCTATTCCTTTATAGCGCGACTCTCTAGGTTCGTCTCAATTAGCAATGGGAGGATACCATAGGATGTGGGTGACCCCTAGCCAGCATCGTGACCCCATATCGTAGCCCAACTGAGTACGAAATGACTATGTCATTACGAACCTCTAGATTATGAATACTGTATAAGTATAAGCCCTTCACTGACGTATCCTGATCGAGTGAGACATGGAATATGTCAAACTTACAGGACTTGATGCTATGCTTAAGAATGACAGTAATATGAGATTACTAAACACGAGTTAGTTCATCAGCTCTGGCCAGAGACTTTCAATCTCATTTACCTATGATCACATAGGATACTTCTTGTTTACTTTCGAGATAGTGAATTCCTTCTTGGTAATAACTCACATGCTACTTGCCCATTGGAACGCATTTTGAGGTCGACCCCACCTTTTAATGGGTGAATTGGGCCTAACTACTCTAGTGATAGTATCCAACGTCACAAACACACTGTGACCGTAACTCTTCAGGTCTAAGGCTCACGCATACCTTCATAATCAGTAATCCAATCATTGACAGTCACTGAGTAAAAACCCATGTGATCGGATTACTTTGAGTCGTGTTCGAATACACTAATCTCATCAATGTATCTACGACACAAACTCCCACTATCCCATAGTGTTCGACTGGCACTCTTTTGTCAAAGCATGTGTCATACAAGTCCATACGAATATCAATGCCCAATTGAGATTCTTCGACTTGCGAACCATTTAAGTGATCAAGTATCAAACCCTTCCAGTGCCCATCTCCTTAACTACTATAAGGAGTGCGAAGGTTTGCCTTGACACACATGGACTAGTTGTTCATTTAAGACTTTATAGATGCCATCAAGAATTATACGAACAACATACTATTGTCTTTATATTAATTAGAGGTTGCGCAATATAAACTCGTTCCTTATATTCTAACTCCTCGTTGGCATCGAGGGCACATTCCCAATAATCTCCCAATTACACTCAATGACAATCGCTATGGTATTAAATACCCTTGCCCTAGCACCGCCTGTGACATTAGCCCAGTGAGTGGGTCAGCAGTTTAATCGGCTGAGCTTATTTTCTACAAGGTTACATCGCCCTTTCCAACGATCTCTCAAGAGATGTTGTATCTCTCATCATTTGTCTGGATTTGTAAGACCTAGGTTCCTTTTGTTAGGATTATGCCCTCAGATGCCATAGAGGATAGAATGTATAGGGCATATATTTTGTGTTGAACTTAAACTCTTCTTAAATAAAAGGCATTATTGAGTTTTCACTTAATTCTTATCTGCATCTATAAGTTGTGTAAAACATTTTTTCCATGTTTTCAGTGCGATCCCTCTACTTCCTATGGGATAGGAAGATTGGCACTAGAGAGATCGATCTTGATTACTAAAATAAGTTCGCAAGTAATATGAAGTCTTTAATGGACAAATAAAGACTTCGAATACTTGTACAGTCTTAGCTCCGACATGGGAGTGCCTGTCTGGTATCATGGGATGATAGGAGATTAAGATTGTAGACATGTCAGTGGAACTGATATGTTCGAACACAACTCGCATCGGTTCTGTCACATGGGTTTTCACTCTGTGACTGTCAATGACGGAACTGATTATGCGTAATAGGTATATGTGAACCTTTGACCTGAAGTATCAGGCTGAAGATGTACTTGTGACGTCAAGTCTTTCACTAGAGTAGTTAGACCCAATTCACCCTTTGGTGGGGTCAACCTCGAAATGTGGACTTGATGGGCAAGTGGTAATCTTAGCAGATATCTAATATGCGATTTGTTCTCTCATAAGTGAATGAGTATGTACCCTATGTAATTATAGATAAATAGAGATCAAAGTCTTTGGCCAAAGCAAACGAGACGATTGTGCTTGACACTAAATCGATCTCAATGATCTCGTATTTATTAAGATTTATACATATGGTCAAGTCCAGTGAATTTGACATAACCATGACTCTCACTTGACCGGGGAACGTGAACAAAGGGTTTATACATATACGGTATTTATGATTGGAAGGTTTCGGAATAATTCTATCATTCATTTTCGTTTGGGTTACGAAGTGGGCCACGTGACTGGCTAGGTGTTACCCACTTCCTTTGGTTTCCTCTCATTGCCAAACGAAACGAACCTAAAGAGTCGCGCTAAAGGATTGACAAAGAAAAATGAAGAAAGTGGAATTTCTATTATTTCTTCTGGGAGTTTTAATTTATTGGATAAATTAAATAATTAATTATTCATTAGATGAAATAATTAATTATAATGATAAGATTAATTATTAATTAATTTCCTTGTGAAATATATTAATGAATTAATTTATCTAATTAATTTGGTTATTTAATTAATTTATTTATTTATTGGATATGATAAATTATTAATTGAAATAAGAAATTAATTAAGTAAAACAAATCTCCGGGCTAAATAAGGAGTCCAATTGGACGCCTATGAGGCCTCAAAGTGGCGTCTTTGAGAGGCCACATATTAGGGCTCTTTTGTTTTGACTTGTTGAATAAGTCATGAGGTATATAAGGACTCTTTGACTTAGAACAAGAAAGAAGAAGAATACATAACTCTCATAACTCTCAAAAGAAAGAAAAATATTCCTCCCCTCCTCTATACCTAGCCGTCGACCATAGAGAAAGAAGAAAGGGGATTTTTCGTTTGTTGATCCGTGCGTGACGATTTAGAGACGACGTATTTTTGTTGTTTGGATCAAGTTCAAGTTTGAAGAATCAAACCTAAGGATTGAAGGTTTGGAAGCATCAATATTTCGAGTTTGGAGAAGAAGAAGTTTTTCTCCATCATCATATTCATATTAACGAGTAAGTTTTATTCGTTATACGCTTTTAGATTCAATTATGCGAATTAGAGTACCAATTGGGTTTTCGTTTTAATTTTTGAAATCTCTTCCGCTGCGTTTATGCTTTTTGAACGAAACCCAACAGTGGTATCAGAGCCAATCCCTGATTTGCATATTTGATCTTGTTTACATGATTTGAGAATTGCATGTTATGTGTTTTTGAAGCATGTTTGTATGTTTTTCTTAAATCTGCGTTTTGTGGTTTTTTGCCTAGCTTTTTTTTTATTTTTAGTTATTGTAAATCTGGGATTATTTGATGATATTGAAAATCGAAAAATACCGAGAAAGAACGGGGCTCGAAAGCCCCGAGAAAAATGAGCGCAGCAGCGCGCGCTCACTGTTCACGCGTGAACATGGCGCGCACAGCTGCGCGCGCGAAGCATCCGGGCCGTTCGGCCCGGACCTGCCCAGTCACGGCCCGTCAGGTCGTGACCATGGCCCGACGGTTCGTGGGTTTGAATACCCAATTCGTTGATCCGGGTCATGGATTCGAGTCGTAAAACGGGCTATGTTTGGGTCGAAATTGTTTTTTGAATTTTGGGTGATTTTAATTAATTGGGTGGATCAAAAGGATGATGACCCGAATAATTTAAATCAAGCCCAATTGAAAATTATCCAATTTCGATTTATTAATTAGTTTGGACTTAATCTAATTAAATCTAAATGAGCCAATTAGATTGGTGATTTGGACTTAAATTAAATTTAGCCCAATAAGAAATTAATAAACGTGAATGTTGTTCTACTTAATTATTTTGAGCCCAATAAAATTGAATCCAAGTGGACCAAAAGGATGGTGACTTGGGTTTGATGAAATCGAGCTCAATGAGATTAATTGGAATATAATATTTAATTAGAACTAATTAATTATTTTTCTTGGAGATTAATAATTGATTTATGGATTAAATATTATTATTTTTTCCTCGACTTGGAAATTACTTCATTTTGAATAAGGAATATAAATTATTTTTCTTAGAGATTAATAATTAATTCTGTGATCAAATAAAAGTATTTCCAATTTTTGATGGCTTTAATTCATAATAAAATAAAATATAGAATTCCATATTTTATGTGTTCATATTATTTTAATTAAAGGTAGATGCACTTAATTCTTAACTTCGTACATCTAAGTCATCTAGTTGGACTAGAATGATTTTAATTGAAATAGTGAATATGTGAAATCATAGGGAATTTTATAAAGGACTTTTTAGTTGGACTAAAATTTTTAATAATCAACATAAGTGATTTAATATTGCGAGCATGTATTAAATGTTGCGAGCATGTATTAATTGATGCGAGCATGTCTTATGTGATTAAAACACTAATCATGGACTTAGGATTATATGTTTTACCTTTAATTTTATGGGTTATCAAATTTAAAGCTATTTATTATATTCTTAGAAATAATGCATGAGTTGTTTTAGGAATCGAGATAAAATAGTTCAAAGTTGATAAAGTCAAAAGGACCATGAATGTTTAATAGGTTTAATCTATGCCTTTTGTGATGGCCTATTGGCTCGGGCCCTCTAGTAAAAGTCCATGATCAAGTGATGAATTTATTTATTCATTTATTTAAATTCTATGTTTATTTATATTGAAAGGCATGATTATTAGTAGTATTTTTATGCATGATCAATATAGAATATAGCGCTATATAAATTGAATAATGTGCAAAGTGAGACCAAAATCTTTTGATGAATTAAATTCTCCTAAATAAATTATATCGAGTTAGAAAAGGATGTTTGACATCCTTACCCTCCACTAAGCTTTCTAAAATTAGAATTACTATAAATGTGTAATGCTTCTCAGTTATGGGGGTTATACATTTAGAAATAATTTGTAATTTTATAAAGTGCATGCAAATGCCTTAATAGAAACATATTTCACCCCAGAAACCTGTTCGGTTGCAAGGTGAAATTTAAATGCTAGATTATAGGAGTTAGTGGGATAAACTCGGGTAGTTCACGAACCTAGAAATCGAATGGGTTGCGGTTTGGTGAACTATGGGGAAACGTATTGAAATATTTATTGGATAAATTGATATTAGATATCACTTCAAATAATTAATGGGCCAGAAACCGGTTAGGTTGCAACCTATTTAATTAATTGAGGACCTCAATACCTGCTGTGGAATCGATGCCAATGATGATTCCCGATTTTCACATAGGAGTGTGGGATTCAAAAAATGCAGTGGGAGCCAAGATAAATTTTAAGTCCTTAATTTTTCTTGGTTAAGTCAAAACAAGTAATCTAATAAATCTAGTTTATTTTTGCAGTCATTTTCTCGTTTATCTCTCTCAAATATGACAAACCCACTTTCAATTCTACTCGAAAAGAATACTCTGACTGGACCCAATTATGTGGACTGGCTTAGAAATTTGAGGATTGTCCTCAATATGGAATCACTGGGATACGTCTTGGAGGCTGATATCCCGGCGGCTCCTGCTAGAACACGTGCCAACGAGGAAGAGGTCCAATCCCATGAAAAATGGGTTAAGGACGAACTCCGTGTGAGAGGATACATGGTGGGATCTATGACTAATGATCTTCAAAGGTCACATGATAAGATGCCCACTGCAAGACCTTTCCTAGCTCACCTGGTAGAGCTCTATGGAGAGCATAGTCGAACTGCACGATATGAGATATCAAAAGAGCTCTTCGGCGCCAAGATGAAAGAAAGTGAGAAGGTTGGTAATCATGTCCTCAAAATGATTTCGAGGATCAAGAAATTGGAAGCTCTCGAATTCACCATGAATGCCACCCTTCAAACTGACTTAATCTTGCAGTCTCTTCCTGATTCCTTCTCCCAATTTGTGGTTAACTTTAATTGCAATGAGATAGAGTGCAATTTAGCTGGGCTAATGAACAAGTTGGTTACTGCACAATCTCAAATGAAACCAAAGGGAAAGGAAACTTCCTTGGCCATCTCTTCTGGACCCAAAAAGTCTAAGAAGAAGAACAACAAGAAAAAGTCTAGCGAGCTTGGAGCTCAAGGGGTTACCAAGAAGGGTAAGGGAAAGGCTCAAGGGTTTTACAAGAGCAAAGGACCTAAGAAAATGGATAGATGTCTCGAGTGCGGTGAGCTTGGCCACTGGAAGAGAAACTGTCCCAAATTAGGCAAAGACGCACAAGGTATGGAACTATTTGTTTTTGAAACTAACTGTTCTATGATCGTATTTTCTACTTCGTGGATTCTGGACTCAGGGGCTAGTTGTTAGGAAATTTCATGTTAGATGTTTTGATGATGACAAGATAGGATTTAATGTTAGACCCCAAAAATACAATGTAAGTTTCTGTTTTTCATAGAATGATGTATAAGCGTTTGAAAGTTGTAATTTATTATAGGCTTGTAATTTTTATCTTTGTAGAATTTAGACTAAGTTTAAATGACTGAATCGCTAGTAGAATTCTAGGTGAGTCTATTAGAGAAGAAGTTGAAGACCAGCGTCTGAAGTCAACCGGAGATAAAGATTTTCTTCTTAGCGTCTGTCAAACGCTAAAAGATCTCATTTCAGGATTTATGGATCAAACGCTCAAAATTCCTCAAGCGACTTATATCAGAATCACCTGAAATAAATCCTCAAGTCAAGAAGGATTTAAATGCAATCATTCAACGGGCATTTATTTCCAACAGGAATTAAATTCAAAATGCATTAAATGCCTGATAAGAGCATTAATTATGATAAGCTAATGTGACTTGTGGACAAGCCACCTTTTGACCAGACTGTCAGAAAATTCAGAATTTCAGCTGCTCCCGTCCAATCGGCTTCAGCGAACTTTCAGGAATGTCAGAGAAAAGGTATACTCACGCACCCCGTGAAAGGCACGCTCCAACATGTGTCCAACGGACAGATCCCAAGAAATTACCTATAAATACCTTACCCCAGCAAACCCTAAAGAGATAGAGATACAATTTTTACAAGAGACAATTACGTACAAACACAAGAAAAACTTGCTGAGAAAAAGCTTAGAAACTCCATAGCCAAATCTTTCAAGCTTTTTATCTACATTCCAGACAGTCGCAAATATCTCAAACATCTTCCAAAGAAGAAATTCAAATTCCAACTGAGATATTCCAAGTTGTTTGATCTTTTCAAAAACAAACAAAACCCTAGTGACAAACCTCAACCTTTCATCTGAGTGAGAAAAGTTGTTGAACCCTTTCAGGCAGTATTTCTGAGTGAGAGAAGCTTGAAGAAGACGATCTTCATTGGTGCTAAAGTCTGTTTGATCAAGGAGCCCAAGATCATTTTCACCCTTTTACTATCGTGTAGAAGATTCTGTGTGACTTTTCGAAAATCATTCTAGCAAATTCCTCCAAGTGAAAAAGGAGAAGAAGGACGTAGCTGGGATTACACCACCCAGTGAACCTTATATATCTTGTGTTATTTACCTTATTTGTCTTATTATTATTATTATTACATCATTTATCTTTGAAAGAGACAAGTTAAAGTGCAAAGCGATTAAATTAACTAAAAGATCGCTAAAACTCATTTCCACTGTGCTAACCCTGATTAAGCGATCTAAGCGTTGCCCTACTTTGGTAAACTGCTAAAATCACTAAGTCTAAGTTAACTTTTTCTGAAGCGTCTGACCCAAGCGCTCAGTCATCCAAAGCGTTCAAACCTTTAAAGTGATACGAAATTTTTGAAGTCGAAAAAGACTTTAGGGTCTATTCAACCCCCCCCCCCTTCTAGACCTTTCGTATGCCACTTGGGACCACCAAGTGGTATCAGAGCGGTTGAAGTAGAAACCTAAGCGTTTCCGAGCGTAACTGCTTGTTCAGATCCATTTTTAAAATTAATCGCTTTTAAAATCTCTCTTTAAAACATCTCATTATGGCTTTTAACAAAATGCCTAAGTTGGTAGAATCAAACTATGATTCTTGGAAACTTAGAGCATTCGCATATTTATGTTCGTGCGATAATGAAATGTGTGATGTGATTACAGATGGCCCCATTCAGATTATGAAAGTTGTAACTCGAGCCCCTGGAGCGACCGAGGCTACTCCAGATGGTTATGTTGAGAAACCTAAGATAGAATGGACGCCAGAGGATAGAAAAAGAGCTAATCTGGATAATGTTGGACGAAATGCACTTTACTCAGGGCTAGGAGATAATGATGCATTGTTCAACAAGATCAAACAATGTAAAACCTCCAAAGAAATATGGGATAAGTTGGCCATTGTGTGTGAAGGTTCAGCACGAATGAAGGAGAACAAGCTCTCCATAGCCATGCAAAGATTCGAGCATTTCAAAATGCAGCCCAGCAAGATGCTAGAACAATTGGACGCAAGATTCACCTTGCTCATTACCGAGTTAGCGTCATTAGATAAAGAATTGACCAACAAGGAAATGGTCAATAAGATTTTCAGAAGTCTTCCAAGTAAATACTTGATCAAGACAGTTGCTATGAGAGAATAAAAAACTTTGGAGACTCTTACTCCAGAACATGTGTTTTCAGAGTTAAAGGCATTCGAATTCGAGTTAGGAGAAGTCAGCGACACAACAACTTCAGCGACTAAATTAGGAGCTTTAATCGTTGCCACCAAAAATAAGGGTAAAGCGGTTAGTGAGGTTAAACCAGTGGAATCAAACGAAGAAAAGGAAATGGCCTTATTAGTCAAGAAATTCAAGAAATTTCTAAGATATGAAAAGAGAAATCCTATTGGACAAACTTCATTTCAAACTTCTCCCCCAGTACCAGCGCCACAGTATCAAGCTCCAGTGTACTCAGCACCTCAACCAGTTGCGCCCGTTCCATATCAAGCGCCTCCATCGCCCACACAGAATCTCTCAGCGCCAGTTGGATCAAAGCGATTATCCACTGAACAAAAAATGAAAACTAACTTGTGTTATAATTGCAGGAAACCAGGGCACTACTAGGTAAATTGCCCTTATCCAAATGTGTCTAAGCCCACAAGGCAAGACTATGTGGATAGAAACCAATTCAGGAGCAACCTTCGCCAACAAGGTTTGCTAGCGGAATCTGAACCATTTCCTGCACCTGAAGAGGACTTGGAATCATCAGATGAAAGTAGTGATGATGAGCCTACAAGCGCCTCAGCGTTGATCTGTCTCATGGCAAGAGAAGATGAAGCGTCTGACAAATCGCTACCAGAGGTAATCAATTAATTATCTCATCCTCTTTCTTATGATGAATTACTTGACAAAGTTAATGAATATTATAAAGATTGTCAAGAGGCCGCCAAATTATATCAAAATGATCTCGCTGTTATCTCATCACTCACAAGAGATAAAGTAACGCTCAAAGCAGAGTTGAAAGTTCAACAACAATGCATTGAGAAGAACCAATCACTTGAGAGTGAGAATATTCAATTGAAAAGCGATCTTGATATAATAGTCAAGAGAGAAGCTGATTTGATCGCTAGACTTGCCAAATCAGAGCAGCTCATCTCCTCATTATCAAAAGCTTCTAGAAAGTTGGATAATGTGACTGAGGTAACTAGATTATATGGTGAAAAGACCGGTTTAGGATACAATAAATTCGGTAAACAACCAAATAAATCTAATGTTACGGCAAACAACAAAGAAAAGGGTGTTCTCTTTGTTGAGAAAGGTTCACAAAGTCAAACGCTCAATGAACCTAGCAAAAACGGTACGAGGCCCAATGAGAAAGCCAAAGCTGACTCAGGCAAGGGTAAGGCTAAAGCAAATGATTCACAAAAAGGGGTTCATCCAAACGCTCAAAAGGCTAAAGGTAAGCCTGAACACTGTGAATCAAGCGCTAAGCGTTCAGCACCAAAAGTGCAACCCAAGCCAGCGCCAAGGAAATACCAGCGTCAATATCCAAGACAGTCAAGTTCATATTATCGATACTATGATAATTATGATTATGACTATGATTATGACTATGATTACGATTATGATTATTATTATAATCGAGGATATTACTATACACCCAAAAAGCACACACAACACAAACCGAAACCCAAGGAGGCCAATCTTCCCGTAATGAAGACAAGGCAAATATGGGTTCCGAAAGTTTTAATTCAAACCAAAGCTACTAACGTTGAAGGACCCAAAACAACATGGGTACCTAAGAAGAATTAGAACTGCCCTTTTGAATGCAGGTACCTAGAGCCAACACCGATACTTCAGTTTGGTACATCGATAGTGGGTCGTCAAGGCATATGACTGGCTCAAAGGATCTCTTGATCAACTATCGTACAACCAACGGTCCTCAAGTTATATTCGGTGATAACTCCAAAGGTAAAACCAAAGGTATAGATATCATGCATAGGGGGAACATCATGATCAATGATGTATATTATGTTGAGGGTCTTAAGCATAATTTGTTGAGCATTAGTCAATTTTGTGATAAAGTCTTTGATGTCAATTTTTCAAGCGACTTCTGCTATGTCAACGACGCTAAGACTAAGTCTACTAAATTAAGAAGAAAAAGAACAAATAATGTGTATTTAGTGGATTGGGATTCTACATTTGATAACAACCCCACATGCTTTATTGCTAAAAGTCAAAATGAATTGGGTTGGTTATGGCATAGAAAAATGAATCACCTCAACTTTAAGGCAATCTCTCAATTAATATCGCTAAATCTTGTAGAGGGATTATCTAAGGATTCCTTTCAAAAGAATCGCTTATGTGATGCATGTCAAATGGGTAAACAAGTTAAATCATCTTTTAAGAAGAAACCATGTTTATCTACTTCTAGAATTCTTGAACTATTGCATTTAGATTTGTTTGGTCCTATTCAAATCATGAGTGTTAGTGGTAAAAAATACTCGCTAGTAATCGTTGATGATTTCTCTCGCTATACATGGGTAGAATTTCTAGCGACCAAAGATGAAACTAGTGTCAAGCTCACAGCGCTAATCCGTCAATTGCAAAATTCAAAAGATCTAAAAGTGACGAGAATTAGAAGTGATAGAGGAACTGAATTTACTAACCAATTTGTTGAGAAGTTTTGTACAGATTTTAGAATACTTCATGAGTATTCTGCTCCTAGAACACCTCAACAAAATGGAGTTGCTGAGCGACGGAACAGAACACTTAAAGAAGCCGCTAGGACAATGCTTGCAGAGTCTAAGCTGCCTCAAAGGTTTTGGGCCGAAGCCATCAACACAGCTTGCTACACTCAGAACCGGTGTATGATCAACAAGCAACATGAGAAGACTCCATATGAGTTGTGGAAGGGACGTAAGCCTAACGTCTCATATTTTCATGTATTTGGTTCAAAATGCTTCATTCATAATAATGGATCCCACAGCCTAAAGACTTTTGATCCTAAAGCGGATGAGGGAATCTTTCTAAGCTATGCCAAGAATGGAAAGAGTTTTCGCATCCTAAATAAGATCAAATCGAAGGTTGAAGAATCCATTCATGTTGTGTTTGATGATGCTTACCAAGAACCGAGTAAGGTTAATCCTGATGATGTAGGAATTGAAGATCTTGCCCAACAAGCGTCACAAATTAACCTCAATGATGATAGTGATGATGATGTTGATGATGAGATCTTTGTGCCTACTCCTAAGGTTACTCGTGAGGTTACAAATGATGATAAAGTCAGAATCGCTGATGATCATGAAGAGAATAATCATCAAGAGCAAACTGGAACTGTGAATGATGAAGCGACTGCGCCAGAGACAAATAGGGATCAAGCGATTGATGACCAAGAGTCTCTCAACCCTTTCCAACCAGACCGTAAATGGCTTAGAGACCATCCACCAGAGCTAGTAATTGGAGATATGGAAGCACCTGTTAGAACTAGGTCAGCTACAATTAATGAGGCCATGTTCGCAAGTTTCTTAACTCATATGGAACCAAAGAAAGTGGATGAAGCGCTCAGTGATTCAAGTTGGGTTGAAGCAATGCAAGAAGAGCTTAACTAATTTGAGAGAAGCAAGGTTTGGACGCTAGTACCAAGGCCAACTTATCAAGGAGTTATTGGGACTAGTTGGGTTTTTAGGAACAAGATGGACAAAGATGGCATTGTTATAAGAAACAAAGCCAGACTAGTCGCTCAGGGTTATTGTCAAGAAGAGGGAATTGATTTTGATGAGACATACGCCCCAGTAGCCCGTCGTGAAGCGATTCATATGTTCCTAGCGTTTGTCGCATTCAACAAATTCACGGTGTACCAAATGGACATGAAGAGTGCATTCTTAAATGGTAAACTCCAAGAAGAAGTCTATGTGGAGCAACCTCCAGGATTCATCAACAACCATGGCAAAAGTATGGTCTATAAGCTGGATAAGGCACTCTATGGCCTTAAACAAGCACCAAGAGCATGGTATGACACTCTTTCTATCTTCCTTATAGGTAAAGGCTTTTCAAAAGGCAGCGTTGACACAACGTTATTTAAAATTACCCACAATGAAGATATTCTCTTAGTCCAAATTTATGTTGATGATATTATATTTGGTTCTACAAATAAGCGATTGTGTGAGAAATTTTCGAAAATGATGCAAGACCAATTTGAAATGAGTATGATGGGTGAATTAACTTTCTTCTTAGGATTACAAGTTAAACAACTCCCTAATGGAATATTTATAAACCAAGTTAAATATACAAAAGATATGATTAAGAAATTTGGTATGGAAAATGCATCATCTTCAAAAATTCCAATGAGCCAAACGCTTAAGTTAGATAAAGATGAAAGTGGGAAGAAAATTGATATCACTAACTATAGAGGTGTCATTGGATCACTTCTTTATCTTACCGCTAGTAGACCGGATATTATGTTTTCGGTATGCATGTGTGCACGCTTTCAAGCTGATCCTAGAGAATCTCACTTAAATGCTGCCAAGAGAATCCTTAAATACCTAAAAGGCACACAAAATGTGGGCTTATAGTATCCACGGGACTCTCCTTTTGAACTAATTGGTTATTCAGACGCAGATTTTGCAGGATGCAAAATAGATAGGAAAAGTACTAGTGGTACATGTCAATTTCTAGGTGATAGACTAGTTCCGTGGCATAGTAAGAAACAACAATCCATAGCGACTTCTACTGCTGAGGCAGAATATGTAGCCGCTGGGAGCTGTTGTGCGCAAATTCTTTGGATGAGGCAACAACTTAGAGACTATGGAATTATCCTAGGTCCTACCCCAATCCATTGTGATAACCAAAGCGCTTTATCTATGACCCAAAATCCTGTCCTTCATTCTAGAACTAAACACATTGACATTAGATACCATTTCTTGCGTGACCATGTTCAAAAGAAAGATATCTCCATGCACTTCATTGGAACTGACAAACAATTGGCAGATATCTTCACCAAAGCGCTCAACGAACAATGCTTTCTCACGTTGAGAAGTGAATTAGGTATGATCGATTTAAACGTTAAAATCATAAAGCATCATATTTAATAGGCATATAATTTAGGGGGAATCCACCTTATGTTCATGTTAAAGCGTTTTGACAAAATCTGAAATAAGTCATCAATTTGAGGGGGAACTTTAAAATTGTACTTATAACAAGTTATAAGCGACTGTGATCAAAGAAATTTAAAAGTATATGCATTAATCACTAGCGCTTATCTTTATGCATGA
This sequence comes from Buddleja alternifolia, assembly GCA_019426215.1. Taxonomy (NCBI): domain Eukaryota; kingdom Viridiplantae; phylum Streptophyta; class Magnoliopsida; order Lamiales; family Scrophulariaceae; genus Buddleja; species Buddleja alternifolia. The sequence continues at coordinate 2,062,884 of CM033398.1, read as the reverse complement.
CGAAGTCAATCTCTAAATAAAATTGTCATTTCTAAATTCAAGCGATTGACTTTATCACAAACTTTACAAAATTAAATTTTGTTCTCCAAAAAGTCTCAAGCGTTAAAGAAATTCCCACGATAACGCTAAGAAAATTATTCTAAAATCATGCATAGTTTTCATCGATAAAAGGATCGCGTATGGATAAGTATAAGAGATTAGATTTGATAACTACCCACACGTGTCTATCAAATCAAACTGACTGTTATTGACATTTATCTAAAACCAAGACAGTTCAGGTCTGCATGAGTCTGATTACGTGTCAGTGTACTATCAGGCGCATGTATTTCACGCTGAAAATTTCAAATCTTTTCAAACGTCTTTCAATTAATTTGGTAACTGCGGATCCCAAAATTTCGCACTTTTTGGTAACTGATAAACTATATTTGGATACACCTGACACCATGTCTGGTTCCAATATTGATCACCTCTTGTTTCTCCAGCTTTTATACTTCTTTCTAATTCTTCAATCATGAGCACTATCTCTAGAATGTAGAATACAAAAAGTTGAGAAAACCGGTCATAGAACAGTTGTTTCCAAAACACATGGCTATATGTCAAGTGCGCCTCATATTTAAGCCTTACTCATCGTCTCATTCTTAGACTTGAGTAATGCTTGCTTCAAGCATTCAAATCAATGACTTTGAACTGAGGACCTTCCTCAAGTTTCTAAGTCAGTCGATTTGGTTAAGCCAGTACAGAAAAAATTCTCGAGCATAATTTTAAGCGGGGTTATATTCTAAGAGAGATATAAAATAAACATAGAAAATAAACAAGATTCAATTAGGATGTTTATATTGTACACAAGTAAAACTAGGACTTTAATTTTACTTGGCTCTCGAAACATCGCACTCCCACTGCAATTTTCGAAAATCTCGTTGGATAGATTTTGTAGTGAGTTTTCAAACAATTCAATGGGTTGCAACCTAACCAATTTCTGGCCCACTGATTATTTAAAGTGGTGTCGTACACCAATTTATCCAATAAATGATTTAATACCTTTCCCCATAATTCACAAAGCCGCAACCTAACTGTCACGCCCCGGGCTCACGAGCCCGTTGGACCAGAGAAATCCCATCGAACCCACTGAGCGTCACCTTGAGTTGGGCATTTGAACCACGGCCCAAAATGGATATCCATTGTTACACTTGAATCCTAGAGTTCTCTTTATAAATTAATTTATCTTTCTTCCTTTTTCCCATGTGGGATGGGCATTACAATCACCCCCCCCCCCTTCGAGGAGCGACGTCATCTTCGCGGCGTGACTCAGTCTAAGATCCATCGTCAGGCGTCGAGACTCTCTAGGCTACCACCGGATTTGCCTCTGACTATTCTTCATAGCGGATCCGAGAACCTCGGGCTACTTCATAGCGGATACCGAGATTTCATGTTGTAGCACCGAACTCCCAATTTCGACTGACGAGCGGCTCTGATACCATTTGTCATGCCGCGGGCTCACGAGCCCGTTGGACCAGAAAAATCCCATCGAACCCATTGAGCGTAACCTTGAGTTGGGCATTTGAACCATGGCCCAAAATGGATATCCATTGTTACACTTGAATCCTAGAGTTCTCTTTATAAATTAATTTATCTTTCTTCCTTTTTCCCATGTGGGATGGGCATTACACTAACCGATTTTTAAGCCCGTGAATTACCTAAGTTCATCCCACTAACTTCTTTAATCTAACATTTGAATTTCACCTAGCAACCAAACCGGTTTCTGGGGTGAAATATGCTTCAACTAACGCATCCCATGCACTTAACAAAACTTCAAATTACTTCCGAATGCATAACCCCCATAACCGAGAAGCATTACACATTGGTTGTAATTTTAATTTCGTTAAGCTTAGTGGAGGGAGAGGATGTCCCACATCCTTTACTAACTTGGTATTATTTTATTTGGGAGAATAGTAAATATTTCAATTAAGGTCTCACAATGCATATTAACTCCTAACATGCTAACATGCATATAAAGCGTAGAAAAACCTTGCAATTCTACTATTACACATTTTCGTGGACTAACTAAATCGGCCCAAGCCAATGGGCTAATCAACATATATATTTTAAGCATGCATAATAAACACAGATCCAAGTCCATGAAATGTGCATCTCATCACATATAACAAGCATTTAAACATAAAAGTACACATGCGATATGAGCATAAAATAAATTTAATTTATTTTGTTAATCAAATCCAATTTGATTATTATAAAATTAAATCCCATTTAATTTTGTCACTAAGACTAAATCTTATTTAATCGAAGTGAAATTAAATCCAATTTAATTTTTTGTGATCGAAAAATCTATATCATAATCAATTAAATCTAATTTTGTTAATAACAAAACTAAATTTAATTTAATTTTGATATGATGATTAAATTCAATTATTCTTCATTGAATTAAATCCAATTCAATTTTCATTAGAAGATTAAGACTAATTTAATCAAAGCGATATTAAATCTATTTGAAATTAATTCTTACTTAATTTCAGTGGGGGATTAAATCAACTTTAATATAAGTGGAATTCAGTCCTACTTAATTTCCATGAAAAAGATTAAACCGATTTAATCATTGTGAAAACGAGTCTCACATAATTTCCATGAAATATGATTAAATTAATTTTGATCTTAGTGAAATTAAGTCCCACTCAATTTCTATAAAAAGATTAAATTAATTTCAATCAGTGTGATATCAAGTCACACTTGATTTCAATGGGAATGGTTAAATCAACTTTAATCTTAGTGAAATTAAGTCCTACTCAATTTCAATAAAAGATTAATTTAATTTCAATCAATGTGAAATTAAGTCCTACTTAATTTCTATGGGCTTACAAATCATTGACTAAGTCCCACTTAATCAATTACAAACTTAAATCTTTTTTAATTTTCATGGGTAAATTAAATAGATTCAAATTATCAAGAAAATTGAATCCCATTTAATTCCGCTTAGTAATTTAAATCATTATTTAATTTTATGTAATTCAAATATAATTTAATTTATATTAAATCCAATTTAACAATAATTTAATTTAATTTAATTTACAAAGAAAGCTTGAAGAAGATTGACCCAATTAGTTAAAATTGGGTTTGGGTCTTACCCAATTAATAATTCAACTACAATTGAGTCCAAGCCCAATATTTAATTGAATTAATTCATGTTGGGCCAACATTTAATTAATTCGTTCTGGGCCAAGCCCAACACTTCTTAATTAAAATTAGGCTGAGTTATTTATTTAATTAATCCGAGGGGGCCAAGCCCAACTCCCTTTTAACTAATAAAATTAGCTTGGGCTTTTGTTTAATTAATTCGATTGGGCCAAGCCCAACAACCGATTACTTAATTTATGCATTGGACCAAGCGCAACACATAGTCTAATCAACACCCTAGCCCAAACATAACCTTTCTTCTTCCTCCATACAGCGCCACCAGCGGCGCACCGGCGACATTGTCGAACATGGCAGCAGCGCGCCGCCTTCATCCATCATCCACGCCATCATCGCCACCCCCAGAACGACATTAAATCGCGATTTCATGGCCAAAGAAATCAGCACACGAAGCCGGCCTTTAATGGCTATTTCACCGCCCTCTCCGATGATTTCCGCATCCGTTCCAGCGGCGATACGAACGCCATTCTCAGCGGCCCAACCGGAGAAAGCAATTCGCCGCCGTTAGCATCTCATGGTAGCGCAGATTAACAGACTTCGCAGTGGCCATTTTCTGGTCGTCTTCCACGGCGACTCGAGCAGCGACACCATCGCCGACGAACACTGAAACTTCAAGCCTAGATTCAGAATGCATAATTCAACTCTTTTCGCCCATTAGAGAAAAATCAAGAATTGCAATTCCAATTTTTAGATTTGACCCCAATATTAGATTTATCACATAAACATCAAACAATTTTCCAGAAATTCAAATCGAAATTCTTCAGCCCCAAATTCAGATTACTCAAATCCAGATTTGGTAAAATAGCCACAAACTCAAAAATGATTCGCAGCAACAATTTCAGATTTAATAATTTCAAAATTTTTGATCAAATCTTAAATTCCAAAATAACAATAGATTTTTCGATCCACAATTAATATTGATTCTAAATCAATTAACACACATCAAACATGACCACCCAATGAACACGTATAAACTAAATCAACGAAGCCAACAAATTTGGATCTGGTACCATTGTTGGGAATCCTGTCAGGCATGCGCAGCGGAATATAAAAACAGATTCGGATTCCCAAACCAAGATCAATTCGTGGCTTTCGTCAATTTTCAACATGAAAAAGATGAATACGAAAAAAACTTACCTTTTCGCGTATTCAATCTTTAATCTTCGCGAATCTTCAATCTTCTCCAACGGTTCAATTGTACCGTCTTTAGATTATCACGCGGCAGAATTGAATCTAAAAAATCTCCATCTCTGTCTAGTATTTTTGGTGGAGGAATTTCAGTTATGTTTTCAACTTTTAACTGTTTCAACTGTGTTCTCTGGCTTGTGTTGGAGGATTAAATAAATCCTCCAACTAAGCCCATCAGTTCACACATCCATATGGGCTATTGGACAATTAATTGGACTAAGCTGACCCAGTCAACTTAGTCCAATTAATTTAATCAATTAATATTTAATCCAATTAAATACATATTGATTAAATAAATATTAATTAATTAAATAAATAATCATTTAATATTCTAGTTTAAATATTTAATTAACCTAGTCAATTAAATATTCAAACTTATTAATTTAATTTTCTATTAATGTTTAATCCAATTAAACAACTAATTAAAATAATATGTCCTACTCAGGGACAAATTACCAGAACATCCTCCAAATACAAGACTTGATTTCCCCGTCTATTCCTTTATAGTGCGACTCTCTAGGTTCGTTTCAAATGGCAATGGGAGGATACCAGAGAATGTGGGTGACACATAGCCAGCACCGTGGCCCCACATCATAGCCCAAGCGAGTACGAAATGACTATGTCATTACGAACCTCTAGATTATGAATACCGTATGAGTATAAACCCTTCACTGACGTATCCCGATCGAGTGAGAGTTATGGAATATGTCAAACTCACAGGACTTGATGCTATGCTTAAGAATCATAGCAATATGAGATTACTAAACACGAGTTAGTTCATCAGTCTGGCTAGAGACTTTCAATCTCATTTACCTATTATCGCATAGGATACTTCTCGTTTACTTTCGAGACATTGAATTCCTTCTTGGTAATCACCTCACATGCTACTTGCCCATTGGAACGCATTTCGAGGTCAACCTCACCTATTAACGGGTGAATTGGGCCCAACTACTCTAGTGACAGAATCCAACGTCACAAGCACACTGTGACCGTAACTTCTCAGGTCTAAGGCTCACGCATACCTTCATAATCAGTAATCTAATCATTGACAATCACCGAGTAAAAACCCATGTGATCGGATTACTATGAGTCGTATTCGAATACACTAATCTCATCAATGTATCTATGACACAAACTACCACTATCCCATAGTGTTCGACTGGCACTCCTTTGTCAGAGCATGTGTCATACAAATCTATACGAATATCAATGCCCAATTGAGATTCTCTGACTTGCGAACCATTTAAGCGATCAAGTATCAAATCCTTCCGGTGCCCATCTCCTTAACTACTATAAGGAGTGCGAAGGTTTGCCTTGACACACATGGACTAGTTGTTCATTTAAAACTTTATAGATTCCATCAAGAATTATAGCAACAACATACTATTGCCTTTATATTAATTAGATGTTGCACAATATAAACTCGTGCCTTATATTCTAACTCCTCATTGGCATCGAGGGCACATTCCCAACAATTGTGTGTTGAATTAATTGACTTTAGAGCTTGTGTTATAGGATTAAACAAATCCTCCAACTTAAGCTAGAAATCGAAATAATTAATATAAAAAAAAACAGAAAATACCACCAAAAATGATGGAAATTAGGATCTAGCATGTTACGACATAGAAAATGTCGTAACAGCTGTGTTACGACATGCCCTATGTCGTAACCCATTATATATATATTTTTTAAATAAATTAAGGTCTTACGACAAGTGGTATGTCGTAACGCGCTATTTATTTAATTTTTTAAACAAAAGCTGACTGCTCGTGTCAACATCAGCGTAGACCGCTGACACGAGCAGTGTTACGACATAACCTATGTTGTAACACGTGAATTTATTTTTAAAAAAAATAAATTCACGTGTGACGACATAGGTTATGTCGTAACACATTTAATATTTTTTTTAAAATTTCCGGCTGAAAGCAACAGAAAAAAACGCTCCTTCAATAGCACAAAAATGCTCCACACTCCATTCCTCTCTTTCTCGTTTTTTCCTCCTCTTCTTCTTCCTCCAATTTTCACCATTTTTAGCAAGATTTTTTCTCCAAATTTAGCCTCCAATTTTCTCCCTCAACCGAGATCGTAAGGTATAGTTTTAATTTAGTTATATTTAGAGTTTATATATGGTTTTTTTTCTATTGTAATGATATTGTAATTTATGGTTCAAAATTTGAATTTTTAGTGATAAATTCGATTTGGTAGCTATAATTTTTGCATTTTTGCTATAACTATCGAATATGTTGGTATAATTATTGATTTAATAGGTTGATTTTTTATCTTTAGGTTTAATTTTGACTTTTTGGTATAATGTCAATTTTTAGTGTTATTTTTTTATGATTTTTTGGTATAATTTTTGAATTGTTTGGTATAATATTGGAATTGGTTGGTATAATTGTTGAATTAGTAGATTGATTTTTTATATTTAGGCTCAATTTTGACTTTTAGGTATAATGTCAATTTTTAGTGTTACTTTGAAATTATTTGGTATAATTTTTGAATTGTTCGTATAATATTGGAATTGGTTGGTATAATTGTTGAATTACTAGATTGATTTTTGATTTTGAGGCCCAATTTTGAGTTTTAGGTATAATGTCAATTTTTAGTGTTGTTTTGGAATTATTTGGTATAATTTTTGAATTGTTTGTATAATGTTGGAATTGGTTGGTATAATTCTTGAAATGTTCGGTATAATTTGTATTTTTTGTGTTTAATTTTGAATTGTTAGGTTTGATTTCTAGTTGGTAGGTTTAATTTGGAATTGTTTGGTATAAGTTCGAATTAATAGCCTTAATTTCAAGTAGTTAGATTTATTTTTGAATAGGTTGGTATATTTTGCAATTGTTTGGTATAATGTTCGAATTAGTTGCTATAATTTTCAAATATGGAGTAGTTAGCTTTAATTTTAAATTGGTTGCTATATTTTTGGAAATATTTGGCATAATTTTTTAATTGTTTGGAATAATTTGAATTTATAGGTTTGATTTCGAATTGTTTGGTTTAATTTCGAATTGTATGGAAGCATTTTCTAAACGTTCGAATTAATAGGTTTAATTTGGAGTAATTAAGTGTAGATTCGATCAGTAGTTCAAATTAGTATGTTTAAATTTGATTTTTTAAATTCAAATTAATATTTTTTTTTTATTTTGTAAGTGTAATCTCCAATTTTTATGGATAATCTCTATTTAGTATGTTTAAATTCCTTTTTTTTAGGTATATTTTTCGAATGATTAGGTATAATCTCTAAATTTTAATTTGTATGTATAATCTTTATTGACTATGTATAATTTATAATTAGTGGGTTTAATTTCGAATTAATAGATAAAATTTACTAAATATATAAATGTGATTTATATTGTAGAATGTAAATTAACATTCTTGTGGATATGTAAATGCAGGATGGCTGAGCGTAATGTATATGGACCGGTTGATCCCAGCGTATGGTATGATCAGGACAATCATGTATCTGAGGCAGTTGCTCATTATCTAGACTTCACTCAACGTGTCCGGCGAGCTGACTCTGCATATTTCGAGCTTGCCTTTGGATCTTCTCCACATCACCGCGTCAAGGTAAAGCTTGATGAGATTGGGTTTTATAGAGTATACTAGTTATCTCATTTTACAAATGACCTGGGCCTTGTGAAGGCCATAATTGAGAGATGGCGCCCAGAGACGAATACATTTCATTTTAGGACCGGAGAGACTACGATAACTCTCCAAGATGTTGCCATTTTATATGGTCTACCAGTTGATGGTAGGGCTGTAGTTGCATATAGGCAGTTCCAAGGATATGAAAGTTACGCCTCATATGTATATGAACTATTAGGGCAGTACTTAATGCCAGCAAATTTCCATCATGGTTATAGAATGTCAGTCCGAAAACTTGCTAACCATGTTTTGAGCCAGCCTTTTCCAAATAAATGATCAATCTGAAGAATTTTTAGTTGATCAGGTAGCCCGTTGTTTGGGCCCTTTTGTTGTTAGGGAGTGTGATGTGCGCCGACACCACATGAGATGTTATTCCTGTAGTGTGTTTGAAGATATAAATTTAGCACACACATACAGTTGGGGGAGTGCGGTATTGGCTCATTTATACCGAGAATTGTCGAATGGTTCCCAAGTAGATTGCAAAAATATTGGAGGTTTTATGCCATTATTATAGGTGAGAAAAATTATTATTTAGACTTCATTATTTCTGGTATAATAATTTGTGGTTATTCTCCTCATCAGACATGTCAATATCCGGTCGATACTCAGGACCTATACTAAGCTCCCACAGGGCTCTTGCTTCTTGCACATAACCACATAATGCGTATTCTCGAGAAATCTCTTAGTAATTTAGACGTTGCATACGCATAACCATCTTGTTATTCTCCCCACGTATCCTATTGAGTGTTGTAGTTTTTTCCTATGGCGTTAAACAAGGCATGAGTATGGCTCTTAGTCTAGGGCAACAAATTTGACGTCCACGATAATCCACGACAAGCCCGTCTTGTTCTTGGACCCGATGAAGCCATTCATCTTCCATCGTTCGCAAATATCTTTCTAAATATCTTTGATTTGGATTCAATAAGTAATAGTAATCATCATCCAACTGCCAACTACGACCCATGGCACGAAAAATATCACCAGGAGTGTAATACAACTTTGGGGCTCTAAACGGCTCCATTTTTAATAATTATTGTTGAGATTGGTGTTCACTCCCTTTGTATATATACTCACAATTCCGAATACAGTAGTTCACAATTTTCACAACCTGTGACTACAATGCAGGCAAAAATGCGGAACCCATGACTACATATATACTCATAACCCATGACTACAATGTAGACAAAAATGCGGAACCCGTGACTACAAATTCCGAATACAGTCACACCAGAAATCACTTCACGTTGCATTATTTTGAGATTCAACACGAAAATGGGAGATACTCAGACATCGACAAACATGGTTATTAGTAGAAAGAAACGATGACTACGAGGAGTTGGTTAATGAGGACCCTATTAAGTATTATTGTGGGCTCAGAAGGGAATGGGCTCATCGGGTGCTCGAATTTGAGGAATTGGTTAATGATTTTCGAAGACTTGGCGTGCGTATTCCACTACGTAGATCCTTGATGATGCCCAGAGATGGTGAAGAAAATTGTAGGAGGGTTGTTTCAAGAATAAGAATCGAAAACAACAGAATGATTTTACGTCATTGTAAATATCACATGCTTGAACTTGCAGAAGAACTTGCATTCGCACGAGGCCAAAGACTCACACGTCGTGAAATACAAAATATTTTGACTCATCCTTCATACAGATCGGACTACTACATGTCAGATGAAGATGAGTAAAGTGAATGGAGTTTTTATTGTATTGTAATTTCAATGAATTATTTTTTATTATTGACTAATTTGCAAAAATAATTTTTTATTCTGAGCCAGAAAATAAAAAAAAAACAAATTAAACTATTTTTCATTTGGCTCAAACAGGCCTGTTTTGCGTGGCCATATCTCTTCAGTCGGGCACCGAAATGAGCCAAATCTTACGTGTTTACAAAGTTCATAACATCATCTTCAACTTTTATGTTCAAGTCGTAGCCAAAAAACGCACAGAAATATGCCAAATACAAGCCCGAAAATCAACAAAAAACAGTTTTTTAACATAAAACTTTCCAAACGGGCCTGTTTTGCGTGGCCATATCTCTTCACTCGAGCATCTAAATGAGCTAAATCTTACGTGTTTACAAAATTCATAACATCACCTTCAACTTTTATGTTGAAGTCGTGGCCAAAAAACGCACAGAAACATGCCAAATACAAGCCCGAAAATCAACAAAAAACAGTTTTTTAACATAAAATTTTCCAAACGGGCCTGTTTTGCGTGGCCATATCTCTTCACTCGGGCGTCGAAATGAGCCAAATCTTATGTGTCTACAAAGTTCTAACATCACCTGCAACTTTTATGTTCAAGTTGTAGTCCAAAAATGCACAGAAACATGCCAAATAGAAGCCCAAAAATTAACAAAAATAGTTTTTTTTTTTTTTACATAAGATTGTTTTATTTGAGTCTAATCTGAGTCTAACTCTGGCCAGTCCATCTTATTGTGAATGCGAGTGCTCCGTTGCCGGCCTACAGTAGGTGGCTTCCTTAGATCAGGGTCATGGACCAATTCAAAATTGGGAGTATCCCAATAATGTGATTCCAACAACGGGTAAAACCTCTCTTCGTATGTTTTCAAATATTCGGAGGTCAGGTAATATTTTTCAACAATCTCGGTCGACCTAATCCCTAATTTTGTACATAATTTTATTTAATGTGAGCACGGAATTTGATGAAGGGTCCACCGAGTAATATTTAGCTTTGATGTCAACCGAGTAATGATGATTACCGGATCCGATCTGTCGGCCCGTTTCAACGTGACCCGTCTCAAGCTGCCAAGAAAAAACTTTTGCCCAGTGATTTGTAGATTTTTTTGTCTCACTCATTGTACATTTTATACGCATATGTCGTGAAAGGCTGTGCCCTCATTGCATGAGCCATTCGCACTCGATCAGCAAAATATTGGACAATATGATAAAATGTGCACTCAACAATTGATGTGGGTGGAAGATGTCGAGTACCTTTCAACACATTGTTTAAGCTTTCTCCCATATTCGTAGTCATAATGCCTTCGCGCATCCCTCCATCATATGCCAGTGTCCACTTTTCTCGTGGGATAGCTTTCAGATAATTCAACGCAACTGAATCCTTATTACCAATAAGTTCCATTGCTTGGTTAAACTTTCGTTGGTTATGTGCCATACCTGCCGCATAACAGAGTTCCTTCATGGCTTTACTTTTGAATTGAGCATTAAAGTTTGAAGTCACATGTCGGAGGCAATATCTATGAGCTCCCAGTGGAGGGGTAAACGCGGGCATATATCGAGTAGCATTTAATAAGCCGTTATGATGATCTGAAATAAGGTAAACACCTTCATCAGGCATCAAAACTGTTTGCAGATCAATTGCAGAAACCATAACCAAGACTCGTTGGACTCATTATCAACAATAGCGAATGCTAGAGGCAAAATGTTCTGATTTCCATCCAGAGTTGATGCGCATAACAACTTAGCTTTGTGGCGTGCGTACACATGAGTCCCGTCAACACATATGACTCGTCGACAATGTCGGAATCCATCTATACATGGCTTGAACGCCCAAAACATAAATTTCAACATTTTTGGACTTTGATCCGGATTTTTGTGTCGCCATTCAACAACCGTCCCCGGATTCCACTTCTTCATTGTTCCCAAAAATTTAGGCAACCTTGTAACGGACTCCTCCCACGTCCCGTATATAATCTCCTTTGCACGTCGCAAACTGTACCAAGCCTTCCCATATGAAAGATCAAATTTCCATTTTTTCTGCACTGTTAGTACAATTAGACCAACTTTGTATGACAGATCCTTTCTAACTTCAGGTAGAATTTCATTTTCAATCGTGTTTATGTCCAAGTTAAAGTGGTCTTTGGGACAATCTTCAGCAAAACATGTGTGGCCCCTTCATACCTTGTAATTTTCCAAAAGTTAGTATTCTTCAACAAAGCTCCCCGCAGTTTAAAAGGGCATCCATTTTTGCATTCTACAGCATACACCCTCGGATTACTAATTATGACCTTAAACTCGTGTCGTGCATGCTGCACGTGGTAGTTTTTCACCGCTGCTTGCAAGCTGAGTTTGTTGTCAAAAACTTGGCCTTTACAAAGATTACCTATCGCATCATCATAAATTATTCTCCTGCTCAAACCTGAACTTTGTCGATAGAGTGAATCTCCTTCTACTTCTGGGTATGTGGTGGAATAGAATGGGAGCACTTCATGAAGTCTTTCTTTGGCTCTTGTGGGAGGGACATCTTCATTCATCGGTACATTATTATCATGATCATCTTCATCCTCATCCATTGTTGCATTGTTGCGCCGTTGTTCCAACTCGGCGTCTGTATGATGATGGATCGAACAATCAGAATCACGACTGTCATCGTCACTTCCATTATCATCATTCCCAACGTCTGCAAAATCACTAAACCCAACATTGGGTTGCTCAATGTCATGACGGCTTTGTCTAGACGGACCTGCAACTAAAGATAAATATGACGATAGTATGTAAAAATAAGAATAACAAGCCATGAATCAAAGGAATACAACAATTATGAAACTTATTAGAAGATTCATAATTACCTGCTTCCACGTCAGGAACTACAAAATTCCTCAAACGACGATTCTCCAAAGGGAAATTTTGCCTAGACGGACCTACAATTAAAAAGAAATATTGTGACACTATGTAAAAATAAGAATAACAAGTCACGAATAAAAAGAATACAACAAGTGAAGAAACTTATTAGAAGATTCATAATTACTTGATTCCACATCAGGAATTACAAAAGCCAAAGAGGAATTTTATACATTTTGAAAACGGCCAAACGAATGACCCGATGTAGAAGCACCTAAAAATGCAAATCACAAAAAGGTTAACTCATTTTACAATTCTGCAAAGAAAAGTACACAAATATGAAATTTAAAAATAAACTACATAATGTAAATAAAAAAATAAACTACCTTGATGCAAATCGTGAATTGTAGAACTCTCCAAACCACTTGAAAAAAAATCATGATACTCACGATTTTCCAACACATGTGATTGCGACTGTGTATTTACATTTGGTACTGTGGGGCTGTGTAAAATACGACATGAATGGGGTTTCTGACTACATATTCAAATCGGAAACTGAGGGCTGTGTAAAGTACGGCATGAACTAGGGTGGCGTTAACGACGTCACTTGGGTTAACAACGAGCTATATTGACTCTGATGTTGGATTGGTTCTTTCTCAATATAAAGCTCGACGAATTTATCAACAATGTTAGGATCCAAGAAAAACGCCAAAGTTTCATCATCTTTGATCTCCATTGTGCTCTCCTTCATCACATTTCTCTTTTCAAATTCAAACTTTATAATTACTTTTAATGAAAAATGATTCTGATCAGTTCTTGTTCACTCGTATAACTTCTCCAACAATTCAGCGTATGTGATCGTACGAGATATTCTCATGTTAGTGCTTGGACGAGTGCTATATCTTACTGAATTTGAGTCTTCAATAATTTGACTATCCGTATATACCAAAATGTCAATTGTGTTCGCCTTCGATATTTTCTATATAATATCAAAATTCAAACCACAAATAAGCACTAAATTTAAAATTGTAGTCAAAAAATAAAATAATACCTACAAATTATACATAAAATTGGAAATTATATACCTACAAAATTAGAATTTATATATACAAACTATACTTCTATATTACAAATTAAACCTAAAAATTATAACTATTCATTCGAAATTATACATACTATGTAAACCTAAACATTTAAAATTTCATTTGCAACTTATATGAAAATTTAAACCCTAACAATAAATTCAAAATTATATCTCTGAAATTATACTTAAATTTCTACACAATTACAAACTAACACATATATCGAATTTTAAACCATAAAAAAAAAAAACACTATCAATCTACATTATACCTTAGGATCAAAATTTAACCTAAAAGTCTAAATAAAACCTATTAATTCAATAATAATATCAACATATTCGAGAATTATACCAAATAATCTAAAAATTATAACTAACTAATTGAATTTATACCTAAAAATTCAAGTTTTGAACCCACATTACAATAAAATAAAAAACAATATACTAACTCAAAATTTAAGTAAGTTCAAAAGTATAATACATAGAATTACCTTAATTTTGTAGTTGACGAACAAATTTCAAAGAAAAATTTGGGATTGTCGACAATGGTGGTGAAAATTAGAGTGAAAACTTTGACGTGCAGAAGGAGAAGAGAAAAGAAGAAGAGAAAGAAGAGAAGAAAGAGAAAGAAAAGAGAAGAGAAAGGGGAAAAAAAGTGTGAATAGTGAGACGACACTGTTCATGTCAGCCGAGCTGACACAATATTTAAAAAAAAACGAAAATAGGTGTTACGACATGGAGTATGTCGTAACACCATAATTTATTTTGAAAAAAAACGAATATAGTGTGGTGGTCCCAAGTGGTATACGAAAGGGTCTAGAAGGGGGGGGGTTGAATAAACCCTGAAGTCTTTTTCGACTTCAAAAATTTCGTATCACTTTAAAGGTTTGAACGCTTGGATAACTGAGCGCTTGGGTCAGACGCTTCAGAAAAGTTAACTTAGACTTAGTGATTTTAGCAGTTTACCAAAGTAGGGCAACACTTAGATCGCTTAATCAGGGTTAGCACAGCGGAAATGAGTTTTTAGCGTTCTTTTAGTTAATTTAATCGCTTTGCACTTTAACTTGTCTCTTTCAAAGATAAATGATGTAATAATAATAATGATAAGACAGTAAAGATAAATAACACAAGATGTATAAGGTTCACTGGGTGGTGTAATCCCAGTTACGTCCTTCTTTTCCTTTTCACTTTGACGAATTTACTAGAATGATTTTTGAAGAATCACACAGAATCTTCTACACGATAGTAAAGGGTGAAAATGATCTTGGGCTCCTTGATCACACAGACTTCAGCACCAATGAAGATCGTCTTCGTCAAGCTTCTCTCACTCAGAAATACTAGCTGAAAGGGTTCAACAACTTTTCTCACTCAGATGAAAGGTTGAGGTTTGTCACTAGGGTTTTGTTTGTTTTTTAAAAGATCAAACAACTTGGAATATCTCAGTTGGAATTTGGGTTTCTTCTTTGGAAGATGTTTGAGATGTTTGTGACTGTCTGGAATGTAGATAAAAAGCTTGAGATATTTGGCTATGGAGTTTCTAAGCTTTTTCCCAGAAAATGTACGTAAGATTTTTGGTGATAATTTCTCTTTTCGTACGTATCTTCTTGTGTTGTATATTTCTTTTTTTTTTAGGATTTTCTGGGGTAAGGTATTTATAGGCAATTTCTTGGTATCTGTCTGTTGGACACATGTAGGAGTGTGCCCTTCACGCAGCACGTGAGTTTACCTAAAGTCTGACATTCCTGAAAATTCGTTGAAGCCGATTGGATGGGAGCAGCTGAAACTCTGAATTTTCTGACAGTCTGGTCTAAAGATGGCTTGTCCACAAGTCACATTAGCTTATCACATTTAATGCTCTTATCAGGCATTTAATGCATTTTGAATTTAATTCCCGTTGGAAATAAATGCTCGTTGAATGATTACATTTAAGTCCTTCATGACTTGAGGATTTATTTCAGGTGAATCTGACATCAGTCGCTTAAGTGCTTTGAGCGCTTGATTCATAAATCCTAAAATGATGTCCTTTAGCGTTTGACGGACGCTAAGTAACAAATCTTCATCTCTGGTTGACTTCAGACGCTGATCTTCAACCGCTTCTCTAATAGACTCACCTAGAATTCTATTAGCGACTCAGTATCTAATACTTAGTCTAAAATCTATAAAGATAAAAATTACAAGCCTATAATAATTACAAACTTTCAAACGCTTATACATCAATCTATGCAAAACGGAAACTTACATTGTATTTTTGGGGTCTAACATTAAATCATATCTTGTCATCATCAAAACATTTAACATGAAATTTCCTAACAATTTCCCCCTTTTTGATAATGTCAAGACTTTTAACTCTTATAACTCTTTTATAATTTAAGAGTTACTTAAAAGAAAAGGCCCAAAGGAATATAAGTTAGCGTTTGAAAAGTTAGTAAAGTTAGCTAAAGTTAGATTAGCTTCAACAAGATGTTTCAGTGTTAAAACATTCATTCATTGAAAGAATTGAAGCATACATGTTTTACACTGAAAGAAAATCATAAATAAAACAGAAATAAAAAAAACATAAAAGTGAACATAAAAGGAATCAAGTCATTTTTTCTGTCGCTTCGCTCTTTCTTCGCCTTGTAGAACTTCTAACGCTAAGTTTAACAAGAGACGATCAATATCGATCATTGTCGTATGTTGAACTTCATCGTAATCATGCCTACGAAGTCTGGCGTCTTCATTTAGCTCTAACAACCTTTCCATCCAGTCCCTTGGTGGAATACTAAGTTCACGAATTAAAACATGATAGATATCTCTTTGTCGATCATTTGACGGTCTCCAATTGATAGGTCGTTGTAGCGGTCCGGCATATGCAGGAAATCCCATACTTTCTAAGAACTCGGGGTCCAACTCTGGAAGCGCGTACTTTCTGAGATAATATCTTGGCTTTCTTTTCTTGGATAGAATTTTCTTAATGCTTACTAATTCTTCGAACAATGAACGCCACTGTTTATTATCTGTCTTGGAAATCGCTTTGGACTTTTCTTTATCTTCCCCCTTCATGACATTATCAAGGGAGGTTTTGAGTTCAGCGACATCTCGGCGCAAGAGTCTAACTTCTTCGATGAGAAGAGCAACTTGTTGAGCGACACTCTGAGCGGCGGCATCGGATGAAGCATGTCTTTCAGTATCGGCCAATGCGCTCTGAGCTAAGTGACGGTTGAATTCAGATGAGAGCTCAGCGATAAGAGGTGATATGCTCTGTATGATAGCAATAGTGCTTTTATTTGCAGCATTTCCAATATCACGACTCCGCGTATCTGACACTATGCAGATATGTCTATCAGCAACCTCAAAGATCTTGGAGCAGGAACCCTCAATGTTGGTAAGCGAGTTCCGGACTGCCTGTCTGAAGTCTCTGGCTTCTGAATCGCTTTCGGATTCTGAATCAGAAGAAGGACGCTCTGGGGACGGGAGAAGTCCGTAAGAACTTGAAACTGCAACCTTACCTTTGGATTTATCTCTGATAAAAGGTTCTCTAGGCTCTTGAGCAATTTCAGCGTGCACTTCTTCAATCGCTTGATCCATGATAGGATCTACAATCGCTATGGGCTCGACTACCGGGGCGCTAGAAGAATCTGGCAAAGAAGCCTCCGGATGTTAAGCGACTTCTGCAGTAGGAGCAATGTCTTCTTCTATAATTTGGATGGAGGGAGAAGGTTCTCTAAGACCAATGACCCAGAGGGGGCCAAGGGCTTCCATCACATGCCTTGGACTGATCAGGCTAGATTGCGAGATAAAGAATATAGCGTCTTCGCACTCTTCGGTACTTAGTGCAAGTTGCACACCTTCCGGTAGAGCAATCCCTGAAGTATAACAGTTGAAGAAGTCTGAAATCAAAGGCATGAGCGCTTGAGCTGCTTCTTGGTCCACTGGCCTAATCAGCGAGATCATCTTGGCCACTTGAATATTTGATTCACTAAAGAGCACAGGGTGAAGAGTATAACCTCTGAAATTGCAACACCCGGAATAGTGATTGAAACTGATGGCCAGCGATTGGGCATTTTCAAACACTGCTCTCATTGCTCTATGGAACTCAGCGTGTTCATTCGAAACATCCACACGAATCTGACTCTGGCCTGGAAGAAGTGGTCGTTTACTTGATGAAGCGTCTTCATTTAGGTCAGGAAAGACTCGTTGAACAAACACCATAATTTATTTTAAAAAATAAAATAAAATGTGTTACGACATGGGGTATGTCGTAACACTGCTGTTACGACATACCTATGTCGTAACATGCTAAAATCTGAATACCACAATTTTTGGTGGTATTTTCTGATTTTTAATTTATTTTTATATTATTTATTTAATTTTCCCCAACTTAAGCCTATGTCACACGCCCACTATGGGCCTTTGGACCTTAGTTGGGCTAAGTTGACCCAGTCAACTTAGACCAATTAATTTAATCATCTAATATTTAATCTAATTAAATATATACATAGATTAAATTAATATTCTAATTGATTAATTAAATAAATAAATAATTAATAGTTTTAGTTGACCAAGTCAACATAATGAATTTAATTATCCATGTTTAATCCCACTAAACAACCAATTAAATTAATTAGTCCAATTAATTCATTCGTCCTTCCAACGAAGAAATTACCAAAACTCCCTCTGTTAGAGTTTATGCCCGGCGCACCAATTTAGGGTGTCATTCTATGTAATAATAACTCTAGCTGAACGATCTTTTTCATATAAATAAAGTTAATCTTTTGGCATTTTTTATTCGTGTATATAGTTTGGTCTTAACTTAGAATAAAGTCTCGAAGGATCACACATAGCTATGGGACATCATTGCGCATCGGGAATGGCAATGCGCAATGATGGAATATGTCTACAAGGTTGTGATCCTTAAAACATATGTTCCAAGTCATGAATGGGCTCATCGAGATGAAGGGATATCGGTGAGACCCAAAAGACTTGCTTATATGAAGCATACTCTTGATAGAGTGTATCTCGTTCCATAAATATTGGCACGGTGAAAGCCTATGCATATATGAGGGTTCCTATTGTGGGAATAGGTATACTGAACAACCCCATGGAAGTTCCATTAAATGGAATCCCAGTTGAATTTGGAACTTCCAGTAGTCTTATAGTATAAGAGTAATCCTTAGAATCTGAGGTTCCATTGGATGTCTTACACACAATCGAACATGTCTTGATTTGTTACATGATTACTTAGATGATCACAAATGGGCAAAATCAGACATGGGTTGATTGTGTATGAAGGCACGTGAGAATCAAGATGGGATCTATCTCTAACATTAGTCTTGTCAGCGAATCTCCTATGTTTACATAGTGAATCGACTTTAGGAATCTTCGGCAGAAGCATGATATTTAAAGAGGCGTAGGGTTTCCTCGTTTGGATAGTCAAAAGTCGATCTCACCGTATTTGGGAAACAGAGTTATTGAATTAATAGAGCTTCGACCTTTGCCACTGCTCTAGATTCAATCGGGAGATCAGATGGAGGGATCTTACTTATACAAGGATCAAGATCACGAAAGGCGTATCTTTATCTTCGTCTTTGTCTAGGTCTTTGTGGCCCATTGCTAGACAGTAACCACGATTTGTAAGTGCCGAGAATTAATATGGTGATTAATTCGAGGCTTGATTGAATCAAATGAATGATTTAATCTAGTGCTTTCTTTTTTAGGAAAGCACACTAGCACTTTGGGAAAGTGTACTTACTACTAGATAGTAGACGAGCCTAAGGGGCCACACACTTAACTCGTGAGAGTCACTGCTTATATGATGTGATTAATCAATTTGAGCAAATTGAGGAAATTAGGAAAGTCTAGTCCTTTCCTAATATGGAATATGAATTAATTGAGGCGATTCAATTAATTCGACTATTTTAATTAATCTTGTAGAATTAATTAAATTAATGGACCTAGTAGAATCCAAGTATTTTATTTAGTTGGGCTTGGCTCAAGTTAAATAAATAAGTCAATTGGAATAAGTGAATATAATTAAACGGATTTTAATTATATGGTAATATTTAATTGATGGGTTTAGCCCATAATTAAATATGGAGTCAAGAATTAATTCTTGGACTCCAAATAAGGATGATGGTCGAATTTAAGGGGCCTTGGCAGCTAGGATTCGAAACCTAGGTGAAGAAGAAAGAGTTTTCTTCTTCTCCAAGTCTTACAGTTGAATAAAGACTCTAGTGCTCCTATTCTATATATATGTGATTGCAAGACTAAAAACCCTAAGTTTTCTTGAGAGGTAAAATTCGAACCCCCAGCTGGCAAATTAAGAGAGAATTTTCTTGCCATCCTTAAGCTAAATACCGCCCCCTTCCCTTGTTCCAACAAGACATTGTTTTGTTCATGTGTTGAATTTAACGATTCACATATTCCATCCCTTCACACTATCAAGCCTAGGTTTTAGACTTTGATCTATTTCGTTGACTAGCACCAATAACGAAGTAGGTGGTGACTTGAACGAGGTGTGGATACATCTTAGAGGTGCGACGTTTGGAGGTGGACTTTATTTGGATACACCTGACATCATGTCTGGTTCCAATATTGATCACCTCTTGTATCCCCAGCTTTTGTACTTCTTCTAATTCTTCAATCATGAGCACTAGCTCTAGAATGTAGAATAAAAAAAGTTGAGAAAACCGGTCATAAAACAGTTGTTTCCAAAACACATGGTTCTATGTCCAATGCGCCTCATATTTAAGCCCTACTCTTCGTCTCATTCTTAGACTTGAGTAATGTTTGCTTCAAGCATACAAATCAATGATTCTGAACTGAGGACCTTCCTCAAATTTCTAAGTCTATTGATTTGGTTAGGCTAATATAGACAATATTCTCAAGCATAATTTTAAACGGGTTAATTTCTAAAAGAGATTTGGGAAATGTGTATTACAGAAATCCGTGTGAAAATGTTGACTTCATTTGTTTGTTTGGATGTATTTTAGAATTTGATTGTACAATAAACGCAGAAAATAAAGAAGATTCAATTAGGATGTTTATATTGTACACAAGTAAAACTAGGACTTTAATTTTACTTGGCTCCCACTACATTTTTCGAAACATTGCACTCCCACTGCAATTTTTGAAAATCTCGTTGGATAGATTTCTTAGTGAGTATTGAGTTCTTCAAATAATTCAGTGGGTTGCAACCTAACCGATTTCTGGCCCACTGATTATTCAAAGTGGTGTCATACACCAATTTATCCAATAAATGATTCAATACCTTTCCCCATAGTTCACCAAACCGCAACCGAACAAGTTTCTAAGCTCGTGAACTACCCGAGTTCATTCCCACTAACTCCTATAATCTAACATTTGAATTTCACCTTGCAACCGAACAGGTTTCCGGGGTAAAATATGCTTCGATTAAGGCATTCCATGCATATAATAAAATTTCAAATTATTTCTAAATCCTTAACCCCCATAACTGGGAAGCATTACACATCTATAGTAATTTTAATTTTAGAAAGCTTAGTGGAGGGAGAGGATGACTCACATCCTTTACTAACTTGGTATCATTTAATTTTGGGAGAATTTTAAATATTTTAATCAAGGTCTCACAAAGCATATTAACTCATATCATGCTAACATACATATAAAGCGTAGAAAAACCTAGCAATTCTACTATTACACATTTTCATGGACTAACTAGATCGGCCCAAGCCAATGGGTTAATCAACATATATATTTTAAGCATGCATAATAAAACATAAAATCTAAGTCCATGAAATGTGCATCTCATCACATATAACAAGCATTTAAACATAAAAGTACATATGCGATAAGACATAAAATAAAACTTAATTTATTTATTAATCAAATCCAATTTGATTGTTGCAAAACTAAATCCCATTTAATTTTGTCGCTAAGACTAAGTCCTATTTAATGGAAGTGAAATTAAATCCAATATAATTTTATGTGATCGAAAAATTTATATCACAATCAATTAAATCTAATTTTGTTCACAACAAAACTAAATTTAATTTTGATATGATGATTAAATCCAATCTATTCTTCATGGAATTAAATCCAATTCAATTTCCATTAGAAGATTAAGACTAATTTAATCAGGGCGATATTAAATCTATTTGAAATTAATTCTTAATTAATTTCAATGGGAGGATTAAATCAACTTTAATCTAATTGGAATTAAGTCCGACTTAATTTTCATGAATAAGATTAAACCGATTTCAATCAATGTGAAAACGAGTTTTACGTAATTTTCATGAAAATGATTAAATCAATTTTGATCTTAGTGAAATTAAGTCCCACTCAATTTCTTCGAAAAGATTAAATTAATTTCAATCAGTGTGATATTAAGTCACACTTAATTTCAATGGGAATGATTAAATTAACTTTAATCTAAGTGGAATTAAGTCCTACTCAATTTCCATGAAAGATTAAATTAATTTCAATCAATGTGAAATTAAATCTTATTTAATTTCTATGGGCTTACAAATCATTAACTAAGTCTCACTTAATCAATTACAAAATTAAATCTTGATGGGCAAATTAAATAGATTCAAAATATTAATAAAACTAAATCCCATTTAATAATTTAAATCTTAATTTAATTTTATGTAAATCAAATATAATTTAATTTATATTAAATCCAATTTAACAATAATTAAATTTAGTTTAATTTACAAAGAAGGCTTGAAGAAGATTGACCCAATTAGTTAAAATTAGATTTGGGTCTTACCCAATTAATAATTCAATTGCAATTGGGTCCAAACCCAATTCGTAATTGAATTAATTCTTGGTGGTCTAACAATTAATTAATTTGTATTGGGCCAAGCCTAAGACTTCTTAATTAAAATAGGCTGGGCTTTTATTTAATTAACTCGAGTGGACCAAGCCCAACTCCCCATTAATATAATAAATTCAAATTAGGCTTTTGATTAATTAATTAGAGTGGGCCAAGCCCAACTCCATATTAATTAATTTATGCATTGGACCAAGCCCAACACATACTAAACAACCCTAATAGTCCAAAGCCCAACAGCCTTCTTCTTCCTTCCTTCTACAGCGCCGCCAGCGGCGTTCCAGCGCCGCACCGGTGGTTTTCCGGTCATGGGGAACGACGCCCGGCACCGCTACCTTTGTCCATCAAACCTCCGGCCACTGTTCCGTCGTCGACTTTCACGGCCATGTCCGGCGAGTTCGATTCCACCGTCACTCTAAGCAGTGCAAGGAGAAGCAACCGGCGACGTAATATGCGCATCAAACGCCGCCATCTCCGACCGAACAGCGGCGATATCAAAACCACACGCAGCCCCGCAAATCTGAAAAGATTTCAGCGCTGCTCATAGCAGAGGCGAGGGGCGGCACCGGAGATGTCATCTGCGGAGCCCAGCACCCAACTCCGACGATCACAGCTTCAATCGAGCATTCTGGCAATGATTTCGGTGGCAATTGGCGAATTCGAGTTGCTGTGTGAAGATGTTCGTCTTCAATTTTTTCAGAAGTTCCAGATTTTCGCGTATTCAAAACAGCCCCAAATTCGAGATTCAATTCGCAATTTCAGAAACCAAACCCAGTTTTCAGAATTCCGAAAAAAAAATCACAATTCAAAACTCAATTTGCAGATTTAACAAATTCGGAATTTTGATCCACTCTGTAAATTCCAAAATAACAGATTTTTCGATCTTAACATATTGATTCTTAATCAATAATTTACGCATTCAACACGATATCAAATAAACACGAAGAACACACAAACAAAATCAATGAAGTCAACAATTTGGCTTTGATACCACTGTTGGGAATCCTGTAGGGCATGCGCAGCGGAAACGAAAAACAGATCCGAATTCCCAAAACAAGATCAATTCGTGGCTTTCGTCGATTTTAAATGAGAAAAAGATGAATACGAAAAACTTAGGCTCCGTATGGTTGTGTTTTCGGAAATGAATTCTGAGTTTTTTTTGGGGAATGTGTATTACAGAAATTCGTGTGAAAATGTTGACTTAATTTGTTTGTTTGGATGTATTTTTAGAATTTGATTGAAAGTAGTGTAGATGTGATATAAAGTTGATTTTTATTAGGATTTCATATATAAAATGATTGAGTTGGTTATGAAGGTGATGATGATGGGGAAAAAATATTAAAATAATATATTTTTTTTAATAATGTTATGAGTTGGTAATAAAGGAATATGTATATATGTGTGTGTATATATATATATACACATACATATAATATAATATTTAGAGCTATTAACGTTAATCATCCCCCATGTCACGCAAAAGTGTCACTTTAGTCCCTCTTGTGAAAAAATTATCACTTTCATCCCTCATATCCATAATTTGTACCCAGATGGTCCTTTTTTCGACATTCCGACCAGATTTTCCGGCTTCCCACGCGAAAATAGGGCTATCCACTCATATATCCTGCGCGTCTTCACGAGAAAATTCATAACTCATTGTAGAAAGTTCGGATTCATGAACCGTTTTCTTCCCATGAAACTAGACACTATCCACGCATGTATCGCACATAATCAGGAGACATCTACAACAAAGCAGTTTTGTATTAAAAAATTAGCTAAAAATCTGTCGGCTGTGCAGATAGCTGTGCGCGTCTTCACGAGAAAATTCATAACTCATTGTAGAAAGCTCGGATTTATGAACCGTTTTCTTCCCATGAAACTAGACACATAGAGCTATCCATGCATATATCGTACATAATCAGGAGACGTCTATAACAAAGCAGTTTTGTATTAAAAAATTAGCTAAAAATCTGTCGGCTGTGCAGACAGCTGCGCGCGTCTTCACGAGAAAATTCATAACTCATTGTAGAAGGCTCAGATTCATGAACCGTTTTCTTCACATGAAACTAGATACATAGGTCTATCCACGCATATATCGCACCTAATCAGGAGACGTCTATAACAAAGCAGTTTTGTATTAAAAAATTAGCTAAGCATCATTTCCGACAGATTTTTAGCTAATTTTTTAATACAAAACTGCTTTGTTCTAGACATCTCCTGATTATGTGCGAAATATGCGTGGATAGCCCTATGTGTCTAGTTTCATGGGAAGAAAACAGTTCATGAATCCGAGCTTTCTACAGCAAGTTATGAATTTTCTTGTGAAAACGCGCATGATATATGCGTGGATAGCCCTATTTTCATGTGGGAAGCCGGAAAATCTGGTCGGAATGTCGAAAAAAGGACCGTCTGGGTACAAATTATGGACATAAGGGATGAAAGTGATAATTTTTTTACAAGAGAGACTAAAGTGACACTTTTGCGTGACATGGGGGATAATTAGCGTTAATAGCTCTAATATATATTATACAAATAGAATGAAAAGACAAAAAAAAAAAAAAAAAAGAGGCAACCAGACAGTGGGGGGCGTTCATGGGCTGGGGTGGGGGCCCTTCATTTTTAGTTTTTTTTTTTTGTCACCTGTTCATTTCTTTTTAGCTTTAAATTTTTATCATTTTTTCATTTCGTGTTTTTTCAATTTTATATTTTAAATGTTCAAGAAAATTGAATCTTGCTCGTCTACATTTATAATAGTTAGTGTAATTATACGGTTCGCATTGGACAAATATAAAAATAGGATGTGGTCCATATATGCAATTTTTTATAAAATGTGTAAATATGATTGGAGCATAAGTAGTTCTATATTTCTTTTTCCATTTACGTATAATATTTTATTTTCAGTGTGATTGAGGCAAATTTATTTCCATCTTCTTATAATGAGATACTATGATGTTACAAAAAATCTTTACTCGAGCTCGAGCCGAGAAATGGTGAGACTCGGCTCGAGTTCGGCTCGTGGGCAACCCTATTAAATACCACGTTAGTACCAAAATGAAATAATCGTGATTCAGTCGGTATTTATTTGAATATTGAGAAGCTAAAAAAGTATAATTTAAAATCCAATAAACAACAAACGAAATTATTAAAATGAAATTGTAAATCACACAATATTGTATATACTTTTGGTAAAAACATGACCAATTAAGTCTCAATTCAAATACATATATTATTAAATATATATGAAATATTAAATATTAAATCACACAATTTTTTTTTTCAAATTACATATTATTTAATAATAATAATTGGAATATTCGAAAAATTGAATAGGAATTTTTATTATATAAAATATGAAAAAGTAAGAAAGATAATTAGTTGGATAGTGGGATAGTGTAATTAATGATAAAATATTGTGAAAAGATTGAAATGATTGGTTGTTATATAGGGGAATGTGTAGTGTATTTAAAATTTGATCATTTTCTGTTGAATTTGGCTTGGACTGTGTATTTTCATTTTTTGGTGATCCAAAAAATGAAAATATTTTCAAAATTCACAACCATACATAGCCTTACCTTTTCGCGCATTCAACTTTGATTCTCGCGAATCTTCAATCTTCTCCAACGGTTCAATTGTACCGTCTCTAGATCATCACGCGGGAATAGACTCCGGGAAATCTACATCTCCAATCTCCATGGCGGCTAGGCGACATCGAGTGGACTGTAAAGAGAGAAGAAGAAAACGTTTTCTCCTCTGCTTTGTATTTCTGGTGGAGAATTTCAGTTATGTGAATTGTTACAACTGTGTAATCTGGCTTGTGCTGGAGGATTAAATAAATCCTCCAACTTAAGCCCACCGGATCACACAGACACGCCCATATGGGCCATTGGACAATCAATTGGGCTATGTTGACAACTTAGTCCAATTAATTTAATCAATTAATATATAATCCAATTAAATATATATTGATTAAATCAATATTAATTAATTAATCAAATAATTAATTATTATTCTAGTCTAAATAATTAATTAACCTAGTCAATTAAATATTCAAACTAATTAATTTAATTTATCATTGTTTAATCCAATTAAACAACTAATTAAATTAATTTGTCCAATTAATTAATTCATCCTTCCGAATGACAAATTACTAGAACACCCTCCAAATACAAGACTTGTTTTCCCGTCTATTCCTTTATAGCGCGACTCTCTAGATTCGTCTCAATTGGCAATGGGAGGATACCAAAGGATGTGGATGACACCTAGCCAGCACTGTGGCCCCACATCGTAGCCCAACCGAGTACAAAATGATTATATCATTACGAACCTCTAGATTATGATACCGTATGAGTATAAGCCCTTCACTGACGTATCCCGATCGAGTGAGAGCCATGGAATATGTCAAACTCACAAGACTCGATGCTATGCTTAAGAATCATAGTAATATGAGATCACTAAACACGAGTTAGTTCATCAGCACTGGCCAAAGACTTTCAATCTCATTTACCTATGACCGCATAGGATACTTCTCGTTTACTTTCGAGACAGTGAATTCCATCTTGGTATTCACCTCACATGCTACTTGCCCATTGGAACGCATTTCGAGGTTTGCCCCACCAACGGGTGAATTGGGCCTAACTACTCTAGTGACAGAATCCAACGTCACAAGCACACTGTGACTGTAACTCCTCAGGTCTAAGGCTCACGCATACCTTCATAATCAGTAATCCAATCATTGACAGTCACTGAGTAAAAACCCATGTGATCAGATTACTACGAGCCGTGTTCGAATACACTAATTGTTAGAATAGTGCCCTGCGAGCCAATCCTAGATAGGCTTTCTTTATCTATTCTTGTAATAAACAATTCCGTTTTACATTATATTAATAAAAGACATTTCTTCATCTTATGTTTATATTGTTATAACTGTATGATGAAGTCCCTAGAAATTACACATAGCTATGGGACTTGATATCTCATTGGATGGATATCATAAAACAAGTTTCTAAGGCTGTGATTTCTAAATATCATCCAAGTCATAGAATTATCAAGATGGGACATTGATAATTCGGATAGACTTGCGCCTATGATGCACACTCTTAATTAGAGAATGTCTCGTTTTATAGACATTCGTGTAGTTGACACAAATGCACATACGCGGGTGCTTGTTGAGAACAAGTTCACTGATTACACTAACTGAAACTTTCTAAATTGGAATTATTTCTATATATGTCGAATTAGGAGTTTCTTAATCACGATAGTGCAAGATTAATTCTTTGACTTGAGTCATCACAGTAATCTTGTATATTGACTCACTTCACTTAGACTCCTGTGCCAGTTCTTTTACAAGGACACATATGGACTGGTAATTGGATGTAGTGACTCGTATATGGAGGTTGGTGTTGACAACAAAGGATCCATCATTTGTCTAGATGAACAAGTGAATTTTCTATACTATTCTAAGTGATTTGACTGAGTTAGTCCTTGGCCAAGGCAAGTACATAATTAATTAAGAAATGAGTTTCTTGAATTAATTAATCACTAGTCAAACACACTTGAATTATTAAGATTGAAGTTACAAGGATCTCGACCAATAAGATTCCTCGATCCTTAATTTAATTGGGAAATTAGTTGATGGAAGAATCTCACTTGCATGGAATGCGCGATTGGAAAGGTTTACTTTGAATCGCCTACATCTAGGTCTTCAAGATAAGTAGCTAGAAACTCTTCTTTGATTTATGGGCATCTTATATTTAATGGAGATTAAATAATAAGATGGTTAATTAAAAGTGTTTAATTAATCGAAACAATTTCATTGTCCAAATTAAATCATAAAGGTTATGAACCCATTACTAGTATGTTGGTGAACCTAAAAGGTCACACACAATACTCGGACAAATCCATTTCTTAATTAAGGAAATTTAATTCAAAGTAGTTGAGTTAATATATTAATTAATTAAAACTTTTATTTATTCAAGTGTTGGATAAATAAATTAATTAAGTTGATAAGATCAATTTAATTAAGCTTAAGTCTAGAAAGCATTTAATTTAATTGGAAGTGACTTTTAATTAATCTAGTATGGTGGATTAATTATTAAAAGACTATTTTATTAAGTCTTGGTCAAAAATTTGGTGGAGGAAAATAATTAAAGAGTTTAATTAATTTTCTTCTATAAGGAAATAAGATTTCTTAGAGAGAAAGAAAACTAATTAAAATAGAAAAGTCCTATTTGAGAATTAATTAGTCTTCTATTCCTACATGGAAAAGGTTTAATGTAGAAGAGTTCTACATGGGAAAGAATTGCAAGAACTTAGTCTTATATATATGACTAGTATGGAACGAAAATAGGATGATGACTTTTGAAGCCAAAATTTTTGTTCCTCTTGCATAGAAAATCTTTTCTCTCTCTCCTTCATATAGTGTTCTTGAGTTCTTGATTATTCATCAAGATCTTGAATTCAAGAATTCTTCCAAAATACTTAG
Organism: Buddleja alternifolia; assembly: GCA_019426215.1. Lineage (NCBI taxonomy): Eukaryota > Viridiplantae > Streptophyta > Magnoliopsida > Lamiales > Scrophulariaceae > Buddleja > Buddleja alternifolia. The sequence continues at coordinate 2,033,945 of CM033398.1, read as the reverse complement.
AGAAGTAATTTTTGCTTTCACCTTAATCCCATACACTATTCCTTAGAGTTAGAATAAACGTTTATAGATCAATCTAGCTAAAGATTATAAACGAGTGGGTATCCGGGGTGTGGATCAACTTTAGAGGAGAAACACTTGGGTCTCTGAAGTGAATCAAGAATCCGATCAAAGGCGTTTTTGGTGGAGGAAATCGAAATCTACATCAAAGGAAAAGAACGAGTCAGTTGATTCAAGGAACGGGGAGCAAGCTAGGAGCTTACGATAAGGAAGAAGAAACTCTTCGATTTTATGAAAAATCGAATAAGGTAAGATATTCTTTATTCAAGTTTTAAATAACTAGTGTAGAGATGCGCAAGCCTATGATACGTGATAAGCCCGTAGGATTAATAAACTCGCATGTTTAAATCCTAGAAACTAAAATTTTAATTTTCTGTTGTGCTTAGTCGGGCTGTATGTATATTTCCCAACACTAATTCTATCAATGTATCTATCACACAAACTCCCACTATCCCATAGTGTTCGACTGACACTCCTTTGTCAGAGTATGTGTCATACAAGTCTTATACGAATCTCAATGCCCAATTGAGATTCTCCGACTTGCGAACGATTTAAGTGATCAAGTATCAAACTCTTCCAGTGCTCATCTCCTTAAAGAGTGCGAAGGTTTGCCTTGACACACATGGACTAGTTGTTCATTTAAGACTTATAGATGCCATCAAGAATTATACAAACAACATAATATTGCCTTTATATTAATTAGAGGTTGTATAATATAAACTCGTGCCTCATATTCTAACTCCTCATTGGCATTGAGGGCACATTCCCAATAGGAGGGTGACAAGGCTAGCGGAGGGGGCGACGCATAACCGGGTGGTGGTCCAGGAGTGGGTCGCGGAGACGTCGAGAAGGGTACCGAAGTGAGAGTATGGAGAATAGGTGGTTAGTCATCATCAGGGGAGAGAAAGAGATAGGAGTGATGAGTGTTGGATTTGTAGTAGGATGAAAAGGAAACATAGATTCATTGAACACAACATGACGAAAGATGGTGATTTTATTGGTGTCAAGATCAAGAAAGTGAAAGCCTTTATGATTCAAAGGGTATCCTAATAAGAGGCAAGCTGATGGCGAGCTTGTGGAAGGAAGTGGCATAGATGTTAGGATAACAAAGACATCTGAAAACACGAAGATGATCATAAGACTGGAAAAGACCATAGAGAATTCCAAAAGTGGTTTTGTAAGATAGAGTGGTGGTGCGAAAAATTCTAAGAAGATGGACAGCCGTATGTAAAGCTTCAGCCCAGAAAGATGGAGGAAGAGATGCCTGAAAAAGGAGAGTTTGAATAGTGTTGCTCACAGTTTGAATGGCTCTTTCGGCCTTACAGTTTTGTTGTGGAGTGTGTGGGCAAGAGAAATGAAAAATAATGTCATTGTTTTGAAAGAAATTATGAAATAGTTTATTGTCAAATTCTCCACCATGATCACATTGAAAAGATTTTATTTTAGTTTTAATTGAGTGTGAACATAAGAATAGAAATTGACAAAAACTTTATAAGCATCAGATTTATTTATTAAAGGAAAAATCCAAATAAAATGAGAAAAATCATCCAAAAATAAGATGTAATACTTAAAACCACCAATACTAGAAATCGGGGAGGTCCAAAGATTTGGGTGAACAACATCAAACAAATGAGAACTAACAGAAGAAGAATTAGAAAAAGGCAAGCGCTTATGTTTTCCTAGTTGACACGGATGACACAAAGACTTAGAAAAATCCTTATTACAACGAATAAAATTTCTACTATTGAGTAAAGAAAAGATGTGAACGTCGGGGTATCCGAGACGATGATACCAAGTCATGGAATGTGAAACGGTGGGAGTGTGAGATGAGACGAGACCTGTGGAAGAGACACGAAATGGGTAGAGGTCACAATGGTTGTTACTTCAGAGAAGAAGCGCACCCGTCTTAAGATCCTTTACAGAGAAACCGTATAGGTCAACTTCAATTGAACAAAGATTATCGTGAGTAAACTGAGGAACATATAATAGATTTTTAACTAAAGAAGGGGAAACAAGAACATTGTTTAAATGAAGGGAGCGAGAACGAGTGGAAAGAATGGAAGTCCTAATAGAAGAAATCGAAAGCACAACAACATTACCAATAGTAATAGAATTCAAAATATTATTTGGTATGATATTAAAAAGAGTACCTTGGTGAGGAGTCATGTGAGAGGTAGCTCTGAAGTCCAAATACCATTGATCATCTGGCTGACTGAGATACATTGTCTAAAAAATTAAAGAGAGATTCGTGGGTTGAGACGCATGAGATTGGACATCGGTGAGGGCTTGTGTGGAACGCGGCCCAAGGTGCCCAGGTACAGAAGAGGGCGGTGGGCTGTCGGAGGACTGGACCAAGGGAAAGGGCTAGGATGGCGAGGTGGGCTGTTGGGGAGAGGCCCAAGGCGCTGAAGTAAAAAGAGAGGCATGCGAATTGGGCCGCTGGAGAAAGCATAGTTTGCCTGCTGTTGATACTGAGGAGCTGGGCCACCCGAATAGTAGTAGGATGGCAGATGAATGGAGCCCATTGACCGTGGGCTTTGAGGTGAAAGCTGGGCCAGATGAAAACAATATCCTGGAGCATTATTAGAATTAAAAATTTGGCCTAATTGCTAATCGTGGTTTGACCCACGACCACAGCCTTGACCCCTGCCAGCACCCCTACCACAATTTTGATAATTATTTTGAGACATGTTTCAATTCGCATATGAATTAGGGGTTTGAGAAAGGAGGGTAGTGGTGGATTCGATATTATGGTAACCGGATTCGTGGGATTCATGGAGCAATAGTAAATTTTGAATTTCAGAAAAATTAGGAAGAATTGATTTTGTGGTAATGACTATGATGAGAGGGAGATACGACTCCGGGAGACATTGTAATAGTTGGAAAATAAAATCTTAATTGTTTATGGGGCTATCAAGATCAGAGAGACTATCGTCTACGAACTTCATCTCTTGACAATATTGAATTATAGAAAGAGTGCCTTTTTGAAGATTTTGAAATGAGAATTAATTTGTAGAGAGCGAGAGGATTTGTTATTTCGAACATTTTCCTCTGTCGCAAACCAAATATCATGAGATGTTGCATACTCTAAATCAAAGTTTTTGAGAAGTTTGAGATCCGTAGTAGAGTAAAACCATCTTTTAATTGTGGAATCCATAGAGAACCAAGTTTCATCAAGATCATCAATAGGTTTAGATTGACCAGTAAGGTGATGAAAAACGGAATAGCTATGACATAGTCCATAAACATGCATCACCATAACTTATAGTTTGAATCAACGTCCGATAATTTAAAACCAAAAGATGTTTAGACGTTGTCGGCGACAAGGGAGGGATGAAGGGCGGCAGTTTTTTGGGGCAGGAGGAGTGGGGTTTGTGGCAGCGGAGGTTTCTTCAGTTTCATTCATGATGGAAAAGCGAAATCAAAATATGTAACAAAAGAAAAATAAAAAAATGGATAAAGATAACAACAGAAATTGTATCGTATTAGAGGTAGAAAAGAGACGATCCAGCAATCGAGTGATGAACACGAGCATGCACAAAAAATACGAGATGGTAAGCAAGTTTTGTGTTGTAGAAGGCTTATTTAATGAAGAATTTTGTGTTGAGGAGAGCAATGACTTGGAGGGGAATGGAAGAAAGAACGGCAGTAGTTACACCGATGGCATGAGAGGGGCAGCAGATGGGACAGCCTAGGATACTAGGGTTTGGTTGGTACCATATTATAATATTGGTCTCCTGGAGAATAATATTGATAGTCAAAGCATATATATAGAGTACAAAGGATATGAAATAAGGAAACAAAAAAAAAGAAAAGGAAATAATAACTAACAATCCTATACTAATATAAACTCTAACACTTAGCTCCTAAAACTTTGTCTGATGAATGACTCTAATACCAGTTGTCACACCACGGACCCACAGTGTGGGGGAATTGATACCCGACATAATGGGCCCCGCTAGTAACACTTTGCATCCGTTATTGTGCTGCGAAAATAATTAACCCAAGTTTCAAGAGGAGTCCATGATTACTAACTTATAAACTCTTTCACATTTCCTTCCACAATCGATATGGGATATCTTGGGTTCACCGGGTGGGGACATGTAAGAGAGACCCAGCAGAATGTGCTCCCCTAGCAACTAAATCAGATCCATCATCGCTTTGCGAAAATGATTAACCCACGTTGCAGGAGTCCATTATATTATATCAACTAATAAACTCTTTCACATTTCCTCCGACAACCGTTGTAGGTCATCACAATCACCCCCAGTTGGACACGTGACAACCTCATCTCATTCCTTCCACAGTCTTGAACTGGCCATTACACATCCGGTAGCACCTCGCACGCCGATAGTACCCCCGGGCTCGGCTCTGATGCCATTTGTCAACCTCGAGCCTACGGGGTGGGGGCTCACAAGTGAGATCACTCGATATAATGGAACGTACTAGCAACTACTTCATATCCATCATCCCTTTACGAAAATGATTAAACTATATTTTTAATGGAGCCTATTATATTGGATCAAGCTTGCAGGCCCCAAACCGTGCCCCGAGGCATATCACTACAAAATGCAGCCCATCATATATATATATGTTTCTTAAATATCCTGAAAATGTTAAATTAATTTGGTAAATCGACGCGTACTAAACTCAGCAAAAGAGATGCGTTTGTATCTCGCCAATTTCCATCACCAATCATATATAAATATTTGGCTCTAGTTGTCAAATTAGAGCCCAACCTCAATCAAATTTCCTTGGTCAACTCGTGCCTAAGTAGTGATCACAAATAATTTCTAACAACTAGATGAGCTGTCCTATCTAACATGGAATAGTCAAAAGCAAAACTCAATTCAATAAGACTGAAACTTGTTGCAATTTCTGCACTTTATAACGAAAGAAATCTAGAAAATGCGAATTACAAATGAAATAACAATCGAGGCGAGAGTTGGACTCTCTATCCTTAAAGCTATATTGCCCCGTCTACGGTGGTACGGGTTCGTGCAACTAACTTCCCAAGATACAACGATTATGTGTTGTTGTCGAACCACTTCATGAATAACACCTCACGAACCAATTAGCTCAAGAACTCTCAGAGTATGTGATGTATGTAGAAAATGCAGAATGTTTTTGAATTGGTGTGTTTTCCTTTCGGCTGGGGAAGCCTTTTTATAGGTGGAAAAATCAGACAAGGAAGTAAATTGCTTTAAAATCTGACATTAAACCAGAATTTAAACAACAAAACGTTTCATCCTCTAAACCCACGTTTTGACTGTTTCAAAAAATTAAATCAGATTTAAGGAAGAAATAAACAATTCAGTCTAATTTTTTTGGGCCCAAATGAATTAACTCAAATTTGGCCCAAAAAGATAATATTTTGAGTCCAAAGCTCCACTACCGAGCCACGACCCACGACCCGTGCCCAAGCCCGAGCTCGAGCCGGCCGGTCGGACGGACGGCGGCGGCGCGTGTGCGAGGCGAAACGGACTATGGCTAAGTCCTTACCCCTCCAAGCCCACACAAAATTGTCATGACCCAAGGGCCCAAACTATCATTTTCCCACCATTGTATATAAGCACACTAAACATGTATCTTATTTCCAATGTGGGATAATGCATATTCAAACACCCATCTTTAGCAATTAATTTCTCATTCGTTTCAACTCCGAATCGAGAAATTCGAAATGCTAATCTTATCTACTCCCGGAGTAGAATAATATTATCCAATAATATTTAGTATCCCCGATACTTATAGTGTTCGAATTTCGAGTGCAAAAGTGTTCAAACACACTTTAACATGTTATCTTTTCCAACAAAACTCAAATAAATACTAGAAATACTTCCACCACCATCAATAACTACCTACAAATATAATTCAAGTCAGTGTCCTCATTATTCAGAATATTATTGTTAAGAAAAGGGAAAGTCATAAGAGTTGTTTGATGCCTATGTTATCCCTTTCATGCGCATATATATATATATATATATATATATATATATATATATATATAATGCGCATGAAAGGGATAACATAGGCATCAAACAACTCTTATGACTTTCCCTTTTTTTAATATATATATGTGTATATCCCTTAACATTTCTTCATTAATTGTGTAGAGAGAGAGAGATGGCAAGGGAAAGCAATGGGAACGTGGAGACCTCCATGATGAAGATGATCCCTAAGATAAAGTTCACAAAGCTGTTCATCAATGGAGAGTTCATTGACTCCACATCAGGTTAACCAACTTTGATTTCCTTCTCTTTAAATTCTTATCTTCTTCTGTTAATATATATATATATCCTCTTGAATACTGTATGCACTTGATTCTCTATTAACATTTATAAAATAAAGGGATAATTACACTCACACCATCTCAATAATAGGGTAATTACACAAACCTTCCTTCACTAATTGATAATTACAAACACACCCTCTCATATTAAAAATTTCTTACAATTGCACCCCTTGCAAACCTTACAAATAGACCCCTTGAGGGGTGTGCTTGTAATTATCAATTAGTGAGGGGGAGGTTTGTGTAATTACCCTATCATTGAGGGGTGTTAGTGTAATTATCCCTAAAATAAATGGCAATATATACATGCAAATTAAAATTAAAATTTCTTGTTTCAGTCTTTATTATGACAGAACATTAATTTTCGATCGTCTCCTCATTACCTACTGTTTGTAATTCCATTATACATAATTAGAGATAATAGCGGACACCCCAACCTATGACGCTTGTGCACTTTACCCCCTGTACTATACAAATGTGCATTCAATACTCCCATCTTTGATTTGGGTGCATTTAACCCCTCTGACGGAATATTCCTCATTTTTCCGAAACATGTGCCTTGCACATGACACCGTTAAGGGTAAAATCGTCATTGAGGGGGCAAAATGCTCCATACACTATAGAATAGGAAGAGGGTGTTGTTTTGGGGGGGGGGGGGGGGGGGTAAATTTGACATTTGAATTTGAATTTTTATAATATTTAATATTTTTTTTCTTTTTTTAGTTAAAAAATATGGATCATGCCATAAAAAAAAATGGAAACTAATAAAACAAATTTAAAAAATGAAACAGAAAAATAAGGGACAGTTAAAAAAATGTTAAAAATCCGGAAAAAGTTTAGAAAAATTAGTAAAAAATAGAAAAATCAGGACAAATACTAAAAAATGCAAATAAAATCATTGAAACGAAAAAATATGAAAAATTAATACACAACAAGGACATATAATTTTCTTAAAACACTTCCACGAATAGAAGCAAATCAATTTTAACTATCATTTTTCTTTTATGAATTTATTTTTTTGTTTTTTCAGTTTTTCAGATTTTTTTTAATTCTTTTTTAATATTTCCAAAATTTTCCCTTATTTTTTTCGAATTTCCTTAATTTTTCAGTTTCTTATTAGACATTTTTTTTCTAAGCTTTCAACTTTTTAATAAATATTTTTTAACCAAAAATATAAAAAGAAACATTAAATATTATTAAAATTCAAACATTAAGTTAGCAAAAACTCCCTATCTTATGGTGTATAGTGTACTTTGCCCCCTGCGTGACGATTTTTCCCTTAATGGTGTCATGTCACTACAAGAAATGGGAATATTAACTACATCAGTATCCTAATCGGCTATTTACCCATTGCTAAAAGAACCAACATAGACGGCTATAGTAGCCGTATCCATAACATTAACTTTGTAAACGGCTCCTTAGGAGCCGTTGGCTTATCTTGGCTATCCCAATCGGCTCCTAACTAGCCGTTGTGGATACCATTTTTTTTATTTTTTTTTGTTTTTTAAGGACATCCACATCGGGTCTTTTGCCGTTGTGGATACCATTTTCCTCTTTTTTTAAAAAAATTTAATTAACTTAGTAAATATTACTTACCATGTTATTTTATTTTTATTTTTAATGACATCCACCACGGGTCTTTAGCCGTGGTGGATACATTTTCCTTTTTTTTTAATGTATTAAATATTACTTTATTCCTTTTCTTTTCTTTTTTATTTTGACCGAAAAATAAAATAAAAAACTTTTTTAACTAATTGAGAAATTTTGTTGTGGAGGGTAGTAAGGAATAAGGCACAGAACTCGTACACTTTCTGGATGTAATTGTGTGTTGAAGTTAATGTCATCTCTTCTAACTTCACATATCATCTCTTCTCCAAATTACAGAACTCTGAGAATTTCTTCTCCAAATTACAGAACTCAGCCAAAATTTTCTTCAAATAGACTCAGCCAAAAATTGAGAATCGATTGAGAAGATCTTCTCCCATTCGATTGAGAACAATTTCTCCGCCCTAGATCAGCCGGCGCTCTTGTTGAACCGCCGTATAAACGTCTTCCACTTCGCCGGCGACGAGCTCCGGATAATCGCTAATCTCTTGCTCCGACTAGTTTTAGCGGTATTTGTGTTTTTAAGTTTTGGAGTTGTTTATGATTATCGATTTGGTTTCGGTCGGTTTATGTGGTAAATTGATAGTTAGTTTAACGTTATTTGTTTATTTTTGATAGTTTTGGACAGTAATTTTTTGATAGAGTAATGCTTCTAGAGATTTTGTGAACTTGAGTGTTGATTTAGGGTTAGGTTTCATGTTAATCTAGGTTTTCATTTCAGCTTTTTTGATAGTTTTCTGAAATTTAGACAACATCTATTGATTGTTTCATGTTCTTGCTGTTTTTTGATAAGTTTCATGCTTCGGATGAAAGCTTGCATAGATTCTAACCATAATATCAACTACTCTGTATTGACTGGATAGCTAATAATCTTCTTCAATTCACCATCTCCTTCCTTCCTTCCTTCCTTGTGCTTTAATTGCTTTAATTGCCAAGGTTAAGGTTGGTTTCAGGACCAGGATCTTCTCAAGGTAAACTATCATTTTTATATTTATTTATTTCTGTTGTCAACAACCTAATTAATACAACATACATATTGGTTTCTGTTTACTTTACATGGCAAAGCTTCAGTTCAGGCATCTGTAATCCATTTTCAGTTTACTAATCTTCTAACTGCATAAAGCACCCATGTTAGACAACCAGGGATACCGAACACTTAGTCTTTTTTTTTCATATCTGTGAATTTATACTGTTTTTCATAATTAATTCTTGAATTTTGTTTTAAGAATTACCATGTTAATTCTGTGTGAAAGTTCCACTTTTTTATCGATTACTTGTTCTTTTAAACCATAGTTATATAACGTACATGCTAGTGTTTAAGATATATAAAGTCAAATTTATGAAAGAGGATTGGTAAAAGGTTATGTATGATTTTGAAACTAATATACGTACCGTCAACTTATGCTTGACTAAATGATTGTCTACTTGGTTTTGTCTTATAACTGATTGTCTTAGAAGAGTTGAAATTTACGCTTTTCTAGCATGAGATAATGTGGTTTTTTTGCAGTTTTCCTTGAGAAACTTTTCCATTATCTTGATTCATTGAGTTGAAAGATTACATAATGGATAAGAGTTGGATAGATTTACAAAGGAAGTCAGATGTTTATCTACGCGGAATTGAAGCATTTTTGGAGTTTACTTTTAGAGATAGACCAAGTGATTCATTAATATGTTGCCCATGTGAAAAGTGTGCGAATCGTTATTTCAAGAGTCGAAGAAATGTTCGAGATCATTGCTTTTTCAATGGTTTTTCTCTAAACTACAAAAATTGGACCTATCATGGAGAACTGTATGAACCTATTCATACACATGATAGATCGAGGTTAGAGAGTGAAAGAGGAGATGATATGATTGGATTAGTTTATGAGGCAATGGGAATGCAAAATGCACATGGTGATGCTGGAGACGATACCCAAAGTACAGAAAATGACCATCTAAATGGAGCTAATGAGGATACATTGAAGTTCTATCAGTTGTTAGAAGATGCAAGTCGTGAGTTGTATCCTGGATGTACGGAGTTCACAAAGTTGTCTTTTACTACGAATTTACTGAATCTAAAAGTGAGATCAGGATGGACTAATAAGTCATTTACCTCGCTCCTTGAGTTGTTAAAGAAGGCATTCCCGAGAGGTGTGAACTTACCAAAAGATTTTGGTGAGGCAAATAAGATTAGTAAAGACTTGGGTTTTACTTATGAGACATGTGATGTATGCCCAAATAATTGTATGTTGTTTAGGGGTAAGGATATTATGCTCGACACATGTGATATATGTGGTACTTCAAGATATAAAGAATGTGACAGAAAGATAGCTGTTAAGAAAATGCGGTACTTTCCATTGAAGCCTCGATTGCAAAAGTTGTTCATGTCATCACATACATCTTCACTTATGAGGTGGCATGCAGAAGGGCGGGTGGATGACGGAACATTTAGGCATCCTGCCGACTCACTTGCGTGGAAGGACTTTGATGAGAAAAAAATTGATTTTTCCAGTGATAGTCGTAATGTCAGATTGGGTCTAGCTGCAGATAGGTTTAGCCCTTTTAAGCTGATGAATGTAAGCCACAACAGCTGGCCTGTTGTGTTAATTCCATATAATTTGCCTCCATGGATATGCATTGGAAAGGATAATTTCTTATTGTCTGTGCTTATTGATGGCACTAAAGGACCCAGTAACAAAATAGATGTATATTTACAGCCATTGATTGAGGAATTGAAAGAATTATGGGAAAACAGAGTTGAAACTTATGATATATCAAGGAATGAGATGTTTTCGTTAAAGGCAACTTTGATGTGGACTATCAGTGACTTGCCTAGTTACTCGATGCTTTCTGGATGGGGTACAAAAACTGATAGAGGGTGCCCGTGTTGTGGAATGGAAACAATGTGTCGACGATTGCAGTTTGCACATAAGTACTCGTACACTTATCACCGTCGATTCTTGAGTAGAAGTCACAGATTTCGTAGGGATACGACTTCTTTTGATGGCACCATGGAATGGGGTGTTGCACCAAAAAGATTATCAGGAATTGATGTGTTGCAGCAATTAGATTCAAATGGTGTTCTTACAGAGTATAGAAAAGAAGATTTGAAGAAGAGATTCGTGGGAGATTATAATGTCGACAACCATAGATACTGGAAAAAGCGGAGTATCTTCTTCGAGTTGCCATACTGGAAGTTCAATATGATACGACACAACCTTGATGTCATGCACATTGAAAAAAATGTATGCGACAATGTGATTTTTACATTATTAAATGTTAAAGGTAAGACCAAAGACAACTTGAATGCTCGTCATGAACTTTCCAAACTTAGTGTCAGAAAACCTTTACATGCTTTCAAGCGTCGTAGTGGAAGGTGGTGTTTGCCGCCCGGTCCTTGCAATATGGGGCTAAATGAGAAAGACATATTTTGTAAGGTCTTAAAGTGTATAAGAGCCCCTGATGGATATGCCTCCAATATTTCAAAGTGCGTGCAAATTGAGAAACGAACAATATGGGATCTCAAGAGCCATGACAACCATGTTTTGATGCAAAACTTACTTCCTGTTGCTGTGCGCAAAGCATTGCCAAAACATGTAGTTGAAGTGTTGATTGAATTGTCAACCTTTTTTCGGAAGCTCTGTTCGAAGGTCAATGATAGGTTAGAGTTGGAAAAGATTCAGGATCGAATTGCTCTCACACTTTGCCATTTGGAGAGAATCTTCCCTCCATCATTCTTTGATATTATGGAACATTTGCCTATTCATTTGGTCGATGAAGCTTTAATTGCCGGCGCAGTCCAATATAGATGGATGTATCCTATTGAAAGGTTTGTTTAATAAAAGTATATTTTATTAAATACTTATTCTGATGTCTTAGTATTTAATCAAAGTATAAATACTTATTTTGATGTCTCGTAATAGGTTTCTTATGACTCTAAAAAAGTACATGCGCAATAAAGCTCATCCTGAGGGCGCAATTGCCAAAGGATATATACTTGAAGAATGCATGATATTTTGCTCTAGATATCTCAATAATGTGGAGACTAATGCAAACAAGCATCCTCGTAACCACGACGAAGATAATTCCAATGGTCGTCTTATAGGCAATGGAAAAGAATTTCATCTTGACCATGTTATCTGGGTTCAAGCTCACCGTTATGTGCTTCAAAACTCAGATGTTGTGAAAATTTACCGAGAGTACGTTGACACGCGAAATCCTAGCAAGTATACTAGGTCGTGCAATGTAATAAAGTGCACTATTTAGCCCGGGGTATATCGTCTCCACAGGGACAATTGGATTCAATGCTCGTAATTGCTATGTTATCTAATTCTAAGCTAAATCAATTTATAAGATGATAGGTGTTTATACTATGAAAATACTCAAAGATAAATAATATGATAAACAAGATAATAAATCAAATGGAATGAGATGATTGGGTTATGATCCTACTATGTTCTATTCTATGTTCATGAACTCTCAATTATCCGGATTTTTAGAACGCTCTTGTTATGGCGAAACCTCCTAATGTATTTATTATTCAATCTCTTGAAATAACAAGCCTATACTAGTTAACAACTTCCTATATCTCTATAGTGAAGATTGAATTAACTAACATGCATTTAGGTTCAAAGGAATTCCTTGTTTACGAAGATCATACATTCAATCGGGTCATCTTATCACAAAAAACCACACAACGCAATCGATTCTATCTCTAGTCAACTGTTACGTTATGATGTTTGATTTTTCGATCTCCCTTTATCTATCTCCTCTCGGTCTCAAGATAAAGCATTATATCAAACACATGGTGATCATTCATGTGAAAGCATTAAGCATAAAATCAAACATGTAACAAGAATGTAATAAATCCGGAAATTAATCAGTCATTTAAACACAAAACATCACAAAGTATTCACATAACCCAACCACAAAGATGCTTAGCTCATACTTACAATAACAAATAATTCAACAATTCTATAAGACATAGTTGATAAACTAATCAAAGAGAAAGAGTTGAATTACTCCCTATTACAAGGTGTGAATCCAAGCTTTGATGATGAAAAATGGCTCCTCAAACTTCCTTGGGTCTTCCTATGGCTTCCCTATGTGTTTTTAGAACAAGTGTCATTGTTTTCCAAAGGAAAAGTGTGTTAAAAAGAAAGAAAACAGCGAACTTAATTTTAGGGCTTCGGGAGAATTGGACCGCGGCACAAACTCTTATCAGACCGCGGCACTATAGGCATGTAGTGCGCGGTCCAATTGTCAAGGTGTGCCGCGGCACAAAAAGTGCGAACCACCATTTTCCAAATCAAGATCGCGGTCTTGTGCCGCGGTCCTCTGACGCAGAATTCACAGCTTTCGTATTTTGATCATAACTCTCTCTACAAATGTCGGATTGAGGTGCTTCAAGTTGCTACACGAATCTAAGAAACAGATCCACAATATTGAAGAAGAAACTTTAGTCTAATTCGGCATGTAAGAGGACGAAAACCTCATTTCGCTATGAGCATTGTGTAAACTTTTTCGTCAACTATCTTTGTTTGTTTCTTTCTTCAATTTCAAGCTCTATTTGGATCTTTTTTCTCGTCTTTCATGTGTAAATCAACTTTTATCCTACAAAACAAAATTTATACCAATCAAAGCATTATGAGGGATAAAAAAATGATCAAAATAACGATCAAATCATATTACAATGGGGCATAAAATACTGTAAAATATGGACTTATCATACGTTACTTGTCACTTACAAACACAGTATTTTTTTTATTTTTTTTATGATTTAATTAACATACTCATTCTTGATGAATAGCCTACATATATCTCAACTCAGAAGTGACTTTCCCCGTGTGAATATTAAAGAAATTGAACGCCTTCATCATGAAAAATTTCACGAGTGGTTCAAGTATTATGTGAGTAAACTAAAAAAATATACGTACACCTTTAAAGTTTTAATAACATTTTTTGAATCGTCTTACTTAAAATGAGTCATTATATTTTTATTTAATGATAAAGCAGATTGAAAATTTGAAGATTTCTTCTGGTGACACATTACCAGAGGACATCATTACCTTGTCCAGAGGCCCAAGTGACTGGGGAAAGAGACATAATGCTTGTGTTGTACATGGATTTAGATTTCGCGTAAAATCCCTTGATGCAAGAAAGAAAACACAGAATAGTGGGGTAATTTGCAGTGCGAGTACCAGTTGTTATCCTAGTTCCAAAGACAAGAGGCCTCAAACTGGAGTTGTGCATTATTATGGAGTTTTAACCGACATTATTAAGATTCATCATTCAAGTAATTTGAAGTACAACTTATTTAAGTGTGATTGGATCAACAATGAAAAAGGGCTAAAGATAGACCAATTCAAGTTCACGTTAGTAAACTTCAACCATGTGATGTATACCGGTAGAGAGTATTCTGATGAGCCATATATTCTTTCAACTCAAGCTGAGCAAGTCTGGTATGTCGATGACCCACTAGAACCAGATTGGAAAGTAGTCATGAAAATGAATAGAAGGGATAATTTTGATGTATATTCCTGGGAGCGGCAAACTGAAATGCATGCTTCAATTGAACTAGACGATCGTCCAATATTTGATGATGGTGATTGGGTAAGAGAAGGAGTTGAAGCAGTCGAAGTTGATGATATTGACAACGAAGATGGTGAACACGATGAATGTGAAATGTGATGGTGTGTAATTGAAATTAAATATATGTAGAATTGTCAGTTATGTATATCATTTTTTATGTTAGAATTCTAATGAGCCATATATTGTTTGAACATTCCGTGCATGCTTCTTTTCTAATATATGTAGAATTGTCAGTTATGTATATCATTTTTTATTAATTGTATTAACTTATTAATGTTGTGCAGTTACTTATGGCTAGAAAGAGGAAACATAATGGGAGGACGATGACAGATGTCATTGGCGAGACTGTCGGATCATCTTCTACGCATGACTCCCCTTCGAGGGATAGAGGAGACAGAGTTGATTTTTGATCTCGATTTGGGCTTGTTTCAAGCCATACACCTCATGAGGCTAGCGTTGTCAGTGCCAATAAATCAGGTTATTATTTTGGTTTATCTTTGATCATATAGAAACTTGTTAAATAATTTGATGATGCAAAAATCACTTATTGTCTTAGGTTAGAATCAAAATCATATTCATCACCATCCACATCTTCCGGAACATCAAAATGGGGTTAATCCACCGTCTGGCTCAGGTTGATCTTTTACTATTATGAAAACTGGTGGTAATATCTTTTGTATTTATAATAACGTTTATGATGTTATTGTTAGAATAGTGCCCTGCGAGCCAATCCTAGATAGGCTTTCTTTATCTATTCTTGTAATAAACAATTTCGTTTTACATTATATTAATAAAAGGCATTTCTTCATCTTATGTTTATATCGTTATAACTGTATGATGAAGTCCCTAGAATTCACACATAGCTATGGGGCTTGATATCTCATTGGATGGATATCATAAAACAAGTTTCTAAGGCTGTGATTTCTAAATACTGTCCAAGTCATAGAATTATCAAGATGGGACATTGATAATTCGGATAGACTTGCGCCTATGATGCACACTCTTAATTAGAGAATGTCTCGTTTTATAGACATTAGTGTAGTTGACACAAATGCACATACGCGGGTGCTTGTTGAGAACAAGTTCACTGATTACCCTAACTGAAACTTCCTAAATTGGAATTATTTCTATATATGTCGAATTAGGAGTTTCTTAATCACGATAGTGCAAGATTAATTCTTTGACTTGAGTCATCACAGTAATCTTGTATATTGACTTACTGCACTTTGACTCCTGTGCCAGTTCTTTTACAAGGACACATATGGACTGGTGATTGGGTGTAGTGACTCGTATATGGAGGTTGGTGTTGACAACAAAGGATCCATCACTTGTCTAGATGAACAAGTGAATTTCCTATAATATTCTAAGTGGTTTGACTGAGTCAGTCCTTGGTCAAGGCAAGTAAGTAATTAATTGAGAAATGAGTTTCTTGAATTAATTAATCACTAGTCAAACACACTCGAATTATTAAGATTGAATTTATAAGGATCTCGACCAATAAGATTCCTCGATCCATAATTCAATTGGGAAATTAGTTGATGGAAGAATCTCACTTGCATGGAATACGCGATTGGAAAGGTTCACTTTGAATCGCCTACATCTAGGTCTTCAAGATAAGTAGCTAGAAACTTTTCTTTGATTTATGGGTATCTTATATTTAATGGAGATTAAATAATAAGATGGTTAATTAAAAGTGTTTAATTAATCGAGACAATTTAATTGTCCAAATTAAATCATAAAGGTTATGAACCCATTACTAGTATGTTGGTGAACCTAAAGGGTCACACACAATACTCGGACAAATCCATTTCTTAACTAGGAAATTTAATTCAAAGTAGTTGAGTTAATATATTAATTAATTAGATTAATTAATTAAGACTTTTATTTATTCAAGTATTGGATAAATAAATTAGTTAAGTTGATAAGATCAATTTAATTAAGCTTAAGTCAAGAAAGCATTTATTTAATTGGAAGTGACTTTTAATTAATCTAGTATGGTGGATTAATTATTAAAAGACTATTTTATTAAGCCTTGGTCGAAAATTTGGTGGAGGAAAATAATTAAAGAGTTTAATTAATTTTCTTCTAGAAGGAAATAAGATTTCTTTGAGAGAAAGGAAACTAATTAAAATAGAAGAGTTCTATTTAGAAATTAATTAGTCTTCTATTCCTACATGGAAAAGGATTAATGTATAAGAGTTCTACATGGAAAAGAATTGCAAGAACCTAGTCCTATATATAGGACATGTAGAGAACGAAAATATGATGATGACTTTTGAAGCCAAAATTTTTGTTCCTCTTGCATAGAAAAATCGTTTCTTTTTCCTCTCTCTCATATAGTGTTCTTGAGTTCTTGATTATTCATCAAGATCTTGAATTCAAGAATTCTTCCAAAATACTTAGAGAAGTAATTTTTGCTTTCACCTTAATCCCATACACTATTCCTTAGAGTTAGAATAAACGTTTATAGATCAACCTAGCTAAAGATTATAAACGAGTGGGTATCCGGGGTGTGGATCAACTTTAGAGGAGAAACACTTGGGTCTCTGAAGTGAATCAAGAATCCGATCAAAGACGTTTTTGGTGGAGGAATTCGAAATCTACATCAAAGGGAAAAACGAAGGAGTTGATTCAAGGAACGAGAAGCAAGCTAGGGAGCTTACGTTAAGGAAGAAGAAACTCTTCGATTTTTATGAAAAATCGAATAAGGTAAGATCTTCTTCATTTAAGTTTTAAATAACAAATCAAAGATGCGCAAGCCTATGATACGTGATAAGCCCGTAGGATTAATAAACTTGCATGTTTAAATCCTAGAAACTAAAATTTTAATTTTCCGCTGTGCTTAGTCGGGCTATATGTATATTTCCCAACAGTGGTATCAGAGCCTAAGGCTCGCGCATCGTTATGCATGATCCGTTTAATTTTAATCGTTACATGTGATGCACGTTTAAAATTATTAAATTCATAAATTTAATTAATTTGGGAATTTTCATAAAAACTATTTATTTTCAGTTTTTAAAGGTTGTTTAAATCTGAAAATTAATTTTGTAATGAGATTACATAAAAATTTGATTGGGTAAGGTGTTTTGAACACCCGTCGCCCAGGTCATAGAATTGGTATGTACGTGCGTGCGTGTGTGAGATGTTGCATTAGTGAAAAGGGAAGATGCAATTCAATAATTAATTACATGAAACCCATCATTAGCATGTAAGAGAAATAATAATTGGATTATATTTGCTTCCTTTGCACGCAGCAGAATGGTTTGGAACCATTAATTTTGGTCAATGGTGGTGTGTTTAATTGTATGGTTAAGGATTGAGAATCCTTATTACATGAGAACTCTTTTCATTGGATATCAAAGATGAGTCAAAAGTATAGTGTACGCATGTGCATGTGCATGGTTAAGGATTTACAATTCTTTTCTGTTTAAGAATTCTTTTCATGTATATTTAAGACATGAGTTAGAATTTGAAGACAAAAGTACACGTGTGCTGCTGATGTGTATGTATGCAAGTTCATTAATTAGCGGCCGTGTGTATTCTATGCTGGATAATGGTTTTTCCAAATAATTAATTTAATTTAAAAGGAGTTTTAAATTGTTTAGTTTTGGAACAATCAAGTTTTATCGAGAAACCCCGAATTAATTTAATTTATGAAGACCATTTGGTAAATTAAGAATTTGCATATGCTTTCATGAGTTGATATGCATGATGGAATTTTGAGGCCATTAGAATTGTACAAGCATGTTTACTTTTCGTTATTTATTATTAGCCTTGCCGGCATTCGATCCTTGATGGGTCTAGATAGGATCGATTAAGATATGGCTCAAAATATCCATGTTATATTTTATGTATGTGATGCATGTTTTATGTATGAGATGCATGAGTCTATGTATAAGATGCATGCTTGTATAAGATACATGTTTTTAAGATTATGCTTACGATATGGTTTATTTCCTTTCATGTGTTGTTGGGCATGTTTAGGATAGAAACTTAGATAAGATAATCGAAGCGATGAGACCTTTTCATAATATACTAAAATCCCTTACTTATTAGATAAGTTTATAAAATCTTAATGATTTTAATTTTAAGTTAATATGGGATAAAATTAAACGGGGTTTAATATTCCATGCCTACCATCAAAAGTAATAGCATGTCGGTGCTACTTATGTAGATTAGTCGACCATTGCAAGTGGGACTTTCTATAATGAGAAAGCCGTGATTATTACTAAGCATAGAGATGCACATGGGTAATTTATCCTGTAAGTTGACCATTGCAAGTGGAACTTTTTGGGTAGGTCATTTACATGTAGGTTTGATGGGTCTAACTTAACATAGGAGTAACATGGGGGCGCATAAAATTGAGGTCCATGTAAAACATGAGGTAAAATAATTGAGGGTTACATGGGGATGTAATTGATAAGTGTTGTCTACCTTTTTAATTATTATGTATGTGTCCATAAAATTGGGGTATGTAATAATTAAATTGGACTTCAAACTCACTAGGAAAAATTGTTTTTCTCGAATTCTTTAATGAGGGTTATTGAATTTGAATTAAATAGTGGGAGGTGATTTATGATTAAAAGACCTTAAAATCATATCTACACATAATGTATTAAACATCTTCTTAATCTCCGTTTCGCTTTAATTTGTAGATAACTAGATATCTAAGATGGCTAAGAACCCGCTTTCCACAATTCTCGACACAAATAAACTCACTGGACCCAACTATTCTGATTGGCTTAGAAACCTTAAGATAGTGCTCAACTCTGAGAATAGAGCCTATGTCTTGACTGATGCACCCCTCTCGACTCTACCCGAGGATGCTGAGGAGGAGGAAATCGAAACCCATAAGAGATGGTTAAACGATGACCTCCAAGCAAGGTGCACGATGCTTGCATCAATGTCGAATGAGTTGCAAAAGCAACACGAAAATATGGCAAGTGCTGCTGATATTTTCAAACACTTACAAGAGTTGTATGGTGAAAAGTCTAGGAGGGAAAGGTACTTAGTGTCTAAAGAGCTTTTTAGAGCTCGTATGACTGAGGGGTCAAATGTCCAAGAACATGTGCTTAAGATGATTGGGCTCATTGAGAAGCTCGCAAGTCTTGACATTTTTCTAGACAATGAACTCTCAGTGGACTTAGTACTTCAATCCTTGCCTAGCACATTCGATCAATTTGTGGTCAACTTTAACATGAACAGTCTGGAGGCGACCTTGCCTGACTTGTTAAGCATGTTAAGGACTGCAGAAGCCACCATCAAGAAGGACAAGCCAGTCCTACTTGTGAGTTCTGCCCATTCTAAGGCTAAAAGGCCAAAGAAAGGGAAAGGGAAAAGTTCCCAAAAGAACAAGAAGCTAAAAGCTAAAGGTGGGGTCAAGAAGGTTAAAGCTGATAAAGATAAGGGTGATTGTTTCCATTGCGGTAAACCAGGGCATTGGAAGAGGAACTGCAAGGAGTACCTTGCGACCCTAGGTGAGACCAAGGGTATGTTTTATGTTGAAGTTAACTTATCTGTTAACGATACTTCTTGGGTATTAGATACCGGTTGTGCATCACATCTTTGCAATAATTTGCAGGCAATGACAAGAAGTAGGATGCTAGGAAAGGATGAGATCGTTCTGAGACTTGGCAATGGAGCAAAAGTTGCTGCCACAGCGATAGGAACGGTCAACCTGGCATTAGGCGACGACATTAGAATAGTTTTAAATAATTGTCTTTATGTTTCTAGTATAATAAAGAACATTATCTCCATCCCTGTTTTAGATGGAGAGGGTTTTGAGTTTTTAATAAAAGATGGAAAGTGTTCCATTATTAAAAATTGTTCTTTACTTTTTACTAGTACTTTGACGAATTGTTTATACACTGTTCAACCAATTAATTCCGTCTTTCACATTCAACATAGTAACAAAAGAAAACAAGATAACTTATACAGTACACTAATGTGGCATGCTAGACTAGGACATATTTCCAAAGAAAGAATGCACAAATTGGCAAAGGAAGGTGTACTCGACCTTAAGGAAGAGGAAACCATGCCTGCTTGTGAATCTTGTCTTAAAGGAAAAATGACCAAGTCACCATTTGTAGGACAAGTGGAACGTGCCACCCATCTTTTGGATTTGATCCATTCGGATGTTTGTGGTCCTTTTAGTATAAGTACTAAAGGAAGGTGTACTTACTTCATTACTTTTACCGATGATTATTCACGGTACGGATATGTGTACCTTATGAAGCACAAATCTGAAGCTTTTGAAAAGTTCAAAGAGTTTAGGAATGAAGTAGAAAAACAACTAAGTCATAGTATTAAGACTCTTCGATCTGATCGGGGAGGAGAATACTTAAGTGACGAATTCCTTAGTTATCTTAAAGAGAATGGGATTCTCTCTCAGTGGACTCCGCCTGGAACACCACAATTGAATGGGGTGTCTGAGCGAAGGAATAGGACTTTATTGGATATGGTCCGTTCCATGATGAGTTTCACTGAAGTTCCTCCATCTTTCTGGGGTTATGCCTTAGAAACTGCGGCCTATCTATTAAATAGATTGCCTTCCAAATCAGTGCCCAAAACGCCTTATGAGTTATGGCGTGGTAAACCGGCCTCATACAAATATCTTCGAGTATGGGGTTGTTCAGCCTACGTGAAAAGGCTAGTGGGAGATAAGTTAGAGTCTAAGTCTAGCTTATGTAAATTTGTGGGGTACCCTAAAGAAACTGCGGGGTACTACTTCTATGATCCATCGGAACAAAAGGTGTTTGTTTCAAGGAATGCCATCTTCTTAGAGAAGGAGTTTCTATTAGATAGAAAGGGCGAGATCATAGAACTTGAAGAAGTTCAAGAACCACAAATTATCTCACAAACTTTGGAAACACAAACACAAGAAAACACTGAAATATCTAACACACAACCTCCGAGAAGATCCGAAAGGATCCGAGGGCCACCTGAGAGGTACGGTCTATTACTAGAAAGTAATAAGGAGGAGCTTCAAGTGGATGAAGATCCAAGAAGCTACAACGAAGCAATATGTGATATTGATTCTGGGAAGTGGCAAAGTGCCATGGAATCTGAAATGGACTCCATGTACTCCAACAAGGTATGGACCTTGGTAGATCCACCAGAGGGTATAGTACCCATTGGTTGTAAGTGGATCTATAAGCGAAAGCTTGGAGCAAATGGAGAGGTAGTGACCTACAAAGCTAGGCTAGTGGCAAAAGGTTACACTCAAAGAGAGGGTATCGACTATGAAGAAACCTTTTCGCCAGTAGCAATGCTTAAATCCATTAGGATTTTGCTTGCAATATCTGCTCATTATGATTATGAAATATGGCAGATGGATGTGAAAACCGCCTTCCTCAATGGAAACATAGAGGAAGAGATTTACATGAAACAACCAGAAGGTTTCATATCTAGTGGGAGTGAGCAAAAGGTTTGCAAACTCCAAAAGTCCATTTATGGACTAAAGCAAGCATCCCGAAGTTGGAACATCTGTTTTGATGAAACTATAAAGATGTATGGTTTCATTAAAAACGAAGATGAACCATGTGTGTACAAGAAAGTCAGTGGGAGTGCAGTGACATTCTTAGTACTTTATGTTGATGATATTCTACTCATTGGGAATGATATAGGAATGATGCAATCGACTAAAGTATGGTTATCCACCAAATTCTCCATGAAAGACTTAGGAGATGCATCCTACATCTTAGGAATCAAAATCTATAGAGATAGATCAAGAAAGATGATAGGATTGTCTCAGTCAATGTACATAGACAAAATGCTAAAAAGGTTTAGTATGGAGGAATCAAAGAAAGGATTCTTGCCTATGAGTCATGGGATCCGGTATTCTCGATCCATGTGTCCTTCGACATCCCAGGAACGAGATAGGATGGCTCGCGTACCATATGCTTCTGCCATAGGAAGTATTATGTATGCAATGTTATGTACAAGGCCTGATGTGGCTCATGCATTAAGTGTAGTGAGTCGTTTTCAGTCCAACCCAGGTGAGTTGCACTGGGTAGCCGTGAAAACAATCCTCAAGTACTTGAGAAGGACTAAGGACTTGTTTTTGATATACGGCGGTGGAGAATTGAAACTAGAAGGGTTCACTGACTCTAGTTTCCAATCTGAGGTGGATGATTTGAAATCAATGTCGGGATTTGTATTCACCATCAATGGTGGAGCAGTAAGTTGGAAGAGTTCCAAACAAAAAACTACTGCGGATTCCACAACCGAGGCTGAATACATAGCTGCATCTGATGCAGCAAAGGAAGCTGTTTGGATTAGGAACTTCATCCAAGGGTTGGGTGCAGTCCCTAGCATTGTCGATCCAGTACCTCTGTACTGTGACAATAATGGCGCCATTGCTCAAGCAAAGGAGCCGAGGTCTCATCAAAGATCCAAACACATAGAGAGGCGATACCATCTGATCCGAGAGATTGTTGGTAGAGGCGACGTACGTGTGGAAAGAGTCGACACAACGGAGAACATAGCGGATCCACTAACTAAGCCCTTGTCTCGTAACGTATTAGAAAGACATCTTGAGAAGATGGGTCTTAGATACCAAGGAGATTGGCTCTAGTGCAAGTGGGAGATTGTTAGAATAGTGCCCTGCGAGCCAATCCTAGATAGGCTTTCTTTATCTATTCTTGTAATAAACAATTTCGTTTTACATTATATTAATAAAAGGCATTTCTTCATCTTATGTTTATATCGTTATAACTGTATGATGAAGTCCCTAGAATTCACACATAGCTATGGGGCTTGATATCTCATTGGATGGATATCATAAAACAAGTTTCTAAGGCTGTGATTTCTAAATACTGTCCAAGTCATAGAATTATCAAGATGGGACATTGATAATTCGGATAGACTTGCGCCTATGATGCACACTCTTAATTAGAGAATGTCTCGTTTTATAGACATTAGTGTAGTTGACACAAATGCACATACGCGGGTGCTTGTTGAGAACAAGTTCACTGATTACCCTAACTGAAACTTCCTAAATTGGAATTATTTCTATATATGTCGAATTAGGAGTTTCTTAATCACGATAGTGCAAGATTAATTCTTTGACTTGAGTCATCACAGTAATCTTGTATATTGACTTACTGCACTTTGACTCCTGTGCCAGTTCTTTTACAAGGACACATATGGACTGGTGATTGGGTGTAGTGACTCGTATATGGAGGTTGGTGTTGACAACAAAGGATCCATCACTTGTCTAGATGAACAAGTGAATTTCCTATAATATTCTAAGTGGTTTGACTGAGTCAGTCCTTGGCCAAGGCAAGTAAGTAATTAATTGAGAAATGAGTTTCTTGAATTAATTAATCACTAGTCAAACACACTCGAATTATTAAGATTGAATTTATAAGGATCTCGACCAATAAGATTCCTCGATCCTTAATTCAATTGGGAAATTAGTTGATGGAAGAATCTCACTTGCATGGAATGCGCGATTGGAAAGGTTCACTTTGAATCGCCTACATCTAGGTCTTCAAGATAAGTAGCTAGAAACTTTTCTTTGATTTATGGGTATCTTATATTTAATGGAGATTAAATAATAAGATGGTTAATTAAAAGTGTTTAATTAATCGAGACAATTTAATTGTCCAAATTAAATCATAAAGGTTATGAACCCATTACTAGTATGTTGGTGAACCTAAAGGGTCACACACAATACTCGGACAAATCCATTTCTTACTAGGGAAATTTAATTCAAAGTAGTTGAGTTAATATATTAATTAATTAGATTAATTAATTAAGACTTTTATTTATTCAAGTATTGGATAAATAAATTAGTTAAGTTGATAAGATCAATTTAATTAAGCTTAAGTCAAGAAAGCATTTATTTAATTGGAAGTGACTTTTAATTAATCTAGTATGGTGGATTAATTATTAAAAGACTATTTTATTAAGCCTTGGTCGAAAATTTGGTGGAGGAAAATAATTAAAGAGTTTAATTAATTTTCTTCTAGAAGGAAATAAGATTTCTTTGAGAGAAAGGAAACTAATTAAAATAGAAGAGTTCTATTTAGAAATTAATTAGTCTTCTATTCCTACATGGAAAAGGATTAATGTATAAGAGTTCTACATGGAAAAGAATTGCAAGAACCTAGTCCTATATATAGGACATGTAGAGAACGAAAATATGATGATGACTTTTGAAGCCAAAATTTTTGTTCCTCTTGCATAGAAAAATCGTTTCTTTTTCCTCTCTCTCATATAGTGTTCTTGAGTTCTTGATTATTCATCAAGATCTTGAATTCAAGAATTCTTCCAAAATACTTAGAGAAGTAATTTTGCTTTCACCTTAATCCCATACACTATTCCTTAGAGTTAGAATAAACGTTTATAGATCAACCTAGCTAAAGATTATAAACGAGTGGGTATCCGGGGTGTGGATCAACTTTAGAGGAGAAACACTTGGGTCTCTGAAGTGAATCAAGAATCCGATCAAAGACGTTTTTGGTGGAGGAATTCGAAATCTACATCAAAGGGAAAAACGAAGGAGTTGATTCAAGGAACGAGAAGCAAGCTAGGGAGCTTACGTTAAGGAAGAAGAAACTCTTCGATTTTTATGAAAAATCGAATAAGGTAAGATCTTCTTCATTTAAGTTTTAAATAACAAATCAAAGATGCGCAAGCCTATGATACGTGATAAGCCCGTAGGATTAATAAACTTGCATGTTTAAATCCTAGAAACTAAAATTTTAATTTTCCGCTGTGCTTAGTCGGGCTATATGTATATTTCCCAACAGTTATTTTCTTTTTAGGGAACACAACGAAAACATCTGTTTGTTTGAAAAAGGGTAGAGGCCGCAGTAAACCCATTGCAAGGTGGAATACGAAAACAAAACTTTAGTTGGAGATTACTGCTAAAAGGGAAGTTGATGGGCCAGATAGAGTAGAATTTCAAACACAACTTGGTGTTATGGCTCGGAATTCTTATAGGTTCCCACTGATTTATACATCATTTGATCAGATGCCCCAACGTATCATTGAGGACCTTTGGAGTGAAATTAAGGTTTGGAGGTTTTTTTGTTTCTTTTTCATCAATTTTTTTACTTAATTAACTTATACATTTATTTCTCACTTAACTTGTAATCAGGATAGGACTACACTTCCAGATGAGGCGAAATCTTCTATCATTGAGAATTTTGGTCAGAAGTGGAAGCAAGGGAAACACGAAATCAAGAAAAAATATTTCAAGCCACATGAGGATGGTGAGGAGAGGTTAGTTGAGGTTACCACTGATGTTGTTCCTCCTGAACAGTTGAAGTTGATGATGGAGTACTGGAAATTAGACAAAACAAAGGTAATTGAAAGTATAATACAATCGATATATTTTTTGCTATGAGATCAAGAGTAATAAAAACATTGCCGACTCGTGTATAACAGTTGGAAGCAGAAAGGAACACCAAAAATATTGCTCAATACAAGTTCCAACATCGGCTTGGGCGCCTTCCACTTTCTGAGCTAACAAAACAATAGGTTTATTTTTGTCCTTTTTAAACTTTTATGCATATTATTATAAAAACCTCATCAACAACTTCTTTATGTTAATGCAGTTGTTGAGTCAGGGAACTGAGCCTTGTCGTATAAACAAGTTTTGCATGTCTCGTGCTCCAAATGGCAAGCCTCCAGTTAACCAAGATACGGCTAACCTCATTGTGAGTAATAATTTTATGTATGTTATGCAACTTACAATGTCGTAATACTCACGTACAGTGTGCTTTTTAATACAGACTCAAATGAGAGAGAGTATATCTTGTGTACCAGAGGCAGAACGCACTAGGGAGTTAGAAGAGACAATATGGATTGAG
This sequence comes from Buddleja alternifolia, assembly GCA_019426215.1. Taxonomy (NCBI): domain Eukaryota; kingdom Viridiplantae; phylum Streptophyta; class Magnoliopsida; order Lamiales; family Scrophulariaceae; genus Buddleja; species Buddleja alternifolia. The sequence continues at coordinate 2,007,602 of CM033398.1, read as the reverse complement.
TTTATGGGTACAGATGGCCATGGTCGTGTGAGGTGTGAGGGGCAAGAGGTTAAACCATCTCAGTATCGACAAACCCTTTCTTCATATGATATTATGATGAAAAAAATCAGAGAAGAAGTGACACAAGAAGGGATAAGGGAGGAAAATGAACAAATGAAAGTGGAGAGGGAGCAAATGAGGAATGAAATATTGGAGATGAGGGAAGAAAGAGAACGAATGAAAGGGCTGATGGAACAAATGGCAAAAAAGATGACTCAGACGTGAGCTGAGATGACTCAAGAAGTGGTAGAAGATGTTGTGTCATATTTTGGACTTGGTAGCTTTCCTGTAGCACCATTTGCACCATCTACCACTCCGTTTCAACCAACCACAGCTCCGTTTCGACCTTTTGACGTTAGACAGGTATAAAAGCATCAAGTTGATAATCTAATTTGCAAGTAATGTGTTTCTAATATGATTTTGAATGTAGGTTCTTGAGTCATCTAGCACGGACCGAGCATCTAGCACACAGGGAGCATTTAGCACACTTGGTGTTGGTGCAAGTACGTCAAGCAATGACTCGGCGAGGAGCGGTAGGAATTATCAATGAAGGTGAGATATATAGCTAATTTGATCAAATTTGCATTTATCTTAGTATTTTTGATGGATATTGTTCTAAGTAATTGTGACATTCGTGTTCTTAGAATGGGTGATATATTATATTAGCGTTGACTGTATGGATTAACGTTGACTGTAGGTTCTTAATATTAGCGTTGACTGTATGGATTACATGCATTGATATTTGATCTTATACTGAATGGAAATTTTGGTTTGGGGTCATAAATGGGCCAGGGACTGGTTCATTGGGCCAGGGACTGGTTCATTGGGCCAGGGACTGGTTCATTGACTAATGTACTTGTGACTGCTGGTGCCACTGTTCTTGCTATTGAAAAGGTTCTGAATTTTAGGGCTTTGATTGTATTTTACTTCGATTCGTTTGTTGAGTTTACCTTCCTCCTATGTTATTCTTGTTAATCTATTGATTGAGCTTCGGAGGTGCTGAGTTTTTTGGGCTTTGATTGTATTTTACTTCGATTCGTTTGTCGAGTTTACCTTCCTCCTATGTTATTCTTGTTAATCTATTGATTGAGCTTCGGAGGTGCTGAGTTTTGAGTTCTTAGACCGATGTTTTCAGATTTCATATTTATGTTGAAAATACTTTGTGTTGCTTTCTGTATGTATATTTTGTTAATCTATGAATTGACCTTTGGAGGTATTGGTTTTGGCATCAATTTGCTTCGATTACGTTGATCAAGTGCATTGCAATATTTAGTCGGGATAAAAAATTGACCTCTTTTCGGTGGGTTGCTTAGAACTGTTGTTTTTTCGGTGGTTCTTCATTAGTCACTCTATCAGTTGAAGTGAGGTTTCTAAGTTCGTTAAATTGGTTTGAAAATCAAATATCGTTCAATTATGTAAATTGAACCGTGGAATACCCTAACATGTGGTTGAGGACCTGTTCCCTAGTGTGACTTCTAGTGTTATTTAACTTTTTCCTGATTAATTCCAGAAATATGTCTCCTATATTCGCATACAAGAAGCATCCAAGATGTTAATATTTTAGTGCATCCGAAACTGTAATAGATTTTTCTGAAATCTACGTTTCTTGCTCTTAGGGTTTCTTTTGGGTCTATATTTTTCAGGATCCATATATGGCAGCGGTCGTGTGGGAACGGTTTGCTGGATTAGACCATGTTAAGGTACAATTGTTTTCTAGTAACGTTGTCAGCATATTAAACTTTTCTCAAGCACAGAACTACAGAAGTAGTGAAACTCAGTAGACATAATGTAATAAGAGCTACAAACTCAGTAGTGAAACTCAGTAGACATAATGTAATAAGAACTACAAACTAAGTTCTAAACTAAATGGCTCGTTTGTCCTTTTTCTGGTATTAAGATATATTTCTCAAATATTCTTGTTCACTAGTTGCTTAGCCTAATATAGTTTATTTGATGGTATCCAGGGGTGGTACTATCCAGTTTTCACTTCATGGTTCAAGGATGGTGCTCTCCAATTTTTTGGTACAAGAAGGCATCATGATATGTGGTTGATGGCTAGACAAAATTAATTGATTTTCGTATGTTAGAAACTTTGCCACTGTCAAGTCATTTTGTAATTTTTGTGTTTTTTTGTTAGATATTTCGGGTTACTTTGTGATATATTGCATTTTTTGTGGTTTTGCTATATAAACTAATAGTTGTACTTTTTGTTCTTGATGTTTTTACTATTTGCAAGAAATAAATGAGTGGCTTCAATACTACTTTAGCTTAATTTTGTAATTTTGAATTATATAATTTTTGATTTAATTATATTGAAAATTGAATAATTTTTTAAAAAAAGATGAGAAACCACTTTCGCAATGGCTTGAGAGCCGTTGTGGATAAGTGTATTTAACACTTATCCACATCGGCCCTTTAGCCGTTTACTATAGAGTTTATTAAGAGGCCGGCGTGCATTGTTTTGGCCTTTATTGACAATGGCTTTCAAGCCATTGCTGTAGGGGTTGCGAATACTTTCGCAATGGGTAAACACTGTTGCAGAAGTATTAGCAACCTTCACGCGTACAACGGCTAATAAGGCGTTGCAAAGCCGTTGCGGATGACTATTGGCAATGTCATTTGATTAATGGCAACTGTTTTTAGCCTATGTTAAAAATACTTTTTCTTGTAGTGTGTGCAACTCACGTGCGCCAGAAAAATAAACAATATTCTAAAAGATTCCGCCAGAGGGGTTAAATGCACCCGACACCAAAGGTGAGGGTGTCGGCCAGTCAGGTGCACATTTGTATAGGACGGGGGTAAAGTGCACAACTCCACAACTTGGGGGCGTCTTCTATTATCTCATTTAATTATATTATTTCTTCTTGGAAAAAATTGTTCAATTTATAGTTAATTAACATCCAAGTTGTCTTAGTTTCTTGATACAATAAATGGTACACCGATCAATTGTATTTGGCCGAACCGGGAGTGGGCTAGAGTTTCCCCTCCCTCTTCGAGACAATAAAACTCAGTACTTGTAGCATTTAATTGTCCCTTCAGTAGAGATGAAATATATATATATATATATATATATATATGTTAAACAAAACCCAGTAATTAATGGAATATATGAAAGTTCTATAAAAAGAGAGTAAATTTATTTTTGATTGGATCATTACTAGAACTAAATCATGTATACAAACTCTGTCTTATGGATAATACTCAACTGTATTTAGAGGTGTACCATTTTTGTTTCAAACTTGATTCGATGTCATGGACGTCAAATATACATATATATATATATATGTATATATATATACATATATATATTTGACTAAAAACTGTTGAAAGTTTGAAAAAGAAAATAAAAAAATTAAAAAGAATATATATATATATATATATATATATATATTTGCTTCCTCCATTTCCTCATTCCTTAAAGTACAAATTAACTTGGAATGAAGCGCATAAAATTAGAATAAAGATTCAATATATGGGAGTGATCACTTACAAGCTAAGTCATAACATATATGTATGTGAACATTATCTGACACATCGTCTAAGTTTCAGAACGATATATTGTTAACTAACCTTTCTTTCTGATGTACATACTATATATATGGAAACAAATCATTAACAGGAAACATATGGTTTAATACTTAACTAAAAAATTTTCTAATATATATACTATATATATTTATGGAAACAATTAATGAACAGGAAAGACATTTGAGACCATAGATCCAAGAACAGAGGAAGTGATTGCAAATGTATCAGAAGGTGACAAGGATGATGTTGATTTAGCTGTCACCGCCGCCCGCCACGCATTTGACCACAGCCCTTGGCCTCGATTGCCTGGATGTGTAAGCTAGCTACCAGTCTACCACTATATATACTGTATATAGATGCTTACTATAGTTTGGTTTGTAAACAAGCAAGCTAAGTTATAAAAACAAATATATAGTTAATTAGGGCCAAATCCACAAGTAATTTTTAATGTAAGAATCATGCTAATTCAGAGAAGTATCATGATATTTTTTTAGCGTTTAACAGAACTAACTCTCATGTAAAAAAATATATATTTTATATCAAGGGAAAATATTTTTTATTTTATCATCCCTCTATTGCGCGCGGGGCTCCCCTGTCTTCTCTGCATTTTGTTCTTTCTCTTAACTACTCTCTCCATTTCTTTTTCATGTTTCCTTTTTACTACTTATGTTCCAAACATTGAAATCAATAAGAAAATTGGACTATTTTAACCTAAGACTACCTTCAATTTAAGTAGCTAGATGTCAATCTTGTATATGTGAAATTTCAACTATATATAAAGTTCAACGCCTGATATATATATATTTCTTTCAGGAAAGGCGAAGGATAATGTTGAAATTTGCAGACTTGATGGACGAAAATGTAGAAGAATTAGCTGCTTTAGACACAATTGATGCTGCAAATCTATACAGTTTGGGAAAAGGGATGTTCATTCATGGCACAGCGGAACTCATCCGTTACTACGCAGGCGCAGCGGATAAAATACATGGGGAAACATTAAAAATGTCAAGAGACCTACATGGCTATACGCTGGTTGAGCCTATTGGAGTGGTAGGACACATAATTCCATGGAATTTCCCAACTCAAATGTTTGTAATGAAAGTTGGTCCAGCACTTGCTGCTAGTTGTACAATGATTGTCAAGCCCGCTGAACAAACGCCTCTTTCCGCACTTTATTATGCTTATTTAGCTAAGCTGGTACAACTCATGATTCACTCGATCGCTCCACCTTATACGCCTCTTATTCCCCCTTTAATAAAATTACATTACAATGAGATTATATATTTCTTGAAACCTGATGCAGGCTGGTGTGCCAGATGGTGTGATTAATGTTGTGACAGGATACAGACCAATCGTAGGTGCTTCCATTAGCTCTCACATGGACATTGACATGGTGGTGCTCAATGTTTTTAAGATCGAATTGTTTGGTTTGATTTCACTTTTTAATAATTCTAATCATATAGAGCACAAATTTTCTATGTTAATTAGCTCAAAATTATAATATCACAATTTTAATTATGTGAAATATGCACAATTTATGCAATAGAACTTGAAAGTTGGCAGATTAAACTAGGTAACGTAAATAATTTGATTTTTTGTTATATATATTCAGGTGAGTTTTACAGGATCTACTGAGACGGGACATCGTATAATGCAAGCTATAGCCACAAGCAACTTGAAGGTTGTGTCACTAGAACTTGGAGGAAAGTCCCCCTTCATTGTTTTCGACGATGCAGATGTTGATAAAATTGCACCTCTTGCTCTTACTGCATGTCTTTATAACCAGGCAAATATCCAAAAAAAATCCTCTTTCTTTATTTTTTTTTCAATATTAAAGTCCATTATATACCATCACCAGACATGTTTAGCTAGCTAGGTACTATACTACGACTAATTCCATTATTAATAGCTCAACAAGTACTGTTTCAGGGGCAAATATGTGTGGCTGGTACCCGTATTTTCGTTCAAGAAGGAATATATGATAAATTCGTCACTAAATTGTTGGAAGAGCTCAAAACATGGGTTGTTGGGGATCCTTTTGATTCAAATGTTAATCAGGGGCCACAAGTATGTATGATTATTCATTTTGTTTCTAAAACATATAATCGAGATGCTAGTTTGAACTAATTATATATAATAAATAAGAATACATAAATATTGATATTATGATTATTTGACCTTGTTATAATCAATATTATTGTGAAACTTAACGTATGTAATAGGTTGACAAGAAACAATATGAGAAAGTTCTTTTATATATTGAGAATGGAAAGAGGGAAGGAGCCACCTTATTAAGTGGTGGTAAGCCTCTTGATACAAAGGGAAAGGGAAAGGGATATTACATTGAGCCCACAATATTCACCGATGTCACAGTAAGTAAATATTCAATATCTAACTTCCTTTATAAATGATCACCAGGCTTTAGTATTCAATTTTTATTTAATATCTTTAATTCTTCTTCTTTTGGTGGTAGGATGATATGATCATTGCCAAGGAAGAAATTTTTGGACCTATTATGTCTCTAATGAAATTCAAGTAAGTCTCTACTATCACTCAATACTATTAATATTGCAACTTTCCTAAATATTCTGGAATCTTCAAAATCAGCTCTTTTCATTACTTATGTTTTATTTTCTCAAAAGAATTTCCGTTCAATTAAAGTAACAGTGTTGCGAAACTAACTTTTAAGCACTATTATTGCAACAATTCTGCTCTTTACTACCTATGTTTTGGAAAAGGGTATATTGCTCATTGTGTTATAAAAATAAACTGATCACCCCTTGTGTTTTTAAAAATTAGTGAAAACGCACCCAAACTTGTTAAAATGACTAAAATATCCTTACCAATAATTAAGCAATGATATTTCCTATAAATTTACCTCACTTTATTTCATTGTTCATAATCTTTTAAAGTAATATTTCACAAATATGTACTAAAATATACATGTTGTTTGAACATACATAGAGCGAAAGAAAAATATTGATTTATGTACATATTTTTAAATTATAGATGCTACAACTTATATCATAAAATGCAGTAAAATAATATACAAGCTTTATGATGTTCAATATGCTTGTGGTGTATAATCTATATATGAGATTGTTCCTTAACATGTCTTTATTATTCACATCTCATACAATATAAATTATATATTTAAAACTTACTTATTATTTTGTATCAATATTTACGGTACTATTTTGAGTAAAATATTTAGAATGTTAACAAATAAATACTTTTATTTCACATCTTTTTTTAAAAAAAATGTGTATGAAAGTAATTTATATTCTACTATGTATATTGAATTATATAATTGTTACTAATATGAAAGAGCAAAAAGTGATAATAAATGAAGAGAAAATCTCATAATAAATATATTATGGGTATATTTGTCTTTTTTGATTGAACAAACGAATGTGGTTGTCAATTGCCTCTTTTTTAATACCACAAAGGGGATAAACAGTCTTTTTCCATAACACAGGAGGTAATGCGCCTCTTTTCAAAAACCATAAGTGGGTACATTGCACTTTACCCTGCAAATAACTTTCATTTTTTCTAATGCAAAATGAGAGCTAGTTTTCGAAAAGTTGGGAGCATATATAGTTGAAAAAGCATATAAAGAAACCCAACAATAGAATATAAATAAGAAAATTAGATTAAAATTCATTTGCAGGACACTAAGTAATTTCCACTCATCATGAAGAATAATTATTTAAAAAATAAATAAAAAATTGCAGGAGTGTTGAAGAGGTTATCAAGAGAGCAAATGGCACAAAGTATGGATTAGCAGCGGGGATTATGACGAATGACTTGAACATTGCAAACACGGTTTCAAGATCGCTTCGGGCTGGCGCAGTTTGGATAAACTGCTATTTTGGTTTTGACAATGACTTACCAATTGGAGGATATAAAAGGAGTGGGTTTGGAAAGGATATGGGTATGGATGCTCTTCATAAATATCTTCAACACAAATCTATTGCTATTCCCATCTACAATTCTCCATGGCTATGAACTTAATTGATATATGATATTTTTAATTATGTCATCGATATATCGATCGTTTGCTTTGGCATACATATAGTAAACTCTTTTTGGTTTCTGTGTGTGGTGTTCATATTATGTAGTGTTTGTTGTAAATTTGTGATCACTCCCCATCTTCATGTGGCGAAACAATGGCTTAATGTATGCTCAATCGTGTTGGTGGAGAATTTTATAATAGTATAATTAATTGGATATATGTGTTATGATTTCTATAATATTTGGAAAATATACATTTTTGTTTCTATAATTTGGCATAGTGTAACCTACCGTCATTTTAAATTGGAAATATGATAGTACTATATGATAGGGTGACACTTACATTATGCGTGTAGGAACATACTTAAACAAATATTTCGAAGTTATACTTTACACAATTTTATCAAGAAATTATTGCACGTAATTATAATTAACTTATGAAAGAAGTATTTTATGAAGTATAAACTAATTCACTTTGAAATTTGAAAAAGTATAATGGGAAGTCAAGATTGCATTAAAAAGGGTTTGTGTTTTGCTGTGTCGCCAAATGATCATATCCATACATGGTCCGATCCCTGGATCCCGATTCTCGCAGATTTCAAACTAGGACCCAAACCTACAGATGAATCCAAAACTACGAGCTCCTATTTGGTGAGATATCTCATTGATCCCGTTTCTCGATGTTGGAACGTTGCTGCCCTTACCCGATTTTTTCAGCCCCATGTCGTCAAGGAAATCTTAAAATTCAGAATTCCATCTTGTGTGGAATGCCGGAGGATCCATTGGACCTCCTCCAAAAAAGGTGACTTTACTGTCTCAAGTGCATATTTTCTTGAAAATAAAAACCGCTTTGCAAGCAATAGAAGTGGGGAAGAAAAGGTTTGGAAAAGCTCGTATTCATGACCGACTTAAATTTTTCCTTTGGCGAATTTTAGCAAAAGCTCTGACCATTGGAGCTCATCCTAACCGCATCATTCCAAGTATTAATCCAACCTGTATTTTGTGTCTCGATGAAGAGGAAACTGAAGAACATATATTCATTCGTTCTCTAGTTGCCCGTAATGCTTGGTAGAGCTCCAAATGGGAGTTTCGAACTGACTCCTTTGTGGATAAATCATGTTTTCATTTGGTAAGTCTTTTGCTTGATTTCAATAATGCTTGTTTTTCTAATGGTGAGAGGCACCATGAGTTTCTCCAATTTGTTGTTTGTCTACTAGATCTTTTATGGAAAAACCATAAGAATCATCTCCATGGAAACGAGATTGATTCAATTGCGACAATTGGAGTTTGGCTGAAAGGAAGGCTTAAGATCATGCTTTGGCCCAGAATCTGAAACGTGGGAAATCTCGATGCTTTGAGACTTCTGTGGATGTTCTTTCTCATGGGGACAAATTGCTGGTTAACATTGATGTCGCCTTTAAAGATGGCCATATGTGCTCAGGAGCGGTGGTTCGGGATCCGAATCGGAAGATAATTTATGCTGCTGCCATTGCTAACCTTACAACAGAGGCTAGAGGCGCGGAGCTTCAAGCTATTAAGGATGCGTGTTTTTGGATGGAAAACATTCAGTTTGGTAACATTTGCTTTGTTAATGACTGTTTGGGTGCTATTCAAGGGATCCTGAAAGTGGAAGAACTCGTGGAGTGGAGATATGAAACATTGACCTTGGAGATCGGAAAGCTCTTTGGCTTCAAACCAGGTTGGAGTTTACATTTTGTTAATAGGGATAGTAATTCTATTGCTCACGCTATTTGTCAATGGGGTCTATCTAGGTCTTGGAATGGCCCAATTCCCCTAAACATCTTGCTAAAGAAGGTGTTTTGTAACGAAGGTGAAATATCCTTTGACTATGTTTCCTTATTTGCTGATTTATATAATTAAGGCATTTTTTATCAAAAAAAAATAATACTTCTTAGTAGATTATAAGATATTTTAGATAACCTTAGCGAAACAGCCTTTTAGTAGAGAACTAATCATCAGGAATCATCATAAAATAAATAAAGGGAAAATTACTAAAATCCTCTTAAAATAAACTTTTATATCCAAAAAAACCATGAAAATATTTCATAATCCAAAAAACCCATTACATCAACTTTTCATTCAAAAAGACCCAATGTTTAGGGTTAATAAAACTATGGACTTTATTGCCCTTACCCTTTTTTATAATCTTTTTAAAAATTAAAAAAAGCGTATTTTTAGATAATTACCATGTTAAATTAAAAAAATAAATTACATAAAAATATATAAAATAGTTAATATTAATAATAAAATTCGTCTTTATACAATTTATCAATATGAAGATTCCAAAATGAAAAGATTTTGAAAGAAAAAATCGATTGGCCAATTCGTAACTTAAGGCAATAAGGGTAATTTAGTCCAAAAATGAACTACCGCTCTCGCTATACATAAATTTTCTAACAAAGTCAAAAAAAAAAAAAACTTGAAAAAGGAGGAGATCTTTAGTAGTATTAGTATAGCACCTACTTTCTTCTTCTTCTTCTTTATATATATATATATATCTATACTATTTATTAAAGATGTGGCCCTTAGAGTAACTACCTCGGTATACCAAATGTGTACTACCTAATATACCCTTATGCCCCATTTTCAAATAGCAATTTTTTGAAATCAGCCATAGGTTTTACAAAACTGTAAGAACACTTTCATTACCCCCTCATTATCTCAAATCAAATATTCTCTCCACGCTTACCATGAAAAGTGATAACCACCTTCACCTAACCATTTTGATATCTTGGTTTACATCTATGTCAAAAGATATGAATCCCACATGAAGAAAGAAAAAACTTTGGAAGCACCGTGATTTTTCTCACAACCAACATCCCCTTATGGATACTAGGTATATATATGTATTCATTAATTTTTAACTTTATTTCATGTAGATTATTTTTTACTGTTTGATTTTGTTATTGGTTTTCAGGAATTCGCATTGAGACTATGGGAGATCAACGAGTTTTTATGTTTATAACCTATGAGTACCATTTACTTTTGAGTTGAAAATAGAGGAATAAAAAGCATTTTGTTTCATAAGGTAAAAGCAAAAGTAGAATTTATTGCTAAATTAATTTTTACGAATTGTGCATTAAAAGTGTTATATGTGATTTCACTTTCTTTTTTTTTTTTTTTTTTGAATAATGTAAATTGTACATATAGACTTTTTAGAACAAATACAAAATTTTGTTTGTATGTTATATTTGGATATCATCTTGACATATATAAGTACAATTTAAATTATTTGTAAATTTCAGTCTTGATTCTTGCATCTATTTTTATTAAATTTAGATCTTTTTTAACAAAAAATGCAGCATTCATAAGCACACGCAACGAGTGTTCCTTTGTCCCTAGTATATATATATATATATATATATATATATATATATATAGAGAGAGAGAGAGAGAGAGAGAGAGAGAGAATAAGAAGAAACAGATTAGGGCATCTCCAATGTTTAACACAAAAATACAGTTACTTTTACACTATTTTTGTGCAGTTACAATAACTGCACTCCAATGTAATGCACTATTTTTCACACAAAAAGTATATTCCCTAGAATATTCCTTTTTACACCTCATTTATACCAATTCTCTTATTTTACAAATAACACCCAACTTTAAGTTTTTTGTTACGTATTCATCCAAGTAAATATATTGTGTTGTTTTATGATAATACAATTTATTATATTTTCGCAATTTAATAATAATAAATAATATTTTAATAATAAATTATTAAAATTGAATTCAAATTTATTTTGCTATTTTGTAAATTAAATTAAAACTTTACACAATATATAAAGGTCGGGTTTACAATTTATATATCACATTAAACAAAAACAAATACATTTTAAACAAATTCGTGCGCAAATGAAACAAAGAAATTTAGATATTGCACGAGAGGATAGAATTTTGGAAAAAGACTTGAGTTCTGTTGCTTATCTAACGGTTCATGCTCATTATCAAGCACAACAATTAGAAATTATACAAAAAAGAACTCAACCATCGTCTACGTCAAATGATTATGGTCAATATTTTCCGAATTTTGGTGGAGACGGAACTGATTTACCACCATATTAAAATGTTGTTGTCTATCTAATGTATTAGTCTTATTATTTTTAGCTACTCTTTTTTTAAATCATGTATTTTGGTATTTTCTGTAATATAATCTATGTTGAAATGAAGATTTTAATATTTTTAACTTATGTTGTATATGCACTTTGTACTACGTTTAATATATATCTATTATTCATAATTGAATTAAAATCATACATAATAAATTAACAAAAATTACAAACATAGGACCTAATCATAACTTTTTCAAAGTTTTATAATTTTGTATAGTTACCATTAAGTCCTATATAATTAGGTCCCTAAACTTTGAAAAAATAAAAAATTAATAAAAAACAAAACTTGTGGGCCCTACCCATGCCAAAAATGGCGTGGGTGAACAGTGTCACACCAAATACCAAAAATGGCGTGGGTGGTATTTGGCGTGACACTGTTCACCCACGCCATTTTTGGCGTGGGTATGCTGCTCCATTGGAGCGACACAACGACGAACGACAAAACGACATTTTGCCGTCCGTTGGAGATGCCCCTTAAAATAACCTTTTATATCCAAAAAAACCATGAAAATATTTCATAATCCAAAAAATCCATTACATCAACTTTTCATTCAAAAAGATCCAATGTTTAGGGTTAATAAAATAATGGACTTTATTGCCCTTACCCTTCTAAATAAGAATTAATAAATTGTTCTTTTGTAGAGAATTTTTTTATTTAGAACTTTTGTATTGATAGTTAATATTAATTATGATTTTAATTTTAATTTTTCAGATTTTTATAATCTTTTTAAAAATTAAAAAAACGCGTATTTTTAGATAATTACCATGTTAAATTAAAAAAATAAATTACATAAAAATATATAAAATAGTTAATATCAATAATAAAATTCGTCTTTATACAATTTATCAATATGAAGATTCCAAAATAAAAAGATTTTGAAAGAAAAAATCGATTGGCCAATTCATAACTTAAGGCAATAAGGGTAATTTAGTCCAAAAATGAACTACCACTCTCGTTATACATAAATTTTCTAACAAAGTAAAAAAAAAAAAAAAACACCTTGAAAAAGGAGGAGATCTTTAGTAGTATTAGTATAGCAACTACTTTCTTCTTCTTTATATATATATAGAGAGAGAGAGAATCAGAAGAATCAGATTAGAGTTATGGCAGAACGCAAGAAGATCATCATCGACACCGACCCTGGCATTGGTGCGCACATATATATATATATAATTGCTAAAATAAATGCAAAATTATTTCATTTATGTTTGTGTATTGATGGTTGAACAAGTGAAACATGATTAATAATAATTTTGAATCGTCAGATGATGCGATGGCGATATTTTTGGCGTTGCAATCACCGGAAGTTGAAGTGATTGGACTCACTACTATTTACGGCAATGTGTACACCACCCTCGCCACCACAAATGCTTTGCATCTCGTAATTCTACAATTATTACTCTCACAATCTTTATTTAATTTGCTGGTCTCTGTTACTTTAAAGAAACATTTTCGATGAAGATTTGTTGTTATCCTTCACCTTTATCATCATCTATTACTATGTATCTATGTAGAGGTAGGTAAGTGAAAAGAAAAATATACTTTATCTATTTTTTCCCCATATACCATCAGTTACGCTCGCTCAGGTGTATGAGATCTAGTCATGGAAACGACGAACTTTCAAGAACACTTAAATCAGAAAAAGTACTACTCTACTGGGTTTCTCTACAACCTGGACAATTAATTAATTGCAATGGAATAAAACAAACTTCAAGTTCAACTGATATTTTAGGTAAACCAAAATCCATCGCTTTTCTTTTGGCATTTGGGAACGACTTTTGGACATTATCGAGCGATACAAAATAAATACATTTTAGATAAATTTGTAGAAAAATACCACGTATTAAAAAAACCAAATTAGGAATATAAATAACACAAGGAGAAAAGGATAATGGAATTTTGGATTTTGTACCTTTAGTCCCTCCTAGCAGAACTTCTGATTTGATCTGTTTATGCTATTCACCAACTAATTCACGTTCCAGTTAATTTCAACTGTCATTGAGGAGAGACAGCATTAGATCTCATTCCAATCTGTTTCTGCATTCAACGGTCATGTATTAACAGTTTAATGAGGTATGCATGAAATGGGTTATCTTATTTCCTATGCAAAATTGTTGGTGTTATAACAAGTAATGTAGAGTGTGCCATGTTTTTTTCTTTCTGAATTAGTGTATCCTTACCCCTTCGTTTCTGCATGTAGTTTGTTGATTCTCTTATCTGCAGTTCGTTGTTCTAATTGAACTGGCATTTAGCTTTAGGTGGGACTTGTTAAATGTCCGTGTGATGGAATATTTCATCTCCACTTCAAAGCCTAATGTGAAGATTTCTCGTTTGTTTTTCATGTAATTTATGATATATATATATATATATTTCTTTAAAAAAGGTGATTATTTGTATTCTCTTTTCCTGAATGGGGGATTAATTTTGTAATTGGTTCTTAAGAAATAAATCGGAGGAAAAGAGAGAGACAATTGTAGAGAAAGAGAGTACCATAGCAGGGTTGTGTATGCAAACTAGTGATGACGCTGTTCTGATGGGCTGAAATATGTAATGAAAAAAGATATTGAAATTATGATTCATTTGGTGAGCACCGAGACAGTGCTTGATTTTAGCATTTCAATTTTGTTTATTAGTTGCGAGCTGTTTGACTATTCTGATAATGTTGTAACTGAAATTTTGTGAACTATATTTCATAATACAGTTGGAGATTGCTGGCAGGACAGATATTCCTGTGGCTGAGGGATCTCATGTGACCATCACTGTATGTATTATGATATGATTTGTTTATTTTTCTCTCTTAGTATCAGAAGTGTTATACTCTTACAGACTTTTGGTTTTTCTATTTTCACTTTCAAAATTAGTCTTATATTTCTTGAAATATTATACTCTTACAGACATTTGGTTTTTGTATTTCCACTTTCAAAATTAGTCTTATATTTCTTGAAGTATGAAAAATATGCTTCAGAAATGTTTCATAATGTTAAGTATTTGTTGGATAATCCATACATGACTATAATATCGCAGGATGTGACAACTCTGTAGTATTGAGTTCTTATTGCTTGATCAATCAGTGATCAGTATTGTAGGCGGTCAATGAAACTGAGTTGATAGCACAGTGGAATATAGCAACCTAAGAACTTGTCTCAGATTAATTTTTGGAATCAGAAAATAAAGTTCAAAGGTAGTAAAGAATGTAATTCTAATGCATTTCATTTTTCAAGTTTAGCAAATACTAATGACCACATGATTAGTGGGGTATACAACTTTTTGCTGGTGCATGGACTTACTTTACATCCAGTTTCTTCTCATCTAATCACCCTCAAGAAGAAAGAAACCAAACTGAACAAATACCATTTAATATAAATTGTATCTAGAGGCTTGAGTACATCAATTGTGATGTTTGTTTCCTTGAGCACGTAATGAACTTGGGATGTTTGCCTGACTATTGTCATTGTTTTGGTGCCACCATAACCTTGGCTAACCTCCTTTTGTGATATGTTCCTTTGTTAACTTGCTTTAAAATTGTAAAATGCATTATGAAGCACTCATATTAAGCATGTTTTGTTTTGTTTGCAATGATTTGTAAAATCACTTTCATATAAAGAAAGGTACGAAGCTCCGAATAGCTGATTTTGTCCATGGTACGGATGGATTGGGGAATCAAAATTTTCCTCCACCAAAAGGCAAGCCAATTGAGCAGTCTGCTGCTGACTTTCTTACCCAACAAGCCAGTCTTTACCCAGGGAAGGTCACTGTGGTGGCATTGGGTCCTCTAACAAATATCGCACTGGTTAGTTTCTTTAACTTTCGCAATCAGTAATTTCCCAAGAAAACTGTAGCAATCAGCTTCAAGGTGTTGCTGCTTGGATTATGTTCTTTTGAGATTCATTTATGCAGGCTATACAATCGGATCCTGCGTTTGTGAAAAATATCGGTCAAATTGTCATTCTTGGTGGTGCATTTTCAGTAAATGGAAATGTGAATCCAGCAGCTGAGGCAAATGTAAGTAGCTAAATGATTTTTGCACGATTGTGTGCCGAGCATTCTGCCATTATTTTGCTGTACTTTCTTTGGATTATTTAATATTATTTTTATTTTAATTGGTGGAAAGATTTTTGGAGATCCTGATGCTGCAGATATTGTATTCACAAGTGGAGCTGATGTTCTTGCTATCGGAATAAACATCACCCATCAAGTTATTTTAACTGGTACTCCTGCGTGGAACCATTCTATAATTCAGTCGTAAAAACTTCTAAATTTCCTTTGTTAGCTAGTTGCTGAAGGCGCAGGAGGTGAGAAATAGTGGTTTAATGAAATATCAATTAACTTCCATTCAGTTGAGTTAAAATTATATATAATGGAGTTGAAATCCAGAAGCTGCTATACCAAATTTGAAGCAGATAAGCTGTTTGTTTGACGGATGACATAAATGCCATTTTTAGTTTCTGTGCTCTCCAGAATCAAGATATGAACTTTCCCTGAATAGCCTTTTTACTTCCCATCCTTTGAAGCAATGGCATAAATTAAGATTCAGCAAATAAATACTGATGGATGACCTTCATTGAATTAAATGCCAGTCTTTTTCAGGGAAAGGGTCCAAAGATAAACAAAAAAACCGGGGCCACCCTTTTAGGAACTCAACAAATTTGGGAATCGAGGAGTTTAAGGATATGGCTCTCTTGTCAGTAGACAGTGGAATAAACTACCTTAAAGTATTTTACATGACTATACTAAAGAAAAAGGAGACTTCTAGTCAAATGCTAATGACCTCTTTCAATCAGAAAAAAATTAATTTTTCCTTTTCCTTTTACAGATGCCGATCGAGATAAGATGGCAAAATCAAATGGAAAGCTTGCCCAGTATATATGCAAGATTTTAGATGTGTACTTTTCATATCATCATGATGCATACAGCACAAAAGGTTTGCTTTGTGAACTGGTAGATAGACTACAAGATTATAAGTGAGTGTTGATACAATCTGTACTCAATATAATGCAGGTGTTTACCTTCACGACCCAACAACCCTTCTTGCTGCTATTGATCCTTTACTGGTCACGTACGTGGAAGGTGTTGTTCGTGTCCAGACAATGGGCATCACGCGGGGTCTAACATTATTTTATAACAAACAGAAAAGGTAGAACTTTGCTCCTACCAAAATTCACTTTTCCTGATGTATTCCGTACTTGTGGCGATGCAAAAGATTTTCCCAAAAGGATTTGCCATTATATATGTTTCCTTTTTGTTTAAGTTCTAATTTTTATAATAAATTTGGATGAGCTGGAAGAATGCTGACATGTCTATTCGAGAAATAGAATATAGATCTCCAGACCTGCTAAACTTTTTACAGATAATCAATTGATCAAGTTAGGTGATGCACTAAAATATACATACTCTAGGTCGACAGAAAAGCTTTTCATGATAATTGTTGTGTTCAATCACATAGAATGTACTTATTGTATACTTTAACATGAGGGAATATTAAGAGATTAAAAAAATTAAATACTACTAATTCTAGCTAATACTCCTTTCCATACCAAAATTCTTGTTCTAATTTTTCTAGGCACAGAGTTTAAGATGAAAGTTTAGGAAGTAAAGTTGTCAGTTTTTAAACTTTTGCCCTTTATTGTAGTGATTCAGTGCCTTAACAATAAGACAGACTATAGGAAACAGAGGTTCACATAATTGTACCGCATAGGTTGCTAAATCATGAATCTGGATGTACACTACCAGTGTTCTCTAATTTGAAGGTATAACCATGTTCATGAATGGTATAGTGTATTTCATGAACAGATTTTTAAGCTGCTGAAAGAATGGCGAACTTTTGAAATTTGGTCTGCTGCCCTAAAGTCGCAGGCAAAGAAACTAAATCAAGTATTGTTATTTACTGTAATCCAATCTAGGAGCTGAATAGAATTTGACAAAATTTTTGGCTCTAATATAGTTCAGTTTTGTAAGGACATAGTTTAATTCTGACTTTATTAAAGGATAATTCACAAGTTTGTACTGGAGTAATCTACTTGTGAGCTTAATGCAAATGTCATTTTTCACCCTGAAATTTTTGTGTGCGGTAAAGTTGTTTTCATTGATACATGGGTGACATACAACAGCTCTACAATGGAATTGAGGGAACTGATATATGAACCCTTTCCAGAAATGCTTAAATATTCTCAATTATGTTCTATTCAGATCTATCATTTGTTTAGTAATTCCATACAGCCATGGGTCAAACAAATTATATTGTGCATTTATGCATTTGTATGATGTCACTGTAGTTAGTTTTGATCGTGTACTCACGTTTTGAACATTCACTGTGTAACAAGGTTTGGAGAAGTCAGTGAATGGTGTGATAAACCCACAGTGAAGGTTGCGGTTACTGTCGACGCTCCTTCAGTGGTTAAATTGGTGATGGAAAGGCTCATGCACTCGTAAATTATTTTTCCTGGACATTATATTAAGGTTACTTATCTGGTTGTGCCTTGAAATTTGTGTATCCCCTTATCTAAGTCGAAATAGAATGGTTATTTGTTGTACGTAGAAGTACAAAATAAATATATGTGAAGGATACTTGCAGTATCCCGCAATGTTGTTCAACACTAAGTCCAGTTCAAAAATCAGAATAAAATGATGTCCCTCGCCCGTTATCACTAGCAGAGGCATCTTTTCAGCTCAATCATTCATTTGTTTATTCCTATTGAATTAACAAATGTTATCGCAATAATCAATTTGTGAATGATGTCTAATGTATGTCTATTGATTTTGAAAGGTCATTTATTCGATTGCTATCTTGTCTTTCTCCAGTTCATTCTTTAACAGGCACACGGTTAGAGCCTGTAAGATGGAAGAAGGAATTTCTTATATCTTATTCAACTAATATACATTATATTTATATACAAAGACTATAGCTTAAATAAGGAAGGGACAATTAATTCCCTTAAATCTATCCCTAAATATATATACATTCCTTATCGTATAACACTCCCCCTCGAGTTAGAGCATATATATTAATCATGCTCAGCTTGTTACAAACATAATCAACCCGAACCCCATTTAGAGCCTTAGTAAAAATTTCTCCAAGTTGTCTCCTGTTTTCACATACCCTGTTGAAATTAGATTCTGTTGCAGCTTTTCACGAACGAAGTAACAGTCCATCTGAATATG
Source organism: Buddleja alternifolia (assembly GCA_019426215.1). NCBI lineage: Eukaryota > Viridiplantae > Streptophyta > Magnoliopsida > Lamiales > Scrophulariaceae > Buddleja > Buddleja alternifolia. The sequence goes on along the minus strand of CM033398.1, from coordinate 1,988,729 downwards.
TTTAGTTCGTTCGTGAAACACGGGATTAGAGGGAATATGCAAAGCATCTAGGTTATCACACCATAGCTTCGCCGACTTGAGAATTTAAGAACAATTTCAAATAATTACTGATAAATCCACATTATTTCACAAGTAGACTAAGCCATAGCTCTGTACTCGGATTTTGTACTAGAGTGAGGTACAACATTTTGTTTCTTACTTTTCCATGAAACTAAATTTTCTCCAAAGAAAACAGTAGCCTTAGTGGATTTTCGGTCAGTTTTAGATCCTGTCCACTCTGCATCTGAAAAATATTCTATATGGGTGTCACTATGATTCTTGTATAATATAACCCGTCTAGGCGCTCCCTTCAAGCAACACTGGATCTGTTCTAAACCAACCTTGTGGTGAACAGTTGGAGCAGACATAAATTGACTCACAACACTAATTGAATATGCAATATCAGGACGGGTTATTGCAAGATAGTTCAATTCCCCAACCAACCTCCTATATTTCTCATGATCTTCAAATAAGTCTCATTCCTTTGAAAGTTATAGACTAGGTGATATCGAATTATTGCATGGTTTAGTCTCTAACTTTCATGTCTTAGTTAACAAATCAAGCACGTATTTCCTTTGAGATAAGAAGATGCCTTTCTTACTTCTTGTCACCTCAACTCCCAAGAAGTACTTCAAAGATCCTAAATCCTTTGTGTGATATTGGCTGTGAAGAAAAGACTTGAGAGATGATATTCCCATAGTATCACTTCCAGTAATAATAATGTCATCTATGTACTCAACGAGAAAAATAATGCCAGCTGAAGAGTGTTTATAAAAAATTGAATTATAAGACTTACTTTTGTTCATTCCAAACATTTCAATTGCCTGACTAAATTTCCCAAATCAAGCACAAGGGCTTTGTTTCAACCCATACAAAGATTTACGAACATAACTGACTTTTCCATACCCCCCCTGAGCAACAAACACAGGTGGTTGCTCCATATCAACTTCCTCCAATAAATCGCCATGTAAAAAAGTATTTTTGATATCTAACTGATGCAATGACCAATCATGAGTAGCATCCATAGACATGAACAAACGAACGAACATCAATTTAGCCACAAGAGAAAAGGTGTCAGAGTAATCCACACCATAAGTCTGAGCATAGCCTATAGTAACAAGGCGGGCATTAAGGTGAGTCACAGATCCATCAGGATTAACCTTAACTGCAAAAATCTACTTACAATCGAAGGATTTTTTACCTGCAGGTAAACTCACTAGATTCCAATTATCATCAACATCCAAGGCATTCTATCATAGCTGTACGCCAGCCAGGGTGGGACAAGGCTTCATCAACAATTTTAGAAAGAGATACATAATCAATAGATGGAACAAAAGAACACGAAGAAGATAATAAACGACCATAAGGAACAATATGGGGTAAGTCCATTGTTGATTACCTTTACGAGTGCCTCTAGGTTTCTCCAATAAATCCTTCTGAGGAATTGCTCAATGATGAGGGTTAGTCGCACTTTCCTGAAATAATGGAATAGGGTGTCTAAAAAACCTCTTAGACTTTTGAAGAACAAAGGAGTCTCTGTCTAAGAGCATCAAGAGTCCATCAAGGACTTAATTAAAGAAGTAGATACCTTCTTTCAGAGTGTCTAGAATGCCAATTACCAAATTCAAAACCATTCGTGATATCTATCACGAGGGAATCAAGGCCATTAGCAACACTGGCTTGGATTTCTGCCTAGGAGAAGAATCGTGGGATGAGTCGTATGTGCAAAGTAACTACTCATTCCAAGAGCTTATTGTAGGGCCACATCTATTTGGCAAAGGCATGCATGACCAAAAGCGTCAATTTGCTGAGTATTGCCTTAGACAACGTGAGATCAGAATCAGACCCGTTCATCTTCTTCTAAGCAGTCGAAGGGAGACAGAAACCTTTATGTGTAAAACGTTGAAAACATTGGTAAATACCCCATTAAATTTCTACTGCAACGTGTCTACCAGTGAAGAAAGAAAACCTGTAGATCTTTCTTCTTTCTCTGATCATCAAGTGGAGAACATTAGAAAACACTTCTTGTTGCAATCATCAGTTCAATTTTTTCATCAACTTTTTACAAAGAAAGTGCAGACTGCTAAAGGATCAAGTGTCAAATCCTTTGAAGGATACAATCTTCTTCCATCTATCAATATAGATCTAAGCGCCCACTACAACTTTGTTATTCCTTTTATCTCATGACGGAATCAGGCAATAGCTGCAACAGTGTATCCGTATTTGGAAGAGTACTTCAGACTCTACATCCACTCTTCCAACCGTTCTTCTTTACCCGTGAATAGGCTGATCACATCCTTGGTGAAGCATTGGAAGAAGTGCGAGACCATGCTGAAGATAGCTCTAATGCGCTTCACTGGATTTAGGAAGACTTAGTGTGAATTAAGTCTACCAATCTTGATTCACATATCAATCCCAAGCACACTGTGGAAAAGTGTATCAAAAACTTTACTGAAGTCTCAGTTGCCAACTCCGTCAGCCTTGTCGCGCTCAAATAATACTTTGCTCAGATTGCATCTCAAGTGGGTGTTTTTACTCAAGTCATATTGTCAGATGATGGCAATAAGTGGGAAAAGGAAAGGAAGTGTCACCATAGTTCAAGAGCATCATGGTCTAGATCTAAGCGCCAAGCTACCAGTCAAATACTACTGTCGCCTCCTCCTCTCCCAAGAGCGTCCAGATATCCATCTTTGGTAGGTGCTAACTCAGAATCACCTTCTCCCCTATCAAGTTTTCCTTTAATCTAGCAAAGATCAGATTTGCCAATCCCTTCTCAAGCTATGCTCAAATAGTTTGATGTTCCCATGGAGTGTGCTCCAGTTCCACAATCGACTGATGCTGAAGAGATTGCCAAAGAAAAGAAGCTCACTGCCTTCAATAGAATGTTTAGAATATGTCTAAGACATATAGGAATTGACCCAACAGAATGGGATAAGCAATGAGATTTCTACCAGGCTCGGATTGAGTATGAGCTTAGAAGTGTTATTAACGGAGATAATGCCACGATGATTACGCTAGAAGAAAACCTAACTAAAACTATTTACACTGAAGTTGCGAATGCTAAAATCTGAGTATTCTACAAGAAAAAGAAGTGTGTAAGCAAAATTCTCAACGAATCAAGAAACTTCCAAGAAAATGAACAATCATTGTCTCTTTATACTTATATATTTTGTTTTTAGTTGTAAATGCATTGTAAGTTCTTTAACGCTACATTTTTGTTAAAACATCTCATTGAGGCTTAATCTTACCTTAACTAACGCTAAAACCAATTGTTTAAAAGCTAACTTTGTTTCTTGGTTTTCTAACTCTTGAACTATAAAAGGTAAGTATTTCCATCATCAAAAAGTGGGAAATTGTTAGGAAATTTCTTTTTAAATGTTTTGATGATGACAATTAGGATGTTTGTTATACCAAAGTTATGTAAGTTCAATTTCAATAGAAATTTGTATAGGCTTTGAAGTTAGATTTGTATAAGGGTTTTTCATTTACTTTAAATTGTTAGGCTAAGTGTCTGAACGCTTGAGCGTTGATAGAATTCTAGGCGAGTCTATTAAGTCAAGTTTGAAGATCAAGTGCCTGAAGTCTCTAGAAGATGAAGATCTGCAAGCGTTAACCGAGCGTCGAAGTGAAGTTAAAGGTTAAAGATCACTCAAGGTTGAATGAGCGTCTATCAACACAAAATTCAACTGAATTTATTCTTAAGTCCACAAGGAGCTAAATGCAATTAATGCTCTACCGGGGCATTAATTTCCAACAAGAATTTAATTTAAAAGCATTAAATGTAACATGTGTGTTAAATGTGATAAGTACTCATGGACGTACGGAAGAGTCTTAACATTGGACTGTCAACTCTCAGAGTCTGTTGCACCATCTTTTTGCAGCAGAAATTCAGGAATAAAGGATGGTAAGTTGTTCACTCGCAGAAGTGAAAGGCACGTACCCAACTACATGTCAAATGGACACTTACTCCAAGTTTGCCTAAAAATAGAATTTCAGCAACAAGCCTGATATAACTCTTACAAGCTTACAAGTCGAACCTCCAATGCATTCAAGTCTTATTTCTTAAACTTTCAGAAAAGCTCGAATTCCATAGCCAACATTCTCCAAACTTTTCATCCATTCCTAAGACAATTATCAATATCTCAAATATCTTCTCAAGAAGAACCTACACTATTATCGAGATATTCATTAGTTTGATTTACATCAAACCAACCTTTGACTAACAACAACCAACCTCGAAATCTATGTGAAACTTGAAGTGGAAGATCTCATTATTTCCAAGTGAAGAAGAGATAGCTAAAGAAGTTAAGGAGCACGAATTTGTGTGATCAAGGAGCTTGAGGATACTACCTTTGTATTCATCTATTGTGGAAGTTGTCTGTTTAAAACTTTGAGAATCAATTAGTGAAAATTCCTCCAAGTGAAACGAGGAGAAGAAGGACGTAGTTGGGATTACATCACCCAATGAAGCTCACAAATTATTGTGTTATTTACATTAGCATTTATTACTTTTATTATTAACGCATCTCATACATAAAAGCATACTAATAACACACTAACACTTAAACCAATCAAAAGCAACTAAGTTAAAACAAATGCTATCTCAATCATTCAATTGTTTATTCCTATTGAATTAACAAATGTTATTGCAATAAGAAATTTGTGAACGATGTCTAATGTATGTTTGTTGATTTTGAAAGGTCATTTATTTGATTGCTATCCTATCTTCCTCTGGTTCATTCTTTAACAAGCACGCGGTTAGAGCCTGTAAGATGGAAGAAGGAATTTCTCATATCTTATTCAACCAATATACAATATATTTATTTACAAAGACTATAACTTAAATAAAAAAAGGGAATCAATTATTTCCCTTAAATATATCCCTAAATATATATACATTCCTTATTGTATAACACTCCCCCTCAAGCTAGTGTATATATGTTAGTCATGCCCAGCTTGTTACAAAGATAATCAACTTGAACCCCATTTAAAGCCTTTGTAAAAATATCTCCAAGTTGTTCTCCTGTTTTCGCATATCCTGTTGAAATTAAATTATGTTGCATCTTTTCCCGAATGAAGTGGCAGTCAATCTCAATATGTTTAGCTCGTTCGTGAAACACGGAATTAGAGGTAATATGCAAAGCAACTTGGTTATCACACCATAGCTTCACCGGAATTGAAACTTTAAAACCAATTTCAAGTTATAACGGATAGATCTCCATTATTTCATAAGTATACTAAGCCATAGCTCTGTACTCGGATTATGCACTAGAGCGAGATACGGCATTTTATTTCTATAAAATTGAATTTTCTCCAAAGAAAACGGAGTAGCCTGTAATTGATTTTTGGTCAGTTTTAGATCCTGCTCAATCTGCATTTGAAAAATATTCTATATGGGTGTGACTATGAATCTTGTATAATATACCCCGTCCAGGCGCTCTTTTCAGTTAACACAAGTTCTGTTCTAAAACAGCCCAGTGGTGAACAGTTGAAGCACGCATAATTGACTCACAACACTAACTGTATATGCAATATCACAATGGGTAACTGTAAGATCGTTTAGTTTCAACCAACCTCCTATACTTCTCATGATCTTCAAATAAGTCTCATTCCTTTGTAAGTTGTAGACTAGGTGACATCGGAGTACTGCATCATTTATCCTCTAACTTTCATGTCTCAATTAACAAGTCAAGCATGTATTTCCTTTGAGATAAGAAGATGCCTTTCTATCTTCTTTTCACCTTAACTCCCAAGAAGTATTTTAAAGATCTTAAATCCTTTGTGTGAAATTGATTGTGAAGAAAAGACTTCAGAGGTGATATTCCCATAGCATCACTTCTAGTAATAATAATGTCATCTATGTACATAATGAGAAGAATAATGCTAGATTAAGAGTGCCTATAAAACACCGAATGATCAGACTTACTTTTTTTCATTCCAAACATTTCAATTGCCTAACTAAATTTTCCAAACTAAGCACAAGGGCTCTGTTTCAACCCATACAATGATTTTCGAAGATGACAGACTTTTCCATACTCCCCTTGAGCAAAAGACCTAGGTAGTTGCTCAGTATAAACTTCCTTTAATAAATCGCTAAGTAAAAAAGCATTTTTCATATCTAACTGATGCAATGGCCAATGACGAGTATCAGCCATAAACATGAACAAACGAATGGACGTCAATTTAGCTACAGGAGAAAAGCTGTCAGAGTAATCCACACCATAAGTATGAGCATAGACTTTAGCAAGAAGGCGGGTTAAGGCGGGTTTTAACATGAGCCACTGATCCATCAGGATTAACCTTAACCACAAAAACCCACTAACAACTGATAGATTTTTTACCTGTAGGTAAACTCACTAGATTCCAAGTACCATTAACATCTAAGGCTTTCTATCATAGTTGTATGCCAGCCAGGGTGGGACAAGGCTTCATGAACAGCTTTAGAAAGAGATACAGAATCAAGAGATGCAACAAAAGAACATGAATAAGGTGATGAATGATGTTGGTCCCAAGTGGCATATAAAAAGGGTTTAGAAGGGGGGCAGGTGTTGAATAGACCCTGAAGTTTTCTTCGACTTCAAAATTCTTCTTGCATCTTAAATATTTTGAACAGTTGGAAAGCAAATCGCTAGGTTAAGCGCTAGAACATAGATAACTTAGACTTAGTGAGTTAGCAATTACCAAAGAAGGGTAAGCTTAGATCGCTTAATCAGGGTTAGCACAGCGGAAATGATTTTGTTACTCAGCGTTCGGTTTGCCAATTAGTCGCTTACTGATTTTAAAGCTTTTTAAAGATAATATGCAAATGATAAATAAAGTAATAAGACAGTAAAGTAAATGACATAAGATATGAAAGGTTCACTGGGTGATGTAATCCCAACTGCGTCCTTCTACTCCTTTTCACCAAGAGGAAATCCACTAAATGATGATCAAAGTCCTCACATAGATGACTTCTAAAATAATGAATAAAACAAAGGTGATCTTGTGCTCCTTGATCACACAGACTTCAGCTCTACTTAGATCTCTTCAACAAGCTTCTTTCACCCATAAATAATGTTTGATTCACAACTTCTTCTTCACATAGAGGATAGAGGTTGGAGGGTTTTATTACTAGGGTTTGTTTGATTTGGAAATTCAAACAACTTGGAATATCGCAATAATAGTGAAGGTTCTTCTATGGAAGATGTTTGAGATATTGGTGACTGTCTTTGGAATGTATGAAAAGCTCGAAGGATTTGGATATGGAGATTTGAAAGATTTTCTTGGAAGGATTTTAGCAAAGTTTCTGCATATTTTTCTTGTGTATCCCTATGTGTTTAGGGTTTTCTGAAATATACTATTTATAGACATCTCTTAGGATTTGTCCGTTGGACCCATGCTGGTGGGTGTCTAACACTCGGCGAGTGAATAGCTCCTTTTTCTGACATTTCTGAATTTTAGCTACACCGATTGAATGTGGCTGACTTTGAAGTTTAACAGTCTAGTCAATGGTGGTTTGTCCGTATGGCAATAGTCCTTATCACATTTAATGCTTTTATCAAGCATTTAATGTATTAAAAATAAATGCCTGTTATTGATTACATTTAAGTCCTTAATGACTTCGGATTCACTTGATCACTTTAGTCGCTGATTCATGGATTCCTAAAATGTCTGACAGACACATAAGAAAATCTTCATCTTCACTCAACTTCAGATATTGATCTTCAACTTCATCTTTGACAGACTCACCTAGAATTCAATCAGTAGCTTGGTATCCAATACTTAGTCTAAAATCTATAAAGATAAACATGCAAGCCTAAATAAAAATAATCTTTCAAACGCTTATATAGATTTTCTATGAAAGAGTAAACTTATATTCTTTGGGAGTCTAACATATAACTTTCTCTCCAAGAAAAAGTCTCCCACTTCTCTCCCTCTCTAGCCGTCTTTGACAAGGAAGAAAGGAGGAGTTTTTCGTTTTTGATTCAAGCGTGACGAATTAGAGACGTTGGCAAATTCGGCGTTAGAGAAAAGGATCACGTTCAGAAATCAACATACGCGAGAACGGTAATTTTTCTATACACAATTAAACACGAGGATTAGAGATGATTCGGGCTTTGGGAATTAAATTTACTTTCCGCTGCGTTTTATTCGTATAATTCCCAACAGTGGTATCAGAGCCAATCTCTGCATTTTGTGTTTAATTGCTTATGTGATTGACTATTTTTTTCGTGTTTTTGAGACCTGCTTTGAACGTGTTTTTCATATGAACATATTCTGAATCTCGCTTCTGTTTCTTCATGAAAGTTGTAGTTTTATGAGTTGTGAATCTGGGCATATAAATTTTATGAGAATCGGAGAAGTATAACCCCGAGACGAGCGCGATGCCCTGATAGCCGGGAAGAGCCTTAGACTTCCGCCGGAGTTCCTGCAGGGGAGCAGTTGCGCACACTGGGTGGGCCCCAACGCAGTGCCATTTCACGGCGCCGGTCGGAGGGGCTGGCCGGACGCTGGGCGTCCGGTTAAGCACGATTAAACCGTGTGCTGGGCGCACGACATACACCGTGCAATGCGCCCCCCGCACGGACCTGTTTCGGGGCCCGGGTTTTCGTGACTCGGGCCCTAATGGGTCGAATTATATTTTCCTAAGGTCCAAATTTTAATTAAATAGGTGTTTGGGCTATTTTAGTTATCCGGGTGGGTCACATGGATGATGACCCAGATTTAATTAAAAAGGGCCCAAATTGTTTTGATAAAAATTGTGGATAATTCAATAAATTAGTTATTGGGCCTAATTAACTAATTTTGAATATGCCAATGGTTGGTAATTTAATTTTGATAAAATTAAGTCCAATATAGTTTTTATTGATCTTTATTTGAATGAAATAATTAATTAATAAACTCTTGGAGAATTTTATTATTAAGTTATTTATTTAAATAAAGAATTCTCATAAATAGGATTATTTTCATATGAATCAATAAAATTTGGAATTTTATTGTGGAAATTAATTAAGTTGGACTAATTTATTTTTATTAATCACCAACATAAGTGCTTTATATATCGCGAGCATGTATTATGTGATGGTGACATATGTCTATGGGCTTAGGTTGCTTCTTTTGATTATGTATTTCTTTTGATGGGTTGTAAGGGTTTGTTTGAGCCCATTTTATTTTATTTCTAGATTTATGTATAGGTTTTAAATTACCTCTTGTAATAAATAGAAATAGAATAGGCCTTTCAAGATGGAGATCATGCAAAAGAAGAGGAGCTTGAAGCCCACGAAGATTAGCTAGGCTTTTCTTTTTCAATTTTATGATGGCCCATTGGCTTGGGCCCTCTAGATAAAAGCCCATAGACTTGTGTGTTGTATTATTGCTTTCGATGCATGTTCATTAGTTGTATGAAGCATGTGTGTTATCAATATGCGCTATATAAATCGGTAAACGTTCAAAGTGAGAAGAAATAAATGTTTTGAACATGAATTCTCCCAAACAAAAATAATACTAAGTTAGTAAGGGGTGCTAGGCATCCTTTCCCTCCACTAAACTTAATAAGATCAAGGATTAAATCCATATGTGGCATCTTCCCAGTAAGTGGGGGTCATATATTAAGATTTAATTCTAGAATTTTATTAAGTGCATTGGATGTCTTAATCGAGACATATTTCACTCCAAATATCGTTAAAGGGTTGCAAGGTGAAATTCAAATGTTAGATTATGAGGAGTTAGTGGGAATGAACTTAGATAGTCCACTTTACCAATAAATCGTTAAAGGGTTGCGGTATTTGTGGATTATGGGATAAATATGATTGAACCGTCTATTTGATAGATTGATGTTTGACATCACTTTAATTAAGTAATGGACCCAATATCGTTAAAGGGTTGCCATCCATTATATTAATTAAAGAACTCAATCCCCACCACGAAGTTTTCATCAATGATCGCTTCCGTCATTTCACAGTGGGAGTGTGGAATTTCGAAAAATGTAGTGGGAGCCAAGTTATAAGTCGAAGTCCTTGATTTTAAACTTGGTCTTAGTTGAGTCCAATATTCTAATTAAGTCTGGTTGATTTTCTGCAGTTATTTGTTTTATCTCTCTCGTTTTTCAAAAATGACAATCAACCCACTTTCCGTATTACTCGAAAAGAATATCCTTACTGGACCCAACTACGTAGATTGGCTAAGGAATTTGAGAATAGTTCTCAATATGGAGTCTCTAGGATACGTGTTGGACACTGATATCCCTGCTCTACCTGCCAGAACACGTGCCAATGAAGAAGAAGTCCAAGCTCATGAAAAATGGGTAAAGGACGACGTCCGAGTGCGTGGGTACATTCTTGGCTCTATGACGAATGAGCTACAGAGGTCCCACGACAAGATGACCACAACGAGGGCTATCTTGGCACACTTGGTCGAGCTCTATGGTGAGCACAGTAGGACTGCTAGATATGAAATATCTAAAGAGCTCTTCGGAGCCAAAATGAGAGAAGGGGAGAAGGTTGGGGATCATGTCCTCAAAATGATATCGAGGATCGAGAGATTGGAAGCTCTCGGTTTTCCAATGAACCCGCAACTTCAGACCGATCTTATCTTGCAATCCCTTCCTGACTCTTTTTCCCAATTCGTCATGAACTTCAATTGCAATGAGATTGAATGCAACTTAGCTGGGCTAATGAACAAATTAAACATTGCACAATCTTAATTGAAGCCCAAGGGAAAAGAGACTGCTTTGGTTATCACTTCTGGGCCCAGACGGGCGAAGAATAAGAAGAGAAAAACCAAGAAGCAGGTTGGCGAGCTTGGAGCTCAGGGTGATGTCGATAAAGGAGAAGGGAAAGCTTCTGTGATTCGCAAGCGAAAGGGGCCACAAAAGACAGACAGATGCCTACACTGCGGTGAGCTGGGCCACTGGAGAAGGAACTGTCTGAATATGGGGCCTGGCGCACAAGGTATGGAACTTTATGTTCATGAAACTTATTGTTCTATGACCGTATTCTCTACATCTTAGATTCTTGACTCTGGAGCTAGTGCTCACATATGTTGTATTAATCAGGATCTGATGCGAGGAAGGAAGCTGGACAACGATGAGGTGAAGATCAGAGCAGGCAGCGGGCAAAGCGTCGCGGCTCGTTGTTTTTAAATTCTGGACATGTACTATTACTGGATAATGTTTTAGTTTTGCCTAATGGGCTTAAAAACATTGTTTCTATTCCCGTTTTAGTTAAGAATGGTTACACTTTCCGTTTTATTGATGAACGATGCAACATTTATTATGGTAATAAATTTGTAGGCTTTGCTTCTTTGATAAATGGATTGTATTACCTTAGTGTCCAGAATGAGTATGCAGTGAATACTATACAAAGGAAACATAGTAGGCTTGAAATAAACCAACGATTGATATGGCACCTTCGACTAGGCCATGCTGGCGAACAAAAGACTCGCAAAATGGAAAAAGATGGGCTAATTGGCCCACTGGGATTGGATCCCTATCCTACTTGTGAATCTTGTATCAAAAGCAAGATGGCTTGATCGCCCTTCATAGGGAATTTTGAAAGGGCCTCACAAATCTTAGGCTTAGTACATACTGACGTTTGTGGTCCATTTGGAGAAATGGCTAGAGGAGGTTTCCTTTACTTTATCACCTTCACAGATGACCATTCTCGGTATGGTCTAGTTCAAAGAATTCAAGGCTTTAGTGGAAAATCAAACAAGTCAACATATAAAAGCTCTTTGATCTGATCGAGGAGGAGAATATATGAGCGACGAGTTTGACTTATACCTCAGAGAGAATGGTATTGTATTGCAACTCACACCTCCAGCGACTCCACAGTTGAATGGAGTAGTAGAGGGAAGGAATCGAACCTTGTTGGACATGGTTCGCTCCATGCTTAGCTACACTGATTTACCCATTTCACTGTGGGTTCACGCGCTGCTTACAGCTGCACACATTTTAAATAGATGTCCATCCAAGTCCGTTCCTATGACTCCCTATGAAATGTGGAGAAATAGGAAACCAAGTCTTAACCACATAAAGATTTGGGGATGTCCGACTTATGTCAAAAAGACTAAAGTGGACAAATTGGAAGCTAGGTCCTTAAAGGGATGTTTCGTTGGATATCCTGAAAATGTTATGGGATACCTCTTTTACCTGCACAATGATCAAAGGATCATTGTAGCCTTACAAGCCCACTTTCTTGAAGATGAGTTCATTCAAGAAGGATGAGCGGGTAGAAAGATTGTTCTAGAAGAACAAAATGAAATCCCACTGGATACATCTACACAGGGAGTGAGAACCGAACCTTCTGTAACACAACCACAACCACGACGATCGAATAGAGTATCTCAACTGCCTGAGAGGTACGGATATCTAGTGCAGAGGGAGTTGGATCTCCATTCTGTGTTAGAGGAGGATCATGGAGATGATCTCTCCACTTTTGATCAAGCGATGGTGGATGTGGATGCTGCTAGATGGCGTGAAGCTATGCAAACTGAGATCGATTCGATGCATATAAACCAAGTCTGGAAACTTGTAGACCAACCTGAAGGGGTAAAACCAATCGGGTGTAAATGGATCTACAAGAGAAAGATTGGTGTTGATGGCAAAGTAGACACCTACAAAGCCAGGCTAGTGGCGAAAGGGTATAGTCAAAAGGAAGGAATTGACTACCAAGAAACCTTCTCGCCAGTGGCTATGATCAAACCAATAAGGATTCTACTTGCAATAGCAGCACACCTAGATTATGAAATCTGGCAAATGGATGTCAAAACTACTTTCCTAAATGGATTCCTAAAAGAGGATATCTATATGGAACAGCCTAAAGGTTTTGAATCCGAGGAGCATATTCATAAGGTGTGTAAACGTGAGAGATCCATTTATGGACTCAAACAAGCGTCTCGTAGCTGGAATCTACGTTTTGATGAGGTCGTCAAAGGATTTGACTTCATCAAAAATGAAGACGAGCCCTGTGTTTACAAGAAGGTCAGTGGGAGCAAGTTGACTTTCCTAGTGTTATATGTAGATGACATATTACTCATTGGGAATGACATAGGAATGCTCACCACAACCAAGAAGTGGCTTTCGAGTACATTCTCCATGAAAGACTTGGGAGAAGCGACCTATATTCTAGGGATTCGGATCTATAGAGATCGAACCAAAAGAATGATAGGACTTTCTCAAGCCCTTTACTTAGAAAAGGTCCTAAAAAGGTATAGGATGGAAGATTCTAAGAAAGGGTTCCTACCAATGAGACATGGGATACATCTTTCGAAATCTATGTGTCCTCAAAGTGAGGAAGATAGAAAAGAAATGAACATTATACCCTATGCGTCTGCTGTGGGCAGCTTGATGTACGCGATGCTCTGTACTAGACCCGACATTGCTTATGCTGTGAGCGTTGTTAGTCAATTTCAAGCAAACCCTGGTAAGGAACATTGGATAGCTGTGAAGAATATCCTAAAGTATCTGAAAAGAACTAAGGATATGATTCTCACCTATGGAAGTGGTGACCTGAGGGTGGACGGGTACACTGATTCGGATTTCCAATCTGATGTTGATGACCGAAAATCCACCTTGGGATCCGTATTTACTCTAAATGGTGGAGCGGTGACTTGGAAAAGTTCCAAGCAAAGCACAACCACAGACTCCACCACAGAGGCTGAATACATAGCTGCCTCGAAGGCAGCTAAAGAAGCTGTTTGGATTAGGAAGTTCGTTGAGGAACTTCAAGTGGTTCCTAGCATAAAGCTCTCATTGCCACTTTATTGTGACAACACCGGAGCTATAGCGCAAGCGAAGGAACCTAGGTCTCACAATAAATCCAAACACATAGAGAGGAGATATCACATCATAAGAGAGATCGTTGCACGAGGTGAAATAGCTGTTCAGAAAATAGCCTTAGCCGACAATGTCGCTGATCCATTGACCAAGCCATTGGCACAGGTGGTGCTGAAAAAACATCTCGAAAAGATGGGTATTAAATACCACAGCAAATGGCATTGAGTGCAAGTGGGAGATTTTTAGAGTATATGCCCTCGAATGCCATAAAAAGGATAGATTTATAGGGCATAAACATTGTAACTAAACTATGGTTTTTCTATTAATATAAGGCAGTTGATTGTTGTTTTCTTATAGGCATTTATAAGGTGTGAATAAACAACGTAAAGTCCTTGATGACAAGGCGAACCTTCTACCTCCTATGGGATAAGAGGAAAGGCACTACAATGGTTTGACCCTTGACATCTAAAAGGGTTCGCAAGTCTAAGAAATATTGATTGGGCATCAATAGTGAATAAAGACTTGTATGATGTAAGTTTCAACAGAGAAAGTGCCAGTCGTACACTATGGAAATGGTAGTGGGAACTTATATCATAGACGTGTCAGTTGGACTGATATGTTCGAACACGGCTCGCATAAGTTCATCACATGGGTATTCACTCATTGATAGTCAATGATGAAACTGATAAGTAGTGATAGGTACGTGTGAACCTCTGACCTGAGAAATCAAGTTGAAGATGTACTTGTGACATCAAGTCTCTCATTAGAGTAGTTAGATTCAAATCACCTGTTGGTAGAACCGACCTCGAAGTGCGACCTGATGGGCAAGTAGCATTGTTAACTGATTTGCAATATGGAATTTATTCTCTCATAAGTGAATGAGTAAAATATCCTATGCGATCATGAATAAGTGAGGATGAAAGTCTTTGGCCAAAGCATTTAAATACCTCGACTTATTATGAGCTTAGGCATATGGTCAAGTTATATGAGTTTGACATTAAACCATGACTCTTACTTGACTGGGATATAAGAATAAAAGGTTTATACACATGTGGTATTCACGGCGTAAAGGTTTGGAATGATCCTATTCATTCGTTCTCAATTGGGCTATGGTGTGAGTCACGAGACTGGCTAGGTGTCACTCACACCCCTTTGGATTCCTCCCAATTGCCTTTTGAGACGAACCTAAAGAGTCGCACTTAAAGGAAGTGCAAAAGGAAAAACATGGGAAAAAGACTTGAGAAAAATTCACGGCTTTGGATGCCGTAATTAATTAATTAATTATTGGATAATTTAATTAATTAATTAAATTAATAATTTCTTGGAGAAATTGAATTATAAATTAATTAGGAATTGAATTAATTGGATTATCAATTTATTTATTGGATAAATAAATTATCCGATTAATTAATTAGCAAGCAAGACGAAAGCCCGAAGGCTTTCGAGCCCACTAAGGGGCGGCCAAATAGACACCCAAATAGGGCTCTTGCATGCTAGTGTTATTGTTTCATAATGATATAAATATATCACAAGGTGAAAAATAACACAAGGCAATTTACATAACTTTCTCTCCAAGAAAAAGTCTCCCACTTCTCTCTCTCTCTCTAGCCGTCTTTGACAAGAAAGAAAGGAGGAGTTTTTTGTTTTTGATTCCGGCGTGACGAATTAGAGACGTTGGCAAATTCGGCGTTAGAGAAAAGGATCACGTTCAGAAATCAACATACGCGAGAACAGTAATTTTTCTATACACAATTAAAAACGAGGATTAGAGATGATTCGGGCTTTGGGAATTAAATTTACTTTCCGCTGCGTTTTATTCGTATAATTCCCAACATAGAATACACTGGCGTTTGATATTGAGGCGCTGGTGCAGGGGGAGGGGTTTGAAATGAAGTTTGTCTAATAGGGTTTCTCTTTTCATATCTCAGAAATTTCTTGACCAATAAAGCCATCTCTTTTTTCTCATTGGATTCTGTTGATTTCAGCTCACGAATCGCTTTACCCTTACTTTTGGTAGTAGCGATTAAAGCTCCTGATTCAATCGTGGAAGTCGATGTGTCGCTGACTTCACCTAATTCGAACTCAAATGCCTTTAACTCTGAAAACACATGTTCTGGAGTTAGAGTCCCCAAAGTCTGTGATTCTCTCATGCCAACATTCTTAATCAAAAACTTGCTTGGAAGACTTCTGAATATCCTTTTGACCATTTCCTTGTTAGTCAACTCCTTGTCTAGTGACGCTAACTCTGTAATGAGAAAAGTGAACCTTACGTCCAATTGTTCTAGCGCCTCGTTGGGATGTATCTTGAAATGCACAAATCTTTGCATGGTTATGGAGAGTTTGTTCTCCTTCATCTGTCCTGAACCTTCACACACGATAGCCAACTTATCCCATATCTCTTTTGAAGTCTTACATTGCTTGATCTTGTTGAACATTGCATCATTGTCTCCTAACTCTGAGTAGAGAGCACTTCGTCCAACATTATCTAGATTCACTCTTTTTCGATCTTCTGGCGTCCATTCTAACTTAGGCTTCTCGACATAACCATCTGGAGGAGCTTCAGCCGCTCCAGGGGCTAGAGTTATAACTTTCATGATCTGAATGGAGCTATCTGTAATTACATCACACATCTCATTATCACAAGAACATAAATATGCAAATGCTCTAAGTTTCCATGAATCGTAGTTTGATTCAACCAGCTTAGGCATCTTGTTAAAAGCCATGATATGAGTTTTAAAAGAAATAAAGTGACCAAGTTTAGAAAAATGGATCTAAACAAGCAGTTACGCTCGGAAACACTTAAGTTTCTACTTCAACCGCTCTGATACCACTTGATGGTCCCAAGTGGCATACGAAAGGGTCTAGGAGGGGGGGGGGGGTTGAATAGACCCTGAAGTCTTTTTCGACTTCAAAAACTTTCGTATTACTTTAAAGAGTTTGAACGCTTGGAAAGCTTAACGCTAGGTCAGGCGCTTAAGGATAGATAACTTAGACTTAGTGATTTCAACGATTACCAAAGTAGGGTAACGTTTCAATCGTTTAATCAGGGTTTGCACAGGGGAAATGATTTTAAAGCTTAGCGTTCTCTTAAACTTAAATTAGTCGCTTAACTGTTTTAGATGCTTTTTGAAGATATGATATGCAAATGTAAAGTAAGGCACTAAAACAGTAAATAACACAAGATATTGTAAGGCACTATTTATAGGGTTTCTTGAGATTTGTTCGTTGGACACATGTGAGCGGATGTACCTCACACAACGCGTTAGACAGTCCTTTTTTGACATTCCTGAAATTCTGCTAGTTCCGATTGGACATGAGCAAGTTTTGAACTCTGATTTCTTACAGTCTAGTCAAAAGGTGGCTTGTCCATAAGTCATAATAGCTTATCACATTTAATAACTTATCAGGCATTTAATGCATTTGAATTTATTTCCTGTTGGAAATAAATGTCCGTTGATGATTGCATTTAAGTCCTTCATGACTTGAGAATTTATTTCAGGTGAATCTGATCCTGGATCGCTTGAGTGCTTTGAGGGCTTGATTCAAAAAACCCTGAAATAGTCCTTTAGCGTTTGACAGACGCTAAGAGCAAATTTTCATCTTCACTTGACTTCAGACGCTGATCTTCAACTTCATCTCTAATAGACTCACCTAGAATTCTACTAGCAACTTGGTATCCGACACTTAGTCTAAAATCTACAAAGATAAATATTACAAGCCTAAAAAAATTACAAACTTTCAAACGCTTATACAATTGATCTATGAAAATATAAACTTACATTCTTTTGGGATCTAACATAAAATCCTATCTTGTCATCATCAAAACATCTAACATGAAATTTCCTAACACGTATAAATCAAACTTCAAGAAGAATGACATGAAAGGCAAATATGTCATTATGGCCGACATATGCGCAAAGATGATCGAGTGTCGTAAAGGTTCGTTCGATAAGATCTCAATTATTCAGTATAACATGATGATCGCCATTTTGACCAAACTGAAGGTCAACTGGGCCTTGTACGTTTTCAATCACTTTAAGGCAGTGATGCAAAAGTTAGTGAATCCCAAGTCGTATGGGATTTTAATTAGTTTTATTCTTAGCGCTAGTGGATATGTCACATCAAAAGGATCCAAAGTGCCAGCGACTAAATTCTACAGAAACAAGATGATTAAAAAATTGCTCAACCCTAAGCGAGTGGGTGGTGTAGCCATTCCTAAGGAGGAGCGTAAGCGACTTCTTGCTGAAGGCCTTGCTAAAGGCAAAATTGATGGTGATGCTGAGGAGCAAGCGGCTTCCTCATTGGATACCAAAAAAAAGTGGTGGTCAAGCGACCAAAAAGAAAGATCGTGTTGAAAGTCGCTGAGCCCTCCAAGCCAGTCAAGAAACAGAAGAAGGAGACAAAGAAGAAGAAAAAGAAGTCTCCCTCTCCTCCTCCAAAATCCCCTTCTTCTCCTCCAGTGACTGAAGTGTCCCCGGAGACAGAAGAAGAAGCAGAAGAAAAAGAAGTGCCGCTTGCCCGTAAGCGCACACCGTGGTCTACTCCAAAGGGATAAACGAGCACTCCAGTAGAGCCAGCGCTTGAAGAACCAGCGGTTGCCTCTTCTCCTTCTCCTTCTAAACCTGTTTTAGAGCCTAAAGCTAATCCTCTTTCACATGATTTTTCTAGCGATCAGCCTTGAAGAGAATTCAATATTCAGTACGTTCTGAATACCTTAGATGCGTGCAATATTCCCATTAGTGCTGATCCCCTCACTTCTTTACCCATTCAAGATGATGTTGAAGAAGTTTTGGAGCCTGAGGTAATGGAATCAAATGTTTCTAAAGATCAAGTGATTGATATAGTCGAATATAGTCCTCAGGGTAAGAGTTTCTGTCTTTTGTATCTCAAATGTCTACTTAGTAGAAATTTTCTTTGTTCTCAAACGCTTGCATGTATCAGCTCAAAATGTGCCAGAAGCTGATGCACCTCCTCCTCCCGAGATTGCCGTAGAGTTGGATGTTGATATGTCAACAGTGGTGGAAATCGCGAAATAGAAACGGTCCTTCCTGACGCTGAGATCTCTCTAACCAGTGAAGCAACTATGGATGTTGAGCGGTTGATAGAACTGGCCCGATTGTCCCTACTTTAACTGTTCCACCTCCTTCTGTGGTGAATTTCTTTCTAAGAGGCTATGATGAAAGCTTAGAGTATTACTATGCCTGAAGAGAAATGACCCTTCAGCAAATGATTGACATGGAGCTTACTTTTTGAACATCTCTCCACAATCCTGCTCTTTCAGATGCAAAAAAATCAGAGATTTTCGAAGAGCTAGCAACGCCTGGTCTCAAGTCCAAGAAGGAGATTATTGTTTGTCTTGAGTATCTGGAGACTCCTCTTAGCGATTTGGCAGAGTTTGAAAGCAATCGCTTTCAGGAAGTCAGTCGCGGTTTTGAATGTAATTATCCGTTTCGCCGCACTCATGTTCAAATCAGAAATCCTCACATGGGCGATTGGGAGAAGAACCCCGATGAAGAACAGTTGAATCCTATGGTTTATTCTGCCGTGCCGAGAGTCGTCCATTAAGCCGATAATAAGTCTTCACAAAAACCCCTCCGCTTATGGAAAGGAAAGGAGAAATGTTTAGAGAACACCCCAATCCAATTAATATCTGGGTTGAAAATGAAGCTCGAGAATTTCTTGCCAGAGTCTAGGCTGATAGCTTTGATATTGAAAAAAAAAAGATTCAAGAAGCTATTCGAAGCCAGAAAAGACAAAGAAATGGCTGAGAAACTCGGAAGACGCTGGATGTTGGACACATCCAAGTGGGCTGAGGATTTTGTACTGTATTTCCATACGATTGAAGAGATGCTCAAGTATCCGTTTCTCTTCAATTTTGGAATTGAGTACCAGCATCGTAGATACGCTTTGTTTTTGCTTCAAAGGGGCGAATTGCTAGTGGGAGAAGTAAATGCTTTTCCCTATTACAGACAAGGCATGGAACATCTTATTTGACATCAGCTTTCTCAGATCAGTCAAGGAGAACGCTACGTTTATCATCCGCAAGAAGATTTTACTCAACGTATCTAACTGGATCTAAATAAAGACACCTCCACCATCAAGAGAGATGCCTTTCCAAGTCCCAGTGAAGCGCATATGCATTTAATTGATGATCATGCAGAGTTTCATAGATACAGAAGAGCGATTGTTGAGAATGCTCAATCGTTGGATATTTCATTTAATCATCTCTTTGGTTTTAGTGACTTCCGTGGCTACAACCTTCATCCTGTCTTGATGTGTGAGCAAATTATTAGAGTGATCCAAATTCTTTCTCTTATTCAGCCAGTGGATCAAGCGCTAGCTCAAGCGTTGATGCCTTTCTTAATGGACTTCGTCAAATCTTAAACATCTGGTGTAATGATTTCGGAAGATGCTCATCTAGCGTTTAGTACTGAAGAGCGCGAAGACACTTTATTTTTCATCTCGAGATCATTCTACCTAAGTCCAAGGCATGTTCTGGAAGCGATTGGCCCAATTTGGGTCATCTCTGTTCAAAGACCATTTTCTGTGGAAATCACAGAGTTACAAGTGGACTAGCCTCCTACTGTTGAAGAAGCTCCGATTCAAGACGCTGATATCCAAATGGCAGAATCCCCCAGCGTTCCAGTAGTTGAGATTCTACTTATTGATCAAGTTGCGCAAATAGAAGTTGCAACTCAATCTGTTGATCAAGCGATTCTGGAAATACATGATGAAATTGCTGAAGTCCCCGAGAAACCTTTCATTAGAGACAAATCATAGGGAAATGTAGTAGTTTCCATCTTATATGGACTCATTCTATCTCCTGAGCGTCCTCCTTCCTCAGACTCAGATTCAGATAGCGATCAAGAGGCCAAAGATTTCAGAAAAGCAGTAAGGAACTCGCTCCACAACATTGAAGGTTCCTGCTCTAAAATGATAGCCAATGATGAAATGCACATCAGGCTTGCCTCAGATACAAGAAGCAGAGATATTTCAAACGATGCGACCAAGAGTACTGCATCAGTATTGGATCACATGGTCCCCTTAATCACTGACCTATCTGAAGAGTTTAACCGCTCGCTAGCTCAGAATGCTTCAGTGGATACCGAAAGACACAATATTTCCTATTCAGTAGGACAGAGTATCACTGAGCAAGTAGCCCTCCTCGTTGATGAAGTCAGATTACTCCGACGAGATATCGCTAAGCTACGCTCTTCCTTTGATGAAGTCAAGAAGGGGGAAGAATAAAAAAATCCAAAAGATCCTAAAGCTAAAGCCAAAGCCAAAGCTAAGGAGCCAATGTCCAAAACAAATAATAAAAATTGGCACTCCATGTTTGAAGAGATTGTGATTCTGAAAAAGATGCTCCAAAGAAGCGAAAACCAAGATACTTCTGAGGCAGACATATGCTCCCCGATCTGGATGTTGATTTTCTTGAGGGTATGGGTTTTCACGCTTATGCTGAACCCTTGAGCAGACCTCTTAACTGGAAACCTTCAAATGATTGAGTCCAAGATCTTTATCGATATCTTATCCGGATGCTTGGAATTCCTCCAAGAGATTGGGTTGAAAGTATGTTAGAATCAATGTAAGCGCTAAAGAAAATCGTGAGGACTACAACGAAGTCTTTCATACAACAATGATTGACATTGATAGAGTTCTCCTAGATCTAGCGGATGAGATCTTCCAGGAAGAGATGTCGAAGAAGCGACAGAGAAGATGATCACTTATCTTGCTTTATTTTCTTTTATCTTCTGTTGTTTTATGTTTTTCAGTGTAATCATTGTATGCTTCAAATTGACTATATGAGTGAATGATTGAACACTGAAACATCTTGTTAAAGCTAATCTAACATTAGCTAACTCAACTAACTTTCTAACGCTAGCTTATATCTTTTGGCTTTTCTTCAAACTCTTGAACTATAAAAGAGTTAAGGTCTTGACATCATCAAAATGGGGAAAATTGTTAGGAAATTTCATGTTAGATGTTATGATGATGACAAGAGTAGGATTTTATGTTAAACCCCAAAAGATGTAAGTTTATGCTTTCATAGAATTCTTGTATAAGCGTTTGAAAGTTTATTAATTTGTTAGGCTTGTAATTTTTATCTTTATGGATTTTAGACTAAATATTAGATACCAAGTTGCTGATAGAATTCTTGGTGAGTCTGTCAGAGATGAAGTTGAAGATCAGCATCTGAAGTCAAGCGAAGATGAAGATTTGTCTTAAACGTCTATCAAATGCTAAAGGACTTTTTCAGGGATAATGAATCAAGCGCTCAAAACACTCAAGCGATCAACGATCAGATTCACCTGAAATAAATTCTCAAGTCATGAAGAACTTAAATGCAATCATCAACGGGCATTTATTTTTGACGGGAAATAAATTCAAAACGCATTAAATGCCTGATAAGTGCGTTAAATGTGATAAGGCATTATGACTTGTGGACAAGCCACCTTTTCACTAGACTATCAGAATTCAGAGTTCAACGTCTACTAACATCCAATTGGGAACAACAGAAATTCAGGATTGTTGAAAAAGGGCTATTTACGCGCTGCGTGAGAGACACGTGCCTGCATGTGTCCAACGGACAAATCTCAAGAAATCTCTATAAATAATACCCTTCAGCAAACCCTAAAAGCACATGCATATATGCACAAAAAAAAAAGGTCGAAACTTTGCTGAAATATTCTTAAGAAAAGCTTATAAACTCCATAGTCAAAATCCTTCAAGCTTTTCAAATACATTCCAAAGACAGTTACCGATATCTCAAACATCTTCATAGAATAACCGTACACTCTTAATGTGATATCCCAAGTTGTTAAAACTTCTCAAAATCAAACAAACCTGTGACGAAAACCTTCAACCTCTTTCAACTGCGTGAGAAAGTTGTTGATCTACAAGAAGCATTTTTGTGTGAGAGAAGCTTGTTGAAGAAGATCTTCATTGGAGCTGAAGTCTGTGTGATCAAGGAGCTTAAGATCATCTTCCTTATCCTTTATTTTGTGGAAGCCTCTATGTGATCGTTCGATTATCATCTTAGTGGATTTCCTCCGAGTGTAAAGGAGAAGAAGGACGTAGTTGAGATTACATCACCCAGTGAACCTTACATATCTTGTGTCATTTTACTGTTTTATTGTTTTACTTTACTATTCACATCATATCTTTAAAAAGGCTTTAAAAATGGTTAAGCGACTATTTGGCTAAAAGAACGCTAAGCTTAACCATGATTAAGTGATTTAAGCATTTCCCTACTTTGGTAACTGCCGAAATCACTAAGTCTAAGTTATATTATCTTTAGCGCCCGACCTAGCGCTTTGCTTACCAAGCGTTGAAACTCTTAAAAGTGATATGAAATTTTTGAGGTCCAAAAAAAAGACTTTAGGGTCTATTCAACCCCCCCTTCTAGACCCTTTTTGTATGCCACTTGGGACCACCAAGTGCCAAGCATTAGATCTATACGACTACTTCATCTACTGAATCTAAACTTTGTCATTCCAATTAAACCAACAATGTACTGCTCATTAATCTTACACAAGTTAACAAAAACTCTATCAATCAAAGGTCTCCAAGACTATCAACTATATACAAAGTGATACCTCTCAGAACATAACTCGTTCTACGAGCAATAAACCATTGCTTCCTTTACCCCTTATTTCTCCCTCCGTATCTGACATACTAAGCTCATCTGAAAAAGAAGAAAGAAGGAGGGGTGAGTCCGAATGACTCAGTGAGGTAGGATAATGAGTAGCTTTACCTTTAATCTTTGAAACAAAATCTGTAGCGGAAGATTTTAACAGAAACAAGCATATATAGCGGCAAGTAAATGAATCAATCAAGATATCAAAAGGGCGAACAATTGAGTATCCAAACAAAGTAAGAACGAAGAAAACAACTCGTGTACTTTAGAACTCATGTCAAACAGTTGTGTTCCGTCTCCCCACTGTCCCATATATACCAGCAGGAGACTTCACACCTTCAATGCATACCATATGGTTTCAAGCGTCGGGACTCTAGAGGTGGCTTCTATGGGCTCAAGAGGTGGCTCTCGTCGTCGCGTAGCACTTTTCCCCATATAGCACTTAGCTCCCTTCACTGATCTATAGGTCTCGGAACTCTAGATGTGGCTCCCACCATGTAACACTTTGCGCCGAAGCCTCAAGAGGTGGCTTCCTTGGCGTAACACTTAGTTCCCTTAGTCGACGGAGTAGAGCCAAGAAATACAATGGTCTCAATGAGATGATGAAAGATATGAACTGGGTATTGGTATGATAAGACTTAAGGTAATTGACAACGATCAGACCAAAGACCATTTCGAGCCAAGACGTGTACTATAGACGTGAAAGGAATCATCATCGAGGATAATGAGATATTGAACCAAACGAGATATTTAGGAATCAAATATCATCACGAACCAATAAACAAGATATTGATAAGACATTTGTATAGTGAAACAAGGAAATCACAAGTAGGTAAATCAATTAAAGACTTTTGAAGGAAAAGAGAAACCCTCACAATAACAATCCGACATCGTAGTCTCGTGCCTTGGGATAGCAAAATTATCCTGTGGTCCAAAATACCGTCACATTTGGAAACTATAATACTTTAAGCTAACCACATACGAAAAGTTAGTTTATACGTAGTATCATACATATGGGCAATCAAATTCAACAAACTTCAAACAAGTTTCACATTTGCGCAGCTTAACTACAACAAGTTTTAAACATTCTCAGGATGAAATTTCTTTCTCAAATTTTCCAGGATAGTTGAAATGATCTCGAAGAAGTTTACATAAAATGTTCTGATTTTAGTTACCTTTCTAAGTTTGAGATTCGATAAACTAAATGGGGCTGTCTCGACAGAATTTCCAGAATAGACAACCGAATTTCAAATATTTTTATAAAATCCCCTGCTTATTAAAAATCTCCCAAATATTAATGAAAGCTTCCTAATACATGTATATATCTAGAGTAAAATTTTTAGAGCAAACCAAAACATCCAGATTCACCAAATAAGCTCAATACAGTAGCAATTTTAAATCCCACCAAACAGACTGGCAGTTTTATTCAAGGAATTTTAGAAAACTCCATGGAACTTCAATATTTACCAAATTTTTTAGAGAGGTTCAAAAAACACCAAATATAACATGTAAAATTTAACATTATCAAATTAAGACATTTGGTCCCTTAAATACAGCCTTTAACATCAAAACCAGAAACTCAAATTTCCATACCTCTTACTTTTAATGTTAAAACAAACAAGCATGTCCTAGATACTCTTTAGAAACCCATTAAATTTGACATGCAATCACCCAATTAAACTTAAAATATAAATATATTCATAGGTATAAAAGAATTTAGCCAGATCCTACACTCGTTCACACATGCAACTATAGTTTCAACCCAACATTCACAATTGCCTCATGCATTAACCAATTGAACCCCCAATTGAACAAATCAATGTGTAATTCTACAATAACTTTCAATTGCTCAAGTAAAAACAGATACTAACAGAGGTAAAAGGTAATTTACGTACTCCAATTGAAGATTTTACAACAAATTATGGTTTAAACTTCCACACAAGCAAGTATGAACGCAATTCTGTCGTAGCTTCTGGTTTGGGGATTTTTTTGGATTTTTGGGTAGATGTTAAGTAAAATTTCTTTCCATAATGTAGTAGATTATCCACGTAGGAAGATTTTGATATAAAGATCACTAAATTTGGAGGTCATTTTCTATTTCAAATCTTGAAGAAACCAAAAATGCCAGGGCTGGGGTTTCCATACAGAAATTGTTGAATTTCTCTCTTTATGGTGTCTATCTATGGTAGAAGCAAATGAAAATTGAATGACTTAGATATACATATATGTAAAGTCTCAATGGGGGCTTTAGTGAAATTTTCCAATCTTCCTTTTATTTGCACCTTTTCCCCCTTCTTTTTGTTCTTTGTAAGATGTACACATAACATAAGTATTTTTACACATAAGATTCATGCTTTAAATCCTTCACAAACAATATTTTCTATAATAAAAGTCCATTTACATATATCTAGAACAACAATTAGCTATGCAAGCAAGTAACCAAATCGATATAGTCAAGTATTGATTTTCAATATAGAATAAGTCACGAAAATCAAGTATCTTAGAAATATAAATTAGCAAGGGAATATAATTCTTACGCCAATCTTTGCAGAATTAAATGTCGAGGATATAGGGTGTTACATATCACAAGGGAATCAAGGTCATTAGCAACGTTGGCTTGGATTTCTACCTAGGAGAAGAATCATGGGATGAGTCGTATGCAGACAATAAGTACTCATTCCAAGACCTTATTGTGATGCCCGGGTTTTTCTTAATCTTAGTATACTTACTAATTCGATGACTAGTATTATAATCTCTTGAAATTTGCTTGAGTAATTTGTATTATCACTCCAATTGGTAATTATATTGAATGAATACTAATCTTGCTCCATCTAGGGGCTGAATATTAACTCGTATGTGTGAAGGGACCATTAGATAATATACAATATGGTAAGGACTAGGACACAAATAGGAAAATTGCCATCAACCCCTCTTTACACCCTATATATACCACTACCTATTCATTCATTTTTTTCTCTCATTTCACCAAACTATTACCTGGTCCAAACATCATTATTCTCCTCCATTTTTACCTCCTTTAAGCTCTCAAGAGTTCAAGAGAACTACAACAAGAAGAAGCTCAACCCACAACAAAATAACTAATCTTACAAGCAAATCCCGCATGAAAATCCAGCTCTGGCAGTGTCTGTAAAATTGTCATTTGAGGGATCAAATGATGTCCCTTTTTGGTGTTCCTTACATCATTTTCATCCTCAAAGGACTAGGAACAACATTATGGAATCGGATTTGTCTAATCGGCTACCAAAAGTTTCAGAATCGCTTGAAACCGTGGGCAAAGCTGCCAAGATTTTAATTTTCAGAACTGTGTTCTATTTTTCTTGACAAGAAACAACTCTTCCGTTGGTTTAATCATACATACAAGACCATATTTTGAGATCTCTACGAGTCTAGATATCATTATAGGTACTTGGTTTTGAAAATCGTTAAGGAAATATTAGAAATATTACAGAATTTGTATATAAAGAATCACTGCCAGTAATCTCTTTTTAATTCCAAAATTGGTGTTTCATTTTTTATTCCCAAAACCCCTTTTCCTCTGCTCTGATTGGACATTAAAACCCATCTTTATAATACTTATCGAATGTAGATATTTTTTATGATAAAGTTTGCTGAAAATGGATTCGAAAATTGTCCAGAAATAGTCACCAAAGAGTCTTTGCCAGTGTGCTGTTTTGATTTCCAGAAACTATCATTCATGTATCTTTGCTTTGAAGTCACCTTTTCCATGGTCAAATGGTAAATTCAAGACCATTGTGAAAAACACCTATGTGTGTAGGTGTTTATATTGGTAAGAAGTGCCGAGATACATAGTGTAATGTGGTCATAAAGTTGATTTTAGTAAAAGGTGGCACGAGGTACCTGGATGGGTAGATTTGGAGTGTTGATTTTGAAGGCTGGTTTAAACTATTTTTGGTCTGATTGTAGAGATGGAATTTTGATTGTAAGAAAGCTTAGTTATTTGAGAATATATAGATACTAAGTTCACTTGATGATTAGGAGGTTAAAGGGAGGAAATAAGGATAATGGCGGAGACGCACGATAATGGAAGCGCACAGTGGAGTGATCTGATGTAATCTTGTGCACGAATGAACAATCGAGGTTAAATCTTTTTCATCTCCTAGTTATATATCATCGTGAAGCAGGATAAGTGGGCTTGACCTTAATCTTTGATTATTTGTGATTAAGTGTATCATATTGAAAATTAACAATTATCGGATGAGTGAATATTATGAGCATATTGATGAGTATACGAGATAGGTTGAGCATCACTTGAACACTGGACTTAAGCTTTGGTATTCGATTGGAGGAGGTGAGTTGCCTCTCAAAATTATAGTCATATGTCTTTCAAAACTAGAATGAATTTTCATCACGTCGTATATATATTTAGATACTTGCATCATGCTTTGATACTTCACATGAAAATGAGTTTCAACGCTTTCAAAATCAAATCATGGACTCATTTTAAATTAACCATCTCATGTTGCCAAATGGTAACTGTATGAATGTTTTCAAAGACATTTTGTGAGAATAATTTTCCAGGCATGTTTTGTGAAAATAATTTCAAGAAAAACATCTTTTTAATGAAATTCTTAAAAACTATTTGCTCGATTAAATATTTTATTTTGAGCTAAAATGCTTCATTGCATCATTCATGACATACGTGATTGCATACTTGTTTCAAATACTTTTTTTGCAAAAGTGATTTCAAAATAAACATCAGTTTTATGGATTTCATGAAATTACTCCATCATGTGGTTCTTGTATCATGATCATACATCGTGATTACATTAAAGTGACACGTGTTGCATCTTATGTGGTTAAATATTGGGCCCAAGTGTTGGGCGTGGATAGGGTAGGGTATGTTCGGTCAAGCATGGGCTTGCGGTCTTAAACGGTTCCCTCTATCCACGGTCAAATCCCAACACCTAAAGACATAGTGTTCTGAGGGTGAATGGGTACTAAATCGTGTGGCATACTTTGGATATGACCAATCAAGCATCGCGAGCCTTCGTGGGGAGGTATAAGGTGATGATTTTTAAGCCGTGTCTTCATGGATGATAAGGAAGAAGCAGCGGGACCCAAAGTACCATAGGTGAGTCATCGGACACGATGGTATTTCTAACATGGCCCCCTCTTGCTTAAGCGTGCCTTGTACATGTTACTTGGATTGAACTGCCTGCTATTTAAATACATGTTTTAAAACGTGAGTATCATATCACTCATTGCTCAACTATTCTTATGAGCAAAAATTCAATTTTCACTCATGCTTTGAAGGATCCTTGAACAAAACTTTATCATGCATACACTAAAGTTTTGCAGTCTTACCATTTATTGCTTGAATTGTTTTATGCATGCAAATATCATTTTAACTCGTGTTTCCAATGATCCTTTGAAAAACAAAACCAATTATTGTTATTACCTCATTAATTTATAATTTTTGAGTCTAAAAACCATTTTAAGAACCTTTCATACGTATACTAGCACTCACTAAGCCTTTGCTTACATATTTCACTACTTCCTTCCAGTCAGAGGTGACTTGCGCAGTGAGACTGGCTCGGAGGATCATGAGTGTAGACTGGACAATCCTAGATGTGACAATTGCAGAATAAGACAAGGGTAGTAACTTTACTTTATCTGATTGATGGTGTTAGGGTTGGGAACCTACTAGAAGTTGTTGAGTTATTTAGAGATTTTGGATTGAACTGTTGTTTTGATAGGCTCACGCTTTCAGATTTTGGCCCTTTAGGGACTCTGGATTTGGGGCGTGACACTTATTGCAGTGTTATATCTGTTTGACATAGGCATGCATAACCGAAAGCATCAATTTACTGAGTATTTCCTTAGACAGCATGAGATCAGAATGAAACTCATTCATATTCTTCTAAGCGTTCAAAGGAAGACAAAAACCTTTTTGCATAAAGCATTAAGAGCTTTGGCAGATACCCCATTAAACTTCTATGGAGACATGTCTACCAGTGGAGAAAGAAAACCTGCAGATATTTCTTCTTCCTCTGATCATCAAGTGGAGAACATTAGGAAGCACTTCTCGTTGCAATCATCCGTTCAGCTTTTTGATCAGATTTTCACAAAGAACGTGCGGACTACTAAAGGAGCAAATGTCAACTCTTTTCAAGGATGTATCTTCTTCAATCTATCAATATAGTTAAGCGCCCACTACAACTTCAGTATTCCTTTTATTGTAAGACAGAATCAGGCAATAGCTGCAGCAGTGTATTCATATTTGGAAGAGTACTTCAGACTCTTCATCCACTGTTCCAACCATTCTCCTTTACTTGTGAATAAGGTGATCGCTTTTTCAAAAAATAGAGCATCTGGATTCCATCTTTCTCATTCCAGGAACCAGTCAGATTCTCAGCCCTGTTCACATTTTGGACATCATTGGTCCAATGTAGGCACTGGCAATAGATAGTCCCATCTGAGATTTTTTTGATGACCTATTTGTGGCAACGAGTGAATGACCGATCTTACCTTCTTCTACTCATACGCTCGAGATTATTCAAGACTCTTCTCACCCATTCAAACGCATTCCTTCTGCAGCAACAACGCTCTTATTCTTTATATTTTTGTGCCGTTTCTATGACACTTGTCCTTCGCTGACAGAAGATGCCTATATTACCACTCTAAGCGCATAAAAGAAGTTACAATTGATGAAGTGATAGAGACCATCATGTGTGATCATTTGGAACATGAGCCAACCTTAAGAGCAGATAATTCTATTCCATCAAACACTACGTTTGAGCATGCAACTGAAACTACACAAGTGGCAGCCGCTCATCTGGTTGACGCTAATGGCTTTGTTGATACAGTTGAAGATGGGTTCATGTCATTAACAAGGCGGCCATAGTCTCTTTGAATCCCATAAGACCAAGTTTAAGTTCAAACCCAAGCCTATTCCTCAAACAGTTATTTCAGAAAAGACTTGCAAGGACTTTACACCAGTCCTAGGTGAAGCATTAAAAGAAGGGCAACACCATGCTGAAAATAGCTCCAATTAGGGGTGTTCATCCAAACTACTAAACCGCCACAACCAACCTCCCCAACCCAAACTGCACTACATATGGCGGGTTCAATGTTGGATGGGTTAGACTTGGGTTCTCTAAAAAAAGACCACAATTTTACAATCGGATTCGATTTATATGGACTGCATAAATCGCGCCCAACCGCAACATTTGTTAGGATTATGCCCTCAGATGCCATAGATGATAGAATGATAGGGCATCTTTCTTGTAATGAACTTATTTTTATTTATAATAAAAGACATTGTTTAGTTATCACTTAAATCTTGTCTGCATCTATAAGTAGTGTAAAACGTATTGTCCATGTTTTCAATGCAATCTCTCTATTTTCTTTGGGATAGGAAGATTAGCACTAGAGAGACTGATCTTGATTACTTAAACTCGTTCGCAAATAATATGATGTCTTTAATGGACAAATAAAGACCTGCAACACTTGTAAAATCTGAGCTTTGACATGGGAATGCCAGTCGAACACCATGTGATGGTGGGATCTTAAGACTGTAGGCACATCAGTGGAACTGATATGCTTGAACACAACTCGCATCAGTTCTATCACATGGGTTTTCACTCTGTGACTGTCAATGACAGAACTGATTATGCGTAATAGGTATAAGTGAACCTTTGACCTGAAGTATCAGGCTGAAGATACACTAGTAATGTCAAGTCTGTCACTAGATTAGTTAGACCCAATTCACTTGTTGGTGGGGTCGAACTCGAAATGCGATTTGATAGGCAAGTGGTAATCTTAGCTGATAACTAATATGAGATTTGTTCTCTTATAAGTGAACGATAAAATATCCAATGTGATTATAGATAATAGAGATCAAAGTCTTTGGTCAAAGCAAAAGAGATGATTGTGCGAGGTACTAAATCGAACTCAATGATCTCGTATTATTATAATTAATACATATGGTCAAGTCCAGTGAGTTTGACATAACCATGACTCTTACTTGACTGGGACACGTGAATAAAGGGTTTAAACTTATATGGTATTTACGATTGGAAGGTTGTGGAATGATCTATTCATTCGATTTCGTTTGGGCTACGAAGTGGGCTACATGATTGGCTAGGTATTACCCACTTACTTTGGATTCCTCTCATTACCAAATGAAACGAACCTAAAAATTCGCGCTAAAGGATTGATAAAGAAAAATAAAAGAATTTTTCTATTTTATTCTAAGAGATTTAATTTATGGGATAAATTAAATAAGATTAATTAATTGTTCATTAGATGAGATAATTAATTATAAAGATAAGATTAATTATTAATTAATTTCTCAAGAAAATAAATTAATGAATTAATTTATCTAATTAATTTGGTTATTTAATTAATAAATTTATTTATTTATTGGATATAATAAATTATTCATTAAATAATAGATAATTAACTAAAAAAAAGATGAGCTGGGCCAAGTAAAGGGGGCGTCCATTTGGAAGCCACCTAGGGCCGAGTTGGGCGTCCTCTAGGATGCCCAACATGGACTCTAATCTTTTATCTTAGTCAACAAGTTGTAACGCCCGACCTTAAGGTGGCACGATAATAACTTAACGATACGTTCTCAAGGATAAAGGCTAGCAGCGGAATCAAATACACAAAATATCATCATCGTTTAGCCTAATACAAACCCATACTACATATAAACATCATAGATCATGTCTAACATGTCAAGAAAATTGCTAACGATGGATGTCAAAATAACTATTACAAAAGTTCCCCGAAAGGTATGTCAAGCTATTTCCACCCGCTCTTGCCCATGACTGGAAGGAAAAGAAAATACGTAAGCAAAGGCTTAGTGAGTGCCAGTGCTCGTGTGTAAGTTGCTTAAAATGGTTTTTATTGATTTTCGAAGGATCATTGAAATCCTAACTAAGATAAGCAATTTATGATCATGGTAACAAGTAAGCAATAGCTAGTATGAGACAAGGTCTTAGTATATGCACAGTGAGGGGTGTCAAATGTCATGGAAACATGCTTAAAACAATTTCGTTCACGATAAAGCTGGGATGATTGATGGCATGATATTTAAGTTTGAAAACATGCATTTTAAAAGTGTGCAGTCAATGTAAGTACCACGTACAAGACTCAATGCAAGTATCATGTACAAGACTCAAAGCAAGTATCATGTACCAGACTCAATGCAAGTATCATGTACAAGACATGTTTAAGTAACACGTACACGTCACGCTTAAGCAGTAGGGGGCCATGTTAGCAATACTATCGCGTCCGATGATTTACCCATAGCACTTTGGGTCCCTCTGCTTCTTCCTTATCACCCCTGAACATGCGGCTTAAAAGCCATCACCTTATACCTCCCCACGCAGGCTCGCGATGCCCGATTTGGTCATATCCGGAATATGCCACACGATAAATGACCCATGCACCCTCAGAGCACTCCGTCCTAGGTGCATGGATCTGGACGTGGATAGCGGGAACTGTTTAAGACCGCAAGCCCATGCTTGACCGGCCGAACCCTGCCCTATCCATCGCCCGACCTTGGGCCCAACACAACCACGCAAGATGAAACATGTCACAAGAACACCATCACGACAAATGATCATGATACAAGAACCAAATGATGGAGTACTTCCACGAATCCATAAAAACCGATGTTTATTTTGAAATCATGCTTGCAAAATATGCATTTGAAACAAGTATGCAATCATGTATGTCACGAATGATTGAATGAAGCATTTTTGGTCATGAAGGAATATTGAATCGAGCGAATATATATATATATATATATATATTTTTTTTTTTTGAATTTCATTAAAAGAATGTTTTCTTGAAATCATTTTCACAAAACCTGCCTGGAAAATTATTCTCGCAAGATATGTCTTTGAAACGTGCCAAGAAATGGTTAATGCAAATTTGAGTCCATGATTTGATTTGAAAGTGTTGAAATTCATTTTCATGGGAAGTATTGAAAGCATGATGAAAGTATATAGATATATATATACGACGTGCTCCTTCCAGTTTTAAAAGACATATAACTATAATTTTGAGAGGCACTCACGCTACGTCCAAGCTTATACGGCGTTGTCCTCGTTCGTCTCACCGACAACACCTGCTAAGCGAAATTATATCAGAAGCTCATTTTCTAACTCGTCTAAAGTCTACCCGGGGTAGTCTATGAGGTCCTAATAACTATACCAACATTCACAACAAGTTACCTTAATGAAAACTAGGCTTAATTTCAATCTTCCCCAAAAGGTCGATAAGAGGCATAAAAACAGATTTGTGCAGTTTTAGTGTATGAATTGTTAAAAATCACAAACTCAATAATTGTGGGTATATTTTTTCATAAATGTTCTAAATTTGTTAAAAGACCTTAGATAAATTTTTCAAAGGTAAATGGTCACTTAAAATGTGGCTATTTTACCCAAAACCGAAGTAAAATTGGGTTCAATTGTTTTACTGGGGCAGGATTACTTTAAAATTCATATAAAATCCTAATTTAATCAAATAAGCCCCAATTTTATACACAACAACCCCAATACATATGATTATCCCCAGTAAAATTTTGAAATCAAAATGAAGTTTGTAAGAACCCCAAATGATGTCTCAAACAAACATTTTGAAATCCCGTAAGGCTTCTGGTAGTCTATACTTAACAATTTCCATAATTCACATTACAACTCCAAATATCTCACAAATTCCAGACATATTTTCGACATGCAGTAACATACACATTAAAAGTTTTGAACTCAAATAACATTTCCTCATTTCGATATAATTCTTCGAAATCAGTGGCAGATTTAAAGACCCAACTTACAATTGTCATGCATGTGTGATTTCTTCATTCAAGCCTTTAGGTTAGTTACTATAAATTGTAAGTTTAAGCTTAAAACTCATAGATCTACTCTTCTAATACACATGCAATAACATTTTCAAAGCAAATTTAGCCTCTACCATTACCTACTAATGTAAGATCAAGGAATTACAAGTTACCTTTAATGCTACCCACAAGTGTGAAGATGGTTGAGGTTGAAGCTAATGTACTAATTTGTATCTATCTATATATAACTTGAATGGAAGGATGAAGAGGGTTGAAGATGATGAAAATGGAGAAGAAGAGTGAAGAGGTATTTGCTTGTAAACTAAAATAATGAACTAAGGCATAATATACAACTCAAGAAATCAGTTTTGCGCAACTTAGTTCGAAAATTGTTAAAATTCATAGAGACATATTTTATTTCTAAAAATCTCCAGAAATGTTAATCACTTGTTGAAAATGATTAAATAAAATTTCCAAAATCAATTAACATTCTAAAGCAGATGTTTCAACCATCAAAACCCGGCTGAACTTAAAACAGTTCTAACCCAAACCAGCTGCATTTCAACATTTTATATAAAATCCTCAATTTATGAAAAAAATCCAAAATTTGTGTGTAACATTCTAAAATGACCCAAGATATTCCTGTAAATTTTTGAAAGCTAAATAAAATCTGTAAATACGGAAAATGGAGCTCCAAACACCATACTACTGAAAAACGAGTGAATCACTGGCAGCGGTTGGTTGCTAATTTCTCTAAAATTCAAAACTCCAAAAATGTTGAAATTTTTAAGAGACACCCTTAACATGCACATGTATATACAGTAAAATCTTTGAAGAATAACTCTTTCATCTCATCCCTCAAAACATTTCGAAATCTAAGACAATTTCCTTGAACAATTGTATCATCATCATGCATGTGAACTCCTCTTCTATAAAACATCAAGACTAACAATTAAACACTAAAATCAAAGATAAAACTCAAGGATCTAGCTATTTATATGCACATGCAATACTATATATTTGAGAACTTAGACTCTCCTACTAAATTACCAATGGGTTTCTAAAATAATACCTTGATTTAGGCTCCTTATGAAGAAATGATGAAGAATTGAAGGTAGAGTTTATGCGTATGTGTGCAGCGTGCATCTCCCTTTCCTTTTTTTTTTTTTTTTTTTTCTATTGTTGATTTGAGTGAAATGTGAGGAAGATGAAAGGTCTCCACTATTTATAGAGTTTTCTTAAGGGCTAAAGTGTAATATATTTAATTTCCTCTTTCCCCTTCCTTTTTGATATTTTCTCTTAAGTCATTAACTTAATCCATGTAACACACAAGCCCTACATAGGTGAATTAATGGCTAATGTCCCCTTCTTGTAATTTTAAAAAAAAACCTATGGGCATGTTAATATATTACATAGAGAAATTTTAGCTAGTAACTATTTCAATTAAGGAAATTTCGGTTTAATTTCGCATGGAATAACATACCTATGTGGAAATAACACACATAAACATGAATCTATAACATTTCATCACTCACGATATTGAACATGAACTCAAAGTTTCCAATTTCTAGTGAAAGAGAATATAATAATTCAAAATTGAAGTCCAAACTCGTACTTGAAAATATACACAGGTATAGATATCACAACAAATATATATATATATATATATAGTAATTTAAACTTGTAACCACAGCGATTACGGAAAACTCAATTGTTACACTATCCTACTTTTACAATAATACCACAATGTTAAATCGTTCAGACATTAACAAAACATATAATGGAACCATATTGCACTAAAAAGGAGGGGTATCACACTCTCCCCTCCTTAAAAGAATTTGGTCCCCCAAATTCACACTTGAGTCGATTTACGAAAGAAAGAAGAAAAACAATGAGGGAAAAATATTATTCATTAATCTCGAATGGAAGACACACGTAATATGAGTAATTTCTCAAGATTTTTTTATTTTTTATTTTTTTTTATTTTTATGAAGTTCTAAAAGTAGGATAACTTAACTTAGCATTTTGAATTCTGTTTGTGTTGTAATATAGCAAGATCACATACCAATAAGGAGGTTTTGACAAATTTAAATAACATGTCAAAAGGAAAGCATTCAGGGCAAAACATACAAAGAGGTTGAATGTCATGAGCAATTAATGTGGGGGGGGGGGGGGGGGGGAAATGCATTGAAAACGTCGCATCGAATTTTTTAATCATAACTCTACCAGAACAATATTTTTAAACAAAAACATAAGTTTATGTCTATATCGTGCTTGAACGTTCAATGGTAACAGGTACGATCATAAGTTGAAACTTGAAGAAACATATCTTTGAGTTAAGTTTCTATTAAAAGAAATGACCAAACCAAATAACTGGTTTATAACTTGGTTTACGATAAACTCAACAGGAAAATAGTTATAGTTTTGCAGAAGTACTTAAAACATAAACAACCCACTCAAAAGTTTAAAACAACCACTTTGGTAAAGTTTGACTAAATATAATATTAGTTTCAAGTGGGTAAGAATATACGACAAATTCACAAAATGATTTTCTGGTAATCAGGCGGAAGCATGAGAAGTAAAATTGAAGTTAGAGTATATGGTAACAACACAATATAGAGCATGGAGAACCTTATATAAAATTATAACCTTTAGAGTCCTTTAGTTATTCTTGCCGATATATCAGTGGTGGCTTTTAAGAAAAGAGGACAAGAAATATTTGAAGACAAGTACATGTAGAGTGATCTAGAAAAGACAAGACCAAGGTAAGGACACTTAATTACTAGAATCGGTAAATGTGGAGGCAAAAACTAGATTTATCGAAATCATAAGATACTTAAAAGGAAGGAACTTACTTTACAATTCAAATGTTTTATAGAATACCCCGTTTATTCGAAATTTCTGAAATAAAAATTAACGATCACACCTTAACACTTCAAAAAATTAGAGAGTTTCTAACGTGAAATAGAGTCCTTAATATATAGTTTTATTCTGAAATTTGGCATTTTCAAGATCGAAATTTTTTTTCTAGCATCTTTTTTTTTTTTTTTTTTTCAAAGTTGTAGAAATATTTACATCTCTCCAACTCTCACAAGTACATTTTGGCATAGCTAAGTTTAATGAGAAATAGTTTGACTCCAAAATTCATTCATATGAAGCTTCAAAATAGTTTAGAACATACAAGCAAAAACTCAAATTAAGTTCATTTTCCTTTTAATGATAAAACAGGTATGCAGGTCTTAAGCGGTCTTGCAACCACATTTAATTTTGCATTCAATTACACGTCCATATGGATGCAATACACATAATCATGAATCCATAATAATTCAGTGCAAATACTCACTGATATCAAATAAAACCAAAGTCACAGCCCCTACATTGTAATTCACTAAATACATGTCATAATCAACCTCCAATTGATCAATTATTTTTAGTTGCAGTCAAGGAAATGATGCAACCTTGGGGTCTTGAGATAAGAAAGTAAGATATGGTTTGGAACAACTATCATGAGTATTGACGTATGAATAAAGGAACGTGGGAAACAAATTGATTTTATCATGTGAAAATAAAAAAAATACTTTGCTAATAATATTGTGTAGTATGTTCGAAAATACTCGTCATAGAGAGACGTCAAATCAGGTTTGAGACAAGATCTTATAACAACAATAATAATATTAGGGGAAAAAGGATTATCAAGCACTCTTGACACATGCACATGTTGCGAC
Organism: Buddleja alternifolia; assembly: GCA_019426215.1. Taxonomy (NCBI): domain Eukaryota; kingdom Viridiplantae; phylum Streptophyta; class Magnoliopsida; order Lamiales; family Scrophulariaceae; genus Buddleja; species Buddleja alternifolia. Next base: position 1,950,738 of record CM033398.1, on the reverse strand, counting down.
AAATCACTTACATGATTTAAGGGAAGACAACTTAAATATACCATAAGAAACTAGATTTGATACACGAGGGAAAACAAACGATTGTCATCTTCATCTAGTGAACTTACAAAATTCTTATATAGGCAATGCAAGAAGAGGACAAAAGGTAGAATTGATGTCACCATAGTTACGTAATTTATACTTAAATAGAGATAATATCCTGTAGAATGCCAAAGGAAAAGAACTGAATACTAATTCGATGGATGTAATTTTGTTGAGTTGATGAATAATTAAAGGATGAAGAAAAGTTGATTGAACAATAAGGAAGACTGAGAAGCAAGGCTGGGATTGGACCTGTCTTAGTAAGACATATTAACTGTTAAAAAAAATTAAAATTGATTACATAAAAAAAAGACAAGCAAATATAGACGTATAACAAACGGTTCAAGAAAACCTGATAAAGAACTAAGAAAGCTCTTAGATAGAAACTTCCAAATTATATCAACTTCTATTAATCAAACGATTCACGTTATTCGTAATGTCCTTCCTAGCTGATGATGATAAAGGTTCAGAGAAAAAGAAATTAGTTCTACGATTTGTCAGAATTCACATCCTCCAGTTAGTAACTATAATATAGGCTATATACTATCGCACCGAAACAACTAAAGGAATTCACTCACTATTTGGTTCTAATAGGAGTATAAGGCTAGATAATATAAATTCTTCAATATTCCCGAAGACTATCTTTCGTTATAACGGGCCTATGTAACTCCAACACCCCTTTCAATTCAGTGACACCTATGAAGGCTTATTCTAGACACATTTCTAACTCGGTGCTATAATTATAATAAATCATCGCTTGGTCGGCCGCCCCAAACAATGGTCTACCATAACTTAAACACTGAAAATGACATATCTCCAACCATATATCAATCTCGAACTCTCACTCAATACCTAAAACCACAGTCCAAGGAGCCTATCCCGGTATAGCTCAGGCACTAGCCTAAGCTCTGATACCACTCTGATACGCCCGACCTTAAGGTGGCATGATAATAACTTAACGATACGTTCTCAAGGATAAAGGCTAGCAGCGGAATCAAATACACAAAATATCATCATCGTTTAGCCTAATACAAACCCATACTACATATAAACATCATAGATCATGTCTAACATGTCAAGAAAATTGCTAACGATGGATGTCAAAATAACTATTACAAAAGTTCCCCGAAAGGTATGTCAAGCTATTTCCACCCGCTCTTGCCCATGACTGGAAGGAAAAGAAAATACGTAAGCAAAGGCTTAGTGAGTGCCAGTGCTCGTGTGTAAGTTGCTTAAAATGGTTTTTATTGATTTTCGAAGGATCATTGAAATCCTAACTAAGATAAGCAATTTATGATCATGGTAACAAGTAAGCAATAGCTAGTATGAGACAAGGTCTTAGTATATGCACAGTGAGGGGTGTCAAATGTCATGGAAACATGCTTAAAACAATTTCGTTGACGATAAAGCTGGGATGATTGATGGCATGATATTGAAGTTTGAAAACATGCATTTTAAAAGTGTGCAGTCAATGTAAGTACCACGTACAAGACTCAATGCAAGTATCATGTACAAGACTCAAAGCAAGTATCATGTACCAGACTCAATGCAAGTATCATGTACAAGACATGTTTAAGTAACACGTACACGTCACGCTTAAGCAGTAGGGGGCCATGTTAGCAATACTATCGCGTCCGATGATTTACCCATAGCACTTTGGGTCCCTCTGCTTCTTCCTTATCACCCCTGAACATGCGGCTTAAAAGCCATCACCTTATACCTCCCCACGCAAGCTCGCGATGCCCGATTTGGTCATATCCGGAATATGCCACACGATAAATGACCCATGCACCCTCAGAGCACTCCGTCCTAGGTGCATGGATCTGGACGTGGATAGCGGGAACTGTTTAAGACCGCAAGCCCATGCTTGACCGGCCGAACCCTGCCCTATCCATCGCCCGACCTTGGGCCCAACACAACCACGCAAGATGAAACATGTCACAAGAACACCATCACGACAAATGATCATGATACAAGAACCAAATGATGGAGTACTTCCACGAATCCATAAAAACCGATGTTTATTTTGAAATCATGCTTGCAAAATATGCATTTGAAACAAGTATGCAATCATGTATGTCACGAATGATTGAATGAAGCATTTTTGGTCATGAAGGAATATTGAATCGAGCGAATATATATATATATATATATATATTTTTTTTTTTTTTTGAATTTCATTAAAAGAATGTTTTCTTGAAATCATTTTTACAAAACCTGCCTGGAAAATTATTCTCGCAAGATATGTCTTTGAAACGTGCCAAGAAATGGTTAATGCAAATTTGAGTCCATGATTTGATTTGAAAGTGTTGAAATTCATTTTCATGGGAAGTATTGAAAGCATGATGAAAGTATATAGATATATATATACGACGTGCTCCTTCCAGTTTTAAAAGACATATAACTATAATTTTGAGAGGCACTCACGCTACGTCCAAGCTTATACGGCGTTGTCCTCGTTCGTCTCACCGACAACACCTGCTAAGCGAAATTATATCAGAAGCTCATTTTCTAACTCGTCTAAAGTCTGCCCGGGGTAGTCTATGAGGTCCTAATAACTATACCAACATTCACAACAAGTTACCTTAATGAAAACTAGGCTTAATTTCAATCTTCCCCAAAAGGTCGATAAGAGGCATAAAAACAGATTTGTGCAGTTTTAGTGTATGAATTGTTAAAAATCACAAACTCAATAATTGTGGGTAAAGTTTTTTCATAAATGTTCTAAATTTGTTAAAAGACCTTAGATAAATTTTTCAAAGGTAACTGGTCACTTAAAATGTGGCTATTTTACCCAAAACCGAAGTAAAATTGGGTTCAATTGTTTTACTGGGGCAGGATTACTTTAAAATTCATATAAAATCCTAATTTAATCAAATAAGCCCCAATTTTATACACAACAACCCCAATACATATGATTATCCCCAGTAAAATTTTGAAATCAAAATGAAGTTTGTAAGAACCCCAAATGATGTCTCAAACAAACATTTTGAAATCCCGTAAGGCTTCTGGTAGTCTATACTTAACAATTTCCATAATTCACATTACAACTCCAAATATCTCACAAAATTCCAGACATATTTTCGACATGCAGTAACATACACATTAAAAGTTTTGAACTCAAATAACATTTCCTAATTTCGATATAATTCTTCGAAATCAGTGGCAGATTTAAAGACCCAACTTACAATTGTCATGCATGTGTGATTTCTTCATTCAAGCCTTTAGGTTAGTTACTATAAATTGTAAGTTTAAGCTTAAAACTCATAGATCTACTCTTCTAATACACATGCAATAACATTTTCAAAGCAAATTTAGCCTCTACCATTACCTACTAATGTAAGATCAAGGAATTACAAGTTACCTTTAATGCTACCCACAAGTGTGAAGATGGTTGAGGTTGAAGCTAATGTACTAATTTGTATCTATCTATATATAACTTGAATGGAAGGATGAAGAGGGTTGAAGATGATGAAAATGGAGAAGAAGAGTGAAGAGGTATTTGCTTGTAAACTAAAATAATGAACTAAGGCATAATATACAACTCAAGAAATCAGTTTTGCGCAACTTAGTTCGAAAATTGTTAAAATTCATAGAGACATATTTTATTTCTAAAAATCTCCAGAAATGTTAATCACTTGTTGAAAATGATTAAATAAAATTTCCAAAATCAATTAACATTCTAAAGCAGATGTTTCAACCATCAAAACCCGGCTGAACTAAAACAGTTCTAACCCAAACCAGCTGCATTTCAACATTTATATAAAATCCTCAATTTATGAAAAAAATCCAAAATTTGTGTGTAACATTCTAAAATGACCCAAGATATTCCTGTAAATTTTTGAAAGCTAAATAAAATCTGTAAATACGGAAAATGGAGCTCCAAACACCATACTACTGAAAAACGAGTGAATCACTGGCAGCGGTTGGTTGCTAATTTCTCTAAAATTCAAAACTCCAAAAATGTTGAAATTTTTCAGAGACACCCTTAACATGCACAGGTATATACAGTAAAATCTTTGAAGAATAACTCTTTCATCTCATCCCTCAAAACATTTCGAAATCTAAGACAATTTCCTTGAACAATTGTATCATCATCATGCATGTGAACTCCTCTTCTATAAAACATCAAGACTAACAATTAAACACTAAAATCAAAGATAAAACTCAAGGATCTAGCTCTTTATATGCACATGCAATACTATATATTTGAGAACTTAGACTCTCCTACTAAATTACCAATGGGTTTCTAAAATAATACCTTGATTTAGGCTCCTTATGAAGAAATGATGAAGAATTGAAGGTAGAGTTTATGCGTATGTGTGCAGCGTGCATCTCCCTTCCAGCTTTCCCTTTCTTTTTTTTTTTTTTTTTTTTTCTATTGCTGATTTGAGTGAAATGTGAGGAAGATGAAAGGTCTCCACTATTTATAGAGTTTTCTTAAGGGCTAAAGTGTAATATATTTAATTTCCTCTTTCCCCTTCCTTTTTGATATTTTCTCTTAAGTCATTAACTTAATCCATGTAACACACAAGCCCTACATAGGTGAATTAATGGCTAATGTCCCCTTCTTGTAATTTTTTAAAAAAACCTATGGGCATGTTAATATATTACATAGAGAAATTTTAGCTAGTAACTATTTCAATTAAGGAAATCTCGGTTTAATTTCGCATGGAATAACATACCTATGTGGAAATAACACACATAAACATGAATCTATAACATTTCATCACTCACGATATTGAACATGAACTCAAAGTTTCCAATTTCTAGTGAAAGAGAATATAATAATTCAAAATTGAAGTCCAAACTCGTACTTGAAAATATACACAGGTATAGATATCCCAACAAATATATATATATATATATATATATATATATATAGTAATTTAAACTTGTAACCACAGCGATTACGGAAAACTCAATTGTTACACTATCCTACTTTTACAATAATACCACAATGTTAAATCGTTCAGACATTAACAAAACATATAATGGAACCATATTGCACTAAAAAGGAGGGGTATCACACAAGTCAAGTGATATTAAATCATCACTTAAAAAGACTTTTGACCAGATGGAATTTAAGAATTCACACAACTCTCCTAGAAAAAAAAAAGAAAACTTTCCTCCCTTTCTCCTACACTAGCCATCGGTCATCAAGGAGAAAAAGAAGGAATTTTTTCTATCAATCAATCCGCGTGATTATTTAGAGGCAATGTACTTTCGTTGTTCGGATAAAAAATTCAAGAAAGCTTCAACGAATTCGTGAAGAGTGGATAGCACGAGTTTTTAAAGAATTGGAGCCTTCAAGTGTTCCAATTTTTGATCGAGGATCGAGTTCTCCAACTACTTCTCTTCAACGGTAAGTTTTATTGGTCTTACCGTTTATGTGATTCAATATGCAAATCGAGAAAAACGTGTTGAGATTTTAAAACCTTCCGCTGCGCAATTTTTTGCGTAGCCCAACAGTGGTATCAGAGTCAATCTCTGATCTACATATTTGATCTATGTTATGTGATTTATGATATGCATATTACGGGTTTTTGAAGCATACGTTTATGAGTTATTAAATTTGCGTTTTTCGTGATTTTTTGCCTAGAATTTGATTTTTTATGTTCATAATAAATCTGAATATTTTTGTGATGTGGAAAAATCAAAGAACGAGGAAAAAATGGGGCCTGAAGGCCCCGAGCACACACCCGCTGTGCGCACGCACATGCACTCGTGGTCGTGGGGCTGGGCCACATGGTCATACGGCCTGATTGGGCCATGTGTTTGATACATGGCCCGCTGAAACGGGTCATGGACCCAGGTCTGAAAATTGGACTGTGAATTGGGTCAAATATAGGATTCGGGTTTTGGGTAAATTTAATTATCCGGATGGGTCAAAAGGATGATGACCCAGAATAATTTAATTAATTAATTCCAAATGGGCCAATGGGTTGGTAATTTGGATTTAACTTAAAATTAGCCCAATAGAAAATTAATAACACGTGTATGTTTTTCTAATTTATTAATTTTGGGCCCAATTAAATTAAATCCGAGTGGGCCAAAAGGATGGTGACTTGGGTTTGATGAAATCGAGCCCAATAAGATTAATTGGAATAAAAATATTTAATTAGAATAATTAATTTTTTTTTTGGAGATTAATAATTAATTTATGGATTAAATATTATTATTTTTCCTTGACTTGAAAATTACTTAGATAATTGAATAAGGAATTTAAACTATTTTTCTTGGATGATTAATAATTAATTCTTTAATCAAATAAAAGTTTTTCCAATTAATGATGGCTTTATATCATAATAAAATAAGATTCTATATTTTATGTATTCATTTTAGTTAGACTAATATTATTTTAATTAAAGGTAGATATACTTAATATATAATTTTGTATATCTAAGTCATCTAGTAGGACTAGATTGATTTTAATTGAAATAAAGAATATATATAAATTGGGAATTTTATAAAGGACTTTTTAGTTGGACTAAAATTTTAAATAATCAACATAACTGTTTTAATATTGTGAGCATGTATTAAATGTTACGAGCATGTCTTATGTGATGGAGACACTGATCATGGACTTAGGTTTCATTTGATTTACCTTTCTTTTTATGGGTTGTAAAGTCGAAATTGAGGTTATTTATTGCTTTCTTAGAAATAATGTATAGGTTGTTTATAAAGCATTTTAATAGAATAATTCAAGATTGGTGGAGATGAGAAGCCCATGAAGATTAGATAGTTTTTGTGATGGCCCATTAGCTCGGGTCCTCTAGTAAAAGTCCACGATCGAGTGTGATGGCTTTGTTTATTTAATTCCATTTATATATTGATAGGCATGTTTATTAGTAGTATAAAGTATGCATGTTCGATATATGATAATTGCGCTATATAAATTGATTAATGGCAAAGTGAGGCCAAACTTTTAACAATCTAAATTCTCCCAAATAAATAATACCTAGTCAGTAAAGGATGTGGGACATCCTCGCCCTCTACTAAGTTTATTAAAATTAAAATTACTACAAATGTGTAGTGCTTCCCAGTTATGGGGGTTATGCATTTGGAAATAATTTGAAATCTTATTAAGTTTATAAGATGCCTTAGTCGAAGCATATTTCACCCCAGAAACTGGTTAGGTTGCAAGGTGAAATTCAAATGTTAGATTAAAGGAGTTAGTGGGAAGAACTCGGATAGTTCACTAGCTTAGAAATCGGTTAGGTTGCGACTTAGTGAACTATAGGGAAAGGTACTGAAACATTTATGGGATAAATTGATGTAAGACATCACTTCAAATAATTAATGGGCCGGAAGTCGGTTAGGTTGTAACTCATCTCATTAATTGAGGACCTCAATACCCGTTGTGGAATCGATGCCAATGATGATTCCCGATTTCTACATGGGAGTGTGGAATTCGAAAAATGCAGTGGGAGCCAAGATGAATTTTAAAGTCCTTAGTTTTTCTTGGTCAAGTCAATTACAAGTAATCTAATTAATCGAGTTTATTTCTGCAGTTATCTTCTTATTTATCTCTCTCGAAAATGACAGACCCACTTTTAAAATTACTCGAAAGAAATGTTCTAACTGGACCCAACAATATGGAATGGCTCGCGATATTAAGGAATGTCCTAAGTGAGGAGTCAATTGAATATGTGTTGGAAATCAATCGTCCTCCTGTTCCTAAGAGGGATGAGGATGAGAGAGTTCAACTAGCTCATTTTAGATGGACTTGTGACAACTACAAAGCTAGAGGATACATCCTAAGTTTAATGTGTAGTGAACTACAGAGTTCTCATGATGCAATGAGCAATGCAATGGACATAATTCTTCATCTAAAGGAAATGTTTGGAGAGCACAGTAAGACCGTAAGATATTTCATATTGAGAGATCTCTTCAGATCGAGGATGTGAGAGGAAGAGGATGTGGGAGACCATGTTCTCAAGATGATGATCCTAATGGAAAAGTTAAGGTCCTTAAACTTTTATATGGATCTTCATCTTCAAGTTGATCTCATCCTACAATCGCTCTCTGACTCCTACTACTTTGTCATGAACTTTGATATAAATGATATCGATTGTTCATTAGCTACGTTAATAAAGAAGCTTGAAATTGAGCAAGCTCGCATGAGGATGAAGAGCAAGAGGGATTCTTCTATCTATTTGACAAATGATTCACTTGATGATCAAAAGAATGGAAAAAGAAGAAAGTTACAAGGAGTATCCAAAAAAACTCAAAAGAAATTAGAACATGGTCGCAAGAGTAAGCGGCCTAAGAACACGGACATATGTCTGCGATGTGGTGAGCTTTGCCACTGGAAGAGGAACTGTCCTAAATTAGACAAAGGCGCAAAAGGTATGGAACTATTTGTTTATGAAACTAATTGTTCTATGACCATTTTTTCTACTTCATGGGTTCTGGACTTAGGGGCTAGTGCTCATGTGTGTTGTTTGGATCAGGATCTGGAGAGAAGTAGAAAGCTGGGCCGAGAAGAAGTGCTGATCAAAGTAGGTAGCGGGGAAAGCGTCGCAACTACTAGGATTGTATCTACTTATTTGATTTTGAATTCAGGACATTTATTGTTTTTAAGCAATGTTTTTGTTTTGCCCAAGGGGCTTAAGAATATTGTTTTCATTCCTATATTAGTTAAGACTGACTATACATTCCGTTTTTCTGATTTGAATTGCGACATATATTATGGTAATAAGCAATGAAACGAACCTAAAAAAATAAGCAGGACATCCCCACTGTTGGACACATGACTAGCTAGGTGTTACCCGCTTTCTTTGGTTTCCTCTCACTGCCAAATGAAACGAACCTAAAGAGTCGCGCTAAAGAATTGATGAAGAAAATTGAAAAGGATTTTCTATTTTATTTTTGGAGAGATTTAATTTATTGGATAAGTTAAATAATTAATTAATTATTTATTGGATAAGATAATTAATTAAATAGATAAGATTAATTATTAATTAATTTCTTGGAGAAATATATTAATGAATTAATTTATCTAGTTAATTATATTATTTAATTAATTAATTTATTTATTGGATAAAATAAATTATTAATTGAATAAAGAATTAATTAAACAAAGAAAGAGAAAAAATTCGGGCCCCATATGGGGCGTCCTAGAGGACACCCATTAGGGCTAGAAGGATGATCATGTTGATCTCTGTTGTTTTGTCTTGGTCAATAAGTCATTGAGATATAAAAGGCTTCTCTTGACTTTAATCTAGACAACAATTTTACAGTTCATTGTAACTCTTCAAAGAAAAGAAGAAGAAAAATATCCTCCCCCTCTATACACACTAGCCGTCGTTCATATAGAGAAGAAAAAAGGGATTTTTTTCATCATTAATTCGTTTGTGATAATTTAGAGATAACGTGCTTCGTTGTTTGGATTTATTTACAAGAAACTTTAAGAAATCAACACTTGAAGAATACGAGGATTGAAGAATTCAAGAAGTTCATCAATTCGAAGTTTTGAAGAAGAATTGGATTCTCCTACCACCTCGCTTCGACGGGTAAGATGAATTTATTCGTTAAAGTAATTTTTGGATTCAATTATGCAATTAGAGAACACTTTAGGTTTTTATTAAATTTTTAAAATCCTTCCGTTGCGTTTATGAGTTTTTTTCGCAAAACCCAACAAGATCTGGTAGAATACTACATGAACTTGAGAGGTATAGGTATCTGCTGCAGAGGGAGCTAGAGCTTCACACTGTAGTACAAGAAGGTCATGAAGATGATCCTTCTACCTATGATCAAGCGATGGTGGATGTCGACGCTTCAAGATGGCGAGAAGCAAAGGAAACAAAGATGGATTCTATGCAATCGAACCAAGTCTAGCCATGGTAGATCATCCTGAAGGTATAAAACCTATAGGTTGCAAATGGATCTACAAAAGAAAGACTGGTAGTGATGGCAAGGTTGACACCTTTAAAGCCAGGCTCGTTGCGAAAGGCTATAGTCAAAGAGAATGAATTGACTATTAAGAGACCTTTTTGCCCGTGGCCATGATAAAATCCATCTGAATATTGTTATCAATAGATACATACTTAGATTATGAGATATGGCAGATGGATGTCAAAACTGCTGTTCTGAATGGATTCCTAGAAGAGGACATCTATATGGAACAACCAGAAGATTTTGTATCCGAGACCAATATTCATAAAGTATGTAAACTTGAGAGGTCCATATATGGTCTCAAGCAAGCATCTAGAAGTTGGAATCTTCATTTTTATGAAGTAGTAAAGGGATATGGCTTCATCAAGAACGAAGATGAATCCTGTGTCTGCAAAAAGATTAGTGGGATCAAGATCTCGTTCTTAGTACTATATGTAGATGACATCTACTTATAGAAAATGACGTTGGAATGCTAACCACTGTCAAAAAATGGCTTTCGAGTACGTTTTCCATGAAAGACTTGGGAGAAGAAACGTACATTGTAGGAATTCATATATATAGAGATAGAACGAATAGAATGATCGGTCTTTCCCAAGCTCTTTACTTATAAAAGGTCCTAAAGAAATTTAGGATGGATAACTCTGAGAAAGGATTCCTTCCCATGAGACATGGAGTACACTTATCTAAGTTTATGTGTCCTCAAAATGAGGAAGATAGAAATGAGATGAGCAATGTACCCTATTCTTCTGCAGTAGGTAGCCTGTTGTATGCAATGTTGTGTACTAGACCTGATATTGCTTATGTTGTAAGCGTGGTGTGTCGATTTCAGGCAAACCCGGGAAAGGAACATTGGATAGCTGTGAGGAATATCCTATATATCGTAAAAGAATTGTGGATATGATTCTCATCTATGGAGGTGGAGATCTGAAGATGGAAGGTTACACTGATTCAGACTTTCAGTCTGATGTAGATGACCGAAAATCCCCTTCGGGGTTTGTTTTCACGCTTAATGGTGGGACGGTGTCTTGGAAAAGGTCCAAGCAAGCACAACTGCTGATTCCACTACTGAAGCAAAATATGTGGCTGCCTCTGGAAGCTGTTTGAATGAGAAAGTTTCTAGGAAAACTTCAAGTGGTTCCTAGTGCAGAGCTCCCGTTACCACTTTATTATGATAACAATGGAGTCATAGCGCAAGCCAATGAACCAAGGTCTTATAACAAATCTAAACACATTGAGAGAAGATTTCACATCATCAGGGAGATCGTTGGCAGAGGAGAGATAGCAGTGCAGAAAATAGCCTCAGCTGATAATGTAGCTGACCCGTTCACCAAACCACTACCTCAGGTTGTTCTGGAACGACACCTGGAAATGATGGGTATAAGACACCACAAAGAGTGGCATTGAGTGCAAGTGGAAGATTGTTAGGATTATGCCCTCAGATGCCATAGATGATAGAATGATAGGGCATCTTTCTTGTAATGAACTTGTTCTTATGTATAATAAAAGACATTGTTTAGTGTAAAACGTATTGTCCATGTTTTCAATGCAATCTCTCTACTTCCTATGCAATAGGAAGATTGGCACTAGAGAGATTGATCTTGATTACTTAAACTCCTCTGCAAGTAATATGAAGTTTTTAATGGACAAATAAAGACTTGGAACACTTGTACAATCGGAGCTTTGACATGGGAGTGCTAGTCGAACATGATGTGATGGTGGGAGCTTAAGACTATTGGCACATCAGTGGAACTGGTATTCTCGAACACTACTCGCATCGGTTCGGTCACATGGGTTTTCACACTGTGACTGTCAATGACAGAACTGATTATGCGTAATAAGTATAAGTGAACCTTTGACCTGATGTATCAGGCTGAAGATACACTTGTAATGTCAAGTCTATCACTAAAGTAGTTAGACCCAATTCACCCGTTGGTGGGGTCGACCTCGAAATGATGCTTGATGGGCAAGTGGTAGTCTTAGTTGATAACTAATAAGGGATTTGTTCTCTCATAAGTGAATGAGAAAGTATCCTATATGATTATAGGTATTAGAGATCAAAGTCTTTGGCTAAAGCAAAAGAGACGATTGTGCAAGGCACTAAATCGAACTCAATGATCTCGTATTATTATAATTAATACATATGGTAAAGTCCAGTGAGTTTGACATAATCATGACTCTCACTTGACTGGGACACATGAACAAAAAGGTTTATACTTATACGGTATTTACGATTGGAAGATTGTGGAATGATACATTCATTCGATTTCATTTGGGCTACGAAGTGGGCCACGTGGCTGGCTAGGTGTTACCCACTTCCTTTGGATTCCTCTCATTGCCAAACGAAACGAACCTAAAGAGTCGCGCTAAAGGATTGATAAAGAAAAATAAAAGGATTTTTTTATTTTATTCTAGGAGATTTTATTTATGAGATAAATTAAATATGATGAATTAATTGCTCATTAGATGAGATAATTAATTATAAAGATAAGACTAATTATTAATTAATTTCTCAAGGAAATAAATTAATATTAATTAATTAATTTATGTAATTAATTTGTTTATTTATTGGATATAATAAATAATTAATTAAATAATAGATGATTAATTAAAAGAAAAGATGAGCCGGGGCCAAGTAAAGGGGGCGTCCATTTGGACGCCACCTAGGGCCGAGTTGGACGTCCTCTAGGATGCCCAACATGGACTTTAATCTTTTGTCTTGGTCAATAAGTCAAGTGACATTAAATCATCACTTAAAAAGACTTTTGACCTAGATGGAATTTAAGAATTCACACAACTCTCTTATAAAAGAAAATGAAAACTCTCCTCCCTCTCTCCTACACTAGCCGTCGGTCATCAAGGGGAAAAAGAAGGAATTTTTTCTGTCAATCAATCTGCGTGATTATTTAGAGACAACATATTTTCGTTGTTCGGATAAAAAATTCAAGAAAGCTTCAAGGAATTTGTGAAGAGTGGATAGCTAGAGTTTTTGAAGAATTGGAGCCTTCAAGTGTTAGAATTTTCGAAGGAGGATCGAGTTCTTCAACCACTTCATTTCAATGGGTAAGTTTTATTCGTTTTAGCATTTGTGTGATTCAATATGCAAATCGAGAAAAACACGTTGGAATTTGAAAACCTTCCGCTGCGCAATTTTTCACGTAACCCAACAACATTAATAATAATAATAATAATAATAATATAATGCACCAATTAATTTTAAGTAAATACTATTTCAATTTTCAGTAGGCATTACGTTAGGCAAATTTGCCCATATATCATTTCGTGGGCCTCATATTCATACTAAATAATGATTAGTGACATTTCTCATATAAACTAATAAGCCATATTGATAGTCAATTAGTCAAAAAGATAAAATCACTCGTAAATTGGTGTTTCAAATATTTTTACTACATTATTTGAGTCGATATGATTTGTATTGTTCCAGGCGTTGTAAACTTTCGATTGAATGGTACATATAAGACCGATTTTTCTTTTAAAAAAAAGGAATAAAAGGATTTTATACATGGATTTGAAACGGCATGGCCTATAGGCTATAATATAATCACTGCATGACTCTTTCTCTTCCTTATTGCCACATTTAGCTTGGGATTTGGTTCAAAAAAAGATCCCACATTCTCAAAAACAAAAACTACCTATATATAACAAAAACTACCTATGTATATATGTATGTATATAAGAAATATAATCTACCTTGATTTGTTAAGATTTTCAAATTAAAAGTCTTAAATAAAACCAATAGGCTAGAGACTACAGTGAGGCGTCTGTGCATTTACCCTAATAAAATATATATTGAAACAGAAGGCACTTCTACTTGTTCTTTTTCTATGGTTGACCTTAAGGATTTGGAGCTTGAGCATCAGAAAACTAGGTAATCTTTTTGAACATTGATTGTTCTATTTTATTCTCTACAGTGATCTGGAGTATTAGTTTATGCTATTTTACTTGGATATTGATGTGGGCCAAAAATGTCTAGGGGTATTTTAGTAATTTACTCGTCTCCGAGTCGGGTCAAGGTGCCCGCCATGGGTCAAAACCCGCGGTGGAAGGATTGGCCAAGCCAAAAAAGGGCTGACAACCCATTAAGCATAATAAGGTTATTCCTCTAGCGTAATTGTTTCTGGATAAAAACAAATTGAATAGGGATGAATCAATATGATTGATTCGAGCCCCGTGATAATTCTTCACTTAGAATTATCTAACAACCCCCGCGTTCGAGTTCGATACGCTAGACGGTGGTTCAGACTTTAACACTTCGATGTGTTGTTTAATTTAGTTGTTCGGACTGCAATTATTCGATGAAAGGAAATAAACAAAAGGGGAATTGAAGATACAAGTCCAGATACAGGATTTATCTATCAAATATTTAAATCTGATAAAAATATAAACATTATACCTCCATATTGATCTCCAATTGAATACAAACAGCTTGCTCGAGCAACTTGATAAACTCGAACAGGATCACCAAATATCGATTCTACTGGATCTACACTTCTACTGCTAATCTATGCTACCGACTACTCCTAATTACGCCTACTCCTAGAGAGAAAAGATAAAAGCAGAGTTGATGAAATTTTGTGTGTTTTTTTCTTTCTTCTCCTGACCTTGCTTTTATCACATACCCACGTTCATCATGGCTGAAAATTGCTTCCCAAATGTACTTTTAAATTTCCTTTATTGGCGCGTCTTTGAACTGGGTAACTTCCTCCTTTTTGGATTCGTCTTCAGATTTGGATCCCATCGAGCCCATTTCGTATTTTGCTGATCCAATGACTTTAATTGGGCTTGTTTGATTTGAGTCCATCTTCGAATTAGTCTTGGCTGTATGAGATATTTTATTTCAAGCCCATCTTCGGATAAAGGATGGTTTGGGCTTTCTTATCTGGCAAAGCCCACTTCATTTTGGGTGTAAACAAATGCCCCCCTAATGCACGTGAATTAATTCAGATTTATGTGTATTAAAGGACACGTTTGAATTCCACGTCATCAAAGGTCGCACCCTTTTTGTAACAGATTTTGTACTAGGTGACCATTCGGATTCCAGGTCGTCAAAAGTCACGCCTTTTTGTGACACACTATTCATAAATTTGGCGGCCATGCAAAGGCACGTCTTTCTGTATTCACCTTCGCCCCACGACCTTTCTATTAATGGTCATGTCTTTTCACTGACAAGTGATAAGGAACCTATAAATTGTTGTGCTTCAGTTTTAGAGAACACAAGAATTCAAATTTCCTTCCTCCTTCTTCTCTGGACCTAAAAGCCAACATTCCCCTTGTTACACCAGTTCTTCGTCTGCTTCGATTTCTCAGAGAAATGGCTTTTGCTCCACATCGTTCAATACACAATCTAACCTCCTTAGTTCCTCAAGCATCCGTTTTGGATTGTAAGGAAGCATCGGATCTCTTTGATGAGATTAGGGCATTTGAAGCCCATTATTCCGATGCCAAAATCCTTTCGCTCAACATACCGTATATTGTCCCTCGATGGGCTTCCGACCGCCGGGGTCAAACCCTTAGCTATATAGCTTTGGGTCCTTGCTTCGAGTCATCTGCCTTTGAAGATGAGGCCTCCCATGTACCTAATTTGCTCAAGACATGGCCAGACCTCGAGTTCGATAATGCTCCGATTTGTCTAAAGGGTGCCCGTAAATTTGCCTGGACTAGCCCAACAAACCCAACCATAGGTTGGATTGGCAATACCGACGCCTTCCCCTGGTTCAATCGCCTCAATCGATTTCATGCAAAATGGGAGAATAATTGAGTAATGGGGCTAATTCGAATAGCCTGTTATCAAACTCTCCCTTTCGAGCAAATTATGACGGATGCCCTAGCTCTTTCGTGGCATCCCTCATACAACTACTTCATTTTGCCTCGAGGGTTCCAAACCGTGATGTGGCATCCCTCGAAGATGTGGCCTTGATTACAGGAGCATCCCTTCATAGGGTGATACTACGTACTGGTGAAGCAGAGGCGGGTGCTCGAGCACTCCTGAAGGCCACCAATCTCTGGTTTAAACACCATGGCAAAAGTGGGGGTGCCAATATTTCTTATTCGGGATTGGTCAAATACTTTATTGACACAGAGGACGAAGTATCCGATTTCGAGGAGATACTCTTTTTAAATTATGTTTTCTGCCACCTATTCATGAATGCGGGCTGTGCAGTCAATAAAACCTTCTTGCCTCTTGCCACCAATATCGCCACAACAATAGAGCCTATCGAATTAGGTCCTTTTGTTCTGGCCCTCTTTTACAGGATGATGTATCACATCTATGAAGACCCTTCGAAGGTTAAGAGAGTCGCAAGTCCATTGTGGCTGCTGTCTTGCTGGGCATTTCTATACTATCCAGAGCTATTAAACCTCAGGATTCCTTCCCTCGCAGAGGAATTCCCCTCTTCGACGATCGTTCAGCCCATCTCGAAATGGGTATATGCTACGTGAAAGCAGCCATCAATCTTTTTATGCCCCTTCAAAAGGCTTCTTATCTGTTGGCATTAAGTATCGTGTACAATCCTTTGTACATTTCTACTTGGTGCCCATTTTTCGAGACAAGACATGACCAAGCTTTGAACCATTGGTCTCATGTACCTTTGCCCTCTTGGATGTTGGATATCGACTCCTTGAGGCGTACCGACGAAGATCGGCCTTACTGGAGGTCCGTTCTTTCTTCTCGAGATCTCTTATACGCGGATAATACTCCAGGAGTTGAGGTTTACAATCCTCAGGTACACTTTACTTTTACAAACTTTTTATGTGTTGTCTTTCGAATACATGTTTCTTATTTATTTACCTATTACCCTTATGTTTTTCGCAGTTGTGCTCGAGGTAATTTGGTATTAGCCAAAGTTTTGCCCTCCCTTTTCTGGGTACTTTGATTCGTCCTTGGTACAGGAGATCCTACACCATCCCTAGGACCAAGAGGGAATTGGCGGAGGCAGCCATTCGAGGAAAACCCTCTAGCCAAGTGGTCATTTCTCTTGTTCTGGTTTTCTGTAGGATCTTTCGAATGGATCCACATTTCGCAGAGTTTTGGAACCGAGTTTTGCAGCGTGCCTTCTCGAGACAAATTATTCGAAGACTAGTTTTGGACGCTACAAGTTTTGGTGCTGGGTCTGTCGAAATGACGACATTGTCGACACTTTTGCCTTCTGAGGTATACTCATCTTATAAACAATTCCATTTCTTTACAAACTTTAAATGCCTTGGTTTTTTACTCTGAACTGCTTATGCAGGATGACGCGTATGTTATCCCTTATTCACTTACTTCGGGGTGGAGATTCGAGAGGGATAGCCCCTTCTCCCAATATTGTGAAGGACTTTTCCAGGCTCTTCGAGCATCTGAGGTTCTGGCGGTGCTTCCTCTCAGAGTTATTCCACCTGATCCTCCCTTGAAGGCGGCAAAAGCGAAGGCCCCAGCCACCGTCGTTTCTCCCCTTGTCACTCGAAAACGCAGGACTGGGGGTATCACCATCCAAAAACCTTCTCCAACCCCTCAAACTGACGTTGAGGATGAAAGTGATGATGACGTGCCCCTGATAATCCATAGGCGCGTTAAATCCCGGTGGATATAAGGATCTTTCGAAGCTGGTAATCATCTTTCCCTTTTTTGATTTACACGTACATCCTTCGGATACTCTCTCTCGTTTATACTTGCAGAGTGTATAAGTATAGGTCCTTCGAGCGGGATAGTTGATCCTGAAGCGGTTCCTTCTGGGGAAGTTCCTCCTGAAGAGACTGCCCCTGTCGAAACCCCTATAATCGAACTTGGGAATGAGCCCGAGTCTGATAATCTTGCCATTCAGCCTCAATCTGAAGAACGTACTCAAATCCTTGAAGATCCTTCTTCAGGTATTTCACTCTTGTCAATAGTTCCTCTCTTCTTAATCGATATTGGAACTCTTGACTCGAATCTGTTACCTTGTAGGTTCCCGAAGTGACGAAATTTCATCCAAGAGGCCTGCTCCTATGGCGGAGCCAAGACTTGTTACTGGGGGTATCTTGAAGACAAGTTTCCCTGTCAACCTCCCCCCTCGAAGGTTTGGTGATGTAGGAGCTTCGAGTTCGAAGCCAACCGTGGAAGTTCCTGAGCCTCCCCATTTCGAAGGTATGTAAAAAGTGCTTCTTTACTTTGACATTGTCTTTTATCGAAATTTTACCCCGACACTAACCATTTTTCTGGGTCTAGGTGTTGAACTTACTTCCGAGGAGATATTGGGATCTAGTCGCGGCTCAATCTCTCGAGATTCAAGATGCTCCCCCTGCTCCGGATTCAACGACAAACGTTGCCCTTCTCGAAGGCAAGTGATTGCGCCATATTTCCATGTTTTCGTTCATGTACTTTTTTATTGTTCCTTAATTATTTCGTTTCAACATTTTCAGGGACCACCGAATCCATGCCTTTCTCGAGAGAAGATTTAAATGAGTCCCTCAATGTGATCAAACTTGATCCGACTAACTATGAAATGATTGAGAGGCTTCGAGAGCTATTGGATGGTGCGACGCCTAGGATCGCCATCCAGTGTTGCACTATGTTTATTGTGGCGAGGCAAATGTTCGAGAGTCTCCTTGTTGCTGTCCAGGGCTTGATAGATCAAGGTTTCACTCCCTTCGGAGAAGTGATTCACCCCACAGGATCATCCCAACTAGATCAACTCCAAGTTCGAGTCCCCACTTTGGAGAATACACGAGCTGGGTACTTAGCCCAAGTTGCCGAATTGGACGCCAGGATTGCCGACCTCCAAGCCAAAAGGGATCGACTTTCTGATCTGGCTAACAAAACTGGAGAGGAGTTGACTGCTGTTTACCAGCAAATTACTCTTCTCACTCGTGAGTTTAAGAATATGGTTAGGCCAGCCTTACTTGAGAAAGACGCCTTTATTATGGCTATCAATGTATTGATAGACTCCTTGCGATTTATAGAATAGTTTCGTAGAGTAGGGTATTTTCGACTAACATTTGTATTCTACTCACCATTTATAAATAAATTACCAGTTCCCGGGAATCTTTCGATTATTATCTCTGCATTTTCTTGCCACGTACTCGGTGTATATTTCTTTAGATATTTAGCATTTAAACTCCTTCCATATTCCTTTCCATTTAAATGCTGAAGTCTAAATGAGTTTCCCGATAATTTGCTTGAGATTGAAAATGGCCCTGCCCACTTAGGCGACCATTTTCCTAAAAAATGATCTTTCGAGCCTTCTGGCAATATCATTTTCCAGACTAAATCTCCTATTTCGAAGGATCTCGTCTTGACCTTTTTATTATAACTTTTTTCTACTTTCTTTTTCTGAAGTTTGATTTGATGTAACTCCATTATTTGAATCCTTTCATGGTCCAATTTCTCCATGGTCATATTCTCGATATACTCCTCTCGTGTGAGTTTTGATTGCTCCAAAATCCTTTGTGACTTGATATTTATCTCCATCGGTATAACAGCTTCATGACCATATACTAATTGAAAAGGTGTAACCCCTAGGCTGTCTTTTTTGATAGTCCTTAATGCCCATAAAGTGTCAATTAACAATTCATGCCACACTTTAGGATTGTTTTGTATCATTTTCGAGATACATCCTTTAATTAATTTATTCGAAGATTCAGCTTGGCCATTTGCTTGGGCATAATAAGGAGTTGAATTTAAATTTTTTATCTTAAATTGATCTAGGAATTCGAGCATTTCTGTACTATTAAATACCCTAGCCTGGTCAAAAGTGATAGACTCAGGTATCCCAAATCGAGTTATGATATTCTCCTTAATAAAATCAACCACCTGCTTCGAATTTATGATTTCAAATGCTTTGGCCTTGACCCACTTAGTGAAGTAATCCGTGGCTACTAAAATATAGCTATGTCTCTTTGAAGAGGCTGGTTTTATTTCACCTATGATATCTATAGCACATCCTCGAAATGGCCACGGCTTTATAATCGAGTTAAGCTCAACCATAGGTCGCCTTAACACCTTGCCATACTTTTGGTATTGTTTGCAACCTTTTGCATAATTTATGCAATCTTGAAGTACTGTGGGCCAGTGAAAACCATATCGATGTATCAGCCATCTCATCTTTTGGCCAGCTTGATGAGCACCACAAATCCTTTCGTGGGTTTCGGCCATTATAACCAAAGCGTCCTCTAAATCAAAGCATATTAATAAAACCCCTTGAGGATCTTTTCGATACAAATCTTGCCCATCATAAAAATAATGGTGAGCCATCAGTTTTAACCTATTCAAGAATCCTCCTTTGGATAGATCCTTCAAGTATTCTATAACCTCGAGACGCTAATCTTCTTTTTCTTTGAAGATATCGATTTTATTGACTTGCATTGCCCTTTGCTCGAAAGGTAACAAAATCCTTGTCTCGAGCTGAATCGTTGACGCGAGTAAATCAGGATCTATCTTATATCCTGATGCCATTTGGGCCAAATCATTGGAAATTTGATTCTTTTCTCTTGGCACGTGCATAATTTCAACTGATTCGAAATAGTTTAATAGTTGATGTACTCGAGCATACGAGGCTATTGATACTGGGCTGATACATTTAAATATTCCCTTTATTTGATTTATGATCAACTGGGAATCTCCCTTTATCTCAATATTTTCTGCACCCATATCGAGTAGTATTTCTAATCCCAGAATGAGAGCTTCATATTCTGCTCTGTTATTCGTGCAATTTCCCTCCATTTTTGCACATATTTTGGTGATCAGCTTTGATAGAGATATAATACATATCCCTATGCTAGCACCATCTCGAGTATTCGACCCATCAAAGTATAAAATCCAAGGGACCTTATTGATGAAATTGATCTCGAGATTCTCAAGCAATCCATCTTTTATCGGAGGGTGATCAACCAAGAAATCGGCTATCACTTGACCTTTTACAGCCTTTTGAGGCACATAACATAAATCAAACTGGAGCAAACTGAGACTCCATTTGCTCAATCGCCCTCTCATCAAAGGTTGATTGATCATGAATTTAATTACGTCAGTTGGTGAGACCACTTCGATTGATTAGGACATGAAATAGTGTCTCAATTTGACTGAGGCAAAGTATAGACTTAGGCACCATTTTTCAATTGAGGTATACCTCTTCTCGGTATCATTTGACAGTTTACTTAAATAGAAGACAGACTGTTCGTAGCCTCTGTCATTTTCTTGTGCCATAAGGCACCCAATTGAATGATTAGCTGCTGATATGTATAATCTCAACTTTTTTCCTTTTCGAGGAGGGATTAAGACTGGAGGTTGGGTTAAGTAAATTTTTATGGCTTTGTAAACCTCTTGTTGTTTTCCTCCCCAGACAAATTCATCTTCGTCTTTCAAACGTAAGATAGGTGAGAATGCTTCTGTTTTTCTAGCCAGATTAGATATGAATCTTCATACGAAATTGACCTGCCCTAAAAAATGTTGCAGCTCTTTCTTATTCTTTGGAGGCTTAGCTTCCGATATTGCTTTGGCTTTATTTCGATCCACCTCTATCCCTCGATTATGGATTAGGAATCCTAGAAAGTTTCCAACTTCTACACCAAAAGCACACTTTAATGGATTCATCTTTAACTTAAAATGCCTCATTCGTTCGAAGGCTTCGGTTAATGATTTCAAGTGATCTTGATAGGTTTGTGCCTTGACCACTATATCATCTATGTATATTTCAAGGGATTTACCGATCAAGTCATGGAACATGTAATTCATAGTCCTTTGGTATGTGGCTCTGGCATTTTTTAATCCAAAGGGCATAGCATTCCATTCGAACGTTCCTATGGAACCTAGGCATCGAAACGCCGTTTTGTTTTTGTCTACTTCGGATATCTTTAATTGATAATACCCCAAGTAGCCATCCACAAAGGACATCACTTCATGCCTGGCAGCTGCGTCGATCAGGACGCCAGCCATGGGCATAGGGTATTCATCTTTAGGTGTAGCCCTATTCAGATCTCGAAAATCAATACAGACCCTTACTTTCCCATTTTTATTGATTACAGGGACTATGTTTGCCAACTATTCGACGTATCGAGTTGGTCTTATGAAATTGGCTTCCACCAACTTTTCAATCTCATCTTTAATTGCACTCATTAAATCGGGAGATAATCGACGAGGTGCTTGTATCACCGGTATAAAACCAGGTTTGATTGGCAACTCATGTCGAGCTATATTGATGTCTATCCCAGGCATTTCGTGATGTGCCCATACGAAGCAATCTCTAAATTGATATAAGACCTTTATCAATCTCTCCTTCTCGGATTGATCTAATTTCGAACTTATATAAGTCATTTTGGGATCCTCTGCCGTCCTAAGATTGACTTCCTGTAGAGGGTCTTAGATATCTTTCCCGATATCCTCATCAGGTTCCATAACCCCTTGCTCAAACGTATGAGTTGAACAATTTCCTTCAGTTTCAAAACATTCAATCACACCATGACTAGTATTTGCATTACGTTATTCGACTAAAACATGATTGTTAATAGATAAATTTGAAATAACATTTTCGATTAGTAATTTCTTAAATAAGCATTCAGGTACAGCATCATAAGTAACTTTGTCCATTAAAACTAATTAAAAGGAAATTACAAAATCCCTACTTCGACTTAGGCTAAACTATCATCTACTTCGGTTGTAGACTGGTCTGCACTATTTCAAGTCTTGACGCTTGTTCCTTCACCTTCTGTTCCTCCCGTTTCGATGGCCGGACACTCCAAAGCCTGACTATCCATCACTTCGGCTCCTCTAGCCATGTACCTGGCATGGACAATGTGAGTATCAATAAAATAGAAATTTTTCTCGGCATTGATGAATTCGAACTTATGCCCGTTCCAGCAAACTAACACCTGATGTAAGGTTGAAGGGACACAATAGTTTTGATGTATCCAGTCTCTCCTTAATAAGGCATTAAATGATGGTGAGTTCGTATTCACCACAAAGAATGATGAGTATGAACTCTGAGTCCCAACCTTTACCCGACAAGGTAGGACTCCAGATACTCGAGTTGCTTGTCCAGAAAAACCGTACACTGAAACATCAGTGGTGACTAAGTCTTTCGCATTTTTCCTAACCTTATTAACGTTTTTTCGGGCAAAATGTAAACAGTAGCACCGTTGTCGACTAATACTTTGCTAATTTTAATGCCTTCGATCTCGGCTTTTACAAATAAAGGTCACATATGGTTATTATCGATCTTTTCTTTCGAGAATAATAGATAGACTAAATTTTCATTGACTGTTTTTGTATCTAATATTTTATTGTTAGGAATTTCTAATTTCGAAATATTACCTGATTCAGAGATTGTCATCATCTCGAGCGAATTCGACTCTTCATCCATTGCATCCTCTTTTGCGGCGAATGCCGCTGGCAACACCGTCACCATATTCACATCTTTATTCTCTTCGAATTGCATGGCCCTTTTTAGAGATGCTTCTTTTACTCTCAAATCGGCTTCGTTTGCCGATTCTTCATAAGCAGAGTCTCCTAACAGGATATCCAAGTCATCGCCTGACTTGAAATCATCCAGGTTTTCATCTTCTTCGATCCTTGTATTCTTCCCCATTCAAGCTGGCGTCGTTGACTGGTCACTCAACTGATCAACATCCTCTCATACTCGTCATCCTCAGGTTTTGTCCCCATCTTGGCCTTCAGCAGGCCTTTGCTCAACGATTCTTCTTCAATTCGAAGGTTGGCAATAACGACTTCTTGTTGCATTTCTAAAGCCACAGCCTCGAGAATAAGCCACCTGTTGCTTAATATTCTTATAGCGGTTATTCCTTTTCTTCTCGACCTGCTCGTAGGACTCACTCAAACGGTTAAATAGCGAATCCCAGCCTGCTGACGGAGGCATGCCATAACCTCTGCCACCCCTTCTTGGAAAGTGCCGGTTGTAGGGCTGGAAATTGAAGCTGCTGTTTTCATATCTTTACCTCTTATTCCAATCCCTTTGATAGGCTGGAACCCACTCGGGATCACCTGCAACCTCACTAATTCGTAGTGTAAGGTATCAGCACATTGATTGCAAAGCACTTTCTGCATCTGGGTAAGGTTGTCCACTATTCTAGAAGGAGTTTGATATACGATCTCACACTTAGGGGTCTCGAGTGCTTCCTTGTATGATTTCCTTTCAGCCTTTTGGATGGGAGGAATCATTTCGATTGGTGATTCCTTTCCTTGGGTTTCCCGTCTTGACCGAATTCCAGGATTCGTTTGTCCATTGCGGACAAGCATATCTTACCCCTCTCGAATTGCTTGGCCACAAAGCGCCTAAATATTTGGCATTGATCAATGGTATGCATCGTGTTCATATGCCACCTACACATGCCTTCGAGCCCATCATCATTGACTTTCGGGAAGGTCAAGATTCCTTCGTCTATGACCTGTTCGCCAGCTTGGCTTCCTTTGAGACCTGTTCATTCGAAGATGTAGATGCAGTGTTAGAACCTTCAGGTGAATCAATGTCTAAAGTATTAATTTCGAAATTTAAAACAGGAAAAGGGTCCTCGTCTATACTTGTTTTTTACATATCAGGAAAAGTTATTTCATGCGAATCTAACTTTGATTGTATTAAGTTTCGGAACATAACACATTCATTTGTTTCATGGGTAAAAGCATTATGCCATTTACAATAAGGTTTTCCTTTGGCTTCTGCCTTAGTTGGGAATCGGTGTTTTCCTTTAATTCTCAATTTTTTGTTAGCCAGAAGCTAATCGAATACCTCTTCTATTTTTGCTACATCAAACATGTATTTTTTTTTATCTTTTTTTGATTGTAGAGAACCCATTGCTTCACACTCTCTTTGTTCGAGTGCTCCACATTGGAATGGAGGCCCTTTTATGAATTCTGCGAGGTCTACCTCATACGCATCTTCAAATACCCAAGGTGCAGATATTTCGAAGGTATTCAGTCCTTGGTGTTTCCTTAGACTTTCTTCCCTTAACATATTTTCGTATCTAGTGGCACTTTTTGCCAAGCTTCGAAAATCTGGGAATATCATCCCATCGAATTTTATCCTAAAATCGAAGGACATATTTTGTTGTGCCAATTGCACAAACTCAGACTCAGGTAGATTCAATGGCACTTGACTCGAGCCTTTTTTAATCTCGATAGAATTCTTCTACAGACTCCCCTATGTTCTGTCTAATTTTAGCCAGATCACTCATGGATATCCCAGGATCCGTTCGAGCGAAGTGATTTTGAAATAGAACTGCATTTCGTCCCAAGTATTATTGAGTTCGGAGATAAGTTAATATAACAATTAATGCTGACCCTGTGAGAGAACTAGGGAACAGTCTCAATTTAAGGTAATCTTAGTCGCTGCCTCTCGACACTGACAGGTAAACGAGATAGACGTTCTAAGGCTGATACTTATCATCTCCCGAGAATAGTGTAAAGTTTGGAACCTATATGTTCTAGGAAAGGAAAACTCCTATCTACCCATTCGGGTACGGATTCCTCGGAATCAGTCTTTGGTTCCTTCGAAAGCCAGGACCTATATTCTTTCGATTATTAACTCATTTGATTTCCTAGAGGATCTTGCACTTGTGGTCCAAGGTTACCCCCATGTAATTGTTAGGATGGCTTGCCCCCCAGCATATGGCATCTGGAAATTATTTGGGCATAGCATAATTCAGATTATCTTGAAATCCGAAAAAGATTCGTTTCTTGTATTCATGGATATTCGAGACTCCAGGAAAACGGCACCTAATGCTGGTTTTGCCCGCAGCGCAATATCCTTGGCTATAGTTAATCCTATTTCAGGATTTCCAAAATTCACATCTGGGGGATATCCCGGAATTTGTCCATTCCATTCGGTGGTAGGGACCGTTAGGCCTTTATTTTGATTACTATGTATCTTCGAACTTGTATTATATACCTTAGGATTGTTGTCTTGTATAATTCGAATTCATTATTTTCGAGGGTTATTATTATTAAGCCGCACTGGATCAGATCCAGTTATGCGCATTTATACTGTTTGAACTAATCCCACGGTGGATTATATGAGTGATCTTTTCGTAAGCTGTAATCCATCTTTTCTTCCCTTTTTGGATTTTTACGCTTACATCCTCGGATACTCTCCTCGTCTATACTTGCGATTGTATCAAGTATAGTCCGTCGAGCGAATTGTTCTGACGTCGCTGAAGCAGGTTTCCTATCTGGGGACGTCTACCTCCTGACGAGCACGACGTCCCCTGTCGCGAAATCCTCCTAATAAAATCGAACTTGGGAATGAGCCCGAGTCTGATAATCTTGCCATCTCAGCTCCATCAATCATGGTGATAGAACGTCACCCGGCTTAAATCTTGAAGATCCTTCTTCAGTATTTCACACCTTCCTTGTCTCTGTGCCGTCCTCTCTTCGTATAGCATCTCTATTGGAACTCTTTTGTAGGTTCCCGAAATTGACAAAATCTTTTCAATCCAAGAGGCCCCTGCTCCGATGAGCGGGCCAAGACTTGTTACTGGGGGTATCTTGAAGACAAGTTCCCTGTCAACCTCCCCCCTCGAGGTTTGGTGATGTAGGAGCTTCGAGTTCGAAGCCAACCGTGGAAGTTCCTGAGCCTCCCCATTTCGAAGGTATGTAAAAAGTGCTTCTTACTTTGACATTGTCTTTTATCGAAATTTTACCCCGACACTAACCATTTTTCTGGGTCTAGGTGTTGAACTTACTTCTGAGGAGATATTGGGATCTAGTCGCGGCTCAATCTCTCGAGATTCAAGATGCTCCCCCTGCTCCGGATTCAACGACAAACGTTGCCCTTCTCGAAGGCAAGTGATTGCGCCATATTTCCATGTTTTCGTTCATGTACTTTTTTATTGTTCCTTAATTATTTCGTTTCAACATTTTCAGGGACCGCCGAATCCATGCCTTTCTCGAGAGAAGATTTAAATGAGTCCCTCAATGTGATCAAACTTGATCCGACTAACTATGAAATGATTGAGAGGCTTCGAGAGCTATTGGATGGTGCGACGCCTAGGATCGCCATCCAGTGTTGCACTATGTTTATTGTGGCGAGGCAAATGTTCGAGAGTCTCTTGTTGCTGTCCAGGGCTTGATAGATCAAGGTTTCACTCCCTTCGGAGAAGTGATTCACCCCACAGGATCATCCCAACTAGATCAACTCCAAGTTCGAGTCCCCACTTTGGAGAATACACGAGCTGGGTACTTAGCCCAAGTTGCCGAATTGGACGCCAGGATTGCCGACCTCCAAGCCGAAAGGGATCGACTTTCTGATCTGGCTAACAAAACTGGAGAGGAGTTGACTGCTGTTTACCAGCAATTACTCTTCTCACTCGTGAGTTTAAGAATATGGTTAGGCCAGCCTTACTTGAGAAAGACGCCTTTATTATGGCTATCAATGTATTGATAGACTCCTTGCGATTTATAGAATAGTTTCGTAGAGTAGGGTATTTTCGACTAACATTTGTATTCTACTCACCATTTATAAATAAATTACCAGTTCCCGGGAATCTTTCGATTATTATCTCTGCATTTTCTTGCCACGTACTCGGTGTATATTTCTTTAGATATTTAGCATTTAAACTCCTTCCATATTCCTTTCCATTTAAATGCTGAAGTCTAAATGAGTTTCCCGATAATTTGCTTGAGATTGAAAATGGCCCTGCCCACTTAGGCGACCATTTTCCTAAAAAATGATCTTTCGAGCCTTCTGGCAATATCATTTTCCAGACTAAATCTCCTATTTCGAAGGATCTCATCTTGACCTTTTTATTATAACTTTTTTCTACTTTCTTTTTCTGAAGTTTGATTTGCTGTAACTCCATTATTTGAATCCTTTCATGGTCCAATTTCTCCATGGTCATATTCTCGATATACTCCTCTCGTGTGAGTTTTGATTGCTCCAAAATCCTTTGTGACTTGATATTTATCTCCATCGGTATAACAGCTTCATGACCATATACTAATTGAAAAGGTGTAACCCCTAGGCTGTCTTTTTTGATAGTCCTTAATGCCCATAAAGTGTCAATTAACAATTCATGCCACACTTTAGGATTGTTTTGTATCATTTTCGAGATACATCCTTTAATTAATTTATTCGAAGATTCAGCTTGGCCATTTGCTTGGGCATAATAAGGAGTTGAATTTAAATTTTTTATCTTAAATTGATCTAGGAATTCGAGCATTTCTGTACTATTAAATACCCTAGCCTGGTCAAAAGTGATAGACTCAGGTATCCCAAATCGAGTTATGATATTCTCCTTAATAAAATCAACCACCTGCTTCGAATTTATGATTTCAAATGCTTTGGCCTCGACCCACTTAGTGAAGTAATCCGTGGCTACTAAAATATAGCTATGTCTCTTTGAAGAGGCTGGTTTTATTTCACCTATGATATCTATAGCCCATCCTCGAAATGGCCACGGTTTTATAATCGAGTTAAGCTCAACCATAGGTCGCCTTAACACCTTGCCATACTTTTGGTATTGGTTGCAACCTTTTGCATAATTTATGCAATCTTGAAGTACTGTGGGCCAGTGAAAACCATATCGATGTATCAGCCATCTCATCTTTTGGCCAGCTTGATGAGCACCACAAATCCCTTCGTGGGTTTCGGCCATTATAACCAAAGCGTCCTCTAAATCAAAGCATTTTAATAAAACCCCTTGAGGATCTTTTCGATACAAATCTTGCCCATCATAAAAATAATGGTGAGCCATCAGTTTTAACCTATTCAAGAATCCTCCTTTGGATAGATCCTTCAAGTATTCTATAACCTCGAGACGCCAATCTTCTTTTTCTTTGAAGATATCGATTTTATTGACTTGCATTGCCCTTTGCTCGAAAGGTAACAAAATCCTTGTCTCGAGCTGAATCGTTGACGCGAGTAAATCAGGATCTATCTTATATCCTGATGCCATTTGGGCCAAATCATTGGAAATTTGATTCTTTTCTCTTGGCACGTGCATAATTTCAACTGATTCGAAATAGTTTAATAGTTGATGTACTCGAGCATACGAGGCTATTGATACTGGGCTGATACATTTAAATATTCCCTTTATTTGATTTATGATCAACTGGGAATCTCCCTTTATCTCAATATTTTCTGCACCCATATCGAGTAGTATTTCTAATCCCAGAATGAGAGCTTCATATTCTGCTCTGTTATTCGTGCAATTTCCCTCCATTTTTGCACATATTTTGGTGATCAGCTTTGATAGAGATATAATACATATCCCTATGCTAGCACCATCTCGAGTATTCGACCCCATCATATAAATCCAAGGGACCTTATTGATGAAATTGATCTCGAGATTCTCAAGCAATCCATCTTTTATCGGAGGGTGATCAACCAAGAAATCGGCTATCACTTGACCTTTTACAGCCTTTTGAGGCACATAACATAAATCAAACTGGAGCAAACTGAGACTCCATTTGCTCAATCGCCCTTTCATCAAAGGTTGATTGATCATGAATTTAATTACGTCAGTTGGTGAGACCACTTCAATTGATTAGGACATGAAATAGTGTCTCAATTTGACTGAGGCAAAGTATAGACTTAGGCACCATTTTTCAATTGAGGTATACCTCTTCTCGGTATCATTTGACAGTTTACTTAAATAGAAGACAGACTGTTCGTAGCCTCTGTCATTTTCTTGTGCCATAAGGCACCCAATTGAATGATTAGCTGCTGATATGTATAATTCAACTTTTTCCTTTCGAGGAGGGATTAAGACTGGATGTTGGTTAGTAAATTTTTATGGCTTTGTAAACCTCTGTTGTTTCCTCCCCAGACAAATTATCTCGTCTTTTCAAACGTAAGATAGGTGAGAATGCTTCTGTTTTTCTAGCCAGATTAGATATGAATCTTCATAAGAAATGACCTGCCCTAAAAATGTTGCAGCTCTTTCTTATTCTTTGGAGGCTTAGCTTCCGATATTGCTTTGGCTTTATTTCGATCCACCTCTATCCCTCGATTATGAATTAGGAATCCTAGAAAGTTTCCAACTTCTACACCAAAAGCACACTTTAAGGATTCATCTTTAACTTAACATGCCTCATTCGTTCGAAGGCTTCGGTTAATGATTTCAAGTGATCTTGATAGGTTGTGCCTTGACCAGTATATCATCTATGTATATTTCAAGGATTACCGATCAAGTCATGGAACATGTAATTCATAGTCCTTTGGTATGTGGCTCTGGCATTTTTAATCCAAAGGGCATAGCATTCCATTCGAACGTTCCTATGAACCTAAGCATCGAAACGCCGTTTTGTTTTTGTCTACTTCGGATATCTTTAATTGATAATACCCCAAGTAGCCATCCACAAAGGACATCACTTCATGCCTGGCAGCTGCGTCGATCAGGACGCCAGCCATGGGCATAGGTATTCATCTTTAGGTGTAGCCCTATTCAGATCTCGAAAATCAATACAGACCCTTACTTTCCCATTTTTATTGATTACAGGGACTATGTTTGCCAACTATTCGACGTATCGAGTTGGTCTTATGAAATTGGCTTCCACCAACTTTTCAATCTCATCTTTAATTGCACTCATTAAATCGGGAGATAATCGACGAGGTGCTTGTATCACCGGTATAAAACCAGGTTTGATTGGCAACTCATGTCGAGCTATATTGATGTCTATCCCAGGCATTTCGTGATGTGCCCATACGAAGCAATCTCTAAATTGATATAAGACCTTATCAATCTCTCCTTCTCGGATTGATCTAATTTCGAACTTATATAAGTCATTTTGGGATCCTCTGCCGTCCTAAGATTGACTTCCTGTAGAGGGTCTTAGATATCTTTCCCGATATCCTCATCAGGTTCCATAACCCCTTGCTCAAACGTATGAGTTGAACAATTTCCTTCAGTTTCAAAACATTCAATCACACCATGACTAGTATTTGCATTACGTTCTTCGACTAAAACATGATTGTTAATAGATAAATTTGAAATAACATTTTCGATTAGTAATTTCTTAAATAAGCATTCAGGTACAACATCATAAGTAACTTTGTCCATTAAAACTAATTAAAAGGAAATTACAAAATCCCTACTTCGACTTAGGCTAAACTATCATCTACTTCGGTTGTAGACTGGTCTGCACTATTTCAAGTCTTGACGCTTGTTCCTTCACCTTCTGTTCCTCCCGTTTCGATGGCCGGACACTCCAAAGCCTGACTATCCATCACTTCGGCTCCTCTAGCCATGTACCTGGCATGGACAATGTGAGTATCAATAAAATAGGAATTTTTCTCGGCATTGATGAATTCGAACTTATGCCCGTTCCAGCAAACTAACACCTGATGTAAGGTTGAAGGGACACAATAGTTTTGATGTATCCAGTCTCTCCTTAATAAGGCATTAAATGATGGTGAGTTCGTATTCACCACAAAGAATGATGAGTATGAACTCTGAGTCCCAACCTTTACCCGACAAGGTAGGACTCCAGATACTCGAGTTGCTTGTCCAGAAAAACCGTACACTGAAACATCAGTGGTGACTAAGTCTTTCGCAATTTTTCCTAACCTTATTAACGTTTTTTCGGGCAAAATGTAAACAGTAGCACCGTTGTCGACTAATACTTTGCTAATTTTAATGCCTTCGATCTCGGCTTTTACAAATAAAGGTCACATATGGTTATTATCGATCTTTTCTTTCGAGAATAATAGATAGACTAAATTTTCATTGACTGTTTTTGTATCTAATATTTTATTGTTAGGAATTTCTAATTTCGAAATATTACCTGATTCAGAGATTGTCATCATCTCGAGCGAATTCGACTCTTCATCCATTGCATCCTCTTTTGCGGCGAATGCCGCTGGCAACACCGTCACCATATTCACATCTTTATTCTCTTCGAATTGCAGGGCCCTTTTTAGAGATGCTTCTTTTACTCTCAAATCGGCTTCGTTTGCCGATTCTTCATAAGCAGAGTCTCCTAACAGGATATCCAAGTCATCGCCTGACTTGAAATCATCCAGGTTTTCATCTTCTTCGATCCTTGTATTCTTCCCCTTCAAGCTGGCGTCGTTGAACTGGTCACTCAACTGATCAACATCCTTCTCATACTCGTC
Source organism: Buddleja alternifolia (assembly GCA_019426215.1). Taxonomy (NCBI): domain Eukaryota; kingdom Viridiplantae; phylum Streptophyta; class Magnoliopsida; order Lamiales; family Scrophulariaceae; genus Buddleja; species Buddleja alternifolia. The sequence goes on along the minus strand of CM033398.1, from coordinate 1,918,729 downwards.
ATCCTCAGGTTTTGTCCCCATCTTGGCCTTCAGCAGGCCTTTGCTCAACGATTCTTCTTCAATTCGAAGGTTGGCAATAACGACTTCTTGTTGCATTTCTAAAGCCACAGCAGCTCGAGAATAAGCCACCTGTTGCTTAATATTCTTATAGCGGTTATTCCTTTTCTTCTCGACCTGCTCGTAGGACTCACTCAAACGGTTAAATAGCGAATCCCTGCCTGCTGACGGAGGCATGCCATAACCTCTGCCACCCCTTCTTGGAAAGTGCCGGTTGTAGGGCTGGAAATTGAAGCTGCTGTTTTCATATCTTTACCTCTTATTCCAATCCCTTTGATAGGCTGGAATCCACTCGGGATCACCTGCAACCTCACTAATTCGTAGTGTAAGGTATCAGCACATTGATTGCAAAGCACTTTCTGCATCTGGGTAAGGTTGTCCACTATTCTAGAAGGAGTTTGATATACGATCTCACACTTAGGGGTCTCGAGTGCTTCCTTGTATGATTTCCTTTCAGCCTTTTGGATGGGAGGAATCATTTCGATTGGTGATTCCTTTTCCTTGGGTTTCCCGTCTTGACCGAATTCCAGGATTCGTTTGTCCATTGCGGACAAGCATATCTTACCCCTCTCGAATTGCTTGGCCACAAAGCGCCTAAATATTTGGCATTGATCAATGGTATGCATCGTGTTCATATGCCACCTACACATGCCTTCGAGCCCATCATCATTGACTTTCGGGAAGGTCAAGATTCCTTCGTCTATGAGCCTGTTCGCCAGCTTGGCTTCCTTTGAGACCTGTTCATTCGAAGATGTAGATGCAGTGTTAGAACCTTCAGGTGAATCAATGTCTAAAGTATTAATTTCGAAATTTAAAACAGGAAAAGGGTCCTCGTCTATACTTGTTTTTTACATATCAGGAAAAGTTATTTCATGCGAATCTAACTTTGATTGTATTAAGTTTCGGAACATAACACATTCATTTGTTTCATGGGTAAAAGCATTATGCCATTTACAATAAGGTTTTCCTTTGGCTTCTGCCTTAGTTGGGAATCGGCGTTTTCCTTTAATTCTCAATTTTTTGTTAGCCAGAAGCTAATCGAATACCTCTTCTATTTTTGCTACATCAAACGTGTATTTTTTTTATCTTTTTTTGATTGTAGAGAACCCATTGCTTCACACTCTCTTTGTTCGAGTGCTCCACATTGGAATGGAGGCCCTTTTATGAATTCTGTGAGGTCTACCTCATACGCATCTTCAAATACCCAAGGTGCAGATATTTCGAAGGTATTCAGTCCTTGGTGTTTCCTTAGACTTTCTTCCCTTAACATATTTTCGTATCTAGTGGCACTTTTTGCCAAGCTTCGAAAATCTGGGAATATCATCCCATCGAATTTTATCCTAAAATCGAAGGACATATTTTGTTGTGCCAATTGCACAAACTCAGACTCAGGTAGATTCAAATGGCACTTGACTCGAGCCTTTTTTAATCTCGATAGGAATTCTTCTACAGACTCCCCTATGTTCTGTCTAATTTTAGCCAGATCACTCATGGATATCCCAGGATCCGTTCGAGCGAAGTGATTTTGAAATTAGAACTGCATTTCGTCCCAAGTATGTATTGAGTTCGGAGATAAGTTAATATAACAATTAAATGCTGACCCTGTGAGAGAACTAGGGAACAGTCTCAATTTAAGGTAATCTTAGTCGGCTGCCTCTCGACACTGACAGGTAAATCGAGATAGACGTTCTAAGGCTGATACGTTATCATCTCCCGAGAATAGTGTAAAGTTTGGAACCTTATATGTTCTAGGAAAAGGAAAACTCCTATCTACCCATTCGGGGTACGGATTCCTCGGAATCAGTCTTTGGTTCCTTCGAAAGCCAGGACCATATATTCTTTCGATTATTAACTCAATTTGATTTCCTAGAGGATCTTGCACTTGTGGTCCAAGGTTACCCCCATGTAATTGTTAGGAATGGCTTGCCCCCCCAGCATATGGCATCTGGAAATTATTTGGGGCATGAGCATAATTCAGATTATCTTGAAATCCGGAAAAAGATTTGTTTCTTGTATTTATGGGATTATTCGAGACTCCAGGAAAACTTGGCACCTAATGCTGGTTTTGCCCGCAGCGCAATATCCTTGGCTATAGTTAAATCCTGTTTCAGGATTTCCAAAATTCACATCTGGGGGATATCGCGCCGGAATTTGTCCCATTCCATTCGGTGGTAGGGGACCGTTAGGCCTTGTATTTTGATTACTATGTAGATTCGAACTTGTATTATATACATTAGGATGTGGTGCTTGGTTATAATTCGAATTTATATTTTGAGGGTTATTATTATTACCATTACTATGGCCTTCGAGAGGTGAGGGTCTCGAAGTCTGGCCAATTTCAAATTGACCAATTTGAGGCCCGTTTTCTCGAGGATATCCCAAAGGAATCTCATTTGGATTAATATATCTACTTTGAGTCCTCGGTTCTAACAACTGTGATACTTTTTCGATTATTATGCTTGTTAATTAAAGATTCAGGACCCAATACTACTTGTGTATTTATCATGTTCGACAAACATCACAAGTTTGATTAAATATCTCACCCAATTCAGTTATAACCCGGGTGACTTCTCGAGCAAGACCATCTCGAGTGCTTACAGCAATGTCTTATACAATTTCTGTGAATATTCGAGCAGATTCCTGTGCCAATGCTCGATATTGATCATTGAACTCTTTTCTTTGATCCTCTTGAGCACCCACTAGGGTTTGTTTCATGAGTCGGACAAATTGTTCGTACATTTTGTCCGCTCTGACTTTATTTTTTGCCACCGCCTGGATATCCAAATCCTCGGTGTAGTCATCATGAGTTACCTCGTCTGCCATTGCTGGTCAATATGACTTAAACGATCTTGAGAAATTGATTTTACGTGAACCAAGCTCCCACTGTGGTCGCCAAAAAATTGTTTCTAGATAAAAACAAATTGAATAGGGATGAATCAATATGATTGATTCGAGCCCCGTGATAATTCTCCACTTAGAATTATCTAATAACCCCCGCGTTCGAGTTCGATACACTAGACGGTGGTTCAGACTTTAACACTTCGATGTGTTGTTTAATTTAGTTGTTCGGACCCCAATTATTCGATGAAAGGAACGAAACAAAAGGGGAATTGAAGATATTAGTCTAGATACAGGATTTATCTATCAAATATTTAAATCTGATAAAAAGATAAACATTATACCTCCATATTGATCTCCAATTGAATACAAACAGCTTGCTCGAGCAACTTGATAAACTCGAACAGGATCACCAAATATCGATTCTACTGGATATACGCTTCTACTGCTAATCTATGCTACCGACTACTCCCAATTATGCCTACTCCTAGAGAGAAAAGATAAAAACAGAGTTGATAAAATTCTGTGTGTTTTTTTCTTTCTTTTCCTGGCCTTGCTTTTATCACGTACCCACGTTCATCATGGCCGAAAACTGCTTCCCAACCGTACTTTTAAATTTCCTTTATTAGCGCGCGTCTTTGAACGGGGTAACTTCCTCCTTTTTGGATTCGTCTTCAGATTTGGATCTCATCGAGCCCATTTCGTATTTTACTGATCTAATGACTTTAATTGGGCTTGTTTGATTGGAGCCCATCTTTGAATTAGTCTTGGCTGTATGAGATATTTTATTTCAAGCCCATCTTCGGATAAAGGATGGTTTGGGATTTCTTATCTAGCAAAGCCCACTTCATTTTGGGTGTAAATAGCAATAATAATAATAATAATAATAATATTAATAATAATAATAATTAAATCAAGACTATTGGGCTTATGGCAAGATTGAGCCCATAGCCCATAGCCCATAGCCCATAGCCCATAACCAACTCCTTCTCCTTATAAATACCTCAAAGGAGCTGGAGGTGGCTCATGATCTACTCCCCCAGTAAAAATATACTGGCAATAGAGAGTAACCCCAGTAACGAACTACGAATTTAATTGTTCCCAAATCGTTTGGGTACATAGGCAGCTCGAAGGAACCGAGTGCAGTCTATACAAAAACCAATCTTCAACCTAGTCTGTTGTGAGTTGGATTAGTTCGTCCACCCCACGTGGTTGAACACGTGATATTCGTACTCTTATGATTTTTACCATCATCAGATTGCGCTGTTTGTGGGAAGAGCGTTCCAACCATTGAGTATGCAGACTAAGGATAGTAACAAGAAAATTAGCGGCAATATGCCGCAAGTAGCCCGGCCACATGGGCGGCCGGCACCTCAGGTATCACCGATGGAGATCCCACCCCTCGCCATAAGGGCATATGAGATCTCGTGTGAGCTTCCATCGCCGGATACCTGTAGAAGTAAGGGGTGCGCGGTTCAGGAAGGTTTTGAGACACAAAGCATCTCGTTCGGAGCTCGAGATCTGGAGAGTCAGATCCCCTCCCGGAATGAAGCTTTAGTAATCTCTTCCACTATCGCAGATTCCTGGGTGTGTAAAATCCTAATTGACAGTGGAAGCTCCGCAGATATCAGCTTTTCTGACGCTTTCAACATGCTGTCCATTGGAGAGGCCAATGTCCTAGTAGTGAAAACCCAACTTGTTGCCTATGTAGACGCTCCAGGGGAGGTGACCTTGCCGTTGTCCTTGGGACATTCCCTAAATGTATTACCCGAGAGGTGAAGTTTCTGGTAGTTAAAGCCCCCTCCGAGTATAGTGTTATACTAGGGAGGTCGAGCTTAAACCTCTTTCGAGCTGTTATCCCCACCTTTTACCTTAAACTCAAGTTCATTACTCCCAGCGGAACGGGGGAGGTCGCAGGGGACAAGCGACGGGCGAGAGAATATTACTTCAATGCACTCAAAAGAAAGCGGAGCGACCTGGGTCCTATGGCTGGGCCGGAGTTAATAGAAATTGACATGGTGTCACACGCGGAAGACAAATTAACTAAAGCCTGGGAAGATGATAGAAACACTTGGGGGAAGGAAGTCGAGAGCCTGAAGATGATTGAGTTAGTATCCGGCCATCCCGGGAAAGCCACAAAGTTCGGTGTTACCCTGGGACCCGCCCTTGAAGGGGAGTTGACACTTTTCTTACAGGGTAACACAGACGTGTTTTCTTGGGACATGACTGACATGGAGGAGATTGACCCCCGAATCATGACTCATCACTTGAACACATAACCCGATGCCCATCCTGTGAAGCAATGCAAAAGGACTATAGGGAGAGAGAGAGAGAGAGAGAGAAGTTTGGCTGCTAAGGAAGAGGTGGAGAATTTACTAACGCCGGGTATATAAGGCCTGTGCACTACCCGGAGTGGCTGGCCAACGTAGTGTTGGTGACAAAGCCCAATGGCAAATGGAGGATGTGTATAGATTTTACGAATTTGAATAAGGCATGCCCTAAGGACTCCTATCCTCTCCCCCGAATAGATGACTTGATAGATTCTACCACCAGATGTGAGATGTTGACCTTCGTGGACGTAAGGCAAGGATATAATCAAATTCCTTTAGCACCAAATGACCAGGAGAAGATTAGTTTTATTACTGACCAGGGAACATTCTGCTACAACGTCATACCTGAAGCGCAATTAGGAAGGAACATGGACGCATACATAGATGATATGCTAGTCAAAAGTAAATGGGAAGTAGACCACGTGTGAGACCTACAGGAATGCTTTAGAGTGCTCAAGCATTACAAGCTAAAGCTCAACCCAGCCAAGTGCACCTTCGGAGTACATGGAGGGAAGTTCCTAGGGTTCATGATGAGCAAGAGAGGAATAGAAGCTAATCCAGAAAAGATCAGGGCCACACTGGAGTTGGCACCCCTAGATCCAAGAAGGAAGTACAAGAGTTGATGGGGCGAGCGGCAGCCCTCAATAGGTTCATTTCACGGTCAACTGATAAGGGATTGCCATTTTTTAAGGCTATAAGGAAAGCGAGAGACTTCGAGTGGGATACACAGTGTCAGGTGGCGTTTGAGAAATTAAAAGAATATTTAATCTCCCTGCCACTTCTCACTAAACCCGTTGATGGAGAGTCTCTCTACCTGTACCTAGCAGTGATCCATGAGGCGGTCAGCGCGGTGCTGGTCAGATATGACAATGGGGATCATAAACCCATTTACTATATCAGTCGCCTACTACGAGCGACCGAGCCAAATACCCTCTCATCGAGAAGTTAGCCCTAGCTCTAGTAGTGGCTGCAAAAAAGTTATCACCCTACTTCCAATTGCATCCCGTGGTGGTACTCACTAATCATCCCTTGAAGAGGATATTGTCAAGCCCAGACGTGTCGGGACGAATGGTCAAATGGGCAGTAAAACTTAGTGAGCATGGCATAGAATATCGAAGAAGACCAGCCATCAAAGCACAAGTGTTAGCCGACTTTGTCGCTGAGATATTAGAGGAAGAAGTTGGCTGTTCTCTACCCACCTGGACACTATTTGTAGATAGGTCTTCCACCAGCGTAGGCAGTGGAGCGGGGCTGATAGTCGAGAGTCCCCAGGAAGACAAATTGGAATACGTGGTAAGGTTTGGATTTAATGCCTCAAACAATGAAGCTGAGTATGAAGCACTATTGGCAGGAGCCAAACTAGCACTAGCTGCAGAAGCAAGGAAGATAATAGCATACATCGATTCACAACTGGTAGTCAACCAAGTGAACGGAGTGTATAAAGCTAAATAAGAAAGGATGGTTCAGTACTTGGCTCTTGTTCAAAAAATGAGGGAGTATTCTAAAGAATTCGATCTAAGGCAAGTCCCGAGGTCTGAAAAATGAAGCTGCTGACCAGCTGGCAAAACTGGCAAGCTCTATAGCCTCCATAAAAAATTGAAAGGTAACGTTCATCACCTCCGAGAAATCGAAAGTTGAAAAGGGAGGCTTAGAGGTGCTATGCAGGCAGGCAGAGGAGCCCAGCTGGAAGGATGTGATAGTGGACTATTTGGTGGCAGCAAGCCTACCTAACTATCCTAAGTAAGCTCGAAGCATTAAAGTGAGATCTGCGAGATTTGAGATGATAGATGGCAAACTATACAAGCGAGGTTTCTCGCAGCCCTACCTGCAGTGTCTAACCCCCACCAGAGCGAACTATGTACTAAGCGAGATACATGAGGGGTGTTGCGGTAATCACTTGGGGGGCAAGGCGCTAGCAGCTAAGACACTAAGGCAGGGGAACTTCTGGCCTACCATGTTTAAAGACGCTCAAGACTTAGTGCAAAAATGCAGAAGCTTCCCAGAGCTTTCCACCATAAGTCATCTCCCGAGCTCTAAGAGTCGGCCGCTAGAAAGCATGTGCCCTTTTGATATGTGGGGGTTCGATATAGTATGGCCTTTCCACTTCGCCACGGGTCAAAGAAAGTTTCTGTTAGTCACCATTGACTATTTCACCGAATGGGTGGAGGCTGAACCACTAGCAAAAATATCTGAGAAAGAAGTAATGAAGTTCTTATGGAAGAATATCATCACACGTTTTAGGATCCCATGATCTTTAGTATCAGACAACGACACCCAATTCCAAGGGGCAAAGCTGAGGGAATGGTTCCAGGAGCTTAACATTAAGAAACACTTTACTTTTGTAAGCAATCCACAAGCTAATAGTCAAACGGAGGTAATGAACCACACTATACTGCAAAACCTAAAGACTAAGCTTGGAGAAGTTAAAGGGAGTTGGGCCAACGAAATTCCCGCAATACTATGGTCATATAGGACCATTCCCAGAGTTAGCACTAGGGAGACCCCTTTCAACTAAGTGTTTGGAGATGAGGCCATAAACCCGGTGGAAATCGGAGAAAAGAGTCTGAGGATAAGCCAATACAATCTCGCGCACAATGAGCAGCGCCGTAGGGAGAGCTTGGATTGCATCACTGAAGTCAGAGATGAAGCCGCCGCGAGAATTGCTAAGTATAAGGCAAGGATGGCGCGAGCGTATAACCGCCAAGTACGCCCCCGAGGCTTCTTGGTAGGAGACCTGGTGCTCAGAAGGAAAGAAGCCACTAGTCCTGTTGGAAAGCTGGAGGCCAAGTGAGAAGGTCCGTACCAAGTGAGAGAGGTAGTAGGCCCTGGCACCTACAAATTAATGACCGAAGAGGGAAGGAGGTACCACGAACATGGAGTATATCTAACCTCAAAAGGTATTTTACTTAATAAATTTTATGCACACTGACTGATTGTCTCTATGACTGTTGGTAATGTTTTAAGAAATACATTCTAGTGCTCATAGCACCCCCTTACTATGTTAATAGATTCTTCGTGAATGAATGCTTGCACTTTCGGCCCATAAATTTGGGACTAAGCTTCGACTAGAGACGATAAGCAAAATCTAATATTCGCGACCCCACTTGAGGTCAATAAGGGTCGCACCGCAAAAGTCCCCCAAGCTTTCAAATACTCGAACGAAGATAGGCCACCCCATAGTCCCTCCAGTAATATCGAGAGAGGTTGAGGACCTATAGAAGGTCTCCCCACTCCCCTTAAGATTCTAGAATGATATTATACAAACTAAACGAACTAGGTGCGACCAAGCCCCCGTTAAAATACAACAGCGATTCTCACTAAGAATGCCACTCAGTGGCACTTAACATTGGTCTCCGGTAAATCCAATGAATGGGGCACTGGTGATCAATGTGAATTAGCTAATGACTGTTCATGAAATAAACACCACCCTGATTTCATGCTTCGATCATACGCTACTTAGCTGTTCACTCCCAAACATGATCAACATATTAAGGAGTAGGGGGCAGGGGATAGCAGCTATGATAAGGCATGAGAACTCACAGGGAATCACAAGAATAGTTAGAGCAAAACTATTTAAAAATAACTACTTAAAAAAGTTAGTTGCATAAACTACAAGTAAACAAGGTCTTGGAGACTACAAATTGTCAAAGACCAAAAGACCAGCTAAAAATAAAAGACCAACTAAAAATAAAGCCAGCTATACTACACATAGAACTAACTATGCTGAAGGGGGCACGCCGCCACGTCTCCTGGCAGGGGGCGCACCATCGCCATCACTGCCATATGCTATCCCCTCATAAACCCATAAGAAATCATCAGGGGGATAACGACCACTTTCCCGAAGCACGCGACGGCATTAACGAACCGTCTTGCCCATAAACCTAATGGCAAGGTCGCGCACCTGACTGTTGCACCCATCGAAAAATTTGGCGCTCCATGAACTCTTTCACCGCTATTTCTTCAGCGTCAGCCAAAACTTATTTGTCAGCTGAGGAGCCTAGGAAGCTTGAACCACTCGAGGCCTCCTCTTTAAGGTCCTTAATGGTGGCCTTATACTTTGCTTCCCACTCCTGGGCTGCAGCCTCCACCAGAGGGCATTTGGAAAGAAGGTTGTCATTTTTCTTCGAACAATCCTCCAGCTTCTTCTCAAAATGCTCATACCTCTGACGGAGGTAATGAGACAATTGGATCAGCTGAAACGACACGAAGAAGGGAACTCAAAAAAGAGGGTTGCTCTTTATAAATGATAAAATAAAAATATGATATCACAGTCAAACTCACCCGACCCTCGCCGACAGAAATTTCCTCATCTACGTGATCAATCGACATCATGTGCAAACGCGGAGAATCATAGTCGGTCACAGCTGGCCTCACCAACTTCCAGGGGGTGACCACGTCATCTGTGTCCCAAAAGGACTGAACGGTGGGGTCACGATTTCCCCCAAAGTTGAATAGCCCTTTGCCCCGACCAGGGGTGCCATGGATAGTAGGAGAAGTATGTCGATTACACTTTGGGAGAGGGGGAGCTCAAATGTATATAAGTTCGGAAGAGTGACCCTGAGCCCTCGCCGGGCCTCCTTCCTCCATAGGTGCATTCCCTTTGGGACCCTTTGAAGAATGCCCCACAGAAGGGCCTTGGGGACCCTAAGCGGTAATCCCTGCCATCAAAAAATCAAAGTCCAGAGAGACTGGCTCGTTGGTGGAGGGTGAGGGAGCAGGCACCTCCTGGGCAGTGCCTTTGCCCTTCGAGGGCTGCCTCGAACCTAAAATAAGTTACCCCAACAAGTAAGTTGGAGAGTTAGTTTCTTGCCAACGCTCGCGACCATATAAATATCAAAGACAACAGGTATAATACCAAGGTATGGAGAAAGAAAATTACCTCCGCGATATACCTCTCGAATGTCATACCTAGTCTTAAACAGCCCCATCTCCATAAAGTCCAAGCGTAACTGCTCATGGTTGTTTGTGATTTTCTGGCGGGCAACTTTATCGCACCACCGCTTTGGGGAGAGAATGGGCAAGCTCTGGATGGGGAAGTAAAAGAACTTGGTCTTCCAATCGCCATTGGAACTTGTTTTTCCTTCTAGGAATCGGTAGGGGTATGTCGAGTAGAAATGCACGAACAGACCCCCCGAACTCATCCAAACATTAAACAAGGCCTGGAAGGCCTCAAGGCTCACGATCAGTCCAAAATCCCTAAAGCGCCGAGTGAAGCCCACGAATTTGGCAAAGCTGTGGGCGACAGCTGGCTAACACACACCTGGTAGTGGGTCAGTATCATTCCCAACAAAGGGTCACGCGAGAGAAAAAATCCCATGCGAAAATACTCTAAGAATAAGGTAGCATAACCTTTCAGGGATCTCAGAATACGGTCGTCTGGCCGGGGTTTCACCACCCTGATATCCGATGGGAACTGCTTGGAAAGTGTCTTCAGCTCGCTGTCAGTGATAGTTGAGGAACAACTAGTTATGTCAGTCTTGCGATCCCGAGCTGACCTTTCTTTCCACGACTCCTCTTTCCATTGACCACGTTCACGGTAGTCATCACGTAGAGACACTAAGTCATCACTATTTGAACTTTCGTTGCTGGATGTCAACAACAATGTTCTTGCAACATTTGTCAAGAAACGAGGGTTAGATACTCAAGCAATGTATGAAGTGCATAGTACATGATAATCAACAAACGAGAGCAATGTCATGGAAAGAAACCCGGCACTACCAAGGAGTCCCGGGAGACCATGGGCCTCGCAGTCAGGTGCCTCTCGGCCACCCGCGAGCCACCATGCACTGGCCACAAGGCATTGGTCGCCATTCATGCCGGCGCTTAGAGACAAGTGCCCCGAGGGTCTGAAACGCCTAATTTGTTCTATCTATTCACCTTGGACATGCTCCAAAGCTCAATCATGCGGTAGATAAATTTTTTTTTTTCAAGAAACAGATCCTAGATGGAGGATTTAAGGGAGATGAAGAGAGATGTTTACCTTTGGTACTTCTAACCATGAAGTGAGGAAAGCTTCCTAGGGAATTTCTCTCTTTTCAAAAAAAAAAGTTCTCAAAAGTTGAAGAAGCTAGTAAGAGGTGAAAAGTGAAAGACATCTCTCACCTACTCCTTATTAATACGAAGGTAGGTGGGGAAAACTTAATACCTCCATCCCAGTCCAAATAGGATTGTATAGCGCCACGCGTAGAGGCCTTCATACTCCCGGGGTTAAACTTCGGAGTAAACCCAGGAGTGGGGGGCATATGATGTGGGCCAAAAATGTCCAGGGGTATTTTAGTAATTTACCCATTCTAGAGTCGGGTCGAGGTGCCCGCCATAGGTCAAAATCCGTGGTGGAAGGATTGGCCAAGCCCAAAAAGGGCTGGCAACCCATTAAGCATAATAAGGTTATTCCTCTAACCTAATAATAATAATAATAATAATAATAATAATAATAATAATAATAATAATTATTAAATCAAACCTATTGGGCTTATGGCAAGATTGAGCCCATAGCCCATAACCAGCTCCTTATAAATACCTCAAAGGAGCTGGGGGTGGCTCATGATCTACTCCCCCAGTAAAAATACACTGGCAATAGAGAGTAACCCCAGTAACAATCTACGAATTGACTTGATCCCACATCGTTTGGGTATGTAGGCAGCTCGAAGTAACCGAGTGCAGTCTATACAAAAACCAACCTTCAACCTAGTCTGTCGTGAGTTGAATTGGTTCCTCCACCCCACGTGGTTGAACACGTGATATTCATACTATGATGATTTTTACCATCAGGTATTATATTAATGTGTTAAGTACTTTTTTCTAGTTTTGAATTGATGAATCTTTCTTGTGTATATATTTACCGTATGAATTTGAAGCAAGCTTTCGAGGGAAAATTTTGGAGCCAATAGTTGTGAGAAAAAGATACGGTGATAAATTTGGTAATAAAAGAAGGCTATTTATGCACTATATACATGATGTATAAATATTGGAACTATTTATGAATCTGCAAGACGTTATTTATATTTTAATTTGAATGTATGATTATATTATGATGGAATTGATTTGTATTTCTATATTTTGTTTTATATATTGTTTCTTTCAGATGGAAGAGAAATGACCGTCGAATAGCAAAAGATAAATTAATGGATCCTCCCGTTATTTCGAAAACAAAACCGAAAGATACACCTCCACAAGTACCTCAAAAATCGAAAAAGACTCAACCCAAATGGTCAAGGAGCAATGTCATATCTAAAATTTGGGACCACTTCACCACGATAGAGTGAAGTCATGATCCGCCTAAAGCTACTTGTAATTATTGTGGTATGGCTTATGTTGCTGATCGACACAATAATGGTATTTCTAGTTTGTGGAGGCACTTAGAGAGGTGTATGAAATATCCTAATTGAAAAGATAAATCTCAAAAACCAATTACAGAGTTTGCTAAGCCATAAAAAGAAAATCAAAATGAAATTGGTAAAGTCAAGAAGTTGGATGTTGAAGGGATTAGAGAATCTATTGCTAAGATGTTAATAATTGATGAGTTGCCATTTAGAATTGTAGAAGGGGAAGGTTTTAGAGCTTATTCTCAAGCTTTAGAACCTAGGTTTGTAGTCCCCAGTCGCGTCACTATTGCTCGGGATTGCATGAAACTATACATGAAAGAAAAGAAATTATTGAAAAGTGTCTAAGGTTGCAGCGTGTGTGTCTTACTACTGATACCTGGACATCAATCCAAAGCTTAAACTATATGTATCTCACATTAAGGCCCTTTATATATAGGTCTTAATGGAAGAAACTTGCCTAAAACTTCTATGTGGGATGCAAAACAAAAGATGAAAAAACAAAGGGGTGGAAAAGAAGAAGAAAGAAAACTCTAGATGGTGCCAGCTGGGCGCGTGTGGCACAAGCGCCAACTGGCACAGCCTCTGCTGGTGCACGCACCTCCCCTTTTTTTTATATATTTAAAATTTCAAATATCTTCCAAAGATATTTCCCACATATTTTTCATCTAAGTTCAAACTTATCCATCTAATGGATCATTTACTATTTATTTTGTTGAGTTTCAATTTGAGGTTTGCGAAGGGACCTTAGGGACAATTAATTTTAGCTCCAAGTAGATTAAAGCAAATTATCATCACATGATAATATTTAATACCACTTAATAATATTTAAGTCCACTAAATAAATATTGTTGCACTCTAAAATTAACTTCAATTTATTCTTGAGTTCCGATTCTTTCGTAAAGAAATATTTCATTAACTCCTCTATTGAAATATCCATGAAGAAATAAAATTAAAACTACTATCATTTTATTTTTTACATTTATCCTATAATGCACAATTTGCTTCTTATCAACTTTCCAAATGAAAAACTATTTTTCATATAATTTCAGTGACACTTCACTCGAAATACTTTGGCCAAAGTTTTAGAAAAGTTGAACATTGCAAATCCATTATAGGGGATATATCTTATCTTTCATGGACATTATGGATTCCACTTGAATGCCCTTTCCAATTACATTTTTATGTCATTACCCAATGTATAAAGTATATTGGTCACTGAAGACCTCACTTCTGAATACATCAAAGCAACGTACACTAGATGCATTAGTCCACGACAATCATAGGATTAAGAGTTATTGTTCCAAATTATTTATTTTCGATAGTAGTCAAAATAAATAATTTAATTGATTCGGTTCAGTGTTTCAATTTCATTGATTTACATGAATATACTATATTAGGAATCCTTGTTCCCATGATTAAGACAAATCATCGAATATAGCATATTATAGTCTTTAGCAAATAAGACGCCCATTCTTATCACCGACTACAACCCATTTATAATAACATATAATATACTTAATCACAGTCTTTTCATGGAACATCACTTCCATTTGGATTATGATATGTAATTATGGACTACGTCTATCTTATGGTACAATTTCAATTACGCTCATGACTTGCAACAATAGTAGTAAAAGAACAATTTCATAAATCAATAATAAATGCATCATACAATTGGATCTTTAGGGCATAAACCCTAACAATCTCCCACTTGCCCGCAAATCCAATTAGCTACATATCTAACACCCATCTCTTCTAAATGAGAATCAAAACACTTTTGTGTCAATGTTTTAGTAAAGGGATTTGCTAAATTATTAGTTGAGGCTATCTTGGTGACCACAATCTCTCCACGATCTACATAATCTCTAAGTATATGATACTTCCTTTCAATGTGTTTTGAACGCTTATGACTTCTAGATTCTTTAGAATTGGCAACAGCACCAGTGTTTTTACAATAGAGTATGATTGGCGTTAATCCATCTCTAACAACCTCTAGATCTAAAAGAAATTTTCTTAGCTAATAAGCTTCTTTAGCAGCCTAAGAAGCCACCACATATTCAGCTTCCATGGTGGAGTCTGCGATGCAAGACTGTTTCACGCTTCTCCAACTAATAGCTCCTCCACCAAGAGTAAACACATATCCCGAAGTGGAACGTCTAGAATCACGATCAGATTGAAAATCTGAATTTGTGTAACCTATTGGTAACAGCTCCTCATTGTGATAGACAAGCATATAATCTCTAGTCCTTCTCAAGTACTTTAGGATATGCTTCACTGCTACCCAATGTTCTGGTCCCGGGTTCGATTGATATTTACTAACCATCCCTAGCATAACAAATGTCAGGCCTTGTACAAAGCATAGCATACATGAGACTACCTACAGCTGAAGCGTAGGGGACATTTTTCATGTGTTCTTTCTCTTCAGGTGTTTTAGGACACTGTTCTCGAGAAAGTTGGATTCCATGCCTATAAGGCAATGACCTCTTCTTGGAATCCGCCATGTTATACCTTGCTAGTATCTTATCTTTATATGCAGTTTATGATAAGCCTAGCGTCCTGTTCCTCGCAAAAGTTTGATCCCTAGAACATAGCTAGCTTCACCTAGGTCTTTCATATCAAATTGATTGGACAGCCAAATCTTAACAACAGACAACGTTCCTACATCATTTCCAATGGGTAAGATATCATCCACATAAAGCACTAAGAACATTATAACCTTTTCATGATGTCTTTTATACACACATGGTTCATCAGGCATCTGTTCAAATCCAAAATATTTGACAGCTTCATTGAATCTGATGTTCCATGATCTTGATGCCTGCTTAAGTCCATAAATGGACTTATTAAGTTTGCATACCATATGCTCCTGTTTTTCAACTAAAAATCCATCTGGTTGTATCATATAGATTTCTTCTTGAGGATTTCCATTCAAGAATGTTGTCTTAACATCCATTTTCCATATCTCATAGTCATAATCAGCTGCAATGGATAAGAGAATCCTTATAGATTTAAACATGGCTACCGGCGAGAAAGCTTCATCATAATCGATGCCTTCCACTTGGTTGTAATCCGTCGCCACTAGCCTTGCTTTGAAGGTCTCTACATTCCCATCCACTCCACTCTTTGTCTTGTAGACCCATTTGCATCCAATGGGCTTATTGCCTTTCGGCGCCTCTACAAGTTCCAAGACATTATTTGAGTACATTGACTCCAACTCAGATTTCATTGCAGTGACCCATTGGTCAGCTTCTATATCTTCTAGAGCTTCTTTGTAGCTGAGAGGATCAGATTCATGTTCAGGTTCAACCACAAGGGTTTCCTGAAGATGTCTACCAGGTCGCCTGATAATCCTCCCATTACGACGTGGCTCATGTGTACTAGGTCCCACATCAATAGTTATATTAGGTACATCATATGTAATATCTATGTTCTCAGTTATATTAGGATGTTCAGATGCAGTATCTGATACTGTCATCTCTTCTAATATAAGCTTACTTCGATTCTTGTAGTCATTTAATAGCTCATCCTCAAGATACTTGGCCTTTGTACTTACAAATACCTTATAGTCTCTTTAAGATATCCTACAAACAAGCATACTTCTGTTCTTGATTCCAACTTGCTACGGTCCTTCCTTAACACGTGTGCTGGACATCCCCAAATACGGAGATATTTGATGTTAGGCTTTCGCCTAATCCATAACTCCACAGGTGTTTTAGGAACTGACTTAGAAGGAACTAAGTTCAATAGATACGCAGCTTTTTCAAGTGCATATCCCCAAAAAGAACTAGGTAGAGTCGCATGACTCATCATGGACCTTACCATTTCCATCAACATTCTATTTCTTCTTTTTGCAACACCATTCTGCTGGGGTGTACCTGGTGTAGTAAGTTGAGATCTAATCCCATTTACAATTAAGAAGTCCAAGAATTCTCTGGATAGATATTCACCACCTCGATCTAATCTAAGTGATTTGATATGTTTATCTAATTGGTTTTCAACTTCAGCCTTAAACACTTTGAATTTTTCAAAAGATTCAGACTTTTGTTTCATTAGATATACATATCCATACCTTGAGTAATCATCTATAAAAGTTATGAAATACTCAAAAACTCCTCTTTCCTGAATGCTCATTGGTCCACAGACATCGGTGTGAATCAATTCAAACAATTGTGTGGCTCTATTGACTTTTCTTTTAAAAGGCCCCTTGGTCATTTTATCTTCCAAACATGATTCGCAGACTGGTAAATTTTTAAGGTCTAATGGACATAAAAGTCCATCAGATATCAGTCTTTGAATCCTGTTAGAGTTAATATGACCCAAACACAAGTGCCACTTATATGCTTCATCGGTCATTGGAGTCTTTCTTTTTAATGGTAAGATTTGTTTACTTGTATTAGCCTCAGAATTACCAACAGAGTACGTATCAGGAAATAATAAAAATAAGCCATCCTTCTTAGTACCTATGCAAATAAACAATTTATTATGCTTAATAGAAAAACCTTGTTCAAAAATGACAGAAAAACCATCATCCATCAAACAACTAACAGAAATCAAATTTCTACAAATAGAAGGTACATAAAGACAACCTTTTAACACTAATACTCTGTTCTTGAAAAATAAACTAACAAGTCCTATAGCTACTACTGGCACGCTTGTACCATCTCCCATCATCAGGTACATTTCACCATCACATAGCTGCCTGATCAGCTAAAACCCCTGCAACATTTTGCAAATATGATTAGTTGATCCAGAATCCACACACCAGGAACCTGCTGGACTTCCAACTAAACATGTTTCAAGTAAACAAGATATCATCATACCTTGATTAGGTGCCTTACCAGATTTAGCAGGAAGACTTGCTAAATATTTGGGGCAATTCCTCTTCCAATGGCCATCTTCTTTAGAATGGATACAATTTCCTTTCGAAGACTTGACTTTCTTTTGAATCTTTGTTGCTACAGTAGCACCATTATTCTTACCATTTATCCATTTCTTAGCTTTCGTACTAGATGCCTGAGCAAAATTGACACTCCCTTTAGCCCTCAGAACACCTTCTGAGACTTGCAGTTCATTCATCAATTCAAGCAATGAGTAATCTTTAGCATTCATTGAATAGTTAAGCCTAAATTGGTTGAATGAACTTGGCAGAGAGTTTAGGATCATATCCTGCTGAGTTTGACTATCAATCTTAGCACCAAGGATTTCTAGTTCATTCAGATAAGCCATCATCTTCGTGACATGCTCTTGAACTAGTGTTCCTTCAGACATCTTGGTAGTAAGCATCTTCCTCATGAGCTCATGTCTGGCTGCCCTATCCTGCCCACCAAACATCTCCTTGAGATGTTGCATCATCATTGAAGCCGTCACCATCTCTTGCATCTGATGCTTGAGAACATTAGACACAGATGCTAGGATATAGCATTTGGCCATCTCATTGGCCTTGATCCACCATTCATAACGATCTCTAACAGCTTGTGATGCATGAGTAGTAGGAACTGGAGGACATGGTTCGCTAAGAACAAACTTGTGCTCATCGTGAGTTAGCAAAATTTCGAGATTCATTTTCCACTAAGCATAGCTAGGTCCTAGTAACTTATTTTCTTTAAGGATAGATTGCAGAGGTCTCATAGATGCCATTTATGAAAACTGTAAAATTACAAACAAGTTATGAGTCAAAACTTTAGCAAGTGAACAAAAAAAAAAGAATCCACATAACCATAATTTTGTACATGCAATGATAACCTATCTTTATACATTTTCCTTCCTGACGGAAGGATAGAAAAACACAATTAGTCTAGGCGAGAACACTTCTCAGTTAATATGTTCCTATTTTGTAATTCTTACTGAACATTATTAACCCATCATTTCAAACTTCAGCCTTTGAGATAACATAACAGAGCTCCTCAGGGAGGCTAATATGTTGTCTCAGTCAATTGTAAACCATTACTTAGATATTCATATGGGTATTCACGATGCTCCACGGCAGCGTGATCGCACTTGTTTACACATATTTCAATCTACCATTGGGGATCTAATCCTGTAACTGTGAGCAGCTACTTTCCTTAGGGAATAATAGTTACTCACTGTACTATTAGATTAGTAATGGAGGCCATGAGAATTCAACTCTTGAATCTCGCTCCCACTTGACATTTTAAAACTTGTGGATTTTTTATTATCTCATAATGATAACATCGGCATAATTAAACAAAGCATGAGTTCTAATCAAATTAAAACTTCCAAAATTAATCAAGCAATAATCCAACACTTGAGCTACTTACAAAAAAATGGAAACACTCCCACTCAATCATCATGTCAAAAACAAATTTTTAAACATATGGTCGAGACATTAGATTTCCAACATTTATTTAAACAATTTAAATAACACAATAGATCAAATCATATTCATCATGCTGAAAAAAATATAAACATGCATTCATGTTCATTAAACAATTTAAACAATTGATCCAATCATACAAGAATACTTATACAGTAATAACCGATACATGTCAAAAGCTTTAATATCAAAATTCCATAATAAATAACATGTCATCATGCCAATATGTCTCACATGTATGTATCAAGAGCCTAGCTCTGATACCAGTTGTTGGGAAATTGATTCAAAATCGAACCCATATTGGTACGCAGTGGAATTAAAATAGAGACCTAGCTCTTATGCGCACATGCATGACATCAAAAATTTTAAAAACATGCATACTATGGCTAAAGCAATTAAATAAACACTTTAATTAATAATTATTATTGCCTATCTATAGCTAACAATTAAAAGACTATATAATTAAATGCCTTAATTAAAAAACTAATAATTGCATAACTATAAAAAAAATTAAATGAAGAAAACAAACCTTACAACAAAGATTGGATCTCGCCGGTAGAAGAAGAGATCAGAGCACGCTCACCGCAAAGCCTTCTTGGCAATGCCTCAACAAACGCGGGAGTGTGGACTCTAAGAAAAATTCTACTAAAACAAAACTCCTTAAGAGGAATTTTATTTTCTTGAAAGCTAGCTTGTTATCATAAAAATATTCAAGACCTATTTGCCTTTGTTGTTATTTTGAACTATCACACTAAGGCCCTTTATGTATAGGTATTAATGGATGAAACTTTCCTAAAAATTCTATGTCGGATGCAAAACAAGAGATGAAAAAAAGGGGTGGAAAAGAAGAAGAAAGAAAACTCTAGGTGGTGCCAGCTGGGAGCGTGTGGCACACGCGCCAGCTCGCACCGCCTCTGCTGGCGCACGCGCCTCCCCCTTTTTTTATATATTTAAAATTTAAAATATCTTCCAAAGATATTTCCCACATATTTTTCATCTAAGTTCAAACTTATCCATCTAATGAGTACTTTAGTCTTTATTTTGTTGAGTTTCAATTTGAGGTTTGCGAAGCGACCTTAGGGAAAATTAATTTTAGCTCCAAGTAGATTAAATCAAATTATCGTCACATGATACTATTTAATACCACTTAACAATATTTAATTCCACTAAATAAATATTGTTGCCCTCTAAAATTAACTTCAATTTATTCTTGAGTTCCCATTCTTTTGTAAAGAAATATTTCATTAACTCCTCTATTGAAATATCCGTGAAGAAATAAAATTAAAACTACTATCATTTTATTTTTCACATCTTATCCTATAATACTCAATTTGCTTCTTATCAACTTTCCAAATGAAAAACTATTTTTCATATAATTTCAGTGGCACTTCACTCGAAATACTTTGGCCAAAGTTTTTAAAAAGTTAAACATTGCAAATCCATTATAAGGGATATATCTTATCTTTCATGGAGATCATAGATTTCACATGAATTCCCTTTCCAATCACATTTTTATGTCATTATCCAATGTATAAAGTATATTGGCCACCGAAGACCTCACTTCTGAATACATCAAAGCAATGTACACTAGATGCATTAGTCCACGACAATCATAGGATTAAGAGTTATTGTTCCAAATTATTTATTTTTGATAGTAGTCAAAATAAATAATTTAATTGGTTCGGTTCAGTATTTCAATTTCATTGATTACACGAATATACTATATATGGAATCCCTATTCCCATGATTAAGGCAAATCATCGAATATTGCATATTATAGTATTCAGCAGATAAGATGCCCATTCTTATCCCCGACTACAACCCATTTATAATAATATATAATATACTTAATCCAAGTCTTTTCTTGGAACATCACTTCGATATGGATTATCATATGTAATTATGGACTACGTCTATCTTATAGTACAATTTCAATTATGCTCATAACTTGCAACAATAGTAGTAAAAGAACAATTTCATAAATCAATAATAAATGCATTATACAATTGGATTTTTAGGGCATAAACCCCAACATAAATGAGCAAAGTAAATCTATTGTCAGAATCCGCAATGCGATTAGATATGTGAGTTCTTCTCCTTCTAGGTTCAAACTTTTTAAGAAATGCGTAGATATGGAAAAAATAGAATTGAAGAATCTTCTGACTCTTGCTATTGATACTACGTGGAAGTCTACTTATCTAATGTTGGATTATGCTGAAAAATTTGAATATGCTTTTAAGAGGCTTAAGAGGGAAGATCATGCATACACACTTTACTTTGATAGTTATGTTGACATTGAAGGGGTAGTTGATAATGAGAAGTGGAGAGGAAAGGGTAAAGAATTGTCCCCCCTAGTCTTCAAATTGGATAGATGCCCGAAATTTTGTGAAATTTTTGAAACTATTTTAATCTGCCAATTTGAAGATTTCTGGTAGTTCATATGATACCTCAAATACTTTCTTTCATGAATTGGTGAGCATGTATGCCAATATTGAGAGTTTGGTCAAAAGTAATGATGTTTTCTTGCAGAGGATGGCTACAAAAATGAAAGAAAAGTTCAATAAATATTGGTCGAATGTTAAAAATATTAATGACTTGTTAATTGTTGCCGTTGGACTCGACCCCCGTTACAAGATGAAGTATGTCTCCTATTTCTTGAATCTTACGTATGGACATGGGAGTTCCATTGCTTTAAGCTTTGAAAGAAACATAGAAATTGCGTTAAATGACCTCTATTATTATTATTTGGAGTTTTATGATGCTCATACTTCTCGAATTATGACAGACACTCCTAGGACGGCCACCTAAGACATGAATGTTGATGAACTTAGCAATGTAATGAAGCACATAGAATCTGGATTTGGAAAGCACTTGGAACAAAATGAAAATTGCAAAGCAAATCAGAGTTGTTACGGTACTTGACATAAGTTCACGTGAAAAGGGATGAGACTTTTGATAACTTAAATTGGTGGAAGACTAATTCTTCAAAATACCCTATTCTCTCTCGAATAGCAAGGGATGTTTTGGCAACTCCGGTGCCACCGTTGCTTCTGAACAGGCATTTAGCATAAGTGGACGGATACTTGATCCCTTTAGGAGTTCTTTAGACCCAAAAACAGTACAAGCACTCATTTGTGCTCAAAGTTGGCTGCTTTTCTAAACTAATTGATATTGGAGATGCGATGGATGAAATCGAGAAGTCTAAAGAAATGCATGAAGGTCTACACCATTTTGATAATTGATTTGGTTATATTTTTATACTTTTGTATGATAAGACATGTCATTGATTTTTTTTTTTTAAGTTTGTCTTCGTTTTATTGTTGTAGAGTATTCTGCTTCAAGTTCATACGCCAGTATCGATATCGATGATTAAAATTACACAAGAAAGGTATTTATTCTCTTCTTGTAATTTTTAAATTTTATCGTAGTTTTTTATTATATATTTTTCAATTACGTTTGGAGTTTTTCAAGTTGCGACTAACGTCTCATGAATTTATCGTATGATATTTTTCCAAAAAGTTTTAGACTTACGTTATGAACTATATTGATATGTAACTTTGATTGACTTTCATTAGTGGTTTTTAAGAATTGGATTTTGGTTGGATATTAGTTTTATGTGGGAATTGAGATTTGAATGTTGGTTTGATGTGGCAATTAATTGTTTGTAGTACTTGTAATACACATAGAATATTATTAAGTTTTTAGTCACACTAATGAGATAATATTTTGATATTGAAAAGTATATTAAATAGTTACAAACCACAAAACCCGTCCCAACCTACCTAGACTGCAAAGTGCAGGTTTAGAAATTTTTGGGTAGGGTTTGGGTTAAATTTTTTAAAAACCGCAAATGTCGGGTCGGGCTAAAATCATAGGAAAATTGCCCCAACCCGCACCGCATACACCCCTAGCTCCAATGCGCTTCACTAGATTTAGGAAGTCTAAGCGCGAATTGAGTCTACCAATCTTGACTCGCATATCAAGCTCATGCGCAGGACAACTAACTATACTATGGAAAGGTGCATCAAATTTTTTACTGAAATCTCAGATGCCAACTCCGCCGACCTTACCATGCTCAAACAACACTTTGACAAGTGTTGTGATGATTTTGCAGCTACCTTCGCTTGCTCAAATTGCATCTCATGTAGGCGGTCTTACTCAAGTCATATGGTCAGATGATGGCAATAAGGGGGAAAAGAAAAAGAAGCATCATCATAGTTCAAGAGCATCATCGTCTAGATCTAAAAGCCAAGCTACAAGTCAAACGCTTCCGCCGCCTCCTCCTCTCCCAAGAGTGTCCAGATGGGTAGGTGCTAACTTAGAATCACCTTGTCCTTTATCAAGTTTTCCTTCAATCTAGCAAAGAGTAGATTTGCCAATCACTTCTCAAGCTAGGCTCGAACTGTTTGATGTTTCCCATTGAGCGTGCTCCAATTCCAGAACTGACTGATGCTGAAGAGATTGCCAAAGAAATGAAGCTCACTCTCTTCAATCGAACATTTAGAATATGTCTTAGACATGTGGGAATGGACCCAACAGAATGGGATAAGAAATGGGCTTTCTACTAAGCTCGTACTGAGTATGAGCGTAGAAGTGTTATTTACGGAGATCATGCCGCAATGATTATGCTAGAAGAAAACCTAATGATTCTATTTACCCTAAAGTTGCGAGATGCTAAAATTTGAGTATTCAACAAGAAAAAGGAGCGCGTAAGCAAAGCTCTCAAGCAATCAATAGACCTCCAAGAAAATGAAACATCCTTGCCTCTTTATACTTGTATATCTTGTTTTTAGTTGTAAAGGCATTGTAATTTTTTAAAGCTATATCTATAAAAGAAGTGCATTTCAGCTAAAACATCTCGTTTAGGCTTAATCTAACCTTAACTAACTCAAAAACTAACTGTTAAAAAGCTTACTTTATTTCTTGATAGACGATTTGATGATGACAATTAGGATGTTTGTTAGACCCCAAGTTATGTAAGTTCAATTTCAATAGAAATTTTGTATAGGCTTTGAAGATAGATTTGTATAAGGCTTTTTCATTTACTTTAGATTGTTAGGCAAAGTGTTTGAATGCTTGAGCATTGATAAAATTTTAGATGAGTCTATAAAGTCAAGTCTGAAGATCAAGTGCTTGAAGTTTCTAGAAGATGAAGATCTGGAAGCATTAACCGAGCATCGAAGCTAACTGAGTGTCAAAGTGAAGTTAAAGGCTGAAGATCATTCAAGGTTGGATGACCGTCTATCAAGACACAATTCACTTGAATTTATTGCTAAGTTCAAAAGGAGTTAAATGCAATTAATGTCAGAGAGTTAATGCCCAACAGGCATTTAATTCACATTAAATGTGATATGTGCATTAAATGTGATAAGGAAAATTGCATATTGTACCCCTGTGAAATACGAAACTTGCATGAAACTCTCCTGTGTTAAGAAAAAATAGTCTTATATACCCCTATTCTGTTTTTTAGCTTGCATACTCTCCCTTTCCATTAGTGCCTACTAACGGCATTAGTTTTATATATTGTATGACCGTTATACACTATTGTTAATAAATATTATCAATATTCTTAATCTTTGGATCATTTCTTCTTAGTCATAAGATCAAACAAATGAAAAAATAATAATAAGTACAATCAAAAAAATCGTAAAAACCATAAAAATTATTATAAAATTTTTGAATCAGAAGAAAAAATTCCATAAACAGTTAGAAAATTAAAAAAAAAAACAAATCTAAAACCCATGAAAAAATTCAAAAAATAATTACAAAAAATTTTGAAAATCATAATAAAATAGAAAATAAAACTGAAAATTCAGGAAAAATTCATAAATTTGATAAAAAAAATCTGAAAATTTCTGAAAAAGTTTTTAAAAACAATAGAAAATGATTATAAATATTTTTTAAAATAAAAAAATCTAAAAAATTTAGAAATTTGAGAAAAATATAACAATAAAAAAAATAAGAAAACACACCTAGGAAAAATAAAAAGAATTTTGAAAAGAGGAAAAATCAGAAAAGAATTCACAAAAATTTGAAAAATAATAAAACAAAAATATGAGAAGGGAATACAGAAACCTGTTCGCCAGCAAACCTACTCTCCTTCTATGTTGCAGTTGTTTTTTTTCATTTCATTTTTGGGAATATTTAGATTGTAAATGGAAGGAAAAACATTTCTTTATCTCTTTTTAATAATGCAAGTGTTGTGGGTTTCGAAGTAAAGACTACGAGACCTGAATTTAAATTGTTCCTCATAGATTTAATTAAGGATAGTGAGTACACCCTTAACTATTCAGATTGGTGATGTATTTGTAGTCCGGCCGGCAATTTTCAGATCTTGAATTTTGATGTTGCCAGGTCTATTTTCAAATCTTGGATTAGAGGAAGTTGCAAGGCTGATTTTCGATTTGTAGGGACGATGTTGGAAGAGGTTGTACGGTGGCGGGGGGAGCATGTATGATGACAGAGGAGGGGGGAGAGGAGGTGGTTGAATTCAACGGGGAAGAAGAAGTGAGAAGGGGAGAAAAAAAAAAGAAAAAAAAAAGAGAAAAAAACACTCCATTAGTAAAAACACTAAAATACATTCCAATTCACACAAATCGTGCGTGAATGCTACCCTCCATTAGTTTCTAATGGACGGGGGTTCACTTGCATGGTTTTCAAAAACACAGGGGTAGGAGTGGATATATTCTCAACATAGTGGAATTTAATACAGATTTCATGTTTCACAGAGGTACAATAAGCAATTTTCCCAATGTGATAAGTACTCTTGGACATGTGGAAGAGCCTTACCATTGGACTATCAACTTTCAGAGTCTGTTGCACCAACGTTTTACAGTATAAATTCAGGGATAAAGGACGAAAGGTTGTTCACTCGCGGAAGTGAAAGGTATGCGCCCAACTATGTCTCAAGAGGACACTTACTCCAAAACTGCCTTAAAAAAGGATTTCAGCAACAAGCCAAATATAACTCTTACATGTTAGGATTATACCCTCAGATGCCATAGAGGATAGTATGAATAAGACATCTATCTTGTAATGAACTTAAATATTATTTATAATAAAAGGCATCATTTAAGTTTTCACATAATTCTTAACTGCATCTATAAGTAGTGTAAAATATTTTCTCCATGTTTTCAGTGTGACCCCTCTACTTCCTATGGGATAGGAAGAGTGGCACTAGAGAGATCGATCTTGATTACTAAACAAGTTCGCAAGTAATATGAAGTCTTTAATGGACAAATAAAGATTTCAAATACTTGTACAATCTTATCTCCGACATGGGAGTGCCTGTCTAGTATCATGGAATGATAGGAGACTAAGATTGTAGGCACATCAGTGGAACTGATATGCTCGAATACGACTCGCATATGTTCTGTCACATGAGTTTTCACTCTGTGACTGTCAATGACAGAACTGATTATGCGTAATGGTATATGTGAATCTTTGACCTGAAGTATCAGGCTGAAGATGCACTTGTGACGTCAAGTCTTTCACAAGAGTAGTTAGACCCAATTCACCCATTGGTGGGGTCAACCTCGAAATGCAGATTTGATGGGCAAGTGGTAGTCTTAGCAGATATCTAAGAGGGATTTGTTCTCTCTTAAGTGAATGAGAATGTACCCTATGTAATTATAGATAAATAGAGATCAAAGTCTTTGGCCAAAGCAAACGAGACGATTGTGCTAGGCACCAAATCGATCTCAATGATCTCGTATTATTATAATTTATACGTATTGTCAAGTCCAGTGAGTTTGACATAACCATGACTCTCACTTCACCGGGGAACGTGAACGAAGGATTTATACATACGCGGTACTTATGATTGAAATGTTGTGGAATAATCCATTCATTCGTATTTCATTTAGGCTACGTAATGGGCCACATGACTGGCTAAGTGTTACCCACTTCCTTTGATTTCCTCTCATTACAAAATGAAACGAACCTAAAGAGTCGCGCTAAAGAATTCATGAAGAAATTTGAAAAAGGAATTTTCTATTTTCTATTTTATTTTGGAGAGATTTAATTTATTGAATAAGTTAAATAATTAATTACTTATTGGATAAGATAATTAATTATTGGATAAGATTAATCGTTAATTAATTTCTTAGAGAAATATATTAATGAATTAATTTATCAAATTAATTTTATTATTTAATTCATAATTTATTTATTGGAGAAAATAAATAATTAATTGAATAAATAAATTAACAAAACACAAGAATTCTGGGCCCTATATGGGGCATCCTCATTAGGCTAAGTTAGATAATCAATTTGCTCTCTTTTGTTTTGTCTTGGTCAACAAGTCATTGAGTTATAAAAGGGCTCTCTTGACTTTAACCTAAAGAGGTGAATACATTACATGAATTGTAACTCTCCAAAGAATAGAAGAAGAAAAATATCCTCCCTCTCTATACACCAAAGTCGTCGCCCCTATAGAGAACAAGAAGGGAATTTTTCGTCATCAATTCGCACATGATAATTTAGAGGTAACGTGATTCGTTGTTGGATTCATCTACAACTTCAAGAATTGAAGAACACGAGGGTTGAAGAATTCAAGAAGTTCATCAATCTAAAGTTTAAAAGAAGAATTGGATTCTCCTACCACCTCGCTTCAACGGGTAAGTCGGATTTGCTCGTTAATACATGTTTGAGATTCAATTATGCAAATTAGAGTACACTTTTGGGGTTTTAAATTAAATTTTTGAAATCCTTCCGCTGCGTTTATGTGTTTTTACGCGAAACCCAACACTGGTATCAGAGCCTATCTCTGATTTGCATATTTGATCTCCTTTATGTGATTTAAGAATTGCAAGTTATGTGTTTTTGAAGCATGTTTTTATGTTTTCTTGAATCTGCATTTTATGGTTTTTGCCTAGAATTTTTTGGTTTTTAGTTATTGTAAATCTGAGAATATTTGATGATATTCAAAATCGAAAAATGCCGAGGAAAAACGGGGCTCAAAAGTCCCTAAAGAAACACGTGCACTGTTCAAGTGTGAACAGTTGCGCGCACAGTTGCGCGCAACAGCTGTTCACGTGGCCAGGCCACCCAGTCACAGCCCGTCGAGCCGTGTCCGTGGCCCGATGGGTCGTGTGTTTGACACCCAATTCGTTGAACCGGATCTTGGATTCGGGTTTTAAAACGGGCTGTGTTTGGGTCGAAATTGATATTTGGGTTTTGGGTGATTTTAATTAATTGGGTGTATCAAAAGGATGATGACCCGAATAATTTAAATCAAGCCCAATTGAAAATTATCCAATTTTGATTTGTTAATTAGTTTGGACTTAATCTAATTAAATCTAAATGGGCCAATTAGATTGGTGATTTGGACTTAAATTAAATTTAGCCCAATAAGAAATTAATAAAGCGTGCATGTCATTCTAATTAATTATTTTGAGCTTAATTAAATTGAATCCAAGTGGACCAAAAGGATGGTGACTTGGGTTTGATGAAATCAAGCCTAATAAGATTAATTGGAATATAATATTTAATTAGACTTAATTAATTATTTTTCCTAGAGATTAATAATTAATATATGGATTAAATATTATTATTTTTCCTCGACTTGGAAATTACTTAATTTTGAATAAGGAATATAAATTATTTTTCTTAGAGATTAATAATCAATTCTTTGATCAAATAAAAATATTTCCAATAAAAGATGGATTTAAATCCTAATAAAATAAATTAGAATTCCATATTTTATGTATTCTATTAGTAGGACTAGTATTATTTTAATTAAAGGTAGATGTATTTAATTTTAATTTCGTACATTTAAGTCATCTAGTTGGACTAGAATGATTTTAACTGAAATAGTGAATGTATAAAACATTGGGAATTTTATAAAGGAGTCTTTAGTTGGACTAAAATTTTAATAATCAACATAAGTGATTTAATACTGCGAGCATGTATGAAATGTTGCGAGCATGTATTAATTGATGCAAGCATGTCTTTTGTGATTGTAACACTAATCATGGACTTAGGATTATATGTTTCACATTTAATTTTATGGGTTATCAAATTTGAAGGTATTTATTATATTCTTAGAAATAATGCATGAGTTGTTTTAGGAATCGAGATGAAATGGTTCAAAATTGATAAAGTCAAAAGGCACATGAATGTTTAATAGGTTTAATCTATGCCTTTTTGATGGCCCATTGGCTCGGGCCCTCTAGTAAAAGTCCATGATCAAGTGGTGAATTTATTTATTTAAATTCCATAATTATTTATATTGAAAGGCATGATTATTAGTAGTATTTTTATGCATAATCAATATAAAATAAAAGCGTTATATAAATTGAATAATGTAGAATGTGAGACCAAAAACTTTTGACGAATTAAATTTTCTCAAATAAATAATACCGAGTTAGAAAAGGATGTGAGACATCCTCTCCCTCCACTAAGCTTTCTAAAATTAAAATTACTATAAATGTATAATGCTTCCCAGTTATGGGGGTTATGCATTTAGAAATAATTGGAAATTTTATTAAGTGCATGAAGCATAATTCACCCCAGAAACCTATTCGGTTGCAAAGTGTGTTGGCCCCAAGTGGCATACGAAAGGGTCTAGAAGGGGGGGGGGGGGTTGAATAGACCCTGAAGTCCTTTTCGACTTAAAAAATTATTCGTATTAAAATTTGTTAGACGCTTGAAAAGTAGGCGCTTGACTGAGCGTCTATTTAAGACTATTTTTAGAAAGTTAACTTAGACTTCAAGATTTGAATACTATATTCAAATAGGTTTAAGCGTTCAGTTCTTTGATCATTGTTAGCACAGCGAAATGATTTTAGAGTCTTCTCTTTGAAAGTGTTTAGCGTCGCAAAGTTTTTACTTAGTTGCTTATCTTTAAATCGTTTTGAACGCTTAGAGAGCTTAGCATTTGGTCAAGCACTTAAGACTGATTTTAAAGCTTAGCGTTCTCTTTTGACTTAGATCAGACGCTTGACTGTTTTATATGCTTTTTCAAGATATAATGTGCAACTGTAAGTAAAGCAAATAAAACAGTAAATAACACAATAAATTATAAGGTTCACTGGGTGGTGTAATCTCAGCTACGTCCTTCTTCTCCTTTGATCACTCGGAGGCAATCCACTAAATTGATTCTCGAAGAGTCACATAGAGACTTCTACAAAATAGGGAACAAATGAATGTCGATGGCTTGAGCTCCTTGGTCACACAGATTTCTGCTACAAGACATTTCTATCCTCGGAAGACGATCTCGAGCTCCTTGATCACACAAATTTTAAAAGTCATTTTTGATCACAGTCGCTTTATATTGATACAAGTAAAATTTTAAAGTTCCCCTTAAAATTGATGACTTATTTCAAATTTTGATAAACGCTTTAGACATAAACATAAAGTGGATTCCCCCCAAATTATATGCTATAAATATGATGCTTTATGATTTCAAATTGTTCGTTAAGCGCTTTGGTGAAGATATCTGCCAACTGTTTGTCAGTTCCAATGAAGTGCATGGAGATATCTTTCTTTTGAACATGATCACGCAAGAAATGGTATCGAATGTCAATGTGTTTGGTTCTAGAATGAAGGACAGGATTTTGGGTCATAGCTAAGGCGCTTTGGTTATCACAATGGATTGGGGTAGGACCTAAGATTGTTCCATAATCTCTAAGTTGTTGCCTCATCCAAAGGATTTGTGCACAACAGCTCCCAGTGGCTACGTATTCTGCCTCAGCGGTAGAAGTCGCTATGGATTGTTGTTTCTTACTATGCCACGAAATTAGTCTATCACCTAGAAATTGACATGTACCACTAGTACTTTTTCTATCTATTTTGCATCCTGCAAAATCTGCGTCTGAATAACCAATTAGTTCAAAAGGAGAGTCCCTTGGATACCATAAGCCCACATTTTGTGTGTCTTTTAGGTATTTAAGGATTCTTTTAGTAGCATTTAAGTGTGACTCTCTAGGATCAGCTTGAAAGCGTGCACACATGCATACCGAAAACATAATATCAGGTCTACTAGCGGTAAGATAAAGGAGTGATCCAATGATACCTCTATAGTTAGTGATATCAATTTTCTTCACACTTTCATGTTTATCTAACTTAAGCGTTTGGCTCATTGGAATTTTGGAAGATGATGCATTTTCCATACCAAATTTCTTAATCATATCTCTTTTATATTTAGCTTGGTTTATAAATATTCCATTAGGGAGTTGTTTAACTTGTAATCCTAAGAAGAAAGTTAATTCACCCATCATGCTCATTTCAAATTGTTCTTGCATCATTTTCAAAAATTTCTCACACAATCGCTTATTAGTAGAACCAAATATAATATCATCAACATAAATTTGGACTAAGAGAATATCTTCATTATGGGTAATTTTAAATGACGTTGTATCAACGCTGCCTTTTGAAAATCCTTTACCTATAAGGAAGATAGAGAGAGTGTCATACCATGCTCTTGGTGCTTGTTTAAGGCCATAGAGTGCCTTATTCAATTTGTAGACCATACTTTTGCCATGCTTGTTGATGAATTCAGGAGGTTGCTCCACATAGACTTCTTCTTGGAGTTTACCATTCAGGAAAGCACTCTTCATGTCCATTTGGTATACTGTGAACTTGTTGAATGCGGCAAACACTAGGAACATCCTAATGGCTTCAAGACGGGCTACTGGGGCATACGTCTCATCAAAATCAATACCCTCTTCTTGACAATAACCCTGAGCGACTAATCTGGCTTTGTTTCTTATAACAATACCATCTTCATCCATCTTGTTCCTAAAAACCCATCTAGTCCCAATAACTCCTTGGTGAGTTGGTCTTGGTACTAGCGTCCAGACCTTGCTTCTCTCAAATTCGTTAAGCTCTTCTTGCATTGCTTCTACCTAACTTGAATCACTGAGCGCTTCATCCATTTTCTTTGGTTCCATTTGAGATAGGAAGCTTGCGAACATGGCCTCATTAATTGTAGCGGACCTAGTTCTAATAGGTGCTTCAACGTCTCCAATTACTAGCTCTGGTGGATGATCTCTAAGCCATTTGCGGTCTGGTTGGAACGGGTTGAGAGACTCTTGGTTGTCAATCGCTTGACCCTCATTTGTCTCTTGCGCAGTCGCTTCATCATTCACAGTTCCAATTTGCTCTTGATGATCATTCCCTTCATGATCATCAGCAATTCTGACATTATCACCATTGTTAACCTCACGAGTATCCTTAGGAATAGGCACACGAATCTCGTCATCTTCGACATCATATCATCACCAAGATTGATTTGTGACGCTTGTTGGGTG
This sequence comes from Buddleja alternifolia, assembly GCA_019426215.1. Taxonomy (NCBI): domain Eukaryota; kingdom Viridiplantae; phylum Streptophyta; class Magnoliopsida; order Lamiales; family Scrophulariaceae; genus Buddleja; species Buddleja alternifolia. The sequence continues at coordinate 1,886,592 of CM033398.1, read as the reverse complement.
AGATCTTCAAGTCCAACATCATTAGGATTAACCTTACTCGGTTCTTGGTTAGCATCATCAAACACAACATGAATGGACTCTTCAACTTTTGATTTGATCTTATTTAGGATGCGAAAACTCTTTCCATTCTTGGCATAGCTTAGAAAGATTCCCTCATCCGCTTTGGGATCAAATGTCTTTAGGCTTTGGGATCCATTGTTATGAATGAAACATTTTGAACCAAATACATGAAAATATGAAATGTTAGGCTTACGTCCCTTCCACAACTCATATGGAGTCTTCTCATGTTGCTTGTTGATCATACACCGGTTCTGAGTGTACCAAGCGCTGTTGATGGCTTCGGCCCAAAACTTTTGAGGCAGCTTAGCCTCTGCAAGCATAGTCCTAGCAGCTTCTTTAAGCATTCTGTTCCGTCGCTCGGCAACTCCATTCTGTTGAGGTGTTCTAAGAGCAGAATACTCATGAAGTATTCCAAAGTCTATACAAAATTTCTCAACAAATTGGTTAGTAAATTCAGTTCCTCTATCGCTTCTAATTCTTGTCACCTTTAAATCTTTATAAGTTTGCAATTGATGAATTAGCGATGTGAGCTTGATACTAGTCTCATCTTTGGTTGCAAGGAATTCTACCCATGCATAGCGAGAGAAATCATCAACTATTACTAGCGACTACTTTTTACCACTAACGCTCATTATTTGAATAGGTCCAAACAAATCTAGATGCAATAGTTCAAGAACTCTAGAAGTAGATGGACATGTTTTCTTTTTAAAAGATGATTTAACTTGTTTACCCATTTGACATGCATCACATAAGCGATTCTTCTGAAAGGAACCCTTAGGTAATCCCTCCACTAGATTTAGCGATATTAACTGAGAGATTGCCTTAAAGTTGAGGTGATTCATTTTTCTATACCATAACCAACCCAATTCATTTTGACTTTTGGCTACAAAGCATGTGGGGTTGTTATCAATTGTAGAATCCCAATCTACTAAATACACATTGTTTGTTCTTTTTCCTCTTAATTTAGTAGACTTAGTCTTAGCATCGTTAACATAGCAGAAGTCGCTTGAAAATTTTACTTCAAAGCCTTTATCACAAAATTGACTAATGCTTAACAAATTATGCTTAAGACCCTCAACATAATATACATCACTAATCATGATGTTCCCCCTATGCATGATACCTATACCTTTGGTTTTACCTTTCGAGTTAGCACCGTATATAACTTGAGAGCCATTGGTAGCTTGATAGTTGATTAGGAGCTCTTTGGGACCCGTCATGTGTCTTGACGATCCACTATCGATATACCAAATTGAAGTATCGGTGTTGGCTCTAGGTACTTGCATTTAAAGGACAATTCTAATTCTTCTTAGGTACCCATGTTGTCTTGGGTCCTTCAGCGTTAGTAACTTTGGTTTGAATTAGAACTTTAGGAACCCATATTTGCCTAGTCTTCATTGTAGGAATACTAGCCTTCTTGGGTTTCACATCATGTTGTGTGTACTTTTTGTTCACCTTGTGCTGTGTGTGCTTTTTGGGTGTATAATAATATCCTCGCTTATAATAGTAGTCATAATCATAGTCATAATCATAATCATCATAGTATCGATAATATGATCTTGACTGTCTTGGGTATTGACGCTGGTATTTCCTTGGCGCTGGCTTGGGTTGCACTTTTGGTGTTGGACGCTTAGCGCTCGATTCACAGTGGTTAGGTTTATCCTTAGCCTTTTGAGCGTTTGGATGAACCTTTCTTTGTGAATCATTTGCCTTTGTCTTTCCCTTGCCTGAGTGAGCTTTGGCTTTCTCATTTGGCCTCGTACCATTGTCACTTGGTTCATTCAGCGTTTGACTTTGTGAACCTTTCTCAGCAAAGAAAACACCCTTTCCTTTGTTGTTTGCGGTAACATTAGATTTATTTGGTTGTTTACCGAATTTATTGCATCCTAAACCGGTCTTTTCACCAAACATTCTTGTTACCTCAGTCACATTATCCAACTTTCTTAAAGCTTTTGATAATGATGAGACGAGCTACTCTGATTTAGTAAATCTAGTGATCAAATCAGCTTCTCTCTTGACTATTATATCAAGATCACTTTTCAATTGAGTAATCTCACTCTCAAGCGATTGGTTCTTCTCAATGCATTGTTGCTGAACTTGCAACTCTGCTTTGAGCGTTACTTTATCACTTGTGAGCGATGAGATAATAGCAAAGTGATTTTGATATATTTTGGTGGCATCTTGACAATCTTTATAATATTCATTGACTTTGTCAAGAAATTCATCATAAGAAAGAGGATGAGATAATTCATTGGTTACCTCTGGTAGCGAATCGTCAGACGCTTCATCATCTCTTGCCATAAGACAAATCAACACTGAGTCGCTTGTAGGCTCACCATCACTGCTTTCATCTGATGATTCCAAGTCCTCTTCAGGTGCGGAGAATGGTTCAGATTCTGCTAGCAAACCTTGTTGGCGAAGGTTGCTCCTGAATTGGTTTCTATCTACATAGTTTTGCCTTGTGGGCTTACACACATTTGGATAAGGGCAATTTACCTGGTAGTGCCCTGGTTTCCTGCAATTATAACATAAATTAGTTTTCATTTTCTGTTCATTGGTTAATCGCTTTGTTCCAACTGGCGCTGAGAGATCCTGAGTAGGAGTTGTAGGCGCTTGATAAGGAACTGGCGCTAATGGCTGAGGTGCAGAATATACTGGCGCTTGATACTGAGGCGCTGGTGCTGGGGGAGGAGTTTGAAACGAAGTTTGTCCAATAGGATTTCTCTTTTCATATCTTATAAATTTCTTGACTAATAAGGCCATTTCCTTTTCTTCATTTGATTCCGTTGATTTAACCTCACTAACCGCTTTTCCTTTACTCTTGGTAGTAGCGATTAAAGCTCCTGATTCAATTGCTGAAGTCGATGTGTAGCTGACTTCACCTAATTCGAACTCAAATGCCTTTAATTCTGAAAACACATGTTCTGGAGTAAGAGTCTCCAATGTCTGTGATTCTCTCATAGCAACAGTTTTAATCAAATACTTGCTTGGAAGACTTCTAAAAATTTTATTGACCATTTCCTTGTTGGTCAACTCCTTGTCTAATGACGCTAACTCTGTAATGAGCAAAGTGAACTGATAAGAGGTGTTTTTACGTGTTTTTAAGACCGTAATTCTTATGATTAGGATTCACTTATTGCTTAAATCATGTCACATTTGCATTTAATAGGTGTGTTAAGTGAATACAGGTAATAAATGAGAATACATGAAGAAAAGGGAAGAAAAACGATGTACAAAACAAGTTCAAGCATGTTTTTCAACACCTAGGCGGTTTATGCATCTCCTACCACATTCGAGCGATAATTCCGTACATTTTGAGACCGACTTAGACAAAGTTTCCTTCTACAAAGTTTTAGATATATGTCTTAGCTTCAAATGGGAACTTGAAACATCCAAATCGGAGGTCTATAGAGATAATTGTGAAGGAAATACGATTGCTGCGCCGAACAGAAAAGTACATGTGTCAGGATACGCCCCAACGCCCTCCTAGTCATGCCTAGGCATGGATAGTCCGAATGTTACTCCTTTTTTAGCCTAAATTCCAGCCTTATATGATGGGTAAGAATCACTTTTGGCCATAATTCAGCACATGTGTTGAGGGGTTGTCATAAGTGTGTTTCTTGGTAGATTTACTTTATGGGCGCCAAATCAGAAACAACCTCCATGTTGAAACATAATTTAGGTATACTTAGAGACCGAATTGGACAAACTGTCCTTCTGGAAAGTTGTAGATCTATGTGTTATCTGAACATGGGAACTTGAATCATCCAATTTGGAGATCTGTGGAGAAGTTTATGAGGAAAATACTAAGACTGCGCTGGAAAGCAAGAAAATGGCAGCATGCATGTGTTTTGTTGAAGTTTTCACATGGTTATGCTTGGTGGAATTCTTAATGGCCGAAAGTTCAGCATTTTTTAGCTGGTTGGAATCTTAAAAGCCAAACTTTAAGCATCACCTTAGGTGGAATTCTCATTGGGGAACTTTAATGGGAATTCTTAATGCATACTTTAGTGGAATTTTGGCTATAAAAAGAGGGGGAACCCATACTCTTCATCATTCACTATCAATTTCAGATTCTTGGAGGAGAAGAGGAGGAGGAACAGGTCCTCAAGCTTCATTCATCACCATTCTTCATCATTCTAAGAGGAGAAAGCTAGGAATTGAAGCTCCAATCAAGGGGCCATCATCTATCACATTAGAGGGAGTTTTTATAGCCTTTTCATTTCATTCATGTCTATGAACATGTGTATTTATTCATTATTGTTTTTCATAATATCTATCATGAACTAAATTCATAAGACTAAGGCCATGTAAGGTCAAATTGTGATATATGCTTATAATAGATGATTGTTGAGGTTATACTTATATTGTTATGTGATGTGAATTTGTGTTTTTACCTATCTTGCATATACTTGATCACTATATGTTAGAATCTTATGCCTAGGTTGATATTTCGGGAGAAAATTAACTTAGGGTGCAAGAAATTCACATCATGACCCGCAACTAATGAGGAATTGCCCTAGACATAGGTAAAGATTCCCGTGTAAAGTTGTTCGATTCTAATCGAGTGAACTCTAGTACGTTAATGCATGTTTAGTGGTTAGATTTCCGGATAGGAATATTTGGGAAATCACGATCTAAGCATAGGAGTTTATACGCGAGACATCGGTTATTCTCTACCCTCGGAGCTCTCACCATAACAATATAAGTGTAATCATTCAACAAGAACCTTTATAAGTATATTTGATCAATTTGAACCTAGCATGTGCCTTAGTCTCCCTTTATAATTGGTTTTAAATCACTTGCTCGTCTTTGTTCTTGTTCTTTACAAATTTTATTTGAATTCATTCTTACTTTGTTAATTCACTTCATTACAAATCTTAAACTAGAATTCAAGTCTCCGTAGTTCGACAACCCGGACTTTTTGTCCACACTTATTACTACACACGACTAGTGCACTTGCTACAATAGCACGTTAGCTTTTAGCGTGTCAAGTTTTTGGCGCCGTTGCCGGGGACTTGTTCATTTTAGTTTTTGATTTTTCGTTTAAATTTTCATAATTTTTAGTTCTTCGTTTATTTCTAACCTTTCTTTTATTTTATTATTCTAATTTTGTTTTTTGTGTTTAATTGTTAGGTGTAATTTGTGGTGCATGACCCGCTCTTCTAACGAGCCTCTATACAATTTTGAGCCGGAGATAGAGCGTGTTCTTCGATCTAGTAGACGCGCTCGATAAATGGCCGACAATCTAAATCCAAATGGGAATTTTCCCGACATAAATCTCCCGAAAAACAGGGAATGGTTGCAAAATCTATTCCAAGCTATGCAATCGGCACCTCCTCAAAGACTTCCATTGGTCCGGGAAAGTCTACCTCCAAGGGTCCACACCATACCGGGGCCCGTAGTCTTTCCAAATTTCTATGCACCAAATTATCACATTCCGTCACACATCTTTAGCATGGTGCAAAGCGAACCCTTCTATGGAGAGACCCATGAATCACCTCATGAGCATTTGGAGACTTTAGACGACACTCTCATGACTACTCAATTTCATCCACGGGATCTTGATGCAATTCGTCTAAGAGTCTTCCACTTCTCATTAAAGGAAAGGGCGACCATGTGGTACAAGTCTCTACCACCCCAATCCATCACAACATGGGGACAATTGGTTGATGCCTTTTTGAGCAAATTCTTTCCACCCTCCAAAATCAACGATCTAAGGAGCAATATTTAAGAGTTTAAGCAAGGGAATCATGAGTTCTTGGCCGAGGCATGGGCTAGATATAAAAACATGCTCCGAAAATGCCCGGATCACAACCTAAAGTTGAGCGAGCAAGTACTACGATTCCATGATGGAGTCCGATCGCGCATCCGAAATAGGCTCAATGCCGGCGCCGGTGGTGATCTCCTTGGGCTCGATTGCCAAAGTGTGTGGGACAAGATTGAGCAATTAGCCCGGGAAGATGAGCTCTATCCCGATGATGAAGAGATCACACCCACTAAAAAAATTGCTCGTGTTCAAGAGTTGGAAAAAGAAGTCGTTTTGGAAACAATGGTTGGCAATGTAAACTATGTTGGAAATGCCAATCAACCTCAATTGAACTTCCATGTGCCCGAAAATTTTCCAAGGAGGCCCAATCCGGCACAAAACGCCCATATCAATATCTATCAAGCACCAAGACTTCCATTCATCAACAATCAAGCTCAAAGGCAAGGTAATCCTCATGTACAAAGGCAAGTTAGGACTCCTACAACCGATGAACGTCTTGATGAGGAAATAAAGAAAGCGGATTCAGCAATCAACGAACTCCGTACTATGATGAAGGATTTAATGATGGATATGAAGGATTTGAAGACACAAATGGGTCAAATGGCAAAGACAATCAGCAAGAGAGCCCCGGGAACTTTACCAAGTGACACGAAAAAGAACCCGAAAGAGCAATGCTATGCAATTACCTTGAGAAGTGGCGAACAGGTAAAAGGTGATAATGTTCGCACTGATGCGCCCGAGCGCCCATCCATCCATGCCCAGGTGCCCTTGTCGCTGCGCCAAGGCGCCGATTGTCACGCCCAAGCGCCACATTCTGTATCCTCCATAGCTAGCCCTTCAACTCCAACGCATCATCCCATCGAGATTCGTCTTCCATTTCCAAATGCACAAAAAACGAAAAAGAAGGATATGGATCCGATTTTCCGTAGGATTGTGGCGACTCTTTGTGAGGACCCGGGGAGGCTCACCATTCCGTGCACCATTGGCCCTCTTACTTTTGAAAAGGTTATTTGCGATACGGGAGCAAGTATCAATCTCCTCCCGTATTCTCTCTTCAAGAAGTTGGGCCTTGGAAATCCCAAACCGACATCAATGAGCCTCCAACTCGCCGATGGATCAATTAAGAGACCAAAGGGGATAATAGAAGATGTTATTGTACAAGTTGACAAATTCTTTTTCCGGGTTGACTTTGTGGTCCTTGATATGGAGGAAGATGTTGAGATTCCCTTGATTTTAGGAAGACCTTTCCTAGTCACTAGCAATGCCAAGATCGACATGGGAAAAGGTAAGTTATCATTGAGGGTAGGAGATGTAAAAGTGATATTTGATGCTTCTAATAACAGGAAACCATCTATGGATGATCTTACTTGTTCGAATATCGATGTTATTAACCCTTCTCTTGATGAGAAATGTGCAAATGGCAAGGCTAAGGGCACACTCGAGTTGGAAGATGAGATTACCTATGATAAACATAACAAAGAGGGAAAAGAAGATTTATGCATGAAATACATTCCACCCCATCGCCGTGCTCGTAAGATTGAAAAGACTCATCCAATACAAAGGGCTTATTGCAAAATCCCGCAATATGAGTGGAAGCAAGTAGACCATGGAGCTAAAAGGAGGCATGACAAGGATTTGGTCGTGTTAAATGGACCACCTATTTGAACCTCAAAGAGCACAAAGTCGAGCTACCGACTCTAAACTAGCGCTTCTTGGGAGGCAACCCAAGTTTGTAAGTTTGTTTTTCTTTTTGATTTTGTTTTTGTTTTGTTTAGTTTGTTTCTTTATGTTGTGTTCAAACATGCACTTTTGGCATGTATGTTTTCTTATGCTTGATGGTTTGAAAAGTTGAAGTGTTAGATATGATGCAAATTTGGACCATGCTCATTTTACTCGAGAGGAGGAGAAGTTATAGGATTATGTATTGGAAGTTTAAGGATGTTTTTCAACATCCTTGGTTGTAAGTGTTCTTTTACTGTTGTGTATGCTTGTTGTAACAACATTGGGGACAATGTTGGATTTAAGTTTGGGGGTGTTTAGAAGAGTACTTATTTTGAACTTTGATGGTGCAATCCTAATTTTTAGCTTAATTTTAGGGAAAGTTTGTTTGATATCATGTTTATATGCTTCTTTGTTGAGAAAATCAAGCATGAAAAATTTTTAGTCCCTCCAATTGATGCATTGAAATTGATTGACTTGGAAAAATGGCATGAATTCTTGAAATAATTTGAATTTAATGGAATATATATCTTTGAAATTGCTCGTGGAGACCTTAGACTAGAATTGATTCTTTAGATGATTCACAATGCACTTAAATCGAAGGTAGAGGAGTTGAGAGGATAACCATCTTGAGACACTTAAGGAATTATTCCCAGAAATATTAACTTAGATTTCTCATAAAGTTATAAGTTGAGTAGTAATTTTATATGCTAACAATGAATTGAAAAGGTTGAATTTTGGTATGACCAAAAGTGGTCAGGCTAATACGTACCGGAGGTGAAAAGTTTCATACCTATATACTGTACTATTATGCTAATTTGAGCTATGCTCAAGCCAAAAGAAGTGAATTGTTTAAAAGATCTAGTTTTATTTCGTGGCCTTTGATACTCGAGTGATTAAATCCTTAGGAGTGTCTCTACACTTAATGCCCCAAAACTATCTAGTTTGGGAGTCATTGATCTAAAACTTGTTACATGGGTGTCATAGAAAGCCTAATGGAATAAAACATTGCACATGATCTAGCCTTAATGAAGTTTAATGGAAATTCCATATGAATTGAATGTTGAATATTTGAGATAATGAAATTTAAATGGCTATGAGATGATCTATAATTATTGTGCCTTGTGTTTGATCAAAAGTTGATAGATATGGGATTAATGTCCAAAATTTGGTAAGGATGCCTCTCGACTATAATACCCTAGATTTATTTTTCACTACACCCTAGGGAGTCGTTTCAAGTATTGGTGTCACATGAGCAAAAGTAGTTGATATGTATATATATATTTGTGAACTTTAAAAGGTTGATTTTATGCCATTCATTCTTGTTGATCATATTGAGATGTGTTGATTCGGTTGGGATTGAAAATTTGCTAGATTTTGTGGGTATATCTTATGCAAACCCTCACGAGACTATAACTCGTCCTTTGAGGTAACTCAAAGGTTTAAAGGCTTGTTGCACCCGCTAAGTGCAATCGTTTACTCCACGAAAGTGAGTTAGTTAGTTGTTTTGTTTTCTCCCATTGAATGATGTTGGTCTTGCCTTATAGATCTTATTGCTCGAGGTCGAGCAATTGATAAGTTTGGGGGTGTTGATAAGAGGTGTTTTTACGTGTTTTTAAGACCGTAATTCTTATGATTTGGATTCACTTATTGCTTAAATCATGTCACATTTGCATTTAATAGGTGTGTTAAGTGAATACAGGTAATAAATGAGAATACATGAAGAAAAGGGAAGAAAAACGATGTACAAAACAAGTTCAAGCATGTTTTTCAACACCTAGGCGGTTTATGCATCTCCTACCACATTCGAGCGATAATTCCGTACATTTGAGACCGACTTAGACAAAGTTTCCTTCTACAAAGTTTTAGATGTATGTCTTAGCTTCAAATGGGAACTTGAAACATCCAAATCGGAGGTCTATAGAGATAATTGTGAAGGAAATACGATTGCTGCGCCGAACAGAAAGTACATGTGCCAGGATACGCCCCAACGCCCTCCTAGTCATGCCTAGGCATGGATAGTCCGAATGTTACTCCTTTTTCAGCCTAAATTCCAGCCTTATATGATGGGTAAGAATCACTTTTGGCCATAATTCAGCACATGTGTTGAGGGGTTGTCATAAGTGTGTTTCTTGGTAGATTTACTTTATGGGCGCCAAATCAGAAACAACCTCCATGTTGAAACGTAATTTAGGTATACTTAGAGACCGAATTGGACAAAATGTCCTTCTGGAAAGTTGTAGATCTATGTGTTATCTGAACATGGGGACTTGAATCATCCAATTTGGAGATCTGTGGAGAAGTTTATGAGGAAAATACTAAGACTGCGCTGGAAAGCAAGAAAATGGCAGCATGCATGTGTTTTGTTGAAGTTTTCACATGGTTATGCTTGGTGGAATTCTTAATGGCCGAAAGTTCAGCATTTTTTAGCTGGTTGGAATCTTAAAAGCCAAACTTTAAGCATCACCTTAGGTGGAATTCTCATTGGGGAACTTTAATGGGAATTCTTAATGCATACTTTAGTGGAATTTTGGCTATAAAAGGAGGGGGAACCCATACTCTTCATCATTCACTATCAATTTCAGATTCTTGGAGGAGAAGAGGAGGAGGAACAGGTCCTCAAGCTTCATTCATCACCATTCTTCATCATTCTAAGAGGAGAAAGCTAGGAATTGAAGCTCCAATCAAGGGGCCATCATCTATCACATTAGAGGGAGTTTTTATAGCCTTTTCATTTCATTCATGTCTATGAACATGTGTATTTATTCATTATTGTTTTTCATAATATCTATCATGAACTAAATTCATAAGACTAAGGCCATGTAAGGTCAAATTGTGATATATGCTTATAATAGATGATTGTTGAGGTTATACTTATATTGTTATGTGATGTGAATTTGTGTTTTTACCTATCTTGCATATACTTGATCACTATATGTTAGAATCTTATGCCTAGGTTGATATTTCGGGAGAAAATTAACTTAGGGTGCAAGAAATTCACATCATGACCCGCAACTAATGAGGAATTGCCCTAGACATAGGTAAAGATTCCCGGGTGAAGTTGTTCGATTCTAATCGAGTGAACTCTAGTACGTTAATGCATGTTTAGTGGTTAGATTTCCGGATAGGAATATTTGGGAAATCACGATCTAAGCATAGGAGTTTATACGCGAGACATCGGTTATTCTCTACCCTCGGAGCTCTCACCATAACAATATAAGTGTAATCATTCAACAAGAACCTTTATAAGTATATTTGATCAATTTGAACCTAGCATGTGCCTTAGTCTCCCTTTATAATTGGTTTTAAATCACTTGCTCATCTTTGTTCTTGTTCTTTACAAATTTTATTTGAATTCATTCTTACTTTGTTAATTCACTTCATTACAAATCTTAAACTAGAATTCAAGTCTCCGTGGTTCGACAACCCGGACTTTTGTCCACACTTATTACTACACACGACTAGTGCACTTGCTACAATAGCACGTTAGCTTTTAGCGTGTCAAGTTTTTGGCGCCGTTGCCGGGGACTTGTTCATTTTAGTTTTTGATTTTTCGTTTAAATTTTCATAATTTTTAGTTCTTCGTTTATTTCTAACCTTTCTTTTATTTTATTATTCTAATTTTGTTTTTTGTGTTTAATTGTTAGGTGTAATTTGTGGTGCATGACCCGCTCTTCTAACGAGCCTCTATACAATTTTGAGCCGGAGATAGAGCGTGTTCTTCGATCTAGTAGACGCGCTCGAGAAATGGCCGACAATCTAAATCCAAATGGGAATTTTCCCGACATAAATCTCCCGAAAAACAGGGAATGGTTGCAAAATCTATTCCAAGCTATGCAATCGGCACCTCCTCAAAGACTTCCATCGGTCCGGGAAAGTCTACCTCCAAGGGTCCACACCATACCGGGGCCCGTAGTCTTTCCAAATTTCTATGCACCAAATTATCACATTCCGTCACACATCTTTAGCATGGTGCAAAGCGAACCCTTCTATGGAGAGACCCATGAATCACCTCATGAGCATTTGGAGACTTTAGACGACACTCTCATGACTACTCAATTTCATCCACGGGATCTTGATGCAATTCGTCTAAGAGTCTTCCACTTCTCATTAAAGGAAAGGGCGACCATGTGGTACAAGTCTCTACCACCCCAATCCATCACAACATGGGGACAATTGGTTGATGCCTTTTTGAGCAAATTCTTTCCACCCTCCAAAATCAACGAGCTAAGGAGCAATATTAAGAGTTTAAGCAAGGGAATCATGAGTCCTTGGCCGAGGCATGGGCTAGATATAAAAACATGCTCCGAAAATGCCCGGATCACAACCTAAAGTTGAGCGAGCAAGTACTACGATTCCATGATGGAGTCCGATCGCGCATCCGAAATAGGCTCAATGCCGGCGCCGGTGGTGATCTCCTTGGGCTCGATTGCCAAAGTGTGTGGGACAAGATTGAGCAATTAGCCCGGGAAGATGAGCTCTATCCCGATGATGAAGAGATCACACCCACTAAAAAAATTGCTCGTGTTCAAGAGTTGGAAAAAGAAGTCGTTTTGGAAACAATGGTTGGCAATGTAAACTATGTTGGAAATGCCAATCAACCTCAATTGAACTTCCATGTGCCCGAAAATTTTCCAAGGAGGCCCAATCCGGCACAAAACGCCCATATCAATATCTATCAAGCACCAAGGCCTTCCATTCATCAACAATCAAGCTCAAAGGCAAGGTAATCCTCATGTACAAAGGCAAGTTAGGACTCCTACAACCGATGAACGTCTTGATGAGGAAATAAAGAAAGCGGATTCAGCAATCAACGAACTCCGTACTATGATGAAGGATTTAATGATGGATATGAAGGATTTGAAGACACAAATGGGTCAAATGGCAAAGACAATCAGCGAGAGAGCCCCGGGAACTTTACCAAGTGACACGGAAAAGAACCCGAAAGAGCAATGCTATGCAATTACCTTGAGAAGTGGCGAACAGGTAAAAGGTGATAATGTTCGCACTGATGCGCCCGAGCGCCCATCCATCCATGCCCAGGTGCCCTTGTCGCTGCGCCAAGGCGCCGATTGTCACGCCCAAGCGCCACATTCTGTATCCTCCATAGCTAGCCCTTCAACTCCAACGCATCATCCCATCGAGGTTCGTCTTCCATTTCCAAATGCACAAAAAACGAAAAAGAAGGATATGGATCCGATTTTCCGTAGGATTGTGGCGACTCTTTGTGAGGACCCGGGGAGGCTCACCATTCCGTGCACCATTGGCCCTCTTACTTTTGAAAAGGTTATTTGCGATACGGGAGCAAGTATCAATCTCCTCCCGTATTCTCTCTTCAAGAAGTTGGGCCTTGGAAATCCCAAACCGACATCAATGAGCCTCCAACTCGCCGATGGATCAATTAAGAGACCAAAGGGGATAATAGAAGATGTTATTGTACAAGTTGACAAATTCTTTTTCCGGGTTGACTTTGTGGTCCTTGATATGGAGGAAGATGTTGAGATGCCCTTGATTTAGGAAGACCTTTCCTAGTCACTAGCAATGCCAAGATCGACATGGGAAAAGGTAAGTTATCATTGAGGGTAGGAGATGTAAAAGTGATATTTGATGCTTCTAATAACAGGAAACCATCTATGGATGATCTTACTTGTTCCAATATCGATGTTATTAACCCTTCTCTTGATGAGAAATGTGCAAATGGCAAGGCTAAGGGCACACTCGAGTTGGAGGATGAGATTCCCTATGATAAACACAACAAAGAGGGAAAAGAAGATTTATGCATGAAATACATTCCACCCCATCGCCGTGCTCGTAAGATTGAAAAGACTCATCCAATACAAAGGGCTTATTGCAAAATCCCGCAATATGAGTGGAAGCAAGTAGACCATGGAGCTAAAAGGAGGCATGACAAGGATTTGGTCGTGTTAAATGGACCACCTATTTGAACCTCAAAGAGCACAAAGTCGAGCTACCGACTCTAAACTAGCGCTTCTTGGGAGGCAACCCAAGTTTGTAAGTTTGTTTTTCTTTTTGATTTTGTTTTTGTTTTGTTTAGTTTGTTTCTTTATGTTGTGTTCAAACATGCACTTTTGGCATGTATGTTTTCTTATGCTTGATGGTTTGAAAAGTTGAAGTGTTAGATATGATGCAAATTTGGACCATGCTCATTTTACTCGAGAGGAGGAGAAGTTATAGGATTATGTATTGGAAGTTTAAGGATGTTTTTCAACATCCTTGGTTGTAAGTGTTCTTTTACTGTTGTGTATGCTTGTTGTAACAACATTGGGGACAATGTTGGATTTAAGTTTGGGGGTGTTTAGAAGAGTACTTATTTTGAACTTTGATGGTGCAATCCTAATTTTTAGCTTAATTTTAGGGAAAGTTTGTTTGATATCATGTTTATATGCTTCTTTGTTGAGAAAATCAAGCATGAAAAATTTTTAGTCCCTTCCAATTGATGCATTGAAATTGATTGACTTGGAAAAATGGCATGAATTCTTGAAATAATTTGAATTTAATGGAATATATATCTTTGAAATTGCTCGTGGAGACCTTAGACTAGAATTGATTCTTTAGATGATTCACAATGCACTTAAATCGAAGGTAGAGGAGTTGAGAGGATAACCATCTTGAGACACTTAAGGAATTATTCCCAGAAATATTAACTTAGATTTCTCATAAAGTTATAAGTTGAGTAGTAATTTTATATGCTAACAATGAATTGAAAAGGTTGAATTTTGGTATGACCAAAAGTGGTCAGGCTAATACGTACCGGAGGTGAAAAGTTTCATACCTATATACTGTACTATTATGCTAATTTGAGCTATGCTCAAGCCAAAAGAAGTGAATTGTTTAAAAGATCTAGTTTTATTTCGTGGCCTTTGATACTCGAGTGATTAAATCCTTAGGAGTGTCTCTACACTTAATGCCCCAAAACTATCTAGTTTGGGAGTCATTGATCTAAAACTTGTTACATGGGTGTCATAGAAAGCCTAATGGAATAAAACATTGCACATGATCTAGCCTTAATGAAGTTTAATGGAAATTCCATATGAATTGAATGTTGAATATTTGAGATAATGAAATTTAAATGGCTATGAGATGATCTATAATTATTGTGCCTTGTGTTTGATCAAAAGTTGATAGATATGGGATTAATGTCCAAAATTTGGTAAGGATGCCTCTCGACTATAATACCCTAGATTTATTTTTCACTACACCCTAGGGAGTCGTTTCAAGTATTGGTGTCACATGAGCAAAAGTAGTTGATATGTATATATATATTTGTGAACTTTAAAAGGTTGATTTTATGCCATTCATTCTTGTTGATCATATTGAGATGTGTTGATTCGGTTGGGATTGAAAATTTGCTAGATTTTGTGGGTATATCTTATGCAAACCCTCACGAGACTATAACTCGTCCTTTGAGGTAACTCAAAGGTTTAAAGGCTTGTTGCACCCGCTAAGTGCAATCGTTTACTCCACGAAAGTGAGTTAGTTAGTTGTTTTGTTTTCTCCCATTGAATGATGTTGGTCTTGCCTTATAGATCTTATTGCTCGAGGTCGAGCAATTGATAAGTTTGGGGGTGTTGATAAGAGGTGTTTTTACGTGTTTTTAAGACCGTAATTCTTATGATTTGGATTCACTTATTGCTTAAATCATGTCACATTTGCATTTAATAGGTGTGTTAAGTGAATACAGGTAATAAATGAGAATACATGAAGAAAAGGGAAGAAAAACGATGTACAAAACAAGTTCAAGCATGTTTTTCAACACCTAGGCGGTTTATGCATCCCCTACCACATTCGAGCGATAATTCCATACATTTTGAGACCGACTTGGACAAAGTTTCCTTCTACAAAGTTTTAGATGTATGTCTTAGCTTCAAATGGGAACTTGAAACATCCAAATCGGAGGTCTATAGAGATAATTGTGAAGGAAATACGATTGCTGCGCCGAACAGAAAAGTACATGTGCCAGGATACGCCCCAACGCCCTCCTAGTCATGCCTAGGCATGGATAGTCCGAATGTTACTCCTTTTTCAGCCTAAATTCCAGCCTTATATGATGGGTAAGAATCACTTTTGGCCATAATTCAGCACATGTGTTGAGGGGTTGTCATAAGTGTGTTTCTTGGTAGATTTACTTTATGGGCGCCAAATCAGAAACAACCTCCATGTTGAAACGTAATTTAGGTATACTTAGAGACCGAATTGGACAAAATGTCCTTCTGGAAAGTTGTAGATCTATGTGTTATCTGAACATGGGGACTTGAATCATCCAATTTGGAGATCTGTGGAGAAGTTTATGAGGAAAATACTAAGACTGCGCTGGAAAGCAAGAAAATGGCAGCATGCATGTGTTTTGTTGAAGTTTTCACATGGTTATGCTTGGTGGAATTCTTAATGGCCGAAAGTTCAGCATTTTTTAGCTGGTTGGAATCTTAAAAGCCAAACTTTAAGCATCACCTTAGGTGGAATTCTCATTGGGGAACTTTAATGGGAATTCTTAATGCATACTTTAGTGGAATTTTGGCTATAAAAGGAGGGGGAACCCATACTCTTCATCATTCACTATCAATTTCAGATTCTTGGAGGAGAAGAGGAGGAGGAACAGGTCCTCAAGCTTCATTCATCACCATTCTTCATCATTCTAAGAGGAGAAAGCTAGGAATTGAAGCTCCAATCAAGGGGCCATCATCTATCACATTAGAGGGAGTTTTTATAGCCTTTTCATTTCATTCATGTCTATGAACATGTGTATTTATTCATTATTGTTTTTCATAATATCTATCATGAACTAAATTCATAAGACTAAGGCCATGTAAGGTCAAATTGTGATATATGCTTATAATAGATGATTGTTGAGGTTATACTTATATTGTTATGTGATGTGAATTTGTGTTTTTACCTATCTTGCATATACTTGATCACTATATGTTAGAATCTTATGCCTAGGTTGATATTTCGGGAGAAAATTAACTTAGGGTGCAAGAAATTCACATCATGACCCGCAACTAATGAGGAATTGCCCTAGACATAGGTAAAGATTCCCGTGTAAAGTTGTTCGATTCTAATCGAGTGAACTCTAGTACGTTAATGCATGTTTAGTGGTTAGATTTCCGGATAGGAATATTTGGGAAATCACGATCTAAGCATAGGAGTTTATACGCGAGACATCGGTTATTCTCTACCCTCGGAGCTCTCACCATAACAATATAAGTGTAATCATTCAACAAGAACCTTTATAAGTATATTTGATCAATTTGAACCTAGCATGTGCCTTAGTCTCCCTTTATAATTGGTTTTAAATCACTTGCTCGTCTTTGTTCTTGTTCTTTACAAATTTTATTTGAATTCATTCTTACTTTGTTAATTCACTTCATTACAAATCTTAAACTAGAATTCAAGTCTCCGTAGTTCGACAACCCGGACTTTTTGTCCACACTTATTACTACACACGACTAGTGCACTTGCTACAATAGCACGTTAGCTTTTAGCGTGTCAAATTTTTGGCGCCGTTGCCGGGGACTTGTTCATTTTAGTTTTTGATTTTTCGTTTAAATTTTCATAATTTTTAGTTCTTCGTTTATTTCTAACCTTTCTTTTATTTTATTATTCTAATTTTGTTTTTTGTGTTTAATTGTTAGGTGTAATTTGTGGTGCATGACCCGCTCTTCTAACGAGCCTCTATACAATTTTGAGCCGGAGATAGAGCGTGTTCTTCGATCTAGTAGAGTGTACTTCATCCAACATTGTCCAAAGTCGCTCTTTTTCTATCCTCTGGCGTCCATTCTAACTTAGGTTTCTCGACGTAACCATCTAGAGTAGCCTCGTTTGCTCCAGGGGCTCGAGTTACAACTTTCATAATCTGAATGGGGCCATCTGTAATCACATCACACATTTCATTATCGCAAGAGCATAAATAAGCGAATGCTCTAAGTTTCCAAGAATCATAGTTTGATTCTGCCAACTTAGGCATTTTGTTAAAAGCTATAATGAGATTTATTTTTTTTTCAGAGAGAAAATTTAAAGCGACTAAGTTTAAAAACAATGGATCTGAACAAGCAGTTACGCTTGGAAACGCTTAGGTTTCTAATTCAACCGCTCTGATACCACTTGGTGGTCCCAAGTGGCATACGAAAGGGTCTAGAAGGGGGGGTTGAATAGACCCTGAAGTCTTTTTCGACTTCAAAAATTTCGTATCACTTTTAAAGGTTAGAACGCTTAGGCAACTGAATGCTTGGGTCAGACGCTTCAGTAAAGATAACTTAGACTTAGTGATTTTAGCAATTTACTAAAGTAAGGTAACTCTTAGATCACTTAATCAGGGTTAGCACAGCGGAAATGATTTTAAAGCTTTAGCGTTCGTTTTGGTTAAATAATCACTTAGCAAATTAACTTGTCTTTTTCAAAGAATATAACATAATGTAAAACAAGACAATAATTAAAGTAAATGACACAAGAAATTGTAAGGTTCACTGGGTGATGTAATCCAAGCTACGTCCTTCTTCTCCTTTTCACTCGGAGGAATTTTACTAAGATGATTATCAAAGAATCACACAGAATTAATCTTCTACAAGATAGTAAACAGGTGAAAATGTTCTCGGGCTCCTTGAATATATTGATTTCAGCACCAATGAAGATCGTCTTCTACAAGCTTCTCTCACTCAGAAATACTGCCTGTAAGGGATTTCAACAGCTTTCTCACTCAGATGAAAGGTTGAAGGTTTTGTCACAAGGGTTTGTTTGTTTTTGGGAAGATCAAACAACTTAGAATATCTCAGTAAGAACTTAGGTTTCATCTTTGGAAGAGGTTTGAGATATTTGTAACTGTCTGGAATGTATAAAAAAAGCTTGAAAGATTTTGGCGATGGAGTTTCTAAGCTTTTTCTTTGAACGAGAATTTCAGCAGAGTTTCTTGTGCATGTACGTATATCTCTATTATGTCTCTTTAGTTTTCTGAAGGTAGGGTATTTATAGGCAATTCTTGGGATCTATCCGTTAGACACATGTGGGAGCTTGCCTTTCACGCAGCGCGTGATTCTACCTTTTCTCTGACATTCCTAAAAATTCGCTGGTTCCGATTGGACGGGGAGCGGCTATAAACTCTGAAGTTCTGACAGTCTAGTAAAAAAGGTGGCTTGTCCACAAGTCATAATAGCCTACCACATTTAATGCTCTTATCAGGCATTTAATGCATTTGAATTTATTTCCCTTTGGAAATAAATGTCCGTTGAATGATTGCATTTAAGTCCTTCATGACTTAAGGATTTAATTCAGGTGAATCTGATATATATATCGCTATAGTGCTTTGAGCGCTTGATTCATGAATCCTGAAATAGTCCTTTAGCGTTTGACAGGCGCTAAGAACAAATCTTCATCTTCAGTTGACTTCAGACGCTGATCTTCAACTTCTTCTCTAATAGATTCACCCAGAATTCCATTAGTGATTCGGTATCTAATACTTAGTCTAAAATCTAGAAAGATAAAAATTACAAGTCTAATAAAAAATTACATACTTTCAAACACTTATACATAGATCTATTAAAACAGAAACTTACATTATATTTGGGGTCTAACATAAAATCCTATCTTGTCATCATCAAAACATCTAACATGAAATTTCCTAACAGGAACATTGGATAGCTGTGAAAAATATCCTATAGTATCTGAAAAGAACTAAGGATATGATTCTCATCTATGGAGGTGGAGACTTGAAGATGGAAGGTTATTCGAATTCAGACTTTCAATCTGATGTTAACGACCAAAAATCCACTTCGAGGTTTGTTTTTACTCTCAATGGTGGAGCGGTGTCTTGGAAAAGTTCTAAGCAAAGCACAACCGCTAATTCCACCACTAAAGCGAAGTATGTGGTAGCCTCAGAGGCAGCAAAAGAAGTTGTTTGGATGAGAACGTTTCTTGGAAAACTTGAATCAGTCCCTAGTGCTCAGTTCTCGTTACCACTTTATTGTGATAACAATGGAGCTATAGCGCAAACCAAGGAATCGAGGTCTCATAACAAATCCAAACACATTGAGAGAAGAGTTAACATGATCAGGGAGATCGTTGCAGAGGAGAGATAGCAATGCAGAAAATAGCCTCAGCTGACAATGTAGCTAACCCGTTCACCAAACCACTACCTCTAGCTGTTTTAGACCGACACCTAGAAAGGATGGGTATTAGATACCACAATGAGTGGCATTGAGTGCAAGTGGGAGATTGTTAGGATTATGCCCTCAGATGCCATAGAGGATAGTATGAATAGGGCATTTATCTTGTATTGAACTTAAATATTATTTATAATAAAAGGCATCATTTAAGTTTTCACATAATTCTTATCTGCATCTATAAGTAGTGTAAAACATTTTGTCCATGTTTTCAGTGCGATCACTCTACTTCCTATGGGATAGGAAGAGTGGCACTAAAGAGATCGATCTTGATTACTAAAACAAGTTCGCAAGTAATATAAAGTCTTTAATGGACAAATAAAGACTTCGAATACTTGTACAATCTTATCTCCGAACATGGGAGTGCCTGTCTAGTATCATGGGATGATAGAAGATCAAGATTGTAGGCACATCAATGGAACTGATATGCTCGAACATGACTCGCATCGGTTCTGTCACATGGGTTTTCACTCTGTGACTGTCAATGACAGAACTGATTATGCGTAATAGGTATATGTAAACCTATGACTTGAAGTATCAGGCTGAAGATGCGCTTGTGACATCAAGTCTTTCACTAGAGTAGTTAGACCCGATTCACCCGTTGGTGGGGTCAATCTCGAAATGCAGATTTGACGTGCAAGTGGTAGTCTTAGCAGATATCTAAGAGGGATTTGTTCTCTCATACGTGAATGAGAATGTACCCTATGTAATTATAGATAAATAGAGATCAAAGTCTTTGGCCAAAGCAAACGAGACGATTGTGCTAGGCACCAAATCGATCTCAATGATCTCGTATTATTATAATTTATACATATGGTCAAGTCCAGTGAGTTTGACATAACCATGACTCTCACTTGATCGGGGAACATGAACGAAGGGTTTATACATACGCGGTACTTACGATTGAAAGGTTGTGGAATGATCCATTCATTTGTATTTCATTTGGACTACGAAGTGGGCCACATGACTAGCTAAGTTATTCACTTCCTTTGGTTTCCTCTCATTGCCAAATAAAACGAAACTAAAGAGTTGCGCTAAAGAATTGATGAAAAAAATTGAAAAAGGGATTTTCTATTTTTTATTTTATTTTGGAGAGATTTAATTTATTGGATAAGTTAAATAATTAATTGCTTATTGGATAAGATAATTAATTATTGGATAAGATTAATTATTAATTAATTTCTTAGAGAAATATATTAATGAATTAATTTATCTAATTTATTCTATTATTTAATTAATATATTTATTTATTGGATAAAATAAATAATTAATTGAATAAAGAAATTAACAAAACAAAAGAATTTTGGGCCCTATATGGGGCGTCCTCATTAGGCTAGGTTGGATGATCAAATTGGTCTCTTTTGTTTTGTCTTGGTCAACAAGTCATTGAGTTATAAAAGGGCTCTCTTGACTTTAACCTAAAGAGGTGAATACATTACATGAATTATAACTCTCCAAAGAATAGAAGAAAAAAAATATCCTCCCTCTCTATACACCAAAGTCATCGCACCTATAGAGAACAAGAAGGGAATTTTTCGTCATCAATTCGAACGTGATAATTTATAGGCAACATAATTCGTTGTTGGATTCATCTACAACTTCAAGAATTGAAGAACACGAGGGTTGAAGAATTCAAGAAGTTCATCAATCTAAAGTTTAAAAGAAGAATTGGATTCTCCTACCACCTTGCTTCAACGGGAAAGTCGGATTTACTCGTTAATGCATGTTTGAGATTCAATTATGCGAATTCGAGTACAATTTTGGGTTTTAAATTGAATTTTTGAAATCCTTCCGCTGCGTTTATGTGTTTTTACGTGAAACCCAACATTACAAACTTAGAAGTCGAACCTCTGTTGCATTCAAGTTTGTTTACTTAAACCTTCAGAAAAGCTTGAGTTCCATAGCTAACATTCTTTAAGCTTTTCATCCATTCCCAAGACAGTCATCAATATCTCAAGTATCTTCTCAAGAAGAACCTACATTATTATTGAGATATCCGTCGGTTTGATTTACATCAAACAAACCTTTGACAAACAACATCCAACTTCGGAAATCTATGTGAAACTCAAAGTTGAAGATCTCATTATTTCTAAGTGAAAGAAAAGATAGATAAAGGAATTAAGGAGCTTGAGGAGTTTGAGGATATTCCCTTTGTTTTAATTCATCTATTTTAGAAGTTGTCTTTGTGAAACTTCGAGAATCAATTAAAAAAATTCTCCTAGTGAAATCAGGAGAAGAAGGACGTAGTTGGGATTACATCACTCAACGAATCTTACAAATTATTGTTTTATTTACTTTAGGGATTATTGCTTTTATCATTAACGCATATCATATATAAAAGCATACATATAACAAACTAACACTTAAACCAAGCAAAAGCAACTAAGTTAAAACAAATGTTATCTCAATCACTCATTTTTTTATTCCTATTTAATTAACAAATGTTATCGCAATAAGCACTTCGTGAACGATGTCTAAGGTATGTCTATTGATTTTGAAAGGTCATTTATTCGATTGCTATCGTGTCTTTCTCCGATTCATTCTTTTACATGCACGCAGTTATGTCCTGTAAGATGAAGAAGGAATTTCTTATATAGTATTCAACCAAATAGGAACACTATAGCTTAAATAAGGAAGGGAGTCAATTAATTCCCTCAAATCTATCCCTAAATATATATGCATTCATTATTGTATAACTCTCTCCCTCAAGTTGGAGCATATGTTGATAGAGTAGATGCCCGACACCAATTTATTTGGCAGCCATCATTGTAATAATTATACTCTATGAACAATCTTTTTCTGATAAATAAAGTCAATTTATTGTGGCAATATTTATTCTTATATTTGTGTATTTAGACATGTTAGAATAAAGTCCCTTAGGATCACATATGGCTATGGGACGTCATCACCCTTCGGTTATCGCGATGATGGAATACGTCTCTAAGGTTGTCATCCTTAAAGTATGTTCCAAGTCATAAAAGGGTTCGTCAAGATGAGGGATATTGATGAACCCAAAAGACTTGCTTGTACGATATATACTCTTGAAAGAGTGTATCTCGTTCCATAGGTATTGGCACGGTGAAAGACGGTGTATGTATGAGGGTTCCTATTTGGGAAATAAGTAAACCGAACTACCCCAAGGAAGTTACTCGAAAGGAATCCCATTCAAATCTGTAACATCCTACATTCACATAGTATAAGAGTAATCCTTATGGACCTGAGGTTCCATAGGTTATCTTGTATGTGATCCATCACACTTTGATTTACTTCATGATCACATAGCGGATCGTCATATGGAGTATTTTGGGTGTGATCTGATCATGTTTGGAGATACATGAGAATCAAGATGGGATCCATCTCCGACTTACATAGTCAGTGCATCTCCTATGTTTACATAGTGAATTGACTTAAGAAATCTTCGGCCGAAGTAAGATATCTAAAGAGGCGTAGAGTTTCCTCGTTTAGATGATACTGTAAATGGGAAATATATATATTGAGTTATTAGTGTTTCAACTAAACCTATATCCTAGACTCAATCTGGCGATCAGATGGAAGAATCTTACTTATACGAGAATCATGATTGTGAAAGGCTTATCTTTATATTTCGTTTATGTCTAGGTCTTCGGCCCGTTGCTAGATAGTAACCACGATTTGTAGGTGTCTTGAATTAATATGGTGATTAATTCAAGACTTCATTAAATCAAGTTGGATTTAATCCAGTATATTATATTTTAGAAAAATACACTAGCACTTTGGGAAAGTGTACCTACTACTAGCACATAAACGAGCCTAAGGGGTCACACACATAACTCTGTAGAGTTTCCGCTTTTATGGTGTGATTAATCAATTTGAGAAAATTGAGAAAATTAGGGTAGTCTAGTACATTCCTAATTGGGAATATAAATTAACTGGTAGGGTCCAATTAATTAAACTATTTAATTAATCTAAGTGGATTAATTAATTAATGGACCTAGTAGAGTCCAAGTATTTTATTTAGTTGGGTTAGGTCCAAGGTTAAATAAACAAAATGAATATTGGGTGGAAATAATTAAAGTTGGACTTTAATTATCAGAACTAATTAAAAGGATTGGATTCTTTAATTAATTAATTATTGGAGTCAAGAATTAAATCAAGAGATTAATATTTGGACTCAATGTTTTCAATCTCGGACCGGTGATTGAACCGGATAATGAAATGGGTCATCGGGTCACTGGTCTGACCGGCTGGACAAGTGTGAAAAAATTGGTAACCCGGATTTCATACTTATATATGTATATATTTAATTATATATATACCTATTATGAATAATTATTTGTGGATGTCTATTCATCTCCCAATTTGTTGGCCACTCAACTTTAATCATTACTTGTGGTGTCTATTCATCTCCCAAGTTCTTTATGGCCACTTAACTTTAATCATTATGTCTACTCATCTCCCAAAACTCTTCATCTCCGTGACTTTTCATTTTCCATCATGAGTAAATATAATTTACTCTTTAGGTAATAAACTTTTGGTATTCTAGTTTTGTGCCTATAAATAGGCAATGACATTGTATTGTAAATACACACAAGAATATCAATAAAAGAGTTCTCTACTTGATTCTCTCATTTTATTCTCTCAATTTCATAATATTTGAGTTTATTTCATAACACGTTATCAGCACGATCTGTCTCAAGGTGTTAATCATTTTGAAATTTGGCTAAAGATATACATAGGGTACTCAACGTATGATGTAAAATCCATTGAGAGATTTTCGTGAGTTATTATGAGTTTGTAAAGAAAATTGATGGACAAGATTTTTAAAACAAAGCAAGAAGAAAAGGTAAAGAAAAGGTACGTATATTTCAATATTTAACAAAATAGAAATATGCAATAATTCTCTTGATGTTTGGAAAGAAGACATATGTATATGTGCATATATTTGATTAGTATTATTCTTTTGCATAATCCTATCATGTTGAAAATATTTTAAGAAGTTGAATGATTGTCATTTTATACTTTGATAATAGTATTATATTGATGAATCTTGAAAAAACTTGACTTTGTGATCTTGATATTACGAGGAAAAATTATTTTTCTTGGGCGTTAGATGTTGAAATTCATCTTGATGCAAATAACTATACTCCATTCCCTGAAGTGAATGTGTTGAGCAATATATAAATTCATATATGCAAATAACTATACTCCATTCCCTGAAGTGAATGTGTTGAGCAATATATAAATTTATATATGCAAATAACTATACTCCATTCCCTGAAGTGAATGTGTTGAGAAATATATAATTATTTTAATCATGAGTCCCGTCCAACTAGTTCTACTACATTCCCTAAAGTGAAAGTAGCAGCACATAACTATTTTAATCATTAAAGAAATCATGGGCGTGGACGTGGTCGTGGATATGGTTATGGAAATCGTGGTGGTATTTCAAAGAACACATCTTTCCACCAGAAGTGGAAAAATAATGAAGAGAAACATGAAAGTGGCCAAAATAGCAAATTTGTGAAAAATTTATGCTATCGTTGTGGTAGTAAAGGTCATTGGTCATGTACCTGTCGTATACCAAAACATCTTGTTGACCTTTACCAAGAATCGCTAAAAAGTAAAAGAAAGAAAATAGAAACAAATTTTGCTTTTGAAGAAGGCGATTCTGATCATGGCCGATTTTGATGACACTCATTTAGATGTTGCTGATTTCTATGATGATCCTAATAGAAAAATTGATCATTTGATTGGAGATGCAAGTAATCATAACAAATTTTATAAGTTTTCATTAATGAAGTAATTATTTATAAATTTGTCTTTTATAAATTTGCCAACATCCTCAAGAATAAAAAATACTTCTCTTATTTAGTAATGCAAGATGCCAATGTTAGTACTATATCGGGAAGTGCAAAATTAATTGAAGGCTCCGGCAGAGCTAATATATTGTTACCCGGAGGAACACAATTTTATATTGATGAAGCATTATATTCTACTAAGTCTCAAAGAAATTTACTAAGCTTCAAAGATATCCGCCGAAATGGATATCATATTGAGACAACAAGTGATGGCAATATTGAGTATCTTTACATCATTAATACAATATCTGGTAACAAATGTATATTGGAAAAGTTGCCAGCATTGTCTTCCGGTTTGTACTACACGCATGTATCTAATATTGAAACACATGTTATCGTAAACCAGAAGTTTACAAATCAAAATAAGTTTGTTGTTTGGCATGACCGGTTGGGCCATCCCGGATCAATTATGATGCGAATCCATTGAAGAACCAGCAGATTCTTCGATCGAATGATTTCTCATGTGCTGTTTGTTCACAAGGAAAGTTGATTATTCGACTATTAACAACAAAAGTAGGAAGTAAATCTCTTACGTTTTTGGAACGTATTCAAGGCAATATTTGTGGACCAATACACCCGTCGTGTGGACCATTTAGATATTTTATGGTTTTAATTGATGCATCAACAAGATGGTCACATGTATCTTTGTTATCAACTCGTAACCTGGCGTTTGCGAGATTGCTTACTCAATTGATTAGAATACGAGCACATTTTCCTGATTATCCAATTAAGAAGATACGTCTTGATAATGCAGGTGAATTTACTTCCAAAAACGTTCAATGACTATTGTATGTCTATTGGAATTGATGTTGAACATCCTGTAGCACATGTTCATACACAAAACGGTCTAGCAGAATCGTTTATTAAGCGTCTGCAGTTAATTGCAAGACCTTTACTTATGAGATCAAAACTTCCTATTTCTTGTTGGGGACATGCTGTTTTGCATGCAGCAGCACTTATTCGCATAAGGCCAACAAGTTATCATAAGTTCTCCCCATTACACTTGGTTTTTGGTCAGGAACCAAATATTTCCCATCTCAGAATTTTTGGATGTGCGGTATATGTTCCAATTGCTCCACCACAACGCACTAAGATGGGTCCTCAAAGGAAATTGGGAATATATGTTGGATTCGCGTCTCCATCGATAATAAAGTATCTAGAGCCATTGACTGGAGATTTATTTACGGCTCGATTTGCTGATTGTCATTTTGATGAATCAGATTTCCCAACATTAGGGGGAGAAAATAAGCAGCTGGAAAAGAAAATTAGTTGGAATGAATTATCTTTATCTCATCTTGATCCTCGAACAAAACAAAGTGAACTGGAAGTTCAAAAGATAATTCACTTACAAGGTTTAGCTAACCAACTGCCAGACGCATTTACTGACCTAAAAAAAAGTGACTAAGTCACATGTACCAGCTGTTAATGCTCCAGTAAGAATTGTTGTCCCTGAAGGTCAAAGTAATGAGTCTACTGCACGCCTGAAGCGTGGTAGACCTTCGAAAAAGAAAAGGAGCTAAGAATCAAGATGGTCTAATCGAGGATAAAATAACTCCAGAAGAGTCCCCAGTCATAACTAATATTTCGGTTCCAGAAGAACCTCAGGTACCTGAAAATTGTGAAAATAATGAGATCTCAATCGATTATGTTATGAACGGGAAACGATGGAATCGAAATGAAGTCAACGTTGATGATAAATTTGCATATAATGTAGCGCTAAATATGATGAATGATAATGAGGATCAAGAACCAAAGTCTGTTAATAAATGTCGACAAAGAAATGATTGGCCAAAATGAAAAGACGCAATGAGGGTAGAGTTAAACTCGCTTGAATCAACGAAAAGTTTTTGGACCTGTAGTCCGTACACCTGAAGATGTAAAAGTTTTGGACCTGTAGTCCGTACACCTGAAGATGTAAAGCCAGTAGGATACAAATGGGTATTTGTGCGAAAACGAAATGAGAAAAATGAAATTGTAAGATATAAGGCACGTCTTGTTGCCCAAGGGTTTTCGCAACGACCTGACATAGATATGAGGAGACTGATTCTCCTGTGGTGGATGCAACTACTTTTCGTTATATAATAAGTCTGGCAGTGCATGAAAAACTTGATTTGCGTCTAATGGATGTTGTTACAGCCTATTTGTATGGCTCACTTGATAATGATATATATATATATATATATGAAAATCCCTGAAGGATTTAATATGCCTGAAGCATATAATTCAAGTTCTCGAGAACATTATTCAATTAAATTAAAGCATTGATTGTTTGATGTGATCAAATTGTTTAAAGTGCTTAAATACATGAATACATTCATGTTTATAAAATATGATTCTAAATCATTGCGTTTAATATGTATTATTTGATTGTACTTGCGCATGCTTATTTGATGAAATCAAATTAAATATGTGTGATTGTATTCAACTTGAGAAACTTGATGTGATCAAGTGTATTATTTAAATATATGTTGAATATATGATGTCAAATTGTTTTTGAAATGATAGTTGAGTGGGAGTATTTTCCAAGATAAGGAGAAACGTTTTGATGAGATCATATAATTCAAAGTGAATATTTGTTGAAGGAAGGATATAAGAATGATCCAATTTATCCTTGTATTTTCATGAAAAGATCTGGAAATGAGTTTGTTATAATTACAGTTTATGTTGACGATTTAAACATCGTTAGAACTCCTGAAGAGATTCAAAAAGCTGTTAATTGCTTAAAGAAAGATTTTGAGATGAAAGATCTTGGAAGAACAAAATTTTGCCTTGAACCGCAAATTGAAAGAACAAAGATCCTTTTCGACCTCGAGAAAATGATGAAGAACTAATTGGTCCTGAAGTACCATATCTAAGTGCAATCGGTGCACTAATGTACCTTGCTTGTCATACTCGACCTAATATAGCATTCGCTGTTAATCTATTAGCAAGATATAGTTCTTCCCCTACACGAAGGCATTGGAATGGGGTTAAACAGATGCTGGATATATGTCTGATCCTCATAATGGTCGTTCACAAACGGGCTATTTATTTACATGTGGTGGCACAACCATTTCATGGCGATCTAAACTATATCGGCCACATCATCTAATCATGCAGAAATCTTGGCTATTCACGAGGCCAGTCGAGAATGTGTTTGGTTAAGATCCATGATTTAAAACATTCGAGGGACTTGTGGTTTATCTTCTGGAAAAATGATCCCGACGATCTTATATGAAAATAATTCTGCATGTATCGCACAATTGAAAGAAGGGTACATTAAAGGAGATAGAACGAAGCATATTTCACCAAAGTTTTTTTTTTCACTCATGATCTTCAAAAGAATGGTGATATCAATGTTCAACAAATCCGTTCCAGTGATAATCCTGCTGATTTGTTCACCAAGGCACTTCCCACAGCAACATTTGAAAAACTAGTCTACAATATTGGCGTGTGTAGACTGAAAGATCTTGACTGATATTGTCATGAGGGGGAGATAATACGCGCTGCACTCTTTTTCCCTTAACCAAGGTTTTTCCCACTGGGTTTTCCTGGTAAGGTTTTTAATGAGGCAGCATCTGATTGCGTATTGATATGTACTCTTTTTCCTTCACTAGGTTTTTGTCCCATTATTGGGTTTTTCCTAGTAAGGTTTTAACGAGGCATATTTTTAAGTGATAGACATCCAAGGGGGAGTATTATGAATAATTATTTGTGGATGTCTATTCATCTCCCAATTTGTTGGCCACTCAACTTTAATCATTACTTGTGGTGTCTATTCATCTCCCAAGTTCTTTATGGCCACTTAACTTTAATCATTATGTCTACTCATCTCCCAAAACTCTTCATCTCCGTGACTTTTCATTTTCCATCATGAGTAAATATAATTTACTCTTTAGGTAATAAACTTTTGGTATTCTAGTTTTGTGCCTATAAATAGGCAATGACATTGTATTGTAAATACACACAAGAATATCAATAAAAGAGTTCTCTACTTGATTCTCTCATTTTATTCTCTCAATTTCATAATATTTGAGTTTATTTCATAACAATACCAAATATGTACACTTCCAAAATAATAGCAATTGTAGTATAATTTTTCCATTTATACATTAAGCAAAATTTGTATATTTTCAAAATAATATAATGGTACAGTAATAATGATATAGCTTTTCCATAGAATTATCACAATTTACTACCGTAACATTTAAAAGTTAAACAATAAAAAGAAATAAAATAATAAGTAATCGTTTATGCATCGCTAACCACAAATTGAAAGAATGTTTAGGAATGTTTGGTTTATTCCAAACAATCTTTGCAAAATCAAATGTGACTTGATCACCTTGAAGTCACTCATAACCGCTTTTGACTAAGTAGATACCTGTAGGTGTGCTTCGCCATCTATTCAGTATATATCCCTGTTGGAGTTTCCTTTTCACTGTATGAAGCTTTTTCCATGCCAAACTACAATCCAAGGGTGTATTGTTGTTCCAAAAGTTTTGACCCTTAAGGTAAACACTATCCACTCATTTAACCCACAATGTATCCTTTTTTTTGTGAAACAACCCAGACTTGCTTTCCTATGGAGGCAGTATTCCATTCCTTACATCCTTTTATATTCAGCCCACCA
The DNA here is from genome assembly GCA_019426215.1 of Buddleja alternifolia. NCBI lineage: Eukaryota > Viridiplantae > Streptophyta > Magnoliopsida > Lamiales > Scrophulariaceae > Buddleja > Buddleja alternifolia. The sequence goes on along the minus strand of CM033398.1, from coordinate 1,856,427 downwards.
TTAATCATCTTAGTACAGACTTGGTCCCAACCCACCAAAGCCAAATTCTTTGTTTGATCCTTTTTCCCTCATAAGAACTCCCTACACTTTTTTTCCACCTGTTTTACAAGTGATTGTGGAAGGATAAAGACAGAGCACCAATACACTTGAAGTGAGAATAAAATGGAATTGATCAGTTGTGCTCTCCCTGCATAAGACAAATTCCTTGAAGCCCAACAAGCCAACCTCTTTGTTATTTTCTCTACCAAGGAACAACTGTCCATCTTGGACCACTTTGTGGGGGATAATGGCACTCCAAGATACCTCATAGGAACTCCCCTGCACTAAAACCAGTGACATCTAGTATTTCTTGTTTAAGGCTTTGAGAAACACCTCTCACAAAGATACTTGATTTTCCTTGGTTGGCATATAGTCCAGATGTGAATGAGTATTTCTGAAATGCCTTCCACAATACAAATACAACAGGTTTGGTTGCTTTACAGAACAATATGAGGTCATCTATGAAACAGATATTAGTGAGCTCCAAGTGTTTACAAGATGGATGGAATCTAAAGTCTCTACTATATTCTACTAATTTCAGGCTTCTTGTTAAGTGTTCCATGATAAGAACAAAGAGTAATGGAGAGATGGGGTCTCCTTGCCTCAGTCCTTGTTGTCCTTGGAAAAACCCATGAATTTCTCCATTTAACACTACTGAGAAGGAAGCATTAGTAACACATTCTAGAATCCACTGACTGAACTTTTGGGGAAACCTCAATCCATCAAGAAATTCTTTCAAAAAACTCCACTCCACAGAGTTATAGTATCAATCTTCATTAGACATCTTGGGGATACATTTTTCCTGTTGTACAGTCTGATCAACTCCTGACTTGTCAATACATTATCTATAATATTCTCCATTTTGTGAAAGCACCCTGATTTGCATTAATTAGTGTAAGCAAGACTGTGGCTAATCGAGTTGTGAGCATCTTGGATATACATTTGTATAATGCATTACAGCATGAAATTGGTCAAAACTCACTTGTCAAAATGGGGTTCTCAACTGTTGGTATAAGAGTAAGTAGTGTGTGATTGACTTGTATTAGCATTCTACCATTTTGAAAGAAATCTAAAATTGCCTTTATTACCTCACCCCCTATCACACGCCAAGCAACTTTAAAGAATCCACTGCCAAAACCATCAGGCCCCGGACTTGTGGTTGAACATATACTAAACATACCGACTTTGACATCCTCTGCACAAAATGGTTTAATTAAATCCATTTGCATTTCCCAATTCAACATTAGCCCTGCTTCAAAAACTTGTGCCTCAACATTCTGGACTGGTGTACTTTCCCCAAGTAAGTGCTTGTAGAACTTTACAAAATGCTCAGTAACCTCCTTATAGTTTGTTAGAATATGATCACCTTCCTTGATAGATAAGATTCTACTTCTATACTACCTCTTTTTAATCACCATGTGGAAGTATTTTGAATTTTGATCCCCCTGATTAATCCAAGTTGCTTTTGATTTTTGAATCAAAAATTGTTTTCTGGCCTTATTTTTTAGTCTCAAACCCTATTGTGCTTCTTTCACTTCTCTTTGTAAGTGTCTATCCAATAGGTTTTGATGGAGAAGTTGATGTAGACTGAGTAGATCAGCATAAGCTCTTTCTGCTTGGAGTTCAAAACTGCTCTCTATTCAATTTTTTCAATTCTATCTTCAACAACTTCATTTTCTTGTTGGGTTGGGTAATCCCCGGGGTAGGTTAACACAGCAGAATATTAAAATTTTATAATGCTACCCCGAAACAGAATTAACGGCCGATTTAATCAAACTAATATTAACGAGAAAAACTAACTACGCAAAATACCTTTCACGCTATTTTCCTCGTACATGTTTCTGATCTTATCAACTCGAACAAAATACTCCCTTTACTCGAATTAATGAAGAAACCGTCGGCCTCCTTCAATCTTGAAGCTCCGTTTTTGTTCCTTGTATCCTTAAGTGATCCAATCGTCTCACCTCTAAGATGTATCCACACCTCCGTATAGTTCCCAATAATTATATATATAGCGCTAGCCTATATAATTATTCTACATCCAATCTAGGCTTAATATATGAAGGTTGGAATATTATGTGTAAAAGATTAAGCTCAACACATCAGCAAAATCTTATCTAAATAATAAGGCTAGGGGGCAGCTACTTGGAGAAAAATAGAAGACAAATTTCTCTCTTTTTTTTTCTTAGTGTAGGACGAAAATTTCACCTAGTGAAAAAGTGTGTGTGTGTTTTTCTTGACACACATATTTATAGAGAGACTCTAGGTTTCATTTACTTGGAAGTCAAGATGAAATCAAATCTCAAATATTTGACTTTCATCTAATCCTAAGTAATTTCAATTAAGGAGTTTTCTTAAAACAAGAAACTTAGTCAACAAGCTAACTTATTCCTTTTCTCTCTCCTAAATATTTTCTTGATTTCATCTTGATCAAGACTTGGAGATGAATTAATTCCTCTCCTAATTTCCGCCACCTACATGCCCATGTGTAGTCTTGGAGTCCAAATATTTTATCTTACTTGATTCAATTTTTTACTCCTATTTAATTAAATAGTTCAACCATTTAATTAAATACTGCATAATATTTAAAGTCCAATAATTATTATTAGCCCAATGATTTATTAACTTTATTTAATTTTTGGCCCAAGCCTATTAATTAAATAAAACCCTTGGACTCTACTAGGTTCATTAATTAATTAATCTTCCTTGATTAATTAAGTAGTCCAATTAATTGATCTCCTATCAATTAATAAATATTCTCTATTAGGTAAGTACTAGACTTTCCCAATTTACCTCAACTTCCAAAGTTGATTAATCATATCTTATAAGCAGGAACCTTAGGAGTTAGTGTGTGACCCCTTAGGCTCGTTCATGTGCTAGTAGCAAGTACACTTTCCAAAAGTGCCAGTATACCTTTCTTTATTTCAAAATTACTAGATTAAATCTTTTTTGATTTAATCAGACCATGTATTATTCACCATAATATCATGGTACCTACAAATTGAGTTTACTCTCTAGCAACGGGCCCCGGAGACCTAGACCTGAACGATATTAAGATACTTAACCTATCATAACCACAATCCTCGCATAAGTAAGATCCCTCCATCAAATTTCCTGGATTAGAATCTCGAGTAATGGCTTAGTCGAAACTCTTACGACTCAATCTCTATGTTTCCTTCATTGCATGACTTTGATTCTTGCAATCCAAACAAGGAAACACCCTGCCTCTTTGGATTGCCATACTTTGCGCAAAGATTCCTTGAATCGATTCATTGAGCAAAACATAGGAAATGTCTGATTAGCTAAATCAGTGATGGATCCCATCTTGGCCTCTCATGTACCTTGACACACAATCATACTACACCCAAGATATCCCATATGACGAATCGCAAAGGAATCATGGGATAAGTCAAAGTATAATCAACTATGCTCAAAGTAACCAATGGAACCTCAGGTCCATAAGGATTACTCTTACACCTACGTGATTATTGAAAATTCCATATTTGATCAGAAAAACCATTTCAAGAATTTCCAGCAGAGTTGTTCAGTTCACTCATTATCCCAAATGAGAACCCTAGTATACATCTATGCCTATGGAACGAGGCACATTCTCCAAGAACAATATACACAAGCAAGTCTCTTGGGTTTTTATAAATATCCCTCATCTTGACAGACCCATTAATGACTTGGAATCTCATGGGTGTGATTCCTCATCCCAACATCCTCTTTAATGGTGGAAATCGCGGTAGTGGATTGCTTGGACCCCATCCAATACATTGCTCCACCATTTTAGTCTTTCCTCGATGGGGTTCGTCCATCAAAGCTACATGCATGGAGTATGTATGCCATTTCACGCTTTGTTCCCCTTCTTCATGGCAGACTCAGCGAAGATTCCTTACTTTGAATCTTTTAGTTTGCCATTTGAGGATACTTACAAAAATAGAATTTTAACCCAAAGTTTTCCACAAAGGAAATCAGAGTCTCTCGACACTCTATTTTTATTCTCCATGCCATTTTCTCGTAAATACATCCTTAGTCCTCTAGGCACTTTTGGATAGTCTTTCATGGTAGTCTAGTGATTATGACTGGTTTCGACTATTGTTGTCATACACTCCTAGTGTATCAGCAATATCGATCCATGTACATAGAACTTCATACATCGTGTCGCCTTTGACTAGCGCAGCAAGTATGTGAGACATCATTACTCTTTCTTCCAATGTCTAAGGGGACACAGACTTGGAAAGTAATCATTTGTCTCAATAGGCAAGAATTCTTTCTTAGATTCCTCCTCTCTAAATCACTTTAGTTTTCTTTCTATGTACAAGGATTAGGAGAGTCCCCGCATCTCACACTAGCTTTTCTTGATATCTCAAAATACCGAGTCAATGGATGCTTCTCCCAAATCCTTCCTTGATGAATTTTGTGGATAACCTTGCTTTTGTTGTTTTCAACATCCCTACTTCATTTTCATTTAGTAGGACATTTTTAACACAAAGCACCATAACTTGACTTATACTCCCACTAGCCCTTTTATACACATATTCTTCCAACATTTTGCATGAAACTCGTAAGACTATGGTCTCATGAAAACATTTTATAAGCATCAGGATGCTTACTTGAGTTTGTCATAAGAAATCAGAAGTTTACACACTTGTGATCACTTCCCTTGACTGTGAAACCTTTTGGCTGCTCAATAAAGGTTTATTCCTTAATCACTTTTAAGGAAATGGTTTCCACATTCAACTACCATATCGAATAGATATGTAGATTTAGCTAGAAGAATTCCAATGAATTTTTTCATCCCCACTGACAAAAGGATTTCATTCTTTTCACGTGGCATGCTTTATAGGTTGCCAACCTCACCATTTCTTCCAAGTTTTCTCTGCGAGCCCCACTTACAGCCAATTAGGTGTAACACCTCTAAATGGGCCCACCAAGGTCTAGCCGTGTTGGAATATATGGAGTTCATCTCGAATTTTATGGTTTCAAGCTAATTTCCCGAATGATGTCCACATTGTCTCCCACTTTTGGATTTCAATCCAATGGGATTTCCTCCTTGTTGCTTTTAAGCAAGAGATAAATCCCTTAGATTGTCTCGAGATTATACTAGATCTCCTTGGAGGTAGTGTACTTATGGCTTTTGTCTCAGGTTATGCTACAGTGGTATGTCATGGGTTGGTTTGTGGTTCTTGAGTTTCCTCAAACTCTACAATCTTTGCCATTCTTATCCAATAAGATTTCCTTCTCCGAGAAGGTGGCATTCCCTCAAAACAAAAATTTGTTCTAAGGGATTGTAGAAATGATATCCTCAATTTCATTTTGGATATCCCACAAACCTTTCACAAGTTGGATCCTAGATCCATCTTGTCTCCCACTAACATCTTCATATCATAAGACATTTGTATGAAGATGGTATGACCATACCTTAATGCACTTATGGGTATCCACTCTTACAATATCCTATTCATGGATAGGTTATTGATTCTAGGTTATAACCTCAGAATAAAGAGGGAGGTCAGTCGGACTCACCATGGACTGAATAATATCAAATAAAATTCAGCTCCTTCGCTCAACTAGCCCATTCGAATGAGGCTTGTTAGTAGAGTCTTAACTTGAAAGAATTCTATTCTTTCTTAGATAATCAGTTGAACAAGTATACTTCTCTTGATTTAATCAAAGATTTTGATACTTCGTTCATACTTCTTTACTTCATTTCTAAACACCTTCAATCCTATCAAAGGTTTTAGACTTAGTACATCCAATGTACTCCATGGAGTAAGAAGATTACTAGCACTACGTAGTGCAACATATACACATCCATTTTCCCAGCAAACAAAGATTCGGCCATTTTTCCCTTAAGACAAGATTCATGAGTAGCTCCCTTGCCCTCTCTTGAACCTTTCTTTAGAGATATGAATTAATCATTATGTGTCATATGTTTGGGTTGATTATCTAACCTTCCTATTAAGTGTTCCCATCTTGCCATCTTTATAGCATATGATCAATTTTAACACCCGCTTCCATTTCCACCTTTGCCATTATACTCCTTAGTTGTTCTTTATTCATTTCCTTTAGGCATCCAATGCCTTTGTATGGTGATGAAATAACTACTTAGCATTGGCTTGTCCTTTTTAATGGTGGCTTCAACATTTCAACAATTACTTTGTTAAATGTTGTGCCTTAACGATGAACTAGTCATATGATTTTAAGAGTGATAAGACCACTAGGTCTATCCTTGACTCCTTTGTCAAATGAGTTTCCAAAACTCTCCTAGAGACTCTAAATCTCTCTTTCTAAATCTCACACTAATTTGTTCAATTGAATTATAATACCTATGCATGATCCATGCTCTCATTCACTTCTAAAGTTTAATAAGACATCTTGCTTGGATATTATCTTGGGCCCACCTCTCATAGGTGGCTCGTTCATCGTCATTTGCTCTAAGCAATTAGAGATTAGGAATTTTCCATGTGTCCGACACACATTCCTATTCTCATATACGAGGACAATTATTAGGTCGCATTGTTCTAGTCATGTTGCTTGGAATTGGTTCAATTATGGTCAGGTTCTAATCTAGATTTGATTGAGTTGTTCTAAATGTTGGGAATCTTGTTAGTCATGCGCAGCGAAAACGTAAAACAGATCCAGATTCCCAAACCAAGATCAATTCGTGGCTTTCGTCGATTTTTAACAAGAAAAAGATGAATACGAAAAACTTACCTTTTCGCGTATTCAATCTTTAATCTTTGCAAATCTTCAATCTTCTCCAACGTTTCAATTGTACCGTCTCTAGATCATCACGCAGGAACGGACTCCGGGAAATCTCCATCTTCAATCTTCATGGCGACTAGGCGAGACTGAGTGGAAGAGGAAGAGAAAAGGATTTTTCTCTATGCTGTGTATTTCTGGTGGAAGAATTTCACGTAATGATTTCTCTTTACTGAAAAGAATAGTGTTTCAACTATGTTCTCTGGCTTGTGTTGGAGGATTAAATAAATCCTCCAACGAAGCCCATCAATACACGTCCAAAAGGGCTTTTGGACAATAATTGGGTTATGTTGACCCAGTCAACTTAGTCCAATTAATTTAATCAATTAATATTTAATCCAATTAAATACAGATTGATTAAATGAATATTAATTAATTAAATAAATAATCATTGAATATTCTAGTTTAAATATTTAATTAACCTAGTCAGTTAAATATTCAAACTAATTAATTTAATTTATCATTGTTTAATCTAATTAAACCAATTAAATTAATTTGTCCAATTAATTAATTCGTCCTTCCAAAGGACAAATTACCAAAACGCCCTCCAAATACAATACTTGATTTCCCCGTCTATTCCTTTATAGCACGACTCTCTAGGTTCATCTCAATTGGCAATGGGAGGATACCACAGGATGTGGGTGACACCTAGCCAGCACCGTGGCGCCACATCATAGCCCAATCGATTATGAAATGACTATGTCATTACGAACCTCTAGATTATGAATATCGTATGAGTATAAGCCCTTCACTAACATATCCCGATCGAGTGAGAGTCATGGAATATGTCAAATTCACAGGACTCGATGCTATGCTAAGAATCCTAGTAACATGAGATTACAGAACTACCCTTCGTGTCAAACACAAGTGAGTTCATAAGCTCTGGCCAAAGACTTTAATCTCATTTACCCATGATTGCATAGGATACTTCTCGTTTACTTTCGAGAGAGTGAATTCCCTCTTGGTAATCACCTCACGTGCTACTTGCCCATTGGAAGGCATTTTGAGATCGACCCCACTTTTCAACAGGTGATTTGGGCCTAACTACTCTAGTGACAGAATCCAACATCACAAGCACACTGTGACCGTAACTCCTCAGGTCTAAGGCACACGCATACCTTCAAAATCAGTAATCCAATCATTGACAGTTAATGAGTAATCACCCATGTGATCGAATTACTACGAGTCGTGTTCAAATACACTAATCCCATCAATGTATCTATGACAAAAACTCTCACTGTCCCATAGTGTTCTACTGGCACTCCTTTGTCAGAGTATGTGTCATACAAGTCTATACGAATCTCAATGCCCAATTGAGATTTTCTGACATGCGAACTATTTAAGTGATCAAGTACCAAACTCTTCCAGTGCCCGTCTCCTTAAGGAATGCGAAGGTTTACCTTGACACACATGGACTAGTTGTTCATTTAAAACTTTATAGATGCCATCAAGAATTGTACGAACAATATATTGTTGTCTTTATATTAATTAGAGGTTATACAATATAAACTTGTGCCCTGTATTCTAACTCCTCGTTGGCATCGAGGGCACATTCCCAACAATCTCCCACTTGCACTCAATGCAAATCGCTATGGTATGAAATACCCATCTTCTAAAGATGTTGCTCTAGCACCGCCTATGACAATACCCAATGAGTGGGTCAGCCGTTTAATCGGCTAAGCTTATTTTCTACTAGGCTATATCGCCCTTTCCAACCATCTCTCAAGAGATGCTGTATCTCTCACCATTTATCTGGATTTGTGAGACCTAGGTTCCTTTCATGCGGGTGAACTTCATTTCATCATAGTAAAGTGACAATGCAAGCTCTGCGCTAGGGACCAATAGAAGTTCTACCATGACCTTCGGATCCAAACATTTTCCTTTGACGACCTCCAATACTCCAAGGAATTTCATATTCATTTTCAGTAGTAGAGTATTTTACTTGAAAACTTTCCAAGTTACTACTCCACAATTGAGGGTGAATACTAACCCAAAATGGAATTTTAATCTCCTTTGTCAGACGCAAGGTCTGAGTAAGTATAAAACTTCCACTATCAGTTCTCCATGGGCATAGACGAAGAATATATCCTAAGTTCTTCTCAAGTACTTCATGATATATTTTTGTCTACCAATTGCTCTTCCACTCTACGCAAGAGCCCTTTCTCAAATCTTCTTCCTAAATTGCTTTAGGATTTATTCTAAGCAAAGGGCTTGGGAAGGGCCCATAATCCTATTCACCCTATTTTCATAGGTGCAAATTATAAGGATAAATATGGCTTCTCCCAATCTTTCATGGAGAACATGCTCGATGTTTATGTCTTGACATAGTCAATGAGTCCACATCATTTCTCATAAAATGATATCTCGCTCCCACTGACCTTATTGCATGCAGATGGTCTCTCTTCGTTTAGATGAATTCATAATTTCAAATTATGTCATCAAAGTGAAGATTCTAACTACGAGAGGTCCGCTTAAATCCATAAAAGGATTCATACAGCATGTAGACCTTATGATAATCTACCTCAAATGTGAAACCCTTGGGCTGTTTGAAATGGATGTCCTTCTAGAGGAATCTATTTATGAACGAGTCTTCACATCCACGTGCTAGATTTTCATAATATTGGTGTGTTGTTATCGAAAGTAAGATTCTAATGGATTTGATTTTAGCAGTGGTAAAGAGGCTTCCTCATAGTCAATGCCCTTCTTTTGACTACACCCTTTCGCCATCAGCCTGGCCTTGCCATTCGAATCAATCTTTCTCTTGTAGTTGTACTCGTCTCTGATGAGTTCAAAACTCTTGGGCCGATCTACTAAAGTCCAGGATTGATTCAAAGTCATCTAATCCATCTTCACTTTCATAACCTTGACACCTTCTCGTGGAGTCCATATCCACCATCGATTTATCATGGTAGAGGGATTGTATCCTTGGTTCTCCTTTGCTACATCATTCATCCTATGCTTTCTTTGTAGCAGACAACCACTTCTTCTCGGGCGGCTAAGAGACTCTTCCATATCAATCGTTGGTGGTTATGTTTTAATGGGCTTAGTTTGGTTCCTTGAGTAGTGTCCTAAGATGTTTTGTTTTATTCTTTTAGAATAATCTTTCCACCTTCTCCAATTTCTCAAACGATCTTATCTTCGAGACAACAGACCTCTAATGTCATAATGATCCCCTGATCATCATCTAGGTAAAAAGAGTTCTCCCACTGAATTTTTGGGATTACTGACAAAACGTCATTTTAAGGACAAAGCCTCCAAATTCTTTACCTTTATCTTTTCTACGTAGGTTGGGAATTCCCACACCATGACGTGTTTAAGATCAGGATTCCACTGGCGCCACATCTGATATGGTGCCTTAGGAATGAATTTGGAGGGACATCTATTCAAGATGAACCTATGAGTAGTGCAAGACTCACTGTGAATAGGGTAATTCTATGTAGCTTAGCATAGAATGAGTCATGTCCAACATTGTCTCCTTCTTGCATACTACTACCTTATTCATTTGTAGAGTCGCTGGAAGTGTAAATTGAGAAGCTATGTTACGTTCCTGTAGGAACAGGTCAAATTGGGAAATCATACACTTCACATTACAATCCAATTGTTGTGTCTTAGTAAGATACCATATATTCAACCATAGACGTCAGTACGCACAAACTTTAGAACTTGAGCGGCCCTTTAATATGTTCCCTGTGAAGGGAGATTTGGTCATCTTGCCTATGAGATATGATTCTTAAGTTTGGGTAGGGATCCAATCCCAATGGGCTTGTACCCCCACGTTTCTCCTAACTAGTGAATCTTATGCTCATAAAGCATGACCTAATATTAGGTGCCAAACATTTCTTCCAGTTTATTTCTAGCATACTACATTCTCTAGTTTATGTGTTCACAGTATACTAATTCCAAACTTTCAAATCGTATTAACAATTTTAATAAGGATGTATTGTTCCCACACTTATTTCCAAAATAAATGTCATGAAAGTTATTACCAAACTTAAAAAAGTACCATTTCTTGACCAAGTCAGAAAACGATGACTTTCTTAATGTCATTTGATAAAACTAATCAATCATCCAAACGTGTTCAGAATTATAAAAGAACAGAGGTGGACTATATTTGGATACACCCGACACCATGTTTGGTTCCAATATTTATCACCTCTTGTTTCTCTAGCTTTTGTACTTCTTTCTAATTCTTCAATCATGAGCACTAGCTCTAGAATATAGATTACAAAAAGTTGAGAAAATCGGTCATAGAACAGTTGTTTCCAAAACACATGGTTCTATGTCCAGTACGCCTCATATTTAAGCCCTACTCATCGCCCCATTCTTAGACTTGAGTAATGCTTGCTTGAAGCATAAAAGTCAACGACTCTGAACTGAGGACCTTCCTCAAGTTTCTAAGTCTGTTGATTTGGTTAGGCCAGTTTAGATAAAATTTTCGAGCATAATTTTAAACGGGTTAATTTTCAAGAGAGAGATATAATAAACGCAGAAAATAAACAACATTTAATTAGGATGTTTACATTGTACAAAAGTAAAACTAGGACTTTAATTTCACTTGGCTCCCACTAAATTTTTTGAAACATTGCACTCCCATTGCAATTTTTCGAAAATCTCGTTGGATAGATTTCGTAGTGAGTATTGAGTTCTTCAAACAATTCAGTGGGTTGCAACCTAACCGATTTCTGGCTCACTGATTATTCAAAGTGGTGTTGTACACTAATTTATCTAATAAATGATTCAATACCTATCCCCATAGTTCACCAAACCACAACAGAACAGGTTTCTAAGCTCGTAAACTACCCGAGTTCATTCCCACTAACTTCTATAATCTAATATTTGAATTTCACCTTGCAACCGAACAGGTTTCTGTTGGGTTTGTGCCCTCGATGCCAACGAGGAATTAAAGAATAGGGCACTAGTTTATATTGTACAACCTATTAATTATATAAAGGCATTAGCAAGTTGTTCATATATTTCTTAATGGCATCTATCAGTCTTAAATGAACAACTAGTCCATGTGTGTCAAAGCAAACATTCGCACTCCTTATAGTAGTTAAGGAGATGGGCACTGGAAGGGTTTGATACTTGATCACTTAAATGGTTCGCAAGTCGGAGAATCTCAATTGGGCATTGAGATTCGTGTGGACTTGTATGACACATGCTCTGACAAGGAGCGCCACTCTAACACTATGGGATAGTGGGAGTTTGTGTCATGGATACATTGACTGGATTGAATTAGTGTATTCGAACACGGCTCGTAGTAATCTGATCACATGAGTTTTTACTCAGTGACTGTCAATGATCGGATTACTGATTATGATAGTATGCGTGAGCTTTTGACCTAAGTAATCAAGTTGAAGATGTGCTTGTGACATCAAGCCTATCATTAGAGTAGTTAGATCCATTTCACCCATTGGTGGGGTCGACCTCGAAGTGCGGCTTGATGGGCAAGTAGCAGTCTTAACTGGTTAGAAAATGGAATTCACTGTCTCGAAAGTAAACGAGAAGTATCCTATGCGATCATAGGTAAATGAGATTAACGTCTCTGGCCAGAGCTCATGAACTAACCCGTGTTGGACACTGAGGGTAGTTCTGTAATCTCATGTTACTATGATTCTTAGCATAGCATCGAGTCCTGTGAGTTTGACATTCCATGACTCTCACTTGATCTGGATACGTCAGTTATACTCATACAGTATTCATAATCTAGAGGTTCGTAATGATAGTCATTTCGTACTCGGTTGGGCAACGATGTGGGGCCACGGTGCTGGCTAGGTGTCACCCACATCCTTTGGTATCTTCCCATTGCCAATCGAGACGAACCTAGAGAGTCGCGCTATAGGAATAGACAGGGAAATCGATTGTTGTATTTGGAGGGCATTTTGGTAATTTGTCCTTTGGAAGGACGAATTAATTAATTGGACTAATTAATTTAATTAGTTGTTTAATTGGATTAAACATAGATTAAATTAATTATGTTGACTAGGTCAACTATGATATTAATTAATTGGATTAAATATCATAGGATTAAATTAATTAGGCTAAGATGACTAAAGTCAACATAGCCCAATGTAAGTCCAATTGGGCACTTAGGGGCGTGTGTTTTGGTGGGCTTAGTTGGAGGATTTATTTAATCCTCCAATATAAGCTAGAAAACATAACAGTTGAAAGATTAATCAGTTCCTCCACCAGAAATACAACTGTTCACACAAATTTTCGAGTATGCAATTTCATAAACAAGAAAAGATAATATGGACAAATAAATAAATCAATTTAAAGAAAATTACAATATTGTGAAAATAATTCTCCTATCGAAGACTAATGCCCTGATTCTTCCTTCAAGAACTTTGATTTGAATATTGGAGCGAAAATCACTTCTTTGATCTTCTCCAATGTTGATTTGAATATTTATAACGTTGATGCGAGGGCTTGACAGCTTAATCTCGGATCAAACGATGTAAATGATTTGGGAAGGTTGAAAGCTTCAAGGTCGACTCGCCGCTTTGATCTTCCTTCAACTTGATTTGGACTTCTATAACGTTTATTCGAGGGTTTAGCACCTTAATCTCGAATCAAATGTTATAATTTGATGAATTTTGCCAAGAATGCCTTGAAGTTTGCTTTGAAGGTATCCTTGAATTTGAAAAACTTGTAGAGAGAATTTGGGAACTTCTCTTGTCTTCTCTAGCTTCAATTAATTTTTTTTTTTTTTTTGTGAGCTCCCAAGGACCCTATTTATAGGTGTAGGATGGAGAAATCACAAATATTTTAAACACCTTTGATAATTATCTCTTTGATTTAGTATTTATTAAGAGACAAATATCATTTACTTTTGAGCCATTTGATTGGCTAATATTTGATGAGGATAAATTTAATAGATATTATCTCTTCAATATCTATATTAATTTAAAGAGATAAATACTATTAATTTGGAGCCTTTTAATTGGCCAATATATCCACTTGGCGCAGTGTGATTGGTCATTGACTTTTCAACTGCAAGACATAATTTGATTGGCTAAAACACCTCAATTTGACACGTGGCGCGATTTAATTTGCCAATAAAATAAATATTAAAATATCAAATAAACCAATTATTTAATTTTGGAATTAAATTTGATAAATCCCAAAATATAAATTAAATGACTTAAATTGATAATTAATATCATATCTTCCACTTGTCATCATTTGATTGGACATAAAATTGTTTTGTCTACAAATGCCCCCGAGAGACTCGTTCACGATAACTTCGTCTTGAAAGCGTGCTTCAAAGTGGATGAGTCGCGAACATCATTTTCACATGGTAAATATTCACGATTCCATAATGTATGTACGAACCGAATTTCAGTGGGCCGTCCCATATGAATTGTTTAAGAAGGACCCAAACCGAATTCTTTTAAGGCAAGGAATACCATCATCAATTTGAATGTGGGCCAACAAACCGTGGTTGCCTCTTGTTAGTGGAAATGGACGTATTTGGTTACTTAACCAATTAAAGCCCATACTTTTTTTCAAATCATGTTTAAACATGAAGTTTGGGCTTTGTTGGAATAGCATGTAAGAAAGACTTGGGCACCAAATTTACTAGGCCCATCGGCTATTTAGCCTTTCTTTTGCTCTTTTCTAAATAAAGTCTGGGCCCACACTTGTGGTCTAATGATCTTGGCACATAGGATTGTACTCCAAGTTGTCTTCTTCATCTTGCACTCTGCGTAACAGCAAACTTCTCCTTCTTTTTTTTTTTTTTGACAAGAATTCTTATAATCATAAAACTCTTCTAAGTTTAGGAATTATCTTCAATACTTAAACCGAGTAAAACAAGGATTCCAGTATCTTGATTAACATCGATACATCCGCGAAGCTTACGTAAATCCTAATCCTTATCAAATTGGAAGAACCTGATAAAGCAAAATCCCCGGGTAGATACCGTATCGAATTTAACAGCCTTGCTGCATATCAATTCTCCATCTTTCCCACGTCTGTTAGAATTTTAGAACCAAAAGAACACCAAATAATTGAACTCCAGCAGGTGGGTCTTTCACTTGAATGAAAATACCAGCGGAAGTTTTGGGTATTTGAGCCAATTATTATCACATCAAAATTGAATGGTGTTAATCCAGCAAATTTTAAGTTACTCCAAATAGGACTCAAGATACAATTCTTATCAAATCAGGAGTTTTGAAGAGAGCTCAACTCGAATCAGATAACCTTGACCAAACATCTATATAAACACCTTCACAGACCCTTTTATTTCTTCACATCCGAGCAGCAGACGTTAAAAAGTTGAGAGATTCAGCACTCTTTTTTTCTCATATTCTGAGAGCCATTCCAGTTTGAGAATTTGAGGTTCTACCAATTTCACATATCAGTTGTAGGCTTTCAACAATAAGCTCTTTCTTCATTTGAGTGAGTAATATAGGATTTTGAAGAAATCAAATCTGCTTTCTCTTGCCCCCAGCTAGCGAATAACAGGAGGAATTCTGATATTTAGATGTGTCGCCCAGCCGAATAATTTTTTTTTTTCTCTTTTTAATTCATGATCTGGAGTGCTGCTAATTCTTTTCCTTCTGATAGATGAGTTTTTTTTTTTTTTAATCCACAGCCATAAAGTTGCTAACTTTGATTTTGTCTCGTATATGCAGCTTGCCCTTTGGACTTCAATTTCAGCTAAAGCAAAGCAACAGTAATTCAAGGCATTAATCTTGTTTGCTTATATTTATTCCAGAAAAGTGCAGTGTATTTTTCTTTTATATCTTTTCCCCTTTTTTTTTTTTGACAAAACTCTTCAAGAATCTGACAATTCGTATGTTTTTTGCTTGTCTTTTCTTTTTCTTAGATTCATCATGGTTTACTTCAAGGATGCTTCGTATACTTCTGGAGAACCTTATTTGGTTATACTTGACAACGAGAACCAATCTATGGAAGAAGGCGTACATTTCGCGGTTCATACTCCTCTTGTCGGTCGAAAGGCGAAACGATGGCCAAGTTTGACGAACTCCTTGTCCATGGGGGAATGGTATCAAGAAGTTAATTTGAACAAAACAACTAAGGCATGGAGTCTGCGAGCTGCTCACCACCAAACATCGAAGGAGCCACTCATTTTGCCAACACTGGGGCGCAACATCATCGACGGCAAGGCGAAGTGGATTGGCGACGACATCAAATTCCTTGGTGAATACCACTACATCAAAGGCTACTGGGAGTGGACAGAGGACATCCTCAGCCGGTGCAAAGACAAGTTATTGTCTGCCAGGATCTACGATGCAGTGTATGCCTCGATGTATACTTACGACCGAAACACGAACAACATGAAAGCCTTTTCCGAGGCTTGGTGTCCCACTACGAATTCATTGCTGACCTCCATCGGCGAGTTTTCGATTTCCCTGTGGGATTTATACGCCCTCGCAGGTCTTCCCATGACCGGACTTTTCTATGATGAGGTAATTCCCAATGCCTCGGAGCTCACCGATGTCGACGAAAAGGAGCACATATTTCTCCATCGCTCATGTGAATACGTATTCCGCGCCTACCATTTGTTTCTAGGAGGCTCCAAAGTGAATCAATATTCCCAAGTGTCTGTTGACCAATGGGTGAGATTTTGGTCCCACTACGAATACATTGTTGACCTCCATCGGCGAGTTTTTGATATCCCTGTGGGATTTATACACCCTCTCAGGTCTTCCCATGATCGGACTTTTCTATGATGAGGTAATTCCCAATGCCTCGGAGCTCACTGGTGTCGACGAAAAGGGGCACATATTTCTCCATCGCTCATGTGATTACCTATTCCGCGCCTACCATTTGCTTCTAGGAGGCTCCAAAGTGAATCAATATTCCCAAGTGTCTGTTGACCAATGGGTGAGATTTTGGTCCCACTACGAATACATTGCTGACCTCCATCGGCGAGTTTTTGATATCCCTGTGGGATTTATACGCCCTCTCAGGTCTTCCCATGACTGGACTTTTCTATGATGAGGTAGTTCCCAATGCCTCGGAGCTCACCGGTGTCGACGAAAAGGGGCACATATTTCTCCATTGCTCATGTGAATACCTATTCCGCGCCTACCATTTGCTTATAGGAGTCTCCAAAGTGAATCAATATTCCCAAGTGTCTGTTGACCAATGGGTGAGATTTTGGTCCAAAAAGAGGATGAAATACAGCCAAACTCCTATCCGTAAGGAAAAGAAGTCCACTCGCCTAGTGTCTACTCACAATCCCCTTGGAGATTTTGGTGTTCACGAGAAGTGGTCGACTACACAGGAGGCAGTATTTTCCAAACTCGGCATCAGAGAAACTTTGAAGGAAGAGACCTACTTGGCGACTTACTTGGCTTGCTGGCTTTGTACCTTTGTTCTCCCTGGGAAAGATGTCAACACCATACGGCCAAGTATTTTCAAGATGGCTGCGATCATGGCTAGTGGTCGACAAGTTAGCTTGACAGTCCCTGTTTTGGCTTGAATGCATTTAGTATTCGTGGGGATAAAATATGTACTTAAGCAGCAATGCATTCACGTTCAGAGCTGTATTTTCCAAACTCGGCATCAGAGAAACTTTGAAGGAAGAGATCTACTTGGCGGCTTACTTGGCTTGCTGGCTTTGTACCTTTGTTCTCCCTGGGAAAGATGTCAACACCATACGGCCAAGTACGTTCAAGATGGCTGCGATCATGGCTAGTGGTCGACAAGTTAGCTTGACAGTCCCTGTTTTGGCTTGAATGCATTTAGTATTCGTGGGGATAAAATATGTACTTGAGCAGCAACGCATTCACGTTCAGAACTTATGGCGTATCATCCAGGCCAAGATCACAAAAGCAAAAGTCGATGACATTTCATCTTTGAAGGACGAAGTTCAAGTTGTTTATGACTCCATGAAGGTCTTCAAAGACATAGATGTTTCTCATATTGACGGGCTATTGCAATCATTGTTTTATAAAGCAGCCGTCTATGATGCCGCGAGATCCTCATCTTCAGAAAGGCTATCTAAGGAACTTCTTGAGCAACAACTTAGTGAGGCCAAGGACCGTCTAGGTGAAGCCGAAACTAGAGCAAGTAAAGAGGTTGAGCACATCAAATCTACTAAGAACGAGTTGGCGCGCGTTGAGAAAGAGCTTAAAGGTTTGAAGCGCCGCAAGAAGAAATTGTCTTCATCCTTAAAGAGTCAAGAAGAACTTCTTAAGAGTGCCGAGGTTGATATTCACGACATTAAGGATGAGATTGTTGCTCTTGAGAAGACTGCCCCCTTGAGTGATGAAGCAGCGAAGATTTTGAGTACTTCGATGACACACCTGACATCTGTCCAAGAGGAGTTGAAGAACATAGATATTCTTCCTTGAGTTTCTTTTTTCTCTTTGTTTAGTTTTGTTTAGGAACTTGTCCTCTTTTTTTTTTTAATTGCCCCCATGTCATGAACATTTACTTTTGAGATTACGTAATAGAAGTATTTTCTTTTCTATCTTACAACCTTTCAAGTATATTTAAGTTTATTAACTTGTGCAAATTTTTTTTTTAACTCCTTTTGAATGAATAACATCACTCTATATGGGAAACATGATTGTTTTATTTTTTATGACTGAACTTAGAGGAAATATAAGCTGCCTACGTACCCTAATAAAAGGGATCAAGTCATTACGTAGTTCAAAAAAAGATTTTTTTTTAGGAGGGGTGCCGTACACAGTTTATACTCATGCGGGCCAGGAGTATCCATAGCTTAGCCACCCTGGACGAGGTGAAGTATTTCTACATTTTAGCCACATGAAATACCTTCAGTGGAGTAAGATAGCAATTTAACCACTTGCACTACCATTGGTGGGTACTGTACACAGTTTTAACTCATGTGGGCCAGGAGTAACATGCAGTTTAGGCTCGTGCGTCATGGAGCTTTATCCTTCAGGGATAATATCTCTTCAAGAACTTGCCATTTATGGGGCCAATTCGCAGTCCATCTTTATCCACCAACTTGTAAGCTCCATTTGTATACACTTCTTTCACTACATGAGGACCATCCCATTTGGACAAGAATTTGCCTCCCATTCGCTGATTGATGATGATAGGTCTTCGTACTGCCAAAACCAAATCTCCAACTTGAAATGACCATGGGCAAACCTTTTTGTTGAATGCCCTCGTCATGCGAACTTGGTAACATTCAAGAAGTTGTTGTGCTTCAAGGCTTTTCTCGTCTAGTGCTTCAAGTTCTTCAAGTCTAAGACGAGCGTTGTCCTCAACAGTGAGCCCTTCCTGAATTGCAATACGTAATGAAGGTATTTGACTTTCAAGTGGGATAACCGCTTCAACTCCGTATACCAACGAATATGGAGTAGCTTGAGTAGCAGTCCTATGTGTTGTTCGGTATGCCCAAAGAGCTTCAGCAACCTTCTCGTGCCAATCTCTTTTTGACTTTGACACCACCTTCTTCAAAAGATTACACAAGGTTTTGTTAAATGCCTCTGCCAAACCATTTGCAGCTGAGTTGTACATTGAGGAGTTATGTTGCTTAAACCCGAATTGCACACATAACTTGTCCATCAGCTTGTTGTAGAAAGGCTTTCCATTATCAGTGATAATATACCTTGGCACTCCATATCTAAAGATGAGATTTGACTTGATGAAGTCGACAACAGTTTCCTTCTTCACTTCTTTCAGAGGAACCGCCTCAGCCCATTTAGAAAAGTAATCAGTAGCTGCCAGTATGTATGAATGGCCAGCTGAGGACTTAGGAGCGATAGGTCCAACAACATCGAGACCCCATGCATCAAAGGGCCATGAGGCAACTGTGGGGTGTAGAGGCACCGGAGGCTGATGTATTAAATTAGCGTGTAATTGGCAAGCTTCACATCTCTTCGCATAATATAAGCAGTCTTTCACCATAGTAGGCCAGTAGTATCCCATTCTTTTGATTTGAAAATGGAGTTTTGGTCCTGACTGGTGAGCACCACACACTCCAGAATGTGCTTCCGCCATGGCTTCAACTGTTTCTTCACCATTTAAACAGCGCTGATATGTACCTTCAAAGGATCGACGATACAACGTGTCCTTGTATAAGATGAAACGAGTTGATCTTCGACGTATTTCTGTCTTATGTCGAGGATCAGTGGGAAGTTTTCCATGTTTCAAATAGTCAACCAGTGGTGTTCTCCAATCTTGGTCATCACTAATTGAAACCGAAATGGCGTTAGAATCTTCATGATTAGGCTCAATGAGCGAAGGCACAATCCATCTATTGCACACAGGAACACTCGTAGTTTCTCCTTCGGAAAGAGCTAAAGTAGTAGCTAGGTTGGCCAATGCATCAGCCACCCTATTATCTTTTCTTGGAATATGACTTAAGACTATTGTTTCGAATTTCTTCAACAAATTTGAGGCATATTGGAAATAAGGCACAAGATCGTCTTTCTTCACTTCATATTCCATCAAAAGTTGATTTATGACAAGTTTTGAATCACCATACGCTTCAACTTCAAGAATGTCCATTTCTAGCGCCAGTTGAAGTCCTATAATCAAATATTGGTATTCAGCGACATTGTTGGAGCACAATTCACCTAACACAATTGAGTATGTCAAAACATACTTTTCAGGTGAAACAAAAACTACTCCTGCCCCCGCTCTGTCTGATCGAGACGCTCCATCAAAAAACATCATCCATGCTGGTAAGACTTCAACAAACATGACATCTTCATCAGGAAGGTCATCAGAAAGCTCCCATTTTGCTGGGATAGGATGGTCAGATAAGAAATCTGCAAGAGCTTGCCCTTTGACAGCTTTTTGTGGTACATATGTAATCTCATATTGATTAAATATGATGGACCATTTAGCTAAACGTCCAGAAAGTACAGGTTTAGACATCACAAATCTAACTGGATCAGCTCGAGAGATGAGTCGTATGGGATATGCTTCAAAGTAGTGTTTCAACTTCTTAATTGCATAAAACAAAGCTAAGCAGATTTTCTCAACGGGAGAGTACTTCAATTCATTCTGAGTCAAGGATCTACTCAAGTAGTATAGAGCCATTTCCTTGCCCCCTTCATTCTCTTGTGCCATCATAGCGCCAATTGATCGTTCTTGCGCTGCAATGTATAATACAAGAGGTTTCCCGGGCACTGGAGCTCCTAGGACAGGTGGATTCATGAGGTGTTTCTTTATGCAGTCAAAAGCATTCTCACATCCTTTATCCCATACAAAAGAGGTGTCTTTCTTCATAAGGTGACTGAACGGCTGACATCTTCCAGCAAGATTTGAGATAAACCTCCTTATGAACGCAAGATTTCCTTGAAGACTCCTTAACTCCTTGAGATTTCTTGGTGCAGGCATCTTTTGAATCACATCTATTTTTGCAGGATCAACTTCAATCCCACGGTGGCGAACTATGAAGCCAAGAAATTTTCCAGATGTGACGCCAAAAGCACACTTTAGTGGATTCATCTTCAACTCATACTTCCGTAGTCGGTCAAACACTACTCGAAGATCTTCCAAGTGATCACTTCTCTTTTTAGTTTTAACAACAAGATCATCGACATAACATTCCACTCTTTTATGTAGCATATCATCAAAAATAACTTGCATAGCGCGTTGGTAAGTGGCACCAGCGTTCTTTAGCCCAAAAGGCATTACTTTGTAGCAGAAGATACCTTTCGGAGTACGAAATGCTGTGCACTCTTCGTCTTGTGGTGACATCCTTATTTGATTGTACCCAGATGAGCCATCCATGAAAGACAAGGCCTCATGTCCAGTAGTTGCATAAACCATAAGCTCAATGATTGGTAGCGGAAAGTCGTCTTTTGGACACGCTTTGTTCAAGTCCCGAAAGTCAACACAGATGCGTATTTGACCATTTTTCTTCTTTACTGGTACGATACTAGAAATCCAAGTAGGATATTTCACTTCTCTGATGAATCCAGCTTCAATGAGCTTGTTCACTTCAGCTTCAATCCGAGGGACCAGCTCAGTACGAACTACTTGTTGTGATTGCTTTACAGGACGTACTCCATGTTTTATGCCAAGTTGATGAATCGCAACTTTTGGATCTAAGCCCGGCATTTCCTTATATGACCAAGCAAAAACATCTTTATACTCGATCAGGATCTTGTGGTATTGGTCTTCTTCTTCAGGACTTAGAAGAGCACTAACAAAAATAGGGCGTGGTTCATCTTTCGTACCGAGATTTAGCTCCTTAAGTTCATCAACAGTCGCCTGTCCACCATCTTCAAGTTGTGAAGGGGCTTCTTGGATTTCATCGTTTGAGGCTTCGGGGTCAGAGTCTTCATCTACTGCAGCATAATTAGAGCTGATGATGACTTCCACCTCATCTTCGTTTGGGTTGTTCTCATTTGAACGACGAGAATTGCTGATAATGCGCTGTTTTACCTTGACGGTCCCATCCATGGTGATAACTACTAGTGATGACTTACTTCCTTGCGGCTGAGATAGAATAAGAGTTTAGTTATTATTTCTCGACCCTACCATGTCCGTCTCGCCAGCATGGTTCCTCTTCTTTAGTTGTTGTGTGCTACCACCTCCAAGTCGATTGAAGACAGAACTTTGGGGAATATCGCTCGCACCGAGTCTATCTTGAACATTAGGGATTCGGCTACTAGAACCAAGTCTTCCAAAGATGGAAGGACGAGCAGTAGGAGTACTAAGCCGATCAAATACGGAAACACGATTATCACTAGGTTTCTTTCCTTTTCCATCACCTTCTACGGATATATGTTGCACATTGACGCATTTTTCTTTTTTCGTGACACGTATTCTAACTGGTTCGACAGGTGTAAATCCCAAACCAGTCTTTGGTTGATCCACTTGATACCCTTGTTTCCTCAATTTGTGTTGTGCTTTGGTGAGACCATGAATCTTTTCCCCAGTCAATTCTGGTTCCAATTTTCCAAGACCTGATGGATTGGAGAAGTTATATCCAGACTTTTCGAGGAGCTTGTAAACTTTAGGACTGAATGTTCCTTGAAACTTTTGGCACGAAATTTTTACAGGCGAGGAATCATTAGGCGGTGAAGAATTTACCTTAGTAATCGGCATAATCAAGCTTTTTGCCATCACTTGATAATCATTTGATCTCGTCACCTTAGATTGTATTTTACTCGTGCTGCCTGGTTGAACGTGTACATCAGCCACAATTTCTCTTCTTTTGGGATTCAACTGAGGGATATGGTCTACAACCACTGATTTAGCTTGATTTTTCTCCACATGGCTGCTAGTCGGAGTTTTAAGTGGCAATGCCCCCTACACAAAGTCAGAATCGAGATAGAGTTTGGCATCAGCGAAGTACGACTCTGCCTCGGTGAATGGCTTCACATCAGCATCCACTTTTACCACTTCCCCATTCCTTAGGTATTTGAAGCATTGATGAAGGGTTGACGGTACTACTCCATTTTCGTGGAGCCAGGGCCTTCCTAATAACAGATGATAAGATGTCCTCGCATCAATGACATGGAATATGGTGCTTGCTTTTAATTCTCCTATCATCAAGTCTAAACGGATCATACCAATGGCTCGATGTCCACCTTGGTTAAATCCTTGAATAGTAAGACGACTATGAGACAGATCTTCCATTGTCAGTCCCAAAGTTTTCATAGTAAAATTTGGCATTATATTGACTGCTGAACCTCCATCAACAAGTATGCGATTGACTTTCTGCTCTTGCATAAATCCGGAGACAAACAGTGGACGATTATGTGGCTTTGATCCTAGCAACAAATCCTCATCCGTGAAGGCGATCGTAGTACAACAGGAAGTAGAGTGTTGGATTTCGTCTCCACCTGTCACAGTGTATACAGTTTCAACCTTTGATTCAAAAAACTTTGTTGGAAAGAAATCATCTAGAGTCACAGGAGTTCGATGGTTACTCTTTGATGGCTTCTTAAAGTTCACATGAGGATTTTTCAAAACTTTCATTAGATTGGGCTTCCTGACCGTTGGTGAGTATGACTTTTTCAAGAACAATGGATGTAGTTCGTCAATACAACGCCTTTGTCGCCGTCTACGCGCCACACGAATCCATTCGCCATCTTCTTCAAACTTATCAATATAATTTTCCTCGTTCATGGTTCCTTTATCAGCAAGAAGGACTTTGACCATCGCTGGCTCTAGACTCCCAAATTGAAGTGCTGGTGGTGCCTTCGCAGATGATGATAAGGAAGGAACCTTGTGTTGCGAATCACTTGTGACGACATCAATGCTAGCATGATTTGCATCTGCAACATCTTCACTGTCAAGGATTATTTTCCCATCTCTTACCAGTGCCATAATTTTGTCTTTGACCACAAAGCACTTTTCTATGGGGTGACTCACAATTCGGTGATATTTACAGTACTTGGGGTCGTTCACCTTTCCAACTTCCTCTGGGCGCTTCGGCTCCGGAAGTTCAATCAACTTTCCAGCCAATAGTTCATCGAAGATGTGAGAAACATCAGAGTCTGGGAAAGGATACTCCTTCTCTTGCATCTCTTTCAAGGAAAGTCGGCGCCTCTCATGTGTAGCACGTTGATTTTCAGCTTTCTCATTGTGCTTCTTGTCATTTGCAGAAATTTTGACAGGAGTTGCCTTGACAACCATAGACTCCTTGGTAGAGGGTTTAACATATTTCTCAACTTTCTTGACGTCTTTCTTTTCCTTCCGTTGATCTTCTAATGGGAAATTTACTCTATGATTGGCAATGCTTAGTTCCATGTCATGAGCACGTGTGGCCAATTCTTCAAAGTTGCGAGGCTTGATCCCTTGGAGTATGTAGAGAAGCCCCCAGTGCATCCCTTGGATAGACATTTCTACTGCAGATATCTCTGAGAGTTTATCTTTGTAGTTCAGACTCAGCGCACGCCACCTGTTTATGTAGTCAACAACGGGCTCATCCTTCCATTGCTTAGCATTTGTGAGTTCAATCATGCTCACAGTCCGGCGAGTACTATAGAAACGATTCAGAAATTCCCTCTCCATTTGGTCCCAACTATCTATGGATTCGGGCTCCAAATCAACGTACCAGTCAAAAGCGTTTCCTTTTAGAGATCGTACAAATTGCTTCACGAGTAGATCTCCATCAGTCCCCACATTATTGCATGTCTCCATAAAGTGCGCGATATGTTGTTTCGGGTTTCCTTTACCATCAAATTGTTGCAGTTTCGGTGGTTGGTATCCCATCGGCATCCTTAGAGCATCAATGCGTTTTGTATACGGCTTCGAGTACACGAGCGAATTGTGGGAAGATACACCATATTGAGCCCTAATGGTGTTAGAAATCATATCTTGCAGTTGTTGAACAGACAATGCGCCAATAGTGGTGTTGGAGTTGTCGAACTTCTCCGCAGATTCATGTTGATGAGGCAGTTCATTGACCGGCGTCTCCTTGGCGTTTTGACTTGGAGGAGATGCACGATTATGACTAGGTTCTCCTACATTGGAGTTTTCTAGTTTGTTCATCAGTTGGGCAATTTGGAGATCCTTGTCTTCCAAAGCTTTCTGCATATTAGCAATGGCTTGAGCCATCTGAGCCATTTGAGCCGCTTGTTCATCCACCGAGGTAGCTCCAGTCATCATTGCGGGAAGCTCAGCAAATGAAGAAAGTTTAGAGTTGATTTCCCTTGGAGATGTTGGGCATGAACCTTCAGAATGATTGTTGTCACCGATCTTGCCTCCAGTGGAAGATTGGTCAGTGGGATCATCGACAACGTTAGCATCATTTTTCTTGGTCAAAGCAACTTGATTCTTCTTTGGAGCCATAGAGTTGCAAATGTAGACTTTGAAATTTAATGTCGGAGGAAGAGATGAGGGGTAGATTCGGTCCCACTGGGCGTGCCAAATTTGTTCACACAAATTTTCGAGTATGCAATTTCATAAACAAGAAAAGATAATATGGACAAATAAATAAATCAATTTAAAGAAAATTACAATATCGTGAGAATAATTCTCCTATCGAAGACTAATGCCCTGATTCTTCCTTCAAGAACTTTGATTTGAATATTGGAGCGAAAATCACTTCTTTGATCTTCTCCAATGTTGATTTGAATATTTATAACGTTGATGTGAGGGCTTGACAGCTTAATCTCGGATCAAACGATGTAAATGATTTGGGAAGGTTGAAAGCTTCACGGTCGACTCACCGCTTTGATCTTCCTTCAACTTGATTTGGACTTCTATAACGTTTATTCGAGGGTTTAGCACCTTAATCTCGAATCAAATGTTATAATTTGATGAATTTTGCCAAGAATGCCTTGAAGTTTGCTTTGAAGGTATCCTTGAATTTGAAGAACTTGTAGAGAGAATTTGGGAACTTCTCTTGTCTTCTCTAGCTTCAATTATTTTATTTTTTTTGTGAGCTCCCAAGGACCCTATTTATAGGTGTAGGATGGAGAAGTCACAAATATTTTAAACACCTTTGATAATTATCTCTTTAATTTAGTATTTATTAAGAGATAAATATCATTTACTTTTGAGCCATTTGATTGGCTAATATTTGATGAGGATAAATTTAATAGATATTATCTCTTCAATATCTATATTAATTTAAAGAGATAAATACTATTAATTTGGAGCCTTTTAATTGGCCAATATATCCACTTGGCGCAGTGTGATTGGTCGTTGACTTTTCAACTGCAAGACATAATTTGATTGGCTAAAACACCTCAATTTGACACGTGGCGCGATTTAATTTTCCAATAAAATAAATATTAAAATATCAATTAAACCAATTATTTAATTTTGGAATTAAATTTGATAAATCCCAAAATATAAATTAAATGACTTAAATTGATAATTAATATCATATCTTCCACTTGTCATCATTTGATTGGAGATAAAATTGCTTTGTCTACAACAACACAGAGAAAAATAATTCTCTTCCTCTCTCTCTCACCTAGCCGCCATTATGGAAAAAAGAGATGGAAATTTCTGGGGTCAATTCCAACGCGTGATTATCTAGAGACAGAACACATGGACCGTTGATCGAAGATTTGAAGATTCACGGGGATTGATTGAATACACGAAAAGGTAAGTTTTCGCGTTCATCATTTTTAACTAAAATCAACGAACACAAATTGATCTTGGTTGTGGGAATCCGGATATGAATTTAAATTTCTGTTGTGCATGATACCAGGATTCCCAACAGTGGTATCAGAGCCAAATTTGTTGGCTTCGTTGATTTTTATTTGCGTGTTCTTCGTGTTCTTGTTGTATGTTCATGTTGATTTCGCAATAGGTAATTTGGACTTATCACACATGGATCGAAAAATCTGATTATTCATTATTTTTGGTATTTTTAATTTGATTAAGAATTGGTGAAACAAATCTGTGAAAACCGAGTGGATCTGGATTGTGGATTTACAAATCTGAAATTGGGGGCTGCTTCAAAATTTCTAAAATATCGATATGGGATATGAAATTGAACCAAAATCTGAAATTGAAACTTCATGAATCAATTTTGATAATTTCTGAAAATTGAAGTTTTGATTTTCTGGAAAACCGATTCGAAATCTGGAAAATCAAATTTGTGAAATTCTTGAAAATCTGTTAGGCTACTGTCAATTTCACAAATCTGGAAATCTGAAATTCCGCCGGAATCGCGTGGTGTGGGGCGGCGCGTTTGCTGACAGCGCTGATTGCGCAGCCCCTCTCGCTGGTTATCGTCGTCGGCGACTTTGGAGGCTGCTGTCGGGAAATCTGGTTGGAGCAGATTTCTTAAGGGCGGCCCTATCAAACATCATGGGCGGCTCTTGAAGCGCCACTAGGGATTTTTGATGGCGAAGCCGAACACGGCGCTGATATCACCACCGAGTCGTCGTTGAAGATGACCGGCGAAGACATTGGTATCGGGCGCTGCAAAACCCGCTTGATTGCCTTGTTTTCGTCGCTTGATGGCCTGCGATGTCGCTGGCACAACACCGGCGATGGGAATGGCGGCGCAGTGAGGAAGGAGGAGAGTAGAGTTGGGCTGTTAGGGCATTTGTTATGTTGGGTTGAGCCCATCACACATTAAATTGTGTGTTGGGCTTGGTCCAATGCATTAATTAATTAAAGCGAACCGGGTTTGGCCCACTAGCAGATTAATTAGATAAATGGCCTGAAAAGATTTATTTAATTAATAGGGAAATGGGCTGGGATGAATTATATAATGGCCCAACCTGATTTATTAATTAATAGAGAATTGGGCTTTGCCCAAATAGAATTAATTAAATAAATGGCCCATCAGATTATTTTGGAAATGGGTCTATGTGTTGGCTTATCCCAACACTTTGTATTTAAATTGAATGGGTTTAATTGGGTTGACCCAATGCTACCCAATTTATTTAAATTGGTAAAAGACCCAATACCAAATCAATTGGATCCTTCTTCTAAATTACAGCCTTCAAGTAAATTAAATATGATTGATTTATAATATATTAAATTGGATTTAATGTATATTAAATTAAATTGTATTTAGTTTACACATCAAAATTAAATTAATTTTAACTAAGTTATTAATTAAATCGGATTTAATTTTGTAAGTTGATTAGATTGGATTTAAGTATATAATTAGTTAAATTGTTTTTAATTTTGTAATCATTAAATTGGATTTAGTCATTGGATTTGTAAGCCCATGGAAATTAAATTAGATTTAATTTCATTTTGATTAAATAAGATTTAGTCCTCCCATAGAAATTAGATTGGATCTAGTTTCACTTGGATTAAATTATATTTAATCTTCCCATGATAATTAAATTGGATTTAATTGTTTGAAAGTTAAATTTTTCGATCACATGAAAATTAAATTGAATTCAATTTTACTTCGATTAAATTGGATTTAGTCTTAGTATGAAATTTGAATGAGATTTAATTTTGCAATAGTCAAATTGGATTTGATTAAATAAATAAATTAGATTTATTTTATTATTTATATTCACATATATGTCTTGTATTTGATGGCTTATTATATGTGATGGATACACTTTTCATGGACTTAGGATTTATTTATTTTATGTTTATGATGCTTGCTTAAAATATTTACAAGTTGATTAGCCCATTGGCTTGGGCCGATCTAGATAGTCCATGAAAATGTGTGATAGTAGAATTGCTAGGTTTTTCTACGCTTTATATGCATGTTAGCATGTTAGAGGTTAAATGTTAATATGCTTTGTGAGACTTAATTTAATGCTTAAATTCTCCCAATTAAATAATACTGAGTTAGTAAAGGGCACTGGGTGTCCTCTCCCTCCACTAAGCTTAATGAGATTACGAATTGAATCTAATATATGGCATCTTCGCAATAAGTGGGGTCATATATTAAGACTCAATTCTAAAATTTCATTAAGTGCATTAGATGCTTTAATCGAAGCATATTTCACCCTAAATATCGTTAAAGGGTTGCAAGGTGAAATTCAAATGTTAGATTATAAGGAGTTAGTGGGAATGAACTCAAATAGTTCACGAACTTATATATCGTTAAAGGGTTGCGGTTTGGTGAATTATGGGAAAAGAAGATTGAACCATCTATTGGATAGATAGGTGTTAGATGCCACTTTAAAAGGTTAGTGGGCCAAATATAGTTAAAGGGTTGCAACCCACTTAACCATTTAAAGAACTCAATCACTCACTACGAAATCTATCCAACGAGATTTCCGAAAATTGCAGTGGGAGTGCAATGTTTCGAAAAATGTAGTGGGAGCTAAGTAAAATTACAGTCCTAATTTTACTTGTGTACAATATAAACACTTAATTGATATCTTGGTTTAATTTTCTGCTTTACTTTATATCTCTCTTAGATTAGAAACCCATTTAGTTAGCTATGCTTGAGAATTTTGTCCAAACTAGTCTAACCAAATCAACTGACTTAGAAACTTGAGAATGGTCCTCAGTTTAGAGTAGTTGTACTATATGCTTGAAGAAAGCATTACTCAAGTCTAAGTATGAGACGATGAGTAGGGCTCTTAAATGAGGCGCACCGGATAGAGAACTGTGTGTTTTTAAAACTAGTGTTCTATGACCGGTTTTCTCAGCTTCTTATATTCTTCATTCTAGAATTAGTGCTAATGCTTGAAGAATTTGAAAGAAGTGAAAAGCTGGAAGAACGAGAGCTGATTTATGGTGGAACCAGACATTGTGAAATGGCTATCCACATAAGATCCAACTTTGTTCTTTTGAATATTCCGGACCTTTTATAGTGTTGGATGATTGATCAATTTTTCTAAATGGTACTAAGAATGTTATCATTTCCTGACTAGGTCAAGAAATGATTCTTCTTTAAGTTTGGTAATAACTTACCTGACATTCATTTTGGAAATAAATGTAGGAACAATGCATCCTCACTAAAATTGTTAACACGATTTAAAAGTTCGGAATTAGTG
This sequence comes from Buddleja alternifolia, assembly GCA_019426215.1. Lineage (NCBI taxonomy): Eukaryota > Viridiplantae > Streptophyta > Magnoliopsida > Lamiales > Scrophulariaceae > Buddleja > Buddleja alternifolia. The sequence goes on along the minus strand of CM033398.1, from coordinate 1,826,311 downwards.
TACTGTGAACATATATACTAAAGAGCGTAGTATGCCAGAGACAAACTAGAGAAATTGTTTGGCACCTAAGATTAGGTTATGCCTTAAGAGTATAAGATTCATGAGTTAGGAGAAACATGGGGGTAAAAAACCCATTGGGATTGGATCCCTATCCAAACTTAAGAATCTCATCTCAAGGATAGAATGACCAAATCTCCCTTCACCGGGAAAATATTAAAGGGCCACTCAAGTTTTGAAGTTTGGTGCATACTGATGTCTATGGTTGAAAATAGATATCATATAAGGGCACCACGATTGGATCGCAGTGATAAGTATATGATTACCTAATTCGACTCGTTCTTAAAAGAACGAGCATAGTTTCACAACTGACACTTTCAGCGACTCTACAATTAAATAGGGCAGTAGTACGCAAGAACGAGGCATTGTTGGACATGACTCATTCTATGCTAAACTACATGAAATTGCCCAATTCATAATGAGTCATGCGCCGCTCATAGGTATCTCTTGAATAGATGTCCCTCCAAATTCATTCCTAAAGTACCATATCAGAAGTGGCGCAAGTGGAAGCCTAATCTTAAACACGTGATGGTATGGGATACCCAACCTACGTGTAAAAAACAAAGGTAAAGAATCTGGAGGCTAAGTCCTTAAAAAGGATATTTTTGTTGGTTGTCTCAAATAATTCAGTGGGAGACCTCTTTTACCTACATGATGATCGAAGGATCATTGTGGCCTTAAAATCCACCATTCTCGAAGATAAGTTCATTTGAGAAAGTCAAGTTGGTAGAAAGATTGTCCTATAAGAACAAAACAAAACTCCTTAGGAGACTACTATTCAAGAAAACCAAACCAAGCCCATTATAACACAACCACTAATGAGTTGGTCTGGTAGAGTATCTCAGCCGCCTGGGATAGATGGTTTTTTGCTACAAGGAAAGCATAAGTTGTATACTGTAGCAAAGACGAACCATGGATACAATCCCTCTACGCATGACAGATCGATAGTGGATATGGACTCTACGGGTAGATGTAAGGTTATGAAAGTGAAGATGGATTAGATGTCTTTGAATAAATCCTAAACTCTAGTGGATCGCCCCGAGAGTATTGTACTCATCATAGGCGAGTACATCTACAAGGGAAAGATTGATTCGAATGGCAAGGCCAGGCTGATGGCGAAAGGGTGTAGTCAAAAGAAGGGCTTTGACTATGAGGAAGCCCCTTTGCCACAGCTATAATTAAATCCACTAGAATCTTACTTTCGATAGTAACACACCAAGATTATGAAAATTTGGCACATGGATGTGAAGACTTGTTCATAAATGGATTCCTCAAGGAGGACATCCATATGGAACAGCCCAAGGGTTTCACATCTGAGGCCGAATCTCATAAGGTCTATATGCTGTATAAATTCACTTGTGGATTTAAGCGGACCTCTCGTAGTTGGAATCTTCACTTTTATGACATAATTTGGAATTATGATGTCATCAAAAATGAAGAGGAACCATGTGTGTGCAAAAGGCCAGTGGAAGCGAAATGTCATTTCTGGTACTATATGTAGAGAGTGCTCTACTTATGGGAAATGATGTGGGCTCATTGATTTGGATCAAGACATTAACATCGAGCATATTCTCCATGAAAGCCTTAGGAGAAGCCACTTGTATCCTTATAATTCACATCTATGGAGATAGAACGAATAGGATACGGGGGCCTCCCAAGCCCTTTGTTTAGAATAAATCCTAAAGAAATTTAGGATAGAAGATCGGAGAAAGGGCTCTTGCCTATGAGGAAGAGCAATGGATAGACATAAAATATATCATGAAGTACGTAACAAGAAGTTAGGATATACTTGTCGTCTATGCCCATGGAGAACTGAGAGTGGAAGGTTATTCTTAATCGGACTTGGAATCTGATCAAGATGACTATAATTCCACTTTGGGTTTGTATTCAACTTCAAATGTGTAGTAACTTTGAAGAGTTCCTAGTGAAGTGCTCCACTACTGAGAATGAATATGAAAAATGCCTTGGAGCCTTGGAGGCTGTCAAGGAAACTGTTTGGATCTGAAGTTCGTGGTAGAACTTCTTTAGGTCCTTGGCGTGCACCTTGGACTATCACTTTACTGTGACAAAAGAAAGCTTATGCACATGCTAAGGAACCAAGGTCTCACAAATCCAAACACAATGTTGAGAGATACAACATCTTTAGATAGATCGTTGGAAAAGGCAATTATAGCCTTGCAGAAAATGAACCTCAGCCGGTAACGCGGTTGACCCACTCACTAGGCCACTATCACAGGCGGTGCTAGAGCAACATCTCATAAGATGGGTATGGGATACAATAGCGATTGGCATAGAGTGCAAGTGGGAGATTGTTGGGTTTGTGCCCTCGATACCAACGAGGAATTAGAGAATAGGGCACTAGTTTATATTGTACAACCTATCAATCATATAAAGGCATTAGAAAGTTAATCATATATTTCTTAATGGCATCTATAAGTCTTAAATGAACAACTAATCCATGTGTGTCAAGGCAAACCTTCGCACTCCTTATTGTAGTTAAGGAGATGGGCACTGGAAGGGTTTGATACTTGATCACTTAAATGGTTCGCAAGTTGGAGAATCTCAATTGGGCATTGAGATTCGTGTGGACTTGTATGACACATGCTCTGACAAGGAGCGCCACTCTAACACTATGGGATAGTGGGAGTTTGTGTCATGGATACATTGACTGGATTGAATTAGTGTATTCGAAGACGGCTCGTAGTAATCCGATCACATAGGTTTTTACGTAGTGACTGTCAATGATCGGATTACTGATTATGATAGTATGCGTGAGCCTTTGACCTGAGTAATCAAGTTGAAGATGTGCTTGTGACATTAAGCCTGTCATTAGAGTAGTTAGATCCATTTCACACGTTGGTGGGGTGACCTCGAAGTGTGGTTTGATGGGTAAGTAGTAGTCTTAACTGGTTAGCAAATGGAATTCACTGTCTCGAAAGTAAACAAGAAGTATCCTATGCGATCAGTAAATGAGATTAACGTCTCTGGCCAGAGCTTATGAACTAACCTGTTAGGAATTTCATTGTTAGATGTTTTGATGATGACAAGATAGGATTTCATGTTAGACCCCAAAAGAATGTAAGTTTACACTTTCATAGAACATATGTATAAGCATTTGAAAGTTTGTTAGTTTGTTAGGCTTGTAATTTTTATCTTTGTAGATTTTAGACTAAGTGATAGATACTGAGTCGCTAATAGAATTCTAGGTGAGTCTAGTAGAGATGAAATTGAAGATCAGCGTCTGAAGTCAAAAGAAGATGAAGATTTGTCTTAAGCGTCCGTCAAGCGCTTAAGAGTCTATTTCAGGAGTTATGAATCAAGCGTTCAAGAGAATGTTCTTAGCGCCCAGCTAACGCTAAAGGACTATCCAAGGAGTGTTGATCCAAGCGCTCATTTCATTCAAGCGATTCACCTGAAATACTTCCTCAAGTCATCCGATCAGCAACGGTCATTTATTTCCAAGCTGGAAATAAATTCAAAGTGCATTAAAAGTGACAAGACAGTATGATTTGCTGACAAGCCACCTTTTGACTAGACTATCAGCCTTTCAGTGCTAAAGTATGCTCATGTCCAATCGGAATCAGCAGAAATCAAGAAATGTCAGAAAAGGGACTATTTGAAGCTCTGCGTGAGGAACACGGGCCTGACTTGTGTCCAACAGACAAATCCCTAGCCTCCCTATAAATAGTACCCTTCAGCTATCTCTATGTGTGAGAAAAAAAAAGACGAAACCGTGAAAGAGAGCTGAGAAATAATTTGAGAGAAAAAGCTTCCAAACTCCATAGCCAATTGGAATTCAAGAAAGTTAATTCTTTCAACAAGCAGTATTTTTGTGTAAGAGAAGCTTGTTGAAGAAGATCTTTCTTGAAGCTCCAATATCCTTAAAGTTTCTCAAATACATTCCAGACAGTCACCCGATATCTCAAACATCTTCCAAGAAGAACCCTAAACTATTATTGAGATATCCTAAGTTGTTTGAACTTCCCAACATCAAACAAACCTTGTTACAATAAACCCTCAACACCTTTCATCTGAGTGAGAAAGATTGTTGACTTCCACAAGCAGTATTTTTGAGTAAGAGAAGCTTGTTGAAGAAAGGTCTTTATTGGAGCTGAAGTCTGTGTGATCAAGGAGCTCAAGTCCATCTTGGAGAAGATCTTCATTGGAGCTGAAGTCTGTGTGATCAAGGAGCTCGAGATCGTCTTTCCAGAAGTAGAGGATTGAAGTGTCTTGTAGAAGAAATCTGTGTGACCAAGGATCTCAAGTCATCCACATTCATTGCTTCCTTTGTCCCTAATCTGTAGAAGATTCTGTGTGATTCTTTGAGGATCATTTTAGTAGATTGCCTCCGAGTTCAAAGGAGAAGAAGGACGTAGCTGGGATTACACCACCCAGTGAACCTTACAATTTTTTGTGTCACTTTACTGTTTTAATGCTTTACATTGCATTTGCATATTACATCTCTTAAAGGCTTTAAAATAGTTAAGCGACTATTTGCAAAAAGTGAACGCTAAGCTTTCAAAACAGACTTAAGCGCTTCGCCAAGCGCTAAGCCCTCTGAGCGTTCAAAACTATTTAAAAGGAAAGCAACTAAAGAAAAACTTTTGTAACGCTAAAACATTTTCAAAGAGAAGACTTTAAAATACTTCCGCTGTGCTAACCCTGATTAAGCGATTGAAACGTTACCCTACTTTGGTAATAGTTGAAATCACTAAGTCTAAGTTAACTTTATAAAACAGTCTTCAAGTAAGCAACTAGTCAAGCGCCTACAATTGTAAGCGACTAGTCAAGCGATTACTATCTTCAAGTGTTCAAAAGAGATTTTAATACGAAATTTTTGAAGTCCGAAAAAAAGGACTTCAGTGCCTATTCTCCCCCCCCCCTTCTAGACCCTTTCGTATGCCATTGTGGGACCAACATAACCCGTGTTGGACACTGAGGGTAGTTCTGTAATCTCATGTTACTATGATTCTTAGCATAGCATCAAGTCCTGTGAGTTTGACATTCCATGACTCTCACTCAATCGGGATACGTCAGTGAAGGGCTTATACTCATACAGTATTCATAATCTAGAGGTTCGTAATGACATAGTCATTTTGTACTCGGTTGGGCTACGTTGTGGGGCCATGGTGCTGGTTAGGTGTCACCCACATCCTTTGGTATCCTCCCATTGTCAATCGAGACGAACCTAGAGAGTCGCGCTATAGGAATAGACAGGGAAATCGATTGTTGTATTTGGAGGGCATTTTGGTAATTTGTCCTTTGGAAGGACGAATTAATTAATTGGACTAATTAATTTAATTAGTTGTTTAATTGGATTAAACATAGATAATTAAATTAATTATGTTGACTGGGTCAACTATGATATTAATTAATTATTTGGTTAATTAATTAATTAGAATATTAATGTAATCTGTGTATATTTAATTGGATTAAATATCATAGGATTAAATTAATTGGGCTAAGATGACTAAAGTCAACATAGCCCAATGTAAGTCCCATTGGGCCCTTAGGGGCGTGTGTTTTGGTGGGCTTAGTTGGAGGATTTATTTAATCCTCCAACATAAGCCAGAAAACATAACAGTTGAAGAATTAATCAGTTCCTCCACCAGAAATACAACACCGAGAAAAATAATTCTCTTCCTCTCTCTCTCACCTAGCCACCATTATGGAGAAAAGAGATGGAGATTTCCGGGGTCAATTCCGACGCGTGATTATCTAGAGATGAAACACATGGACCGTTGATCGAAGATTTGAAGATTCACGGGGATTGATTGAATACTACATTTTCGCGTTCATTCTTTTTAATTAAAATCAACGAACACAAATTGGTCTTGGTTATGGGAATCCGGATATGAATTTAAATTTCCGCTGTGTATGATACCAGGATTCCCAACAGTTTCTAAGCTCATAAACTACAAACTAACTCCTATAATCTAATATTTGAATTTCACCTTGCAACCGAACAGGTTTCTGGGGTGAAATATGCTTCGATTAAGGCATTCCATGCACTTAATAAAATTTCAAATTATTTCTAAATGCATAACCCCCATAACTGGGAAGCATTACACATTTATACTAATTCTAATTTTAGAAAGCTGAGTGGAGGGAGATGATCACCTACATCCTTTACTAGCTCGATATTATTTTAATTGGGAGAATTTAAATATTTTAATCAAGGTCTCACAATGCATATTAACTCCTAACATGCTAACATGCATATAAAGTGTAGAAAAACCTAGCAGTTCTACTATTACACATTTTCATGGACTAACTAGATCGGCCCAAGCCAATGGACTAATCAATATATATATATTATAAGCATGCATTATAAAACATAAATTCGAATCCATCAAATGTGCATCTCATCATATATAACAAGCATTTAAACATAAAAGCACACATGCGATAAGATCATAAAATAAATTTAATTTATTTTGTTAATCAAATCCAATTTGATTATTACAAAATTAAATCCCATTTAATTTTGTCACTAACACTAAATCCTATTTAATCGAAGCGAAATTAAATCCAATTTAATTTTATGTGATCGAAAAATCTATATCATAATTAATTAAATCTAATTTTGTTCATAACAAAGCTAAATTTAATTTAATTTTGATATTATGATTAAATCCAATTTATTCTTCATGGAATTAAATCCAATTCAATTTCCATTAGAATATTAATACTAATTTAATCAAAGCAATATTAACTCTATTTAAAATTAATACTTACTTAATTTCAATGGGAGGATTAATTCAACTTCAATCTAAGTGGAATTAAGTCCTACTTAATTTCCATGATAAAGATTAAACCAATTTCGGTCATTGTGAAAACGAGTCTCACATAATTTTCATGAAAAAAATGATTAAATAAATTTTGATCTTAGTGAAATTAAGTCCCACTCAATTTCTATGAAAAGATTAAATTAATTTCAATCAGTGTGATATTAAGTCACACTTAATTTCAATGGGAATGATTAAATTAACTTTAATCTTAGTGAAATTAAGTCTTATCAATTTCAATAAAAGATTAAATTAATTTCAATCAATATAAAATTAAGTCGTACTTAATTTCGATAGGCTTGCGAATCATTGACTAAGTCCCACTTAATCAATTACGAAATTAAATCTTATTTAATTTTGATGGGTAAATTAAATAGATTCAAAATATCGGCAAAACTAAACCCTATTTAATTTCGTTTAATAATTTAAATCTTAATTTAATTAATCTAAATCAAATATAATTTAATTTATATTAATTCCAATTTCATAATAATTAAATTTAATTCAATTTACAAAGAGAGCTTGAAGAAGATTGACCCAATTAGTTAAAATTGGGTTTGGGTCTCACCCAATTAATAATTCATTTGGAATTGGGTCCAAGCCTAATATTTAATTGAATTAATTCGTGTTGGGCTACTAATTAATTAATTCGTACTGGGCCAAGCCCAACATTTCTTCATTAAAATAGGCTGGGCGTAATTTTTAATTAATTGGAGTGGGCCAAGCCCAACTCCCTTTTAATTAATAAAATACGCTTGGGTTTTGTTTAATTAATTAGAGTGGGCTAAACTCAACTCCATATTAATTAATTTATGCATTGGACCAAACCCAACACACAATTTAATATATGTTGGGCTCAGCCCAACACGTTAAAAACAACCCTAGCCCAATAATACTTCTTCTTCTTCAATTCAACCCGTCGTCAACGGCGTTCCGGCGCCGCAACGGTGGTTTTTCGGTCATGGCCACTACCGCTACCAGAGCAGCTCGAAAAAAATGATTTTGTGGCCTATTTCAGCCCCGATTACCGGCGCAAAAATGTTAATGTATATGCCCTCTAATGCCATAAAGAGGATAGATTTATAGGGCATAAACATTGTAACTAAACTATGGTTTTTCTATTAATATAAGGCAGTTGATTGTTGTTTTCTTATAGGCATTTATAAGGGGTGAATAAACAACGTAAAGTCCTTGATGACAAGGCAAACCTTCTAGCTCCTATGTGATAAAAGGAAAGGCACTAGAATGGTTTGACCCTTGACATCTAAAAGGGTTCGCAAGTCTAAGAAATATTGATTGGACATCAATAGTGAATAAAGACTTATATGATGTAAGTTTCGACAGAGAAAGTGTCAGTCGTACACTATGGAAATGGTAGTGGTCAGCTGGACTGATATGTTCGAACACGGCTCGCATCAGTTCATCACATGGGTATTCACTCATTGACAGTCAATGATGAAACTGATAAGTAGTCATAGGTACGTATGAACCTCTGACCTGAGAAATCGAGTTGAAGATGTACTTGTGACATCAAGTCTGTCATTAGAGTAGTTAGATTCAAATCACCTGTTGGTGGAATCGACCTCGAAGTGCAACTTGATGGGCAAGTAGCATTGTTAACTGATTTGCAATATGAAATTTATTCTCTCATAAGTAACTGAGTAAAATATCCTATGCGATCATGAATAAGTGAGGATGAAAGTCTTTGGCCAAAACATTTAAATACCTCAACTTATTATGAACTTAGGCATATGGTTAAGTTATATGAGTTTGACTTTAAACCATGACTCTTACTTGACTGGGATGTAAGAATAAAAGGTTTATACACGTACGGTATTCACGGCGAAGGTTTGGAATGATCTTATTCATTCGTTCTCAATTAGGTTACGGTGTGAGCCACGAGACTGGCTAGGTGTCACTCACACCCCTTTGGATTCCTCCCAATTGCCTTTTGAAACGAACCTAAAGAGTCGCGCTTAAAGGAAGTGCAAAAGGAAAAACATGGGAAAAAGGCTTGAGAGAAATTCACGGCATTGGATGCCGTAATTAATTAATTAATTATTGGATAATTTAATTAATTAATTAAATTAATGAGTTAATTAATTTCTTCGAGAAATTGAATTATAAATTAATTAGGAATTGAATTAATTGGATTATCAATTTATTTATTGGATAAATAAATTATCCTATTCATTAATTAGCAAGCAAGACGAAAGCCCGAAGGTTTCCGAGCCCACTAAGGGGCGGCCATATAGACGCCCAAATAGGGCTCTTGCATGCTAGTGTTATTGTTTCATAATGATATAAATATATCACAAGGTGAAAAATAACACAAGGTGACTTACATAACTTTCTCTCCAAGAAAAAGTCTCCCACCTCTCTCTCTCTCTCTAGCCGTCTTTGACAAGGAAGAAAGGAGGAGTTTTTCGTTTTTGATTCCAGCGTGACGAATTAGAGACGTTGGCAAATTCGGCGTTAGAGAAAAGGATCACGTTCAGAAATCAACATACGCGAGAACTGTAATCTTTCTATACACAATTAAACACGAGGATTAGAGATGATTCGGGCTTTGGGAATTAAATTTACTTTCCGCTGCGTTTTATTCATATAATTCCCAACAAAAAAGACGATTCTCAGCAGTCTTCTTCGGCGGATTTCAACGGCAAGTTCAGAGCTACTCCTAGCAGTGAACAATGGCAAATCTAAAGCCGCCTATATCGGTGCATAGAAACGCGTCAAACGCCACCTCTCACCGATAACAGCGGAGGTTTCGTGTTCTTTTAACGGCGCCGAGAGACGCCATTACCGTTGACCTTGAGCAGCGATTCTGGCAATGAAGGCAATGCCTTCTTCATCGTCTAACCCAACTATCACCGACGAGTAGCAGCGATTTGTCATCAACCTGCAGCGGAGAGCCCGATTCAGATTCAAAGCCACAAGATTCTTCATCGTATTTGCAGCAACAATTTTTCAATTTCGCGAATTTCCAGAAACTTCAATCACCCAAAAATCAGATTACTAACCCAGAATTTTTAGCTCAATAACAGATTCCAAAAATTACAATCTTCAAATTCCAGATTTCAGATTCCACAAATTTGATATTTGCAGATTCCGAAATTTCACAAATCAGATTTAATAAATTCGGAATTTTGATCCATTCTTCAAACTCCAAAATAACAACAAATTTTTCAATCCACAATTGTGATAATGCAAATCATCAAATACGCAATTAACATGATAACAACATATAAACATGATAATTCGCCTAAACAAAATCAATGAAGCCAACAAATTTGGCTCTAATACCACTGTTGGGAATCATGTTGGGCATGTGCAGCGGAAATGTAAAACAGATCCGGATTCCCAAACTAAGATCAATTCGTGGCTTTCGTCAATTTTTAACATGAAAAAGATGAATACGAAAAACTTACCTATTCGCGTATTCAATCTTTAATCTTCACGAATCTTCAATTTTCTCCAACGGTTCAATTGTACCGTCTCTAGATCATCACGCAAGAACGGACTCTGGGATATCTCCATCTCCAGTCTCCATGGCGGCTAGGCGAGACTGAGTGGAAGAGGAAAAGAAAAGCATTTTTCTCTATGCTGTGTATTTTTGGTGAAGGAATTTCATGTAATGATTTCTCTTTACTGAAAAGAATAGTGTTTCAACTTTCTCGGGCTTGTGTTGGAGGATTAAATAAATCCTCCAACGAAGCCCATCAATACAACCCCAAAAGGGCTTTTGGACAATAATTGGGCTATGTTGACCCAGTCAACTTAGTCAAATTAATTTAATCAATTAATATTTAATCCAATTAAATACATATTGATTAAATAAATATTAATTAATTAATTAAATAATCATTTATTATTCTAGTTTAAATATTTAAATAACCTAGTCAGTTAAATATTCAAACTAATTAATTTAATTTATCATTGTTTAATCTAATTAAACAACCAATTAAATTAATTTGTCCAATTAATTAATTCGTCCTTCCAAAGGACAAATTACCAAAACGCCCTCCAAATACAATACATGATTTCCACGTCTATTCCATTATAGCGCGACTCTCTAGGTTCGTCTCAATTAGCAATGAGAGGATACCAAAGAATGTGAGTGACACCTAGCCAGCACCGTGACCCCACATCGTAGCCCAATCGAATACGAAATGACTATGTCATTACGAACCTCTAGATTATGAATACAGTATGAGTATAAGCCCTTCACTAACGTATCCCGATCGAGTGAGAGTCATGGAATATGTAAAACTCACAGGACTCGATGCTATGCTAAGAATCATAGTAACATGAGATTACAGAACTACCCTTCGTGTCAAACACAAGTTAGTTCATGAGCTCTGGCCAGAGACTTTAATCTCATTTACCCATGATTGTATAGGATACTTCTTGTTTACTTTCGAAAGAGTGAATTCCCTCTTGGTAATCACCTCACGTGCTACTTGCCCATTAGAAGGCATTTCGAAGTCGACCCCACCTTTCAACTAATCTAGTGACAGAATCAAACATCACAACCACACTATGACCGTAACTCCTCAGGTCTAAGGCTCACGCATACCTTCATAATCAGTAATCCAATCATTGACAGTCAATGAGTAAAAACCCATGTGATCGAATTACTACGAGTCGTGTTCAAATACACTAATCCCATCAATGTATCTATGACACAAACTCCCACTATCCCATAGTGTTCGACTGTCACTCCTTTGTCAGAGTATGTGTCATACAAATCTATACGAATCTCAATGCCCAATTGAGATTTTCTGACTTGCGAACTATTTAAGTGATCAAGTACCAAACCCTACCAGTGCCCGTCTCCTTAAGGAATGCAAAGGTTTGTCTTGACACACATGGACTAGTTGTTCATTTAAAACTTTATAGATGCCATCAAGAATTATACGAACAACATATTGTTGCCTTTATATTAATTAGAGGTTGTACAATATAAACTTGTGCCTTGTATTCTAACTCCTCGTTGGCATCGAGGGCACATTCCCAACAATTTTCCACTTGCACTCAATGCAAATCGCTATGGTATTAAATACCCATTTTCTAAAGATGTCGCTCTAGCACCACCTATGACAATACCCAATGAGTGGGTCTGCCCTTTAATCGGCCGAGCTTATTTTCTACTAGGCTATATCGTCCTTTCCAATGATCTCTCAAGAGATGTTGTATCTCTCACCATTTGTCTGGATTTGTAAGACCTAGGTTCCTTTCATGTGGGTGAACTTCATTTCATCATAGTAAATAAATAATTTTTAAAATTATAATTTTCAACCCAAAATAATTACCAATTTCCAAAAAATCCAATTCTTCAGAAATTACAATTTTAAAGGTTACCAAAAATAATACTTTCCAAAAGTAAAATTTTTAACCCAAAAATTAACGAATTTCCAAAATCCAATTTTCCAAAAATATTAAGTATTAGAAAATAATCAAGAAACGGAATAGGGTCGGGATTCCCCAGCCGTAGCCACCGTCATGCGTGGCGCGCTGCCACAGTCCTACTGTGAAGCTTCCACCACTGACGGTACCGTGGCATTTGTACGGAAAGACAGGCTGCTTCTCCAAGAAAATTCCAACACCTCTGATCTCATAGGTCAACACCCATATTTATATATTAAAATACAATATCTTTGTTTGACCAAAATTAGGATTCCAAACCCATTCACGTAACCGGTAAAACAATTTGGTTTCAATTGCAATTTGAATAAAAACTCTCCTTTATCTTTTGACAACCAATAGATCTAAGATAATGATTATTCTCAAAGAAAAAGACTCCAAATAGTTTTCTCCTACCAGCCGCCTATACATAGCTTACACGGTCAACCTTCAATTGACCTGTGAAGGAATAAAAATAGATTCTAAATCTTCACTGCACATGTAAACGGATGGAAAGTGTGGCATAAGTGGCTGCTATATGTTTATGCGAAAGTGGGGCTATTTTGATTTAAAGTTTGGTAGCAAATTTTTTTTTCAAAATTAATCAAAATATTCCAAGCCACCATTTCTCACATCACAAATCTCGGCCTTTATATCAAAACTAGTATGTCGGTCACCACGCAAGGTGCGGTAATTGTGCCCGGCAAAATTATTGCTAAAATTTCAATAACAAAGTTGTTAAACAAATGTTATCTCGTAATTAGTGTTCTTTATAGTAATATTAAAGTAGTTTACAGGACATAGAATGCAATTATAAATATTTACAACGATTGGATGATATATTATATTATTGCCTTTATAGAGATTTGTGATTTTTGGATTGAATTTTTTTGCTCATCTATTTTACAAAAAATTTGCCGTCCTCCACTATTGGCCAAACCTTCTGGGCACTTGCCCAATTTGCCATGTTCTATCATATGGATAAAATGAAACTATATGAACAACATAAAATTCGAGGCTGCAAAACCATGGTTTTGAAAACCGGATCGGACCGGCCGGTCCGACCGATTAAAACCGGAATCGGCCACTTATCCGGTCCGGTTATGCGAAAAAAACGTTCGGCGGTCAAAACCGGTTAAACCGGGCGATTTTGAAAATTAATGAAATTCAACCTTTTAAATTCTAAAAATCTGAAATTGACCTCTATAAAATCTAAAAATCTGCAATTGGCCCCCAAAATATAGGAAATGCATATTTTTTTTCATATTTTCATATATATATAGGAAATACATATATTTTTTCATATTTTCATATTTTATATATTTAATAATATATTAATTATTATTTATTGCATAATTATGACGTCACCGGTTTGACCCCGGTTGACCCGACGGTTGAACCGGTGACCCGGTCATTTTTTCGGTTCGCTGTCCGGTCCGATTTTGAGAACACTGTGCAAACACCTGTAATTTTGTATGTCAAAATAATGGCTAAAACAGCTGTCACAATGGGAACCAAAATTAACATTTACAGACCTTTTACACAGATATGAAAACAAAAATTTCCACAAATGAAACTGTATGAATAACATAAAATTCGAGGCTGCAAAACACCTGTAATTTTGTATGTCAAAATAATGCCTAAAACATCTGTCACAATGGAACCAACAATTAATATTTACAGAACATTTACATAGATATGAAACCCAAAAATGCCATTGTGAGGTTGGGCAAAACATGGGCCGATGACAACATCATTACTAAGAAAATAAAAAAAGCCAAAAAAATGCCCAAAATAGCTGTCACAATGGAAAACAAAATTAACATTTACAGACCTTTTATACAGATGTGAAACCAAAAATTTCCATTGTGACAGTTGGTCAAAGTATGTTTGGGCAGCGCTGCAACACCGAACAGTTAGTAAAGTTACTAAGGCATTCATCTACAAATGTGCGGTGGATCAAAAGTTGTCGTTTAGCTACTTTCTGAAACCAAACCAGTTATTTACAAACGCCTTGAGTCTTGAAGTTAGCAACTGCATGATGAACTGAAGTACGCGTGTAAAGACATCTGCGGTTAACAAAAAAGTGATAGAAAGTAAGATAGAAGTGGTGCTAAAATATTTATTAGTGTTAGCAAAATTGTGGTATGAAGCTATTCAGTTACCAAGGTGTTTAACTTCAGAGCTGATATCAACTGGATGGTGTAGAAGTGTCGCTAACAGTGGATAAACCTGTATTTTGAATAGTATATTTTCAACAATGCAACATGGTGAAAACAGGGTGCAAGATTATTTAGATAAATAGACATACTGGTACCACAATATGAGCTCGAGCTTGCCTCAGTGTCATATCTTACCGGTAATTGTTGGATTTCTTCCAAACCGAAGACTGTATATTGGTTTTCTGGACCATAGCGAGTTTGAATTTTCTTTTTCCTTATGTCGGCGTTAAATTCTTTACCATACAGCCGTGTATTTATGGCGGCGCAATCAACCTTTTCATTCTGCCCAAAAAAGTTTAGTCAGGATAATTACAAGAAATATGGTTTAAATAATTAATAATATTATATGCTTATATCAGATATACATAAATAACCTGTTCATCCTTTTTCATCAAGTCATTTTCAGGTAGGCCGAGATACTTTTCAGCGAGAGCACCAAATAAAATAGCCTCTAGTTTAGTTGTACCATCAGAAAGAGTCATGGCGAACTTTGTTCTGTAATTTTTTTAAATTTTACCTTAGAAATGATCTAAAACGAAGTTATCCAACGTATTTCTTAATACGAAAGGTTAATACAATTGAGAATTCGAACCTCAGTTTTGCAACAGTTTCTGCGTGACAAACGTTACAGGTAATATTCCATAGGTACTGTGCAGCTGTGCTTTTGTAACAATTACCGCAGGCCATATACCAAAATTTTTGTTGAGGATCTGAAATCTTCGCTGTCACTCTAACACGAAATTTAGGTTCCTGCCAACATATGAAGTTTTTTTTTTATTACAGTATAAATTTTATCCTATGCTCAAGAAATTCAGGTAACAGGTTTTTATAAAGTTTTGTCAAAGTATATGGATCATGCGAGAAATTATTTGTCATATTTGATTTCTAAAAAAAAAATAAAAAGGACTCCAACATCAAACAAAATGAGCTTACAGTTTCATTAGTAAGAACATTCGTAACAGAAGAGATCTTTTCTTGTGGAGCCATCGAGTGACGAGTGGAATGTTGGAGGTATTTTTTTTCTTCGACAATTTTGGTAAGGTATGCGTGATTTTTTGATCTCTTGTTTGCGATTTTGAGGATTATTACAGTGAATCAGTACAAGGTAAAGAAGGAAGGCACATCGTGTTGCTAAAGTAATGGGGGACATACCAATGTCTGAGAGATTGGCTCTCAGGATATGAAGGATTGAGAACGATATTGGCAGAACCTCTTGCTAGAAGTGATATTCCTAAAATATCAGCAAATTTAAAGTCATCATACTTTTATGATGATTATAGTCTCCTTTCCTGGTGTTGTTCAAGATATATCTTCACCTTTGAAGAGTAATTGTACTGAGCTATTTGATATATTTTTGTGATAGATCAAGAAAGTGTTTTTATGTAATGCTGAACGGTACATTCCTAAAGTAACCTAGTATTATTATAGTGGTTAACAGTGCATTCTTAAAGTAAGCTGGCACACCAAATTTTGGAAGCTAGTTACGCGGGCATTCAACTAACATTGTTCAACTTTTCATCTTCACAATCTAAGGTTGAGGGCTAAATTCATTAATATATTTCGATTTTCACGCAAATAAATAATAAATACGAGAAAGAAAAAATGAAAAATCAAGGACAGTCAAATCGGCATATTCTCAGTAAAATATGTAGGTCTATTTATTACATAGAGATACTAAACATGTTAAATAAGATCTATAGAATTTCACGGGTTTCTAAGATCTTCAGAGCCCGAAACTTCGGTAATTCGATTTTTTGTAATGAGTAAATTTCAAAAATCAGGGAGGCCTGCACCTAGAAATGAAACGAAATATGTGCCTTCTATGTTGAAATGCCTAAATAATTATTGAGATATTAAACATTCTATAATCAGTTTTAAATTTTTTGTTCCTCGCTGAATCTCATTATAAACTATGTACAAAAATATTTTAATAGAAGCCAAAAATCTGAAGTGATTGAGAATAGATATAACAACAAACCATTGTAGTGTGAGACATCAAGTCTAATGGCAGCAATTATAGGCATTTTTTCTGGTGTAGCAAGGATGACCTGCCCTTCACTGAATAGTACTTCGTTCCACAATGTCAGCATCATGGCATTCGTCTGGTTAAGCATTCATAATATTCATGGCATATCAATAGCACATTGAAAAGTGAATAAAAATACAAATTATTAAGAACTCACTCATCGTTGATAACAAAGAACTCTTGCATAGTTGAATCACCGAATTGATTCCTGACAAGTCTTCGTTTAGTTCGGTCAATCACAATGGCCAAAATATCTGTAACATAATAATATATTTATTTATACAGCTGTGAAAGAAAAGTCCTCTGTTCGTCATAATTATTGAATAAAAACATACTTATCAATGTATTAGATCCTTTGAGAGGCAGGAGATCAGCGAATCTGGTAAATTGTGGAGCTCCGAGCTCTCTAGGTAAAGCATCATCTGTGACAGGGGAAACAACGATAGTCCTACTGATGACCCATTGATATAGATGTGGAACTATTCTGAATTTGGGCTCTACAGACACCACTTTAGCATTTGATATAAGATATGTTTCTTGTAGCTGTAGCAATTTCTCCATTAGGTCTATATCTTGGTCGTATATGATCGCCTGAATTACAATTTCCTGCAAAACATTTCGAAAAAAGAACATAAAATGAAAATCTATTTAATTTCTTTGATATATGCAAAAAAAGCGACACTTAAAATCCACCTTTTGTTTGACAATTTTTTGATGTAGTAATAAGCATTGTTCTAATTTTATATAAATTTTACTTCCTTTGTTACAGAAATTTATTCACCATTATGATTCTTATAACGTCATTCGTATAGTGATGCTGAGACGTAAATATATTATTCGGTTGTCAATGAATATTATCCTTTTAAATTATAGTTGTTAACCTGGTATTATATACTCAGCTATAATTATAGCATGCATAAAAATAAGCTCGTATATTAACGTTAAAAAAATAATAACAAAGTTATATAATGTAAGTGTATACATACATCTTTGTCAATGAGGAAGAATCTGTGATATCTTTTTCCACCTGACTGAGATTCTCTTGGGTTTAGCCTCTGTGCAACAAGTACTTTTGCAGTCCAAGTTTTAGTTGTGGGAGTAATGTCAGAAATAGGAAGCAACGGTCGATGCATTTTTCAATTGACACTGCACTAAGACAAGAAGTTTTTTAATAAGAAGTAACATTATTAATAAAATACTTAGTACATGGAAAGAACATATTGTACAGCATTTACTAATTCTCAATATCGGTAATAGACATGGAGATAATTAATGAGTAGTGGAACAACTCCGAAATGTGTAAAAAAATTACATTGAGTAGAACGAAGGTTGATTGATATATGTGTAATTATCCTTGATTTCAAACAATATTTCGCAATATTAGGAAGACACAACAAACTTTATTTATGATTGACGAGGCACAAAATTTCCTTATAAACAACATTTCTAGTAGTGGAGGTAGCTTGGTCTTCTATCGTTGGAGGATGTATGAGAATTTTAATTGAGGCTCTTGTTTTAACTCGAGAAAGAGCAACATATAATTGTCCGTGACTAAACACGGGCTCTCATAAATATAAACCCAAATAATCGGGTGTTTGTCCCTGAGCTTTGTTGATAGTCATTGCAAATCATAGCTTTACTGGGAATTGGGTTCTTGTAAATGGAATTGGACATATACGAGTATCAGAGGATTCTAAAGGGATTTTGGGTATAAATGCCTGTTTCCCTTTAAATTGCCCAGTTGCAATTTCGGCGTAAACCATTTTTTTACCTAAAGCACGACAAAGCAAACGTGTACTGTTGCAAAGTCCTTCAACAGGATTGATATTCCTCAACAACATAATTAGACAGCCCACTTTTAAAGTAAGTATATTTGGTGGCAACCCGCCAGTTGTAATCAAGTTCAAATAATCTTCATATTGACCCTGAAGTGATGGATCACGTGTCTTGTCAACACTATGAAAAAGATGGGCTTCACCAGGAAACATATTTATTAGTATCTCATTGATTTCATCAACATAATCATTTTTAGGTGCCAGAATACATCTATTTATCACCGATGAAGGCTCACTCAAAAATAATTGTAAACACGGGAACACTGTACAAATAAACTTATTCAATGATTCATCAAAATCAATGAATGGCGAAATCATAGTTTCTGGAATCTGAATTCTATCTTCAACAACATAATTTTCAGTTCCATCGCCTACTCTGATTAAAAAGTTAGTAAATGCCGGATCTTCTTTAGCTCGAACATTTTGCTTTAAAAATAATTTATTGATATGGCATGTTAAGGGAGAACTTGCAAAACTTGCATCTATTATATCCTCCTTTTGTCCTCCTATAATAACCGGTGCAATCTGCCTATAATCACCTCCAAAAATAGCTATTTTTTCGCCAAAAGGAATGTTGGAATCTGTTAAATCCTTTAGGATATCATCTAAAGCCTCAACTATATGACGTTTAGCCATCGATATTTCATCCCAAATTATTAACCTGGCATCCTGTAATAGTTTGGCTAATATTGTTTGTTTGCTTATTCTACATTTTGTTTTCCCATCAAAATCTATAGGTATTTTGAACCTTGAGTGTGCAGTTCGACCGCCTGGTAGAAGCGAAGCCGCTATACCTGAAGTTGCAACAACAAGTGCAATATAACCTTTTGATCTAACATCAGCTAGTAAAGCGTGATATAAAAAGGTTTTGCCACTTCCCGCTGGCCCATCTATGAAATAAACTCCACAGGAATCCGAATATATTTTTCAGTAATAGCAGAAAAAGCATGTTTCTGATCAATATTTAGTTTCTCTATAGAAAGTAAATCAGTCTCTGACACCTCTATGTTTTTCTCAAAATTATAGTCCTTTGTCTATTTATCTAACACAATAAAATTATCAGGTGAAACTCTTTCAATGATCTACCTAAGCTTTCTAAAAAGTCATTAATTCCCTGTAAAGTTTTAATGTCTATTTCAGCATCAGTCCAATTACCCAATTTACAAAAATCTTCTGACATGTAGGCCTTGAATTTATGCCATAAGTTTGTTGGATTTGCAGGGCAACAGTATACTAAAATAGTAGAGAAAAGCCTTCTCAAACTATAAGGCATTCGATACTGAGATGCCTCCTCAAGACATTGTATCAAAGAATCGTCAGAATCTAATAATCCCAAACTTGCAGCTGCATCTCTAAATGTGACATGATATACACCGGCTACAGTTTTTAAAAAATCAAAAGGCGTCGGACCTCTAACATTCTGTAGCAAAATTCTTTCGTAATATCTTTCACCCTCTACAGGGCTAGCGTTAACAATTCTCCCAATTACAGTGCCACGCTTTCGTGGTGTCCATATTTTATTTTTATAACTCCAAACAAAATATTGAGGGGATTATCTATACAATAAATTCAGTTGTTTAGCCTTTTCATTGAAAGTGTTCATGAGGAAAAGTTCTGTTAACATGGTTTTTGAAGCCATTGGATTAGAAATAACATTTTCTAATTTCTGTGTACTTTTAAACGAAATATATTGATAAGAGGCATTTTCACGTGTTTTTAAGCCCCTTTGCGTTTATGGTTTAGGTTCATTTATCGCTTAATTCTTGCTACATGTGCGTTTAATTCGTGCATTAAGTGATTTCAGGTCTTAAATGGATACAATCGAAGAACGGGATGAAAAACGACGTATAAAACAAGTTCAGACCAATTTGCTTCTGTTGTCCACGCCTAGGCGCCGTTCTGTCCACGCCTGGGCGCCGTATCTGCACCAGTTTCCACGTTCGAGCGATATTTTCTTATTTTTAGAGACCGAATTGGATGAAGTTTCCTTCTACAAAGTTGTAGAACTATGTGTTAGCTTCAAATGAGGACTTGAATCATCCAAATCGGAGTTTTGTGGAGAGAGTTATGAAGGAAATACAATTACTGCGCCAGACAGAGGCAAATACTCCCAACATTCTGATTTGGGCGCCCGAGCGCCATAATTCCCGCGCCTAGGCGTGGCCACATCCGAGATTGGATTCCTTTCAGCCAAAAGATCATCATTTGATGGGGGAATGGAACATTTAAAGCCAAGAGGTCATCACATGTATGGGAGGGATGTCATAAGTATGTTTCTTACTAGATCTACTTTTGGGAATTTTATACTACTCACTTTAAGAGTAGTGGAGGACACACTAGGGGGGACATACACATGAGGAGCTGATTTGTGGTGGTCTTCTTAAGGATATTTTGAGCACAATTGGACGGATGACATCTTGAAGAGGAGAGATAGAGAGGCATTTTGGCCATCACTTTTCACTCATCATCATTCATCACCATTTCTTCATCACTTTTGGAGGGGAACAAAGAGAGAGGAGCTAAGGATTGAAGATCAAGAGCAAAGATCCATCATCAATCAATTGAGGGAGTTTTAATTATTTGCATTTACATGTTTATTTCCATGAGTATGTATATGTTTGTATTAGATTTTCTTAAGGCTTTGATGAGAGGCTAATATTGTAGAACTAAGGCCATGTGAAGGCCAAATTTATGAATCAATATATGTGAAGTTGCTCTTTGTATTAATTCTCCTATTGCTTTGTGTGTTAATTCTATGCTTTTATTCCAATCATGTGTTTGATCACCATATGCTTGCTATCTTGCCTAATCTAGTTGTTCGAGAGAAAATAGATTAGGGTGCAAGAGAATTAACACATCATCCGAAACAAATGAGGGATTGCCCTAGAAATAGGTAAAGATTCCCGGGTGTTGTTAGCCGGATTCGTTCGGGGAAGCTCTAGAACGTTAATGCGTGATTTTTGATTAGATTCTCGGATAGACATATTTAGAGAACCGTCAATTAATCATAGGATTATTATGTGCCGAGACATCGGGTAATAGTTAATTTAGGAGTTTCCACCAAAGCAATAGGAGTCTAATAATTCGAAGAGTAGCTCATATATATTGACGAGTAGATTCGGTTGTAGCATGTGCCTTAGTCATTTTATCATACGTGAGATTAAATCTATAGTACGTTTCTCTTTGGTTCTTCGTTTGTTTAATCTTTTTCTTGCACTTTACTTTAATTGTCTTATCTTTTATCGAAAATCATGAACTAGAATTCAAGTCCTTGTGGTTCGACAACCCGGACTTTTTGTCCACTTATTACAACACACGTCTAGTGCACTTGCTATCATAGCACGTTAGCTTTTAGCGTGTCAAGTTTTTGGCGCCGTTGCCGGGGACTTGTTTATTTTAGTTTACATTTTTAATAATTCTTAGTTTTCGTTCATTTCTTGATTTTCTTTTATTTTCGTGATTAGTCTAATTTTGTTCTTGTATTTAATTGTTAGGTTCTTGAGGTGCATGACCCGCTCCTCAAACAAGCCTCTATTCGAGTTGGAGCCCGAAATTGAACGAGTTCTTAGGACTAGTAGGCGAGCAAGAGAAATGGCCAATAATCTCAACCAAAACCCAAATGGAAATTTCCCGGACATGAACTCACCGGAAACTAGAGAGTGGTTACAAGGTGTTCTACAAGCCATGCAAGCGGTACCTCCTCCACAACTCCCGTCGGTTCGGGGTAGCTTACCACCTAGGGTCCATACCATTCCGGGACCCGTAGTCGTGCCTAATTTCTTCACACCAAACTACCACATTCCGGCTCACATTTTAATATGGTGCAAGGAGATCCTTTCTATGGAGAACCGCACGAATCACCACACGCTCATTTGGAAACCATAGATGAGGCTCTTGTGACCATTCAATATCACCCACGAGATCTTGATGCGATTCGTCTAAGAGTCTTCCATTTCTCATTGAAGGATAGGGCGACAACATGGTACAAATCCTTACCTCCACAATCTATTACAACATGGAGTGAGTTGGTCGATGCCTTTTTAAATAAATTCTTTCCACCCTCAAAAATCAATGAGCTACGGAGTAATATAAAAGGGTTTGGGAAAGGAGCAATGAATCTTTAGCCGAGGCTTGGGCTAGATATAAGGGCATGCTCCGTAAATGTCCCGATCATAATTTTGGGTTGAATGAACAAGTACTCCATTTCTATGATGGGGTTTGGTCACGTATTCGGCATAGACTCAATGCGGGTGCGGGAGGAGATCTCCTTGGGTTAGACTGTCAAAGTGTATGGGACAAAGTCGAACAGTTGGCCCGAGAAGACGAGCTTTACCCCGACGATGAAGAGGCCTCATCCTCTAAAAAGGTTGCTTGTATTGAGGAAGTAGTTGAGGAAGTAGTACTCTTGGAACCGGAGGTTGGCAATGTTAATTATGTGGGGAATCAAAATAAACCTCGGGTGAACTTTCATATACCCGAGAATTTTCCAAAAAGGCCCAACCCCGCATAGAACGCACAACCGGGGATCTATCAACCGGGGATCTATCAAGCTCCACGACCACCCTTCAATAACCCACCCCCGAGGCAAGGCAATTTCAATGGACAAGGTCAAGGTCAAGTGCAAATGCGACCTCCCACAATCGATGAGAAACTGGATGCTCACATGAAAAAATCCGATACATCTTTCAACGAACTTCGGAGTATGATAAAGGATATGTGTATGGAGATGAAGGATTTGCGAACACAAGTAGGGCAACTTTCTAATGCGGTTAACGGTAGAGCCCCGGGGACTCTCCCAAGCGACACGGAAAAGAACCCGAAGGCCCAATGCAATGCCATAGCCTTGAGAAGTGGCAAACAATTGGAGAATGACACTGCCAGTACATCCGCGCCCGAGCGCCCAGACATGCACGCCCAGGCGCCTGATCTAACCTGTTCTGGACAAAACTCTCTGAATCCCGCGCCCGAGCGCCCCGACCTGCACGCCCAGGCGCCTACAGATACGCGCCTAGGCGCCAATATACGCGCCCAGGCGCCACCCAAAAACCTGCCAGATGCAAACTCTCTGCATCCCGCGCCCGAGCGCCCAGAACTGCACGCCCAGGCGCCAACAGATCCGCGCCTAGGCGCCGATATACGCGCCCAGGCGCCGCCCACTATTTCTGTGGGTTTTCATCCGTCTAATCCAACGCTTTCTCCCCCTATCGAAGTTCGTCTCCCTTTCCCAAATGCTCACAAAAAGAAGAAAAAGGAGATGGATCCGAGCTTTCTCCGAATTTTGGCAATCCTTCGGGAAGTGAGAATTAACATTCCGTTTATTGACGCCATTCTCCAAATGCCGAATTATGTGAAGTTCTTCAAGGACATACTCTCCAACAAACAGAAGTGGGAAGAGAATGAGACGGTGTGCCTCACGGAAGAATGCTCCGCCGTATTACTCAATAAATTGCCAACTAAGCTCCAAGATCCCGGGAGTCTCACAATCCCATGCACAATTGGATCCCTATCATTCAAGAAGGTGTTATGTGACTCGGGGGCCAGCATCAATCTTCTTCCATACTCACTGTTTAAAAAGCTAGGCCTTGGAAATCCCAAGCCGACCTCAATGAGCCTTCAACTAGCCGACCGATCGATCAAGAGGCCCAAGGGGATAATCGAAGACGTTATTGTCCAAGTCGACAAGTTTTATTTTCTCGTTGATTTCGTAGTACTCGACATGGAAGAAGATGTGGAGGTACCATTAATCCTAGGGAGACCATTCCTAGCCACGGGTAAGGCGGTAATTGACATTGCTAATGGTAAGCTTACCTTGAATGTGGGCGATGACAAAGTTACCTTTGATGTTTACAAAGTCCTTAAACATCCTATTGATCATGACTCGTGTTATCGAATTGATACATTTGACCATTTGATTGTTGAGTATTTACAGGACAATACAATTGAAAATTCTCTCGAATAGAGTCTTATGAAATCCATGCAAGTGGACTCGGAGAAAGATGATCTAGTGGAAAAGGTTCTAAGCTTGGAGTACAAATCTTCCTCTCATTCGGGAGGATTCATCAAAGTTGATAGATCATTGTCAGGATCACCTCGCCCATCTATTGAAGAACCCCCCTCTCTCGAACTCAAACCCCTCCCCTCCCACCTTAAATATGTGTACTTGAACGATGACGAAACACTCCCATTGATCATTTCCTCATCTCTTTCAGGATCACAAGAAGAGCAATTAATGACGGTGTTGAGATCTCACAAACGGGCTTTTGGGTGGAAACTTGCGAACATCAAAGGCATTAGTCCAGCGATATGTATGCACAAAATACTTATGGAGGACTCCACCAAGCCTACACGCCAACCCCAAAGGAGATCAAACCCACAAATCCAAGAGGTAGTAAAGAAGGAAGTGATTAAACTGCTCGACTCAGGTATAATCTATCCTATTTCTGATAGTGCGTGGGTGAGCCCTACCCAAGTGGTGCCTAAGAAAGGGGGAATAACGGTAATTGAGAATGCGAATAATGAGCTTATCCCAACTCGTATAATTAGTGGGTGGCGTGTATGTATAGATTACCGTAAGTTGAATGATGCCACACGTAAGGATCATTTCCCCCTCCCCTTTATTGACCAAATGCTTGAACGATTAGCCGGGCATGATTTCTATTGTTTTCTAGATGGTTACTCCGGCTATAATCAAATTGCCATAGATCCTGAGGACCAAGAGAAAACCACTTTCACTTGTCCTTATGGCACATTTGCTTATAGAAGGATGCCATTTGGCTTGTGTAATGCCCCGGCCACTTTTCAAAGATGCATGATGGCTATTTTTCATGATATGGTTGAAGATTTCCTTGAAATTTTTATGGATGACTTTTCTGTTTTCGGAACAACTTTTGATATTTGTCTTGCTCATCTAAATGTTGTGCTTAAACGTTGTGAAGAAACCAACCTTGTTTTGAATTGGGAAAAATGCCATTTAATGGTCCGGGAGGGGATTGTACTTGGCCACAAGATCTCTCAAAAAGGGATCGAAGTGGACCAAGCCAAGATTGAGGTCATTGAAAAACTTCCCCCACCCACATCGGTAAAAGCTGTTAGGAGTTTTCTCGGGCATGCTGGTTTCTATAGGCGATTCATCTTGAATTTCTCTAAAATTGCGAAACCGTTGTCTAATTTGCTTGTTAAAGATGCACCTTTTGATTTCAATTCTTCTTGTATGCAGGCCTTTCTTGATTTGAAGGAACGCTTAGTTTCCGCCCCTATCATGTCATCCCCCGATTGGAGCTTACCATTCGAATTGATGTGTGATGCGAGTGACACCGCGGTTGGAGCGGTCCTTGGCCAAAGGAAGGAAAAGGTATTTCGAACCATTTACTATGCTAGTAAAACTCTTAACGATGCACAATTGAATTATGCCACCACGGAAAAAGAATTACTCGCCATAGTCTTTGCATTCGATAAATTCCACTCTTACCTCGTGCTAAACAAAGTGATAGTTTACACCGATCATTCGGCTTTAAAATATTTGCTTGCCAAGAAAGATGCTAAACCAAGACTCTTAGGTGGATTTTGTTACTCCAAGAATTTGATTTAGAGATAAAAGACAAGAAAGGCACCGAAAATGTAGTAGCCGACCACCTCTCACGATTAGAGCTAGTGAATGATCCGTTAGATGAGACACCAATTCGTGAGGAATTCCCAGATGAACACCTCCTTGCTATTTCTGAAAAAATTTCACCTTGGTATGCTAACTTTGCCAATTACATTGTTACGGGCCGTCTTCCCCCGGATATCACTTTTCATCAAAAGAAGAAATTTCTATCTGATGTAAAGCAATATCTTTGGGACGAACCCTTTTTATTCAAAGTTTGTGCAGATGGTTTAATTCGACGTTGCATACCCGAAACGGACGTGCATGCTATCCTATCTCATTGTCATGATATGGCGGTAGGTGGCCATTTTGGGCCTTCCAAAACGGTAGCTAAGATCCTCCAATCAGGTTTTTTTCTGGCCTACTCTTGTTAAAGATGCACATCATTATGTCAAATCTTGTGATCGCTGTCAACGAATGGGGAACATCTCTAAACATCATGAAACGCCCTTAAATAGCATGTTAGAGTGTGAGTTGTTTGATGTATGGGGTGTAGATTTCATGGGCCCTTTTCCCAGTTCTTGTTCAAATAAATATATCCTTGTTGCGGTAGACTATGTCTCCAAATGGGTGGAAGCCGTGGCCTTGCCTACTAATGATGCTCGGGTTGTCACTCGTTTTCTGAAGAAGCATATTTTTACTCGATTTGGAACTCCCCGAACCATCATTAGTGACGGGGGCACCCACTTCTGCAACAGGCAGTTTGAACTTTTATTGACCAAGTACGGGGTGAAGCATAAAATTTCGACCCCATACCACCCACAAACTAGTGGCCAAGTGGAGGTCTCGAATAGGGAGATTAAGCGTATTTTAGAAAAAACTGTCAACGCATCAAGAAAGGATTGGTCCCTTAAATTGGATGATGCTCTTTGGGCTTATCGGACCGCCTATAAAACCCCAATTGGCATGTCCCGTATCGTCTTGTTTTTGGTAAAACATGTCACTTGCCCGTTGAACTCGAGCATCGTGCTTATTGGGCCATTAAGTTTCTAAATTTTGACTCTCAAAGTGTAGGTACACAACGTTTGCTACAACTCAACGAGCTCGAAGAATGGTGTCATCTTGCCTATGAGAACGCAAAACTCTATAAGGAGCGGACCAAAATGTGGCATGACAAACATATTCTCCCCCGGGAATTCCACAAGGGAGAGCGGGTGTTGCTATACAACTCTCGACTCCGACTCTTCCCCGGGAAGCTTAAGTCTCGATGGTCGGGACCATTTTTGATTTCCCAGGTCTATCCATCCGGCGCCGTCGAGCTTACAACAGATAAAGGACATACTTTCTTGGTCAACGCTCAACGTCTAAAACCTTACTTAGGGATGGATGGACCAAGAGACAAAGAGTCCTTCATCCTCGCGGACCCTTCGTGATTCTTCGCTTTCAGTCGAGCTAATGACTCTAAACTAGCGCTTCTTGGGAGGCAACCCATGTTATCAATTTGTGGGTTGAAATTGAATTTGTGGATTGTTGCCAAGTGTGGGTTGCTCTGATTTTGGTGTGTTGTTGGGCGTTGAAGATTGTTGTATTTGGTTGGTTGCATTTGGGTTGATTTGAGTAGTTAAGAAGTTGATAATTGTTGTTGCAAATGACGAGAACTACCAACAGACCGTCCAAGGGTAAGAAAAAAGTGGGTGAGGGTTCCTCTAATGAGCCCGAGACTCACGATAATACCCGTTTTGAAAACCCCCAAGTCCAAATTATGTGTCAGAGTTTGAGCACCCCCCGCACCCTTATTAAGGAGCACTATTTAACCACTCGGGGACAGCCCTCTGTGCACGAATTGATACAATTTCATCGCTTACAGTTTTTCTGTCAAAAGCCCGAGGCCATTCATCTTCCTTGGGTTCTGGAATTCTTCAGCTCCGGGGTTTATGATGAGATTGAGACACGAGGTTGGCTGGGAACTACCCTTTTGGTCCGGGGCAAACATGTCAATTATGAGTTGAGACAGATTAGGGAGAGCATAGGCACCCCGACCCCTCAGACATGCGAGTTCACCACTCTTTACAATGCAGGGCGCCTCCGAGTTAGCCTGTCGGATATTTTGCAGGTTATTGGCCGAGAGGGGTGGGAATGGGTACCCGGAGAAGCTCATGTCCCCCGTAGGGCTCTATTACCCGAGGCTGCTTTCTGGCTCGACTTCATCCGATTCAATTTAATGCCGAGTACCAATCGATCAGAGGCAAACAAGGAACGGGCCACCCTCATCTACGCTATTATGTCCAAGAAAGCTGTGGACTTTGCCCGGGTAATCCACAAGTCTTTGACGGACCACTTTAGGAAGTTGAAGAATGAGTTAGGGCCATTGATTAACAAAGAATTGGCTAAGCAAAAGGGAGAAGGTCCCACTCGGAAGATTCCCATCATTCTCCCGTCACTGATCACAGCTTTATGCAAGGCGGCTAAGGTTCCCACATTTCCTTTGGAGCGTACTGAGCTTCCTGGTTCTTATCTCACCGTGGTAGATGACGACTCCCAGGCTCCTCCACCACCAGCTACTTCAAAGAGGCCTCGCCCGTCTTCATCCCAGTCTACTAGCTCCCCACAGTTTCCACCTATGGATGCCGCCGCCATTAGACAATTAAAGGATGAATTGAGGGAGGAGTTGCGAGATGAGATGAGGGTGGTCATGTCCGACACTTGTGCATATTTCCGTCAGCTTTTTGTAGAGCATGATGCGTTTGTCGGTTGGAGGCCGTTTGATTATTCTGCTCCTCCACCTTACCCGCACCCCCCGCCTCAGCAGCCCGCAGATATGCACGAGTCAGGTGCTCTCGTTCCTGACGGAGGTGATGATGAGGCTCATAATGATGAGGGTAGCCCGTTGATTGATTTGGATGATCTCGGCGGAGAGGATGAGGATTACATTGACCGTTTTGGCACCACCGATTAGGCTTATCTTGTTTTCTTTCCATGCATGTTTCTTTTCGTTTTTGGATATCTTTTGTTGGGATGTTGGATATTTTATGTTTTATGTTTGGATGCTAGATGTTTTCTTTCCATGCATGTTTCTCATTTTTGTTTGTCTCGTTTTGTTTTATTCTATTTTATCCAATGTTTGATGCTCTGTATGGCTAGCATTTGTTTACCTATGTAGTGATCGACACAGTGATTGCCATCCGTGGACTTGATTACCTTAAGTGGACTCGGGTTTGCTTTTCAGCTTCCCTATGGTGACGTGTACTTTGCCCTTTTCTTTTTCAAACATTGGGGACAATGTTCATGATAAGTGTGGGGGGTATACTAGATCCATTATAGTCATGTTGATTCATGTTTTACATATTTCGGTCCAAGTTTGGGGGGTGCTGTACCTCTACATGTGAAATGTGTGCAATTTTAATTTTTTTTTTTTGATAGAATTTCAACCCTTCACTTGAGGCATTGAGTATGGTTAATTTGAATACATGGTATGTTTTCTCTATCAATTTGGTTTTTAATGGCTATACACATCGTTCCTTGCTTATGGGATCCTAACTAGACTAGATTAACCTTAAGATGATTCACATATGCACCTAAATCGAAGGTAGAGGAGTTGAGTGGGCAATCATTTTGAAACACTTAAAGGCTTGATCCCGGAAATATCAACTTAGAATTTTCACATGTGTTATGAGTTGAGAAGTTAACTTCGTGTGCTTAATAATAATAAAAAGAGGTTGAAAATTGGTATGACTGAAAAAAGTCAGCCTTAATAAATACTGGGGGCGAAGAGCACCATGCCTAGAATACTGTACTATTTTGCTAATTTGAGCTAAGCTCAAGCCAATGCAAGTGTTAAGTGAATAAGGACCTAGTTTGATTTTGTGGCCTTTGACACTCGAGTGATTAAGCCCTTAGGAATGTCTCCACATTTGATACCCTAAAGCCATCTGGTTTAGGAGTTATTGGCCAAAAACTCGTTACACGGGTGTCATAGAAAGCCTAAGAGGATCAAACATTGCACATGGTCTAGCCTCTAATGTTTCGAGTTGAAAGTGCATAAGATAAATCCGAAAGTGGAATGAAGTGATAAATTTTTAAGTGGCTATGAAGTTGTATTCAATTCTCGTACCATGTGAATAATCAAAAGTTGATAAATATGGGGTTAATGTTTGAAAAGTGGTAAGAATGCCACTTGACTATAATACTTGAGATTTATTACACTACACCCTTAGGATGATCTTTTCAATGTTAAGGCGTAACATGAGCAAATGTGTGATGTGTATATATTTGTAATATGAGCTTAAACAGATGAATTCATACCATTGTGTGCTATTAATCATTGTAATTTACGTTGAGTGATCGGGGTTGAAAATCTTTCGATTTTGTGGGTATATCGTCTGCAAACCCTCACGAGACTATAACTCGTCCTTTGAGGTAACTAAAAGGTTCAAAGGCTTGTTGCATTCGCTAAATGCAACCGTTTACTCCACGAAAGTGAGTTAGGTAGTTTTCTTTTTGTTTCTCTCTTTGATTGATGTGTTTCCTTATCTTAGAACTCTTATTGCTCGAGGACGAGCAATTGATAAGTGTGGGGGTGTTGATAAGAGGCATTTTCACGTGTTTTTAAGCCCCTTTGCGTTTATGGTTTAGGTTCATTTATCGCTTAATTCTTGCTACATGTGCGTTTAATTCGTGCATTAAGTGATTTCAGGTCTTAAATGGATACAATCGAAGAACGGGATGAAAAACGACGTATAAAACAAGTTCAGACCAATTTGCTTCTGTTGTCCACGCCTAGGCGCCGTTCTGTCCACGCCTGGGCGCCGTATCTGCACCAGTTTCCACGTTCGAGCGATATTTTCTTATTTTTAGAGACCGAATTGGATGAAGTTTCCTTCTACAAAGTTGTAGAACTATGTGTTAGCTTCAAATGAGGACTTGAATCATCCAAATCGGAGTTTTGTGGAGAGAGTTATGAAGGAAATACAATTACTGCGCCAGACAGAGGCAAATACTCCCAACATTCTGATTTGGGCGCCCGAGCGCCATAATTCCCGCGCCTAGGCGTGGCCACATCCGAGATTTGATTCCTTTCAGCCAAAAGATCATCATTTGATGGGGGAATGGAACATTTAAAGCCAAGAGGTCATCACATGTATGGGAGGGATGTCATAAGTATGTTTCTTACTAGATCTACTTTTGGGAATTTTATACTACTCACTTTAAGAGTAGTGGAGGACACACACTAGGGGGGACATACACATGAGGAGCTGATTTGTGGTGGTCTTCTTAAGGATATTTTGAGCACAATTGGACGGATGACATCTTGAAGAGGAGAGAGAGAGAGGCATTTTGGCCATCACTTTTCACTCATCATCATTCATCACCATTTCTTCATCACTTTTGGAGGGGAACAAAGAGAGAGGAGCTAAGGATTGAAGATCAAGAGCAAAGATCCATCATCAATCAAGTGAGGGAGTTTTAATTATTTGCATTTACATGTTTATTTCCATGAGTATGTATATGTTTGTATTAGATTTTCTTAAGGCTTTGATGAGAGGCTAATATTGTAGAACTAAGGCCATGTGAAGGCCAAATTTATGAATCAATATATGTGAAGTTGCTCTTTGTATTAATTCTCCTATTGCTTTGTGTGTTAATTCTATGCTTTTATTCCAATCATGTGTTTGATCACCATATGCTTGCTATCTTGCCTAATCTAGTTGTTCGAGAGAAAATAGATTAGGGTGCAAGAGAATTAACACATCATCCGAAACAAATGAGGGATTGCCCTAGAAATAGGTAAAGATTCCCGGGTGTTGTTAGCCGGATTCGTTCGGGGAAGCTCTAGAACGTTAATGCATGATTTTTGATTAGATTCTCGGATAGACATATTTAGAGAACCGTCAATTAATCATAGGATTATTATGTGCCGAGACATCGGGTAATAGTTAATTTAGGAGTTTCCACCAAAGCAATAGGAGTCTAATAATTCGAAGAGTAGCTCATATATATTGACGAGTAGATTCGGTTGTAGCATGTGCCTTAGTCATTTTATCATACGTGAGATTAAATCTATAGTACGTTTCTCTTTGGTTCTTCGTTTGTTTAATCTTTTTCTTGCACTTTACTTTAATTGTCTTATCTTTTATCGAAAATCATGAACTAGAATTCAAGTCCTTGTGGTTCGACAACCCGGACTTTTTGTCCACTTATTACTACACACGTCTAGTGCACTTGCTATCATAGCACGTTAGCTTTTAGCGTGTCATATATTGATAATTATGAATATGCAGTTGCAAACTAATAACTGAAGGATGTATGTCAGTCATTGCAAAACCAAAAATCCTCCATGCTGATTCAGGAGCTGCTATCCACCGCCCACTCTGAAATTGTTTGATTTCATCCAAAATAGTCGATTCATTATTATCAACAACATAATATGCAACTCGATCGTGTCCTTTGTAAACATATTTATATAAATATTTAACTAATTTTATGTCAGAGCAAATTTCGACATTAATATGACAGTCAAATTTGGCTAATAAATATGGAGAATATGGCACTACCCAACGGTTGTCAAGCATTTTTTTTCTAACTAAAACCGTCTTTCCATCGTTTCTTCGCCTATAATTAGGATATGAATTTTTCCCGTGGCATGTCACCTCACAAAAATCTTTAGGATAATGATTTTTACATACGCCGTCTCTCATGCATAAATTATTCATATTAAGATGACCACAAGGACCATGCATCATGTGTCTAACCACTAAACAAAAGAGAAAAGGATATTTGTTTTTATCTGGTAACTCCGCACTTATAAACCTATCATATGCATCTGAAGATTTAACTTTGTATCTGTCTTTCATTATTAAAAGCCAATGTGCATGTGGGAGACCACGCTTTTGAAATTCAATAACATATGTATAAGCTTCCACCTGACCAAAGATCTTTTTATTTATTAATTCATCTTTTAACTCTTCGAGTCTTGCCTTAAAGGCCCGAGCTAATAAATCTGGGCGATCATGTGGTAATTCATGTTCCAATTTTCTAGACGTGATTTCAGGCCAATTAGGATTGCAATTCATGGTAAAAAAAAAAATCTTGCTTCCCATATTTTTGGACTAAAGCCATCGCATCCATATATCTTTAATGCATGTCCCTGGGTCCTCCGATAAATGATAATGGTAAAATAAGTCGCTGGCAATTTTATTAGGATCATTCTGATTATGTATTCCAAGACTATCTACTATGCCCTGAAGAGATTCTATTCTAGCAATTTTTTGTTGTTGCTCACGCCGAAAATAATCAAGTCTCTGTGTTTCAACTTTGATATACATATCATTAAGATATTGTTGAAATAATCTACCAGAATGCAGTAATATTGAATTATCATTGTTACGCATCTGAAGTCTATAACAATAATATTCATGAGCAGATACGGTCCCTCTTTTTGGCGAAAGAGGCTGACAGGCTATAAACAGTAGAAAAATAAGCGTCAATAAGAATGCAAGATAGCATAAAAAAGTTAATGAGTTAATATAATTGAAAAAGACACCACAAAAAGCACCTTCAGCTTCGGCTTGCAATAGTTGGACAACCGAGGAAATAACTGAGGGGCTTATAAAATGTTCTCCTTCACAATATTCACTCGTCCCTGTAGTATTCAATGTTACTGATGAATTTCTTCATTTAATGCGTACATGCCACCCCGGTTCACCGCGAGGAAATAATAAAACGTATTGCAAAAGATCATAACAGCCATAATAATATTCAATTTTTTGATTTCGGCCTAACTTTGTATAAACTCTAATATCGCGAGGTTGAGATTCATTAGTATCTGAATCTTTCTATATTGCAGCTACTTGCTCAATTGTAGGAACATTATACGTACGTTGGTCTAACCCCGGGTCCGCTCTCAAAACGATCTTATATTCATGTAAATTAGAATATTCATACAAGTTACGCAAAAAAGCAGCATACGGATTCGACTCCAAAAGATTGCGAATTATGAGGATCAATTCTTCATTTAGTTTATCCGACATAGCTAAACGATTAGCAACTTCATTTTTAATATCATGAAAATACAACTGCAAATTTTTGCCTTTTCCTTCCACTGGGATTAAATCATCCAAAAAATGGTACACAAGTCCCTGTATTTTGAAAGTATAAATGTTTTTCTCATTTCGACATAGCTCCCTATCATATGTGGCGCCAAATGATGTAAAAGCAAAAGTGTTATTGTATGTTCTAACATTAGCTCTAAAATGCGACGAAGTTTGAGAAGTACCCAAAAGCATCTTTCGCATTTGATCAGAAACATGTACTGATGAAAGAGACACTTAACCACTTGCACAACAAAAACCAGGTGGTTCGTGATAAAATCTAATAGCATTACAATATATACAAGAGCTGGTCTCTGGTAAACACCAAGGTTGTTCCCCAATTATATACAATCGAGCAAAACCTGTTGATTCTAAATTGGATGAACCTTCAGTAACAGTTCTAACATATTGCATTTTCTGTGAAGATTTATGTGCGTAGGCTGCCCTAGAACGCTCATTTCTTTCCTTTTTTTTCCTCAGACACCATATTGTAAGCAGTACGACGTTTCTCGTTATACCTAGTTCGCTTATACATATCGCCAAAACATGCAATGTTACTTGATTCCGACATACTAACCGAACAACACGATAGCTTAACTACCACATAAATAAGTGAAAACAAAAACAAGATTTTAATACAAAATCAAATCACAAACAAACCTGAATAAACTAAAATTAAAACGAACACAAAAGAAACAAACCTGAAGTCAGCTAAAACAGAGGTCGGCCGCAGGTGAAAGGCGACAGATAGTAGTTTTTGCTAGGATCTGGACATTGAAAAAAAACATAATTAAAAAAAGATATGAAGAATCCGCTTGTTCCAAAAACTGAGGCACCTAAAAAACAACTACACATCAAAACAAATAAAGAATTATTACTCTTAGCACAAAACTTTTACTCTTTTAGGTGGGAAAAAGGAGTATGGAACCTGATTATAACAAACATCATGTTTCACAGATTAATAATTTTACAATAACAAACAACCAAAGTAAATCGTGAATAGTGTAAGACATATGATAGTATTATTACTATAAATTTATTAATCTGTGAGTCATGGTGTTTGTTATAATCAAGTCCTATACTCCTCCCCCCCCCCACCCCCACCCACACCACCAACCCCCAAAAGAGTACAAGTCATGTGCTAACGATAACCAAACGAATTGTTTATTGTCTCATTTTGATTAGTTTGTAAATCTATTGTTTTTGGGTACCAAGGCATGATTTAGTTGAAAAATCTCCCTAGGATACTTTTTATGAGTTTCTTGACTTTTGTGGGTTATAAAAGTAATTACTTTTACCTAAAAAAAAAAACCAAACTAAATCGTCAATACTATAGATATTAGGTTATAATTAAGTCCTATACATCATGTTCTGTGCACACTTCAATGTTTGGTTTCAGAACTGTGCAGAGATCTCTTCATTTACGTCAATAAAAATTTTGAGGTCAAAAGTGTGGTTTAAGTTCATTGTACATTTTTACTCATTTTAATTTACCGATATTTTCAGCAAGCTATTGCACCCTTCACCTTAAATTCATTCACTCAACAAGAGTTTGCTAGAAAATCAAATCTGCTGCATAGATACATACCACAATTTCTTCCACTAAATTAAAAAATAAACATAAAAAAAAGATAAAAAAAGAACCAGAAAAGGAAAATTACCCTCAATAACTGCAGGAAATAAGGTTCTGAAAAACAGCTCTATCGTTCTTGTTCAGGCGAGAAGAGAATTCCACTTTGTAAAACAACGTCTTTTTCTTGGAGGGAAAAACCTACAGCAGAATCAGAAAACCCCCATTGAAGAACATACAAGATCTCCCAAATTATAATAAACTCAGAGCCTAGGAAAAACATAAATAACAAATTCATGAAGAAGAACTCGAAATCTGAAAAACACAGTGAAGAAAGAGGTAATTGGGATAACCACGAAGAAGATAAAGCGAAATTTTACCGTGACACCCTGCGAAGAAACCTTTGTGTTTGGGAAACGGATCCGCACATTAGGTCTCACGCCGGTGAATCCACATCGATGAGAGAGAAGCAAGAACATATGGTTTACAAAGCGGTGCTGAAACAAAGACATGAAGACGATGTTGTTTTCTTAAGCGAAAAGAAAAAATAAAAAAATGGTGGGGTCCTGTGCATCGCGCAACCGGGCGATGAAGAGCTGTGTGCTGTGGCCTTTATATATAAGTACAATATATGCACAGCATGTTTTCGGACTCTATTCCAAAACATCATACCACCTCCAATCACACATGCACAAACACGTACAGCTCATGTATATAATCGTACTGTAGGAAATTAAATCCACATCTTACATAATGAAGATTGAATCGACTAACCTATAAATGCATCAAAAATTCGTTGATCCATATACGTCCCGAATCTGACTCGTCTACAAGCCTACTTTGATTGAATCACGATCATGTTTCCACCTTGCTCGCCGTGGTGCATCAGCTACCAGAGCAATCCACTTGTATTTGCACTAAACCCATGGAGACTTGGTGATTCTCCAAAGAGGGATTGAGAGAGAACAGAGAACGTAGAAAGAGAAGAGAGAGAGAGTTTCTGGGAGAGAATACGTGATATCCGTTACTATCCCAAGATGAGAAGGATCTGATATAAATATCAAATTTTCTACACAAGGAAGAGTCCCATCTGTTAAGAATTCTGATGCCACCAAATATGGCATTAAATCCAACTAAAATATGGATGTTAATTGGGTCAAGGGTCCAAACCTGACCCAATTTCCTACATCTCCCACTCATACATATTTGACTCGATCTCTTCGAATCTCATCCACTTAAACTTCTCAATCTCACATCCCTTCTTCCATACAGAGAATAAGGCGTACGACCAAGCGAGAATGGAGCAAGTGAGGAGAGTTATATTAAGTCATCACCTAACTAATATAACCCTACAACTCTGAGAGAAACTCGATGTGTACCCCAAACTATATGATCGCACCAGATGAAGCATCTCTGATCCCTCTATATATAATAAATAGAGCATGATTGACTCTCTCAAATATGTATCTATGTTCATGACTAGTCAGACATATTCTGACAGAGTCGCCCGTGCAATGAACCATAGAACATAAGTGCCTTACCAGTTTAGTTCTTCCTCGACCTCTCATGCCAATTAGCTTGGACTTGACAGCTTCCCTAGACATGCTCCGACAGACCGAATCATCCATGGCCATTGGAAATCATGCTAAAGTAGCGTCATCAAGCTTACACCACATGACACGGTTCAGAGTCCCAAAAGGTACAAGAAAAATAAGGACTCACACAGTGACGAACCAGGGTCCAATTCAGTCACTTCTCGTAGGAGGTCGCAAAGCACATGTGTATGATTACATGTTATGATGGAGCTCCCACTCAATTTGGGCATATCACGCTCTAAACATCATACAAACCTTAGTCCAGTCGCTATCTAAGCATCTGACTTGCGCACCACCCGACAATCACTCTCAATAACTTCTAGTAGTTCACACGTTCTGCTATAATCAGGCTTTTATGAAGTTTGGACATACTTCATAATCGATCAAGTATGATCTCATCTTAGCCTCTTTGCTAAGGCAACTATAAGTTATATATATTAGCCTTCCACGTTGTTCCAAGCGTTAAGGCGATCTATTCACATGCCTTTTACTAATGCGAACAATCTTTAAGTCTCATCCTGCTCGCTATCTCAGTACCAGGGCGATTGCCCGTGTGAGAAGGCTAATCAAAGCCTGGTGACATTTTCGCATCTCACAGACCCAGTACCAACATAAGAATTAGAATCACAAAGATATCTCATCAATTGATATATGTTTTCAAAGGCCAGTCCATTAAATTCTACTAAATCCTTAACTTGCCTTTGGAGAATCTCTCCAAACAAAAGCCTCGGTAAAAGAATGAGCGACCACACTGCTCGTAGAAACATAACCGAGAACATTTCAAATATGTGCAGTATCCTCATCGGTGAAGCTATATTTGGGCATGGGTATGCTTGGTCCTCCAACAATATTTGGCGCCCAAAGCATACATCAAAGTGGCTCTATTATCACACAGATAAGAGTAATCATACAAATGCGCGCCACAATGCGCATCACAAATAGCATCCACATAATCTTAGACCAATTTAATAAGGTATCTAAGTATTCTCTTGATTACACCTCAATATTTGCATCAAGGAAGACTTTGACATCCACTCACCACTCTAACTACTAAGCACAAACTAGTGATCACGCACAAAGTGTACATCAAACTTTCTACAGCGCTTTAACTACACATTTATTTTACTTCTTTTAGGTTAAGGCATCTCTCTTTGACTAAGAATACAATCCTTAACCATGGAGTGTCAATTGGATAAGAAAGAGTATGCTTCAATTACTTCAAAGAAAACATAAAAGTTTCCTAGAAGAACTTTTGTAGTTCAACACAAAGTGTGCATCCTACTTCTCGTATGTCCTTTTCACGAGTATAAGAACAACCACTACAAAGTGGCCACATCTCCATGTTTTTCAGCCATCACATTATCGCTCACATAATGAGAGATCAATCCTCCCACTCACTATTGACATATATGTAGCGCTCCAGTTCAATTATAGTAAAGCCTATCAAATTTGATAGCTCGATGGAATCGATAATATCACTACTTAGAAGAATTCAATGCACTGATGAAGCTTTTTAAGTAGCAAACTTTGCGCTCTTGCCCCACCTCTTGAATTCATTGGAAGATCCCTATGGATCTCACCACCCATTCCACATATTAATATATCAATTTCCACATCAAGGACAAACCAAGATAACAGTGGCGACTAACATTACCGTATGGCGAGCAGAGATAGATCTCACCACCAGGGAGAACATCTCTACAATTTAAACTTGTCAATTGATACATCTACATTGCACTTGACCTCTAGAAACCGCATATTTCCAATGGTCATGCATTTAGATAGAAGATCAACTAGCTTGGATATTTGTTCTTAGTCATTAGGATTTTTCCTTCATCGTAGTTATCCACTAAAGACACTAAGTGAAATCAAATATTCTATGTTACTCATCAACCGTCCATATAAGTATATGAGAAGGAATCCAACTCAATCTCGTGTAGACGATGGGGAACGATTCTCGTTCAATCGTTCTTACTCTATATAATTTGAGAGTAGATGCCAAGTGAGACACTCCCACTGACTTTAGGGTTGCTCTCATTATCTTAACATTCATAGGATGAGTCTAAGAAATGACACCCTTGCTAGATAAATGAGCGCCTCCTTGCGGATCTTGTAGCTCATATAGCTCAAGTTCACTTTGACTTCAATTATTCTCACAATTTTCACATTGAGAAAATCTACAATGTGCGACTTACTCTATGTCATGCCTCCGTTAAGGTATTCTTCACCAAGTGAAAAATATACCTTGTCTAAGAAGGGTGCAGAACCTTGGAATTGGCTTGCTGTCGTGCCAAAATGTTTATAGTGGAGCATCGACTTTTTGTAGACAAATAATTAATAATGTAGGCCGCAATCATGATTACACTTCCTCGTGAGATGCAAATCATTTGCGCGAAAAGAAATCTAGCTCTATAGAAGTTTATGATTCATCACCATTTCGCAAGCTCATTTAGCTGCTA
This sequence comes from Buddleja alternifolia, assembly GCA_019426215.1. Lineage (NCBI taxonomy): Eukaryota > Viridiplantae > Streptophyta > Magnoliopsida > Lamiales > Scrophulariaceae > Buddleja > Buddleja alternifolia. The sequence goes on along the minus strand of CM033398.1, from coordinate 1,786,681 downwards.
AGCTTTTTGAATCATCTTGCAATTTTATTTTTCTCTGTATTTGTCCAAACTACAACTCACTAGCTATTAGTACATTCAACTTTAGTTTTCAACCCCACTTTATCTCAACCCTTTGTCAAGAGTCGCTAACACTGATTTAGCGCTTCTGTCTAGTGATATAGTGGATGTACTAACTTATAAAGTCAAATAGTAGAAAATAAAAGTCATTAGTGTCTTATATTCATAAATTCGCACTAGTTTGAGTGGACTAACTTTAGAGGATAAATAGCCTCCTTTTATTTCCCAGCAGGAATTTCCCGCTAGAAAATCTTATGGAGGAAAGTTAACTTTAGCGAGTAAATTAATAGGTCTCCTCTAGCTGGCATAGTCATCATTCTCTCGTATGCCAAAATGTTAGAGGGAAATTGATCTTATCGAGTAAGCCAATAGCCTTCTCTATCTAACATGATCATCCGTTTAACCACCAGATATCAAAAAAAGAGAAGCAAAAGAAATTATATTTGAAGTCAACTTATGCCATAAAGGTCTCTCTCATGAAAGATGGACAAATCACATTGCTTAACAAATGCTTTATTTAAAATAGACTATATCATGTAATGATTGTCTTTTGCATATCACTATTGATCAGCTCACACTCATCACAATTGTTTTAAAAGATAACTCAAAAACACATTTTGAATTATTAGGTGGCACTCATAATGCCTCCTCTTGTGCGCCACAATTTTTCTTAACAAATTTGGGCTGCATAACCCTTAATGATAGTCTATTTATTGCTCGATCTCCACGCATGCTATGTCTCGCTAACATCGATAACACATTTTAGTTTAAGATTTAGGGACAGTAGCATCTAAAACTAATGAAAGAGTCTCGAAAAGTCAAACTTCAGCTCAGTGCAATCACGAGCGAATTGACCAATTTTTATCAATTTAGCACTTAGCATTTGTTGATCTTTGTTGTCTCTAAGATTAAAGTGACACATCTTATCACTTTGTGGGATCAGTTGTGGTTCTAGTTTTTAAATCTTACTTTTGTCCAGCTGCACTTTGCTTGCGTCAATATTTCCCTAATTGGCTCATGTTGATTAGCGTGAGCGACAAAATTAAAATGACCATGTACATTTTTCAACCTTACAAAATCAACCTCAAAGTAGGTGATTTTAGTTGAATTTAGCACAAACTATAAATACCAATAGTTGGCTCGAATAGCAACATAAATGTATAAGTCACCTGATTAGAACCATTGTTCGTGAGTGAACTCATATTTTAGAATAGAGCTCTAACTCTTTAGTTGTTGTATAATTGCAGCTTAAACAAATTAAAGCGCAATTTTCTAATTTTGATCCACTTACAAATTGTCAGCGTCTTAAATCGCGACAATTATAGACAACTTGTCCATTTTTCATACTCAATTGACTTAAAATGGTGAGTTGATCTAAGGTCTAATTTACACCAATTGCGCAATATGTACTGGTCTAATATTTTATTTAAGATCCAAGTGAATCTCTTATTATGCCCTTATACTCAGAAAAATCGAAAATTTCGCAACTCAAGCTAGTAATTATCTCCCACTGAGTTAAAAGGCAATATAAAAATTCACTGCAAAATACAGTATAACATTGTCCATATAAATAATATATACGTGCATGAGCAATTCAATAATAATACATGCATCACAATATGGATAAAATTCACATTGACAGTTAAACACAAACAACAATTAGTTCATGTGCATCATAAATATTCACATTAAAAAATATAACAAACATGCATTTTTCGTAAACCACATCAACAACTAAACATTCATATCAATCAAATAGAAAGGTAAAAAAATTAGGCTCACAAAAATTATATTAAACCCGCCAATTTTATTGCATGCATTCAAAGAAAATTGCGAACTAAAAATATTGTTAGAAGGGATAGAACCATGCGGAAAGATAAAATAATTGATCAAAAAAAAAATTTCTTTTTTTTATTTCAGATTTTCGAATTTTTGGCATGAAGTAAGCTGCCAAATAGCCCTTAAGTAGCCACTTGAGCCGAGCCTTCTCACTGCTCAAGCGGAGCCGTCTCAGCAGCTCATGCAAGTCATGTGCAGCCATCAAGCCACAAACCAGCTGCCTAATAAGAGGAATATTCCAGTGCATCACATTCACCCTATTCCAATTTAAAAAAAGCCATGTGTCCGAGTGCGCAGCCCACTCATAGGCGCGAAGCACCAGATTATTCCCTTCAGCATCATCTTCTCCAGGTTTCCGGCGCCAGAGCCAGTGCTCCGACGCGTTTTTCTGGCGAGATTTTTAAAAAATCATAATAAATTCATTTCTTATCCCTTTTTTATGAAATTTACACCATTTTCATCGTCTTTTCGAGATCTTTCTAATGGTATAAAAATTAAACAGCAAAAGACGAAAAAACTGATTCGAATTTTGACTTCTAACTTCAGATTTTTTAATAAAGACATATCTCCAAAATTTAAACTCTGATTTTCATGCACAATATATCGTTTCGAACTTCTTTTCACGCTCTACAATCTAACATAAAAGCTTCTCAGAAAAACACAGAAAAACAGGTTCGATTTTGGAGCACAAAAATTCGAATTTCTTAAATATCTAATTAGTCATCCAACTTTCGCCAAACACATAATCTTCGCATATAAGACTACACACGGTGAAAAACTCATGGTTCAATTTATGCTTATTTTGAGAAAACGAATTTTCAATCCTTTTCAAGCATAAAAAAATTATAATTGCCCATATTCAATCAATCAAAGTGGCGAGAACGAGCCTTAAGGGCTCTGATACACTGTAGGAAAGTAAGTCCACATCACACGTAAAGAAAATTGGATCGACTTATCTATAAACGCAACGGAAATTCATCGATCCATATACGTCCTGAATCTGACTTGTCTACAAGCCTTCTTCGATTGAATCACGATCATGTTTCCACCTTACTTGCCGTGGTGAGTCAGCTACCAGAGCAATCCACTTGTATTTACACACCTTAAACCCATGGAGACTTAGTGATTCTCCAAAGAGGGATTGAGAGAGAACAGAGAACGTAGGAAGAGAAGAGAGAGAGAGTTTCTGGGAGAGAATACGTGATATCAGTTATTGTCCCAATATGAGAAGGGTTTTATATAAATATCAGATTTTCTACACAAGGAAGAGTCCCATGTATTAAGGATTCCAATGCCACCAAATATTTATTAAATCCAATTAAAATATGGATGTCAATTGGGTCAAGGGTCCAAACCCGACCCAATTTTCTACATGTATAAAAATCCCTTATTCCTTTTTTAATTTCTTGATACGAAATTCGTGTTATTTTTGCAATTCAACATAGATCCAAAAATAAACGATTAAATCCAAATAATTAGCAATTAACACAATAGATAAAAGATATCTTGATTTAACATGCTTCCAATTTAAGTTGCATAAAATTAAATAAAGCATATAAATCACATAAATTAGTTCGATTAAACTAACCAGACTCTGATACCACTGTTGGGTTGGGTAATCCCCGGGGTAGGTTAGCACAGCGGAATATTGAAATTTTATAATCCTACCTAGAAACAGGATTAGTGGTCGGTTTAATCAAACTAATATTAACGAGAAAAACTAACTGCGCGAAATACCTTTCGCGCTATTTTCCTCGTACAAGTTTCTGATCTTATCAACCCAAAGAAAGTACTCCCTTGACTTGAATCAATGAAGAAACCATCAGCCTCCTACAATCTCTAAGATCCGTTTTTGTTCTTTGTATCCTTAAGCGATACAATCGTCTCGCCTCTAAGATGTATCCACACCTCCGTATAGTTCCCAATAATTATATATATGGTGCTAGCCTATATAATTATTTTACATCCAATCTAGGCTTCATATATGAAGATTGGAATATTATGTGTGAAAGATTAAGCTCAACACATGAGCAAATCTTGTCTAAATAATAAGGCTAGGGGGCGGCTACTTGGAGAAAATAGAAGACAAATTTTTCTCTCTTTTTTTCTTAGTGTAGGACAAAAATTTCACCTAGTGAAAAAGTGTTAGGAATTTCATGTTAGATGTTTGACAATTAGGAGTTTATGTTAGACCCCAAAATATGTAAGTTTGATTTTAATAGAAATCATGTATAGGCTTTGAAGCGTTAGATTTGTAATAGGCTTTATAGGCTTCGTCATGTTTTATTCTAGATTGTTAGGTTAAGTAGTCTTAGGCTAAGCATCTGATGAATTCTGAGTGGCTTTTTCCAAGAATGTCTATAAATAGGACTTCAACAACAAGCCAAAAACAATGATCAATTCCAAAACAAATTGTTGTTGCATTGAAGTCTCATTCCTTAAACTCTCAGAAAAGCCAGAATATTCAAGCAAACATTCTCCTTGCTTTTCTTCAATTCCTGAGACAGTCAACCAATATCTCAAACATTCTTTTTGAAGAAATCCACACTACTATTGAGATATTCACAAGTTGTTTGAACTTCATCAAAATCAAACAACCCGTTTAGAAAAACCCCATCCAAGCCTCGCAATCTGTGTGAAGTCGAAGTTGGATACTTGCATTATTTCTGGGTGAAAGAAGCAAGGGGATAGATGTGATTTGGAGCAGAAATCTATGTGATCAAGGAGCTTAAGTCATCAACATCCATCTCTCCCTAATTTGTAGAAGTCTCTGTGTGATTCTTTGAGAACCATCTTAGTGGATTGCCTCCAAGTGTTCGAGGAGAAGAAGGACGTAGTTGGGATTACACCACCCAACGAACCTTACAAATATCTTGCTCTTTACTTTACAGTCATTCTTCATTTTATTATATCTTTGTATAAAATTGTTAAGTAAAACTCAAGAGAACACTAAGCAACTAAAACATTTTCTTGTGACGCTAAAGCTTTCAAAAGAGAGGACTCTAAAATTATTCCGCTATGCTAACGCTAATTAAAGAACTGAACGCTTAAACCTATTTGGTTAAAGTATTCTAATCTTAAAGTCTAAGTTAACTTTCTAAAACAGTCTTCATTAGACGCTTGGCCTAAGCGTCTATATTTGAAGAAAACGCTTAGTGAAACGTCTACATTTCAAGCGTCCAAAATATTTTAATACGAATCTTTTTGAAGTCGAAAAAGACTTCAGGGTCTATTCAACCCCCCCCCCTTCTAGACCCTTTCGTATGCCACTTGGGACTAACAAAAAGTGTGTGTGTGTGTGTGTGTGTTTTTTTTAACACACATATTTATAGAGAGACTCCTAGGTTTAATTTACTTGGAAGTTAGGATGAAATCAAATTTTCAAGATTTGACTTTCATCTAATTTTAAGTATACTCAATTAAGGAGTTTCCTTAAAACAAAGAACTTAGCCAACAAGCTAACTTTTTTCTTTTCTCTCTCCTAAATATTTCTTTGATTCCATTTTGACCAAGACTTGGAGAGGAATTAATTTTCGCCACCTACACACCCATGTGTAGTCTTGGAGTCCAAAATTTTTATCTTACTTGATTCAATTTTTGACTCCTGTTTAATTAAATAGGCCAACCATTTAATTAAATACTACATAATAATTAAAGTCCAACCTTAATTATTAATAGCCCAATTATTTATTAGTTTTATTTAATTTTTGGCCCAAGCCAATTATTTAAATAAAACCCTTGGACTCTAATAGGTCGATTAATTAATTAAATAGTCCAATTAATTGATATCAATTATTTAATATTCCCAATGAGGTAAGTACTAGAGTTTCCCAATTTACCTCAACTGTCAAAGTTGATTAATCATATCTTATAAGCAGGAACCTTAGGAGTTAGTGTGTGACCCCTTAGGCTTGTTCATGTGCTAGTAGTAAGTACACTTTCCAAAAGTGCCAGTTGTACCTTTTTTTATTTAGAAAGTACTAGATTACATCTTCCTTTATTTAATCAGACCATGTATTATTCACCATAATATCATGGTACCTACAAATCGAGGTTACTGTCTAGCAACGGGTCCCAAAGACCTAGACATGCACGATATTAAGATACTTAACCTATCATAACTACGATGCTCGCGTGAGTAAGATCCCTCCATCAAATTTCTCGAATTGGAATCTCAAGTAATGGCTTAGTCAAAACTGTTACGACCCAATCTCTATGTTTCCTTCATTGCATGAAATCGATTCTTGCAATCCAAATGAGGAAACACCCTGCCTCTTTGGATTACCATACTTTGCGCAATAATTCCTTGAATCGATTCATTGAGCAAAACATAGGAAATGTCTGATTAGCTAAATTAGTGATGGATCCCATCTTGGTCTCTCATGTACCTTGACACATAATCATACTATACCCAAGATATCCCATATGACAACTCGCAAAGGAATCATGAGATAAGTCAAAGTATAATTGACTATGCTCAAAGTACAATGGAACCTTAAGCCCCTAAGGATTACTCTTGCACCTACGTGATTATTAGAAATTCCATATTCGATCAGGAAAACCATTTTAGGAATTTGCAGCGGGGTTGTTCAGTTCACTCAATATCCCAAATGAGAACCCTTGTGTAAATCTATGCCTATGGAATGAGGCACGTTCTCCAAGAATAATGTACACAAGTAAGTCTTTTGTGTCTTTGTCAATATCCCTCATCTTGACAGACCCATTAATGACTTAGAACCTTTTAAGAATCACGATCTTGGAGACATATTCCATCATTATCATTCCCGATGTCTGATGATGTCCCATAGTCATGTGTGATTCAAGGGACTTCGTTCTAAGCTTATTTAAGAACAAAGAATTCCATAAAGGTTTTGACTTAATATAGTAAGATTGTCATAGAGTATCTCAAGAATGGCACCCAGATAATTGGCGCACCGGGCATCTACTCTAAAATTTCTGTACCGCTTTGAATATTTGATTCCCTTCTATCCAGGTGCGCCAACATTAGTCCACAATAGGCAAGAATCTTGGAGCTTCAGTCCACATGTTATAAAATTTGAATGGGTTTCTCTATTGTATAGCTTGACATTGCATCTGGACAATTATTGGTGTATGGTCTGAAGGTACTTCAGACAGAAATTGGGTTTCTGTCAAAGGGAAAGTATCACGCCACTCCTGGTTGACAAAGGTTCTGTCTATCTCTGTGAAAATTTTATGTCCTTCATGGTTATTATTCCATGTATATGTATTTTCTGTCCACTTCATCTCCTCCATTTCACAATCATCAAGACAGTTTCTAAACTCCAACACTTCATTAACAGTAATAGGATTACCCCCTAACCTATCATGTATTTCCAACACACAGTTAAAGTCTCCAAGAACTAGCCATGGTTCCTGGATCAATTGAGACATATTTTTCAGAGCCTCCCACAACTTATTTCTATCCGCAGCTATATTATATGCATAGACAAAGGTAATTGCTATAGTTTGTTGTCAAAACAAAAGAGTTACTTGACAATGAATGTACTGGGCATTAACTTTCAATACACTCACATCATATCAATCTTTTCTCCACATCAACCAAATCCTCCCTCTGGGATTCTCATTATTATTTGTAATGCAACCCCACCCTTGGCATAATCTATCACACACTTTCTTAAAATTATAACTTCTTATCTTATGTTCCATAATACTCATCAAACCAATACCATATTTGTTGCAGAGACTCAATACCTCTCTCTACCTACTGGAGTTGTTCAAACTCCTGTTAGAGTTAGTGCCCGGCGCACCAATTATTGGGCGCCATTCTTTGTAATAGTAACTCTAGAGTTGAACAATTGTTTTCTTATAAATAAAGTCAATCTCTTTTTATATGTGTGGCATGTCTTTATTCTTAAATTAATTTTTACTTTGGCTTAGAATAAAGTCCCGAAGGATCACACATAGCTATGGGACATCATTGCACATTGGGTGTGGCAATGATGGAATATGTCTCGAAGGCTGTGATCTTTAAACATTGTTCCAAGTCGTGAAAGGGTTCATCGAGATAAAGGGATATCGATGCAACCCAAAAGTCAATTCCTCGGGTGATGATCTAGAGATGGGACAATTGGACCGTTCGTGAAGTGTGAGGATTATTTGAATATGCTACAAGAGGTAAGCGATTTATCGCGTTCTTTGTATGAAAAATCAACAAAAAATTCACAAATTGATCTTGCCTTTGGAAATCCAGATATATTTTAATTTTCGCTGTGCATGATACCAGGATTCCCAACACCTTTCTCCTGTGGCCATTGGGAAAGGTCCCACTATGTCTAGTCCTCGTTGATCAAAGGGGCATGTGCTCCCCAAGGGCTATAAACTTGCTCCTGGGATGTGGCTAATATTGGTATGTTCCTGGAAACTCCTGCATTTTTTTACCAAGTCACAAGCATCCCTCAACATATTTGGCCAAAAGAATCCTTGCCTTAAAATCTTTGCTGCTAGGGCTTTGCTCCGAGGTGATTCCCGCAGCAGCCTCCATGTAATTCACCTAGTACATAATTTGCCTTAACAGAGGTTAAGCATTTGAGATATGGCTGTGAAAACCCTCGCTTGTAGAGTTCCCCATCTATCACTATGAATCTGGCCACCTTTATCTTAACACTCCTTGCTCCCTTTGGGTCCCTAGGAAGGTTCCATGAGACCAAGTATTCCACTATTTCATCCTTCAGCTAGGTACCTCGGTTACCCCACATAGTACCTCTAGACACCCATTTTCCACTTTCGACTTATTGGCTAAAATTTTTTATTGGTAATTTTGTCATGTTTTATTTTATAGATAGATTATTCAAGCTGACAATAATCCGTGCTGGGGTGTTTTATTGTTATGCATTAAAGTTTTTAAATTCCACTATGTTAGTCACCCCGGGGTTACCCAACCCAACATATATGTTCATCATGCCCAGCTTCTTACAAAGATAATCAACCCGGATTCCATTTAGAGCCTTTGTAAAAATATGACCAAGTTGTTCTCCAGTTTTCACATACCCTATTGAAATTAGATTTTCTTGCATCTTTTCATGAATGAAATGACAGTGAATCTCAATATGATTAGTTCGTTTGTGAAACACGGGATTAGAGGTAATATGCAAAGCAGCTTGGTTATCACACCATAGCTTCGCTGGCATTGAGACTTTAAGACCAATTTCAAGTAATAACGGATAGATCCACATTATTTCATAAGTAGACTGAGCCATAGCTCTGTGCTCGAATTCTACACTAGAGCAAGGTACGACATTTTCTTTCTTACTTTTGTATGAAACCGAATTTCTTCTAAAGAAAACATAGCAACTGATAGTGGATTTTCTGTCAGTTTTGGATCCAATCTACATCTGAAAAAATATTCTGTATGGGTGTGACTATGAATCTTGTATAATATACCCCGTCCAGGCGCTCCCTTAAAGTAACACAGGATCTGTTCTAAAGCAGCCCAGTGGTGAACAGTTGGAGTAGACATAAATTGACTCACAACATTAACTAAATATGTAATATCAGGAATGGTTACTGTGATATAGTTCCCAACCAACCTCCTATACTTCTCATGATCTTCAAATAAGTCTCATTCCTTTGTGAATTGTAGACTAGGTGACATTAGAATACTGCATGGTTTAGCTTCTAACTTTCATGTCTCAATTAAAAACTCAAGCACGTATTTTTTTGAGATATAAAGATGCCTTTCTTGCTTTTTGTCACCTCAACTCCCAAGCGGTACTTCAAAGTTCCTAAATCCTTTGTGAGAAATTGGTTGTGAAGAAAAGACTTCAGAGATGATATCCCCGTAGCATCACTTTCAGTAATAATAATGTCATCTACGTACACAACAAGAAGAATAATGCCAAATAAAGAGTTTTTATAAAACGCCGAATGATCAAACTTACTTTTGTTCATTCCCAACGTTTCAATTGCCTGACTAAATTTCCCAAACCAAGCACGAGAGCTCTGTTTCAACCCATACAAAGATTTGCAAAGATGACAGACTTTCCCATACTCCCCCTGAGCAACAAACCTAGGTGGTTGCTCCATATCGACTTCCTCCAATAAATCGCCATGTAAAAAAGCATTATTGATATCTAACTGATGCAATGGCCAATCATAAGTAGCAGCCACAAACATGAACAAACGAACAAATGTCAATTTAGCCGCATGACAAAAGGTGTCAGAGTAATCTACACCATAAGTCTAAGCATAGTCTTTAACAACAAGGTAGGCTTTAGGCGAGCCACAGATCCATCAGGATTAACCTTAATCGCAAAAACCCACTTACAACCTATAGCATTTTCACCTGCAGGTAAACTCACTAGATTCCAAGTACCATTAGCATCTAAGGCATTATATCATAGTCGTACTCCATCCAGGGTGGGACAAGGTTTCATGAATAGTTTTAGAAAGAGATACAGAATCAAGAAATGCAACAAAAGAACACGAAGAAGATGACAAATGATCATAGGAAACAATTGAGGAAATAGGATAAGTGCATGCATTTACCTTTACGAAGAGCAATAGGAAGATCATTAACAGTGTCTGATGGATCTAATGGTGAAGATGAAACTGGTGCGGGACATGTAACAGGAAAAACCCATCGTCTGGAGTACACATGGCGAATAGGTAGAGTAGGCGGGGGTAGTGCAATAGGTGGTGGTGATGTAAGAACAACATTTGGTGACTTATAGGTGACTTCATAAACTAACAAATCATCGTTCTCCCCCTTACTAGCATGAGGGGTAGAAACAGGAAAGAAAGGACAATGTTCCATAAACGTGACATCAGCAGATACAAGGAATTTGTTAAGACTGAGACAATAACACCGATAACCTTTTTGGATATGAGAGTAGCCTAGGAAAACACATTTTACGGACTTGGGATCTAACCTAATAACATGAGGACGAACATCTCGTACAAAACTACTAGGATATTCTTGTTACAATTTTGATGATGGCAATTAGGATGTTTGCTAGACCTAAGTTACGTAAGTTCAATTTCAATAGAAATTTTGTATAGACTTTGAAGTTAGATTTGTACAAGGTTTTTTCATTTACTTTAGATTGTTAGGCTAAGTGTCTGAACACTTGAGTGTTGATAGAATTCTAGGTGAGTCTATCAAGTCAAGATTGAAGATCAAACACCTGAAGTCTTTAGAAGATGAAGATCTACAAGTGTTAACCGAGCGTCGAAGCTAACTGAGCATCGAAGTAAAGTAAAAAGTTGAAGATCACTCAAGGTTGAATGATCGTCGATTAAGACAGAGTTCACCTGAATTTATTTCTAAGTCCACAAGGAGTTAAATCCAATTAATGTCAAAGTATTAATGTCCAACGGGCATTTAATTCAAAAGCATTAAATGTGATATGTGCATTAAATGTGATAAGTACTCATGGACATCCAAAAGAGCCTTACCATTGGAATGCTAACTCTCAAAGTCTGCCGCACCAACTTTTTGCAGCAGAAATTCAGGGAAAAAGGACGGAAAGTAGTTCGCTCGGGGAAGTGAACGGCACGCTCTAAACTATGTGTCAAATGGACACTTACTCCAAGACTACCTATAGATAGGACTTCAACAACAAGCGAAATGTAACTCTTACAAGCTACACATCGAACCTATGTTGCATTCAAGTCTTATTCCTTATACTTTCAAAAAAGCTCGAATTCCATAGCCCACATTCTTCAAGCTTTTCATCTATTCTCAAGACAGTCATCAATATCTCAAATATGTTCTCAAGAAGAACCTACACTATTATTGAGATATTCATCAGTTTGATTTACATCAAACAAACCTTTGATAAACAACATCCAACCTTGGAAATCTATGTGAAAGTCGAAGTTAAAGATCTCATTATTTCTAAGTAAAAGAAGAGATAGCTAAAGGAGTGAAGGAGCTCGAATCTATGTGATCAAGGAGCTTGAGGATACTACCTTTGTTTTTATTCATCTATTATAGAAGTTGTCTGTGTGGAACTTCAAGAAACAACTAGTGAATTCCTCCAAGTGAAACCACGAGAAAAAGGACGTAGTTGGGATTATATCACCCTACAAACCTTACAAATTATTGTGTTACTTACTTTAGCGTTTATTGATGTTATCATTAATGCATATCATACATAAAAACATACATATAACACACTAACACTTAAACCAAGCAAAAGCAACTAAGTTGAAACTAAGCGTCAAATTTCTATTCAAAAAAAGACTACAATCATTTTCGTTGTGCTAACCTTAATCTAAGGGCTGAAAGCTAAACCCTACTTTGGTTGATCGTTCAAACCTTGAATCTAAATTATCTTTAAAAAACTATATTCATTTAGATGCTCGATAAGCATCTAGTTGTTCTAAACGCTCAAAACATTTTGTGAAGTACGAAAAAAAATTAATCAAGAAAACACTCAGGGTCTATTCAACTCTCTCCCCCCCCCCCCCCCCCCCCCCCCAAACCTCCTTCTAGACCTTTTCCGTATGCCACTTGGGACCAACAAAATAAGTACTACCAAACAAGTAAGGTTCAACAAGAACAAGGATCTTGTGGGGAAAAGGATACTATAAGGGATCTCACCATGAAGAATGGAGGATGGCATATGATTAATAAGAAAACAGGTCGTTGAGACAGCATCATCCCAAAATTGTTTAGGGACATTTGTTTGGAATAAGAGTGCTCGAGCTGTCTCATGAAAGTGTCTGTTCTTCCTCTGTGCTACACCATTTTGGGATGGTGTATTGACACAAGAGGATTAATCAAGAATTCTATTTTTAACCATGTAAGTGTTAAATAATTCAGAAAAGTATTCTTTGGCATTGTCACTTCGCAGAATATGCACAGAAAAACTAAATTGCGTGCGGATTTCAGCACAAAAGCAGTAAAGTGAGATAATTATTCAGAACTATTCTTCATAAAATAAAGCCAAGTCATTCGTGAAAAGTCATTTAACAAAAGTAACAAAATACCGAAACCCAATTTTAGACACTACGGGAAAAGGACCCCCCATATTAGAATAAACTAACTCAAAAGGAGAATGGACTCTTTTATTAACTCGAGGAACATAAGACAAACGATTATGTTTCGCAAATTGACACAACTCACAATCTAAAGAAGAGACACTATGGAACTGAGGGAAAAGTTTCCTCACCGACAATGGGCTTCAAAAGGAGTGACGACAACCGAGCAAGCAATGGACCTGGACACCAGCGCCTGAGTATCTATTATGTAGAGACCTCCCGACACATGTCCTTTACCAATAATCTGCTTTGTCACAAGATTCTGAAACAAATAATAATTCGGAAAGAATAAGACACAACAATTAAAGGCACAAGTAATTTTGCTTACAAATACTAAACTAAAAGAGAAATCTAGCAAATTTAACACATATAAGAGAGAAAGCAAGAGAGTAGGAAGGATAGTCTCGGAACAAAGAATAGAAGACGTAGAACCATTGGCTAAAGTTACTTTCAAAGATGAGGTGTATGGTTTAAAGGTGGTAAAAAGAGTATGGTTACCTATCATATGATCCGAAGCACCAGAGTCAATGACCCTTTTGATAACCTAACTCAGCAAGAGCAGTGATAGGATGAGATGAGGCCCTCAATGTGTCTTGGTACTGAAGAAATTTAGTAAATTCATCTACAGATACTGTAATTGTCGGTTCAAAAGATGAGCCAGATAGAGCAATGGCAGCAACAATATGAGCGAAGTGAGGCTTGGGAGATTTGTTTTGTAATTTTGAGCAAGTGCGTTTAGTATGACCCTCCTCATGATAATAATAGCACTCAATTCTCCTTTTATCCTCACTCCCAGTATTCTGGTAGAATTTTGATGAGTGGACTTCGCAGTGCTTGATCCATTATTGCGATTGACAAGGGCACTAGAGGCCTATGTAGAGGGAGCCACAAAAGCACGAGTGTATGTGCGAAGAACTCGAGTAAACAACTCATACAAAGAGCAAACATCAGGACTAGAGAGAATCTGAGGTTTAGCAATCTCAAATTGAGAGCTAAGACCTGCCAAAAAACTCATGATCGTCATCTTTTCTCGTTGATCTTGCTACACTTTAACATCAGAACTAAACGGTAACACGACATTTAGTTCTACATAAATTCACTTAAAATTCATAAAGTATGCGTTAATAGACTGGTCATGTTGTTCAGGACAATAACTTTCCTTACAAACTTCATAATACAAAAAATATTACCTTTACACAAATACAGAAACTCTAAATACTCCATCAATTCTTTGACAACCTCTCAATGATTAATGAGGCTAACCACTCACTGTCAATAGAATTTCTAATTTGCATAAAATAATCTGGCATCATCCTTCAACCATTCATTGCGAGTATCATCTGTCGGTGGATCATCAATAAGATGATCATCTTTTGAAATACTATGCAAATATATCATAATCATCTTACACCAATCTAGATAATTAGGCCCGGTTAATTTATATTCTGTGATGCGGAACATCAATAGAACCACAACAGTCATGACAACAGTTTTCTTCTCCTCATCCATAGAATACTAAACCCAAACCAACCAAAAATCTGACCCACATAGCTGAAAAAAAGAGGCAAACACCAAACCAAATAGAGAGAAAACAAGCAAACTAGGGTACAACGAATGAACAGAGGTAGAAAACACATACAGTCAACAATAATAACTTGTCAATCGACACAGAGGAGCCGGGCGACACTGGAGGAAGTTGCTGAAAATCGTGGTGCGGCACCACGCGCCAGCACGTGGAATAGAGGTGAAAACTTGACGCGGCATGTGAGGCTCACGCGCAGCCCGTCTGACGATCGAATTTCGGGGATTGGCCGGACTTAGCGCGGCGCTCCTCCTTGGGGTGGAGGTGAGAATGGCCGGTGACTCGAAAAGAGTGACTGGGAATTGGCAGAGGTTGCAAACTTGAGCAACCAAAAAAATGAATAAGCCCTAACAGATTACTACCGGCTCTATACCATGTAAGACGGAAGAAGGAATTTCTTATATCTTTTTGGACCAATATACAATATATTTAAGACTATAGCTTAAATAAGGAAGGGAATCAATTAATTCCCTTAAATTTATCCCTAAATATATATATATATATATATATATATTCCTTATTCTATACCAGAGCCCAAAGTAGATCTACTTCGGGAGAATTAGTACAAGAAGTACCCACAATGCATGCAAAAGTCGGATTACTGATTTTTTTAGATGACATCCTTGTTAACATCTGTCAAATGTAGATATACCCTAATTGTTTGGGTTTTGGGTCCATTATGAGTCATAGGAGGGATTTGATGGGCCCAATAATTTGAATTAGAGCTTCCGACTTAATACAGAGTTTGCACAGAGTGTTGAAAATATGAAGTTTTATCGCTATTTATTTAAAATATAGAAAATGATGACTAATTAGTTCACATTAATACTTTAAGCATAGAGGTACTGTTGAGTAAAAAGTTCACTTTGAACAATTGATCCTTATTTATTGATCCTTATTATTTGAGGATAAGGATGCGCTAAGAAGCAAATCAGAGTGATGAAATGTCTTTGGTGGGGCAATTTTGATGCAACCCGTAAAGGTAGTGCTGTCATAGGTGCCACACGTGTCACCTAAACTTTTTGTTTTTTCTTTTCAAAATTTTGCCCAACCTTTGTTACAAAACTACATCTGAAGCCTCGCCACCATGATAGTTCCTCCAGCATCCCATGTGCCTCACCGCGGTAATATGGCGTTGGACCGACAAAGCACGTCTGCAACGGTAGAGCAGCGTTGGCAACTATGGAGTTTTCTTATATGTAGAGCAAAATTCAAAAAGAAAGAGAAATCTTATAGAAGAAATTCATAAATTAAACATCATAAATCCATCATATATTTTACTTGTCAAGATTCAGTATTTGGTGGGTTTTAGTTTCTTGCCTTTTGTCAGTATGTCTTCAGCAATTTTGAAGATTCCAATTGATTATATTTACTTAGGAAATCATCTCCGGCAGCGATGGTGGTGAGCAATTAGCAAACATTTCAATGCATACGCCTAGTCAAGCACAGATATATACATATATACGTACACATGCAAGTCTTGCATGCATACATACATGTCCATTTACGTAATTCACAAAGGTATATGTATTAGCAATGCTTCTGATTTTCTTTCTTTCCTCTGGTTTTTATACGTATATTAATATAGTGTATAACAGAATGTGAAAGAATCCATCAGTGGAGATGTTCACTATCTACAATGAGTGGACTCCGCTTAACCTCACTACCAACTATTACCACAGTTTGTTGAAAGCTTCTTCTTCTTTGGGATACACAACAAAGGCCATGCATATTCCTCTATCCAAATTACCCTTTAACCACCTAAATCATAGACCGAGCCGCGGATGCCTGCTTCCAAGAGAAACCCATTCTTCAAATAGTAAAACAAAAACTCCATCAATTTTTATAGCTAAATAGGCTTTCCTCTACCCACAGAGAATCCCTTAGTTCCATCGGGCATGCGAGGGACACCAGATGATGCTTTACTATTATTATTGTTATTATTCACACAAACTTCTGAACCATTAATGGGAATGGGAAGGTGCTGCTGCTGCTGCCGTACACGCCCATGTCCTTTTCCCTTGCCCTTTCCATTGCCACCGCCACCAACATAATTGCGCCCTTTTCTTTGCGCATTGCTTTTTGCATTATCCTCCGACTGTGTAGTCAACAATGTATCGTTATAATTATTTGACATTTCTTCTTTTCATAAAAATCAAATATTGCTTTTAAGCACGTTTGAGATTTCCCGGAATATGGAGCAAAAGGGTACTGGATGAATGAAATGTGCCCTTTAAGCATAGATATATGTTTAGCATAACTTGATATCAATATTAGATCACAATGGCAAATACCTGAAGCTCATGATTATATGCATCAGATTGTAGGAAGGAGTCTTCCAAGTTATTCTCCTTCACCTGCTGCGTCTCTGGCACAACTCCCTCATCTCTCTTACCAGTGGGCTGACCTTCATGACCAACTTTCTTTGCTCGTGCTTGACTAGATTTTACCTGTAAATTGCATATTATATGTATACCAAAATATGAACTTATCAATCGTACATCAACCTTTAACACGGCAATTTCATATATTTTTCTTTTGTTTCAGCTATCATGGTCAGAGATATCATCCCTAAATATACAGAGAGATGAGAGGACAAAATTTAGATAATTTCACAAGAATAAGTTTTTCCAATAACTAAAAGTCTATGATATGAGTAGTTTTGTCCTTTATAGATAATTACACATGTATCCCCAGAAAACCATAGGAATTCTGTTGGCATACGCGGACACAGTATATAACACTAGCATTTGATTAGTAAACGATATTGCATCAGACATTTCTTCTTTCTATGAAAAAGAAATATTGCTTTTAGAAATAAATGAAATTGTAGTACATACTGCAGTTTTTAGCAGTAAACGAACTTTTAGGCCATTCCTCCAGTTGCCCTCATCGTTCAGTTCAGCAACCTGCACAAATACCAGCTGTAAATAACCCCAAACCAGTCCACGGTTGTGAATATTTGGAAAGGGTGTTGGAATAGGGTAATATTTAAGGGTGAATATGAATAGAATATGGCCTACCGCTTTATCTGCTACTTCAACAGAGTCATACTCCACAAATGCATGAAACTACAAGACAATATCAAATGCAGAGGTCAGACAAATGTGATCGTGCAAAGAATGAGCACATTAGCGCTGTAGCAGTTCAAAAATCTCTATATATAGATTTTTTACCAGTAGCATGCAACTCATTTTGGAGACAGACACTAAGAGATCATGGTAACAAAACTGATAAGGTAAGAATAAAGAAAACTCCTGTCCGTTTACTCTTTCACTTGAACTGCCAGTATCCCTGTTCAAACTAAAAGGCAGATAACTACGGTAATATCTACTTCAAAAAATTCAACTTTCCATTGGACAATCCCAAAATGATAAACCTAGATATTCATCTGGCCGAGGGGAATACCATCTTAAGAACCAGGATGATGTATGCTATTAAACGACAAAAAGTGAGGGGGAAAAGAAATTGAACCATAACACAACTAGAATCCACATAAGTCATAGGCCAGCATTGGCAAAAGCATTCTTCATAGAAGTTAATATGATAACACCTAAAATAAAAGGAAATCAACGTAAATCAAACCCTCAACATATGATATTTTAAATTGCAGTTAAACTACTTCGCGTCTGGAAGAATAGGTAAGCCAAGCAGCTCTCCCTGAACAAAAATGAGTGGTTTGCAAATGAGAAAAGACTTTATCGAAGAGAAAAGAGTCATCAATGGAGTAAAAGTAAAATGTAACATAGTTGTGCAGAAACACAACTGAATGCGAGTAGCCAAACATACTAAATCCACAAACCAAACAAACTGGAATGCAATTCCAAAATAGCTATTAGAAAGTTTTGCTTTCAGAAAAAACTAAAATGGAATGAAAACAGCCGCTTTAGTTGAGAAGCACATTCAAAGCTCCATGTGTCTCACTACTCTAATGTGTACCTTGCTACTGAAGTGCATTGCATCTCCTTTTCCTGTTCTAGAACCAGATGATGCACCACCATTGGAATTCTGAGGCTGACAGGTACGAATTGACTTCACGCTATTAAAATCATTCCAAATATACATAAGGAAGAGGAAAACCAATCATTCCAAACAAATACCCTGGATATATTCTGTTAACATATACCTCCCTACAGATGAGAAAATCTTCATAAGGTTTTGATGAGAATGATCCTCTGGCAAATTCTCAGCAAAGACTATGCGAGACTAGAGAAAGAGAGAAGATACTAATCAAGGATGAGGCAAGGATAGAGAACAAATTTGTCAACTTAATCACCCTTACAAAGCAACATGTGGGGAAAGCACACAAAAAAATTCAGAATTCATATTCAGTAAATCTAGGACTGGTCATAAGACCTACTTGCAGCTCTTCCATATCTGATTCAGTCAATGGATGCTGGCGTTTAACCTTTTTGCCATCCTCACTAACCAACTGGGAGCAAAAAATCAACCGTAAAGGAAAATAACATAAAACTTATAAGGTACTCAATAAGATGAATGCAGACCAAATGATACAGAATATGGTGAAGAATTTCCGAAGACTGCAAAATTACCAATTTATTTGAGCTCCTTAGGATACTAGCAAGCTGTGTACTATCAGAAATAGCAGATTTAATCTTCTTGAATGATGCAACAACAGAAAGTGGCACTGCAGGACAGGATGGGATAGAAACAACTAAAAGTCAGTAATCTGGCATTAAGAAGAATTTAAATATACTAATGAGTTCAAAGTGAACAAATATTGCCAAAAATTCCAAAATCAAATTGTGGACTAAATGCCACTAATATAAAATACTTACAGAAGAGCAACACATTCTCATATTCTCATGTTATACTGATACAGATCTATTTCCGTCAAACTCATAGAGTTTGAATGAGTTACTAAGTTATTTGTACTCTAATACACTAATTGAGGAATTTTATAAAAGCATTACCAGTTTTAGGTCAACAACTTTGACCCCACAGTTCAAGGTTCACATTCCAGCCTCTGATTTATTAGCTTTTCCGTCTCTTTCTTTTCTCTCCAAAAAGGAAGGAGAAAAGAAAATGGAATAAGCCAAATAATAGCTTCCACCAATTGGAGGGGATACTCAAAATCCAGAAAATCTATATTACAATCATGTCATTTGTTTTCTTCAAAATAATTATGCGGCAAATTGTAAGGATCAATCCTCAGTTATCACCTAAAGTTAAATCTTCTGTCTTCTCCATTCACAAGCCTAGATTAGCACGCACAAATAGGTTTGTGATAAATTTAAAGCTAAGACTTGAAGCTATAATTATATTTCCAGTAAGTCTCATTTACTCAAAGATTTCAATAGATGGGAACAAGACTCAGTTTGATCCTCTTATTACTACCCTGGTCGTATATTTCATTACATATAGCCCTTGCAGAAATGCCTAACCAAAACGAACTCAGTCAAACACCATAAGATGCCCCTATTTTCAGACACCACTTGTTTCCACTAAGATCCAGCACAACATATCATCTTAAAGATGAAACCTTAAGTTTTTAAATTAGAATATAAAAGAGAAAAATGGTGGATATTGATAGCCAAGAGCAGGAATAATAACAAGATTATCTCACCATATCCTTCCGGATCTTTACTCATGAACCTAAATAACTGATCAGTCGTGGCCAGATTGATATCACTGAAATAAAACTCGACCTGCAGAACATAAGGACATATAAATTACCAAGCGAAGAAATAGAGATCGGGTGAAACTTGTTTCCATGTGTATAACAAAAAGCCTTTTGCAAGAAAGAACATGATTTAGAAATATGCACATTCAATACAGATTATAAGTCCAAAGTGTGGGATGCCATCATAAAGCTTTTCCGAAAATTGCCAATTAGGTAGCTAAACCAATAAAAAATATAAAGACATCCACGTTCTCAAGATCCAGAGGTGACACATGTTTTTTGACAAGGAGCCCGAGGTTCATCAATTGTCAAATACTGATTCTCAATCAGAAAAATAGGAAAGAGATGCCTAGCTCTCATTGGGTTTTGATAGACACACCACCAATGTAATTAGAAAAGGAAACTATCTTCTGCTATTTTACAGCTTCTATTTATACAATCTAAATCAAAATCCAAACGCTGAATCACATTCAATAAAGTAATTTTTAGAAATCAGCTCTTTAGTGGTTGGGTGATCAAGCATGATGTTACACCTAATTGGACTTATAACGGCCATCTGTTCTAAAACAAAGGAAAAGATGCTAGAGCTGATGCAGTTTATCTTGTAATAAAAAGAATAAAAGAAAACAAAAATGGAGGAAGAAGAAGGAAACAACGAGGAGCTAAAAAACACTTTGACCCTTGTAACTTTGAGATAAATGCATACAAATATATATTGCTGCAGAATGATAATATATAGCTGCCGAATGATAATCCGCTTGATGGATTAGATTGCATAGTATTTATGGACTATAAACAAGAAAAAGTACCAGAACTCTGAAGAACTAATCCTGAATGACAAATAACTCATACAAAACTCAGATAACCATAAAAGTCCTAACCAAAGCTATAATAAAACAGCGATTGAAATCTAAAAATCTGAAAGCAATATATTGATTCTTATAACTTAATGAAACGTATCAAAATTTAAGGAAAATACTGAAGAGATAAATTTTAACATACGCAAAGCCCATGGTTACTCATATCAATCTGATCAAATTAAGTAACCCCATTGTGGCAGCCAAAATGTTGAAAAACAAACCAGAATCATATTTGAGGAAAATATATAAGCAAGTACTACACTTCAGCCAGATTCCAAATATCTGTATCACACTTGTTGGACTTTAGGAAACCCGGAAAAGGCAAACAGTTAACATTTACAAAATTTCAACATTATAATAACATCAAATGAAAAGATTAAATCCAAAACACCCCAGCATAAAATTGGAAGAAATACAAATATTTAATAGCTTATCCCTCTAAAACGTCTGATTCCTACCTCAAAAAAGATGCATACCTCAAGACTCAGTCCTATCGGGCCAAATGCAAAGTCAGCAATGTAGGTGGATTGTTTTCATTCCTCATGTGTTGGAACCAAAAAGTATAGCGTTAACAACTCGGACAGGAAAATACTTCAATTATCATAATACCACTCGATATTATGGCTTCTACTAATGAGTATTCTAACACTGCATTACAACATGCAATCCCTTTTCCTGTACGGTCTCTAGTTCTTTCTTCAACTTTGTGTCCTAGCTCAAAATATGTCATCATTTTCCCTCCATGAAGCACATGGAACCTTTTACCGCCAACCCGTTTGAGGAAAATCTAGATAGTCATGTTGATCCCTTTTCCAGCCAGAATAAATTTTTTCGAAGCGCTTGGAAAAAAGATATGTTACAGAACTTGAAAATGTGTCCAGTATAAATTCAATCTTACTACTGCACCCTGATAAGGGAAAGCTGATTAATATATGCTGCACTAGGAGCTAACTTATACTGAGAATACGCAGCACTCAGAGAACTGTGTCCGCAGAGCTCCAAAAGGTTCTTTATGGGGCACCAAAAGTCCAATACAAAGTTTCCTGATAATGTATGTCAATTTCTTCCTATCCGGAAGTTATGTAACAGCTCAAGCAGTATTGTTCCCAGAGCTCAAAATAGCTGCACAAAGGGATGCCTAAACCCGAGATTGATAGATATAATTTTGTGTTGGGAAGATGTAAGAGCAAGTTTATTAAATCACGTAGCACTTGGTGGTACCTCATTCTAAAAGTTATGCAGCGCTTCAAACTATATCTTTCACACAGTTACATATAAGTTCACAAGGGGCACATTGGAAAACGCCACCTTCTATTGGGAACAAGTGTGAAGGGAAAACTTAGTAAATTATGCAGGCAGCAGTTGAAGATACCTTATCCTGAAATCTCCTCCAGCTTCTTTTGTCATTTTGAAGCTGTGGAGATTTAGCTCTAGAGCTTAGGAATGAGTAATGTTTCTCTCAGACACTAATATACCATTTAATCTTGACATCAGGTAAGTATAGGAATATAGGATTCATGTGGTACATGAATGCTAATACAGCCAATTATTATCATGCAATTGTTTTAAAGAAAAAGGCTAATAATACTTCACACCAACATATAAATAAAAAATAAAATAAAATCCACCTGACCTGATTGATAATTTTCCTGTGAGCATCTGAGATCCCATTTTTCACTGAAGAAGCCACAGTTGTAGGGCTGCTGCTGCCATCAGAGGCAAACTCCGGAGGATTTAGTACATAAAAGGGCGGCACATTTGGCTGGTAATAGTTAATGTTGTCGTATCCATAGAAAGGCGGTGGCGGTGGCGGTGGCGGTGGCGCAAACGATGGAGGTCTCACATAGACAGGAGGTTGCAACAATGACGCTGCGGGGGAGCCCTTTC
Organism: Buddleja alternifolia; assembly: GCA_019426215.1. Classification (NCBI taxonomy): domain Eukaryota; kingdom Viridiplantae; phylum Streptophyta; class Magnoliopsida; order Lamiales; family Scrophulariaceae; genus Buddleja; species Buddleja alternifolia. The sequence continues at coordinate 1,763,787 of CM033398.1, read as the reverse complement.
TAGGGACGAATTCAGGAGCCTTGGCGCTGAGCTTTTTGCTGGTTGATGAGGAGGAGGAGGAAGTTAGGGCTTCCGAAGATTGCTCTTGTTGATCCATGTATAATAATAATAATAATAAGATTGATTCAGTAATGGGCCTTTCGATCGATCGATCGAAAGAATCAAGATAGAATAATAGTAGTATGTCGAATCAAAGATTTCTTAGTCTTCTCTTCTTCTGTGGAAAGAAATTTTTCCACAGAGGAAATACAGACAGCAAAGAGGATTTCTCCGGTTTTTGACTTCTAACAATGGGAGTGGGACTCTTTTTTTTTTTTTTTTTTTTATAGTTAAAATCACAAGATTATATTACACATGGGCTAAAACCCAAAACAGAATACATCCAAAGATACAGAAACAAGAGACTATCGTCGTTATATCATCCAACATATCCATCAAAGCTAACAAAATCAAATCTAACATTTGGGGACACACTGTAAACAAAAAATAAATTAAAAAAAGTAAAAAAACAACCCAATCAGATTCCCGACATAGAGGGATGACTGGGCCAATTTTCCAGAAAAAGCTGGCACTCTCCAAGGAGAATGCGAAAACAAAACTCAATCAATTTACTCCTCCAGAAACTGAAGGAACATGGACGACACACGAATCCCAATCCCCAAAAGCAAATTTTCCTTTATTGTTCAACTTCAATGTGAATAACATCTCGATGACACCATCTCAAACCAGATTCAGATCCCTCAACATCTTCAAAAACACAGCTCCAAGCTGCTAACAAAAGAGCTCCAAGCTTCAACAAAACTCCTCCAAATTTGGATCCCTCAATAGTCTCAACAGACCATAAAAAACACGAAACTAGCAAAGATTATAACAAAACATGGCAAAAGACATGAACATATAAAATACTAAAAAAAGCTAAAAGCATACACCATAGCAGCAGACAAAAGTAAAAAGGCTATGGAGAGTCCAAAAAGCAACCAAAGAAGTGGACTCTACATGTATCCATACTAATATAAAAAGGGAAGGGGGTTTTTACTCACAAATGGCGGTTTGTGACACCACAACACCAAAATTTACAAGATCCCATTGATGTCCCTACGTTATATGTAAACCCAAAAACAAAGAAATGTATACAGTTCAAGGTTCTAATTGTCATTTCCAGTTAAATTCTTTTACCCACGTTCACATATGTTGCAACTCCCTTCACCTGAGTCCAAAAAAAAAAAAAACTCCTTTCAACTTCCTTCAACCCGTCTATCATCTCCTCAACCTGGCTTCACTTTCAAGCATCCCATCTCAAATTCACGTAATGAAACCCGCATCTCAAATCTGAATTAGGGAGTTTGATTTTTATTTTTTCATCTCAAAGGTTCTGTTGGGAAGTTGCTTACTACAGAAGAAGAATTAGCCTTGAAGAATTTGGGAAGTCGTTTACTCAAGTAGAAGAAGGATCCTAAAATAATTAGTAATTTCAGCAATACTCCCAAAATAATCAGTAAGTCCCTTCAATGAATCATACAACATTGAAAATTGAGAAGGATTTTTGTCCTTTTTTTTTTTTAAAGAATTACTCATATTAATTTACAATCTTTTAATTTCAATCTCACTGTAAACTTTGGACCTATTGCAACATGCATGTGTGAACTATAACTGATATAAGGAACGCGAGTATAATGCTAATTCTGATTTGGTTATTAAGTCTTTGTTTTTAGATTTTTTTGCTTTCTGCATTTCAAATTTTTAAATCTGATTTTGTTTCTTCTTTTTATCTTCATATTTTTTAATTAGTAACATTAAATACTTCTTTATATGAACTAAGATAATTGTAATTTGTTGATTATTAGGAGTTTTGCATCAAACAAATGGAGGTAGAAGAGTCAGATATGGATATTGATAACATTCACACACAAGTACAACATACACGAGAGGGAAATCGGATTCGTGCTAGACAACGAATGAGTACAGAAGAACGAACAATGCATCTGGCACGAAGACGTGAGATCCGTCGTCAACAAAGACAAACAAATGCAACTGATGCATCAAGACAAGCGAGCATAGAACGGAGAAGAGAAATCAATCGGATTCGCTTAAGACAAAGGAGAGAAATGATGACAACGGAACATCGAGAAGCACATCTGGCAAGAAGACGTGAACTTTACCGTCTCTGGAGATCCAATGATTCAAATATGTTAGTTAATCACCAGAGCGGAGTACAAAGCAATTCAGTCCCAGGATCTGCTAATAGACCTCAAACATCATCTATCCCTATGAATGCACAAGGTATTAACTCCAAAATTTTCAATTTTGTTTAAAAGTCAAGTGGCATTATTTTGTTTTCATTTCTATTATGACTAATTAGAATTATTTATTTGTCTGACTTTCCCGAGCAAATCCATCACTTATCAACTCTGTCTCGCTCAATACCTGTACCGATAAACTCAAACTCAACAGGTGGCATTATTTTGTTTTCATTTCTATGATGATTAATTGGAATTATTTATTTGTCGACTTTCCCAAGCTACCTGAGTTGAACTTACCCATGGACTATCAGAGATAGGGAAGATAATGTCGGCATCGAGTAGCTTGATTACTTCTTTCTTCACCACTTCTTGAATTGAGGATTAGAACTTCTTTATGGTTGTGTAGTGGGCTTTGAGCTTTCTTCCATTAAAATCTTGTGCATGCAGATGGTTGGCCCTTGATGTCAGCAATCTTCCATCCAAAGGCCTTTTTGTGATCTCTCAATACCTTCAGTAACCTCGCTTCTTGTTGCTATATAAGAGAAGAAGAAATGATTAGTGGTAAGGTTTCATTATCATTTAAATAAACATATTTAAGATGAGAAGGTAAAATTTTGAGGTCAAGAGTTCGTGGCCCTTCGATGGATGGTTTGGAGTGGCTAGACAGCGGCCTATCTAACTTCTCGAATTTCTTCGTGGGGTATTGTGCATGCCTCTCTAAGCTGTGAACAACTGCTAGTTGTCTATCACTGGCCGACTCAACATCCATGGAGTTCATGATGCATATCTCAAGTGGATCATTAGAGATATTTTCCTAAACGTGCTCAATAATCAAAGGATCAAAAGCATCTATTCTTAAACATGACGCATCATCACCAACATGCTTCATAACTTTGTATACACCAAAACTAACTCTCTTCTCACCCACATTCAAAGTCAACTTACCATTTACTACGTCGATCATAGCTTTACCTGTGGCTAGGAAAGGTCTTCCTAGGATGAGAGGAACTTCAACATCTTCTCCCATCTCTAGAACCACAAAGTCCACCGGGAAGTAAAACATTCCAACTTGCACGATTACATCCTCTATGATTCCCTTCAAGTGTTTGATTGATCGATCTGCAAGTTGGAGGCTCATCGAGGTTGGCTTTGGATTCCCCAAACCTAATTTTCAGAACAACGAGTAAACGAAGATTGATGTTGGCGCCCGAATCACATAGCACTTGATCGAAGTTGAGTTGCCCAATTGTGCATGGAATTGTGAGGCTCCCCAGATCCTTGAGTTTCTGTGGCAACTTGTTCAACACCACTGCTGAGCATGCTTCAGTCAAGCACACCGTTCCATTGCCTTCCTACTTCTGTTTATTGGAGAGAATATCCTTGAAGAACTTGATGTAATTGGGCATCTGCAAAATCGCATCAATAAAAGGAATATTAATTCAAACTTCTCCAAGAATTTCTAAAATCCTGAGAAAACTCTTATCCATGTCTTTCTTATTCTTCTTATGTGCTAGGGGGAAAGGAAGACGTATTTCAATAGGATTAGACAAAGAAGGAATCAAAGTTTTAGAAGGGCCCTGTCTGCCTGTGAAGTACGGACTTGATCCTGCCCCAATTACATACTTGAGCTGTGTGAAGTACGTACTTGGTCCTAGTCAAGTACGTACTTGGGAGGTAGATTCGAATTTTCAAGTTTTTCCAAAGTTTGAACTTTGTCTTCTTCAAGTTTGAACTTGGACTGCTGGGGAGGTGCACTTTTCAATTCTTTGCCACTTCTCAGAGCGACAGCAGGGCACTGCTCTTTCGGGTTTTTCTCTGTATCACTCAGCAGTGCACCGGGAGCTCTTCCACCCACATTCATTGATAATTGCCCAATTTGACGCTGCATCTCTTTCATTCCCATGTAAACATCCTTCAGCATCAATCGAATCTCGGCGAATGTTTCGTCCGATTTAACCATGTGAGCATCCAATCTTGCTTCGACTGTAGGAGGTCTCTGAGCTTGACCTTGTAGTTTAAAATTTCCAAGCCTTTGAGATTGAGTATTGTTAAATGGAGGCTTTAGTGCTTGGTAGATGCCTTGTTGTGTATTCTGTGCCGGATTAGGCCTTTTCGAAAAGTTCTCGGGTATGTGGAAGTTTACTCGAGGTCAATTTGAATTTCCAACGTAATTCACATCGCTAATGGCTGGATCTTCCTCGACCTCTTATTCTATCTCTTGAACATTGGCTACCCATCGGGTTTGGGGAAGGATCTCATCATCATCTTCAGGGTAAAGTTCATCCTCCCTTGCCATCTGCTCGAGCTTTGCCCATATTGTTCTGCTATCAAGGCCTAACAGATCACCACCAGCTTGGGTATCACTGGGTCATACCCAAATAAACCCAATTGTATTTAAATACCAAGCCCAATACCTCTTGAATTTAGTCCGGCCAAATCCCTTTAATGAATCCTTCATCAGCCAATGGGCTGCCCAATAAAATAAAAAATCTTGCGCTGGGCCAAGCTCAGTGCTAGATTAATTAATTATTGGTTGGGCCAAGAGAATTTTAATTAATTCAAAGTTGGGCTAAGCACAGCCCTCTATTAATTAATTATGCATTTGACCAAGCCTAACACATAATTTAATGCCCAAAACACACAAAATTACCCTAGCCCATTTTCTTCTTCTTCTCCGAGCTGTCACAATCACACGAAATTTATTAATAGTTTGTGTATTGATTTTGTGCTTAATTAGTTGCATATGCTTGATCACCATATGTTTGTCATATTGCCTAGCTTAATAGTTTGAAAGAATATAAGTTAAGGTTCAAAAAAATCATCACATAATCTGTAAACAATAAGGAGTTGCCCCTAGAAATAGGTAGAGACTTCCAGATGCAGTTAGTCGGATTAATCCGGGGAAATTCTAGAACTTGAATGCATGATTATTGATTAGATTCTCGGATAGAGATATTTTAGGGAATCGTCAATTAATCATAGGATTATTATTTTCGAGACATTGGGTAGTAATTACTTAAGGATTTTTCTACCAAAGCAAGAGTAGTCTAATAATGCGAGGAATAATTCGTATATTTAAATAAGTAATTCGGCTGAAGCATGTGACTTAGTTGTTTTCGCACATAAGAATCTCAATTAAATTGCCAAGTCTCGTTTTCACCTTTTTACTGTCAATAATCACAATCTTTTAATTTAATTTTAATTTCTTTTAAACTCTTAGCTTTAAATAATCTTGTCTCAGTGAGATCGATAACTTGGACTTAAAGTCTACTTTATTACTGCACACGACCAGTGCACTTGCTATTTTGTACACGTAAGGATTTTTCGTGTCAAGTTTTTGGCGCCGTTGCCGGGAACTTGATGTATTTTAGTTTGAGATTTTATTGCAATTTTTAGCTTTAATTTTTTTTATTGTTTTTTTATTTTTTTCTTTTATTTTTATTAATCTTATATCATATGTAGAGAGGTCGAATCCCTCTTCATCGAGAACATGTTTAGAGGGCCACTCAAGTTTTAAAATTTGATTTATCCTAACTCTAGAGGGCATCATATAATGGTACTGTGATTGGATCAATATGGGAAATATATGATCGCTTGAGCTAATTCATTCTTAGAAGAATGTGTTATGGCTTCACAGCTGACACTTTCAGTAATTTCACAGTTGAATAAGGCAATTAGTATGAAGTAACGAAACATTGTCAGTCATGATTCGTTCTATAAGAAGTTGCCCGATTCAATGTGGTCATGCGTTGCTCATAAGAGCAAATTGAATAAGAAGTCCCTCCAAATTCATTCCTAAGACGCCATATGAGATATGATGTAAGAGAAAGCCTAATCTTTACACTAAAAGATATGGGGATGCCCATTCTACGTAGAAAAGATTAAGTAAACTGGAGATTAAATTCCTAAAAGGAGGACATTTTGGTTATCCCGAGTAAATCTAGGGGATAACCCTTCTATCTATGAAATGATCCAAAGATCACTATGGTCTTGGAGGCTCAATCTATCAAGGAAGATTTCCTTAGAGAAATGGTAAAAAGGTTGTTCTGTGAGAATAAAAACAGAACTCTTTTGGAGACTACTATTCAAGAAATCTGAATTAAACCCGATATGATACACACCACGAACGAATTGGTCTAAGAGAGTATCCTACCGACTAAAAGGATATTGTTGTATTCTATAGCAAAGGAAAACAAAGGATATGATCCCTCTATACATGACAAATTGATGGTGAGTATGGAATTTGCGAGATGGTGTAAGACTGTTAAAAGCAAAGATGGATTGTATCAAGTCCAGAACCTAGTAGATCACCTTGAGGGTATTGTACCGGTCATTGGCATATGCATCTACAAGAAGGAAGGCTGATTACAATGACATGGCAAGAGTGACAGGAAAAAAGCGTATAGTCATAAAAGGGGCTTTGACTATGATGAAACCCCTTTTCCCTAACCATGACAACAATCCATTGAAATCTTGCTTTCGATAGTGACACAACTGGATTATGAAATCCAACATATAAATGTGAGGACCCGTTCATCAAAGGATTCCTCTAGAAGGAGATGTATAGTGAACAAGCCCAAGGGTTTCACATCTAAGAACACTTTTGAAAAGGTCTCCAAAGTAAGTCCATTTATGGATCTAAATGGCCTCTCGTAGTTAGAATCATTGCATTGACAACATAGTTGGTGACTATTTTGTCATCAATGACCATATGTCTAAATTAAGGGCCAGTGGGAGCATAATATCATTTCTGGGAAATGATATATGACTTCGATCAAGAAATGATACTCGAACACATTCTCCATTAAGGACTTGGGAGAAGCTGAAAGAGTTAGGTGCCCGGCGCGCCATTTGTAGGGCATAGTAGCCGACTCTTCAAACAGTCTTATATTGTATCTTGTCAAGTTATTTAATAAAAGGCATATTCTTCTTTATCTTATCATTCTATGAAATTAGATAAAGTCCCCTAGGTCACTCTTAAGCTATGAGATGTGTTTGGTATCGGGGATGCCAATCATGGAATACGTCTCTAAAGTTGTGGTCTTAAAGATGTTCCAAGTCATAAAATCATTGAGATAGGGATATCAATGACTCATAAAGACTTGCACGTATAATGCACACTCTTGGAGAGTGTATCCTATTCCATGGATACTGATACGGTGTACATCAATGCATGTACGTAGGTTCTCGTTGCGATCGAGTAAACTGAACAACCCCGCCGAGATTCCATATTGGAGTCAGTGTCGAATTTGGAATCTCCTCGGTTACATAGGCGTAAGATTGGTCCTCATGACTTGAAGCACCATTGGTCGTCTTGTGCATCGCCCACTGTACTTAGATTTGTCACACGATTCCAGGCGAGTCATAAGCTGGGGCATATTGGGTCCAGTCTGGTTATGTACATAGGCGCGTGAGTGCCAAGAGAGAATCCATCAGTGATCATTAGCATCAACGCATATCCTATGTATCAATAAGGAGGCACAGTGTTTCCTCGCTTGATTGATAAATTGGTCAATGTCACTTAGATCAATATGCATAGAATCGGTTATTGGGATTTTGACTGACATCCAAGTCCTAGATTCAATCGGGATATTTGATGGAAGGATTTTACTTATGCGAAAATCGTATGTGGAAAGGTCACCTAATAATCATTCATGGCTAGGTCTTCTTGGCGCGTGGCTAGTACTAACCTTGATTTGTAGGAGCCATGAATTAATCGGTAATTAATTCTTGGTTGGATTAAAATACTTGGAGTAATTAAATCCAGCAATGAAAATTGCAAAGGAACAACGGGGTTGTGTTCCTACTACTAGTACATGAACGAACCTACAATGGGGTTACACACTTACTCAAGAAAGTTCAATTGCTATGTGAATATTAATCCGATTTAGGATTAAAGTGAAATTGATTAATGAGATTAATTGATTAAGTGGAAGACATTTTAATTAGTAGGCTTGGGAAAATAGTTGTTCTATTAATTAATCTTGGAGATTAATCATTAACGGAAATTATTATTATCCGGGAATTTATTTAAGCTACTAATTGTACTATTAATTAATCATGAGGATTATTTAATTAACAAGTCTTGGAAGAGTTGGGAGCCATTTTAATTAAGTTGGACTTAATTAAATGAAGTCACAAGATTCAAATTCAAGGCTAGTCAAAGTTGATAGTGATGTTTTTGGAAAGAAGAAGAAAATAGAAACTACTTTTCTTACACATGGGGTGGTAGATGGGAGTTACCAAAATGAGGAGAAGCAAGTCTTCTCCTCTCTCTAACACCATATGACCGAATTTGGAGGCTATAATAAGTGGGTGTTCTTTCATTCTTGATGAAAACTTAAAGGAAAGAAAGCTTTGAGCTTAATACTTCCTCTCTAGAGTTTTCTTCTAGCTTCTCTTGTGCTTCTTGAAGACTTTCTTTCATAAAACTTATTCTTGAAGATTAGTTATAGAAGATTATCTTCCATAGTTATTTCTTCTAGCAACTCTTCTTGTCTTCTACCTTTCACTACATAGACTCCATTTCCTTAAATCATACATTTAGTCAATCTTTTGCTTAAGTTATGAACTTGCTTGAGTTGTGTCCTTGTAGAGGCTTCTTTCTTTAGGAGCTTATGGTGGTTTGATTTGAATCCCTCCATGTTGAGGTGAGGTTTGAAAATGAGAGCCAAAGTTTTTTTGGTATGGTTTTCCTTGTGTTGCGGTTATATACCCTCACTTTAATAAAACCACAATCCTTGTAATCGGTTTAAAACCCCTTTACTCGTATTTTAGTTTTTGTTGTGCATTACTTCGACCCCCTAGCTTGGGATGGGATGTCTTTATATATGTGTATTTACATACTTTATTTCTTCCGTTGCGCCGACATCACTTGTGGGGGCATACCGACCCTTACAGAAGCCATATAAGTCCTTATAATCCGTATTTACAAGGATAAGATCGAATAGGACGTTGAGGCTTCTCCAAGCCCTCTACTTAGAGAAAGTCCTAAAAAAGGTATTTTGGGATGAGAACTCTAAAAGAGGTCTATTGCCCAATGAGACATGGACTTCATCTCTTGAAATCCATAAATCCTCTAGATAAGGTGGATGGAAATGAGATGAGGACCATACCCTATGCCTCGACAATAGGGAGTCCCATAGATGCTAAGCTATGCACAAGGTCGGACCTTGGGTGCGCAGTAAGCATAGAAAATAGTTTTGAGGATAACCCGGATGTTGGTCCTAAGTGACATACGAAAGGGTGTAGAAGGGGCGGGGGTTGAATAGACCCTGAAGTCTTTTTCGACTTCAAAAAGATTCGTATTAAAAAGGATTTTGGATGCTTGAAAAGTAGATGCTTGACCGAGCGTTTACTTGAAATATAGACGCTTAGGCTAAGCGTCTGATGAAGACTGTTTTTAGAAAGTTAATTTAGACTTCAAGATTTGAGTACTTTAACCAAGTAGGTTTAATCGTTCAGTTCTTTAATCAGTGTTAGCACAGTGGAACGATTTTTGTAGTCTTCCTTTTTAAAAGGCTTTAGTGTCGCAGAAAGTGTATTTAGTTGCTTAGCGTTTGATTAAGTTTTACTTGAACAGTTTATGATATGACAATATGAAAAACTGAATGTAAAGTAAAGAACATAGTATTTGTAAGGTTCGTTGGGTGGTGTAATCCCAACTACGTCCTTCTTCTCCTTGAACACTTGGAGGCAATCCACTAAAATGATTCTCAAAGAATCACACAGAATCTTCTACAAATTAGGGAGAGATGGATGTCGATGACTTGAGCTCCTTGATCACACAGATTTCTGCTCCAAATCACTTCAATCCCCTTGCTTCTTTCACCCAGAAATATGGCAAGTATCCAACTTCGACTTCACACAGATCGCGAGGCTTGGATAGGGGTTTTTCTAAAAGATTTGTTTGATTTTGATAAAGTTCAAACAACTAGGAATATCTCAGTAGTAATGTGGGTTTCTCTGAAAAGAATGTTTGAGATATTGGTTGACTGTCTCAGGAATTTGAAGAAAAGCAAAGAGAATGTTTTCTTGAAAATTCTGGCTTTTCTGAGATTGTAAGGAACGAGACTTCAATGCAACAACAATTCAACTTGATAATTGTTCTCTTTTTTTTGGCTTGTTGTTGAAGTCCTATTTATAGGCATTCTTGGAAAAAGTGTCCGTTTGACACATGCACGAGAGCGTGTCTCTCACTTCCGCGAGTGAACAACTTTTGTCCCCTTTTCTAAAAATCTGCTGCACAAAAGTTGGTGCTGCAGTCTTTGAATAGTTGACAGTCCAATAGGGTGGCTTCTACGTACGTCTGAAATTGCTTATCACATTTAATGCTCTTATCAGCATTTAATGCATTTGAATTAAATGCCCGTTGGCACTTAATGCATTGAGAATGTTTGCATTAAACTCCTTCTGGACTTAGAAATAAATTCAGGTGAAATCAGTCATTGATAGACGCTTATTCAACCTTGAATCACTTTTATCCTATAAGGTGACGCTTGGTGTAGCTGGTCATTCTAGATGCTTGGAATCTTTATCTTTATTCAGACTTCAGGCGCTTGAGTCTTCAAAACTTTACTTCTGATAAACTCACTCAGAACATATCAGACGCTCAGTCTAAGACAACTTAACCTAACAATCTAGAATAAAAATAAAACAAAGCCTATTACAAAACTAACGCTTCAAAGCTAAAAACAAACTTACATATTTTGGGGTCTAACAGAAAGTTCTAATTGTCATCATCAATACATCTAACATGAAATTCCTAACAATTTCCCCCTTTTTGATGGTGGCAATACTTACTCTTTTATAGTTCAAGAGTTAGACAGCCAAAATAAAAGTTAGCTTTGATTAGATAAGGTTAGTTAAAGTTAGTTACGCTTCAATGAGATATTTCAGCTGAAAAATGCATTTTATATATATCAAAGATTACAAGCATTTTTACAACTAAACAAACAAAATATGAGAGACAAGAATATAGATAATGCAAATAAAAAAGCTTTAACGACGTGATCTAACTTTGTATCTGATAAGAGGCGTTTTTACGTGTTTTTAAGCCCCTTTGCATTTATGTTTTAGGTTCATTTATCGATTGATTTTGTCACTTGTGCGTTTAATTCGTGCATTAAGTGATTTCAGGCCTTAAGTGGATACAATCGAAAAAAGGGTGGAAAAATGACGTATAAAACAAGTTTAGGCCAAGATGTTTCATACCTCTACAACCAAACAAGCAAGAAATAAGCTGGAGTTAACCAAAATCATGTTTTAGTACCATTTTCGCACACCTGGGTGCCAAATCAGAAACAACCTCCACGTTGGAACGCCATTGTGATATTTTTAGAGATAGAATTGGATAAAGTGTTCTTCTACAAAGGTTTAGATCTATGTCTTATCTTTACATGGCAACTTGAATCATCCAATTCGGAGATCTGTGGAGACGTTTATGAATAAAACACTATCCCTGCGCTGGAAAACACGAAAGTGGCAGCTCATGTTCTTGTTAGGTGGAAAACAAGAGAATGGTAGGTGCAAATTCTTGGTAGGTGGAAATTCTTGGTAGGAGGAAAACAAGAGAATGGTAGGTGCAAATTCTTGGTAGGTGCAAATTCTTGGTAGGAGGAAAGAAAAAGAAGGGTAGCTCAAATTCTTGGTAGGTGGATTTTTGGGTATTTAAAGGGGAGTAGGGAGATCACTTGAAGAGATCAAAAAATCATCCTTTGAAAGTGTGAGGACGAAAATTCAGGGGTTTGGGGGAGCATTCTCTTGGTTTTGAGTCATCCTGTCATCATACTTGAAGAGCTAAGAAGAGGAAAAGGAGGGATTCAAGCTTCCAATCAAGAATCGATCATCAATCCAAAATAGGGAGTTTCTTAGTTTGATATTCATCTTTATCTATGAGTAATTCTATGTTTTTATTGTTTTCCCAATTTCAATTATGAACTAATTTTCCCTTAACTAGGGCCATGTGAAGGCTAAAGTTATGAGTATATATATATGATATTATTTTTCGTATTAATTCTACAATTGTTTTGTGTTTGATTTTCTGCGTAATTACTTGCATATGTTTGATCGCCATATGTTTGTCATATTGCCTAACTTAATAGTTTGAAAGAATATAAGTTAGGGTTCAAAGAAATCATCACATCATCCGTAAAAAATAGGGAATTGCCCCTAGAGATAGGTAGAGATTCCCGGGTGCAGTTAGCCGGATTTATTCGGGGAAATTCTAGAACTTGAATGCATGATTATTGATTAAATTCTCGGATAGACATATTTAGAGAACTGTCAATTTATCATAGGATTATTACAGCCGAGACATCGGGTAGTAATTAATTAAGGAATTTTCACCAAAGCAATAGTAGTCTAATAATACGAAGAATAGTTCATATTTATATTAACAAGTAAATTTGGTTGAAGCATGTGCCTTAGTTGTTTTATCTCATAAGAATCTAAATCTATTTGCTAAGTCTCGTTTTCACATTTTTATTGTAAATTAATCACAATCTTTTAATTCAATTTTAATTGCTTTTAAATTCCTAGCTTTAAATAATCTTGTCTCTGTGGGATCAATAACTCGGACTTAAACTCCACTTTATTACTACACACGACCAGTCCACTTGCTGTTTAATACACGTAAGGATTTTTCGTGTCAAGTTTTTGGTGCCGTTGCCGGGGACTTGATTTATTTTAGTTTCGGATTTTATTGCAATTTTTAGCTTTAATTTCTTTTGTATTTTATTATTTTCTATTATTCTTACTGTTATTTTCTTTCTTTAAATTTCTGTTGGTTTGCTTCTTTGTTTCAAACAGGTTGATCTTTTGGTGAATGACTCGAGCCTCAGGAGAGGCTTTAGAGGAATTTGACCCTGAGATCGAGCGTACGCTTCGTGCAAACCAGAGAAATCGAGCTATAGCTGGCAACTTCCCTGATATGAATCTGCCCGAGAATAGAGAATGGTTGCAAAATCTGTTCCAAGCTATGCAACCGGCACTACCAGCACCACCTCCATCTGTTCGTGGTAATCAGCCAGCCCGTGTACACATTACGCCGGGGCCTGTTGTGGTCCCCAATTTTGCCACGCCGAACTTCCACATTCCACTTCACATGTTTAGCATGGTTCAGGCTGAACAATTTTATGGTGATCCGAAAGAGTCACCTCATGACCATCTAGAGCACTTCGAGAATGTGTTATCTACCATGCAATTCCACCCAAGAGATCTTGATGCCATCCGCCTCCGATTATTCCATTTTTCGCTTAAGGATAAAGGGACTTTGTGGTACAAGTCGTTGCCCCCACAATCCATTGAAACGTGGGAAGAGTTAGTCGAAGAGTTTCTCAACAAGTTCTTCCCTCCATCAAGGATTAACGAGTTAAGAAGCGAGATCAAGGGTTTTAAGCAAAAACGGGATGAATCGTTAGCATCAGCATGGGCAAGATACAAGAGTCTGCTTCGAAAGTGCCCCGATCACAACTATTCAAGAGACGAGCAAGTGCTACATTTCTTTAATGGAGTCCGGTCTCGGATTCGTCACAGACTTAATGCAGGAGCAGGTGGTGATCTTTTGGGTCTCGATAGCAGAATAGTGTGGGCTAAACTAGAGCAGATGGCACGGGATGATGAACTGTACCCTGAAGATGACGATGAGTTTCCTCTACAATCCCGAAGGGTTGCTGTTGCTCAAGAGGTAGAACAAAATGTTAATCTAGAGGCAGAGCCAACCATTAGTGATGTGAACTATGTCGGAAATTCAAACAAGCCTCAATTGAGCTTCCACATACCCGAGAATTTTCCGAAAAGGCCAAATCCCGCACAAAATTCACAACAAGGCATCTACCAAGCACCGAGGCCTCCGTTTTACAACAACCAAACTCAAAGGCCTGGAAATTTTAAGCCACAAGGTCAAGTTCCAAAACCTTCGACTGTCGAAGAAAGATTGGCGGCTCACATGCAAAAATTAGACGAATCATTCGCAGAGCTTCGATTGATGTTACAAGGTGTTATGACGGGAATGAAAGAGATACGACACCAATTTGCACAATTATCGGTTGATGCAGGTGGAAGAGCACCCGGGACACTGCCGAGTGATACAGAGAAAAACCCAAAAGAGCAATGCCATGCCATCGCTCTGAGAAGTGGTAAAGAATTGAAAAGTGCACCTCCCAAGCAGTCCAAGTCCGCACTTGAAGAGGACAATGTTCAAACTTTTGATAAACTTGAAAATTCAAATATGTCTCCCAAGTACGTACTTGACCAGAACCAAGTAAGTACTTCACACAGCTCAAGTACGTACTTGGGGCAGGATCAAGTCTGTACTTCACAGGCAGACAGGGCGTCTTCTGAAACTTTGACTCCTTCTTTGTCTAATCCTATTGAAATACGTCTCCCTTTCCCCCTAGCACATAAAAAGAATAAGAAAGATATGGATAAGAGTTTTCTTAGGATTTTAGAAATTCTTCGAGAAGTTCGAATTAATATTCCTTTTATTGATGCGATTTTGCAGATGCCCAATTACATCAAGTTCTTCAAGGATATTCTATCCAATAAGCAGAAGTGGGAAGGCAATGGAACGGTGTGCTTGACTGAAGCATGCTCAGCAGTGGTGTTGAACAAGTTGCCACAGAAACTCAAGGATCCAGGGAGCCTCACAATTCCTTGCACTATTGGGCAACTCAAATTCGACCGAGTGCTATGTGATTCGGGCGCCAGCATAAATCTTCTTCCTTACTCGTTGTTCCAGAAATTGGGTTTGGGGAATCCAAAGCCAACCTCGATGAGCCTCCAACTTGCAGATCGATCAATAAAACACCCGAAGGGAATCATAGAGGATGTCATCGTGCAAGTTGACAAGTTTTACTTCCCGGTGGACTTCGTGGTTCTGGAGATGGAAGAAGATGTTGAAGTTCCTCTCATCCTAGGAAGACCCTTCCTAGCCACAGGTAAAGCTATGATCGACATAGCCAATGGTAAGTTAACTTTGAATGTGGGTGAGGAGAGAGTTACTTTTGACGTATACAAGGTTATGAAGCATGTTGGTGATGATGCGTCATGTTTAAGAATAGATGCTTTTGATCCTTTGATTATTGAGCACTTTCAGGAAAACATCTCTGATGATCCACTTGAGGTATGCATAATGAACTCCACGGATGTTGAGTCGGCCAGTGATAAACAACTGGAAGTTGTTCATAGCTTAGAGAGGCGTGCACAATACCCCACGAAGAAATTTGAGAAGTTGGATAGCCCACTGTCTAGCCACTCCAAACCATCTATTGAAGAGCCACCAACTCTTGACCTAAAAACTCTACCCTCTCATCTTAAATATGTTTATTTAAATGACGATGAAACCTTGCCACTCATCATTTCTTCTTCTCTTACAGATCAACAAGAAGCAAGGTTACTGGAGGTGTTGAGAGATCAAAAAAAGCCTTTGGATGGAAGATTGCTGATATCAAGGGGATCAGCCCAGCCATCTGCATGCATAAGATTTTAATGGAAAAAAGCTCAAGGCCCACTATACAACCACAAAGGAGGTCTAATCCTCAAATTCAAGAAGTGGTGAAGAAAGAGGTAATCAAGTTACTTGATGCCGGCATTATCTTCCCTATCTCTGATAGTCCATGGGTAAGTCCAACGCAGGTAGTGCCCAAGAAAGGAGGTACGACAGTAGTTCGTAATGACAATAATGAGTTAATTCAATCTAGAATTGTCACTGGTTTTAGGGTTTGCATAGACTATCGTAAATTGAATGAATATACCCGAAAAGACCACTTTCCCTTCCCCTTTATCGATCAAATGTTAGAAAGATTAGCCGGGCATGAATATTACTGTTTTTTGGATGGGTACTCCGGCTATAACCAAATTGCTATTACACCCGAGGATCAAGAGAAAACTACTTTCACTTGTCCTTACGGCACTTTTGTTTATAGGCGTATGCCTTTTGGCTTATGTAATGCACCTGCTACTTTTCAAAGATGCATGATGGCTATATTTCATGACATGGTCGAGCAATTTCTTGAAATCTTCATGGATGATTTTTCTGTTTTTGGCTCTACATATGATAGATGTTTGCACAATCTAACCTTAGTTTTGCAGAGGTGTGAGGAGACTGATCTAGTCTTAAATTGGGAAAAGTGTCATTTCATGGTACAAGAAGGAATTGTTCTGGGTTATAAGATCTCCCACAAGGGGATTGAGGTGGATAGAGCGAAAATTGAAGTGATAGCTAATCTTCCACCACCCACCACGGTCAAAGCCGTGAGAAGCTTTTTGGGACATGCCGGGTTTTACAGGCGTTTTATTTCAAATTTTTCTAAAATTGCTAAACCCCTGTCTAACTTGACCATGAAAAATGCAGTGTTTGACTTTAATGATGCATGCATGCAGGCCTTCCTCACCCTGAAGGAGAAATTAATCTCATCACCTGTGATGTCCGCCCCAGATTGGAGCCTACCATTCGAGTTGATGTGCGATGCGAGCGACATTGCCGTTGGAGCCGTACTAGGTCAAAGGAAGGGTAAAATCTTTCATACTATTTACTATGCTAGTCGTACCTTAAATGAGACCCAACTCAATTATGCTACGACTGAAAAGAGCTTTTAGCTGTCATTATTGCTTTTGACAAATTTCACTCCTATCTTGTGCTTAACAAAGTAATAGTATACACTGATCACTCGGCCTTGAAATACTTGCTTGCTAAAAAAGACGCAAAACCTAGACTACTCAGGTGGATCTTATTACTACAAGAGTTTGACTTAGAAATAAAAGATAAAAAAGGATCTGAAAATGTAGTAGCTGATCACCTATCTAGACTAGAATTAGTGGATAAGAAAATGGATGAGACCCCAATAGGAGATGAATTCCCCGATGAGCAGCTTTTTACTCTTTCTTCTATTTCAATCCCCTGGTATGCTGATTATGCTAACTATATAGTTGCTGGAATTTTACCCCCTGATTTGACATTTCACCAAAGAAAGAAGTTTTTGAAAGATGTTAGGCACTATCTGTGGAAAGAGCCCTACTTGTTTAAAATTGGTGTCGAGGGAATTATCAGGCGTTGTGTACCCGAGGAAGAAATGACCTCCGTCTTGGCTCATTGCCATGACATGGTGATAGGTGGCCACTTTGGCCCATCCAAGACTGCTGCCAAGGTTCTGCAATCAGGTTTTTTCTGGCCTACTTTATTTAAAGATGCACACGCTTATGTTCAAAAATGTGATAGATGCCAAAGAGTAGGTAATATCTCTAGACGACATGAAATGCCTATGAATAATGTGCTTGAATGTGAATTATTTGATGTGTGGGGTATAGATTTTATGGGACCTTTCCCTAGTTCTTGTTCCAATAGGTATATTCTAGTCGCTGTTGATTATGTGTCTAAATGGGTCGAAGCTGAGGCTTTGCAAACTAATTATGCTAGGGTTGTTCTTAGATTTCTGAGAAAACATATTTTTGCACGATTTGGAACCCCGAGAGCAATTATAAGTGATGGAGGCACACATTTTCGTAACAAGCAATTTGAAAACTTGTTGAACAAATATGGTGTTAAGCATAAAATCTCGACCGCTTACCACCCTCAAACTAGTGGGCAAGTCGAAGTGTCTAATAAGGAAATTAAACGGATTTTAGAAAAAACGGTAAATAGCCATCGAACTGATTGGTCTCTGAAATTAGATGATGCATTGTGGGCTTACCGTACTGCTTTTAAAACCCCTATTGGCATGTCCCCATATCGTCTTGTATTTGGAAAAGCTTGTCATTTACCTGTCGAACTTGAACATCGTGCTTATTGGGCTATCAAATTCCTGAATTTCGATACAAGTGTTATAGGTAATAAGAGGTTGCTTCAACTGAATGAGCTCGAGGAGTGGAGACATGAAGCATACGAGAATGCAAAACTGTACAAAGAACGGACCAAGAAGTGGCACGACAAGCATATTCTACCCCGGGAATTCGAGGAAGGTGAGAAAGTTCTTATGTACAACTCTAGACTCAAGCTCTTCCCAGGCAAGCTCAAATCGCGTTGGTCGGGACCCTTTCGAGTCACCCGAGTGTATTCTTCCGGAGCTGTGGAGCTTATCATTGAGGATGGACAAGTATTTTTAACCAATGGACATAGGCTGAAACACTACTCGGGCACTGACTGGAGCGCAGACACATTATCTGTCAAGCTCCGAGAACCATCGACTTAAGTCGATCCTGAATAGTCGAGCTATTGACTATAAACAAGCGCTTCTTGGGAGGCAACCCAAGTTTGTAAGTTTGTTTGTTTTTTTTTTCTTTTGTTTTTGTTTGTTTAGTTTGTTTGTTTATGTTTATGTTCAAACATGCACTTTTGGCATGTATGTTTTCTTATGCTTGATGGTTTGAAAAGTTGAAGTGTTAGATATGATAGACATTTGGACCCCATGTTTAGAGATGCTTATTTTACTCGAGAGGAGAAGAAGCTTTGTAACGATGCATTGGAAGTTAAAGGATGTTTGTCAACATCCTTGGTTGTAAGTGTTCTTTTACCGTTGCGTATACTTGTTGTAACAACATTGAGGACAATGTTGGATTTGAGTTTGGGGGTAGAAGAGTGTTTATTTTGAACATTGAAAATGCAATGCTAATTTTTTAGCTTGAGTTTGGGGGAAAGTTTGTATGATATCATGTTTAAATACTTCTTTGTTGAGAAAATCAAGTATAAATTGTTTTTTTTTATCTTTCCAATTGATGCATTAAAATTGATTAACTTGAAAAAAAAATGGCATGATTTCTTGAAATAATTTGAATTTAATAGAACATATATATCTTTGAAATTGCTCATGGAGACCCTAGACTAGGATTGATTTCTTAGATGATTCACATTGCACAATAAATCGAGGGTAGAGGAGTTGAGAGGATAACCATCTTGAGACACTTAAGGAGTTTTTCCCGGAAAAATTAACTTAGATTTTTCATAAGGTTATAAGTTGAGTAGTAATTTTTTTATGCTAAACAATGAATTAAAAAGGTTGAAGTTTGGTATGACCACAAGTGGTCAGGCTAATATGTACTGGAGGTGAGAAGTTTCATGCCTATATACTGTACTATTATGCTAATTTGAGCTAAGCTCAAGCCAAAAAGAAGCGAATTGTTTAAAAGATCTAGTTTTATTTCGTGGCCTTTGACACTCGAGTGATTAAATCCTTAGGAGTGTCTTTACACTTAATGCCCCAAAACTATCTAGTTTGGGAGTCATTGATCTAAAGCTTGTTACATGGGTGTCATAGAAAGCCTAATGGAATAAAACATTGCACATGATCTAGCCTTAATGAAGTTAATTGGAAAAGTTTCATATGAATTGAAAGTTTGAATGGTTGAGATAATGAAATTTAAATGGTTATGAGATTTTCTATGATTCTTATGCTTTGTGTTTGATCAAAAGTTGATAGATATGGGATTAATGTCCAAAATTTGGTAAGGATGCCTCTCGACTATAATACCTTAGATTTATTTTCACTACACCCTATGGAGTCTTTTCGAGTATTGGTGTCACATGAGCAAAAGTAGTTGATATGTATATATGTTTGTGAGCTGTAAAAGGATGATTTTGTGCCATTTATTCTTGTTAATTATGTTGAGATGTATTCATTTGGTTGGGATTGAAAGTTTGTTAGATTTTGTGGGTATATCTTCTGCAAACCCTCACGAGACTATAACTCGTCCTTTGAGGTAACTCAAAGGTTTAAAGGCTTGTTGCACATGCTAAGTGCAATCGTTTACTCCACGAAAGTGAGTTCGTTTGTTGTTTTTGTTTTCTCCTTTTGGTTGATGATGTTTTTCGTGCCTAGACCTTTTATTGCTCGAGGTCGAGCAATTGATAAGTGTGGGGGTGTTGATAAGAGGCGTTTTTACGTGTTTTTAAGCCCCTTTGCATTTATGTTTTAGGTTGATTTATCGATTGATTTTGTCACTTGTGCGTTTAATTCGTGCATTAAGTGATTTCAGGCCTTAAGTGGATACAATCGAAGAAAGGGTGGAAAAATGACGTATAAAACAAGTTTAGGCCAAGATGTTTCATACCTCTACAACCAAACAAGCAAGAAATAAGCTGGAGTTAGCCAAAATCATGTTTTAGTACCATTTTCGCACACCTGGGTGCCAAATCAGAAACAACCTCCACGTTGGAACGCCATTGTGATATTTTTAGAGACAGAATTGGATAAAGTGTTCTTCTACAAAGGTTTAGATCTATGTCTTATCTTTACATGGCAACTTGAATCATCCAATTCGGAGATCTTTGGAGACGTTTATGAATAAAACACTATCCCTGCGCTGGAAAACACGAAAGTGGCAGCTCATGTTCTTGTTAGGTGGAAAACAAGAGAATGGTAGGTGCAAATTCTTGGTAGGTGGAAATTCTTGGTAGGTGGAAATTCTTGGTAGGAGGAAAGAAAAAGAAGGGTAGCTCAAATTCTTGGTAGGTGGATTTTTGGGTATTTAAAGGGGAGTAGGGAGCTCACTTGAAGAGATCAAAAAATCATCCTTTGAAAGTGTGAGGACGAAAATTCAGGGGTTTGGGGGAGCATTCTCTTGGTTTTGAGTCATCCTGTCATCATACTTGAAGAGCTAAGAAGAGGAAAAGGAGGGATTCAAGCTTCCAATCAAGAATCGATCATCAATCCAAAATAGGGAGTTTCTTAGTTTGATATTCATCTTTATCTATGAGTAATTCTATGTTTTTATTGTTTTCCCAATTTCAATTATGAACTAATTTTCCCTTAACTAGGGCCATGTGAAGTCCAAAGTTATGAGTATATATATATGATATTATTCTTCGTATTAATTCTACAATTGTTTTGTGTTTTGATTTTATGCGTAATTACTTGCATATGTTTGATCGCCATATGTTTGTCATATTGCCTAACTTAATAGTTTGAAAGAATATAAGTTAGGGTTCAAAGAAATCATCACATCATCCGTAAAAAATAGGGAATTTCCCCTAGAGATAGGTAGAGATTCCCGGGTGCAGTTAGCCGGATTTATTCGGGGAAATTCTAGAACTTGAATGCATGATTATTGATTAAATTCTCGGATAGACATATTTAGAGAACTGTCAATTTATCATAGGATTATTACAGCCGAGACATCGGGTAGTAATTAATTAAGGAATTTTCACCAAAGCAATAGTAGTCTAATAATACGAAGAATAGTTCATATTTATATTAACAAGTAAATTTGGTTGAAGCATGTGCCTTAGTTGTTTTATCTCATAAGAATCTAAATATATTTGCTAAGTCTCGTTTTCACATTTTTATTGTAAATTAATCACAATCTTTTAATTCAATTTTAATTGCTTTTAAATTCCTAACTTTAAATAATCTTGTCTCTGTGGGATCGATAACTCGGACTTAAAGTCCACTTTATTACTACACACGACCAGTCCACTTGCTGTTTAATACACGTAAGGATTTTTCGTGTCAGTATCGCTTTGGCAGTTCAGCTCGGATAGCTTCAGTCAGATTATCTTCCAAGGTCATCATTGCTTCATGATCTTTGTTGATTATGAGCTTATTTTCTTCTTGTTGTCTCTTTTTGAAAGCAGTAAAGTGTTTATCCCAATCAGTTGGGTCAATACCAATATACCTTAGGCAAATTCTGAAAGTTCGGATGAAGTCAGACATCTGCCTCTCTTCAGCTAAAATTCTTGGATCTGAAGGTTCTGGAATGGATGCTCTTTGAAGAGGGATGTCAAACTGTTCAAGCAGTGCCCGAGAAGGTATTGGTAGATTTGGATACAGTGCTTGTGGAGGTTCTCTTAGCGTTCTACTAGGCGCTCCAGCAAAATCACTTACTCCAACAGCAGTTATCCAAGAAGGGAGGCTTAGCGCAGAAGGAGAAGGTAAAACTTGACGCTTAGGAGGCGGAGGCTCTTGAGCTCTTGAACTAGACGTTTTCCTCTTTTCTCCTTTGTTCTTCTCTTCCCCCTTATTGCCATCATCAGATTTGAGAAAATGTTCCGTAAGTAAACTGACCTGATGAGCAATCTGAGACATAGAGTCTGTAATGTCGTCCAGACGCTGGTCGAAGCGTTCCTGCAATGCGAGGAGCTTGACGCTGGTAGCATCATTCAGAGATGTCTCTAGGGTTTCGAGGCGCTTTTCAAATGCTTCTTTTATGGCAAGTTGGTTGGCGTGAGTAGCATCATGCATTTCTTGAAAAGCTTGTCTGCACTCACCAACAGCCGCTTGAGCTGAACTACGCATATGAGCAATTTGAGCGCTCATAACGTGAGACTCAATTTTTGCTAAATCTTCTTTAATCCAGTGGAGAGATTCTTCGTTTTGATTAGCATGAGCACTGATATCCTCCAAAATGGATTTGAGCAAAGGACCAAATGATTGACTCGCATCTGATTGAACCGCTTGAGGAGCCGGTTGCTTGAACTTGGATGAGTGTTTGAGAGAGTCAATGGGAATTTGATACGCGGGATCGAAGACAGTACCTTGTACGTTAAGAGAATGATCCTCAGCAATATCATCAGTAACAAGTTCAGGAGCGTCAGGAATATCCTCTGGTGGAGACGCTTGAACTGGTTCTTCAGCAGACGCTGGGATACTTGCAACTTCAGAAGTGTATGCTTCAATTGACTTAGCAGGCGCTTCCTCAAGCGCTGACTCTGTTTGGCAAAAGTCATCGAATTGGAAGTTCCAGTTTGCTAAATCGGCATAAGAAGTGGACGCAGCTTCCAAAAGTTCAGTGAGTCTGGTTCTAGATATGCAAGTACCGAAAATGAATGTGCGAAGAGGACTATCAATGGCCTTAATGTGCATGGGACCAATGATATCAAGCACATGATGCGGAAAGACTTTGGACGGCGCTTGACAGATAGAGAAAATAGAATCTGGGGAGTAATTTTTAGAAAATCCAATCAAGCAGTCAGAAGGAAGAGACTTAAGACGCTGATCTTCAGGCACATAAGCAGCATAGTACTCTTCTAAATATGGATAGATCGCTTGAGCTAGTCCCTGATTTCTTTCTAGCAGTGAGAGGACAAACTCATAATGATTGAGTACCTCTTTGCGGAGAGAAGGGAGCAGTGGATATCCTCGAAATGAGTTGATTACTGAGCCATTCCATTGCCTGAAATTGGCAGTGAAGATTCTGTCGAAATGAGATAAGGGAGTCATAATCTTCACCATCAAATTAAAGTTATCTTCGCAGTGGTTGGGAGTGAAATTCAGGCTAGTAATTTGAGTACTGCCACTGGTAGACGCTTGAGCGGTGAAATGTGGAGGAGTAATGGACAATCTGTGAAGCTCTTGACGCAGACACTGCTCAATCTGATGTCTAATTAGTGGGAGCTTGAGAACAGGTCCAACTCTCTGTTGACGCTTCTTCAGGTAATACATGGCGAAATGACTCTTCTTGTCATGCATGCCTATGCTAAATAAATGGGGAGCTTGAACTAACTCTGTGAAGGTATATTGATGACCCATATATGCTGCAACCCAATTTACTTCATTCATATAGTAGTCTGTGCCAGCGTTGACAATAGCTCTAATACCTTCATGGTGAATATCTCTGATAGATTCAAAGCGATATCTATCGGTCTGATAGTTAGCATTCCAAACGCTATCAAAATATGCATCAGCTTCAGTCTGGATCAGATCTGTGAGAGATTCAAGACGCTCACCGGCATGAACTGCTTTATTTTTCCATAGGCGAAGTGGATTGACCAAAGTTAGATTTTCAGGACTATTGGCAATATGAGGAAAATGTGTGTAGCCTTCTCAATTCAAGACTGCCTCTGATGGATTGAGAAAGTTAGGGCGAAGTGGCTCATACACACGAATATTGTAGTCTCTGAGAGCAAAACCTGTAGGCTTGCTGTGGCCATAGTCGAGGTAATACGCCAGATCCACATCACATCTAGGAGTTGTTCCTCCTTGTCTGTCTTGTTGAAGAATGAGAGAGGATGGTATTTTGACCAGGAGTTTTTTGTAGTTGAATGGCCATATAGTACCTCCTCTCAATTTCTATCATCTCAGTGTTAAACACTATATTCCTGATTTTATTGTCGATGTCAATCAGCAGGGCAATCTCATTCTCAGCAGCAATATATCTTTCTTCATTATAGCCGGCCGGAATGAAATCTTCTTCAAGCGCTGGGGCATTTAGTTAATTGAATGATCAATCGTCTTCAGCGTGTCCAGTTGGAAGAAGTGCTTTGGCTTTGTAACGTCTTCAGCAATGCTCTGACCTTCTGAGCATGCCTCTATTATAGCTGGAACAGGGATTGATGTTTGAACCTCTTTGGAAGCAGGTTCCTCAGTTTCAATTTCAACAGCTTCTGCGGCAACGTCTTTGGTAATAGCCACAACTTCTGTCAACTCAACATCTAGGTGGACGTTTGTTGACTCTTCAGCAGCAGCTGGAACTAAAGCTGTAACATATGAACTATCCTCTATAAGAGCAGGATCTTCTACAGATGTAGGAATAGGAATGCTGTGGGAAGAAATAAACTTACCCTGAGAACTTGTCTCAACAGCAACACTTTGAGCGCTTGGCTCAATAGCAACTTGAGCGCTTGGCTCAACAGTCTCAGGCTCTTCAGGAACAGGAGCAGCTCGACGCTTGCTTGTCCTGGAACGCTTGAAGATTTTCTTCACGTTGACTCCTTCAACAAGTTTGAGCGCTTGAGCGGGATGAGCAGCAGCTGGTTCATCGAATTCAATTTGTTTAATAATTCCTTCTAGCTTTCTCCGCTTGAGAGGTAACTTGTCCTGTGCATCCTCATCAGTTTCCTCATCATTCTTCTGAGGAGCGGGAACAGCTTGTGCCTTAGGCTTTCTAGGAGCCCTCTTCTTGGTAGCAGCCGGACGCTTCACGGCTTCCTCTTGAGCAGGATGCTCAGCCTCTTCACCAGACGCTTCACGTACAATCTGACGCTCAGAAAGTGGTTTAGCGGCACCACCAACTTTGGGAGGATTGAATAGATTGGTCAGAATCCTTCTTCCCAAAACTTGGTCTTATTCAACGGGAGACCAGATGAGTAAACACAGTCTGATCTGTACAGAAGGTCACTCAAAACAAGCCCATATGGTTTATTTGGGGTGTTCAGACAGTCCCTAAACCTTCCAAAGATATACTCACTCCAGTTGATTTGAATAGAGAGGAGTATCGCTGTCATCATCTGAAATTGTGTGGGGTTGACCTTATCAAAAGTGCCCACTCTGCATTCAATAATCTTACTGCAGAAATCAGCCAACAGACGATATTGTGATACCAAATCTTTCTTTTCAAAGTGCTGGGTGTAGGGTACATCATCGTAAGCCCTCATAATCGTCCATACTTCCTTGATTTGTGCCAGAGTAACACTATCCAGTGCTTACCCTCCTTGGGAAGTTTAAAGTTCTTTGCAATGGATGCAGCAGACAATACAAATTTCCTAGGTGCCTCCTTCTTGGTCATAGGCAGAAGACAAGAGATAGACTTCTTATCCTCCGAGAGTTAAGCAGTCCTCCAAAAAGTATCAACCTCCGTCGGAAAGAAATATGAATATTGTGTTAAGAAAGTTTTAAGCCCGACCTTTGTAACAGTGTCCATGATATCATGTAAGTTGATCTGGGGTTGATCATACAAGAATTTCCAATCGACAATAAGGCCTTCAGTAACTTTGATGATAGACTCGGCAGAAGTAGACGAAGCTTTCTTTGGTGCCATTTTTGAAAGTAGAGTGAACTGAGATTTGCTTTTGCTTTGAGAGAGAGAGAGAGAGAGAGAAATTTGCAGAAATCTTTGAGTGAAAGTGAATGATTTTTCTGCAGAAATTGTGTTTTAAATGACACTGTAAAGAATTTTGAAACTTGTGTTCTCTAGTCTCTGTATGATTTAGACACGTGTAAAGACTTTTTAATCTCAGCCATGAAAATATTAACCGCAGACGCGAGTTTTGTGTAAGAGAAAGAAGTTACATTTGGTAATTCCCATATATAATGATTTGACATCCGAGTTAAAAATAAAATAAAAAGAAACGTTTGGTATTTTCAGAGTGTAGCACACGCGCCTGATGGTACACTAACACGTACACAAACACGTGCTATCTCTGAACCGTCATTTTAAAAGTTTTGATTAGCCGCAAGTTTGATGTGATAGAAGCGTGCGAGTAGAGTACAAAATAGACTTTTGAGTCTACCCACTACTTCAAAAAGCTTGTAAAATTTATGCATGACTTTAATTTTTTTTTATATTAAGTGTTGAATGGAATTGGTTCAATGCTTAACTGATATCACTGGTTGATATATCATTAGAAAATTAGACGCTTAGGAAAAAGTCTTTATATGTTTGAGCGTCCAATATTTTATGCATAAGTAATACTGAGCGTTGATGATCATGCATCTGAAAATTTTGATCATTGACGCTTGCAGTTATGGTCAAGTACAGCTTTAAGGTTCCCCCTAAATTTGATAACTTGTACCAAAAATATCTTTTAGACATAAATCAAGTGGATTCCCTCTAAATTACATGTCTAATAAAATATGATGCAACATGATTAAGCGTTTAAGTCAATCATACCTAATTCACTTCTCAAAGTGAGAAAACATTGTTCGTTGAGCGCTTTGGTGAAGATATCTGCCAATTGTTTGTTAGTTCCGATGAAGTGCATGGAGATATCTTTCTTTTGAACGTGGTCACGGAGAAAATGGTATCTAATGTCAATGTGTTTGGTTCTGGAATGAAGAACAGGGTTTTGAGTCATGGCTAGAGCACTTTGGTTATCACAATGAATGGGGTTTGGTCCTAGGATTATTCCATAATCTCTAAGTTGTTGCCTCATCCATAACACTTGTGCACAACAACTTCCTGCAGCTACATATTCAGCTTCGGCTGTGGAGGTAGCTATGAATTGTTGTTTCTTACTATGCCATGAAACTAACCTATCACCTAGAAATTGACATGTACCACTAGTACTCTTACGATCTATTTTGCAACCTGCAAAATCTACATCTGAGTAACCAATTAGTTCAAAAGGAGAGTCCCTTGGATACCATAAGCCCACATTTTGTGTGCCTTTTAGGTATTTAAGGATCTTCTTGGCAGCACTTAAGTGTGACTCTTTAGGATCAGCTTGAAATCGTGCACACATGCATACCGAAAACATAATATCAGGTCTACTAGCAGTAAGATAAAGAAGTGATCCAATGATACCTCTATAATTAGTGATATCAACTTTCTTTCCACTTTCATCTTTATCTAACTTAAGCATTTGGCTCATTGGAATTTTTAAATATGATGCATTTTCCACACCAAATTTCTTAATCATATCTCTTGTATATTTAGCTTGGTTAATAAATATGCCATTAGGGTTTTGTTTAACTTGTAATCCTAAGAAAAAAGTTAATTCATCTATCATGCTCATTTCAAATTATTCTTGCATCATTTTCGAAAATTTCTCACACAGACGCTTATTGGTAGAACCAAATATAATATCATCAACATAAATTTGGACTAAGAGGATATCTTCGTTATTGGTAATTTTGAATAATGTTGTATCAACGCTGCCTTTTGAAAATCTTTTACCAATAAAAAAGATAGAGAGAGTGTCATACCATGCTCGGGGTGCTTGCTTAAGCCCATAAAGCGCTTTGTCTAGCTTGTAGACCATACCCTTACCATGATTGTTGATGAATCCTGGTGGTTGCTCCACATATACTTCTTCTTGGAGTTTACCATTCAGGAAAGCACTCTTCACGTCCATCTGATACACCATGAACTTGTTGAACGCTGCATACGCTAGAAACATGCGGATTGCTTCAAGACGGGCGACAGGAGCGTATGTCTCATCAAAATCAATACCCTCTTCTTGGCAATATCCTTGAGCTACGAGTCTGGCCTTGTTCCTTATCACAATGCCATTCTCATCCATCTTGTTTCTATAAACCCATCTAGTTCCAATAACTCCTTGGTGAGTTGGTCTTGGCACTAGCGTCCAAACCTTATTTCGTTCAAACTGATTAAGCTCTTCTTGCATGGCTTCAATCCAACTTGGATCACTTAGCGCTTCATCCACTTTCTTAGGTTCCATTTGAGATAAAAAGCTTGCGAACATAGCCTCATTGAACGTAGCGGCTCTAGTCCTAACAGGCGCTCCAATATCTCCAATAATTTGCTCAGGTGGATGATCACGCAGCCATAGTCTATCTGGTTGGAAAGGGTTAAGAGTTTGAACAGACGCTTGACTACCTTCTTGCGTAGGCGCTCCAAGTTCACAAATCCTTGTTTGCTCTTGATGATCACTCTCTTCATGATCATCAGCATTTCTTGCAATATTATCCATATTAACCTCATGAGTAATCTTAAGAGGTGGCACTGAGATGTCATCATCGTCATCACTGTCATCGTTAATGGTGATCTTAGACGCTTGATGACATAGATCTTCTACTCCTACATCATTCACATTAACCTTACTCGGTTCTTGGTTAGCATCATCAAAAACAACATGAATAGACTCCTCAACCTTCGATTTGATCTTATTTAGGATGCGAAAATTCTTTCCATTCTTGGCGTAGCCTAGAAAGATTCCCTCATCCGCTTTAGGATCAAATGTCTTTAGACTTTGGGATCCATTATTATGGATAAAGCATTTAGAACCAAAGACGTGAAAATATGAAACATTTGGCTTACGTCCCTTCCATAGTTCATATGGAGTTTTCCCATGCTGTTTGTTGATCATGCAACGGTTTTGAGTGTAACATGCAGTGTTGATCGCGTCGGCCCAAAACCTAGGAGCAAGCTTGGATTCTGCTAACATTGTCCTAGCGGCTTCCTTGA
Source organism: Buddleja alternifolia (assembly GCA_019426215.1). Lineage (NCBI taxonomy): Eukaryota > Viridiplantae > Streptophyta > Magnoliopsida > Lamiales > Scrophulariaceae > Buddleja > Buddleja alternifolia. Next base: position 1,734,754 of record CM033398.1, on the reverse strand, counting down.
GCGTTCGGTTCCGGCGCTCAGCAAGACCATTTTGTTGGGGAGTTCTGGGAGCAGAATACTCATGATGTATTCCATTTTCTGCACAAAACTTCTCAACAATCTTGTTAGTAAACTCAGTACCGTGATCGCTTCTTATTCTTGCAACTTTAAGATTTTTCAATATTTGAAGTTGTCGAATAAGCGTTGTTAACTTGTCACATGTCTCATCTTTGGATGAAAGAAATTCCACCCAAGTAAATAGAGAGAAATCATCTACTATCTCCAAAGTATACTTTTTACCGCTTACACTGATCGTTTGAACAGGTCCAAACAAATCCATGTGAAGTAGTTCAAGTATTCTAGAGGTAGATAAATGAGGTTTTCTCTTGAACGATGATTAAACTTGTTTACCCATTTGACAAGCGTCACAAAGGCGATCCTTGTGAAATGGTCCATTTGGTAATCCCTCTACAAGATTTTGACTTATAAGCTGAGAGATTGTTTTGAAGTTGAGGTGATTCATTTTTCTATGCCATAACCAACCCATTTTAGATTCATTTTTAGCAACAAAGCATGTTGGGTTGTTATCAACTGTTGAACCCCAATCTACCAAATATACGTTGTTAGTTCTTTTACCCTTCAATTTAGTAGACTTAGTCTTAGCGTCATTTATGTAGCAACAGTCACTTGAGAATATGACTTCAAAGCCTTTATCACAAAATTGACTTATACTTAATAAATTGTGCTTTAGACCCTCAACAAAATAAACATCACTTATCCTGATGTTCCCCCTATGCACAGTACCTATACCTTTGGTTTTACCTTTGGAGTTGTCACCAAATACAACCTGAGGACCATTGGCAGCTCGATAGTTGATCAGAAGATCTTTGGAACCAGTCATGTGCCTTGACGATCCACTATCGAAGGACCACACAGATGTATCGGCTCTAGCTTTAGGTACCTGCAATCAAAAGGGAAGTTCTATTTCTGTTCAGGTACCCATTGTTGCTTGGGTCCTTTAACATTAGTAGCATTGTTAGTTTGAATTAGAACTTTAGGAACCCATATTTGCCTAGTCTTCATTGTAGGAATACTGGCCTTTTTGGGTTTCACAACGTGTTGTGTGTGCTTTTTGGGTGTATAATAATATCCTCGATTATAATGGTAGTCATAATCATAGTCATAATCATAATTATCATAGTATCGATAATATGATCTTGACTGTCTTGGATATTGACGCTGGTTTTTCCTTGGCGCTGGCTTGAGTTGCACTTTTGGTGCTGGACGCTTAGCGCTTGATTCACAGTGGTCAGACTTATCTTTAGCCTTTTGAGCGTTTGGATAGACCTGTCTTTGTGAATCATTTACCTTAGCCTTACCCTTGCCTGAGTCAGCTTTGACTTTCTCATTTGGCCTCTTACCATTGTCGCTATGTTCATTTTGTGTTTGACCTTGTGAACCTTTCTCAACAAAGATAACACCCTTTCCTTTGTTGTTTGCCGTAATATTAGATTTATTAGGTTGTTTACCGAGTTTATCGCATCCTAAACCGGTCTTTTCACCAAATAATCTAGTTACTTCAGTCACATTATCCAACTTTCTAGAAGCTTTTGATAATGATGAGATGAGCTGCTCTGATTTAGCAAGTCTAGCGATCAAATCAGCTTCTCTCTTGACTATTATATCAAGATCGCTTTTTAATTGAATAATTTCACTCTCAAGCGATTGGTTCTTCTCAATGCACTGTTTCTGAACCTGCAACTCTGCTTTGAGCGTTACTTTATCTCTTGTGAGTGATGAGATAATAGCAAGATCGTTTTGATATATTTTGGCAGCTTCTTGACATTCATTATAGTATTCTTTGACTTTGTCAAGTAATTCATCATAAGAGAGAGGAATAGATAATTCATTGATTACCTCAGGAGACGCTTCATCATCTCTGGCCATGAGACATATGAGCGCTGAGTCATCTAATGGCTCATCATCATCACTACTCTCCTCTGATGATTCTAAATCTTCAGGTGCGGATGCTGGTTCTGATTCCGCTAGCAAACCTTGTTGACGAAGGTTGCTCCTGAATTGGTTTCTATCCAAGTAATCATGTCTTGAGGGCTTGGATACGTTTGGATAAGGGCAATTTACCTGCTAGTGCCCTGGTTTCCTGCAATTATAACAAAGATTAGTTTTCATCTTTTGTTCATTTGTTAACCTTGCAATGTGTGGTTTTGAGACCACTGGAGCTGAGAGATTTTGAGTAGACGCTTGGTACTGAACAGGCGCTTGGGGTGAAGGAACAAAATATTGAGGCGCTTGAAACTGTTGTTGCATCGGAGAAGGCGCTTGATATGAACTTTGTCCTTGATTATTGAAACCTTTTCCTTTCTTTTCATATCTCAAGAACTTCCTGAATCTATTCAGCAAAGCCAACTCCTCTTCCTCATTGATATCTGAATTCTTTCCTTTATTACCCGATTTGCCTTTGATTGATGCTATAAGCGCTCCAGATTCAATCACTGGACTACTCACAACATCACTAGCAGAATTTAACTCAAACTCAAATGCTTTGAGCTCTGAAAAGGCGTCTTCTGGAGTTAGGAGATCCAACATATTTGATTCTCTCATAGCAGTTGTCTTCATCAAGAATTTACTTGGTAAACTTCTAAAGATCTTAACCACCATTTCTCGATTCTGTAAATCCATTCCCAACGATGTAAGTTCTGTAACCAGAGCTATAAATCTTATATCTAATTGCTCTAAAGTTTCATTGGGTAGCATCTTAAATCCGTTAAACTTTTCCTTGGCAATGGAAAGTTTGTTATCTTTAATCTGTGCTGAACCACCACAAATTGTAGCCAACTTATCCCATATTTCTTTAGTGGTTTTGCACGACTTGATCTTGTTGAATAGGTTGTCATTATCACCAATAGCCGTATACAGAGCGTTACGACCAACATTATCCAAATTAGCTCTTCGACGCTCATCTGGAGACCATTCTTATTTCGGTTTTTCAACGTAACCATCTGGAGTGTCTTTCGTGGCTCCAGGCGCTCTAGTGACAACTTTATATATTTTGATTGGCCCATCTGAAATAATATCACACATGTCATCTTCACAAGAACAGAGATATGTAGATGCTTTGACTTTCCATGTGTCAAAATTTGACTCAGTCAGTTTGGGAACTTTAGCAAATGCCATGTTTAAAATCTAAAGCAACTAAGTTTGAAAGAGGATCTAAACAAGCAGTTATGCTTGGAAATTTTAAAATTTCAACTTTAACCGCTCTGGTACCACTTGTTGGTCCCAAGTGGCATACGAAAGGGTCTAGAGGGGGGGGGGGGTTGAATAGACCCTGAAGTCTTTTTCGACTTCAAAAAGATTCGTATTAAAAAGGATTTTGGACGCTTGAAAAGTAGACGCTTGACTGAGCGTTTACTTGAAATATAGACGCTTAGGCTAAGCGTCTGATGAAGACTGTTTTTAGAAAGTTAACTTAGACTTCAAGATTTGAGTACTTTAACCAAGTAGGTTTAAGCGTTCAGTTCTTTAATCAGTGTTAGCACAACAAAATGATTTTTGTAGTCTTCCTTTTTAAAAGGCTTTAGCGTCGCAGAAAGTGTATTTAGTTGCTTAGCGTTTGATTAAGTTTTACTTGATTAGGTTATGATATGACAATATGAAAAACTGAATGTAAAGTAAAGAACACAATATTTGTAAGGTTCGTTGGGTGGTGTAAGCCCAACTACGTCCTTCTTCTCCTTGAACACTTAGAGGCAATCCACTAAAATGATTCTCAAAGAATCACACAGAATCTTCTACAAATTAGGGAGAGATGGATGTCGATGACTTGAGCTCCTTGATCACACAGATTTCTGCTCTAAATCACTTCAATCCCCTTGCTTCTTTCACCCAAAAATATGGCAAGTATCCAACTTCGACTTCACACAGATCGCGAGGCTTGGATAGGGGTTTTTCTAAAAGGTTTGTTTGATTTAGATAAAGTTCAAACAACTAGGAATATCTCAGTAGTAATGTGGGTTTCTCTAAAAAGAATGTTTGAGATATTGGTTGACTGTCTCAGGAATTTGAAGAAAAGCAAAGAGAATGTTTTCTTGAAAATTCTGGCTTTTCTGAGATTGTAAGGAACGAGACTTCAATGCAACAGCAATTGAACTTGATAATTGTTCTCTTTTTTTTGGCTTGTTGTTGAAGTCCTATTTATAGGCATTCTTGGAAAAAGTGTTTGTTTTACACATGCACGAGCGCGTGTCTCTCACTTCCGCGAGTGAACAACTTTTGTCCTTTTTCCTGAAAATCTGCTGCACAAAAGTTGGTGTTGCAGTCTTTGAATAGTTTACAGTCCATTAGGATGGCTTATCCGTGCGTCTAAAATTGCTTATCACATTTAATTCTCTTATCAAAGAAGAACCATATACTATTATTGAGATATCCTTAGTTGTTTGATTTCCTAAAATCAAACAAACCCGTGAACAAAACCCTCAACCTCATCTATCTGTGTGAAGAAGTTGTTGACTCTACAAACAGTATTTCTGAGTGAGAGAAGATTGTTGGTGAAGATCTTCATTGGTGCTGAAGTCTGTGTGATCAAGGAGCCCAAGATCATCTTCCCCACCTCTATTTTGTAGAAGCCTCTGTGTGATCCTTCGATAATCAATTTAGTGGAATTCCTCCAAGCATTCAAGGAGAAGAAGGACGTAGCTGTGATTACATCACCTAGTGAACCTTACAATTCTTGTGTTATTTACTATTTTATAGTCTTACTTTATATTTTGTCATTTATCTTGAAAAAGACAAGTAAAACGATTAAGCGACTATTTGACCAAAACGAACGCTAAAGCTTTAAAATTATTTCTGCTGTGCTAACCCTGATTAAGCGATCTAAGCTTTGCCCTACTTTGGTAAATTGCTAAAATCACTAAGTGTAAGTTATCTTTACTGTAGCGCCTGACCTAGCACTCAGCTTCCTAAGCGTTCAAATCTTTAAAAGTGATACGAATTTTTTGAAGTAAAAAAAGACTTCAGGGTCTATTCAACCCCCCCCTTCTAAACCCTTTCGTATGCCACTTTGGACCACCAGTGGAGCAGGGGGAACTTCTCATAGGGGAGACTTCTGTCAACTTGCAGCAACATGAGGTACAGGTAGACCCTGGTTTAGTAACTGTTTTAGTTACTGAACATGGCAAATCTAGGAGTTTGGAATGTTAGGGGGCTGAATAGCCCTGGATGGCAGAGGGAAGTTCTAGCTCTCTATAATAAATATAGGTACGCTATACCATGTATTTTGGAACACAAAATCAAAATACAAAACTATGATAAAGTATATGCTGCTATTGGAAGAGGCTGGGGAAGTATTACCAATCTCCATGTATATCCTAAAGGTAGAATTTGGTTATTATGGAGAAAAGAATGCTATGATATACAAGTGATCAAAACTACACCTCAATTCATCCACTGTCAGTGTAGCTGTATCACTACTCATAACTCTTTTATGCGACTATTGTGTATGTTTTCAATTTAGCTATGGATAGACAGGTCCTGTGGGAGGATTTGCAGAATATTATGATAAATGTTACTAAACTATGGGTTGTGCTAGGAGATTTTAACAATGTGCTTAACATGACAGATAGAGTGGGAGGGACTCCAGTTAATGTAAATGAAGTGATTGAGTTTCAGAATTGTTTTAATTCCTGTGAGCTAGAGGCGATGAAATGGAAGGGGCATACTTATACTTGGAATAATGGGCATGATCCAGGAGATAGGATATATTCAAAAATTGACCGAGCTTTTGTTAATTATCTATGGTTTGAGAAGTATCAAAATGCAGAGGCACACTTTGTTTGAGCGGCAGTGTCTGACCACTGCCCCATTATTCTCACTTTTAATATGCTAAATATGAAAAGAAGGAGCCCGTTAAAATAGTTTAACATGTGGGCTGATGCCCCACCATTTCAATCTTTAGTGGCAGAGGCTTGGAGCTAGCAGATTGAAGGTACAAGAATGTTCAGGGTAGTGCAAAAGTTGAAACTCTAGAATGAGAAATTGCAGAAGCTCAATAAAACTAAATTCAGTGATATTGAAGCACATGTTGAGAATGCTAGGCCCATCTTCTGGAAGTACAAGGTCAAATGCAGAATGATCCTTTGAATTTACATATGCAACAGTTGGAGAAAGAAGCTCAAAATCAGATGAGGGAGAAATCTGAAGCCCTGAGTAAGTACTTGTAACAGAAATCTAAAGCGGTTTGGTTACAACAGGGGGACTAAAACACTAAATTCTTCCACATGTGTTTGAAACAAAGACAATATAAGAACAGAGTTGTTACAATTCAAAACAGGAACGGGGATTTATTATCTGATTATGAGGAAGTCACAGATCATTTTGTACATTTCTATGAGGAATTATTGGGGACTAAGAGGACTAGAACAACTATTGATCCTAGAGTGCTTGATGCTGGTCCAAGACTTTCAGTGGAACAACAACTTGAGTTGATTCAACCTTTCACTAGTGAAGAGGTAAAAAAGGCAATATTCAGTATCGATTGCATTAAGAGCCCGGGGCCTGATGGGTATGGCGGTGATTTCTTTAAAAGGACTTCGAATATTATAGGGGGAGAGATAACAGCTGCTATGCTGGACTTCTTCAATAGTGGCCAGATGCTTAAACAAGTGAATAGTACTCTACTAGAACTTATGCCTAAGGTGGAGCATCCAAAACAAGCAAGGGAATTCAAGCCAATTGCTTGTTGCAACACCATATATAAATGTATTTCAAAACTCATCACTAGGAGATTGGCTAAGTGTTTACCCTATCTGATTAATGAAAACCAGGGGGCATTTGTGAAGGGGAGATCCATAATTGATAATGTACTTATTAGTCAAGAGCTCATTTGACTATACAATAGGAAGAAGGTGTCTCCTAGATGCTTGATGAAAATAGACATTCAAAAGGCATATGATTCTATTGGGCCATTTTGAATGATATGATGGAGGGATACAAATTTCCACAAACTTTCTGTAAATGGGTTATGGAGTGTGTCACAACAGCTACATATACTGTGGTGTTAAATGGGCAAAACCCTGAATTTTTCCATGGTCAGAGGGGGATTAGGCAAGGGGATCTAATGTCCCCTTTGCTCTTTGTTCTAGTCATGGAGTACTTAACTAGAAGTCTATAGATAGCCACATAGAATGACAAGTTTAGATACCATCCAACCTGCAAACACCTGAATTTGACCAATATTTGTTTTGCTAATGACTTGATGCTCTTTTGCAAAGTATCTCCTCAGTCAGTTCACACTCTTTGGGAGAGGTTTCAAGAATTTTCTGGTACTACAGGGCTATGTGCAAATCAGGGTAAATCCAATATGTACATAAGAGGGGTATCACAAGGTCTTAAGGAAGAGTTGTTGCAAATGACTGGATTTACAGAGGGAGATTTCCCAATGCGATATCTTGGAGTTCCCTTATCTCCTATCAAATGGACTAGGCAGGATTGTCACACTTTGGTTGAAAAAATGACTCTAAAGCTTACATGTTGGGCCTCTAGAAATCTGTCTTATGCAGGGAGATGTCAACTGATTAATTCAGTATTAATGTCACTACACATATATTGGTCTTGTATTTTTCTCTTGCCCCAAGCTGTTATGAAAGAAATTGAACAAAAATGAAGAGAAGTCCTCTGGGGAAGGAAAGATAACTTGAGGAAAATGGCCCTGGTAAGTTGGGAAAATATCTGTGCTAAAAAGAAGTGTGGTGGGCTTAATGTAAAGAACTATAAATTGTGGAATGTAGCTGCGGTAGGCAAGCACGTTTGGACTTTGTCTCAGAAAGCAGACACTTTCTGGGTGAAATGGATACACACTGTATATCTGAAAGACACTGATAGCCCTCCTTTTGATTGTAGTTGGGCATGGAGGAAAATTGATTCAGCAAAAAGGAAAAATACAGGATGGATACAATGGGAATAATGGATGCACACTAAATTGGGACAATACACCATTTCTAGTGTCTATGAGTACCTGCAAGGAGGTGAGATAGTGTTTTGAGAGGCCTCTCTTTTATTGGTTGGCTAGTAATGCATAGAAAACTCCTTACTCGGGAAAGATTGGGGAAATTCATTCTCCTAGATGACTTTTCCTGTGTGCTATGTGATTGTTTGGTGGAAACTGTGGGTCATTTTTTTTTTTTTGGCTGTGACTGGACTCGCCAGATTATTCAGCAAATCATGAACTGGCTTCATGCTACCAGGTAGCCATTACAACTTAATAGAATGGTAAGATGGTTAAGATATGGTTTTAGGAAATGGAAACTTAAACAGAAGATTCTGATTGCAGCCGTGATGGGGGTAACCTATGCAGTTTGGGAAGATAGAAATAGGAGAATTTTTGTGAAGGAGGGGAGATCATGCCAGCTGCTGGTTGAGAGGTTAAAAAGGGATTTAATTACTAGAATACAAGGTGTTAATTTGCAGCACCTTTCTCTTCGAGATAGACTTTATTTGGATTCTATCATTGTTTGATTGTTTTAATTAGGGGATAATTTGTAAATCTATAGAGCCCCTGTTCAGTTTTGGAACACAACAATGAATTTGTAAGTGCTGTGTTTTGTCTAGAGTTGTAATGTTGACTGGTTGGTAATGAAGACTTTCTTTATACCAAAAAGAAATATATCATATTTTAATCAGATTAAAATATGTTGGACTTAATTAATAATTGGACTAAGTTGAAAGTCAACTTGGCCCAATTTTGGATGTGGTGGGCGTGTACATGGGAGTTTGATGGGCTCGTGGAATTAATTAATTCCAACCCCATCACTCTCTATATATACCTAACTACCTAGATGAAAAACCTAAGTCACTCATAATTAACTTGACAACAAGAAAGAAGAAGAGAAATTCTCTCTCCCCTTCTTTTATAGCCGTCGGCCATGGTGGAGCCAAAGGAGGTGGATTTTCTTCAAGTCTTATTCCGGCGTGATATCTAGAGGCAGGAGTCCCGGGGATTTCTATTATGTAGACGATAGATCAAGAAACGAATCACGCTACGATAATGGTAAATCATTGTGTTCTTGTTTCTGTTTATATAAAATTATTAAACGCCATAAAGTGATCCGGCTTTAGGAATCCACTATTGATCGGGTTCCTAACAGTAAACTTAACAACCCCACCGAAAGTTCCTAAAATGGATGTCCTAGTTGAATCTGCAACTTTCTATAATCACTAGGTGTAAGAGTAATCTTTATGGACCAGAGGTTCCATAGGTTATCTTGTGCATAGTCCACTATGCTTTGATTTATCTCATGATTTCTCAGCGAATCACTATATGGGATATTATGGGTATAGTCCGATTATGTAAGAAGGTGCATGAGAGACCAAGATGGGATCCATCTCTAATCCAGTGAATCGGCCAATCTCCTATGTTATGTAGGACATCAAGTTAGAAGTCTATGGCCAGAGCAAGATATCTAAAGAGGCTACGTGTTTCCTTGTTTAGATGATCAAAGTTGATGTCACCAGTAATGGGAAACATAGAGATTGATTCGTAAGAGTTTCGACTATACCATTACTCTAGACTCAATTCGGGAAATTAGATGGAAAGATCTTAGTTGCATGAGAATCGTGATTATGAGAGGTAGTATTTTTATACTTCGTTATGTCTAGGTCTTCGAGGCCCGTTCCTAGACAGTAACCTTGGTTTGTAGGTGCCATGATATCATGATGATTGATTCAAGGTTTGATTAAATCCAGAGCGATTTAATCTAGTACTTTCGATTTTAGGAAAATACACTAGCACTTTGGGAAAATGTACTTACTACTAGCACATGAACGAACCTAAGGGTTCACACACTTTACTCTGTAGAGTTTCTGGTTATGTGATGTAATTAATCAGTTTAGAGAAATCGAGGAAATTGGAAAAGTCTAGTACTTTCCTAATTGGTAATATTAATTAATTGATGGACCTAGATGAGTCGAAGTATTTTATTTAATTTGGCTAGGTCTAATGTAAATAAATATTAATAAGTATTGGATAAATAATTAAAGTTGGACTGTAATTATTTGGGACTTAATTGTTTTGTTTGACCATTTAATTAATTAGGAGTCAAGAATTAAATCAAAAAAGATAAAATTCTAATTGGACTCCAAGTTTTGATGTAGGCGTGTCGGGTGTGTTTTATGGAGTGATGTGGGCCAAAAATGTCCAGGGGTATTTTAGTAATTTACCCATTCCCGAGTCGGGTCGAGGCGCCCACCACGGGTCAAAGAATGCGGTGGAAGGATTAACTAAGCCCAAAAAGGGCTGGCAACCCATTAAGCATAATAAGGTTATTCCTCTAGCCTAATAATAATAATAATAATAATAATAATAATAATAATAATAATAATAATAATAATAATTAAATCAAGCCTATTGGGCTGATGACAAGATAGAGCCCACAGCCCATAACCAACTCCTTATAAATACCTCAAAGGAGCTGGAGGTGGCTCATTATCTACTCCCCCAATAAAAATACACTGGCAATAGAGAGTAACCCCAGTAACGAACTACGAATTGAATTGATCCCACATCGTTTAGGTAGGTAGGCAGCTCGAAGTAACCGTGTGCAGTCTACACAAAACAACCAACCTTTAACCTAGTGTGTTGTGAGTTGGATCGGTTCCTCCACCCCACGTGGTTGAACACGTGATATTCATACTCTGACGTTTTTTACCATCATCAGATTGGCGCCGTCTGTGGGAAGAGCGTTCCAACCACTGAGTATGCAGACTAAGGATAGTAACAAGAAAATTGGCAGCAATATGCCGCGGGTAACTCGGCCACATGGGTGGCCGGCACCTCAGGTGTCACCGACAGAGATTCCACCCTTCGCCATAAGGGCATATGAGATCTCGTGTGAGCTGCCATCGCCAGATGCCACCAGAAGCAAGGGGTGCGCCATTCACGAAGGATTTGAGACACAAAGCATCTTGTTCGGAGCTCGAGATTTGGAAAGTCGGATCCCCTCCTGGAACGAAGCTTTAGTGATCTCTGCCACTATTGGAGATTTCTGGGTGTGCAAAATCCTAATTGACAGTGGAAGCTCTGAAGATATAATCTTTTCTGATGCTTTCAACAGGCTGTCCATTAGAGAGGCCAATGTCCCAGTAGTGAAAACCCAACATGTCGCCTTCACAGGTGACACAATAGACGCTCATGGAGAGGTGACCTTGTCGTTGTCCTTGGGCATATTCCCTAAACGTATTACCCGAGAGGTGAAGTTTTTGGTAGTTAAATCCCCCTCCGAGTATAGTGCTATACTAGGGAGGCCAAGCTTAAACCTCTTTCTAGCCGTTATCTTCACCTTTTACCTTAAACTCAAGTTTCCTACTCCCAGCGGAAAGAGGTAGGTCGTAGGGGACATGCGATGGGAGAGAGAATATTGCTTCAATGCACTCAAAAGGAAGTAGAGCGACCTGAGTCCTATGGCTTGGCCGAAGTTAATAGAAATTATCATGGTGTCACACACGGAAGGCAAATTCACTAAGGCCTAGGAAGATGACAGAAACACACGGGGGAAGGCAGTCGAGAGCTTGAAGATGATTGAGGTACTACCGGGCCTTCTCGGGAATGCCACAAAGGTCGGCGCTAGCCTGGGACTTGCCCTTGAAGGGGAGCTGACACACTTCTTACAAGGTAACACCGATGTGTTTTCTTGGGACATGGCTGACATGGAGAGGATTGACCCCCGAATCATGACTTATCACTTGAACACATATCCCGATGCCCGTTTTGTGAAGCAACGCAAAAGGACTGTAGGGAGAGAAAGGAGTTTGGCTGCTAAGGAAGAGGTTGAGAATTTACTAGCGGCCGCGTATATAAGGCCTGTGCACTACCTGGAGTGGCTGGCCAATGTAGTGTTGGTGGCGAAGCCCAATGTCAAATGGACGATGTGTATGGATTTTACGGATCTGAACAAGGCATGCCCTAAGGAATCCTATCCTCTCCCCCGAATAGATAACTTGATAGATTCTACAACCGGGTGTGAGATGTTGACCTTCCTGGATGCAAGGCAAGGATATAATCAAATTCCTTTGGCACCAGACGACCAGAAGAAGACTAGTTTTATTACTGACCAGGGGACATTCTGCTACAATGTCATGCCTTTCGGGCTAAAGAATGCGGGGGCGACCTATCAAAGGCTGGTCAATAAGATGTTCGAAGCACAATTAGGAAGGAACATGGAGGCATACATAGATGATATGCTAGTCAAAAGTAAATAGGAAGTAGACCACATGCAAGACTTACATGAATGCTTTGGAGTACTCAAGCATTACAAGCTAAAGCTTAACTCAGTCAAGTGCACCTTTGGAGTACGTGGATGGAAGTCCCCAGGGTTCATGATAAGTGAGAGAGGAATAGAAGCTAATCCAGAAAAGATTAAGGCCATACTGAAGTTGGCACCCCTAGATCCAAGAAGGAAGTGCAAGAGTTGATGGGGCGAGCGGCAGCCCTTAATAGGTTCGTTTCGTGGTCAGCTGATAAGGGATTGCCATTTTTTAAGGCTATAAGGAAAGCGAAAGTCCTTGAGTGGGATACACAATGTCAGGTGGCGTTTGAGAAATTAAAAGAATATTCAATCTCTCTGCCACTGCTCACTAAACACGTTGATGGAGAGACTCTTTACCTGTACTTAGAAGTGACCCAGGAGGCGGTCAGGGCGGTGCTGGTTTTTTGAGATGACAATGGGGATTAAGCCCATTTACTATATCATTCACCTACTATGAGCGGCCGAGCCAAGATACCCTTTCATTGAGAAGTTGGCCCTAGCTCTCGTAGTGGCTGCAAGAAAGTTACGACCCTACTTCCAATCGCATCTCGTGGTGGTACTCACTAATCATCCCTTGAAGAGGATATTATCGAGCCCAGACGTGTCGGGACGAATGGTCAAACGGGCAGTAGAACTTAGCGAGCATGGCATAGAATATCGAAGAAGACAAGCCATCAAAGCACAATTGTTAGCTGACTTTGTCGCCGAGATGTTGGAGGACAAAGCTGGTTATTCTCTACCCACATGGACATTATTCGTAGACGGGTCTTCCACCAGCATAGGCACTGGAGCGGGGGTGGTAGTCAAGAGTCCCTAGGGAGACAAATTAGAATATGCCATAAGGTTCGGATTTGATGCTTTGAACAATGAAGCTGAGTATGAAGCACTATTGGCTGGAGCCAAACTAGCACTAGCTGTAGGAGCAAGGAAGATAATAGCATACAGCAATTCACAACTGGTAGTCAACCAAGTGAACGGAGTGTATGAAGCTAAAGAAGAAAGGATGGTTCAGTACTTGGCTCTCGTTCGAAAAATGAGGGAACATTTTGAAGAATTCGATCTATGGCAAGTCCCGAGGTCTAAAAATGAAGCTACTGACCAGCTGGCAAAGCTGGCAAGTTCTATAGCCTCGAGAAATCGAAAGTTTAAAAGGGAGGCCTAGAGGTGCTATGCGGTCAGGTAGAGGAACCTACCTGGAAGGATGAGATAGTGGACTATTTGATGGCAGCAAGCCTACGCAACGATCCCAAGAAAGCTCAGAGCGTTAGAGTGAGATCTGCGAGATTTGTGATGATAGATGGCGAACTATACAAGTGAGATTTTTCACAGCCCTACTTGAAGTGTAATCACTTGGGGGGCAAGGTTCTAGCAGCTAAGACACTAAGGCATCGGTACTTTTGGCCTACGATGCTTAAAGACGGTCAAGACTTAGTTCAGAAATGCAGAAGCTGCCAAGAGCACTCCAACATAAGTTATCTCCCGGGCTCTGAGAGTCGACCGCTAGAAAGCACGTGCCCTTTTGATATGTGGGGCTCGATATAGTAGGGCATTTCCCCTTGGCCATGGGTCAAAGTAAGTTTCTGTTAGTCACCATCGACTATTTAACCAAATGGGTGGAGGCTGAATCGCTAGCCAAAATATTTGAGAAAGAGGTAATGAAGTTCTTATGGAAGAATTTCATCACACATTTTGGGATCCCACGATCCTTAGTATCAGACAACGGCACCCAATTCCAAGGGGTGAAGCTGAGGGAATGGTGCCAGGAGCTTAACATTAAGAAACACTTTACGTCTGTAAGCAACGCACAAGCTAATGGTCAAACGGAGGTAAAGAACTGCACTATATTGCAAAACCTAAAGACGAAGCTTCGAGGAGCGAAAGGGAGTTGTGTTGGGTTGACTCATTCCCTCGGGTGGCTCGTGGAAGCGAAAATTAAAATTTTACAAAAGTAAACGTACAACCACCCAAAAATAGGAATATGGAGTTGGTTCGATCGAATTTGATAAGGAGGTAAGCGAAATTATACCTTTCGAAAATTTCGCTTCACCTCGTACTTTGGATCTCAGCAACCCCGTGGTGCAAATCCACACAATTTCCCTTGGGTGAGAAATTGCCCGTCGTCTTTTCGTATCTCCTGTTTTAGAGTGCTCCAAACGTCGTACCTCTAAAATGTATCCACACCTCGTTCAAGTCACCAACCGTCTTGCCTTGCGTGCTAGACAACAAAACGACTCTAAGCTTAACTTAGGCTTGATTATGTGAATGGTAGGAATATTTTCTAAGTCGTTTAATTCAACACATGAATAGAACGACGTCTTGTTGGAAAGAGGAGAGAGGTGGCTGAGTTTTAGGTTTAGTGTGGGGGGCGGATTTTTCAGCTATTTTTCATTCTACTTTTAGTCTTCTTCATCTCTTATTTATAGGTGAAGATTACCTAGAGTCCAATTAGGAAATGGAAACTTTCTTTCTCCTAAACTCTCTAGTAATCCTTATCCTATGAAGACTTGGAGGAGGGGAAAACTCTTTTCCTCCTCCACCACATAAAAAAAACCCCCTCCCTTATTTTATTCATAAAAATCCGTCAACACAAGTCAATTGGATTCTAGGATTTAATTTTAACTTCTCAATTTAATTGTAGGTTCAACCCATCAATTAAATACAAGTCAAATTAAATCCAACCAACTAATTCCAACATTTATTTATTTAACTTGGGCTCTACCCAATTAAATAAAATACTTGGACTCTACTAGGTCCATTAATTTAATTAATTCTACAAGATTAATTAAAAGAGTAAAATTAATTGAATCCTTCAATTAATTTATATTCCATATTAGGAAAGTACTACACTTTCCTAATTCCCTCAATTTTCTTGAAATTGATTAATCACATCTATTCAAGCAGTGACTCTCTCGAGTTAGTGTGTGACCCCTTAGGCTCGTTTCTATCTAGTAGTAAGTACACCTTCCCACAGTGCTAGTGTACCTTCCTAAAATGGAAAATACTAGATTAAATCAATCCTTTGATTTAATCAAGCCTCGAATTAGTCACCAAGCTAATTCTCGGCACTTACAAATCGCGGTTGCCCACCTAGCATAGGGTCCCAAAGACCTAGATAAAATGAAAGTAAAGATACGCCTTTCGCGATCTTGATCCTCGCATAAGTAAGATCCCTCTAACTAATCTCCCGATTGAATCTAGAGCAGTGGCTAAGGTCGAAGCTCTATTAATTCAATACTATGTTTCCCACGTTATGTGAAATCGACTTCGACTATCTAAACGAGGAAACCCTACGCCTCTTTAGATATCATACTTCGGCCGAAGATTCCTTAAGTCGATTCACTATGTAACCATAGGAGATTAACCAACTGGCTAATGTCAGAGATAGATTCCTCTCGATTCTCCCGTGCCTTACTACGTAAGACGTGCATGTCTGAGTTTGACCATATTCGATCATCTAAAGTGATCATGTAACAAATTAAGAACATGCGCGGTTACGCATAAGACATCCAATGAAATCTTAGGTCCATGAGGATTACTCTTATACTACAAGACCACTGGAAGTTCCACATTCGACTCGGAATCCATTTCAGGAACTTCCATGGGGTTGTTCAGTTCGCCCATTACCACAATGGCAACCCTCATATATGCATTGGATTTCACCGTGCCAGTATTTATGAAACGAGATACACTTCTCCCAGAGTATGCATCATATGAGCAAGTCTTTTGGGTTGCATCGATATCCCTTTATCTCGATGAAACTTTTTACGAATTGAAATAATGTTTAAAGATCGCAACCTTTGAGACATATTCCATCATTGCCACACCCAATGTGCAATGATGTCCCATAGCTATGTGTGATCCTTCGGGACTTTATTCTAAGCCAAAGTAAAAACTAATTTAAGAATAAAGACATGCCACATCTATAAAAAGAGATTGACTTTATTTATAAGAAAACGATTGTTCAACTCTAGAGTTACTATTATAAAGACATGCCACATTTTTTGATTATCATGTATTGTGCACTTCATGCTATGCTTGAGTATCTAACCCTCGTTTCTTGACAGATGTTGCAAGAACATTGTCGTTGTCGTCCAGCGATGGGAGTTCAGATGGTAAGGACTTAGTGTCTCTAGGTGATGACTACCGTGAACGTGGTGAATGGGAAAGGGAGCCCTGGAAAGGAAGGTCAGCTCGGGATCGCAAGACTGACATAACTAGTTGTTCCTCAACTATCGCTGACAGCGAGCTGAAGACGCTTACCAAGCTATTCCCATCGGATCTCAGGCTGGTGAAACCCTGGCCAGAGGACCATATTCTGAGCCCCCCGAAGGTTTATGTTACCCTATTCTTAGACTATTTTCGCATGGGATTTTCTCTTTCATGTGACCCTTTGTTGGGAATGATACTGACCCACTACCAGGTGTGTATTAGCCAGTTGTCGCCCAACAGCTTTGCCCATTCGAGGGCTTCACTCGGCGCTTTAAGGATTTTGGACTGACCGCGAGCCTTGAGGCCTTCCAGGCTTGTTTAATGTTCGGCTGAGTTCGGGGGGTCCGTTCGTGCATTTCTACTCGACATCCCCCTACCGATTCCTAGAAGGAAAAACAAGCTCCAATGGAAATTGGAAGACCAAGTTCTTTTACTTCCCCATCCAGAGCTTGCCCATTCTCTCCCCCAAGCGGTGGTGCGACAAAGTTGCCCGCCAGAAAATGACAAACACCCATGAGCAGTTATGCTTGGACTTTCTGGAGACGGGAATGTTTAAAACTAGGTATGACATTCGGAAGGTATACCGAGGAGGTAATTTGCTTTCTCCATACCTTGGTATTGTACTTGTTGTCTTTGATATTTATATGTTCACGGGAAGTGGCAAGAATCTAACTCTCCAACTTGTTGAGGGTATCTTGTTTCGTGTTCGGGGCAGCCCTCGAAGGGCAAAGACGCTACCCAGGAGGTGCCTACTCCCTCACCCCCCACCAATGAGTCAGTCTCTTTGGACTTTGATTTTCTGATGGCAGGGATTACCGCTAAGGGTCCCCAGGGCCCTTCTGTGGGGCATTCTTCAAAGGGTCCCAAGGGAAAGGCACCGATGGAGGAGGGAGGCACGGCGAGGGTGCAGGGCCAATTTTTTGAACTTACATACATTTGAGATCCCCTTCTTCTGAAGCATAATCAACATGCTTCTCCTGCCAGCTATGGCCCCCTGGTCGGGGCAAAGGGCTATTCAACTTTGAGGCGAATCGTGACCCCACCGTTCCGTCCAGCTGTGACCAACTAGGATTCTCGGCGTTTGCACATGCTACCGGCTAATCACATAGACAATGAAATTTCTGTCGACGAGGGCCGGGTGAGTTTGATTGTGATATCGTATTTTTATTTTATCATTTATAACGGGTCTTTTTTGAGTTCCCTTCTTCTTGTCATTTCAGCTGATCCAGTTGTCTCATCACCTCCGTCGGAGGTATGAGCATTTTGAGAAGAAGTTGGAGAATTGTTTAAAGAAAAATGACAAACTTCTTTCCAAATGCCCTCTGGTGGAGGCTGCAGCCCAGGAGTGGGAAGCAAAGTATAAGGCCACCATTAAGGACCTCAAAGAGGAGGCCTCGAGTGGTCGAAGCTTCCTAGGCTCCTTAGCCGCCAAACAAGTTTTGGTTGACGCTGAAGAAACAATGGTGAAAGAGTTCATGGCCAGCGTCAAATTTTCTAATGAGTGCAATAGTCAGGCGTGCGACCTTCCCATTAGGTTTATGGGCAAGATGGTTCGTCAATGCCATCGCGTGCTTCGGGAAAATGGTTGTTATCCCCCTGATGATTTCTTATGGGTTTATGAGGGGATAGCAGATGATGGTGATGAGGATGGTACGCCCCCTTCCAGGAGACGTGGCGGCGCGCCCCCTTCAGGGTAGCTAGTTCTATGCGTAGTATAGCTAGCTTTATTTTTAGCTGGTCTTTGACTATTTGTAGTCTCCAAGACCTTGTTTACTTGTAGTTTATGCAACTGATTTTTTTAAGTAGTTCTTTTGAAATAGTTTTGCTCTAACTATTCTTATGCTTCCTTGTGAGCTCTCATGCCTTATCATAGCTGCTATCCCTTTCCCCCCTACTCCCTAATATGTTGATCATGTTTGGGAGTGAGTAGCTAAGTAGTGTATGATCGAAGCATGACATCAGGGTGGTCTTTATTTCGTGGCACGTTGTGCCTTATTGAACAGTCATCAGCTAATTCACTGTGATCACCAGAGCCCCCCATTCTTTGGAGTTACCGAAGGCCGATATTAGGTGCCGATGAGTGGCATCCGTAGTGAGAATCGCTGTTGTATTTTAACAGGGGCGTGGTCGCCTCAACTTAGTTAGTTTGAATAATCTCATTCCAGAATCTCAAGGGGAGTGGGGAGACCTTCTATAATTCCTCAACCTTTCTCGATATTACTAGAGGGATTATGGGGTGGCCCATCCTCGTTCGAGTAATTGAAACCTCAGAGGACTTTTGCGGTGCCACCTTTATTGACCTCAAGTGGGGTCGTGAATATTAAATTTTGCTTATCGCCTCTAGTGGAAGCTTAGTCCCACATTTATGGGCAGAAAGTGCAAGCATTCATTCATGTAAAATATATTAACATAGTAAGGGGGTTCTATGAGCACTCGAATGTATTTCTTAAAACATTACTAACAGTCATAGAGACAATCAATCAATGCGCATTAAATTTATTAAGTAAAATACTTTTGAGGTTAGATATACTCCATGTTCGTGGTACCTCCTTACCCCCTGCGGTCATTAATTTGTAGGTGCCAAGGCCCTACTACCTCTCTCACTTAGTACGGACCTTCCCACTTGGCCTCCAGCTTTCCAATTGGACCAGTGGGTTCTTTCCTTCTGAGCACCAAATCTCTTACTAGGAAGCCTCGGGGCGTACTTGGCGGTTATATGCTCGTGCCATCGTTGCCTTACACTTAGCAATTCTCGCGGTGGATTCATCTCTGACTTCAGCGACGAAAGCCAAGCTCTCCCTAGGACGATGCTCATTGTGAGTGAGGTTGTCTTGGCTTATCCTTAGACTCTTTTCTCCGATTTCCACCGAGGTTATGGCCTCATTTCCAAACACTAAGTTGAAAGGGGTCTCCCCAGTGCCAACTATGGGAGTGGTTTGATATGACCATAGTACCGTGGGAATTTCGTCTGCCCAACTTGTTAGAGTTAGGCTAAACACCACCATATGTTAACGAAATAGGCTAAACACCACCATATGTTATTCAAAAGTCTGCAAAAAGTCACATTTTGAAAAAAATGAGCATGTTTTTTATGTTTTTCACCTTTAGTGACATGCTTTTTTGTCATTTATATACTCTCCAAACAAAATAAAAGGTAAAATAGTGTTATTTCACCCAAAAACACAGATTTCTTTCTATCTTTTTAACAAAAAGTCACTTTTTGCAAATTTTTGAATAACACATGATGATGTTTAGCCCATTTCGTTAACATAGATGTTTTTTTGCAATTTCGCATTAACACAGGGGGATTTTTTGCATTTATCCCAAATTTTAATTTCCGTTGCGTTTGGCCATCCCGGGAATTACCAACCCAATAGTGGTATCAGAGCCTTGGTTGACTCAATCGTTTCAATTTTATGTGATTTAATTATTCTTTCGTTTATCTATCGAATAAAATCTGAGCATTTTAAATCAAGATGTCTTTTGTCTGTTTTGTTAATTGTTTATTATTGGGATCTAATTATTTTGATTTTAATCTTGTTGAATTTTAATCAAAATAAAACTTGGTATTAAGAACGGGAAAAGGGAACATATCATGCGCATATGTCGGTTGTACGTGAATGCACGCATGTTGGCGGGGACGGATTGGACGGTGAATTAGATGTTGGACTTTGAGTCTAAATCTGTATTGGGCGAAAATCAATTGTTTTGCAATCAAATTAGTTTAGTCAATCTTTAGTACTTCTGTTAATTTATGTGAGTTGACTAAAATTTTTTCATTTTGGTGGTTAAGAATTCTTTTGTGTAATTAATCAACACCAAAACTCTCGCCCTTTACTGCTTTGCTTAATGATTAAGGATTTGGATATGTTTTCTTTGTGCAATTTGGAATTGCATGGCCACCGTCTATCCCTCACGTGCAACCATGCGTGATAAATCTACTATTGGATTGGGAATTGATGATGTCAAAATTCGTCAGATGATATTTGTCACGTGATTGATCACGTGCGGTGAAGGAACCGATCCAACATATGACAAACTTGGCGGGGGTTGGTGGATTTATAGATTGCACTCGACTATGGCGAGCTGCCTACGTACCCAGATAGTTGGGATCAAGTCTATCCGTAGTTTGACGATAGGGTTACTCTCAATCGCCAGTCATTTTTTACTAGGGGAGTGGGTAGTCTTATATGATAGTCAGTTGCTTTCTTTCTAACTCTCTTTTTGGTGGGGAGAACAGAATCTTAACTACCTCCAGCTCCTTTGAGGTTTTTATAAAGACTTGGTTATGGTTTATGGGCTCTTGGGCCCTATCTAGTCATCAGCCCAATAGGCTTTTTGGGATTATTATTATTATTATTAGGCTAGAGGAATAACCTTATTATGCTCAATGGGTTGCCAGCCCCTTTTCGGTTTGGCCAATCCTTCCACCGCGGACTTTGACCCGTGGTGGGCTCTTTGACCTGACTCGGGGATGGGCAAATTACTAAAATACCCCTGGACATTTTTGGCCCACATCATATGCCCCCCACTCTTCGGTGTACCTTATAGGATATTCGGGAATAGGAATAGATATGGCAAATTTGGTCGCCTCGGAGGGTCTAACGCATCACCCTTTGAAGGGAAATATTTTAAGTGTTACCCCGAGGAAATGTAGGTGTTGACTTAAAGCAACATTTGTAGGTACCTTGGGGTCTAACGCCTCTAGGTCGAGTGCCGCGAGTTCGGACACCTAGGGGCCGGATACCTTACAATGCCAGAGTGTGCGAGGTATCTCAATTTGAGTATGCATTTCATGTCCTAGGGAGGAGCTCCTAAGTTAATCTCTACCCCACTAGACAAGTAGCCTCATAGGAGTTATCATGTTAGTTGATGAGGTGTTTTGGCCTAAGAGGAGGCTTGCGCTTCAAACACATGAAGATGGTCGTCTCGAAGAAGACTTAGAATTCTGGGGCCTCTATCTGGGGTTTTAGCTCCCCGGAAGGGACCTATAATTTTCTAGATCGGGATCCGGGTATTTGCATTCCATAGGGGACTTAGAATTTATTAGATTGGTCTTTGCCCCGGGGAGAAGGGGCAAGGGTCATTAACTTGCTGCGAGGGGGTATGAGCTTTTGCAACTAGGTGAAAGTGCAAGGTCCTTTGCCTCAAAAGGGGCAAAGTTTTTGGCTCTATTGCGAGTGGGCGAGGTCGTCTTCTGCCTCAAGGTGAGGTGATGAGGTCCCTCATTGAAATAGTAGATCAATTTTCTATGATCTTTTATGCACGTTGGATGTTTTCTTATGAAACACCCATGGAGCAGATATGATCCCATGAGTTAACAATTTTTTTTTAACTCACTAGGAAGGATATTCCCCATCTTTGAAAGGGATTTTGGTGGTGGGCGGACGTTTTTCCAGGACGTGATAAGAGAGGTGCTTCATATCTGCCCCCGGTGGCCTCGCGACTTGGTGTCGCGAGGCACTCGGCCCCGCGGCTATGTGACGAGAGGCATTCGGCCCCATGGTGTGCTGCCTTGGGGATTCTCCCCTAGGTTTCTTGCCTTCGGGTCATTCGTCGTGGTAGTTGTTACTTCGACTCATTTTTCCCCTTTTAAATCTTACGGTATATTTCGTAAGTCCGCTACTAGGAGATAAGGAGCGTATGACACCCATGTCTCCATGAGCTCTAGCGGGGTGTTTTGTACCCCTTGGCTTCATGAGCACTAGTGGGATACTTAGTCATTTTATGCATTGTTAGTAGGATTTCATGAGTGCCGAGAGTGTTAGTTGGCGTCTTGCTACACTTGAGCATCGCTTACTAGCATCTTTACTTGAAAGACACTAGCATTTTGTTAGCTAGTTACTCACTAGCGTTTTGAAAGCACTAGCATCTTGCTAACTTGTTTAAAGGCACCAACTTGAGGGTACTTTATATTGAGATTCGTATCCCTCTAGGTAGATGTATATCCACACATAGGGATTAAATAGAGGTGGACGTTAGGCCTCACATTTGGAGTGGGGTCGTCATCTGGAGAAAGTTCCTCACCTAGGCGTGTATCCTCGCGGTTGCCGCGAGGCGTGGTGCCTCGTGGTGCCACGAGGCATCCTGTTTTGGGGGTGTTGCCCCGGGGCTTAATGCCTCCGGGGTCTTTGACAGGGGTGACCTGTGGCATTTTTATATGCCTTTAGTTTGTATTCGTTTACTTCATCGCATGGTCGCTTCTTGTTTGTACGATTATGAGCTAGTCGAATGTTAACAACATTCTTGCTTTTGACTTAGCACATTTGTGAGCAACTCCTTGGCCCTTAGAAGGCTTTGAGTAGGTCTCTTGTTTTCCTAACCCCATTGCTTCGTGAGCCTGGTTAGGGTGTCAGCGTTGGCGTTACTTGTTAGCACCGTGTGATGCCAATGGGTGCCCATGGTGGCATTACTGTGCTCATGGCACATTTCATTTTTCCTATCCCCGTGTTTAGATTTGGTGGGTGGATACTCTTGAAGAGTTGACTTAGCACCTCATGAGGTTTCCTGCTTCCCACTCCTTAGTGTATTTGCAATATTAACACCTTAGGGAGTAAGTATTGTATGGGATAAATGTTATCTTTCGCTAGCGGGTGGCTATCTTAGAGCTTGGTCTCACCCTTTATTTATGCCTTTTGAGTAAGTGGCGTTTGATTGTGTCTAGTAAGACTATCTTTTTCCTGCTCATTTTGCCCTAGTACCTTGTGCTTCATGAGCATTAGTTTAGGTACTCAGCCACTTTAACACACAGTTGGCGGGTTTCAATGAACTGTGGAGGTGATGCCTCTTGGGCATTTTTGCTAAAAATTGCTTGGTCTTGAAATACCAAATTTTCATGGCCTTTGCATATTAGCTAGCTATTTATTCACTAGCTAGTTGTTTGTTTATTCCATTCCTACTTCCCCACTACTTGCCCCCTACTCTTTAACATGTGAATCATATTTAAGAGTAAGTTACCAAGTGGTGTTCCTTTGACACATGGGGATTAGGGATGGTTCCTTGATGATGATAAGAGCTGTAGGCTCTGTTTGTCGAATGCTGACCCTGGGGATTTGCAAACTAATGCCCTGAGATCTTGGATAGGCATTAGCATTGATATGAGGTGAATTATCACCATTGTTATTTTTGTACGAGGTGAGTTATCACCTTAGATTGTATGTGGGTATGAGGAGAGTTCTCACCTTAGAGTGTATGAGGTGAGTCCTCACCTTCGTTATATAGTTATGATATCGGTCCATATTCCATGTCGGAGGGGGGATCCTTTGTGGAGCCTCGACCTCTCTTGGCATTGCTGGAAGCATTATCGGGTGGACTATCCTTATTCGAGTCTTTCGTAGCTCGGGGGATTTTGATTTTTGTCGTTCCACCCATATTGACCTCTAATAGGGGAAAGGATGATTTGTTAATGCCTCTATTGGAGGCGTGAGTTTTATCTTTGGTACTTTGCTATTCCAACACTATGTTGGTGGTTTTTTCACTGATGGTGATTCTCTCACTGCTGGTGATTCCATCATCCAACAGTTGGCTATTTCTTCTCCTCCTATATATGCCCCCCACTCCTTAATGTGTTAGTCAAATTTAGGAGTAAGTGACCATATAGTAAGGGAGTTAGAAATTTTTTTGCTATTTTTGACATGTAGTCATTGTCTCTCCCGATGTTGAGGATAGGGGGAATGGATAGTTATTCATGTGGCTACTTAGTAACCGGCTGTGGACTGATCATCTTTTTAGTAGGTGGCCATCAGTCCACAGTTGTTATTCTCTTGCTAATACTCACTTCCTATACTACTCATTGGAGAAGAGGTGTGTAAGTAATAGCGAGATAGTTGGCATGCGATGCCTTGAGTACTTAGCTCAGTC
Organism: Buddleja alternifolia; assembly: GCA_019426215.1. NCBI lineage: Eukaryota > Viridiplantae > Streptophyta > Magnoliopsida > Lamiales > Scrophulariaceae > Buddleja > Buddleja alternifolia. The sequence continues at coordinate 1,710,386 of CM033398.1, read as the reverse complement.
AACTCTTACTTTCACGCATGAGCATGAAGTGATGTTGATTATATATTTAGTTACCTCTCTTTTTCTATCTCCTTGGTGTTAGATACCAATGCTCGGAGCACCGAGGTTTACTTAATTGAATGGGCAACACGGTTCGTGATACCGAAAGTCACCACCTATTATGGGCTTGGCTGCATCTTAGTTATTCTTATGGGTGACATGGTTCGCATTACCAGCGGTCACTTGTTAATGGGCATGGATGCCTCTTAGTATGTTCACAATCTCAATCCGTAACCTTAATGGGAGTGGGGAGACCTTTTGTAGGTCCTCAGCCTCTCTCAGTATTATGGAGGGACTATGTGTCATAATCTCAATACATAGCCTTAGCGGGAGTGGGGAGACCTTTTGTAGGTTCTCAGCCTCTCTCAGTACTATAGAGGGATTATGGGGTCACCAATCCTCAGGCGAGTCGTATACGGCTCGGGGGATTTTAGCAGTGCCACCCATGTTGACCTCAAGTGGGGTCGCGTGTGATGTTTATAAAACCTCTAGTGAGAGCTTGATAGCTTCCAGGGGTTGCATTGATGTTCTTGTTCTCCGCACTTATCGTGGCAACTCCCAGAATAGTAGAAATAAACTAGGTATTGAAACCTTGTAATAGTCTCAGTCAGAGTTAGTGACTCCGCGGGTTTTTGGATTGCTATTCGACCATGACTTGAAAATAACATTTAACATATGTAAGGGAGAAGGGTGCTAATAAGCACTTAGCACAATATTCAATCATTGATAGGTGTGAGATTTACATGTTTTAAAGCCTCATATTTATGTTATTTACCTTGGTTTATGCATGATTTATGCCATACATGCTGTTAATTTGTGTGCTTATTGAGTAAAGGTGAGAAATCATTGCAATTGAGAAAAACTGGACGGAAATGCAGAATTTCGGAGTATTTAGAGACTGAATTTGACAAATATTTATTCTACAAAGTTGTAGAGCTCTGTCTTTGTATCACGTGACAACTTGAATCACCCAAATTAGAGGTCTGTGGAGAACGTTATGAAGGAAACCATATCGCTGCGCAGAAGGCAAAATATTTCTGTTTCCAACGTACGGACGTTGGGTACTTCACGTTCGGACGTTGGTTCTGACGGGAAAAATAGCAGATTTTTGGAAATTTCCAATTCTAATTCAAGTTGGAGTCTTCCCCTTCCACCCTTATATATATTAGATCAGCTCTCTAGGGTTAGGAGACGAAAATACACATACAATAGAGCCCTAATGGGGTTTAGACTAAATTTTTACATATTCATGAAGATTTTCAAAAGCCCTTGAAGGTGAAGAAATCAAGAAGCATGAAAGAGATGAAGATCGAAGTTCATCCATCAAAAATACGAGGGAGTTTCTTAGATTTAGATTTGTTTTTGTCTATAATATGAATCTTAATTTAAGTTGCTATCTTTTATCTTTTATGATGAATTAGATTCTTCGAACTAAGACCATGTTAAGGCTAAATTATGATATTTGAGTTATAAATTGTGTTTTTCATATTAATTTTATTGCTGCTTTGTGTATTGATTTTGTGCTTTAATTCCAATCATATGCTTGATCACCATATGGTTGCTAATTAGCCTAGTTTATTCATTCGAGAGAATATAAGTTAGGATTCAAAGAAATCATCACATCATCCGAAAAACATGAGGAGTTGCTCCTAGAGATAGGTATAGATTTCCGGGTGCAGTTAGCCGGATTTATCCGGGGAAATTCTAAAACGTGAATGCATGGCTAATGATTTGATTCTCAGATAGACGTATTTAGAGAACCGTCACTTAGTCATAGGATTATTACAGTCGAGACATCGGGTAGTAATTAATTAAGGAATCTCCACCAAAGCAACATTAGTCTAATAATATGAAAACGTGATTTTAACCAGAATTAATTAATTTATGCTAGCACATGTGTCTTAGTTGCTCTCTTCCATAGCTATCTTGATTTCGACATCTTGTTTCTTGTATCTTGCTTCCATAATATTTGAGTTAATTCTTGTTTTAGTTTATTTTATTGCTTTTAAAATCTTTAAATCTTCAGTTTTAGTTTAATTATTGCTTGCTTTAAATTCAAGAAGTCTAAAATACAAGTCTCTGTGGGATCAACAATTCGGACTTAAAAATTCACTTTATTACTACACACGACCAGTCCACTTGCTGTGCAAACACGTAAGGATTTTTCGTGTCAAGTTTTTGGCGCCGTTGCCGGAGACTTGTTTTTTTTAGTTTTTGTTTTTATTGCAAGTATTTAGTTTAGTTTTTTTTTCTTTCTTTCTTTGTTTTGTTTTAATTTTTATTTTTTGTTTATTAATTTTAGGTACCAATGGCGAGATATCGTCTGTCCCCGACTCTGGAAGAACGAGAATGGGTTCGACAACTCATACACGACTTACAACTCACACTAGATGATTTGGATCAGCCGAAAAATATGAAATTGGTACACAAAGCCATTGATGCTTTGTATGAAGGACCTATTAAGGAGGCTCTAATGATCATTGAGAAAATAAAAAACGAGAGGATTTCTGTTAAGGTGTCAACACCTCAGCGTCGCACACCTAACGTTCAAGCATCCGAGACATTGGGAAATCTTCCATTTCTGACCCTGGAGCAACAAGAATGGGTTCTAGAACTCATTCAGGCTATGCAACTCACTCTCGAGGATTTGGATTGTCCGAAAAATAGGCAATGGGTGTCCGATGTCGTTCAAGTATGTTATGCACAAGGGTTCTTTCCCCAACATTGCTAAGTGAGAATTCAGGAACAACACGACATCACCTTTGGAGAGCTTCGCCTTATGATAAAGGACGTATGTCAAGGAATAAAGGAGATCGATCATCAAATCGAGCAACAATCGAGCATCACCTATCAGAGAACACCTATTGAGGAGGAACAACACGACATCACCTTTGAAGAGCTTCGCTTTACGGTGAAAGATGTATGTCGGGAAATAAAGGAGATGAGTCGTCAAATAGAGCAACAATCGAGCATCATCTATCAGAGAGAACTTGAAACACTGCTGAGTGACACTGATGAGAATTTGAAGGAGGAACACAACACTGTGACGTTCGAATGTGCAGGTCAAGACGTTCCATCATCTGCGGCAGACTCCTCCATCAATGAGTATTCGACTCCTATACTTTCTGAGCCGGTTGAAGTTCCTTTACCATCTCCCATAGTCACAGGTAAATCGGTATTTGATGCCAACGATGTTAAGTTGTCATTAAATGTAGAAGATGACATGGTTAATTTTGATAGCTATGAGGTTTTTGAGCATCCACTTGATTTTGATTTGAATTTACACATTGATGCTTTTGATCCTTTTAGTGTTGAGCACTTTCAGGAAAAACGAACCAATGATCTTCTACATCCTTACATCGTGGACTTCAAGTATGTCAAAGTGACGGGTGACGAACAACGAGACATTGTCTCTAACTTGGAAGAGAGTCCACACCACCATCTGAAGCATGGGGAAGAAAAGGTAATAGAGGTATTGAGGGACCATAAAAAAAACTCGTGAGTGGATGATTGCTTGGTCACTGCTCATCATATTTTCTACTAACACCGGGCCAAATTTCATCCTTACTTGGAGAATGAACAAGGCATTTATTCGGAAACCACCTAGAAATAACTCGGTAAAGTCAAGCTAGTGACTTTAAAAGAGCGCTTTTTGGGAGGCAACCCAAGTTTGTAAGTTTTTCTTTCATCTTTTGTTTTTGTGTGTTTCTTGTTTTGCTTAGTTTTTAGGTTTACTTTCTGTTTTGGTGTTTTCTTTGAACATGCACTTTTGGCATGTATTCCTTTATACTTGATGCTTTGGTTTGTTTTGAGTATGTTGAGCATGATTAGTATCCGGTTCCCTTCCCTTTGTTTTGAGATGTTTGATTTTGATGATTTGAGCTGGAAAGACACACTTGTGGATAAAGGATTGTTTTTCAACATCCTTCGTTGTGAGTCTACTCTTATAGTATGTGGGTAGTACTTTGTGCTTTTAATACATTCATATCACGTGTTCCTAGTTTAGCTCAAGCTTGGGGAAATTTATATGCTATCATGTTTGGATGCTTTTATGTTGCGAAAATCGAGCATGAATTTTTTTATTTTTTTAGTCCCCAATTGTTGCAATGAAACTGATTAACTTGAATTTGATGGCATAATGTCGTGACTTATATTTGAATTTAATGGAAAATACACATATCTTTACTTTGCTGGTGGGACCCTAGATTAGAGTAGATTCTCCTTAGATGAATCACAAATGCACAACAAGTCGAGGGTAGAGGAGTTAAGTGGATAATCATTCTGAAACACTTAAGGAATTTCTCCCGGAAATATTGACTTAGATTCTTCTTAAGGTCATGAGTTGAGTAGTTGCTTCATATGCCTAATGAATAATGAATAAGGTTGATGAAAATTGGTATGACTATAAAGTCAGGCTAATATGTACTGGAGGTGAAAAGTTACATGCCTATAAACTGTACTGTTAAGTTAATTTGAGCTTTGCTCAAGCCAATTAAAGTTGAAAGTGAATGAAAGGTCTAGTTTTATTTCGTGGCCTTTGGCACTCGAGCAATTAAATCCGTAAGGAGTGTCTGGACACTTAATGCCCTAAAACTATCTAGTTTGGGAGTCATTGATCCAAAGCTCGATACATGGGTGTCATAGAGAGCCTAAGGGAATAGAACATTGCACATGACCTGGCCTTAATGAATTTAAATGGAAGTTTCATGCGAAGTTAAAGTTTAAATGTTTAAGTAATGAAATGTACGTGGATATGATGTTTTCTATGAGGCTTGTGCTTTAGGATTGATTGAAGGTTAATAGATATGGGAGAAAATCTGAAATTTGGTAAGGGTGCCACTTGACTATAATGCCGTGGACTTACAATCACTACACCCTTTGGAGATCTTTTCGAGTCTAGGTGTAACATGAGCAAGTCTTTGATATGTGTACATAAATTTGAGCTTTAACGGTTGATTTTGTGCCATTAATTCTTGTTAATTTTGTTGAGTTGTCTTAATTGGATGTGGTTGAAAATGTTTGATTTTGTGGGTAAATCATCTGCAAACCCTCACGAGACTATACTCGTCCTCTCTGGTAACTTTGAGGTTTAAAGGCTTGTTGCACATGCTAAGTGCAATCGTTCACTCCACGAAAGTGAGGTTATCCTTTTGTTTTTGTTTTTTTGTTCTGGTTATCTCTTTGGTTGTTGCTTCTTGATCTTATATCTAAGTCTTTTTATTGCTCGGGGACGATCAATGTTAAGTTTGGGGGTGTCCATGTAGAAAATAAAAGAGGGGTGCCATAGGCACCTCAGAGCTTAAAGTAAAAGGTAGTCAGTGCTGGTGGGCGTCCCCACCCAATGCTTGACTTGTTCAATAGTTATATATATAAAAAAGGATAGTTTTTGTTACTTGTTACCTGATAAGGCATCCCTGAAGTCGACTCTCTGGGGGCGACTCTATGGAAGTGACTCTCTGGAAGCGACTCTCTGGGGACGACTCTATGGAAGCGACTCTCCGGGGGTGACTCTCTGGAAGCGACTCTCTGGGGAAACTCTCCAGGGGCGACTCCCTGGAGGGGACGATTTGGAGGCGACTCTCTGGGGGCGACTCGCTGGGGGCAACTAGTTGGGGGCGAACCTCTACGAATTGACTGAGGGGGTGAAATGAGTCTCCTTCTCCTGAGAAGGAGGCGCCTCTTGAGTATTTCTGACATGGGTTTTATGCCCCTTGTTATTCAATGGGACAGATGTTGCTCATGACGGGTGCGGAAAGGGCATATTGCTGGATTGCATGAGCGGCTGCCCTCACTGATGCATCTTCAACAAGAGTAAGTAGTGCCTCCTAAGTGATCTCGAACACCCTCGTGATACGGGGTGGAATCACTAATGGCGCCATAGGAGGTGCGTTCTGCCCGTTCATCTGGGGTGGAATGTCTGGACCCCTGCCTTCAGCTTGTCGGGTCGGGGGGTCTTGAGTACCACCCTCAGCATTGGGCTGATCTTCAGGCGTTCGGTTAGGAAGTTCATCGACAGCTGCTGGCTGATGGTTGCCAGTCATCCTATCACCGGTCGTACCCAGTTGGGGTCTAGTTTGCATACTCAGTGGCTGATGCGCTGTTCCCACAGACGACGCCAATCTGATGATGTTAAAATTCTCCAGATGATATTTATCACGTGATTGACCATGTGGGGTGAAGGAACCGATCCAACACACGACAAACTAAGCGGGGGTTGGTGGATTTATAGACTGCACTCGACTATGGCGAGCTACCTACGTACCCAGATAGCTGGGATCAAGTCTATTCGTAGTTCGACGATGGGGTTACTCTCAATCGCCAGTCATTTTTTACTGGGGGAGTGGGTAGTCTTATATGATAGTCAGCTGCTTTCTCTCTAGCAATCTTTTTGGTGGGGAGAGCAGAATCTGAACCACCTCCAGCTCCATTAAGATATTTATAAAGAGCTGGTTATAGGCTATGGGCTCTTGGGCCCAATCTAATCATTAGCCCAATAGGCTTAATTTAATTATTATTATTATTAGGCTAGAGAAATAACCTTATTATGCTTAATGGGTTGCCAGCCCCTTTTGGGTTTGTCCAATCCTTCCACCGTGGACTTTGACACATGGTGGGCGCTTTGACCCAACTCGAGGATGGTAAATTACTAAAATACCCTTGGACATTTTTGGTCCATATCATGAATCAAATTGTTTAGATAAATCTACTACTATGTGGTATGTTCACATTAGTTGGCTACTGGTAGGTGTGTGCAATTGATTTGCAAAATCACGTGCAGTAGCGAATTCATAATATGCTTGGAGCATATTTTGAAATTGAATTTCTTCATTAATTTGATGTTTTTCATTGCCAATTTTGGACACGTACAGTAGTAGGCAAATTTGTGCCAAGCAGCGGTCAAACACCGTGGTGGCGTGGCACAACTCAGTTGGGCTGTGATGGCACTGCCACCTTCGAGTTTGAGCCATAGGCTATGGGAGTTCCACCCTAGACCATTTCTTGATTATTTTTCTGAAAATTAGTTTTTGGAAAATTGCAATTTCTAAAATTAGATTTTAATTTTTGGGTTTCAAAATTTTATTTTTGAAAAATGTTATTTTTGAACCTCAAAATTTTTATTTCTGAAGAATTGGATTTTTCAAAAATTGGTAATTATTTTATCCCAATATATGCAATTTAAATTAGACATTAGATGGGTAAATTTAAATATTGCATTTGTGTGGCTTGACATGTTTATGTGATTGGATGAATCACGACCTAGTGTAGTCTTTGGTTTTCAATGTATGTAATTTCTACGTGTTGTAAAAATAACCGGTTTGGCTTTTATTTTCTGTCTTTAAATTAGTAGAATGTAATTAGATTATAGACCATGTAATTGAAGACGGAGCCAGAAGACGAAGGCCATTTGAAGATATGTATGCAGTGGCGATCCATTGTAATAGATTAGGTTGTTTTTACTTTCCTAGAAGTCCAGCCCACTTTGGCTCAGTGAATTAATTAGGTTAGGGCTCCAGGTGGTTCATCCTATTTACCGCTTTGTGGATGTTTAATTTTTTGTCTATATATATAATGTATTTGGAATGCATGCATAGGATAGAAAATTAAACAAGATAAATCTTAATCTGGTGAGACCTTATAATATGTTATGTTCAAATTCCCTCCCGAGGAAATATTATGCCCATATGGAATTGAGATTGGATCTTTATTCCATTCCTTCCATGATAAGTAAAAACATGTGAAATGCCGCTAAAGCTAGGTTAGTCACTCATATAATTGAGGATTTACTTAATCCAGGTAGGCTGTGATTGTCACTAAGCATAGAGATGCTCTGTGGGATCAAATCACTCATCTTCAACTCATATAATTGGGGCGATGTACTAAGGAGATTGACCATGAAATATTTGATGAGTTTGGTCTAACGTTGAGATACCATATTGGACACCCATATAATTGGGTCATATGTGAAAAACGGGGCAAAACGATCTTGAGAACTATGAGGTAGAAGGTCTGACACGACTACTAACTGAAGAAATCAAACACACTCATATAATTGGGGTGCTTTGATTGATATAGTTAGATCTCAAGCCCACTAAGAAAATAAGGTTTTCTGAAATTCCATTCAGAGGGTGGTGGAATTTGGAAAATGTTGGTCCCAAGTGGTATACGAAAGGGTCTAGAAGGGGGGGGGGTTGAATAGACCCTGAAGTCTTTTTCGACTTCTAAAAACTTTCGTATTACTGTGAGGTATTTGAACGCTCGGAAAGCTTTAAGCGCTGGGTGCGGCGCTTGAGGGATGATGACTTAAGTGCTAGTTTCAGGCGCTTGAGAAAAGTTAACTTAGATTCGGTGATTTCAACACTTACCAAAGTAGGGCAGAGTTTAGTCACTAAATCAGGGTTAGCACGGCGGAAATGTTTTTATAGCTTAGCGTTCGTTTTAACCAATTAGTCGCTTATTAGTTTAAATGCCTTTTCAAGATATAATATGACAGTATAATGTAAGACAACAAAACAGTAAATGACACAAGATATTTGTAAGGTTCACTGGGTGATGTAATCCCAGCTACGTCCTTCTTCTCCCTTTATCAGAGAGGTTTTCCACTATGATGATTATCGAAGAGTCACACAGAGACTTCTACAAAATAGAGAGAGGTTGGATATGATCTTGGAACTCATTGGTCACACAGATTTCAACTCCACTAAAGATCTTCTATCCCCTTGCTTCTTTCACCCAGAAATAATGCAAGTTACACTTGATCCCGGAACTCCTTGGTCACACAGATTTCAGCTCCAATAGAGATCTTCTTCCACAAGCTTCTTTTACACAAAAATGGCGCTTGTAAGTCAACACACTTTCTCACTCAGACGAAAGATGTTGAAATGGCTTTGTTTGGTTTTGGAAAGTTCAAACAACTTGAGGATATCTCAATAGTAATGTAGGGTCTTCAAAAAGGGGTTTGAGATATAGTTGATTGTCTCTGGAATATTTGTGAAAAGTTTATACGAATATTTGACTATGGATTTTTGTAAGCTTTTCTTTCAACAAAGTAGGTATTCTTTTCTTGTGTCTTTTTGTATAATTTTCTACATACAAGAGGTTGTGACTGTTATTCACACTAGGATATTCAGGTATATCTCTTGTATATGTCACGGTTTTTGCTCTATGTGTGTGACTTATTTATTGAAAAGGCTATTTATAAGGTATTGGTGGTTTTTGTCCGTTTGACACGGTTGGAATCTCGTTTCCCCAAACATTCCTTGAGTTCTGACATTTCTAACTTTGGGTATACTTAATTAGTTAGGCATGTTCTTGGTTTCATAACTTCTGACAGTCTTGGTCAAATAAATGGCTTACCCATACGTTATAGTGCTTATATTTTAATAGCACTTATCCGACTTTTAATGCATCTTGTTTTATTTCCGTTGGAAATAATTTGTCCGTTTGATTCATGCATTCTTTAAGTCTTTGGATAGCTTTGGGTTTGAATTTTCAGGTTACGTTCGTTGTAGGTCGTGTTGGTTTAGCCTTTTGGACGCTTGCTGAAGAGGACAGTTTTTCTCGTGCATTGGACAGACGCTTGGACTGATCCTGAGTCTCTTCTCTTTATTTCAGACGCTTACTCTTCAATCTTGTCTTTGATAGGCTCACTCAGAATTCCATCATTGACTTAGTGTTGATTATTCGGCCTGAGTTATCCATTCATATTTTAAGCGCTGGAGTTGTAACCTGGAATAGTCTCTAAAACGTTTGACGGACGCTTCAAGAGATCTTTATCTTCTGTAGCTTCAGACGCTTGATCTTCAACTTTATCACTTGATAGACTTACCCAGAATTCTCCTTAGTGATTTAGTATCACATTCTTAGTCTAAAATTCTACAAAGATAAAAACTATAAGCCTAAGATAAATAAGCTTTCAGGTACTTATACACAATATTCTATGAAAGCTTTTATACTTACAGTTTTCGGGGTCTAACAGGAAGTCCTATTTGTCATCATCAAAACATCTAACATGAAATTCCTAACAAAATAATGGGAGACTTGCACAATTGAAGACCAAATTGTGTAAGGATTTAATTTTATAGTTGAATGCTTATTTTTTTGTCTTGCCTTATTATGTTAGACATAATTTAGAACCACTCAAACAAATCTAGAATAGAACCTAGCCATAACAAAAACAATCCCAACCAAACACAACTAGAACAAATCGACCTAGTAATTGTCCTCGTTTATGAGAATAGGAATGTGTGTCGGACACATGGAAAATTTCTAGTTTCTAATTGCTTAAAGCAAATAACGATGAAAGGACTAACTGTGTGAGGTGGGCCCAAGATAATATCCAGGCAAGATGTCTCATTTAGCTTTAGAAGCAAATGAGAGCATGGTTCATGCAGGGGTATTTTAGTTCACTCAATTGAACAATTTAGTGTAAGATTTAGAGAGAGATTTAGAACCTCTAGAAGAGTTTTAGAAACTCGGTTGACAAACATGTCAAGGATAGACCTAGTGATCTTATCACTCTCTAAATCATATGACTAGTTCACCGTTAAGGTACAACATTTAACAAAGTAGTTGCTGAAATGTTGAAACCACCATTAAGAAGGACAAGCCAATACTAAATAGTGGGTTCATATCCATATAAAGGCATTGGATGCCTAAAGGCAATGGATGACGAACAACCAAGTAGCTAAAGGGCAAATGTGGAAATAGAAGCGGGTGTTATAGTCGATCATATGCTATAAAGATGGCAAGATGGGAGCACTTAATAGGAAGGTTAGATAATCAACTCAAATATATGACACATAATGATTAAGTCATATCTCTAAAGAGAGGTTCAAGAGACGGCAAGGGAGCTACTCATGAATCTTGTCTTAAGGGAAAATGGCGAAATCTTCATTTGCTAGGCTAACGACGTGTATATGTTGTACTATGTAGTAGTGCCAGCAATCTTCTTATTCAATGGAGTACATTAGATGTACTAAGTCCAAAACCTTTGATAGGATTGAAGGTGTTTGGAGATGAGGTAGAAAAGTTTGAATAAAGTATTATGAATCTTTGATTGGATCAAGAGAAGAATACTTGTTCAATTGATTATCTAAGAAAGAATGGATTCTTTCACATTAAGACTCCGCTAACAAGCCTCATTCGAATGGGGGCAGTTGAGCGAAGGAGCTGAATTTATTCACTCCATGATGAGTCTTATTGACCGACCTCTTTCTTCTGAGGTTGTTACCTAGAACCAATAACCTATCTGTGAATAGGATATTGTAAGAGTGTATACCCATAAGTGCATTAAGGTACGGTTATACTATCTTCATAAAATGTCTTAGGATATGAAGATGTTAGAGGGAGACAATATGGATCTAGGATCTAACTTGTGAAAGGTTTATGAGATATCCAAAATGAAGATGATATCATTTCTACAATCCTTCAAAACAAAGTTTTGTTTTGAGGGAATGTCACCTTCTCGGAGAACAAAATCTTATTGGGTCAGCTCTTGGTTCTTGGACAGATGTCTTAGTGGGAGTTTCATTTTGTTCTTCTAAAATAATTTTTCTACCTTTGCACCCTTCCATGATGAACTGATCCTCAAGGAAGTGGGCTTGTAGGGCCACAATGATCTTTTGATCATCATGTAGGTAAAATAAGAATCCCATGGAATCTTCAGGATAACCAATGAAATGTCCCATTAGGGATCTTGTTTATAATTTCTTTACTTTAGACTTTTTGACATAAGCTGGACATCCCCAAATCTTGATGTGGTTAAGACGTGGTTTCCTACTATTCCACATTTCATGTAGAGTTTTAAGAATAGATTTGGAGGAACATCTGTTCAATATATAAGCAGCAGTAAGGAGCGCATGTCCCTATAATGAAATGGGTAAATTAGTGTAGCTAAGCATGGAGCGAACCATGTCCAACAATGTTCAGTTTCTACGCTTGGCTACACCATTTAATTGAGGAGTTGCTGGTGGTGTTAGTTGTAACATTATACCTTGTTCCCTAAGGAACTCATCAAACTCGACGCTCATATATTCTCCTCCACGATTCGAACGCAGAGTCTTTATATTTTGGCTAGTTTGATTTTCTACTAAAACTTTAAATTCTTTAAATCTTTCAAAGAATTCAGACTTTTGCTTCATCAGATACACTAGACCATACCTTGAATGATCATCTGTGAAAGTGATGAAGTAGTAGAAGCCATTTCTCCAAATGGTCCACAAACGTCGGTATGCACTAATCCTAGGATTTCAGTGGATCTTTCAAAAGTCCCGGTGAAGGGAGTTCTAGCTATCTTGCCTAAGAGACATGATTTACATGTTGGATAGGGATTCGATCCCAATGAGCTTAAAAACCCATCTTTCTCCATTTTGTGGATCTTGTGCTCTCCAGCATGGCCTAGTCTAAGATGCCACTTAAGTCTTAAGTTAGCTTCTTGCCTACCAGGTTTATGTGTTATAACATTCACAACAAAAGAATTATGGACATTCAAATAATACAAACCATTAACTAATATAAGAATGCAAAACAATGTTCTTAAGTCCCTTGCGCAAAACTAAAACATCATTTAAAAACAATAAATTAAAGAAGTAGATCCAATCCTAGTAGCTGCGATGCTTTCCCCGCTGTCTACTTGGATCAGCACCTCTTCTTAGCCTAGCGTTCTACTTCTCTTTAGAACCTGATCTATACAACACACATGAGCACTAGCCCCTGAGTCTAGAATCCATGAAGTAGAAAAAATGGTCATATAACAATTAGTTTGATAAACGAAAAGTTCCATACCTTTTGCTCCTTTGCCTAACTTAGAACAGTTCCTTTTCCAGTGTCCAATCTCATGCACTCGAGACATTTATCCGTCTTTTTAAGTTGTTTACTCTTATAAAACCCTTGAGCCTTTCCCTTTCCTTTTTGAACGCCCCCTTTTGCTCCTAGCTCGCCAGCCTGTCTTTTGTTTGCCTTCTTCTTCTTAGACTTAGAATTTTTAGGTCTATAAGAGATGACTAAGGCAGTTTCCTTTCCCTTTGGTTTCATTTGCAATTGTGTAGTAACCAACTTGCTCATTAGCCCCACTCAATTGCACTCTATCTCATTGCAGTTACAGTAACCACAAATTGGGAAAATGAATCAGGAAGAGACTGCAAGATTAGTTTAGTTTGAAGGGTGGCATTCATGGTGAAGTCGAGATCTTCTAATCTCTCAATCCTTGATATAATTTTGAGGACATGATCACCAATCTTCTCACTTCATCTTGGTTCCGAAGAGCTCTTTTGATATCGCATATCGTGCAGTAGGACTTGAAAGTGTTATGTGCCCAGCGAGCCATCCGTTGGGTTGAACATTAACACTGTGTCAGTCTTATCATTTAGATTATATCAAAATTGCTACAGACTACTTCTTTATTGTTATAACTAGTGTTAGTATAGATAAAGATCCCATGGATTACATATGGTTAGGGGAGGCGGTCAGGGAAAACATATGGAATGCTCTCAAAGATCGTAATCCTAAATTTGTTCCAAGTCATAGAGGCTGTGAGATGTGGGATATCACTGGCCTCGTCAAGACTTGTTCATGTGTGTAACTCTCCCAAGAGGTCGAAGCGTTCCATTGTCAATGGCCATATAGCCAATACATGCATGAAGATCCATATTTTGGTATGGGATTGAATGACCCTGCAAGGATTGCTCGTTGGTGCTATCGAACATGGAGTCCTTTGGTTTTCGTAGTGTGTGATAATCCTTAGACCAAAGATGTCATTGGAAAGGGTTCTACCCACTCTGCTTTGATATGCACGTGCACTACAGGAGAGTCATACGGCGTGTATGTTGGGTATAGTCTGGTAGTTTCAGCGGAATAATTGACAATCGGAGGGGATTCATCCAAGGTCACGAGTACTTGGTATTTTCTATGCTGTTGAGTCAAATTGAATGATCAAAAAGTCTCTGGCCAGAGCGTTGTCTTATAAGAGGGATTGATGATCCTTGCTTAGAAGACCAGATCATTAGTTGAACCAATATAGTCATAGTTTTTGAGGCTATTAGGGTTCCGACCGTCGTCAAACCCTAGGTCTTAGACGGGAAAAAGATGAAGGGATTTATCTCACACAAAGATCGAAATCTGGAGAGGTTTGCATTTTCATCGTTTGGCGACATTGCTAGACATCGAACCACGACCAATAGGTGCCTTGGGTTAATTGGTGAAGTTAATCCAAGGTGTAGGTAATTATTATGAATAATTAATCTAGCCTATGAAAGGACTTATTGGTAGCTTGTTAATGAGCCTAAAGGGTCATACACAATACTTAGTGTAGTACCTATTGGCTAGTTAATTCTTTGTGAATTAATGGAGAGATAAATTAATTGGAATTAATTAATCGGGAAAAGGAATTAATTAATTAAGTGGTCTTAATTAATAAAAGTCTTATAATTTAATATTGGAATATTAAATTGGAAAAGACTAGTTAATTAATTAGTGGTCTAATTAATCAATGAAAGAGGAAATAAATAAATATATATAGATATATACATGGGCATGTATATGGGTATTTAGATTTGGTGGAGGATTTTATTTTGTTCACGAAGTCTATATATATATTTAATAAATCTATTCTATAATATATTAGGTAGGATCTATTCTAATTAATTAGGTAACTAATTGATGTGGAAAGATCTTGTAAATATATATTAGGATAAGTATTGTAGATATGGAAAGATCTTATTTGATAAGATATGGTATATTTGATATGATACCAAACATATGGAAATATCTAAATAGTTGGAAAATATCCAATTAATTAAGGAAGATGAATAGGTGTTTGAAAAAGAAAGAATTCTATTTAATATTATATATATACACATATACATATACACACGCTATATATATATATATATATATGAGTGTCGTGTGTGTGAGTTAAGGTGACTTTGGTGACCTTATATATATATTAATATAATATTGAATGAGTTAATTAATTCACTTATTACAGCTAAGAGTTGTGTGATTTTTTTCTCTCTTCTTTTTCTCTTCATCTCTTTCACAAAGAACTTCTTCCAACTCATGTATTGAGTACGAAGAACACCAAAATATATTCCTACCCATTTTCTCATAAGCCAAGATTCGATATTCTCCTTACTAGCACTGGTGGAGATAATCGAGGGTAAGAGCTAAGGTGTGGATAAACTTAGAGGCGCAACACTTGGGCGCTAGGGCAAACCCCTCCGGAGAGGTGTAGCAGGGAATTACTTAAAAAGACGGTGCTGATTTTTAGTGTTCAAGACGTAAACACGTGTAAACTTCCTCTAGGATAGTTTTTGAATCCGATGGTACCATGTCTACCTAGCCCTAATTTCGGTGATGCTGCTTTAATTTTTAAAATTATATGTCTTCCGCTGTGCTCGGCATCCTCGAGGGTTGTGTTTATCCTAACAGTGGTATCAGTACCAAAGTTTTGACATGGCTCAGTTTCTTTGTATGTATTTATGTTTATGTGCTTTAAATTTTGTTGTATTGCTTGTAAAATGGATTGGATTTTCTGATTTTGTTTTTGGACCAATAAAAATCATTTAAATCTGAAAATTGATTTGGATCTGAAAAAGGTATTTTTCAAAATCTAAAATTGCATTTTATAAATTTGGATATAGCTATATTTTTTATTCATAAAGGTTCATGCGTATTTGGGTTCTTTGGCGGAAAAGAATAATTGAACCCGTGACCACACTCGAGTATAGTCACGAATCTGCCGGAACCACCGCAGTCCATCGACCACGGCTGTTTGCGTGACGGCGCGAACAACCACGTTGGGGATGGCGCTACTAAGTGTAGCGCCGCCATCTGCGATGGCGTAGGAATCGGGGCACCGCGGCTGCTGCCCTGTGGAATTGACACGGCGGCCCACTAGGATTGGAACCCTAGGGTTTTTTCAAATTTTGATAAATTGCAATTTGACCCTGTGGGGCTATTTTGTAATTTATGTTTTGGGTTTAAAATACAATTGATTATACTTTTAGGCTTGGCTCTAAAAATGGACTTTTAAAAAACATGGGCTTTTATTTAAATTTTAAAAGGACGAACTAAAATTAGAATTTCATTAACATTTGAGATTAAAATAAAATCAAGTTTTTGAAGATGGGATTTTATTTATATTTTTGAAAGGACAAAATAAAATTAGTATTTTATTGACTTTCGAAATTAAAATAAAATTGGATTTTCAAAAATATGATTCTTTTATTTATATTTTGAAAGGACAAAGAAAAATTAGTATTTTATTGACTTTTGAAATTAGAATAAAATTTAATTATAATTGGCCTCTCTTTGAAGAAATAGATTTCTTCATGTTTTTCCAAAATATGGATTTTCATTTAAATTTTGAAAGGACGAAATAAAATTATATTAAAATGAAATCGGGTTCTTATAAAAATTTGGGGCCTTTATGATAATGTGAAGAAGTGGACTTCTTCATGGACTTTCAAAGAATATGAGTTTTATTTGAATTCCAAGTATGAAATAAAATTGGTATTTTATAGACTTTGGAAATTAAATAAAATAAGTTATTTTTGAAATTGGGATTTTTCAGATTATATGAAAAAGTGGATTTTTTTATTGTTTCTCAAAATGTGAATTTATTATTCAGTTCTTGGAAAATTAATATGATATTAATTGATTCCTAGAATAGAATAATATTAGAGTTTTGGAAATTGAATTAATTTTTGGATAATTGGAGAATTATGATTCTTCATGGGATTTTCTGAAATTTATTTTTAGAAAATAATTAATTGGTCCACTAATTAAATTAGATTATCTTTAACTAATGTCGGTAAATTTATGTTTATGAAAGCATGATGCGAGCATGTATTATGTAATTATTTTGTAATCCGGATCGAGCCATAGACTAGTCGTTTTAATTGGAGGCATGCGAGCCATGTCTTCATTTTATGTACATGAGAGGTTGAGGTTTCCTTTTGTATTGTATTGTTGTAATTTGAAGACGAAGATAAAGACATCTTAAAGACGGTGATGGAGACGTTCAAGCTCGAGGAGCTGTGGAGACCTTAGTATAGGGTCCGGGCCCTTAGATTAGATTGGTCTACACCTTGATCGCTCGGGGTGTTTTAAGATTGGCTTGACTAGGATCACATTTACCGCTTTTTATGCATAGCATGCTTGTTGTTATTTATAGTTAGTATCTTATATATGGTTTGCTGCGTTGCTTGATCACCTAAGAAAGATAAATAACTAAAAATGGTGAGACCTTGTATGTGAAAAACCCCATATCCATATTAAGTCCATAAATGGATAAATCGGGGCCCCCGAAGCCCCTTGATTAGGGCCAGTGTCTTCCATCATTAGATGTGAGATGGAATAGCGCTGCTTGTCATCATTGACCATGAGTCGTGAGATGGTGGCAAGTTAAGTGTAGTATTCTCACAACTAGGCCTTCTACTATGACAAGCAGTCATACTAGAAGTGCACACGGATCTCAGTCTACCCAGGGGTCGACCATGAGTTGTGGGATGCCCTGGGCACTGTTATTGTGTGAGAATTTGATGGGTCGGACTTAAACAAAGATTAGTGTAAGGTTGCATCATGTTCTCGGGACATACATGAAATGTAAGGCAAACATCTCGAGAACCACCTGGATGTGGATGGGGTCGTCGTGCTTGTTCAATGTTACCACCCATTAACCATGAGTCGTGGGATGCGGTTGCGACATTTGACGCTCGAGCCCACTAGAAATGGTTGCATTTCCCGTCTTTCTATCAGTGGGGTTGATGGAAATTGAAAAAACAATGGGAGCACATGTGAAGTTAGAATTTCCATAATGTCATGTGGATGTAATCTATGATTGAATGCTAATATTTTTTCTATTTTTTGTAAAGTAATAGTCAAATGGCTAAAACTCCACTCTCGATAATCCTTGAAACTAATAAGCTAAATAGCCCGAAATTCCCTGACTGGTACCGCAACCTTAAGATTGTACTGCAATCTGAAAGTCTTGACTATGTCTTAACTCAGCCTATTGAGCTTGCACCTGAGGCAAGTGTGATGGTCCCAAGTACCATACGAAAGGGTCTAAAAGGAGGGGGGTGTTGAATAGACCCTGAAGTCTTTTTCGACTTCAAAAAGTTTTGTATTACTTTGAAGAATTTGAACACTTGGAAAGCTTAAGGCTAGGTCAGGCACTTAGGAATAGATAACTTAGACTTAGTGATTTCAACGATTACAAAAGTAGGGTAATGTTTCAATCAATTAATCAGGGTTAGCAAAATGAAAATGATTTTATAACTTAGCATTCTCTTGAACTTGAATTAGTCTCTTAACTGTTTTAAATGCTTTTTCAAGATATAATATGCAAATGTAAAGTAAAGCAATAAAACAGTAAATAACACAAGATATTGTAAGGTTCATTGGATGATGTAATCCCAGCTACGTCCTTTTTCTCCTTTGATCACTCGGAGAGATTCACTAGATTGATTATCGAAGAGTCACACAGAGACTTCTACAAAATAGATGAAAAGGAAGACAATCTTGAGCTCCTTGATTACACAGACTTCAGCTCCAATAGAGACTTTTTTCAACAAGCTTCTCTCACACAGAAATGCGACTTGTAGAATTAACAAACTTTCTCACTCAGATAAAAGATGTTGAGGGTTTAGTCACAGGTTTGTTTGATGTTGGAAAGTTCAAACAACTTGGGATATCTCAATAGGAATTTAGGGTTTTTCTCTGAAGAGGTTTGAGATATCTATGACTGTCTTTGGAATATATTATGAAAAGCTTGAAGGATTTTTGGCTATGGATTTTGTAATCTTTTCTTTCAAGTAATTTCAGCAAAGTTTTTGACCTTTCTCTTGTGTATATACGTGTATATTTAAGGTTTGTTGAAGGGTACTATTTATAGGGTTTCTTGGCATTTGTCCGTTGGACACATGTGGGCGCGTGTACCTCACACCGCGTGTTAAACAGTCCCTTTCTGACATTCCTAAAATTCTGCTGGTTCCGATTGGACAGGAGCAGGTTTTGAACTCTGAAATCTGATAGTCTAGTCAAAAGGCGGCTTATTCACAAGTCATAATAGCTTATCACATTTAATGTACTTATCAGGTATTTAATGCATTTGAATTTATTTGCCGTTGGAAATAAATGTCTGTTGATGATTGCATTTAAGTCCTTCATGACTTGAGAATTTCTTTCAGGTGAATCTGATCATTGATCACTTGATTCATAAATCCTGAAATAGTCCTTTAGCGTTTGACAGATGCTACGAACAAATCTTCATCTTCACTTGACCTTAGACTCTGATCTTCAACATCATCTCTAATAGACTCACCTAGAATTCTACTAGCGACTTGGTATACAATACTTAGTCTTGCATCTACAAAGATAAAAAATTACAAGCCTAACAAAATTACAAACTTTCAAACGCTTATACAATAGTTCTATGAAAATATAAACTTACATTATTTTTGGGTCTAACATAAAATTCTAACTTGTCATCATCAAAACATCTAACATGAAATTTCCTAACAATTTCTCCCTTTTTAATGTTATCAAGACCTTAACTCTTATTACTCTTTTATAGATTAAGACTTCCAAGAAAAGCCTAAAATAATCATAAGTTAGCGTTAGAAAGTTAGATTAGTTAGCTAATGTTAGATTAGCTTCAACAAGATGTTTCAACGATAAATCATTCATTCATATATATGGAATTTAAAGCATACATGATTTATACTGAAGTAAATAGCGACGTCAAATACAAAGAAAATAAAAGATAAATAGAGAATCATTTTCTTTGTGGCTTCTCCGAAGCCTCTTCTTGATAGATTTCATTCGCTAGATCTAGGAGAACTCGATCTATGTCTATCATTGTTGTGTGATAGACTTCATCATAGTCATCGCTTCAATTCAATTCAAGTAACATTTCCACCCAATCCCTTGCAGGGATCCCGAGTTGTCTAATTAAGTCATGGTAAATGTCCTGCATTCGATCGTTGGAAGGTTTCCAATTGAGAGGTCTTCTCAGCTGTGCCGCATATGGATTAAAACCCATACCTTCTAAAAATTCTACATCAATGTCCGGAAGCCTGTACCTGCCTTAGTAGTATCTTGGCTTTCACTTCTTAGAGAGCATCTTCTTTAGACTCACTATTTCTTCAAACATGGAGCGCCAACTTTTGTTGTCTGTCTTAGAAATTGGCTTCGTCAAAGCTTTTCCTTTGGCTTTGGACAATTGATGCTTTTCTTTCTCATCTTATCCCTTCTTGGCATCATCAAGGAAGGTCTGTAGGTCAGCAATATCTCTTTGCTATAGCCTAACTTCTTCAACAAGTAGAGCAACTTGTTTAGCTATACTTTGAGCAACTGAGTTGGAAGTATTATGTCGCTCAGTATCTGCAGAAGCGTTCAGGGTTAAGTGGCGATTGAACTCTTTGGAAAGGCTAGTGATCAGCGGTGATATGCTGTTCATTATTGCTATAGTGCTCTTGGTAGCAGCGTTTGCAATATCACAGCTACTAGTGTCGGAGACTAACTTGATATTTCGATCATCATTTTCAAGTATCTTGGAGCAGGAACCCTCGATGGTATTGAGAGAGTTCCGAACAGCTCGTCTAAAATCTCGACTTTCTTAATCACTTCCCGAGTCGGAGTCTGAAGATCAAGAGACGGAATGAGTCCGTATGAGCAAGAAACTGCAGCCATTCCTTTAGATTTATCTCTGATAAATGGCTCTTCAGCAATTTCTGAATGAACTTCTTCTATCGCTTGATCAACTGATTGAGTTGCATTATCAATCTCTGTAACTTGAGCAACAATTGGAACCTCGACTACTGGATATCCTGGGGCAACTTCAGAGTCCGGATTATGAGCGACTTCCTCAGTAGGAGTTTGTTCCAATTCCAATTCAACAATCTCCACTTAAGGAAAAGGTTTCTCAATAGTAATGACCCAGAGTGGGCCAATCACTTCCATTATATGCCTTGGACTAATCACGTTCGTCTGCGGGATATAGAATATAGCGTCTTCTCGCTTTTCAGTGCTTAGTGCAAAATGCACATCCTCTGGCAGATCGATACCTGAAATGTAAGAGTTGTAAACGTCCAAAATAAATGGCATAAGCGGTTGAGCAACTTCTTAATGTACTAGCCTAATTACCGATAAAATTTTAGTCACTTAGATATTCTGTTCGCAAAATAAGATGGGTTGTACATTGTACCCATGGAAGTCACTAAAACCGAAGTGTTGGTTAAAAGTGATATCCAGCGATTGAGAGTTCTCGACAATCGCTTGTCTGTCTCTGTGAAAAATAGCATGCTCATCAATAAATCTCATGTGCGCTTGACTGGGGTCTAGGATGGCATCATGCTTGCTTGTAGATGCATCGTCATTCAGATCTAGAAAGATACGCTGGACAAAATTGTGACTTCTGTGAAAAACTTAGTGTCCTCCCTAACTGAATAAAGCGAGTTTCTGGCGAAGATAGCGTTCGATAGATTGTCTATAAGAAGGCAAGGCACTAATGTTCCCAACAAGATTCTTTCGCTGCTCAAGTAGAAATACAGCGAATCCTCGGCGTCTGTATTCTATACCAAATTCAAACAAGAAATGGATATCTCACAAGCTCTTCAAAAGAGTAGAAATGAAGCACAAATTTACAGTAGGGAATTTGAGAGTGATAAAGTTTTTCAATAAAAATTTTAAGGGTTTAAACAGAAGACAAAAAGTAACTCCTCAACAGCTTGGATAAATGCCAAGTGTAACGGTAGTTAATATGGAAATAAAATTCATTGAATCTGGGCTGTTCAAATAATAAAGACGGATGTAAACTGCTGTGAAATAAAAAATTTGGAGTCCGCATTTACTTTTCAAAAACGTTTGAGATTTTGAAAATGTTCAGCGTGAGTTGCATGTGCCTGATTGTACACTGACACGTATCCAAACACATGCATTTACTGAACCGCTTATTTTAGATAGGAATCATTAACCTTCAGTTTCATTTGATAGGAGTGCGTCGGCAGTTGTCAAATCTTATCCTTTTTGGACTTATCCACATGCTACCTTTTAGTGATGAAAACAATGCATGATTTTCAAAGAAGAATTTCTTAGCGCTTAAATGAGAATATTCTTAACGCTGAAGTGCTTTTAATAAAACTCAATCGCTTTTAAAAGATATATTTATTTAATTTTATTAGAGATTGATTTTGTCATGTATAAAGGATAAACGCTAATGATCAATGCACAGAATTGTTGAAAATCAATTTTTGATCATAGATGCTTATTGGTTAAAATAAGTCATTTCAATTTGAAATCACTTTAGACATAATAATAAAGTGGATTCCCCCTAAATTTTATGCCTATAAAAGATATGATGTTTTATGATTAAGCGTTTAAGTCAATCATACCTCATTCACTTCTCAAAGTGAAAAAACGTTGTTCGTTGAGCGCTTTGGTAAAGATATCTGCCAATTATTTGTCAGTACCAAATGAAATGCATGGAGATATCTTTCTTTTGAACATGGTCATGCAAGAAATGGTAGCGAATGTTAATATGTTTAGTTCTAGAATAAAGGATTGGGTTTTGGCTCATAGCTAAAGCGCTTTGGTTATCACAATGGATTGGGGTAGGACGTAAGACTGTTCCATAATCTCTAAGTTGTTGCCTCATCCAATGGACTTGTGCACAACAGCTTCTAGCGGCTACATACTCTGCCTCAGCGGTAGAAGTTGTTATGGATTGTTGTTTCTTACTATGCCACTAAATCAATCAATCACCTAGAAATTGACATGTACCACTAGTACTCTTTCTATCTATTTTGCATCCTGCAAAATTTGCTCCTGAATAACCAATTAGTTCAAAAGGAGAGTCCCTTGGATACCATAAGCCCACATTTTGTGTGCCTTTTAGGTATTTAAGGATCATCTTGGTAGCAATTAAGTGTGATTCTTTTGGATCAGCTTGAAAGCGTGCACACATGCATACCGAAAACATAATATCAGGTCTACTAGCGGTAAGATAAAGAAGTGATCCAATGATACCTCTATGGTTAGTGATATCAATTTTTTTCCCACTTTCATCTTTATCTAACTTAAGCGTTGGCTCAATGGAATTTTTGAAGATGATGCATTTTCCATACCAAAATTCTTAATCATATCTCTTGTATATTTAGCTTGGTTTATAAATATGGCATTAGGGAGTTGTTTAACTTGTAATCTTTAGAAGAAAGTTAATTCACCCATCATGCTCCTTTCAAATTGATCTTGCATCCTTTTCGAAAAATTCTCGCACAATCGCTTATTAGTAGATCCAAATATAATATCATCAATATAAATTTGGACTAAGAGAATATCTTCGTCATGGGTAATTTTAAATAATATTGTATCAACGTTGCCTTTTGAAAAGCCTTTACCAATAAGGAAGATAGATAGAGTGTCATACCATGCTGTTGGTGCTTGTTTAAGGCCGTAAAGTGCCTTATCCAATTTGTAGACCATACTTTTGTCATGGTTGTTGATGAAGCCTGGGGGTTGCTCCACGTATACTTCTTCTTGGAGTTTACCATTCAGGAAAGCACTCCTCACTTCCATTTGATACACTGTGAACTTGTTGAATGTGTCAAACGCTAGGAACATCTGAATTGCTTCTAGACGGGCTACTGGGCCATACATCTCATCAGAATCAATACCCTCTTCTTGGCAATAACCCTGATCAAATAATCTGGCTTTGTTTCTTATAACAATGCCATCTTACCTAAAAGCCCATCTAGTCCCGATAACTCCTTGGTGAGTTGGTCGAGGTAGTAGTGTCCATACCTTACTTCTCTCAAATTAGTTAAGCTCCTCTTGCTTCGCTTCTACCCAACTTGAATCACTGAGCACTTCATCCACTTTTTTTGGTTCCATTTAAGATAGGAAGCTTGCGAACATGGCCTTATTGATTATAGCAGCTCTAGTTTTAACAGTTTGTTTTGAAAATAAAACAAAACCAGATTAGGGAAGGATTTCGAGTAGTCGGTCCAAGCCCCTTGATAATTCACAACTTAGAATTATCTAATAACCCCCGCTTATGTGTGCTAAAGGTGGTTTATGACTTGAATTAATTTCGTTGTGTGAGTCACGCAATAATCAACAGAAAAATACACTACAATTTAAGCAATTAATCAACATTTAAAAGCTTAAAAAGAAATATACCTCCATGAACTCTTCGATGAATTCTTCTTGATACAAGAACGAAAGATTTCGAATACAAAGCTGCTACCGTGCTAAATCTATGCTAATCTATGCTACTGGCTACTTTAATCTAGAACTAAACTACCGTCTACTTTATCTAGAATTAAACTAAGACTAACTACGTCTAAGACTACAAAAAGAAAGATAGTTTGCAGATTTTGTCTGATTGTTTGATGATGTTTTTTTTCTTTCTTTCTCTTCGATCTTATATACTCCACTTCTTTTGTCGATTTTTTCGCAACCTCCACGTTCTCCTCTACAAATTTCTTTGATTTTGGCGCCAGAGTTTAAGTTGATTTTTTGGGTTCGGGCTTGTCCTTTCTCTTATCCTTATTGGGCTAGTCCATACTCTTTTTCGAATGTTCTATTTGTCTTTGTTCTTGATTTCCTCAAACCCAGGTCCATTCGACTTTACCCAAGTCATTTCTTTTTCGGGCTTTACTCGAACATAAGCCCAATTTGATTATTATTTTCCGATTACTTCTTTATTGGACCTTTTTAATTCAAAAAGCCCGTTTAGTATTTTTAAGTGTAAACAAATGCCCCCCCTAATATACATGAACATTTCGAGTTCATGTGTATTAAAAGACATGTCTGTTTTCTAATTATGTATGACCGTTTTGACTTCGCGGGTTTTTAAAGAATACGTCTTTTCATAAGCAGACCTTTCATATTTTTTGGCGGTTATGTAAAGACACACCCCCCTTTTAAACTTCACCTGGAACTTTGATCGTCATCTTACCACTTTTTCAGTAATAAGTGTGTCTCTTCGTGATCAGGTGCTGAATCGTCTATAAATATCCCCAACGCCGATTCTCTAGCTCGTTACTCTTAAAAGCCCTTTCTCTCTTTTGCCTCCATCAACAACACCTTTCATACAAGCTCTGTTTCTTTTCAACTACTCTTCAAGCGTCGCTTTACCCTTCTTCTTCGAAGCCTAAGTCGATGGCTTTTCCTCCTCATACCGCCGCTCATGACCTCATGTCCTTAGTTCCTCGAGCGTCCGTCTTGGATTGTAGCGATGCCGAGGAGTTGTACGACACCATTAAAGCATTATAAACCCATTATAGTGACCTTAAGGTCACGCTTCTCAAATCGACCTATGTAGTTCCTAGGTGGGCTTCCGAGCTCTGAGGTCAAATGCTTAATCATCTAGCTCTTAGCCTACGATTCGAATCGACGGTGTCCGAAAGTACCGTCCCTGGCGCCCCTAACCTTCTTGGGATTTGGCCTGACTTAGAAGGCAAAAATTCCCCTCTTTGCACGAATATGGTGGTCAACAAGTTCGCTTAGACCAACAAGAACAAACCCATAAATGGTTGGATAGGGAGTGTTGATGCCTTTCTGTGGTTTGAGCGTCTTCAACAATTCCACTCGAAGTGGGAGGCTAATCGAATTATAGGGCTTGTTCGAATAGGCTGCTACCAAATGCTTCCTTTTGAGCAAGTGATGATTGATGCCTTGGCCCTTTTGTGGCATCCTTCCTATAATTGTTTTGTCTTACCTTGAGGGTTTTAGATGATCACCCTCCAAGACGTGGCCCTTATTACTAGGTTATCTCCTGTGGCACTGTTCTTCCTTCTGGTGAAGCTACAAGTGAAGCTCACGCGCTTCTGGTGTCTTCAGTAGAATGGGTGAAATATCACGGTAAGAGTGGGGGTGCCAATATTGCTTATTCTTCGTTGATCAATCATTTCATTGGGAATGCGGACCCTGTTACTGCTTTCTAAGAGGTATTCCCTGTTAGAAAGCAGTAACAGGGTCCGCATTCCCTGTTACTACCCTTAATTGCTGAATATAAGGGCCCTTACGTCCTTCGAAGAAGTGTTTTGAACTTCGCTTATCTTTAAACCCGTTTCGAGTTGGGTATGTTATGGAGAGGTTGCTGTAAATCTGCTAATTCTTCTTGAAAAGGCATCATATCTTTTTGCCTTGAGCACTATATAACCCCCTTTATGTCTCGACATGGTGTCCCTTTTTCGAGACAAGGTATAATCAGGAACCTATTCACTGGTCCCACACTACCCTGCCTAATTGGTTATGGGCAATTGATTCTTTACGAGCTGATGAAGACCAACCTTATTGGCAGTTCGTTTTATTTTCTCGAGATATTGTGTATGCGGACAACACACCTGGTGTCGAGGTTTATAACCCTCGGGTCTTTTTTTTATAACCCTCTTTTCGAGCATCTAGTATTTCTCGAACATCTAGTATTTCTCTGTGTTCATGTATGTTTGTGTTCTTTCTTGTAGTTATGTTCAAGACAATTCAGCATCAATCAGTGTTTTGTTTACCATTTCTGGGAACTATGAATGGCCCCTGGTCGACGAGGCAATATTCCATTCCTAAGATGAAAAGGGATCAAGCAGAGATGATCATTCGAGGGAGGCCCTCTTGTCAGATCCTTCTATCCCTGTCGAACCCTTTTGCAGGGTCCTTCGAATGGAAGAATGTTTTGCAGACTTCTGGAATCGCGTCTTACAACGAAATTATTCAAGATGCATCATCTAGAAGTTGGTCTCCGATGCTACCAAAGCTTTTAGAGGGTCTGGAAACCTAGTCGAGCTTTCGAAGCTACTTTCTATTAAGGTACTCAAACCACTACTTTTCTCCTCTCTCTTCAATTTCTATCAAAATATCCCACATATTAACTTTATATATTCACATTTTGTCAGGATGATGCTTATCTCGTCCCTTATGCCTTAACGTCTGGTTGGAGGTTCGAAAGGGATTATCCTTTTGTTCAGCCGCATGAAGGGTTATACCTTGCCCTTCGAGAATCCGAAGCTGCCATCGGAGTTGAAACCCCTGTTAGAGCTAAATTTTTGGCTAGTTCTTCGACAGTAACAAGGCCAAGAGTTGTGCCCTCTAGTACTTCGAGCCCTACCACTAGAAAGCGAGCGACCCTTATCCTTCGAGATCCTCCTGTCCCAATTTCGCAAACCATGACGAAAGATGAAGGGGTAGATGAGGACGTTCCACCCCTTATTCAGAACAATAGTAAGCTCCCCCATTTGTAGGGATCATTTGGATCCTCTAGTATGGATGAAAACCCACAAGGTGTTTTGCACGGACTCCTTCGAGGTCACTTATCATTTCACTATTCTTACTACATCTTTCCATGTATGACTTCTTAATGTGTTTCTTGCAATTACTTCTATTGCTGCCGCATCCATTCCTCCAGCCCCGTTGGACTCTATTCGAGGAGTGTCTGCTCCGGATGTCGCACCTATCCCTTCAGTCCCAGTGGACCTAATTCAAGAAGGGGGTAATCATACTGTGGCTATTGCTGCCATTGACTCTCCAGGTAATAATCTTTTCTTTATTATTTATATACTTGTTACCATTCGAACCATTTATGCATGTCTTTTGACTCTTCCTTTAATATTATTGATTCTTTTTGGGAACGTTGCACCTCCTGTGTTCTCTAGGATTAATCTAACGGAGGCGCTCCATGACATTAGGCACCGTCCTAATGATTCTACTTTACACTTGAGGCTCCATTTTCTTCTCGACGAGGCACATTCGAGGGTTGCCCATATTTCAGGTAGCCCATCACGTATTCAAAACTTGTCTTACCGGCCTTCGCGCTTTTATTGACTAAGGAATTAATCCCTTAGCAGAAGAGATGTCGCTCGAACATTCTAGGCGAATAAACCAACTCCAGGATTGGGCTCCTATTTTGGAAAATACCAGGACAGACTACTTGGCCCAAATTGCTGGTCTGGATGCTCAAATTGCTGACCTTCAAGCAGAACGGGATCGGCTTGCCAACTTAGCTGATCAAGTCGAAGGAGATATTGAAGCCCTTAGCGACCAGATTGCCCAACTAAACCATGAGTTAGAGGAAGTAGTTAGGCCTGCCCTACTTGAAAGGGATGCTTTCGATTCAGCTCTCGAAGTACTAGTCAATTCTTTACATTTTGTTCAGTTTTAGGTATCCTTTTAGCAATGTATTTTTGAAAATATTAACTTTGATGTAAAATGTTTTTGCCAGTTTCGGGCAATTTTTCGAATATTATTGTCTCATTTTAGGTATCCTTTTAGCAATGTATTTTTGAAAATATTAACTTTGATGTAAAATGTTTTTGCCAGTTTCGGGTAATTTTTCGAATATTATTGTCTCATTTTCTTTCCATATGCTCAGTGTGTACTTTTTTAGATATTTTACATTTAGCGCGTTTCCATATTAAGTCTGATCTAAATATCGCAGTCTAAATCAGTTCCCTGATAGCTTATTTGAAATTTGAAACTGTCCTTCCCACTTAGGCGACCATTTTCCATAAAAATGATATCTCGAACCCTCCGATAAGATCATTTTCCAGACCAAATCTCCTTTTTCGAAAGATCTTTCTTTTACTCTTTTGTTATAGCTTCTTTCAACTTTCTTTTTTTATAGTTCGATTCGCTGCAAAGCCATTATCTGCACCACTTCATGGTCCAATTTCTCAAAATTCATGTTCTCGTTGTACTCCTTAGCCGTAAGGTGTGTTTGTTAGAGAATCCTTCTTGACTTTACATTAACTTCTACAGGAATAATAGCTTCGTGACCATAAACTAACTGAAAAGGAGATATTCCGAGACTATCTTTTTTAATTATCCTGAGAGCCTATAACGCATCGATTAGCAATTCGTGCCAATCTCTTGGATTACTCTTTATCATCCTCGAGATACATCCTTTGATTAATTTGTTCAATGATTCTGCTTGCCCATTTGCTTGTGCATAATATGGTGTAGAGTTTAACAGTTTTATATATTGAGCCAGAAATTCGATTATTTTCGTACTTTTGAATACTCTAGCCTGATTAAATGTTATAGATTTGGGGATACTGAATCTAGTTATAATAATCTCCTTGATGAAGTTTATCACTTGTCTCCAGTTAATATTTTCGAAGGCTTTGGCCTCAACCTATTTTGTAAAATAGTCGGTTGCTACTAAAATATAACTGTGCTTTCTAGATGAGGCTGGCTTAATTTCACCAATAATATCCATAGCCCATCCTCGAAAGGGCTAAGGCTTGATTATTGAATTCAATTCTACTATAGGTTGTCGTAAGATTTTGCCAAATCTTTGACATTGCGTACAACCTCTGGCATAACTTATGCAATCCCGTAGGATGCACTACTACAGAAATGACCTATAACAGCGGTCTTTTTGGGCCTATTACAGCGGTTTTGAACCCCTGTCATAGGTACCGTTGGCATAGGTCAAAACCATATGACAGCGGTTCTATAGAAACCGCTGCAGTAGGGTGACCCTATGACATCGGTTTCGGCGGAACCGCTGTCATAGGGTCATTTATTCAAAAAAAAAAAATTAAATTGGACCCTATGACAGCGGTTCCGGCTGAACCGCTGTCATAGGGTGGTTTATTTATTTTTTTTTAATTTTATTTTATCTTTTATAATGTTGCCATGTCGGAATGACACAAAATTCGCACGGTCATAGAGAAACGGCATTCTGAACAAAACGCTTGCGCTCTCGTGATTTTAGCCATCCGAGATTGTTTAAGGCCTCAAATACGCGTTTTATTACAAAGATACTTATTTTTGTAATAAAACGTGTATTTGAGGCCTTAAACGATCTCGGATGGCTAAAATCACTTTGTCTTGCGTTTTGTTCAGAATGCCGTTTCTCTATAACCTTGTGAATTTCGTGTCATTCTAACACCGCAAAATTTCAACCGAGAAATATTTTCATAAATACACAAATATACGTACACCCACACATACACAAATATACATACACCCATCAACATATACACAAATATACATACACCCATCAACATATACACAAATATACATACACCCATCCACATATATACATACAGAAATATACACACACCCACACATACACAAATGCACCCATTAACATATACACATATATGCATACATCCATGAACATATACACAAATATACATACACCCATCCACATATATACATACACGAATATTCATACACAAATATACATACACACACATACACAAATACACATACACCCACATATACACAAATATAAATACACCCACACATACACAAATATAGATACACCCACACATATATGCATACACCCACATATACATACATCTATATATACTCTATGTGTGTGTGTGTGTGTATATATATATATATTTATATTTATCTAAAAAAAATACCAAAACTAAATGGAAGAAGGCGGCGGCGGCCGAGGTGGGTGTCGGCGGCGGCGGGCGGCGGCGGTCCTATACCGAGAGAAACCGAGAGAGAGAGAACTAGATCTAGAAATCGAGAGAGAAACCAAGAGAGAGAGAAGTAGATCTAAAAATAGAGAGAGAAACCGAGAGGGGCGGCGGACGGCGGCGGTGGTGGTGAGAGAGTTGAGAGAGAGAGATATTGAGTGAGTGAGAGTGAGAGTGAGAGAGAGGGGGGGCCGGTTTGAAATAAACCCGCCCAAAATTTGAACTTTTGGCAGCGGTTCGGGCGAACCGCTGCCAAAAGTTCACTTTGTGGTAGCGGTTCTGCCCGAACCGCTGCCAAAAGTTCACTTGTGGCAGCGGTTTGACCGAACCGTTGCCAAAAGTTCAATTTTTTTTTTGACACCTATGACAGCGGTTCGGCTTGAACCGCTGTCATAGGTCCAAACCGAGTGCCCCCTATTACAGCAGTTTTCAAAACCGCTGTAATAGGACTTTTTTGTGGTAGTGATGGTAGGCCAATAAGACCCATATCTATGTATCAGCCATCTCATTTTCTGGCCTACTTGATGGGCCCCACAAATGCCTTCGTGTGTTTCTGCCATCATGATCATGGCGTCTTCTAAATCAAGGCATTTCGACAAAATCCCTTCAGAATCTTTCCTATATAATTCTTGTCCATCGTAAAAATAATGGTGAGCCATCAACTTTAATTTGTTCGAGCAACCCCCCTTTGATGGATCCCGAAGATAATCAATAATTTCGAGTCTCCAATCTTATTTTTCTTTCATAATATCTATTTTGTTAATAAACAATTATCTTTGTTCAAAAGGTAACAAAACCCTTGGTTCGAGTTGAGTCGCTGTTTTGAGTAGACAGAGGTCAACCCTATACCCTGATGCCAATTGAGCCAGATCATTGGATATTTGATTATTTCCAACTCTTTGAGTAGCTCGTGGACCCCGAACAAATGAAGCCACGGCCACCGGGCTCACACATTTAAATATTCCCCTTACTTGATTTATGATTAATTGAGAATCGTCTTTTATCTCAATGCTTTTAGCGTCCATTTCGAGTAGTATTTCTAAACTTAGGATAAGGGCCTCATATTCTGCTCTATTATTTGTGCAATCACCTTCGATTTTGGCGTACATCTTAGTGATTATTTTGTTTGGAGATATAATGTATAGCCCAATCCCTGCGTTATTTCGAGTGTTAGAACCATCAAAGTACAGAATCCAAGGCAGCAAATCTATAAATCCAAATTCGAAAACGTCAGGTGTTTCTTCTACCTTCGAAGGATGATCAGCCAAGAAATCAGCTAGTGCTTGCCACTTTACGGCCTTTTGCGGCACGTAAACCAAATCGAATTGGAGTAAACTAAGACTTCATTTGCTTAAACGACCTTTTACTAGAGGTTGATTCATCATGAATTTAATCACCTCTGTCGGTGATACAATCTCGATAACATAAGCTGAAAAATAATGCCTTAATTTCACATATGCGAAATAAAGACTGAGGCACCACTTCTCGATTGAAGTATATCTTTTTTCAACATCATTTAATAACCTGCTTAAGTAAAAGACTGCTTGTTCAAATCCTCTGTCATTTTCTTGCACTAACAGGCAACCAATTGAATATTCTACTGCTGATATATGTAGCCTTAAACTCTTCCCTTTTCGAGGAGGAATCAAAACTAGTGGTTGTGTTAAATATCTTTTTGTTGTTTCGAAAGATTCTTGTTGTTCTATTCCCCAAGTAAATTCCTCTCCATTTTTCAAATGTAAGAGTGGGGAAAACACTTCGGTTTTTCCTGCCAGATTTGATATAAATCTCCTTAAGAAGTTCACTTGTCCCAAAAAATGTTGTAATTCCTTTTTATTATTTGGAGGTTTTGCATCCAGGATTGCTTTGAATTTATTTTGATCCACCTCGATGCCTCTGTTATGGATCAAAAATCTCAAGAAGTTCCCTGCTTTTACTCCAAAAGCGCATTTTAAAGGGTTCATTTTTAAATTGAAATGCCTCATACGTTCAAAGGCCTTGATCAAGGATTTTATATGCTCTTGGTGAGTTTGGGCTTTGATAATGATATCGTCAATATACACTTCCATTGATTTTCCAATCAGGTCATGACACATGTAATTCATGGTCCTTTGATAAGTAGCCTCGTCATTCTTTAGACCAAAAGGCATTGCTATCTATTCGAAAGTACCTATGGCTCCTGGGCATCGAAATGCCATTTTATTTCTATCGACTTCAGCTATTTTCAACTAATAATATCAGGAGTATGTATCCATAAAAGACAGGAATTGAAATCGAGCCACTGCGTCGATCAATGTATCCGCCATCGGCATTGGATATTCGTCTTTTGGTGTAGCCTTGTTTAAATCTCTAAAGTCAATGCAAACTCGTACTTTGCCGTTCTTTTTGATCACAGGGACTATATTCACTAACCATTCGACGTATTTGGTTAGTCTGATGAATTTAGCCTCGACTAACTTTTCGATTTCTTCTTTAATTGCACTCATCAAGTTAGGAGATAATCATCTCGGGGCTTGAATAATTGGCCTAAAGCCAAGTTTTGTGGGCAATTCGTGTCAAGCTATTGACATATCTATTCCTGGCATCTCGTGATGAGTCCAAGCAAAACAATCTTTATAATCATGTAATATGGTGGACCCAAGTGGCATACGAAAGGGTCTAGAAGGGGGGGGGGGGGTTGAATAGACTCTGAAGTCTTTTTCGACTTCAAAAATTTCGTATCACTTTAAAGGTTTGAACGCTTGAATAACTGAGCGCTTGAGTCAGACGCTTCAGGAAAGTTAACGTAGACTTAGTGATTAATCGTTTTGCACTTTAACTTGTCTTTTTCAAAGATAAATGATGTAATAATAATAATAAGACAGTAAAGATAAATAACACAAGATATATAAGGTTCACTAGGTGATCTAATCCCAGCTACGTCCTTCTTTTCCTTTTCACTTGGAGGAATTTACTAGATTGATTTTCAAAGAATCACACAGAATCTTCTACAAGATAGTAAAGGGTGAAAATGATCTTGGGCTCCTTGATCACACAGACTTCAGCACCAATGAAGATCGTCTTCTTCAAGCTTCTGTCACTCAGAAATACTGCCTGAAAGGGTTCAACAACTTTTCTCACTCAGATGAAAGGTTGAGGTTTGTCACTAGGGTTTTGTTTGTTTTTGAAAAGATCAAACAACTTGGAATATCTCAGTTGGAATTTGGGTTTCTTCTTTGGAAGATGTTTGAGATATTTGTGACTGTTTGGAATGTAGATAAAAAGCTTGAAAGATTTGGCTATGGAGTTTCTAAGATTTTTCCCAGAAAATGTACATAAGATTTTTGGCAATAATTTCTCTTCTCTTTTTCGTACGTATCTTGTATATTTTTAGGGTTTGCTGGGGTAAGGTATTTATAGGCAATTTCTTGGGATCTGTCTGTTGGACACATGTAGGAGCGTGCCTTTCATGCAGCACTTGAGTTTACCTAAAGTCTGACATTCCTGAAAATTTGCTGAAGCCGATTGGACGGGAGCAGCTGAAACTCTGAAATTTCTAACAGTCTGGTCAAAAGGTGGTTGTCCACAAGTCACAGTGGCTTATCACATTTAATGCTCTTATCAAGCATTTAATGCAATTTGAATTTATTTCCCGTTGGAGATAAATGTCTGTTGAATGATTGCATTTAAGTCCTTCATAACTTGAGGATTTATTTCAGGAGAATCTAACATAAGTCGCTTGAGAGATTTTGAGCGCTTGATCCATAAATCTTGAAATGAGGTCTTTTAGCGTTTGACAGACGCTAAGAAGAAAATCTTTACCTCTGGTCGACTTCAGACGCTGGTCTTCAACTTCTTCTCTAATAGACTCACCTAGAATTCTACTAGCGATTCAGTCACTAAGACTTGGTCTAAATTCTATAAAGATAAAAATTACAAGCCTAAAAAATAAATTACAACTTTCAAACGCTTATACATCAATCTATGAAAAATGGAAACTTACATTGTATTTTTGGGGTCTAACATTAAAACCTATCTTGTCATCATCAAAAAATCTAACATGAAATTTCCTAACATAATACTTTAATTATTCTTCTTTTTGGTCTTGCCCTATTTTCGAGCTAACATAAATTAGCCTGGGTTCTTCGAGTGTACCAAGATTAACTTCTTCTAATGGGTCTTGGATATCCTGCCTGATATCTTCTTCTGTTTCTGAAACCCCCTCTTCGACTATACTTTCTACACTTTGATATAAATGTTCGATATCATTATATTCATCGAAATTCGAATCAATTAGATTAGATGAATAAAGATGCAAATTTGAATCTAGATTTTCGATTACTATCTTCTTGAAGAGACCTTCAATAAAACATAAATGTCTTAAATTATCCAAAAATAATGAAACAGAAAATAATTTGAAACACTAAGATTGCTCCATTTCGATTTAGGCGAATCCCTTCACTACTTCTTCAGTTGAGTCTTTACTAACTTCTTTTCCTTCGGCGATATCCTCCTCGTTTGCCTTTTCTACGGTTGGGATGGATGAAAGCTCCTTGTCTTTTAATTCGAGGTTTTCGGCGCAATACCTAGCATTCACAATTTGTGTATCAACAAAATATGAGTTAGTCTCGGCTTTAACCATTTCGAATTTGGTACCATTCCAACATATTAAAAATTGATGCAAAGTCAAAGGCAAATAGTAATTTTGATGAATCCAATCTCTACCCAATAGTGCATTAAATGACGAATTTGTTTTTACCACAAAAAATGCAGAATAAGAATTCCTAGATCCTATCTTAATTCGACAAGGTAGAACTCCTAACACTTTTGTTGCTTGACCTGAAAAACCGTAGACTACTACTTCGGCAGCCACCAAGTCTTTCGAAGATTTACCTAGCATGGCTAAAGTGCTATCGGGTAGCACATTAACAGTTGCTCCATTATCTACAAGTAACATGTTAACTTTTACGCCTTCGATTTCGGCTTGTATGTATAGTGGTTTCATATGGTTATTGTTTATTGTATCTTTCGAAAACAATAACTCTATAAAATGTTCATTTTCATTTTTTTTCGTTATTGGTTTTGCAATTGATGAATTAGAAACAAGATTGGTTACTTCTTTTTGGGGCAGTCAATGCCTCCAAAGTTTTCTCTTCTTCGTCCACTTCACCTTCGTTTGCGGTGAATTCTGATGGTTGGATGGTCACCAAGTTACATTCATTATCCCCTTTGAAATCTATGCCCTTCGAACTGAGGCCTCCTTATTCTTACTTTCTAGTTCATCCAATGTATCATCCAGAAGGATGTCCAAATCGTCACCTGATTCGAAATCTCCTAAATTGTCTTTTCCTGACATAACTTTCCTCCTCTGAAGGTTCGTGTCCTTCATCTAGTCACTCAAACTGTCCATTTCTGTTTTGAAGTTGTCTTGACTTGACTTCCCCACTATTTTCGACTTTAAAATCCTTCTAGCTAGGGCTTCCTCTTCAATCCTCAGGTTGGCAATAACTGCTTCTTGTTGCATCTCCATTGCAACTGATGCCCTCGAATAGGCTACCTGCTGGGCTATCGATTTCGCCCTTTGTTTCGACCATGCTCAACACTTTCGCGAATATACGGCAAACCTCCACCTCCTCGCCCTCGAAAATGTCTCTGAAAGGGTACCGGGCTTGGTATCCTATTGCCAAAGTCTGGTCTCAGCCTTTTGTTCCAATTCTCGGCCCTCCGGTATGCTGGAACCCAGTTCGGATAGTTCGGGATCACTTGTAACCTAATCAATTCGAAATGGAGAGCATCTGCGCAATGATTGCATAAGGCCCTCCACAATTTAGTCAAATTGTTCACTACCCTCGCCGGAGTCTCATATTTGGTCTCACACGGGGGCATTTCGAGCGCCTGTTTGTATGTTTTTTCGTCACTCTTCTGTTTTTCGCTGGGCGGTTCGATCTCCGCTTGCTTCTCTTTCAACTTTCCATTTTGGTCCAAACCCAAAATCCTCTTTTCGGTTGAGGATAAGCTAATCAAATTTCCCTCAAGCTGTTTTGCCACAAACCGTCTGAAAATTTGGCATTGATCAGTGCTATGAAGGGTGTTCATGTGCCACCTGCACATCCCTTTGATCCCTTCATCTTTGACCTTAGGAAAAGTCAGTATTCCCTCGTCAATTAGTCGGTTGAAAGTCCTGATTGCCACCTTAGTTTTCATAGTGACCTGCGAGTCAGAACATTCGAGAGTGTTAACTTCGAGATTCATAACAGGAAAAGGATCTTCATCGATATTAGTTTTTTGAATAACAGGAAATATAAGGTCTTTCGAGTCTATCTTTTCTTGAATCAGATTTCGAAATAAAATGCAATTGTTTGTGTCATGGGAAAATGCATTATGCCATTTACAGTAAGGTTTCCTTTTTATTTCAGATTTCAAAGGAATTTTATGTCTTCCTTTAAACTTTAATTTCTTGTTGGCGAGTAGCCACTCGAAAATTTGTTCAGTTTTTGTTACATCAAAAATGTAGTTCTTTTCTTCTTTCATTTGCAATGACCCAGTAGCTATGCAGTCCTTCTTTTCGAGGGCTCCACATTGGTAAGGAGGTCCTCTTACGAACTCTACTAGGTCTACTTCATAAGCGTCTTCGAACACCCATGGAGTCCCTATCTCGAAGGCATTAAAGCCTTGGTGCTTTCTATTACTTTCTTCTTTGAGCATATTGTCATATCTTATCGCACTCTCAGCCAGACTTCGAAAGTCGGCGAAAGGCATGCCGTCGAATCTCAATCTATATTCGAAGGTCATATGTTGTTACGCTAACTGAACAAACTCAGTTTCGGGTAGATTAAGATGACATTTAACCCTTGCTTTCTTAAAATGTATTAGTAATTCTTCGATGGATTCTCCTAAATTCTGCCTTATTTTAGCAAGATCACTCATTGAGATCCCTGGATCTGTTCGAGTGAAGTGCTTTTGAAATTGGAACTGCATCTCATCCCAATTATTTATCAAATTTGGGGATAGGCTTATGTACCAATTAAAGGATCTCTATTCCATGCCTTCCATGATAATTGAAAACATGTGAAATCCCGCTAAAGCTAGGTTAGTCACTCATATAATTGAGGATTAACTTAGTCAAGGTAGGTTGTGATTGTCACTAAGCGTAGAGATGCTCTGTGGGATCAAATCACTCATCTTGCACTCATATAATTGGGGCGACGAACTAAGGAGATTGACCATGAAATATTTGATGGGTTTGGCCTAACGTGAGATACCATATTGGCCACCCATATAATTGGGCCATATGTGAAAGACGGGGCAAAATGATCTTGCGAACTATGAGGTAGAACGTCCGACACGACTACTAACTGAAGAAATCAAACACACTCAAATAATTGGGGTGCTTTGATTGATACAGTTAGATCTCAAGCCCACTAAGAAAATAAAGTTTTCTGAAATTCCATTTAGAGGGTGGTGGAATTTGGAAAAATAATGGGAGACTTGCACAATTGAAGACCAAATTGTGTAAGGATTTAATTTTATAGTTGAATGCTTATTTGTTTTTTCTTTCGTTATTATGTTAGACATAATTTAGAACCACTCAAACGAATCTAGAATAGAACCTAGCCATAACAAAAACCAATCCCAACCAAACACGACTAGAACAACACGACCTAGTAATTGTCCTCGGTTATGAGAATAGGAATGTGTGTCAGACACATGGAAAATTTATAGTTTCTAATTACTTAAAGAAAATAATGATGAAAGGACTCACTGTGTGAGGTGTGCCCAAGATAATATCCAGGCAAGATGTCTCATTTAGCTTTAGAAGCAAATGAGAGCATGGTTCATGCAGGGGTATTGTAGTTCACTCAATTGAACAATTTAGTGTAAGATTTAGAGAGAGATTTAGAACCTCTAGAAGAGTTTTAGAAACTCGATTGACAAAGAAGTCAAAGATAGACCTAGTGATCTTATCACTCTCTAAATCATATGACTAGTTCACCGTTAAGGTACAACATTTAACAAAGTAGTTGCTGAAATGTTGAAACCACCATTAAGAAGGACAAGCCAATACTAAATAGTGGGTTCATATCCATATAAAGGCATTGGATGCCTAAAGGCAATGGATGAAGAACAACCAAGTAGCTAAAGGGCAAATGTGGAAATAGAAGCGGGTGTTATAGTCGATCATATTCTATAAAGATGGCAAGATGGGAGCACTTAATAGGAAGGTTAGATAATCAACCCAAATATATGACACATAATGATTAAGTCATATCTCTAAAGAGAGGTTCAAGAGACGGCAAGGGAGCTACTCATGAATCTTGTCTTAAGGGAAAATGGCAAAATCTTCATTTGCTAGTCTAACGACGTGTATATGTTGTACTATGTAGTAGTGCCAGCAATCTTCTTATTCAATGAAGTACATTAGATGTACTAAGTCCAAAACCTTTGATAGGATTGAAGGTGTTTGGAGATGAGGTAGAAAAGTTTGAATAAAGTATTATGAATCTTTGATTGGATCAAGAGAGAATACTTGTTCAATTGATTATCTAAGAAAGAATGGATTATTTCACATTAAGACTCCGCTAACAAGCCTCATTCGAATGGGGCAGTTGAGCGAAGGAGCTGAATTTATTCACTCCATATGAGTCTTATTGACTGACCTCTTTATTCTAAGGTTGTTAATAACCTATCTGTGAATAGGAGATTGTAAGAGTGTATACCCATAAGTGGATTAAGGTATGCTTATACTATCTTCATAAAATGTCTTAGGATATGAAGATGTTAGAGGGAAACAATATGGATCTAGGATCCAACTTGTGAAAGGTTTATGAGATGTCCAAAATGAATATGATATCATTTCTACAATCCTTCAAAACAAATTTTTTACTGAGGGAATGTCACCTTCTCGGAGAACAAAATGTTATTGGATAAGAATGACAAGCATTGTAGAAATTGAGGAAACACAAGAACCACAAACCAAGCCAATAACACAAGAACCACAAACTAACCCAATGACATATCACAGTAGCATAGCCTGAGACAAAATCCATAAGTACACAACTGCCTAGGAGATCTAGTAGAATCTTGAGACAATATGAGAGATTGATCTCTTGCTTGAAAGTAACAAGGAGGAAATCCCATTGGATTGAGATCTAAAAGTGGGAGACGATGTTGGACGTCAATTCGGGAAATTAGCTAGAAATCCTAATGTTTGAAATGAACTCCATATATTCCAATGAGGTTAGACCTTGGTGGGCCCATTTAGAGGTGTTACACCTATTTGGCTGCAAGTGGGGCTTGCAGCGAAAGCTTGGAAGAAATGGAGAGGTCCCAACCTGTAAAGCAGGCTATGTGAAAAAGGATGAAATCCTTTTGTCAGTGGGGATTCAAAAGTTCATTCGAATTCTTCTAGCTAAATCTACATATCTATTCGGTATGGTAGTTGAATGTAGAAACCTTTTCCTTAAAAGTGATTATTATGGAATAAAGCTTCATGGGGCAGCTAAAAGAATTCCACATTCAAGGAAAGTGAGCACAATTGTGTTAAGTACTAAGTTCTGATGACAAACTCAAGTAAGCATCCCGAAGCTTACAAAATGTTTTGATGAAACCATAGTCTTAAGGGTTTCATGCAAAATGTTGGAAGAATATATGTACAAAAGGGCTAGTTTGAGTAGAAGTAAAGTTATGGTGCTTTGTGTTAAAAACATCCTACTAAATGAAAATGAAGTAGGGATGTTGAAATTAACAAAAGCAGGGTTATCCAAAATATTCTCCAAGGAAGGATTTGGGAGAAGCATCCATGCACTCGGTATTTTGAGATATCAAGAAAAGCTAGCGTGGGATGCGGGGACTCTCCTAATCCTTGTACATAGAAAAGGAAACTAAAAAGATTTAGTAAGGTGGAATCCAAGAAAGGAATTCTGCATATTAAGACAAAACGTTACTTTCCAAGTCTATGTCCCTATTAGAGGAAAGAATAATGGTGTCTCACATACTCGTTGAGCTAGTCACAGGTGACACAATGTATGAAGTCCTATGTACATGGATCGATATTGTTGATACACTAGGAGTGTATATCAACAATAGTCGAAACCAGTGCTAGTCACTGGACTGCCATAAAAATTATCCTTAAATACCTTAGAGGACCATGTATGTCTTTATGAAATGGCATGGAGAATAGAAATAGAGTGTCGAGAGACTTTGATTTCCTTTGTGGAAAACCTTGGGTTAAGATTCGGTTTTTGTAAGTATCCTCGTTTGGCGAGCTGATAGATTCCAAGTAAGGAATCTTCACTGAGTCTGCCATGAAGAGGGGAACAAAGTGTGGAAAGGAGTACATACTCTATGCATATAGCCATGATGGACGAACCCTGTTGAGGAAAGACTAGAACGGTAGAGCAGTGAGTTAGATAAGGTCCAAGCAATCCACTACTGTGATTTCCACCATTGAAGTGGACATTTGGATGAGGAATCACACCCTTGAGTGGGAGTAATTCTATTAATTATTGATCAAGTACTAGGTATTGTGATAACAACGGGGGTTGTTACATGAGCAAATGAGCCTTGGTCTCATCGGAAATCCAAACACATATGTGGCAATACCATATGATCTGCAACATCAATGGGAGAGGCAATGTTTGAGTGTGATATGTGCACTCGACAAATAATATAGCAAACCCACAATCACCTAAACCCCTTGAGTCAAAAGTACCAGATAGACATCTCTGGAGAATGGGACTTGAATACGTAGGGCAATTAGCTTTTGGGCAAGTGGGAGACTGATAGAGTTAGTGTTCGGCGCGCCAATTATTTGGCGGCCATTCTCGAGATAATCTATGATAATCTTACTATAGTAAGTTAAACCCTTTATGGCATTCTTTATTCTTAAATGTCTTTACATTGTTTAGAATAAAGTCCCATGAAACACACATGACTATGGGACATCATTGGACATTAGATATGACGATGATGGAATATGTCTCTGAGGTTGTGATTCTAAAAGAGGTTCCAAGTCATTTAAGGGACCATCAAGATGAGGGATATTGATGGGACCCAAAAGACTTGCTTGTATACATATGTCCTTGGAGGACATGCCTCGTTCCATAGGCATTGGTACGGTGAAAACCTATATGTATATGAGGGTTCTCATTTGGAAAATGGGTAAACTGAATAACCCCATTGGAAGTTCCTAAAATGGATGTCCTAGTCAAATCTGGAACTTTCTATAATCACGTAGGTGTAAGAGTAATCCTTTAAGACCTGAGGTTCCATAGGTTACCTTGTGCATAGTCCACTACACTTTTATTTATCTCATGATTCCTTAGTGAATCACTATATGGGATATTTTGGGTATAGCCTGATTATGTTCGAAGGTA
Organism: Buddleja alternifolia; assembly: GCA_019426215.1. Lineage (NCBI taxonomy): Eukaryota > Viridiplantae > Streptophyta > Magnoliopsida > Lamiales > Scrophulariaceae > Buddleja > Buddleja alternifolia. The sequence goes on along the minus strand of CM033398.1, from coordinate 1,668,556 downwards.
TATAAGAGACCAAGATGGGATCCATCTCTGTTCTAGCGAATTATTCAATCTCCTATGTTACGTAGAACATCAACTTAGAAGTCTTTGGCCAGAACAAGATATCTAAAGAGGCTATGTGATTCCGCATTTAGATGATCAAAATTGATGTCACCAGTAATAGGAGACATAGAGATTGAGTCGTAAGATTTTTTACTATACCATTACTCAAGACTCAATTCCGGAGATTCGATGGAAGGATCTTACTGTTGCGAATCCTGGCTCATGCGCAACGAAAATGTAAATACATATCTGAATTCACAATCAGATCACTTTTGGGTTTTAATGATCTTCATAAATTCAAAATTTACCATGAAGATGAAATCAAATTTCATCTTTTCACTAGCCTTTTGATTTGATTCAAAAACTTGATCTTTCGGATAGCAACAATTGATAAACTCCTGTCTCTAGATATCACTTCAAAATAAGCTTAAAGAAAAATCCACCACTTTGGACACTCTAAGGGCCGACAGATAGAAGGGGAGGAGAGAGAGATTTTTCTCTTCTTCGTTCTCTGCTGGCAAATCAATTGTGAGAGTTAGGGTTTTTTGAACCAGGCCGTTAGGAGTATATAAAGAGTGATGTGCTTGGAATTAACTAATCCATTGAGACCATCCAACTCCTCAAACACACTCCTATACGCGCCCCACCTCATCCTAGTTGGGCTAAGTTGACTTTCAACTTAGTTCAATTATTAATTAGGTCCAACATATTTTAATCTAATTAAAATATAATACTAATTAATAATCATCTAAATTAAATAATCCAATTATTTAATAGTAGGATGAGTGTAATTAACAAGTCTAATTATTTATTATAATTAATTTATTTCCATTAGTCCAATTAATCAAATAAATTAATGTGTTCATAATAAATACTTCTAGTTATTTATTATTAATTTATTTCCATTAATCTAATTAATAAAATAAATAAATTTGCTCATCAAATAGCAAATGACATGTTTTTATATATTTAACAACGAAATAATTTTCTTTGCTTAATTCCTTTGAAGTGCGACTCTCTAAGTTCATCTCAATTGGCATTGGGAGGAAACCAAGTATGTGAGTGTCACTTAGACAGTCTCGTGGACTCATATCGAAAACCAGTTGAAATGAACAGACCAATGCGAACCTTTACGTCACAGACACCCTTTGAATATAAGCCTTTCACTGTAACATCCCAATCGAGTGAGAGTCATGGATTATGCCAAACTCACAGGACTTAATTCTTTGCTTTATGAATCATAGTAATATGAAATTACTGAACTACCCTTATGTACTATACATAAGGTAGTTCTCCTGCTTTGGCCTACATGGCGTTAAGTCGTTACTACCCGAGACAGTGAATCCCATATTGGCTATCACCGAGCAATTATCACTTGTCCTTCTGAACCGCACTTCAAGGTTAATCCCACCAAAGGGTGAATTGGATCTAATTACTTTAGTAACTCATTTAGTGTCACAAGTCCAATCTTCGTGAATCCTCAGGTCTAAGGCTCACGCACACTACCGTGACCAGTAATTCAATCATTAACATCAAAGAGTAATTACCCATGTGATTGAATTATAGCGAGTCATGTTCGAATATATCAATTCCATTGATGCGTCTACAACCAAGCTCCCACCTTCCAAAGTGATCGACTGACACTCCTTGTTAAAGCTTGCGTCATACAAATCCGGTCTTAATGCCAAATTAAGACTCTTCAACTTGTAAACTCGAGTTTAAGTATACCAGGAACCGATACTTCTAGTGTCCTTCTCTTCAAACCATTGAGGAGTAGAAGCTCCCTCTTGATTACTTGGGACTTATTTGTTCAATATTTATATTAATGCCATCAAGATTGATATGAAAAAAGAATAATGCCTTTACTAAATAATTAAGAGTTTGTACAAAAAAAAGGTAATGACCTAATTAATCTAATTCTTCTATGGCATGGAGGGCATAATTTTAATACCTATCTTCTCAAGATGTCGTTCTAGCGCCGCCTGTGATAATGGCTTGGTCAATGGGTCAGCAATGTTATTTGTTGAATCTATTCTCTGTATGGCGATATCGCCTCTTCCAACAATCTCTCTAATGATTTGATATCTTATCTCAATGTGTTTGGATTTATTGTGAGACTTGGGTTCCTTAGCCTGCGCGATGGCTCCATTATTGTCACAAAAAAGTGGCAACCGGAGCTCCATGATAGGAACCACTTGAAGTTCAACTAAAACCTTTTTTTTATCCAAATAGCCTCTTTAGCAGCCTCTGAGGCAGCCACGTACTCAGCTTTGGTGGTTGAGTCAGCCTTCATGCATTACTTGGAACTTTTTCAAATCAATGCTCCACCTTTTAAAGCGAATACAAACCCTGAGGTGGACTTGCGGTCATCGACGTCGGACTGAAAGTCAGAGTCAGCATAACCTTTCACCTTCAGTTCTCCATCTTCGTATGTCAAACACATATCCTTAGTTCTTCTTAAGTACCTGAGGATACACTTCACAGCAATCCAATGCTTTTCTCATGGGTTAGCTTGAAACCTACTTACCAAGCTCACAACGTAGGCAATGTCCGGTCTTGTGCATAACATAGCATACATAAGACTCCCTACTATAGATGCATAGGGGACTCCACTCATTCTCTTACAATCATCCTCACTTTGAGGACTCATCGATTTAGAGAGATGAAGTCCATGTCTTATGGGTAAGAGGCCTCTTTTAGAATATTGCATTCCGAACCTTTTCAGAACCTTCTCTAAATAGAGGGCTTGGGAGAGACCCATTTTCCTATTCGCTCTATCCCTGTAGATGCGAATTCCAAGGATATAGGTCACTTCTCCTAAGTCTTCCATGGAGAACGTGCTTGAGAACCACATTTTGACTGAAGTCAACAGGCCTATATCATTACCTATTAGTATAATTTCATTTACGTATAGGACTAGAAATGGTATTTTACTCGCACTAGATTTCTTGTAAATGCATGGTTCATCTTTATTCTTGATAAAGCCATAGTTCTGAATTCTTCATCAAAATGAAGATTCCAGCTTCGCGGCGCTTGTTTAAGTCCATAAATTGATCTATTCAATTTACACACCTTATAAGAATTTTCATTAGACACAAAACCTTTAGGCTGTTCCATAATGTCCTCCTCAAGGTATCCATTCAAGAAAGCGGTCTTCACGTCCATCTGCCAGATTTCATAGTCTAGGTGTGTGACTATTGCAAGTAGAATTCTGATGGGTTTGATCATGGCAATGGGAGAGAAGGTTTCCTTATAGCCAATTCCCCCTTTTTGATTATACCCTTTCGCCACAAGCCTAGCTTTAAAGGTATCGACCTTGCCATCCATACCAATCTTTCTATTGTAGATCCACTTGAAACCTATTAGTGCAATACCCCTAGGACAATTTATTAGAGTCCAGACGTAGTTTGAATACATCAAATTCATCTCTGTCTTCATAGCCTCAAGCCATTTCGCAGAATCTATATCCTCCATCGCATGTTCCAATGTAGAGGGATCATCTCCATAGTTTCCTTCCACCACGACATACAAATTATGCTCTTCCTGTAGCAGATAACCATACTCTCAGGCGGCTGAGATACTCTACTCGATCTATGCTTGGTGGTTGCATTTGGTTAGGTTCATTTTGAGTCTCTTCAACAATGGTCTCTAAAGGGATTTCGTTTTGTTATTCCAGAACAATCTTTCTTCCTGCACCACCTTCTCGAACGAACTCATCTTCGAGAAAGTACGCATGTAGAGCCACAATGACACTTTGATCATCGTGTAGGTAGAAGAGGTATCCCATAGAATCTTGTGGGAAACCAACGAATCAACCTTTTAAAGATCTATCTACCAATTTCTCCATCTTTATCCTTTTTACATAGGCTGGATAACCCCATATCCTAATGTGTTTCAGACTTGACATCTTCCACTCCATATCTGATACGAAGTTTTAGGAACAGACCGAGATGGACACCTGTTCAAGATGTGGGTTGCTGTAAGCAACACATGTCCCCATAACGATATGGGAAGGTCCATGTAGCTGAGCATCGATCGAACCATATCTAATAGTGTTCTATTTCATCGCTCGGCTACCCAATTGAGTTGTGGAGTTGCTAGAGGAGTTAATTGTAATAAAATTCCATGTTCAATTAAGAACTCATCAAATTCGGCACTCATGTATTCTCCACCTCGATCAGATCGTAGTGTTTTGATACGTTTGACAGTTTGGATTTCAATCAAGGCCTTGAATTCTTTGAACCATTTAATAAATTCAGACTTATGCTTCATTAAGTATACGAGACCATACCTAGAGTGATCATCAGTAAATGTAATGAAGTATTGGAAACCTCTATGAGCTATTTCCCCGAAATGCCTGCAAACGTTAGTGTGTATTAAACCAAGGACTTCCTTGGTGCTTTCAAAATGCCTTGTGAAGGGTGACCTAGTCATTTTGCCTTAGAGACAAGATTCGCAAGTGGGATCTGGGTCTAACCCAAATGTGCTTATCAACCCATTTTCCTAAGTTCGCGAATCTTGTATTCTCCAGCATAACCTAGTCTTAAGTGCCAGATGAATCTTTGGTTTGTCCCAGACATACGTCATTTCTTGGTGATTGTATTCACAATACATAACATTTAAGTAGTATAAGCCATTTACTAAAGATGTAGAGCCAACAAACTTATTTCTAAAATAAATATTGCAAACATTGTTCAAAAATCGAAAATCATGTCCGAGTCTAACTAATACGAGAATAGAACAAATATTTTTAAGCCCATTGGGATAAACAAGGCAATCATCTAAAACAAGTAAATATCCAATAGATAAAAATAAAGAAGTAGATCCTATGTGAATAGCTGCCACACTATGTCCACTGCCTATATGGATCATCACTTCTTGCTCCTCGAGCCTCTTACTTCTTTTCAGATCATGTTTCAAAACATAGACATGAGCACTAGCTCCTGAGTCTAGAATCCATGAAGTGGAGAATACAGTCGTAGAACAATTAGTTTCTTAAACATAAAGTTTCATACCTTTAGCAGCTCTTGCCTTTCTCAGGGGACAGTCACGTCTACAGTGATCATTCTCCTTACAGAAAAGGCAAGTGTTTGATCTTTTGAGATTCTCATTATGCAACCTAGTGTCTTCAGGTGCTTTCCTCTTACGACAACTATTTATCATTAATACTTTTCTGGGATCCTTTTCCTTTTCCTTGGGTTCTGCTCGCCCAACACCAGAAGTGATGTATGCACCTCTAAATTTCTTCTATTTCATTTGACTTTATGCAGTAATGAGTTTGTTCATTAGCCCAGATTGTGAACACTCAATATCATTCATGTCAAAATTCACAATGAACTAACTGAAGAAATCTGGAAGTGAATGAAAGATGAGATCTGTTTGAAGATGGAAATCCATGTGAAAATCAAGAGACTGCAACTTCTCTCCCATCATCTTCAATATGTGGTCAGCCAAATTTCTATCTTGTTCCATCTTTACCCTGAAGAGCTTCCTCAACAAGTAATAACGAAGAGTCCTACTGGGCTCCCCAAACAGCTCTTTTAGATGAAGTAGTATGCTCCTCACATTTTTCATTCTTTCATGATAGTGCTGAAGATCATAACTCATCTAGTTAAGCATTAATCCTCTGGATCATACATTATCAGTGACCCAGTCTCTATAAAAGGAATGCAAACTCTCATCCGCATCCTCCAAGGAAACAATGCGACGTTTTATGTCCAAGACATAGTCGATTAACTCATAACCAAGGACTATTTTTAAGTTCCTAAGCCAGTCGATGAAGTTGGGTCTAGTGAGGACATTTTTCTCAAGCAATGCAATGATCGGGTTGTTAACCATTTTGAGAGACAAAATAAAATAGCAGTAGAGAATTAAGAAAGATTAAATTAGGTTATTATGTTGTATACCAGGTAAAATTAGACAGGATTTTGAATTTTCACTTGGCTCCCATTATATTTTTTGAATCATTGCACTCCCACTGCAATATTAGAAAATCTCGTTGGAAAGACTTCGTAGTGAGTGATTGAGTTCTTTAATAAATTCGGGGACTTGCAACCCTTTAACAATATATGGCTCACTATTTTTATTAAAGTGGCAATCCTTACCAGCATCGTCTAACATGCGATTCAATCCTTAATTTGGCTCATAGATCACGTGACCTTAACCCTTTAACGATATATATGTTGTGATCTATATGAACTTTGGCCCATCAACTTCCAATCAATCTAACAATTAAATTCCACCTTGCAACCCTCTGTCGATATATGGGGTGGAATTTGTTTCGATTGATAGCATTTAAAGCACTTAGAGAATTTAAATAAATATCGCAATGCATAACCCTCACTTACTGGGAATAAATTATGCATTTACATTAATTCAATTTGTCCTAAGTTTGATAGAGAGTCGGGACATCCAATTCCCTTTTATTCTAAATTCAGTATTTATTCCAATGGGAGAATTTTGAGCTTAATTGGTCTCACTTTGCACATTATCCCTTCATAGCGGGCATACATGGATTATAAAAATAAAAATGCCTAGCAATTCTATCACACATGTTTTCCATGGAGTTATCTAGATTGATCAAGCCAATGGCTCAATTGAGGATTAGGGGACCTACAAGATCTAACTTATGTCTAACTTTCGGGTCTTCCAGCTCCAAGCAGATCTTCTTCCAAAAAGGTCTTATTCTAACTACATAGATAAAAATGCATCCTATACATAAATCTACAAATATCAAAATACAAACTGGGGTTTCTAAAGACCATATAACCCATAATGAAATCTAGTCCATGGAAGGCATCCCACAATATCATGCACGTAAAGATTACAAAAGATAGCTAACATGTTGGAGTTCTTTAAAAAAGAAATAAATTAGAATTCAATTTTAATTAAGTGTCGTTTGAAAATAATCGAATTAATTTAAATCCAATTTATAAATGAATTCAACTTTAATCCTATTTGAAAATAAATCCAATTTAGTCTCAAAGAATCAAGTTCCAATTGATTCGACAAAGAATTAATTCAAAATGAATTTCTTTGTTCTAGGATTAATTTTAATTTTAAATCCAATTTAAAATTAGGCATAAAACTAATTTCAAAAATTATTTTATCCTTTAATTAATTTTAGAACCATTTAAAAATAAATATTTCATTTAATTTTTAAAATAAAGGTTCACCCGTGAGTCAAACCATGGGTCAAAACTTTGGTTTGACCCGGCAATTAATATTAAAAAGAAAATACACCATGACCTGGCTGTTTGTGCACAGGCGGGCGCCGTCGATGCGCGCCGAAGCACGCGCTGCCTGTTAGCCAGCATTGCCTCGACTTTTTTTGAGCTGAAACTCAGCAACTTTCAAACCACATATTCATGTTCATGCATAAATTCAAATCTAATACAAAAAACTGATTTAGGTTCAAAACATAAATTATGCAATCAAATTACGTTTAAGATTTAACTTTCAAAAAATAAATCTACCCATGAAAAATCATAATCTAATAATATTTTTCAGCGTAAACATAAAATCCAACATATTCTATCATAAAATCATTAAAAGTCGTAAGTTGGCTCTAATATCATTGTTGCGAATCCTGGTTCACGCACAGCGGAAGCGTAAATACATATCCGGATTCACAATCGAATAACTTTTGGGCTTTAATGATTTTCATAAATTCAAAATTTTACATGAAGATGAAATCAAATTTCATCTTTTCACTAATCTTTGGATTTGATTCAAAAACTTGATCTTCCGGATAGCAGAAATTGATAAACTCCTGCCTCTAGATATCATACCGGAATAAGCTTGAAGAAAAATCCACCACCTTTGGACACTCTAAGGGCCGACGGCTACAAGGGGATGAGAGAGAGATTTTCTCTTCTCCTTTCTTTGTTTTCAAGTCAATTGTGAGAGTTAGGGTTTTTTGAACCACGCTGTTAGGTATATATAAGGAGTGATGGGCTTGGAATGAACTAATTCATTAAGACCATCCAACTCCTCAAACACACGCCTATATACGCCCCACCTCATCCTAGTTGGGCTAAGTTGACTTTCAACTTAGTCCAATTATTAATTAGTTCAAACATATTTTAATCGAATTAAAATATAATACTAATTAATAATCATCTAAATTAAATAATCCAATTATTTAATAATAGGATAAGTATAATAAATAAGTCTAATAATTTATTATAATTAATTTATTTTCATCAGTCCAATTAATCAAATAAATTAATTTGTTCATAATAAAAACATCTAATTATTTATTATTAATTTATTTCCATTAACCCAATTAATCAAATAAATTAATTTGCTCATCAAATAGCGAATGACCTGTTTTATATATTTGACAACGAAAGAATTTTCTTTGCTCAATTCCTTTGAAGCGCGACTCTCTAGGTTCGTTTCAATTGGGATTGGGAGGAAACTAAGGTTGTGAATGTCACTTAAACAGTCCCGTGGACTCACATCGAAACCCAATTGAAATGAATAGATCAATACAAAATTTTAGGTCACAAACATCCTGTGAATATAAAGCCTTTCACTGTAATATCACGATCGAGTGAAAGTCATGGATTATGTTAAACTCACAGGACTCGATGTTGTGCTTTATGAATCATAGTAAGATGAAATTACTGAACTACCATTATGTACTATAACTCGTTACTACCTGAGACAATGAATCCCATATTGGCAATCATCGAACAATTGGCACTTGTCCTTCTGAACCGCACTTGTGATCCCACCAAAGGGTGATTGGATATTACTACTCTAATAACTCGTTCAGTGTCACAAGTCCAATCTTCATGAATCTTCAGGTCTAAGGCTCACGCACACTACCGTGATCAGTAATTCAATCATTAACAGTCAAAGAGTAATTACCAATGTGATTGAATTACGATGAGCCGTGTTTGAATATATCAATTCCATGGATGTATCTATGACTAAGATCCCACCATCCAAAGTGACCGACTAACACTCCTTGTCAAAGCTTGCGTCATACAAGTCTGATCTTAATGCCCAATTAAGAATCTTCGACTTGTGAACTCTAGTTTAAGTAAACAAGAAACCGATACTTCTAGTGTCCTTCTCCTTGAACCATTGAGTAGAAGATCACTCTTGATTACTCGGGACTTATTTGTTCAATACCTGTATTGATGCCATCAGGATTGATATGAAATAATTAAGGGTTTGTACAACATAAAGGAAAATGCCCTAACTAATCTAATTCCTCTATGGCATGGAGGACACAATCCTAACACTTACTTATGCTAGAATCGTGATTATGAGAGGTAGTATCTTTATACTTCGTTATGTCTAGGTTTTCGAGGCTCGTTGCTAGACAGTAACCTCGATTTGTAGGTGCCATGATTGTTTCATGGTCTATTAAATCAAGAGTGATTTAATCTAGTACTTTCCATTTTAGCAAAGTACAGTGGCACTTCGGAAAAGTGTACTTACTACTAGCACATGAACGAACCTAAGGGGTCACACACTTAACTCTATTGAGTTTTTGCTTATGTGATGTGATTAATTGATTTAGTGAAATTGAGTAAATTGGGAATGTCTAGTACTTTCCTAATTGAGAATATTAATTAATTGGTAGAGATCAATTAAATGGACTTTTTAATTAATCCAGTTGGATTAATTAATTAATGGACCTAGATGAGTTCAAGTATTTATTTAAGTAGGCTAGGCCTAATGTAAATACATATTAATAAGTATTGGATAAATAATTAAAGTTGGACTTTTATTATTTGGGAATTGATCATTTGGTTCGACCATTTAATTAATTAATGTCTAGAATTAAATCAAGAAAGATGAAATTCTCGGACTCCAAGTTTTGATGTAGGCGTGTTGGGCGTGTTTTATGGAGGAATGATTTAATTCTTCCCCAAGTCTTGATCTAGGAGAATCGAGAAGATACACAAGGAAGGAGTTAGTTACATGGTGACTAAGTTTCTACTTATTAGGAATATCCAATTTAGTATATCTAGAATTAAGGAAGTTGAATAAAAGAAGAGTTTGACTTGCCTTGTAATTTTATTATACTAGGATTAGGATTATTCATCTATAAATATGTGTTTTGAGAACACATAAGATGATGGATTTATATTATCATCTTACATGCCTACATGAGGAGAAAAATAGGAGAATTTCCATCATCTTCATCTCCTACAAAAATCGTCCTTAGCCAATATTATTGATATGATTTTACTCATGTGTTGAGTTTAATCATTCACCAAATATTTCATCCTTTCATTAATAAGCCTAGATTAGGAATCTAGAAATAATTCATTGGCTAGCACCATGAATGGATTATTTGGAAACTCAAGGAGGTGTGGATACCGTTAGAAGTGAGAAACATGGATCGCTACAACTAGGAGATACAAAGGATCAAGCTTGAAGCTCTTTGAATTATTCAAGGGGGCTACGAAAATTCCAGGGGTTGGAAAGATCAGAAACTTGAACGAGGGAAATAGCGAGAAAGATTAGTTTCCTATTTCATTTCTTATATTGATTCGATTGAGCATCTGAAAATCCTGTTTCGTGCTGGTTGTTTTAAAAATTTTAATTTCCGTTGATTACCATCCCGGTGATGACCAACCCAACACTAACTTCATTCCATGACTCATGGTAATAATCGGTAATATTTGAACTAGCATGATGGCCTCATCCTCTCTCCAAGTAGTTCTCGAGATGTTTTGCCTCACATTTTATGTACGACCTAAGAACACGATGCCACCGTACACTAGTCTGTGGTTACGTCCGACCCATAAAATTCTCACAGCATAACAGTAGTCAAGTGGTCCCATGACTCATGGTAAGTCCTTAGCGAAACTGAAACTCATGTGCGCTTCTACTATTCATCTCTGTTTCGTAAAGAAGGCTTAGTTGTTGGATTAGTACCTTTGAAAAAAACAGAGCATTGTTGGGTTTTGTGAAAAATTGCGCAGCGGAATAAAATTGACCCATAGTGTTATCTTGATTCGCATACATGAATTGAAATTACTCGTTAAAATTTACCTGTTGACGTGAAGTGGTTGAAAAACACGATCCTCCTTCAAAAACTCGATTGGTTGAAGTCTCGAATTTTTCAATCCTTGTTTGATCCACTCTTCTTGAATTTCTTGAGATTTTCTTGAAGCTTGATCCGAAAAACGAACACATGTTGTCTCTAAATAATCACGCAAATTGTATTGATGAAAAATCCCCTTTTTCTTCACCTTGACCGACGGCTAGCTATGTGAGAGAGAGGGAGGAGTTTTTCTTTTTCTTTCTAGGAGAGTTGTGTGAATTTTTAAATCCATCTAGGTCAAAAGTCTTTAAGTGATGTATTTAATATCACATGACTTATTGACCAAGACAAGAGGTAAGAGCCCATGTTGGGCACCCTAATGGACGCCCAACTCGGCGTTAAGAGGCGTCCTCATGGACACTCTTTATTTGGCCTGGCTCGTTTCTTATTTGAATTAATTATTTATTATATCCAATAAATAAATTAATTAATTAAATATCCAAATTAATTAGATAAATTAATTCATTAATTTATTTCCTTGAGAAATTAATTAATAATTAATCTTATCTTTATAATTAATCATCTCATCTAATGAGCAATTAATTAATCATATTTAATTTAACCCATAAATTAAATATCCTAATACCAAATAGACAAATACTATTAGTTTTCTTTATCAATCCTTTAGCGCGACTCTTTAGGTTCATTTCGTTTGGCAATGAGAGGAATCCAAAGGAAGTGGGTAACACCTAGTCAGTCACGTGGCCGACTTCGTAGCCCAAACAAAATCGAATGAATGGATCATTCCACTGTCTTCCAATCGTAAATTCCGTATACATATAAACCCTTGGTTCACGTGTCTCAGTCAAGTGAGAATCATGGTGATTTCAAACTCACTGATCTTGACCATATGTATTAATTATAATAATACGAGATCATTCAGTTCGATTTAGTGCCTTGCACAATCGTCTCTATTGCTTTGGCCAAAGACTTTGATCTATATTATCTATAATAACATAGGACACTTTCTCATTCACATATGATAGAACAAATCCCGTGTTAGTTATCATCTAAGACTACCACTTGCCCATCAAGCCGCATTTCAAGGTCGACCCCACCAACGAGTGAATTGGGTCTAACTACTCTAGTGATAGACTTGATGTCATAAGTGTATATTTAGCATGATACTTCAGGTCAAAGGGTCACTTATACCTATTATAAATAATCCGTTCTATCATTGACAGTCATAGAGTGATTACTCATGTGATAGAACCGATGCGAGTCGTGTTCGAGCATATTAGTTCCACTGATGTGCCTACAGTCTTAAGCTCCCACCATCACATAGTGTTCCACTGGAACTCCCATGTCAAAGCTCAGGTTGTACAAGTATTCCTAATCTTTATTTGTCCATTAATAAAGATTTCATACCACTTGCGAATTTGTTTAAGTAATCAAGATCAATCTTTCTAGTGCATATCTTCCTATCCCACAGGAAGTAGAAAGATTGAACTGAAAACATGTACAAAACGTTTTACATTACTTATAGATGCAGATAAGATTTAAGTGAAAACAAAACAATGCCTTATATTATTATTATAAGATAATAAGTTTGTTACAAGTGAGATGCCCTATCGTTCTATCCTCTATGACATCTGAGAGCATAATCCTAACATTCTCCCACTTGAACTCAATGCCACTCTTTGTGGTATCTTTTACCCATCCTTTCCAGATGTCGGTCCAGAACAGCCTGATGTAGTGGTTTGGTGAACGAGTCAGCTAAGGCTATTTTATGCACTGCTATCTCTCCTCAGCCAATGATCTCCCTGATGATGTGAAATCTTCTCTCAATGTGTTTAGACTTAGTGTGAGACCTTGGTTCCTTGGCTTGCGCTATCACTCCATTGTTATCACAATAAAGTGGTAATGGGAGCTCTGCACTAGGAACCACTTGAAGTTCTCCTAGAAACTTCCTCATCCAAACAGTTTCTTTGGCTGCCTCTGAGGCTACCACATATTTTGCTTTAGTAGTGGAATCAGCGGTTGTGCTTTGCTTGGAACTTTTCCAAGACACCGCCCCACCATTAAGCATGAATACAAACTATGAAGTGGATTTTCGGTCATCCACATCAGACTGAAAGTCTGAATCAGTGTAACTTTCCATCTTCAGATCTGCACCTTCGTAGATGAGAATCATATCCATAGTTCTTTTAAGATACTTTGGGATATTTTTCACAGCTATCCAATGTTCCTTTCTTGGGTTTGCCTGAAATCGACTCACCATGCTTACTAATAAGCAATGTCAGGTCTTGTTCACAACATTTCATACATCAGGCTACCAATTGTAGAAGCATAGGGTACATTGCTTATCTCTTTTCTATATTCCTCATTTTGAGGAAACATAGACTTAGATAAATGTACTCCATTTCTCATGGGATGGAATCCTTTCTTAGAGTTATCCATCCTAAATCTCTTTAGGAACCTTCTCTAAGGGCAAGGGAAAGACTGATCATTCTATTTGTTCTATCTCTATAAATACAAATTCCTAGAATGTACGTTGCTTCTCCTAAGTCTTTCATGGAAAATATACTCAAAAGCTATTTCTTGACAGTAGTGAGCATTTCCACGTCATTTACTATAAGTAGAATGTCATCTACATACAGTACTAAGAACGAGATCTTACTCCCACTAGTCTTCTTGTAGACATAGGGTTCATCTTCGTTCTTGACGAAGCCATATCCCTTTACTACTTCATCAAAACGAAGATTCCAGCTTCTAGATTATTGCTTGAGACCGTATATAGACCTCTCAAGTTTACATACTTTATGGACATTGGTCTCGGATACAAAACCTTTTGGCTGTTCCATATTGATATCCTCTTCTAGGAATCCATTTTGGAAAGCAGTTTTGACATCCATCTGCCATATCTCATAGTCCAAGCATGCAGCTATGAATAACAGTATTCGGATGGATTTTATCATGGACACGGGCGAAAAGGTCTCTTGATAGTCAATTCCTTCTCTTTGACTATAGCCTTTTGCAACGAGCCAGGCTTTAAGGTGTCAACCTTGCCATCACTACCAATCTTTCTTTTGTAGATCCATTTACATCCTATAGTTTTAATACCTTTATGATGATCTACCAAGGTCCAGACTTGGTTCGATTGCATAGAATCCATCTCTGTTTCCATTACTTCTCGCCATCTTGAAGCATCGACATCCACCATCGCTTGATTTTAGGTAAAGGGATCATCTCCATGATCTTCCTCCACTACAGTGTGGAGCTCTACCTCCCGCTGTAGTAGATACCCATACCTCTCAAGTTCACGTAATATTCTACCAGATCTACATAGTTTTGCTACTGTTGGGTCAGCTCTTGGTTCTCGGACAGATGTCTTAGTGGGAGTTTCATTTTGTTCTTTTAGAATAATCTTTCTACTTTTGCACCCTTCCATGATGAATTGATCCTCAAGGAAGTGGGTTTGTAGGGCCACAATGATCTTTTGATCATCATGTAGGTAAACTAATAATCCCATGGAATCTTCAGGATAACCAATGAAACGTCCCATTAGGGATCTTGTCTATAATTTCTCCACTTTAGTCTTTTTGACATAAGCATGACATCCCCAAATCTTGATGTGGTTAAGACTTGGTTTCCTACTATTCCACATTTCATGTAGAGTTTTAGGAATAGATTTGGAGGGACATCTATTCCATATATAAGCAGCAGTAAGGAGCGCATGTCCCCATAATGAAATGGGTAAATCAGTGTAGCTAAGCATGGAGCGAACCATGTCAAACAATGTTCAGTTTCTACGCTTGGCTACACCATTTAATTGAGGAGTTGCTGGTGGTGTTATTTGAAACATTATACCTTGTTCCCTAAGGAACTCATCAAACTCGACGCTCATATATTCTCCTCCACGATTCGAACGCAGAGTCTTTATATTTTGGCCAGTTTGATTTTCTACTAAAGCTTTAAATTCTTTAAACCTTTCAAAGAATTCAGACTTTTGCTTCATCAGATACACTAGACCATATCTTAAATGATCGTCTGTGAAAGTGATGAAGTAGTAGAAACCTCCACGAGGCATTCCTCCAAATGGTCCGCAAACGTCGGTATGCACTAATCCTAGGATTTGAGTGGCTCTTTCAAAAGTCCCGATGAAGGGAGATATAGCCATCTTGCCTAAGAGACATGATTTACATGTTGGATAGGGATCCGATCTCAATGAGCTTAAAAGCCCATCTTTCTCCATTTTGTGGATTTTGTGCTCTCTAGCATGGCCTAGTCTAAGATGCCACTTAAGTCTTAAGTCAGCTTCTTGCCTACCATGTTTATGTGTTATAACATTCACAATAGAAGAATTATGGACATTCAAATAATACAAACCATTAATGAAAGATGTATTGCTAGCCTTTTTATTACCATAATAAATGTCGCAATTCAAATTATAAAAATGAAATATATAACTAGTCTTAACTAATACAAGAATGGAAAGAATGTTCTTTAGTCCCTTGCGCAAAACTAAAACATCATTTAAAAACAATAAATTAAAGAAGTAGATCCAATCCTAGTAGCTGCGATGCTTTCCCCGCTACCTACTTGGGTCAGCACCTCTTCTCCACCCAGCGTTCTACTTCTCTCTAGATCCTGATCTATACAACACACATGAGCACTAGCCCCTGAGTCCAGAATCCATGAAGTAGAACAAATCGTATAGAACAATTAGTTTCATAAACAAGAAGTTCCATACCTTTTGCGCCTTTGCCTAACTTAGGACAATTCCTCTTCCAGTGGCCAATCTCACTGCACTCGAGACATCTATCCGTCTTTTTAAGTCCTTTTCTCTTATAAAATCCTTCAGCCTTTCCCTTTCCTTTTTGAACGCCCCTTTTGCTCCTAGCTCGCCAACCTGCCTTTTGTTTGCCTTATTCTTCTTAGACTTAGAGTTTTTAGGTCTAGAAGAGATGACTAAGGAAGTTTCCTTTCCCTTTGGTTTCATTTGAGATTGTGTAGTAACCAACTTGCTCATTAGCCCCGCTAAATTGCACTCTATCTCACTGTAGTTACAGTTAACCACAAATTGGGAAAAGGAATTAAGAAAAGACTGCAAGATTAGTTCAGTTTGAAGGGTGGCATTCATGGTGAAGTCGAGATCTTCCAATCTCTCAATCCTTGATATAATTTTGAGGACATAATCACCAATCTTCTCACTTTCATTCATCTTGGTTCCGAAGAGGTCTTTTGATATGTCATATCGTGCAGTTTGACTTGAAAGTGTTATGTACCCAGCGAGCCATATGTTGGCTTGAACATTAACACTTTGTCAGTCTTATCATTTAGATTTTATCAAACCTGCTACAGAATGCTTCTTTATTGTTATAACTAGTGTTAGTATAGATAAAGATTCCATGGATTACATATGGGTAGGGGAGGTGGTCAGGAAAAACATATGGAATGCTCTCAAAGATCATAATCCTAAATTTGTTCCAAGTCATAGAGGCTGTGAGATGTGGGATATCACTGGCCTCGTCAAGACTTGTTCATGTGTGTAACTTTCCCAAGAGGTCGACACGTTCCATTGTCAATGGCCATATAGCCAATACATGCATGACGATCCATATTTTGGTATGGGATTGAACGACCCTGCAAAGATTACTCGTTGGTGCTGTCGAACTTGGAGTCCTTCGATTTTCGTAGTGTGAGATAATCCTTAGACCTGAGATGTCATTGGAAAGGGTGCTACCCACTCTGCTTTGATATGCACGTGCACTCCAGGAGAGTCATACGGCTTGTATGTTGGGTATAGTTTGGTAGTTGCAGCGGAACAATTGACAGTCGGAGGGGATTCATCCAAGGTCACGAGTAACTGGTATTTCCTATGCTATTGAGTGAAATTGAATGATCAAAAAGTCTCTGGCCAGAGCGTTGTTTTATAAGAGGGATTGATGATCCTTGCTTAGAAGACCAGATCATTAGTTGAACCAATATAGTCATAGTTTTTGAGGCTATTAGGGTTCCGACCGTCGCCGAACCCTAGGTCTTAGACGGGAAAAAGATGAAGGGATTCTACTCACACAATGATCGAAATCTGGATAGGTTTGCATTTTCATCGTTTGGCGACGTTGCTAGACATCGAACCACGACCAATAGGTGCCTTGGGTTAATTGGTGAAGTTAATCCAAGGCGTAGGTAATTATTATGAATAATTAATCTAGCCTATGGAGAGACTTATTGCTAGCTTGTTAATGAGCCTAAGGGGTCACACACAATACTTAGTGTAGTACCTATTGGCTAGTTAATTCTTTGTGAATTAATGGATAGATAAATTAATTGGAATTAATTAATCGGGAAAAGGAATTAATTAATTAAGTGGTCTTAATTAATAAAAGTCTTATAATTTAATATTGGAATATTAAACTGGGAAAGACTAGTTAATTAATTAGTGGTCTAATTAATTAATGAAAGAGAAAATAAATAAATATATATATATATATATATACATGGGCGTGTATATGGGTATTTAGATTTGGTGGAGGATTTTATCTTGTTCACGAAGTCTATATATATATATATGTTTAATAAATATATCATATAATATATTAGGTAGGATCTATTCTAATTAATTAGGTAACTAATTGATGTGGAAAGATATTGTAAATATATATTAGGATAAGTATTGTAGATATGGAAAGATCTTATTTGATAAGACATTGTATATTTGATATGAATCAAACATATGGAAATATCTAATTAGTTGGAAAGTATCCAATTAATTAAGGAAGATGAATAAGAGTTTGAAAAAGAAAGAATTCTATTTAATATTATATAAATACATATACATATACAAAAGAGTTTGAAAATATATATATATATTTTAAGTGTCGTGTGTGTGAGTTAAGGTAACTTTGGTGACCTTATATATATATTAATATAATATTGGATGAATTAATTAATTCACATATCACAGCTAAGAGTTGTGTGATCTTTTTCTCTCCAACTCTTTCACAAAGAACTTCTTCCAACTCATGTGTTGAGTACGAAGAACACCAAAATATATTCCTACCCATTTTCTTGTAAGCCAAGATTCGATATTCTCCTTGCTCGCACTGGTGGAGATAATCGAGGGTACGAGCTAAGGTGTGGATAAACATAGAGGCGCAACACTTGGGGCGCTAGGGCAAACCCATCCAGAGAGGTGTAGCAGGGAGTTGCTTAAAAAGACGGTGCTAATTTTTGGTGTTGAAGAGGTAAACACGTGTAAACTTGGCTCTAAAAATGGACTTTTAAAAAACATGGGCTTTTATTTAAATTTTGAAAGGACGAACTAAGATTAGTGTTTCATTGACTTTCGAGATTAAAATAAAATCAATTTATTGAAGATGGGATTTTATTTATATTTTTGAAAGGACGAAATAAAATTAGTATTTCATTGACTTTCGAAATTAAAATAAAATTGAATTTTTGAAAATATGATTCTTGTATTCATATTTTGAAAGGACAAAGTAAAATTAGTATTTTATTGACTTTTGAAATTAGAATAAAATTTAATTATAATTGGCCTCTCGTTGAAGAAATGAATTTCTTCATGTTTTTCCAAAATATGGATTTTCATTTAAATTTTGAAAGGAAGAAATAAAATTAGTATTTTATTGACTTTCGATATTAAAATAAAATCGGGTTTTTATAAAAATTTGGGGCCGTTATGATAATGTGAAGAAGTGGACTTCTTCATGGACTTTCAAAGAATATGAGTTTTATTTGAATTCCAAGTATGAGATAAAATTGGTATTTTATGGACTTTGGAAATTAAATTAAATAAGTTATTTTTGAAATTGGGATTTTTCGGATTATTTGAAAAAGTGGATTTTTTCATTGTTTCTCAAAATGTGAATTTATTATTTAGTTCTTGGAAAATTAATATGATATTAATTGATTCCTAGAATAGAATAACATTAGAGTTTTGGAAATTGAATTAATTTTTGGATAATTGGAGAATTATGATTCTTCATGGGATTTTCTGAAATTGGTTTTTAGAAAATAATTAATTGGTCCACTAGTTAAATTAGATTATCTTTAACTAAAGTCGGTAAATTTATGTTTATGAAAGCATGATGCGAGCATGTATTATGTAATTATGTGGTGATCCAGGTCGAGCCATAGACTAGTCGTTTTAATTGGAGGCATGCGAGCCATGTCTTCTTTTTATGTACATGAGAGGGTGAGGTTTCCTTTTGTATTGTATTGTGGTAATTTGAAGACGAAGACGAAGACATCTTAAAGACGGTGACGGAGACGTTCAAGCTCGAGGAGCTGTGAAGACCTTAGTATAGGGTCTGGGCCCTTAGATTAGATTGGTCCACACCTTGATGGCTCGGGGTGTTTTAAGATTGGCTTGACTAGGATCACATTTACCGCTTTTTATGTATAGCATGCTAGTTTTTATTTATGTTAGTATCTTATATATGGTATGCTGTGTTGCATGATCACCTAAGAAAGATAAATAACTGAAAATGGTGAGACCTTATATGTGAAAACCCCCATATCCATATTAAGTTCATAAATGGATAAATCGGGGACCCTGAAGCCCCTTCATTAGGTCCAGTGCCTTCCATCATTAGATGTGAGATGGAATAGCACTGCTTCTCATCATTGACCATAGGTCGTGAGATGGTGGCAAGTTAAGTGTAGTAATCTCACAATTAGGCCTTCTACTATGACAGACGGTCATCCTAGAAGTGCACTGTTATTGCGTGAGAATTTGATGGGTCAGACTTAAACACAGATTAGTGTAAGGTTGCATCGTGTTCTCGGAGCGTACATGAAATGTAATGCAAACATCTCGAGAACCACCTGGATGTGGATGGGGTCATCGTGCATGTTCAATGCTACCGCCCATTAACCATGAGTCGTGGGATGAGGTTGGGACATTTGATGCTCGAGCCCATGGAAATGGTTGCATTTCCCGTCTTTCAATCAATGGGGTTGATGGAAATTGAAAAAATAGTGGGAGCACATGTGAAGTTAGAATTTCCTTAATTTCATGTGGATGCAATTTATGATTGGATGCTAATGTTTTTTCCATTTTTTGTAAAGTAACAGTCAAATGGCTAAAACTCCACTCTCCATAATCCTTGAAACTAATAAGCTAAATAGCCCAAAATTCGCTGACTGGTACCGCAACCTTAAGATTGTACTGCAATCTGAAAGTCTTGACTATGTCTTAACTCAGCCTATTGAACCTGCACCTGAGGCAAGTGTGATGGTCCCAAGTGGCATACGATAGGATCTAAAAGGAGGGGGAGGGTGTTGAATAGACCCTGAAGTCTTTTTCGACTTCAAAAAGTTTTGTATTACTTTGAAGAATTTGAACACTTGGAAAGCTTAGCGCTAGGTCAAGCGCTTAGGAATAGATAACTTGGACTTAGTGATTTCAACGATTACCCAAGTAGAGTAATGTTTCAATCGCTTAATCAGGGTTAGCACAGCGGAAATAATTTTATAGCATAGGGCTCTCTTGAACTTGAATTAGCGCTTAACTGTTTTAAATGCCTTTTCAAGATATAATATGCAAATGTAGAGTAAGGCAATAAAATAGTAAAT
This sequence comes from Buddleja alternifolia, assembly GCA_019426215.1. NCBI lineage: Eukaryota > Viridiplantae > Streptophyta > Magnoliopsida > Lamiales > Scrophulariaceae > Buddleja > Buddleja alternifolia. The sequence continues at coordinate 1,647,900 of CM033398.1, read as the reverse complement.
AACACAAGAAATTGTAAGGTTTACTGGATGATGTAATCCCAACTACGTCTTTCTTCTCCTTTGATCACTCGGAGAAATTCACTAGATTGATTATCGAAGAGTCACATAGAGACTTCCACAAAATAGATGAAAAGGAAGACAATCTTGAGCTCCTTGATCACACAGACTTCAACTCCAATAGAGACCTTTTTCAACAAGCTTCTCTCACCCAAAAATGCTACTTGTAGAATCAACAAACTTTCTCACTCAGATAAAAGATGTTGAGGGTTTAGTCACAGGTTTGTTTGATGTTGGAAAGTTCAAACCACTTGGGATATCTCAATAGTAATTTAGGGTTCTTCTCTGAAGAGGTTTGAGATATCTATGACTGTCTTTGGAATGTATTATGAAAAGCTTGAAGGATTTTTGCCTATGGATTTTGTAATCTTTTCTTTCAAGTAATTTCAGCAAAGTTTTTTACCTTTTTCTTGTGTATATACGTGTATATTTAGGGTTTGCTGAAGGGTGTTATTTATAAGGTTTCTTGGGATTTGTCCGTTGGACACATGTGGGCGCATGTAACTCACACAGCTCGTTAAACAGTCCCTTTCTGACATTCCTAAAATTCAGCTGGTTTCAATTGGACAGGAGCAGGTTTTGAACTCTGAAATCTGACAGTCTAGTCAAAAGGTGGCTTGTCCAAAAGTTATAATAGCTTATCACATTTAATGCACTTATTAGGTATTTAATGCATTTGAATTTATTTCCCGTTGCATTTAAGTCCTTCATGACTTAAGAATTTATTTCAGGTGAATCTGATCCTTGATCGCTTGAGTCATTTAAGCACTTGATTCATAAATTCTGAAACAGTCCATCAGCGTTTGACAGATGCTAAGAACAAATCTTCATCTTCACTTAACTTTAGACGCTAATCTTCAACCTCATCTCTAATAGACTCACATAGAATTCTACTAGCAACTTAGTATACAATACTTAGTCTAAAATCTACAAAGATAAAAAGTTACAAGCCTAACAAAATTACAATCTTTCAAACGCTTATACAATAGTTCTATGAAAACATAAACTTACATTATTTTTGGGGTCTAACATAAAATCCTATCTTGTCATCATCAAAACATCTAACATGAAATTTTCTAACAATTTCCCCCTTTTTGATGATATCAAGACCTTAACTCTTATTACTCTTTTATAGATTAAGATTTTCAAGAAAAGCCCAAAATAATCATAAGTTAGCGTTAGAAAGTTAGATAAGTTAGCTAATGTTAGATTAACTTCAATAAGATGTTTTAGCGATAAATCATTCATTCATATATATAGAATTTAAAGAATACATGATTTATACTGAAATAAATAGCGACATCAAATACAAAGAAAATAAAAAATAAATAGAGAATCATTTTCTTTGTCGCTTCTTCGAAGCCTCTTCTTGATAGATTTCATTCGCTAGATCTAGGAGAACTCGATCTATGTCTATCATTGTTGTGTGATAAACTTCATCATAGTCATCGCTTCGATTCTTAGCGCTTCGATTCAATTCAAGTAACATTCCCACCCAATCCCTTGCAGGGATCCCGAGTTGTCTAATTAAGTCATGGTAAATGTCCTGCATTCGATCGTTGGAAGGTTTCCAATTGAGAGGTCTTCTCTGCGGTGCAGCGTATGGATTAAAACCCATACCTTCTAAAAATTCTACATCAATGTCCGTAAGCTTGTGCCTGCCTTAGTAGTATCTTGGCTTTCGCTTCTTAGAGAGCATCTTCTTTAGACTCACTGTTACTTCAAACATTGAGCGCCAGCTGTTGGTCCCAAGTGGCATACAAAAGGGTCTAGAAGGGGGGGGGGGTGAATAGACCCTGAAGTCTTTTTCGACTTCAAAAAGTTCATATCACTTTTAAAGGTTAGAACGCTTAGGAAGCTGAGCACTTGGGTCAGACGCTACAGTAAAGATAACTTAGACTTAGTGATTTCGGCAATTTACCAAAGTAGGGTAAAGCTTAGATCACTTAATCAAGGTTAGCACAGCGGGAATGATTTTAAAACTTTAGCGTTCATTTTTGTTTAAATAAATAAATAGTCGCTTAGTAGATTAGCTTGTCTTTTTCAGAATAGATAAAATAATGTAAAACAAGACAATAATGAAAGTAAATGACACAAGATATATAAGGTTCGCTGGGTGATGTAATCCCAGCTACGTCCTTCTTCTCCTTTTTCACTTGGAGGAAATCTACAAAGTTGATTATCAAAGAATCACACAGAATCTTCTACAAAATAGTAAAAAGGTGAAAATGATCTCTGGCTCCTTGATCACACAGATTTCAGCACCAATGAAGATCGTCTTCTACAAGCTTCTCTCACTCAGAAATACTGTCTGTAAGGGGTTTCAACAGCTTTCTCACTCAGATGAAAGGTTGAGGGTTTTATCACAAGGGTTTGTTTGTTTTTGGAAAGATCAAACAACTTGGAATATCTCAGTAAGAATTTAGGTTTCTTCTTTGGAAGATGTTTGAGATATTTGTGACTGTGAGGAATGTATGTAAAAAGCTTGAAAGATTTTGGCTATGGAGTTTCTAAGCTTTTTCTTTGAAAGAGAATCTCAGCAAGGTTTTCTTGTGCTTGTACGTATATATCTCTTTGAGTGTGTAACTTTTTAAGGTTTGTTGGAGGTAATGTATTTATAGGCATTTTCTTAGAATTATGTCCGTTTGACACATGTAGGGGCGTGTCTTTCACCCGGCGTGTGATTATACCTTTTCTCTGACATTCCTGAAATTCTGCTGGTTCCGATTGGACGGGAGCAGCTAGAACTCTGAAATTCTGACAATCTAGTCAAAAGGTGGCTTGTCCACAAGTCATATTGGCTTATCACATTTAATGCACTTATCATCCATTTAATCCATTTGAATTTATTTCCTGTTGGAAATAAATGTCCGTTGAATGATTGCATTTAAGTCCTTCATGACTTGAGGATTTGTTTCAGGTGAATCTGATATAGATCGCTAGAGTGCTTTGAGCGCGTGATCCATAAATCCTAAAATAGTCCTTTAGCGTTTGATAGTCGCTAAGAACAAATCTTCATCTTCATTTGACTTCAGACACTGATCTTCAACTTCTTCTCTAATAGACTCACCTAGAATTCTATTAGCGATTCAGTATCTAATACTTAGTCTAAAATCTACAAAGATAAAAATTACAAGCCTAACAAAATAACATACTTTCAAACGCTTATAGATAGATCTATGAAAACAGAAACTTACATTATATTTGGGGTCTAACATAGAATCCTATCTTGTCATCATCAAAACATCTAACATGAAATTTCCTAATAATTTCCCCCTTTTTGATGATGTCAAGACCTTTAACTCTTATAACTCTTTTATAGATTAAGAGTTCAAAGAAAAGCCCAAATAAATATAAGTTAGCATTTGGAAATTTAGTAAAGTTAGATTAGCCTCAACAAGGTGTTTCAGCGTTCAATCATTCATTCAAATAATTTCAAATAGAGTATACAAATGATTGTGCTGAAAGAAAATAACTACAACATAAAAGGATAAGAAAAACTGATGCATCATTTTCTTTGTCGCTTAGACATTTCTTCCCCTTGATAGATTTCATTTGCTAAGTCCAGTAAGAGTAGATCAATATCTATCATGGTAGTGTACTGGACTTCATCAAAATTATGTCTTCTATGTTTAGCACTTTCCTTTAATTCTAAAAATGTTTCCACCCAATCCCTCAGTGGGATTCCAAGTTCTCGTATCAAGTCATGGTAAATGTCTTGTCTTCAATCATTGGTGGATTTCCAGTTTAAAGGTCGTCTAAGCGGTCCGGCATATGGAGAAAAATCCATACTTTCTTAGAAATCGATGTCTAAGTCTGGAAGCCTGTATCTGCCTAGATAATATCGTGGCATGCGCTTCTTAGATAGCATTTTATTTATACCTACTATTTCATCGAACATAGAATGCCAGTGCTTATTATCGGTTTTGGAGATTGCCTTGGACGATTGATGCTTTTCTTTCTCATTTTCCCCCTTCTTGGCATCATCAAGGGAGGTTTTCAGATCAGCGATATCTCGTCGCGAAAGCCGAACCTCTTCAACGAGTAGAGCAACTTGTTGAGCGATAGTCTGAGCAACGACATTGGAAGAATTGTGCCTCTCAATATCAGCTGAAGCGTTTTGGGCTAAATGACGATTGAATTCTGAGGAGAGTCCAGCGATCAGAGGTGATATACTGTCTATGATGGCAATAGTACTTTTGGTAGCAGTGATAATCCCCTTGGTTCTGAAAGTGCCAAAAACTTGACACGCAAAAACCTAGCAAGTGCACTAGATCGTGCAAGTAATATAGTGGATATTTAAGTCCGGATTATCGTACCCAAGGGACAACATATTTAAGTATTGAAACTAATGTATTACCTAATTCCAAGTTAAATCAAATATTTAAGGTGTGATTGTTCAAATAAAATAAAGAAAATTAATTATGTAAAACACGTAGAGATTGAAAATTCAGAGGAAGAGAGATAACTAAGACACGTGATCCGACCAAACTACTCCTTATCGATTATGAAGTGTGTTATTCAATTATTACTTATCATGCTATGGCGGAAACTCCAAAATTATACACTACCCAATCTCTTGGTATAGTGCATCTATGTTAATTAATGATTCCCTATATGAGAATTCAATTAATGAACATGCATTAACAAGATTTATGAGATTCCCCGTTACCGGAAGGCTACACGAATGAATCGAATCTATCCCTAGTCAATTCTAAGACGTGATATTCAATTGCTCAAGCATCCTTAACCTATATCCTCTCGGAATCTAAGCTAAGCAATTTATCAAACAAGTGGTGATCAAGCACTCATAAGCATTAAACACAACAAATTGAACACATAGCATGCCGAGCAATAATCAAAAACATAAATTTATAAACGATAATTCATAGTTTGCCTTCACACGGCCTTAGTCAAACGAATTTAGTTCATGATCGAAAAGAAAGAGAAATAACAATCTTCAAAAGACATGTTCAATGAACTAATCTCAAAAGAAAGTGAAAAACTCCCTATTACAATCTTGATTTTCTCGTTGTTGCTTGAATTCTCCGTTTTCGTAGACAAATTCGGAGTCTTCAAGCTTTTCTCTTGCTTCTCTAGGGTTTTCTCCCAATTCTTGTGTTGTAAAAAGTATGTTTTTTTTCAAAAACTGACTTAAAACCCTATTTATAGGTTACTGTACGCGGACGGGATGCTGCGGCATCGAAGTCGGGACGCTGCAGCATCAAAACTTCTCTCGCGCAACCGTTTTACACTGTGATGCTGTGGCATCACAGGTTTGTCGATTTTTTCTTGACTTTTTCTTCATCTTTTGGATCCAATGATGCTCTATACCTAATACACATAAATAAAACAAATCAAGGTATAATGTGGGATAAAATTTACTAGAAAACGAGCCAAATCCAAGAAAAGAGGCGCCCGAAAAGGCGTAAAATACGCCCTTATCAAGCAGCGTTTGAAATATCACGGCTTCGAGTGTCAGACATAATTCGGATTTGTCTATCAGCGGTGTCAAAAATCTTTGAGCAAGAACCCTCAATGTTACTGAGTGAGTTCCGTACTACTTGTCTGAAATCTCGAGCGTCTGGATCACTGTCCAAGTCCGAAGAAGAAGAAGAACGCTCAGGAGACGAAATGAGTCTGTATGAGCTAGATACAGCAACCTTGCCTTTGGTTTTATCACGAATGAAAGGCTCTTTAGGCTCTGCGGCTGTTTCAGCATGAACTTCTTCTATCGCTTGATCCATGGATGGATCTGCAATTGCTGACGGGGGCTCGACTACTGGGGCGCTAGAAAGATCTGGCAAAGAGGCCTCGGGAATTTGAGCGGCATCCATAGTAGGTAAATCTTCTATTTTAAAAATTATGATGGGAGGAGAAGGATCTTCAATAACAATGACCCAGAGTGGGCCAATCGCTTCCATTACATGCCTTGGACTTATCAGGTTGGTCTGCAGAATAAAGAATATAGCGTCATCGCGCTCTTCATTGATTAGTGCAAGTTGCACTCCTTTTGGCAGATCAACTCCTGAAGTGTAAGAGTTGTAGAAGTCCAAAATAAATGGCATTAGCGCTTGAGCTGCTTCTTGGTCTACTGGCCTGATTAGCGATATCATCTTAGTTGAATCGAAAAAGCTTATGATTTTACCTCTACTAGTTTTGGCGATATTAACTGAGAGATTACCTAAGGGTTCCTTTCCAAAAAATCGCTTATGTGATGCATGTCAAATGGGAACAAGTTAAATCATCTTTTAAGAAGAAACCATGTCTAACTAATGTTAGGTATATGCCCTAGATGCCAATGAGGACAAATAGTTAGATTAGGGTATCTTATTATGTTGTAAGAACTATTAAAATGATATTAATAAAGGCATCTGTATTTTGTTCATATAAATCTTTATGGCATCTAAATAAGTATTGAACATATAGTCTATGTGAATAAAGGTTTGACTATTTGCCCTTTTATGGAATAAAGACGTGGCATGGGAAGAGTCTTACACCTCATCACTTAAAAGGGTTCACAAGTCAAAGAATCTTAATTGGGCATTAAGATTCGACTTGTATGACACATGCTCTGACGATGAGTGCCAGTCGAACACTATAGGGATAGTGGGAGCAAGTATCATAGATATGTCAATGGAATTGACATATTCGAACACGGCTCATAGTAATCCGATCACATGGGTATTTACTCAGTGACTGTTAATGATTGGATTGCTGATCGTAATAGTATGCATGAGCCTTAGACCTGAGGGTTCATGATCAATGTGCTTGTATTATTGGATCTATTACCAGAGTAGTTAGGCCCATATCACCCGTCGGTGGGGTCGACCTCGAAGTGCGATATCAATGAGACAAGTAGCAGTTGATCAGTGATAGCCAAGATGGGATTCACTGTCTCGATAGTAAACGAGTAAGTATCCTGTGCGATTATAGGCTAATGAAATTATAAAGTCTTTGGCCAAAGCATAACAACTAACTCATGTGGGACACTCAGAGTAGTTTAGTAATTTCATTATGCTATAATCTAATGCACAGTATCAAGTTTAGTGAGTTTGACATTTTCCATGACTCTCACTTGATCGGGATACGTCAGTGAAGGGCTTGTACTCATACGGCATTTATGATCAAGAGGTTCGTAAAATGATTCATTCATTTCGTACTCAATTGGGTTACGATGTGAGTCCACGGGACTAGCTAGGTGACACTCACATCCTTAGGTAATTCCTCCATTTGCCAATTGAGACGAACCTAAAGAGTCGCGCTATAAGAAACGAACGGGATGTATCTTTTTGTGTAAATCTTTTAGAAAGAATTAAATGGACTGATTGATTTAATTAGATTAAATCGATTAATTAAATATTTAATTTAGTTATATTAAATTAAATTATTTAATTAGTATATTAATTAAAAGGAATTAATTAATAGTATATGTATATTTAAATTGGATTTAAATTAAATATATACAGATGGGCTAGAAATTAGACAAGCCAATTAAAAGCACACCTAGTAAAAAGAAGCCCTAGGGGGCAGCCACGTAGGGTTGGAGTAGCCTCCAACATGTTCCACAAGCTAGTTGAGTTTAAAAAGACTCCTATAGTGGAGCAAACCCTAAGACAAGAGAAAAAGAAAAACAATACGTTTTTACACAACACAAAAAGAAAAGAACTCTCTCCCCTCTCCCCTCTCTAGCCGTCCACTACTGCAAAGAAGGAGGAGTTTCGGGATCTTTGGAAGGCTCGTTTCACGTGAAACTTTAGAGACAGGAGCCCTTGGAGGATTGTTGTTCTGCAGAATCAGTAAACGAATCAAAAAGGTATTTTTATTCGTTCTAATTTTTGCGAAACCCATAAAAAATCATCAGATCTATTTTTCTGATCTGCCTGTAGGAATCCTCGAATCTTTCGCTGCAATTCTCTGTTTTCATGTATATGATTCCTAACAGTGGTATCAGAGCCGACTTAAACGTATCTGATGAGTTTTTCGTTTAAGATTATGTTGGTTAAAATTGGATTTTTAAAATTTGATTTTTAAAATTTGATTTTATATGTTTAATATTCGATGTTAAATCTGAAATTTTGAAAATATTCATCGCCTTGAAATCGTCGCATGATTACATTTTTTTTTTCACCGCCGGCAACGGCGAATCGGGGTGGCACCACCGTGTGTTTTTGATGCACACGCGAGCACCACCGCTGCTCGTATAATTAGAAAAAAAAGGACTAGGGGGTAGGGTGGTGGCGCTGATTTGCGCCGCCACCACAGCGATGGAACTAAGGCGGCATCAGCTGCCCTAGGCGTGCTGGGCCTTAGCCCGGTGCACGTTCCGTGGGCCCTAACAGGCATTAGGTCGGGCCTAGCATATTAATATATATATATATTTATATTTTTTAATATTTAAATATATATATATGTATATAAATTAATAAATATTAGGGTTTGACCCTAATAGACAAATTCGACCCGTGATTTGTCAAAACCCTTTTTTTCCTAAAATGTTTTTCTTAAAATTAAATTGGATTTAATTAAGTTAAAATTGGATTTGACTTTAATATTAAATTGGATTTATTAATATCATAAATTAAATTGGATTTTTATTTATGATTTGCCACGACTAAATAAATAGGATTTATTTTTGGTTGATTATATTTTTCCAAAATAAATAAGGAAAAAGTTTGACTTATTTACTGAATAATAAATTGGATTTATTTCTTTTTTTAAATTAAGGGATAATTGCATAAGACCCCCCTGTGATATGCGAAACCTGCACCAAACACCTTACGTTAATTTTTTTGCGAATCATCCCCTTACTTTTTATTCTGCATATTTCCCCTTTTTTGATTTTTTTTGGTGTTTTTTTCCATCATAAATGTTCTAGATCCAACTCAAATTAAATTATTTAACTATTATAAACATGTTTGGGGAAAAAATACATTTGAATTGACATTTATGATGAAAAAAAACACCAAAAAAAACCAAAAAAGGGGGAATATGCAAAATAAAAAATAACACAAGGGGGTGATTCGCAAAAAAATTAACACAGGGGAGTTTGGCGCAAGTTTCGCATATCACAGGGGGGTCTTATACAATTTTCCCTAAAATTAAAATTAAAATTCATCTTGGAAGTTTTCTTACATGGTATGTTGTGGTGGATGCATAGACCTTTCAACCTTGGCAAACAAAGTGGCTAAACCAATTCGTGCTCGACCCCTCTTTGGTCAATTAAAATTATGCTTTTGTAAGGACCAAAGTGCAAATAAACTTGATTTTTATGTCTTAAGTCAGCCAGGATACTTCTAGAGGCTTAGGGGTCGAATTAGAGAAGAAATAAAGGTAAAAATCACTTCAAAACCCTTTCTTCTCCTTCAAAACAGAGTCTGTCTGGCAGTTTCTGTGCAACGACGATTTTGGATATCAAAACAGGTCCAAATCCGGATATTTTTAGCTCCAAATCTTCCTAAGACATCAAGGAATAATTATATGGAAGCCAAATTTTCATAGATCTTACCGAAAATTTCCGAATCCCTCAAACAGTGCACTTCAGTCCTAGAACCGAAATTCTGTCCTCTGTTTTGGAGTTGTGTCGTTTTAGTGTTATTCTTAGACATCCACTAAGGTAAAGTACTCTAAATTTTTTTAGTATGTTCATATCCATATTATGAAATATGTCTCAAAATTTGGTAAGGATTGGAGTTTTGTGGAATTTTCTAAAAATCGTTGAACAGAACTGCCAGTCTGTTCGGTTGAATTGAGAACTGCTTCTGTTTTGAGGTTATTTAGTTAACCTAGACATTTTTGTTCACTCTAAAACTTTTACAGTAGATATATACACATGTTATAGAGAATTAATCAAAAATTCAGAATGTTTAAGTGAACATGGGATTTTATAAAAATAGTTGAATATAGGGTGCCGGTTCTGGAAAAATCTGTTTGGAACAGCCTGTTTCGTAAATCGAAACGGAAATTAAATCTGAAAATATTATGCCATGTTATTCAATGTATTATATTAAGGATAGTTATGCATTTTTATGTGTTTAATAGGTCGAGATTCCAAAAGAGGAGCCGAGAACGCCATCTAGACGAAGGCATCTCGATAAGCCCTTTTTTTGTGAGTATAATTGGGTGACTTGATATTTGACGTATCCATTGTGTTCATGAATATGTCTACATGAATCCTTTATTTGTTCACTTGTGTTGAATTGGAAAGTTTATGGCGTTGTGAACGTGGTTATATGATGAGTCTACTTGTGTTATTTGGAAAGCATATGGTGTTATGAACGTGGTTATATGATGATTGAATGATGGAAATGCATATGGTGAATAAAATTCATTATGTAATAAACTTGAACATGGTGGAAATGTTGTTGATGATTTGATGATGAAAATGAGATATATGATATGAGAAATGCATTCATTCGAGATACGGGGCTCTGTTATGGCTGCTATTAACCTTGAGCCATGTGTTAAAGAATTTCCAGTAAAACTGGACCACAGAGTACCGTACGGCCACCCGAGTTCATTGAACTCCCATGTGTTATATGAATTACAGAGTGCCATGGCCATTTTCGTGATCACGATTTACTCTTGCTTATAGCAGGCCATTAACAGTAAAAGAAAATAACTAAGCACGTGCATCATTTGTTTATGAATGATATGAATTGAATGTGAAGTAAGTGTAGATGATGTTATTATATGGCTTCAAATGATTGATTGGATGATGATTTTGTGTGTGCTTATGGAATGTTAATTATCTCGTTACTTGATTATACTTGCTGAGGTTGCGACTCACCAAACGCAAATGTTTTTTTAGTGTTGTAGATAGCATCAATCCGTGAAGTTGTGTACATAAAGCTAAAGCATGGATCAAAGGTCGACTGGCGGGTTTTCAAGTCCTTCTCCCTCAGCTCATCATTTGCATATCGTATAGGGTTTCTTTCTGGTCATGTGTGTATATTTTTCCCTATATCCATGTGTGAGGGTGGTGAAACTAGTAGTGTTGATATGTTCGTTTGTATATGTTGGTTAAATGGATAACATATAAATATGTGCTATGCTATCTTTGGGTTTCGTGTTATGGTGTTACATTTTAGTAACATATAAATGTATGCTATGATCATCTATGGGTTTTGTGTGTAAGGGTGTTACAATTGCCCCCCAATTTGTACTTTTAATTTTGGTAGTATAATGTATAGGGTGCTTTCTGAGTTGTGTATATTAGAGGTAGGACCTTTTCTAGCTTGGAGCCCAAAGAGCTATTAGAAATTAGATTTGTAATAGACCCCTATTCCCCTGATTGATCTATTGGCTTGGATCAATCTAGAATGTTCATGGAAATGCATGTTGTTAGAATAACTAGGTTTTTCTTTGTACGCATGATTATAATCTATATATGCGCGTAATAAATTAATGTGCAAAGTGAGACCTTAATTTTTCAAAAATTCCCCCACATTAAATACTAAGTAAGTAGGGGATATTGGATATCCTAGCTCTCCATCAAACTTAGAAAAGATGGGATTATGAGTTATGCATGGCGTCGTCCCGACTAATGGGGGTTATGCATTACTTCATAATCTATATCTCTTCAAGTGCATTTGATGCCATCGGTCGAAGCAAATCTTATCCCATACACCGTTACAGGTTGCAAGATAAGATTCAACTGTTAGATCGATAGGAGTTGATGGGAAAGTACTTAGATGGATCACCACCAATATTTGGTTACAGGCTGAGGTTGAGTGATCCATGAGCCAAAGATAGATTGAATCATCAGTAAGACTGGTTGACATGGCATGTCACTTCAAAAGTTCCAATGAGCCATACATCGTTACAGATTGCAACTCATTGAAATTTTTGAAGAACTCAATCACTCACTATGAAATCTTTCCAACGAGATTTTCGTTCATTGCAGTGGGAGTGCAATGGTTCGAAAAATGTAGTGGGAGCCAAGTCAAAAATTAAAGTACTAATTTTTACTTGGGTACAACATAATTATCTAATTGAATCTTTGTTAATTTTCTGCAGTTATATTATCTCTCTCAAAATGGTTAATAACTCGTTATTAAAAATGCTTGAGAAAAATGTCCTCACTAGACAAAACTTCGATGACTGGGTCAAGAGACAAGAATTGGTCTCAGAAAGAAATCACTTGTGCATATTTTAGAACAAGATGGTCCAACTTTCCCTGGGGCTGAAAATGGAACATTTGTTCTCAAAATTAACAAGAAATGGAATTCTGATGCTCAAAAGGTCACCAGTTACATGTTGAAGTCAAAGAGCAAGGAATTGAGATATATTCATTTGGATATGGATAATCCCAAATCCATCATGCTTCATTTGGAGGAAATGTTCGGGGAACATGGAAAATCAATTCGGTATTGTTTATCGAAGGAACTTTTCCAAGCAAGAATGGGAGAAAATGATGAAGTGGCAAGTCATGTTATGAACATGATATCTATGATTGGAAGACTCCAGACTCTGGGAAGTTTCATGGATTTTCATCTACAAGTAAACCTTATTCTTCAATCTCTTCCCAAATCCTTTTCTGCTTTTGTCACTGACTTTGAAGTTGATGACCTGGGAGTTTCTTTAATGGATCTTAAAGACAGACTTGTTCACATACAAGCTCTCATGAGGAGGGAATTGGAGGATGATTTACCTCTAAATGGATTGCTCGGCATAAGAATTACTTCTGATAACCATAGAAGGGGAAAGAAGCGCCCAAACATGTGTTCGCTGCCAAGAGGTGGACAACTGGAAAAATGACTACCCTAAGCTGAAAGCAAAAATTACTTCAGGTATGGAACTTAATGTTTTAGAAACAAATTGTTCTGTTACCATATTTTCAACTTCCTAGATTCTAGACTCTGGGGCTAGTGCTCACATATGTGTTATGAACCAGGAGCTGGAAAGAAGTAAGAAGCTGGAGCATGGTGAAGTGATGATCAATGTTGGCAGAGGTCATAGTGTAGCAGCCTCACACATTGGCACCACTTCCGTTAGTTTATCATCTGCACATTTATTATATTTAGACAATTGCCTTGTTTTGCCCAACGGGCTTGAGAATATTGTTTCAATTCCTGTTTTAGTTAGGAAAGGTTATTTATTTTCCTTTATAAACAATTCTTGTGACATTTATTTTAGAAATGAATGTGTCGGCAATGCGTCTTTAATAAATGGTCTATATTATATTAATGTCCAAAATGATTGTAATGTTAATGCTGTAACAAGAAAATGCAGAATGTATGACACAGACTTGAGACAGCTATGGCACTTGAGACTAGGTCATGTCGGGGACCAAAGACTACACTAGTTAGAAAAGGATGGAGTCATAGACTCGTTGGGATCAAATCCCTGTCCCACTTGTGAGTCTTGTATCCAAGGCAAAATGACCAAGTCCCCCTTCACAAAGAATTTTGAAAGAGCCACAAAAGTCTTAGGTCTAGTTCATACTGATGTGTGCGGATCATTTGGAAATATGGCCCGTGGTGGCTTTCAGTACTTCATTACATTTACCGATGACCATTCTAGGTATGGCTACGTGTATTTAATGAAGTATAAGTCTGAATCATTGGAGAAATTCATTGAATTTAAGACTTTAGTCGAAAACCAAACCGGGCATCATATCAAGACACTTCAGTCTAACCGTGGTGGCGAGTATATGAATGTGGAGTTTGACCAGTTCCTTCGGGAACATGGCATACTGTTACAACTTACTCCTCCAGCAACTCCACAATTAAATGGCATAGCAGAACGAAGGAATCGAATACTGTTGGACATGGTTCATGATAAGAGGCATTCTTATGTATTTTTAAGCCCGTAATTTGATGTTTTTGGATTTATTTATTGCCTAAATCATGCCACATTTGCGTTTAATCGGGGTGTTAAGTGATTTCAGGTGATAAACGAGAGCACACAAAGAAAAGGACAAAAAACGATGCACGACACCAATTCAAGCAAGTTGACCACGCCCGGGCGCCGAGCAAGAAGCAGCAAGTTCAGCATCCTGTTGCCCACGCCTAGGCGCCGCCTTACCCTCGCGTCTAGGCGCCGTATTGTCCGCGCTCGAGCGCCATTGTCTCCACTCCTGGGCGCCGCCGGACTTATCCCCCAAGAAAGATCCTACACGTAGGCTGCGCCTGGGTGCCGTACAGCCCGCGCCTAGGCGCCGGTGTAGTATAAAAGCCAGATTTCAGCAATGGAGAGGGGTTCGGATTCTGAGGGATTCAAGGCGATTTTCTGGGATTTTGAGCCACAAATTCATCAATCTTTGAAGGAGAAGAAGGAGGATTAAGCTAGAGATTGAAGTTCAAGCTAGGATTCATCATTAACCAAGCCTTAGGGAGTTTTACTTGCTTTCATTACATGTTTATGTTGATAATTATGTATATGATTGTTCTAGATCTTCTTGAGCTATTTATGATGACCTAATTTTGTAGAACTAAGGCCATGTGAAGGCTAAATTTATGAGTCAATATATATGAAGTGATTTTTTGTATTAATTCTCCTATTGCTTTGTGTGTTAATTCTATGCTTTCATTCCAATCATGTGCTTGATCACCATATGCTTGCTATCTTGCCTAATCTAGTCGTTCGAGAGAAGATAGGTTAGGGTTCAAGGGAATTAACACATTATCCAAAACAAATGAGGAATTGCCCCTAGAGATAGGTAAAGATTTTCGGATGCTGTTAGCCGGATTCATCCGGGGAAACTCTAGAACGTTAATGCGTGGTTATTGATTAGATTCTCGGATAGACATATTTAGAGAACCGTCAATTAATCATAGGATTATTATGAGCCGAGACATCGGGTAATAGTTAACTCAGGAGTTTCCATCAAAGCAATAGGAGTCTAACAATTCGAGGAGTAACCCATATATATTGACGAGTAGATTTGGTTGTAGCATGTGCCTTAGTCATTTATCATACGTGAGTTTTAATCTATAGCCCGTTTCCTCTTTTATCCTTCGTTTATTCAATCAATTCTTGCAAGTTACTTTATTTGTCTTTTCTTTTATTGAAAATCTAAAGCTAAAATCCAAGTCTCCGTGGTTCGACAACCCGGACTTATTTTTTCCACTTTTATTACTACCACGACTAGTACACTTGCTATTAAAGCACGTTAGGTTCTAGCGTGTCAATTTTTTGGCGCCGTTGCCGGGGACTTGTTTATTTTTAGTTTTTGATTTTTGTTTACGCTTTCATAATTCTTAGTTTTTCATTTATTTCTTGCTTTTGTTATTTTCATATTAGTCTAATTTTTGTTTCTTGTGCTAAATTGATAGGTTTGACTTGTGGTGCATGACCCGCTCCTCCAACGAGCCCCTATTCAATTTTGAGCCCGAGATAGAACGTGTTCTTCGTGCTAGTAGACGAGCTCGAGAAATGGCCCACAATTTCAATCCAAATCCTAATGGGAAATTTCCCAATATGAATTGGCACGACAAAATCCTAGCAAGAAAACTAGGTCGCGTAAGTAGTAAAGTGGATTTCTAAGTCCGGGGTTATCGTATCCGCAGGGACAACTATAATCTAAGTACCAAGACTACTATATTACTCAATTCTAAGTTAAATCGGTCGATAGAAAGGTTGATTAACTAATTAATAAATACTAGAAAATAAACTAAGGCAACGTCACACCAAATAATGGGAGGAAACAATAGAGAGAAACGATCAAGGGACATGGTTCAACCAATTATGCATTTCGATTGTGATTTAGGTTCTATTGGATTATTAGATTGATTTAGCTAAGGCGAAATTCCCGAACGTACGTACCACCCAATCTCTTGGCATAACAACCCTACCATTGGTAACGATTTCCTATATATCTCTATATGAAAACCCGATTAACGAGGATGCATTTAAGGTCTAGGAATTCCCCACGTGAATGGAAAGCCACCTAAAAAAACCGAGTCTATCTCTAGTCGGTTTAACTATAGGGTATTCAATGTTTATATCTTCCCTAGGTTATTATCTCTCGATCTCTAACCTAGGCATTTTATCAAACACTTGGTGATCAAGCAAATGTAGCATTGAGATCAAATATTGAATACATAGCTAAAACCAAAATTAATCCAATAAACACCAACAAATCAACAATCAAAATAACATAAATGGCCTATCCATGGCCTCAATCAAACAAGTTTAGCTCATATTCATGTCAAAAGTGCAAATATAAATCATACAAGTCATAGGAGATTTGAACAAATTCAAGAAACAAATATGTAAAAACTCCTTAATTCTTGTAGAGATGTGGATTCCTTGTTGTATTCTCCATGTTTTGACCTTTAATCTTCTCTTCTAAGCTCTCCCTCTCTCTATTTTCGTGTGGTTGCTGATATCCAAGGTGAGTTAGGGTAAAAAATGGCTAAAAGAGGTATTTATAGACCAACCCGCTGTGTCGAATGCCGCGGCTTTGGGTGTCGAACGCCGCGGCGTTCAACATTCTGCTTCTGAACGCCGCGGCGTTGGTGATGAACGCCGCGGTGTTCCCCTGCTGCTCCGGCCAGTTTTGGTAAACTTCGCATAACTTTCTCTACCGATGTCGGAATACACTGATTAAAGATGCTGTAGAATCCTAAAACAAATATCTACAACTCTCAAGAAGACACTGGGGCCTAAATCAAATGTTAAAGATGACAAAATCGTCTCACAAGTCACTGAATGAGAAAACTCCATCGTAAGACGTCTCTTCCGATGACGTTTTCACCTCCTTCCCTACATATCTGATCTTTGTCTTCAACATATGAAATGTACCTTTGCCTTTTATCTTTCCATTGGTATAAGAAGTGTGTAATTTGGACATGGGTAGAGAAATCTATTCCATAAACTCTAGCACTGCGCAGACAGTTTGTATCTTTATGCATGATTTACCTTCAATCCTTGTTCTTTTCCTCCACATGTTATGTTATTCTATAAAATATGAGAAGACAAGGATCAAAGCATCATATGTGATCAAATTATCAAGGAGATAATCAAAACTAAGTCGATAAACAGGGGGAAAACTAGTGTAAAAATAACATTTATCATGAATCTCCCGAAAAATAGGGAATGGTTGCAAAATATACTCCAAGCTATGCAACCGGCACCTCCACCGCCTCCTCCATCGATTCGTGGTAATCAACCACCCTGGGTACACACTACACCGGGACCCGTTATCTTCCCGGACTTTGCTACTCCACATTTTCACATTCCCTCTCATATGTTCGGGATGGTTCAAGCGGAGTCATTTTATGGCGACTCGAGAGACTCGCCTCATGACCACTTAGATCACTTTGAGAATGTGATCTCTACTATGCAATTCAACCCACGGGATCTTGATGCCATCCACCTCTGACTATTTCATTTCTCTTTGAAGGATGAGGCAACTCTTTGGTACAAGTCATTGCCCCCACAATCAATCGGAACATAGGATGATTTAGTAGATGAGTTTCTCAACAAATTCCCCCCCCCCCCCCCGTCAAAAATCAACAAGCTTAGAAGTGAGATCAAAGGGTTCAAACAAACAAGGCACGAGTCTTTAGCATCCGCATGGGCAAGGTACAAGGGTATGCGACGGAAGTGCCCCAATTATACCCGAGACGAGCAAGTGCAACATTAATATAATGGAGTCCGATCTCGGATTCGGCACCGACTCAATGCGGGAGCCGGTGGTGACCTTTTGGGTCTTGATAGTAGGACCGTGTGGATTAAGCTTGAGCAAATGGCTAGGGAGGATGAACTTTACCCCGAGGAAGATGATGAGCTTCCTCCACCAAATCGAAGGGTTGCTTGTGTGCAAGAATTAGAAGAAGTGGTTGCCCCGGAACCGGAGGTTGGAGATGTAAATTATGTTGGGAATCATAACCGGCACCAATTGAACTTTCACGTACCCGGAAACTTCCCAAAGAGGCCAAACCACGCACAAAACGCACAACCGGGCATTTATCAACCCCTGAGGCCTCCTTTCAACAACCAACACCCGAGGCCTCCTGTTAACAACCCACCCCCGAGGCAAGGCAACCTAAATGTGCAAGGGCAAGGGCAAGGGCAAGTAAGACCGCCCATGATCGATGAGAGACTTGATGATCATATAAGGAAATCGGATACGTCGATAAATGGACTCCGTAGTATGATGAAGGATATGTTCATAGAGATGAAGGATATGAGGACACAAATGGGTCAAATATCCTCCACGGTAAGTGGAAGAGCCCCAGGTACTCTACCAAGTGACACGGAGAAGAACCCGAAAAAACAATGCCATGCCATTGCTTTGAGGAGTGGGAAGCAGTTGGAAAATAATGCAACACTGTCTTCCACGCCTAGGCGCGAGTCAGGCGATGCTCAGGCGCCCACCACAATGAATCAGGAAAAGGTGTCACTGCAGACGATGCCCCAGCGCCGTCATGATGACGCCCAGGCGCCAATCACACCGCGCCTAGGCGCCGACATCAGCGCCCAGGCACCGCCTTCTGTTTCTTCCAGCCCTAGTTCTTTGACTCCGATGCCTCCTCCTCCCATTGAGATACGTCTTCCCTTCCCAAATGCACAGAAGAAGAAAAAGAAGGAAATGGATCCAAGTTTCCTCCGTATTTTGGCGATTCTTCGGGAGGTGAGAATCAGCATTCCTTTCATTGATGCCATCCTACAAAAGCCAAATTATGTTAAGTTTTTCAAAGATATTCTATCTAACAAGCAAAAGTGGGAGGAAAATGAAACTGTTTGTCTTACCGAGGAATGCTCCGCCGTCTTACTCAGCAAATTGCCAACAAATCTTCAAGATCCCGGGAGTCTCACAATTCCGTGCACCATTGGGCCCTTATCATTCAAGAAGGTTCTATGTGACTCGGGCGCTAGTATCAATCTCCTCCCATATTCTCTCTTTAAGAAGTTAGGGCTAGGCAATCCCAAGCCGACACCAATGAGCCTCCAACTTGCCGATAGATCAATCAAGAGGCCGAAGGGAATCATAGAAGATGTTATTGTCCAAGTCGACAAATTCTATTTTCCGGTCGACTTCGTGGTCCTTGATATGGAAGAAGATGTTGAGGTGCCCTTGATCCTAGGAAGACCGTTACTAGCCACCGGTAAGGCGGTAATTAACATTGCCAATGGTAAGTTAACCTTAAATGT
Organism: Buddleja alternifolia; assembly: GCA_019426215.1. Classification (NCBI taxonomy): domain Eukaryota; kingdom Viridiplantae; phylum Streptophyta; class Magnoliopsida; order Lamiales; family Scrophulariaceae; genus Buddleja; species Buddleja alternifolia. The sequence goes on along the minus strand of CM033398.1, from coordinate 1,628,739 downwards.
GGGAGATGAAAAGGTAACGTTTGATGTTTATAAAGTTCTCAAGCATTCACCTGATTACGACTCTTGTTTACGTGTTGAGACCTTTGACTCTTTGATTAGTGAGACTTTTCAGGCACATATGGTAGATGACCCACTCGAGACGTGCCTTTTGCAATCCATGGGTGTTGATTCGGCAAGTGAGGAGCACTTGGCAACCGTGCTTAGATTAGAGTAGCCCCCTCCTTATCGTGTCATGAGGATTGAAAAGCTAGAATGATCTCTTTCAGCTCCTCCTCGCCCTTCCATTGAAGAGGCCCCTACCCTTGAGCTTAAACCTTTGCCTTTGCACTTGAAATATGTTTTCTTGAATGATGATAAAACATTGCTCTTAATTGTCTCATCTTCTTTGACAGGGGAACAAGAGGAACAACTCATGGGGGTTTTGAGGGCCAACAAGAAAGCTTTCGGATGCACAATTGTGGACATTAAAGGCATTAGCCCGGCTATATGCATGCACAAGATACTCATGGAGAACTCCGCCAAGCCTACACGTCAACCACAAAGGAGGTCTAACCCACAAATACAAGAGGTAGTCAAGAAAGAGGTTATTAAGTTACTCGACGCAGGTATAATCTACCCTATCTCTGATAGTGCATGGATAAGTCCTACTCATGTAGTTCCAAAGAAAGGGGGCATAACGGTGATTAAAATTGAAAACGATGATCTAATTCCTACACGTATGCCTACCGGGTGGTGAGTGTGCATAGATTATCATAAGTTAAATGACGCCACCCATAAGGACCACTTTTCCCTCCCTTTTATTGACCAAATGCTAGAAAGGTTAGCTGGGCACAATTTTTATTATTTTCTAGATGGATACTCCGGCTATAATCAAATTGCCATAGACCCCGAGAAAACCACTTTCACTTGTCCCTATGGCACATTTGCTTATAGAAGGATGTCATTTGGATTGTGCAATGCCCCGACCACCTTTCAAAGGTGCATGATGGCAATTTTCCATGACATGGTTGAGGAGTTCCTTGAGATTTTTATGGACGATTTTTCTATTTTTGGAACATGTTTTGATACATGTCTAGATCATTTGACTCGTGTTTTAAAACGTTGTGAGGAAACCAATCTTGTTTTAAATTGGGAGAATTGCCATTTCATGGTCCGGAAAGGGATTGTGCTTGGTCACAAAGTCTCTCATAGATGGATTGAAGTGGACCAAGCCAAGATTAAGGTCATTGAGAAGCTTCCCCTTCCTACCTCAGTTAAAGTCGTTAGGAGTTTCCTTGGGCATGCCGGTTTCTATAGGCGGTTTATCTTGAATTTTTCCAAAATTGCGAAACCATTGTCTAACTTGCTTGTTAAAGATGCACCATTTGATTTCGACTCTACTTGTATGCAGGCATTCCTCATTTTGAAGGAGCGGTTGATATCCCCTCCCATCATGGCACCTCCCGATTGGAGCTTGCCCTTCGAGTTGATGTGTGATGCAAGTGACATCGCGGTTGGTGCGGTACTTGGCCAACGAAAGGAAAAGGTATTTCAAACCATCTATTATGCTAGTAAGACTCTAAATGATGCACAAATGAATTATGCAACCACGAAAAAAGTGTTACTAGCTAAGTATTTGCGTTTGACAAATTCCATGCCTATCTCGTTTTGAACAAAGTAATTGTGTACACCGATCACTCCGCACTAAAACACTTGCTTGCCAAAAAGGATGCTAAACCTAGGCTTCTTAGGTGGATTCTACTACTTCAAGAATTTGACCGCGAAATCAAAGATAAGAAAGGAGTAGAGAATGTAGTCGCCGATCATTTGTCCAGGATAGAGGGCCCTAGTCCCGAACACTTGCATGATACACCAATTAGAGAAGAGTTTCCCAATGAACACTTATTTGCTATATGTGAAGACCCAACTCCTTGGTATGCAAATTTTGCTAATTATCTTGTCAAGGGAGTTCTTCCCCCGGATATTACTTTCCATCAAAAGAAGAAATTCTTATTTGATGTGAAGCAATATTTGTGGGACGAACCATATCTATTTACGAATTGTGCAGATGGCCTCATTCGAAGATGTGTTCCCGAGGAGGAAATAGCATCGGTTTTAGCTCATTGCCATGACATGTCGATAGGTGGCCATTTTGGGCCTTCTAAAACAGTGGCTAAGTTGCTTCAATCAGGTTTCTTTTGGCCCACACTCTCTAAAGATTCATTTTTTGTATGTCCAATCTTGTGATAGGTGTCAACGAACGGGTAATATCTCTAAAAGACATGAAATGCCCTTGAATATCATGCTTGAGTGTGAATTATTTGATGTTTGGGGTATTGATTTCATCGGACCTTTTACTAGTTCTTGTTCCAATAAATATATTCTCGTTGCGGTTGACTACGTCTCAAAATGGGTTGAAGCCGAGGCTTTGCCCACTAACGATGCTCGGGTGGTTACTCGATTTTTACGAAAAAGAATTTTCACTCGTTTTGGAACACCTAGAGCTATCGTTAGTGACGGGGGCACCAATTTTTGCAACAAGCAATTCGAACACTTATTATGGGATAAGGCATAAGATTTCAACTCCCTACCACCCTCAAACGAGTGGGCAAGTGGAGGTATCTAATACGGAGATTAAACCCATTCTTGAAAAAACGGTCAATGCATCTAGGAAAGATTGGTCTTTAAAGCTAGATGACGCCTTATGGGCTTATAGGGCCGCGTTTAAAACCCCGATTGGCATGTCCCTGTATCACCTCGTTTTTGGTAAAGCATGCCACCTACCAGTTGAGCTTGAGCATCGTGCCTTTTGGGCTATTAAATTTCTAAATTTTGACTCTACACTTGTAGGTACAAATTGATTGCTGCAATTGCATGAGCTCGAGGAATGGCGCCACCAAGCTTATGAGAATACCAAACTGTACAAGGAACGAACAAAAACGTGGCACGACAAGCACATCATTCCTAGAGAGTTTCATGAAGGAGAGAGAGTTCTACTCTACAACTCTCGACTCCGACTCTTTCCCGGGAAGCTTAAGTCACGGTGGTCAGGACCATTCTTGATTTCCGATGTCTATCCATCGGGTACCTTCGAGCTCACAACTGACAAAGGGAAAACGTTTATGACCAATGCTCAACGATTGAAATCGTATATCGGGATTGATGGACCAAGGGACAAAGTGTCCCTCCTCCTCCGAGATCCTCCATAATTCTTCGTCATGAGTCGATCTAATGACTATAAACAAGCGCTGCTTGGGAGGTAACCCAAGCTCTCTTTCCTTTCTCGTATTTTTGTGTTTCTCGTTTTAGTTTGCTTTGTTTTCTTTTGTTTCATTGTGTTAGTTTATGTTTAAGCCTTTTCCTTTTCTTATCTTTCACAGGAAATGGACTTCAAATAGTCTAATGGCCACGCCTCGGCGTCGTAAGGTCCACGCCTAGACGCCGATTTCCACAGTCTTCAACATTCTCCACTGCATCCCGCGCCCAAGCGCGGTCTCATCCATGCCTAAGCGCCGCACTACCCGCGCCCGAGCGCCGCATATCCCATGCCCAGGCGTGGACTGAAGTCAGCACGGTTAAATGTTCCTTCCAGCTTACTGCGCCTAGGAGCTGTCTTACGCACGCCTAGGCGCCGCTCAGGTATAAATTCATTTTCAGTCAAGCTTAGGTTAAACAAATCCTTATCTCTACCATTACCCTCGGTTACGCCGCCTTCCACCATCGTTCCGCCATAAAATAGCCTGTTTCCACCCATCTCAGTCGAATATAATCGCCACTTCGCCGCCATTGACAGTCACGGTCGATTCTCTCGCGGTTTGGGGCTCCATTTCCGTTGGCTTACAAGATTCTTCTTCACAAAGGTGAGTGAATAGCTTGGCCCTCCTATCATTTCCGCATATTGCAGCCGTGTGGGGCTATATTTTGGTTATAGTATTCGCGATTTGTGTTGATTTGTGGCCGGATTTTAATGATTTGTGGTCGGAGTTGAGAGTGTGGGATTGAACATTACAAATTTGGGCTTCTTGTTGTTTTTGTGAAAAAATTTGGGTGATTTCGGGGCCATTGTTGTATTCGGTTGTGATTGTGGATTGGTTGTGGCAATTCGGGCTTGGTTGAGGATTTGGTGAGCAATTTATGCCATTACGCTGCCCATTTGTTATCATCTTTGTTTGTTTCACTATGACTAAGACGGCTAAATCAAAGGGAAAGAAGAAGGTAGGGGAGGGGTCTTCTCACGCTTCCGAGCCCACTGTCAAAGCACCTCCGCTTGCCGATCGGTTCTTACACCTGGATGTGGTAAAGATTTATCATGCCATTCAAGGTCGGGTTCTAATGAAAGAGAAGCCATTTGATATCCGCGGCCGGGCTTCGATACAAGCCCTCATTGATTTCCACCATCTAGCATATTTCCGTGGACCACTTGAACCTATTCGAGTCCCGTGGGTTCAAGAGTCCTACAGTGTCGGGGCCTTTTCGAGTATTGAGACTAGGGTGAGCAACTCTCCGGTTACGGTTTACTTTCGAAAGGTGACGGTAGATTTTGATGCTCAGGCTATCAGCGTGTGCCTCGGGATACCCATCCCTCAGATGTACGAGTTTTGGGCCGCTCACAAACCCAATGGGACTTTCACTGTGCCCCTGGAAGAGATTCTTGAGGTGATTGTGATACTCGGCACGACATGGCTGGTCCGGGATGCCCACTTGCTCCGTCGAGTTTTACTGCCCGAGGCCGCTTTCTGGCTTAAATTTATCAGATTCAATCTCATTCCGAGTGGCAACCGTTCTGAGGCGAATAGAGAGAGGTGTTTGCTCATTTTCTCCATTATGACTCGGAAGAAGATTGATTTTGCTGGGCTGATTCGCCGGACGCTACTTGGGCACATTAGGAAGTTGGGCATCGAGTTGACTTCTTTGATCTACCCTACAGATCCAAAGCGAAAGCGTGCAGATTCTACTATCACAAAAAGAACCATATGATGTTTCCCTCGCTGATTACAGCCGTCTGCTCGACCGCAAAGGTTAAGGTCTTCTCGATCGAGGGTATCGAGCGGGCAGGCACATCTTTCTCATTTTTCGAGGCCATCACCTCTGCTCCCCCGACTTTCTCCACTAGGCTTGGCCTTCAGTCTTTGTCTAATCGGACGATCGGATCGAGTCATACCTCCGCGCTTGAGATAGACGCTTTGAGGGGCACGATGGATCAGATGCGTGTACATTTTGATCAGCGGATGGGCTGATTCGAGGACATGATCCGTGCCAACTGTGAGTACACCCGTCAGGTTGCCATGACTCAGGATGCTTATGTGGGACGTGGCCCCTTTGTGTATCCCGACCCTCCGGACTTTCCTCCCTACTCCAACCCTGTTCCCGATGATATGATAGATGTGGACGATTTTGTGGGGCGAGCCGATGATGAGCCCGCACCGGGCTGTGGGGTGGTGGGGGTGATGGTGATGATGATTAGTTGGACGCCTTGTTTGGCGATTAGACTTGTTTTGTGTCTTTTTCCTGTCTTTATTGTTAGATTTTTGTTTTTGGTTTGTTATTTGTGGATGTTGTTTTAGACATGTTTAGTTTTTTATATATTCGATGCGTGCTTGGTTTATTGTTGCTATATATTGTGTTGCACGTTGTGTTTCTTGAATATATGCGATGCTTTCCCGTTTAGTATGGCTAGCACATTTTCACTTTGTAGTGGATACCCGCATGTGAGGCTTTCTTTCGCCCAAGTAGCTGTTGCCAAACTTTGGACAACTCGGGTTTGCTTTTCAGCATTCCATTGTGGTGACGTGTACTCTCCTCTTTTATTTTCGAACATTGGGGACAATGTTTGTTCCAAGTTTGGGGGGGTATAATCGATCCATTATTGTCATGATTATGTATACTCTATATTCTGTCCAAGTTTGGGGGGGGGGGGGATGGTTGTACCTCTACATGTGATAATGTGCACATTTTTAAGCATCTTAAATTTTTTTGGTAGGATTGTAAACCCTTCAATTAATGCATTGAGATTGATTAAGTTAAATCAATGGCATCTTTTCTCTATCAATTTGGACTTAAATGAACTATACACATTGTTTCCTTGCTCAAGGGACCCTAAACAAGATTAGATTGTTCTTAAGATGATTCACATGCGCACATAAGTCAAGGGTAGAGGAGTTGAGTGGACACCCATTTTGAAACACTTAAAGGCTTGATCCTGGAAATATCAAGTTAGATGTTTCACATGTGTTATGAGTTGAGAATGTCTTTGTATGCTTAAAAAGAATAAAGAGGTTGAACATTGGTATGACTGCAAAAGTCAAGCTTAATAGATACTGGGGGCGAAGAGTATCATGCCTAGAATACTGTACTATTAAGCTAATTTGAGCTAAGCTCAAGACAATGAAAGTGTAAAGAGAATAAGGACCTAGTTAGGTTTCGTGGCCTTTGGCACTCGAGTGATTAAGCCTTTAGGAGTGTCTCTACACTTAATACCCAAAAACCGTCCGGTTTGGGAGTTATTGGCTCAAAGCTCGCTACAAGGGTGTCATAGAAGCCTAGGAGAACTGAACATTGCACATGGTCTAGCCTCTAATGTTTTGAATTGAAAGTTGCATAAGTTAAAGCCGAAAGTGGATAAATTGATGAAATTTTAAGTGGCTATGAAGTTTTCTTCAATTCTCATGTCGTGTGACTAATTGAAAGTCGATAAGACATGGGATTAATGCTTGAAGACTGGTAAGAATGCCACTTGATTATAATACCTTAGATTTATCACACTACACCCTTAGGATGGTCTTTCCAAAGTTAAGGCATAAAATGAGCAAGTATGTGACGTGTATATATATGTAATTTTGAGCTTAAACAGATGAATTCATGCCATTGCTTTATTATTAATCATATTGATTTGCGTTGTGTGAGTGTGGTTGAAAATCCTTCGATCTTGTGGGTATATCGTATGCAAACCCTCGCGAGACTATAACTCGTCCTTTGAGGTAACTCAAGGGTTCAAAGGCTTGTTGTATTCGCTAAATGCAACCGTGTACTCCATGAAAGTGAGTTAGGTAGTTCTTCTTTTTGTCTCTCCCGTGTTTGATGATGTTTTTTTTCCTATCATATAGTTTATTGCTCGAGGTCGAGCAATTGATAAGTTTGGGGGGGTTGATAAGAGGCGTTCTTATGTGTTTTTAAGCCCGTAATTTGATGTTTTTGGATTTATTTATTGCCTAAATTATGCCACATTTGCGTTTAATCGGGGTGTTAAGTGATTTCAGGTGATAAACGAGAGCACACGAAGAAAAGGGCAAAAAATGATGCACGACACCAATTCAAGCCAGTTAACCACGCCCAAGCGCCAGTATGACCACGCCCGGGCACCGAGCAAGAAGCAGCAAGTTCAGCATCCTGTTGCCCACGCCTAGGCATCGCCTTACCTGCGCCTAGGCACCGTATTATCCGTGCCCGAGCACCGTTATCTCCACGCCTAGGCGCCGCCGGACTTATCCCCCAAGAAAGATCCTCCACGTAGGCCGCGCCTGGGTGCCGTACAGCCCGCGCCTAGGCGTCGGTGTAACCGTTTTCAAGTGTATAAAAGCCAAATTTCAGCAATGGAGAGGGGTTCGGATTCTGGGAGATTCAAGGCGATTTTCTGGGATTTTGAGCCACAAATTCATCAATCTTTGAAGGAGAAGAAGGGGAATTAAGCTAGAGATTGAAGTTCAAGCTAGGATTCATCATCAACCAAGCCTTATGGAGTTTTACTTGCTTTCATTACATGTTTATGTTGATAATTATGTATATGATTGTTCTAGATCTTCTTAAGCTATTGATGATAAGCTAATTTTGTAGAACTAAGGCCATGTGAAGGCTAAATTTATGAGTCAATATATATGAAGTGATTTTTTGTATTAATTCTCCTATTGCTTTGTGTGTTAATTCTATGCTTTCATTCCACTCATGTGCTTGTTCACCATATGCTTGCTATCTTGCCCAATCTAGTCATTCGAGAGAAGATAAGTTAGGGTTCAAGGGAATTAACACATCATCCGAAACAAACGAGGAATTGCCCCTAGAGATAGGTAAAGATTTCCTGGTGCTGTTAGCTGGATTCATCCGGGGAAACTCTAGAACGTTAATGCGTGGTTATTGATTAGATTCTCGGATAGACATATTTAGAGAACCGTCAATTAATCATAGGATTATTATGAGCCGAGACATCGGGTAATAGTTAACTCAGGAATTTCCACCAAAGCAATAGGAGTCTAATAATTCGAGGAGTAGCCCATATATATTGACGAGTAGATTTGGTTGTAGCATGTGTCTTAGTCAGTTATCATACGTGAGTTTTAATCTATAGCCCGTTTTCTCTTTTATCCTTCGTTTATTCAATCAATTCTTGCAAGTTGCTTTATTTGTCTTTTCTTTTATTGAAAATCTAAAGCTAAAATCCAAGTCTCCGTGGTTCGACAACCCGGACTTATTTTGTCCACTTTTATTACTACCACGACTATTAAAGCACGTTAGGTTCTAGCGTGTCAGTTCAATCCATGCTCAGCTGCACAGATTTGCCTATTTCACTGTGGGGACACGCGCTGCTTACAACAACTCACATTCTGAATAGATGTCCCTCCAAATATGTTCCTAAAACACCGTATCAAATATGGCGTGGAAGGAAGCCTAATCTGAAACACATAAGAATATGGGGTTGCCCAGCTTACGTGAAAAAGACCAAGGCAGAGAAATTGGAGGCTAGGTCTATGAAAGGGCAATTCATTGGATATCCCGAGGATTCCATGGGATACCTTTTCTACCTTCCCGATGGTTAGAGAATCATTGTTGCCTTACAGGCAATCTTTCTCGAAAAAGAATTCATTCGAGAAGGAGGAGTTGGTAGAAGTGTTGTTCTACAAGAACAAAATGAATCCCCTGTGGAAGACACTGTTCAAGAGACCCAACCCGACCCAGAAATGACACATCCATCAGTGCTCAGGTCTACTAGAGTATCTCAACCTCCTGTGAGATATGGTTCTCTGCTACAAGGAGTGCATAATTTGTATGCAGTAGCAGAAGGAAACCATGGAGACGATTCCTCTAGTTATGACCAGGCAATGATGGATATGAATTCTGCAAAATGGCATGAAGCTATGAAAGTGGAAATGGATTCAATGTATTCGAACTAAGTCTGGAATCTAGTAGATCCTCCCAAAGGTATTGTACCTGTTGGATGCAAATGGATCTATAAGTGAAAGACAGGTCCAGATGGCACGGTGGATACCTATAAGGCCAGGCTAGTGGCGAAATGGTATAGTCAGAAGGAGGGCATTGACTATGAGGAAACCTTTTCACCAGTAGCTATGATCAAATCCATTAGAATTCTACTTTCAATAGCTGCATACCAGGATTATGAAATCTGGCAAATGGATGTGAAAACTGCCTTCCTAAATGGATTCCTCGAGGAGGATATCTATATGGAGCAGCCCAAAGGTTTCATATCAAATGCCGATTCTCATAAGGTCTGCAAGTTAAATAGGTCTATTTATGGACTGAAGCAGGCCTCTCGCAGTTGGAACCTTCGTTTTGATGAAGACGTACTAAACAACGGCTTTATCAAAAATGAAGATGAACCATGTGTCTATAAAAAGGTCAGTGGGAGCAAGATATCATTCTTGGTACTATACGTGGATGACATTTTACTTACAGGGAATGATGCAAGTTTGCTAACTTCGGTTAAGAAATGGCTTTCAAGCACATTCTCCATGAAAGACTTAGGAGAAGCCACCTATGTCCTAGGAATTCAAATCTACAAGCATGGATCGAATAAGACAATAGGTCTCTCCCAAGCCCTCTACTTAGAAAAAGTCCTAAAGCGATTTGGGATGGAAAATTCTAAAAGAGGTCTTTTACCCATGAGACATGGAATTCATCTCTTTAAAAAGATGAGTCCTCAAAGTGAGAAAGGTCGAAGAGAGATGAGTACCATCCCCTATGCCTCGGCAGTGGGAAGTCTCATGTACGCTATGTTATGCACGAGACCAGATCTTGCATACGCTGTGAGCGTAGTAAGTAGGTTTCAAGCTAACCCAGGCAAAGAACATTGGATAGCCATGAAAGTACTTGAGAAGAACTAAAGATATGATCCTCACATATGGTGATGGAGAAATGAAAGTGGATGGTTATACTGATTCAGATTTCCAATCTGACATCGATGACCGAAAATCCACTTCTGAGTTCATATTCATTTTGAACGGTGGAGCAGTGTCTTGGAAAAGTTCCAAGCAAAGCATAACTGCCGATTCGACCATCGAAGCTGAATATGTGGTAGCCTCGGAGGCAGCCAAGGAGGCTGTTTGGATAAAGAAGTTCATTACTGAACTTCAAGTTGTTCCTAGTATGGAGCTTCCGTTGCCACTATGGTGACACAACAACGGAGCCATCGCGCAAGCAAAGGAACCAAGGTCTCACAACAAATCCAAACACATAGAGATGAAATATCACGTAATTCGAGAAATTGTTGGAAGAGGCGACATCGCCGTGCCGAAAATAGTCTCAGCGGATAACGTAGCTGACCCACTCACTAAGCCATTAGCACAGGCGGTGCTAAAGCAACATCTTGAGAAGATCGGTATAAGATACCAAAGCGATTGGCATTAAGTGCAAGTGGGTGATTGTTAGGTATATGGCATAGATGCCAATGAGGACAAATAGTTAGATTAAGGTATCTTATTATGTTGTACAAACTATTAAAATGATATTAATAAAGGCATCTATATTTTGTTCATGTAAATCTTTATGGAATCTAAATAAGTATTGAACATATAGTCCATGTGAATAAACCTTTGACTCTTTGCCCTTTATGGAATAAAGACGTGGCATGGGAAGAGTCTTACACTTTATCACTTAAAAGGGTTCTCAAGTCAAAAAATCCTAATTGGGCATTAAGATTCGACTTGTATGACACATGCTCTAACGATGAGTGTCAGTCGAACACTATAGGGATAGTGGGAGCAAGTATCATAGATATGTCAATGGAATTGACATATTCGAACACGGCTCGTAGTAATCCGATCACATGGGTATTTACTCAGTGACTGTCAATGATTGGATTACTGATCGTAATTTATCTATCTCAAATCTCTTCAAGACCTTTTCTATGTAAAGGGCTGAAGATACGAATCCCTAGGATGTAGGTAACAACTAACTCATGGCTTAGTTTAGTAATTTCTCCGAAGTCTTTCATGGAGAAAGTACTCGATTTAACCAAGCCATTTTTCAATTGGGTTACCGGGACTGGCTAGTCAACATGCCAATATTGTTTCCTATAAGTAGCGAACGGGATATGTGTAAATCTTTTAGAAATAATTAAATGGACTAATTGATTTAATTAGATTAATCATTAATTAAATATTTAATTTAATTTAATTAGATTAAATTAAATTATTTAATTAGTATATTAATTAAAATGAATAATTAATAGTATATATTATATTTAAATTGGATTTAAATTAAATATATACATGGGCTAGAAATAGACAAGCCAATAAAAGCCCACCCAGTAAGGAAGCTAAGAAAGCAGTTGATTTTACTCCCACTAACCCTCTTATAGCCGTCCACACTGCAAAGAAGGAGGATTTTGGGATCTTTGGAAGGCTCGTTTGATGAAGCTTTAGAGATAGGAGCCTTTGGATTTTGTTCTGCAAAATTAAATGAATCAAAAAGGTATTTTTATTCGTTCAAAAACCCATTTCATCAGACTGTTTCGTCTAAAGGAAGATTCTTGAACAACTACGAGTGCGTGGTATGCTTGCTTAAGTCCATAGTGTCATGGATCAAACTTTTGAGCTTGCACACTTTATGAATGTAAAGGGCCGAATCCCTAGGATGTTCTGAAGTATGGTGAAGTACTCGATTTACCGTAGTTGCCAATATTGTTTCCTATAAGTAGATATCCACATCCTCTCAGGCTCAATCCATTAAGAAAGGAAGATTCCAACTACGCGATCTTGCGCAGCTTGCACACTCCAGTCTCTGCCCATATAGATATCCTCCTCTAGGAATCCATTAAGAAAAGCCGTCTTCGCATCCATCTGCCATATTTCATAATCTAGATGTGCAGCAATTGTTAGTAGGATACATATAGACTTTATCATGGCCACGGGTGAAAAGATCTCATTATAGTCGATTCCTTCCTTTTGACTATACCCTTTCGCCACTAGCCTGACTTTATAGGTTTCAACCTTGCCATCTGGACTAATCTTTCTCTTGTAGATCCATTTACACCCAATGGGTTTAATGTTCTTAGGTCGGTCTACAAGAGTTCAGACTTGGTTAGAATGTATAGAATCTATTTTTGCCTGCATGGCCTCCCGCCCTTTTGCAGAGTCAATATCAACCATAGCTTTATCATAATCAGATCGATCGTCACCAAGGCTTCCTGTTGCTATAGAGAAAAGCCAATGCTTCTCTCGCATTAGGAGACCATACCTCTCAGGTTGGCGAGATACTCTATCAGATCTTCGTAATGGTTGTTGTGTCACAGTGGGTTCAGTTGTGGCATCTTGTGTAGGTATATCCTCAGGGGTTTTGCTTTGTTCATCAAGGATGATCTTCCTACTTGCTCCACCTTCTCAAATGAACTCTTCTTCAAGAAAGTGTGCTTGTAAAGCAACTATGACCCTATGATCATCTTGCAAGTAGAAGAGGTATCCCATAGAATCTTCGGGATATCCAACAAAACATCCTCTTAAGGATCTAGCTTCCAATTTTTCCACCTTTGTTTTCTTGATGTAGGCTGGACATCCCCAAACCCTAAAATAATTTAGGCTTGGTTTCCTATTCTTTCATATCTGATATAGAGTCTTAGGAACGGATTTGGAATTACATCTATCCAATATGTGGACAGTAGTGAGCAAGGCATGACCCCACAATGAGATGGGAAGGTCAGTGTAACTGATCACGGATCGTACCATATTTAATAAAGTTCGTTTCCTTCTTTCAGCTACCCCCATTTAATTTTGGAGCTACAGGTGGTGTTAGCTGTAATACTATACCATGTTCCCTTAGGAAATTATCAAACCCGTCACTCATATATTCTCCTCCTCGATCAGATCTTAGAGCCTTTATATGATTGCCAGTTTGATTTTCAGCCATAGCCTTTAACTCCTTGAACCTTTCAAAGGACTCAGACTTATGTGTCATAAGATACACTATGCTATATCTGGAATGGTCATCAATGAATTTTATGAAGTAGTAATAGTCTCCTCGAGCCATTTCCCCGAAGGGGCCACATAGATCAGTATGTACTAATCCCAAAACTTGTTTGGCCCTTTCAAAAGTCCTTGTGAAGGGAGATCGAGCCATTTGCCTTTGAGACAAGATTCACAATTTGGAAATGGATCTGAGCCTAATGGGCTAAGAAGCCCATCTTTCCCTTTTCGTTCCATTTAAGTCTTGAATTAATACTTGAGCTATTACTTTTGGTTATAGTATTAACTTCATTTGCATTTTGGACATTCAAATAATACAACCCATTGATTAATGAAGTAGTGCCAACAAATTTATAGTTAGCGCTTGCTCCAGAATCAAGTATAGGGAAGTGGAAAATACTGTAACAGAACAAATAGTTTCAAAAACATATAGTTCCATACCTGAAGCAACACCACGGCTCAAGTTAGGGCAGTCCCTCTTTCAGTAATCTAGTTCACTGCAAGACAGTCATCTATCATCCTTCTTTGGTCTCTTACTCTTCTTGAATGTGGGAGAATTAGCCTTTCCTTTATTGACCCCAAATTGATCTTTGGTCTTTTTATTATTCTTCTTTGGTTTTCTAGGGCCTTGAGAGATGACCATAGCATTCTCCTTTCCTTTACGCTTCATTTGAGATTCAGTAGTTATGAGTTTGTTCATTAGCCCTGCTAAGTTTCACTCAATCTCGTTGCAGTTAACATTAACCATAGAAGAAGAAAAGGAGTCAGGAAATGATTGAAGGATGAGATCAGTCCGGAGTGTGGGATTCATGGTCAAATCAAGAGCCTGAAGTCTCTCAATTCTTGAAATCACTTTCAGTACATGATCACCAACTTTTTCTCTTTCTCTCATTTTCGCGCCAAGCAGATCTTTCAATATCTCATATTGAGCCATTCGACTATACTCCCTATAGAGCTCAGCCAAGTGTGCAAGAATTGCTCTAGACGAGGTCATCGGATCATGGGAACGCTGTAGCTCGTTTGACATTAAGCTCAGTATGTACCCGCGCACTCCAATGTCATCCTTCACCCATTTTTCACGGGCCTCACGAAATTCTTTAGTGGCCCGCTCCCCCGGCGCAGCTGGGACATCGGTGTCCAATACATATCCCAGTGACTCCATGTTTAAGACAATTCTTAAATTACGAAGCCAATCCACATGATTTGGACCAGTAAGGATATTCTTTTCGAGTAAAACAGATAAGGGATTGATAGTCATTTTATCGAGAGAGATATAAAATTACTGCAGAAAATAAACGAGATTCAATTAGAATTAATGTAACCGTGTTCCAAGTAATTTTTGAAGGAACTAGCTCCCACTACATTTTTTGAAAAGTCACACTCCCACTGGAAATTCGGAAGTCCTCATTGGTGGACTTCGTAGCGGTAATTGAATTCCTAATAAGATTTCGTGGGTTGCACCTTATTCCCATTAATTGGCGAAGTAGTCTTATAAAGTGATGTCTCAAACCAATCCACCATGTGAATGGTTCAACCATCTTTTTTCCATGATTCACTAAACCTAAACCTATGCAATAATTTTTGTTTATGATTCATCTAAGCTAGCCCACTGACTTTTCATTAGTCTAACAGTTGAATTTCACCTTTCAATCTTATCCTGGTATTTGAGGAGAAATTTGCTTCCACCAAAGGCATCAAATGCACTTAAGAAAAGGAACATATCATACCTGGGCATATAACCCCCAGAACAAGGGAAAAGCTATATGTCAGGAAAAATTTGAGTCTCTTAAATTTAGTGGAGGAAGGGCTACCTCGTATCCTTTACAACTTAGTATATTAAATTGGGAGAATTTTGGTTTGATTATATTGGTCACACTTTGCACATTATCCATTTTAAAAGTACAAAAAAGAACACGGATACAACAAAATAAAGCAATCCTAGAAAGCTAACAACATGCAACCCATGGACTATGTTTCCTAGATTAGGCCAAGCCAATGCCCTAGTCATTAAAGAAAACGACCTACAACTAAGCTTCCTTGAACGCCTTTTGTCTCCTTCGTGATTCTTTTGTATCTCTTTTTCATAGGTTCTATTTATTTTTAACTATTACAATGATTTTAAACAACCTATGCATCCTTCTAATAAAAGAAATAAAATACAAAGGCTCAAACCGAATTTTACAACCCATAAAAGAAATACACCAAAAGAAAAGCCTTAGTCCATGGATTGTATCCCCATCACATAAACATGTCACACATGATATGATACCGAAAGCAAGAAAACAAAGACATATGTTGATTCATGAATTAAAATCTAGTTTTTAATTCAGTGTTAAATAATTTTGAGGTCTTAAATTTATCTTGAGCATTAAAATCCTATTTAAATTATACAATGATTCTCAATCAATGTATTAGTTTCAAATAAAAAGTCATACTTTTAATATTAAAACTAAAATTGCATGAAAGTGAAAATTATTTTCAAATTAATTTTTATTTTAGAAATAAAATCTAATTTTAAATCCAAAATAAAATTACATTTAAAATAACTATTCAATTTTTTTTTAAACTGCCAGTCCTGTTCGACGGGCTGAATCGGTCCGGTCAGACCGACCAAACCAGGTTGGGTCTGATCCGAGCCTGAGGGTCGGGATGCTTCTACGCGTACCAATCCTCAAAGGATTGGGCTTGCAGCAGCAAGCCCAACAGGCTGCCGTAGCCTGTTGTTGCGCAGCCTCGCCTCCCCTCCTGATGGCGGGTTTGCCAAACCGATTTCAACATGGTGTTTGAACCTTGACTTTTTCATGCAATATCCAATAATTTTAAACATCAAAAATAATTTTTGAAAAAGTTTGTTGGTCCCAAGTGGCATACGAAAGGGTCTAGAAGGGGGGGGGGTTGAATAGACCCTTAAGTCTTTTTCAACTTAAAAAAGATTTCGTATTAAACGTATTTGGACGCTTGAAATGATAGGCGCTTGAAGTGTCTGACGCTTCACCTTAGCGTTCACATAAGATATTTGAGACTTTGTGAAGCGTCTAATGAAGACTGTTTTATAAAGTTAACTTAGACTTCAGGAATTGAATACTTTGACCTTGTAGGTTAAGCGTTCAGTTCTTTTAATCAGGGTTAGCACAGCGGAATGATTTTGGAGTCTTCTCTTTGAAAGTTTTAGCGTCACAATATGTTTCTTAGTTGCTTAGCTTTTGATTGTGTTTTACTTATGCAATGATATGATAGATGAATGAAATGACTGAAAAGTAAATAACACAATATTTGTAAGGTTCGTTGGGTGGTGTAATCCCAACTACGTCCTTCTTCTCCTTTGCACTTGGAGGCAATCCACTAAAATGATTCTCAAAGAATCACACAGAATCTTCTACAAATTAGGGAGAGATGGATGTCGATGACTTGAGCTCCTTGATCACACAGATTTCTGCTTCAAATCACTTCAACCCTCTTGCTTCTTTCACCCAGAAATGATGCAAGTATCCAACTTCGACTTCACACAGATCGCGAGGCTTGGATGGGATTTTCTAAAAGGTTTGTTTGATTTTGATGAAGTTCAAACAACTTGGTAATATCTCAGTAGGAATCTGGTTTCTTCAAAAAGAATGTTTGAGATATTTGTTGACTGTCTCAGGAATATAAGAAAAGCAAGTAGGATGTTTCTTGAATTTTCTGGCTTTTCTGAGAGTTTAAGGAATGAGATTTTAATGCAACAGCAATTTGGCTTTGATAAAATTGTTGCTCTGTTTTGTTTGTTGTTGAAGTCCTATTTATAGGTATTCTTGGAGAAAGTGTCCGTTTGACACATGCACTGGCGCGTGTCTCTCACTTTCGCGAGTGAACAGCTTTTGTCCTTTTTCCTGAAAATCTGCTGCACGAAAGTTGGTGCTGCAGTCTGAGATAGTTGACAGTCCAATAGGGTGGCTTCTCCGTACGTCTGACATTACTTATCATATTAAATGCTCTTATCAACATTTAATGCATTTGAAATTAATACCCGTTGGTATTTAATGCTTTGAGAATATTTGCATTAAACTCCTTCTGGACTTAGAAGTAAATTCAGGTGAAATCACTTCTGTCCCATAAGGTAACGCTTGATATAGCTGGCCAAAGTGGACGCTTGGAGACTGTATCTATCTTCTGAGATCAGGCGCTTGAGTCTTCGAACTTTACCACTGATAAACTCACTCAGAAATCATCAGACGCTCAGCCTAAGACTATTTTGCCTAACACTCTAAAGTAAGATAACAAAGCCTAATAAATCTATTACAAGTCTAACGCTTCAAAGCCTATACAAGTTTTCTACGAAAATAAACTTACAACTTTTTTGGGGTCTAACAAAAACTCAATTGTCATCATCAAAACTTCTAACATGAAATTCCTAACAATTTCCCCCTTTTTGATGATGGCAATACTTACTCTTTTATAGTTCAAGAGTTAGACAGCCAAAAGTAAAAGTTAGCTTTGATCAGTAGACGTTAGTTAAAGTTAGTTACGCTTCAACGAGATGTTTCAGCAAGAGAAAAAATGCATTTCATATTTATCGAGAATTACAAGCATTTTTACAGCTGAATATTTAAAGATATAAGAGACAAGAATGTAGATAATGTAAAATCAGAAAGCTTTAATGACTTGGTCTAACTCTGTATCGCTTGGACATTTCAGCTCGGATAGCTTCAGTCAGATTGTCTTCCAAGATCATCATTGCTTCATGATCTTTGTTGATGATAAGCTTGTTTTCTTCTTGTTGTCTCTTCTTGAATATTGTAAAATGATTATCCCAGTCAGTTGGGTCGATACCAATGTACCTTAGGCAGATTCGAAAAGCTTGGCTAAAATCAGTCATCTTCCTTTCTTCAGCTAAGATCTGTGGATCTGTAGGTTCTGAAATGGATGTTCTCTGAAGAGGAATGTCAAACTGTTCAAGCAGTGCTCTTGTAGGAATTGGTAGGTTTGGATATAACGCTCTAGGAGGTTCCCTTAGCGTACTACTGGGCGCTCCGGATGAACTTTGTTTCAGAGCAGTTATCCAAGACGGGAGATTAAGCGCAGACTGAGAAGGAGGCATTTGACGCTTAGGAGACGGAGGATCTTCAACTTTTGAACTGGACGCTTTCCGCTTTTCTCCTTTCTTCTTCTCTTCCCCCTTATTGCCATCATCAGATTTTAAGAAGTGGTTTGTGAGTACACTTACCTGATGAGCAATCTGAGATAAGGAATCTGTGATGTCATCCAGACGCTTGTCGAAGCGTTCCTGCATAACAAGAAGCTTAGCGCTGGTGGCGTCATTCACAGAGATCTCAAGGGTTGCAAGGCGCTTTTCAAGTTCTTCTTTCATGGCAAGTTGGGTTGCGTGGGCAGCATCCTGCATTTCTTGAAAGTCTTGTTTGCACTCACCAACTGCCGCTTGAGCTGAACTACGCATATGAGCAATCTGAGCGCTCATTACGTGAGTTTCAATCTTTGCCAGGTCTTCCTTAATCCAATGGAGAGATTCTTCACTCTGAGTAGCTTGAGCGCTAATTGTCTCCAAAACAGATTTAAGCAGGGGACCGAAGGCTTGACTCTCATCTGATTGAACCGCTTGAGGAGCTGGTCGCTTGAACCGTGATGAGTGTTTGAGAGAGTCAAAAGGAACTTGATAGGCTGGATCAAAAACAGTACCTCGAATATCCAGGGAAGTATCTTCAGCACTATCAATGGTAGCATGTTCAGGAGCGTCAGGAATACTGGTATCTGCAGATTTGGACGCTTCAGATGTCTCAGCAGGCGCTTCCTCAAGCGTTGACTCAGGTTGGCGAAAGTCAGTGAATTGAAAGTTCCAGCTTGCTGAGTCGGCATAAGAGGTGGATGTAGAATCCAAGAGTTCAATGAGTCTGGTCCTGGACATACAAGTACCGGAGATAAATGTGCGAAGAGGACTATCAATGGCCCTGATGTACATTGGACCAATGATATCCAGCACATGATCTGGGAAAACTTTGGACGGCGCTTGAGCGATGGAGAATAGTGAATCTGTGCAGTGAGTTCTGGAAAATCCAATCAAGCAATCTGAGGGAAGAGATGCAGGACGTCGATGTGTAGGCACACAGTCCGCATAGTACTCTTCAAGATACGGATAAATGGCTTGAGCGAGCTCTTGATTCCTTTCAAGCAGAGAGAGAACATACTCATAGTGATTGAGTACCTCACTGCGAATGGAAGGGAGCAGTGGATATCCTTTGAATGAATTGATCACTGAGCCGTTCCAAGATCTGAGATTGGCAGTGAAGATTTTATCAAAGAGAGATACGGGAGATAGAATCTTTACCATCAGATTGAAGTTTTCTTCACAGTGGCTTGGAGCAAGATTTAAGCACCGTTCACCAACTGTACCACTGGAAGACGCTTGAGCATTAAACCGAAGAGGGGTGAGGGATAATCTCTGAAGTTCTTGACGTAGACATTGTTCTATTTGATGTCTAATAATTGGGAGCTTGAGAACAGGTCCGAGTCTTTGTTGACGCTTCAGGAGGCAATACTTGGCGAATTGACGCTTCTTGTCATGCATGCCTATGCCGAAAAGATGGGGAGCTTGGACTAACTCTGGGAAGGTGTATTTATGTCCCATGTACGCTTCAACCCAATTTACTTCATTTATACAGAAGTCTGTGCCAGCAGTCACCATAGCACGAATGCCTTCAAGATGAATATCTCTTATGGCTTCAAAGCGGTGCTTATCAGGCTGATAGTTGGCATTCCAGACGCTGTCAAAGTAAGCATCAGCTTCAGTCTGGAGCAGATCGGTCAACGATTCAAGGCGCTCACCAGCATGAATCTCTTTATTTTTCCATAGACAGAGAGGACGGACCGATGCAAGATTTTCAGGGCTGTGAGCCGTCTGTGGGAAATGTGTGTAACCTTCTCTGTTCAAGACTGACTCTGAGGGATTGAGAAAGCTAGGACGGAGAGGATCATACACACGAACAGTGTAATCCCTTAGCGCGAACCCAGTTGGTCTGCTGTGGCCATTATCAAGATAGTAAGCCACATCCACGGCACATCTAGGAGGTCTGTCTCCTGGTCTGTCTAGAACGGTTGCTTTGATTGCGCTGTCAAAGTCAATCAGTCTTGCAGCGTCAGCTTCTGCAGCAATATATCTTTCTATATTATATCCTGCAGGAATGAAATCTTCGTCGAGCGCTGGGGGCATATAGTTAATTGAATGATCAATTGTCTTCAGCGGATCGAGTTGAAAGAAGTGACGAGGAGCTGTAACGTCTTCAGCAGCGCTCTGACCTTCTGAACGTGCCTCTGTTAAAGTAGCAGGTTCCTCAGGTTCAATTGCAGCTACTTCAGCGGCAACATCTTGAGCGATAGCTACGACTCCAGTCAGGTCAACATCCAACAGAACATCTGTGGACACTTCAGCAGCAGCTGGAACTATAGCTGAAAAACAAGAGCCATCCTCTATAAGAGCAGGATCTTCTACAGATGTAGGAATAAAAATGCTGTGGGAAGAAATAAACTTACCCTGAGAACTAAGCTCAACAGCAGTTTCTGGAGCGCTTGGCTCAACAGCAACATCTTGAGCGCTTGGCTCAATGACAGCTTGAGCGCTTGGCTCAACGGTAACTTGAGCGCTTGGCTCAACAGCAACATCTTGAGCGCTTGGCTCAACGACAACTTGAGCGCTTGGCTCAACTGTCTCAGGCTCTTCAGGAGTAGCTTGACGCTTGCTAGTCCTGGAACGCTTAAAGATTTTCTTAATGTTGACTCCTTCAACTAGTTTAGCCGGAGGAGCGGGAGGATCAGCAGCTGGTTCTTCAAAGTCTATTTGCTTAATGATCCCTTCCAGCTTTCGTCTTTTGAGAGGCAACTTGTCCTCGGCATCCTCATCAGTTTCCTCATCAATCTTTTGAGAGGGGACGGCAATTTTAACTTTGGGTTTTCTGGGGGCTCTCTTCTTCGTTGCTGCTGGACGCTTCACAGCTTCCTCTGGCACTGGTCTCTCCGCCTTTTGAGCAAGCAGTTGGCGTTCTTCCAGCCGCTCAGATAGGGGTCTAGCCGCACCACTAACTTTTGGAGGATTGAACATATTGGTCAGAATCCTTTTTCCCAACAACTTGGACTTATTCAACGGAAGTCCAGACGAGTACACACAATTCGATTTAAACAAGATGTCACTCAGGATGAGTCCATAAGGCTTATTTGAAGCGCTTAGACTGTCCCGAAACCGTCCAAAGATGTACTCACTCCAGTTGATTTTGATGTTGAAGAGTATAGCAACCATCATCTGAAATTGAACAGGATTTACCTTATCAAAGGTTCCCACGCGGCATTCTATGATCTTGCTGCAGAAATCAGCCAATAACCGGTATTTGGACACCAGGTCTTTCTTCTCGAAGTACTGAGTGTAAGGAACGTCGTCGTACGCACTCATGATTGCCCATGCTTCCTTAATTTGTTTCAACGTAACAGAATCCAATGCCTCACCCTCATTAGGCAAATTGAAGTTCTTGGCAATGGTGGAAGCAGATAGGATGAATTCCTTTGGAGACTCCTTCTTGGAGAAGGGAATTTGACAAGAGATGGACTTCTTGTCCTCTGAAAGTGTAGCAGTCTTCCAGAAAGTTTCAACTTCAGTGGGAAACATATAAGAGTATTGGGTTAAGAAGGGTTTGAGCCCAGCTTTGACGACCATGTCCATTATGTCCGTCAGGTTGATCTGAGTTTGTTCATATAGAAATTTCCAGTCGACAACAAGACCTTCAGTTACCTTGATGGTAATTTCAGCAAAAGTAGATGATGATTTCTTTGGTGCCATTTTTTTAAAACGAAGAAGATGGACTGAGATTTTTCTGTTGTTTTGAGAGAGAGATAAAGAGAGATTTGCAGATATGCTTGAGTAGAAAGTAAGTTACTTTTTCTGCAGAGTTTGTGTTTTAAATGACACAGTAAAGAGTTTTGAAACTTGTGTTATGTAGTCTTAGTAGGATTTAAACACGTGTAATAACTGTTGAATCTTAGCCATAAATTTATTAACTGCGGACGCGAGTTTTGTGTAAAAGAGAGAAGTTACATTTGGTAATTCTCACATATAAAGATTTGACATCCGAGTTAAAAAAATTAACGTTTGGTATTTTCAGAGTGTAACACACGCGCATGTTTGTACACTGACACGTACACAAATACGTGCTATCTCTGAACCGTCATTTTTAAAAAATTTGAGTACCCGCCAGTTTGATGTGATAGAGGCGTGTGAGTAGAGTACAAAATAGACCTTTGAGTCTACCCACGACCTTGAAAGAAGTTTGAAAATTTTATGCATGGCTTGTAACGAAAATATTTTATAAATTTTTGATAAACTATTCAGCGCTTAGCTGATAAAATGGACGCTTGAAGTCAAAAGTCTTTTCAATATTTTGAGCATTCAATATTTTATGCAAACATAGAACTGAGCGTTGATGATTATGCATCTGAAAATTTTTATCATTGACGCTTACAGTTATGATCAAGTAAAAAATATTTTTTTTTAAAGAATATTGTGAGATATAACTTAAGTGGATTCCCCCTAAATTATATGCCTAATAAAATATGATGCTTCATGATCAAGCGTTTAAATCAATCATACCTAGTTCACTTCTCAAAGTGAGAAAACGTTGTTCATTGAGTGCTTTGGTGAAGATATCTGCCAGTTGTTTGTCAGTTCCAATGAAGTGCATGGAGATATCTTTCTTTTGAACGTGGTCACGAAGGAAATGGTATCTAATGTCAATGTGTTTGGTTCTTGAATGAAGAACAGGGTTTTGAGTCATGGCTAAAGCGCTTTGGTTATCACAATGAATGGGAGTTGGTCCTAAGATTGTTCCGTAATCTCTAAGTTGTTGCCTCATCCATAGAACTTGTGCACAACAACTTCCTGCAGCTACATACTCAGCTTCGGCTGTGGAGGTAGCTATGGATTGTTGTTTCTTGCTATGCCATGAAACTAACCTATCACCTAAGAATTGACAAGTACCACTAGTGCTTTTACGATCTATTTTGCAACCTGCAAAATCTGCATCTGAGTAACCGATTAGTTCAAAAGGAGAATCCCTGGGATACCATAAGCCCACATGTTGTGTGCCTTTTAGGTATTTAAGGATTTTCTTGGCAGCAGTCAAGTGTGACTCTTTAGGATCAGCTTGGAATCGTGCACACATACATACCGAAAACATAATATCAGGTCTACTGGCAGTGAGATAAAGAAGTGATCCTATGATACCTCTATAATTAGTGATATCAACTTTCTTTCCACTTTCATCTTTATCTAACTTAAGCGTTTGGCTCATTGGAATTTTTGAATATGATGCATTTTCCATACCAAATTTCTTAATCATATCTCGTGTATATTTAGCTTGGTTGATAAATATGCCATTAGGGAGTTGTTTAACTTGTAGTCCTAAGAAGAAAGTTAATTCACCCATCATGCTCATTTCAAATTGTTCTTGCATCATTTTCGAAAATTTCTCACACAGACGCTTATTAGTAGAACCAAATATAATGTCATCAACGTAAATTTGAACTAAGAGAATATCTTCATCATTGGTAATTTTAAATAACGTTGTGTCAACGCTGCCTTTTGAAAAACCTTTACCAATAAGAAAGATAGAGAGAGTGTCATACCATGCTCGAGGTGCTTGCTTAAGCCCATAAAGTGCTTTTTCTAGCTTGTAAACCATACCCTTACCATGATTGTTGATGAATCCTGGAGGTTGCTCCACATACACTTCTTCTTGGAGTTTACCATTCAGGAAGGCACTCTTTACGTCCATTTGAAATACTGTAAACTTGTTAAACGCTGCGTACGCTAGAAACATGCGGATTGCTTCAAGACGAGCAACAGGAGCGTAAGTCTCATCAAAGTCAATGCCCTCCTCTTGGCAGTATCCTTGAGCTACGAGTCTGGCCTTGTTTCTTACAACAATGCCGTCCTCATCCATCTTGTTTCTATATACCCATCTAGTTCCAATAACTCCTTGATGAGTTGGTCTTGGTACTAGCATCCAAACTTTATTTCGCTCAAACTGATTGAGCTCTTCTTGCATAGCTTCAATCCAACTTGGATCACTTAACGCTTCATCCACTTTCTTAGGTTCCATTTGAGATAGAAAGCTTGCGAACATAGCCTCATTAAATGTAGCGGCTCTAGTTCTAACTGGTGCTTCAATATCTCCAATGATTTGCTCAGGTGGATGGTCACGTAACCATAGTCTATCTGTTTGGAAGGGGTTTTGAGAATGAACAGGCGCTTGAGAATCATTCGCTTGACCATTCTCCTGCGTTGGCGCTTCAAGTTCACGATTCCTTCTTTGCTCTTGATGATCATTCTCTTCATGATCATCCGTATTTCTTACATGATAATTTAGATTGATTTCACGAGTATTCTTAGGAGGAGGCACTGAGATCTCATCATCATCGTCAGTATCTTCATCAATAGTAATTTTGGACGCTTGATGACATAGATCTTCAACTCCTACATCATTTACATTTACCTTACTCGGCTCTTGGTTAGCATCATCAAACACAACATGAATAGATTCCTCAACCTTCGATTTGATCTTATTGAGAATGCGAAAATTCTTTCCATTTTTGGCGTAGCCTAGAAAGATTCCTTCATCCGCTTTAGGATCAAAAGTCTTTAGGCTTTGGGATCCATTATTATGGATAAAACATTTAGAACCAAAGACGTGAAAGTATGAAATATTTGGCTTACGTCCCTTCCACAGTTCATATGGAGTTTTTCCATGCTGTTTGTTGATCATGCATCGATTTTGAGTGTAACAAGCAGTGTTGATCGCTTCGGCCCAAAATCTAGGAGCAAGCTTGGATTCAGCTAACATAGTCCTAGCGGCTTCCTTAAGCGTTCGGTTCCGGCGCTCAGCAACACCATTTTGTTGGGGAGTTCTGGGAGCTGAATACTCATGATGTATTCCATTTTCTGCACAAAACTTCTCAACAACCTTGTTAGTAAACTCAGTACCGTGATCGCTTCTTATTCTTGCAACCTTAAGATTTTTCAATGTTTGAAGTTGCCGAATAAGCGCTGTTAACTTGTCACATGTTTCATCTTTGGATGAAAGAAATTCCACCCAAGTAAATCTAGAGAAATCGTCTACTACCACTAAAGTATACTTTTTACCGCTTACACTGATTGTTTGAACAGGTCCAAACAAATCCATGTGAAGTAGTTCAAGTATTCTAGAAGTAGATAGATGAGGTTTTCTCTTGAAAGATGATTTAACTTGTTTACCCATTTGACAAGCGTCACAGAGGCGATCCTTATGAAATGGTCCATTTGGCAATCCCTCTACAAGATTTTGACTTATAAGCTGAGAGATTGTCTTAAAGTTGAGGTGATTCATTTTTCTATGCCATAACCAACCCATTTTAGATTCATTTTTAGCAACAAAGCATGTTGGGTTGTTATCAAGTGTTGAACCCCAATCTACCAAATATACGTTGTTATTCCTTTTTCCTTTTAGTTTAGTAGATTTAGTCTTAGCGTCGTTTATATAGCAATAGTCACTTGAGAATATGACTTCAAAGCCTTTATCGCAGAATTGACTTATGCTTAATAAATTGTGCTTTAGACCCTCAACAAAATAAACATCACTTATCATGATGTTCCCCCTATGCACAGTACCTATACCTTTGGTTTTACCTTTGGAGTTATCACCAAATACAACCTGAGGACCATTGGCAGCTTGATAGTTGATCAGAAGATCTTTGGAACCTGTCATGTGCCTTGACGATCCACTATCAAAATACCAAACAGATGTATTGACTTTAGCTCTAGGTACCTGCAATCAAAAGGGAAGTTCTATTTCTGTTTAGGTACCCATTGTTGCTTGGGTCCTTCAACATTAGTATCCTTGTTAGTGTTAATTAGAACTTTAGGAACCCAAATTTGCCTTGTCTTCATAGTAGGAATATTGGCCTTTTTGGGTTTCACCTTGTGCTGTGTGTAATTTTTGGATGTATAATAATATCCACGATTATAATAATAGTCATAATCATAATTATCATAGTATCGATAATATGATCTTGACTGTCTTGGATATCGACGCTGGTATTTCCTTGGCTCTGGCTTGGGTTGCACGTTTGGTGCTAGACGCTTAGCGCTTGATTCACAGTGACTAGATTTATCCTTAGCTTTTTGAGCGTTTGGATGAGTCTGTCTTTGTGGATCATTTGCTTTAGCCTTACCCTTGTCTGAGTTAGTTTTGACTTTCTCATTTGGCCTCTTACCATTGTCCCTTGGTTCATTTTGAGTTTGACCTTGTGAACCTTTCTCAACAAAGAAAACACCCTTTCCTTTGTTGTTTGCCGTAACATTAGGTTTGTTTGGTTGTTTACCGAATTCATTGCATCCTAAACCGGTCTTTTCTCCAAACAACCTTGTTATTTCAGTCACATTGTCGAGCTTTCTGGATGCTTTGGACAACGATGAGATGAGCTGTTCTGACTTGGCAAGTCTAGCCATCAGATCAGCTTCTCTCTTGACTATTATATCAAGATCACCTTTCAATTGAATAACTTCACTCTCAAGCGATTGGTTTTTCTCAATGCACTGTTGCTGAATTTGCAACTCTGCTCTGAGCGTTACTTTATCGTTTGTGAGTGATGAAATAATAGCGAGATCATTTTGATATATTTTGGCAGCTTCTTGACATTCATTGTAATATTCTTTGACTTTGTCAAGTAATTCATCATAAGAAAGAGGAATTGATAATTCATTGATTACCTCAGGGGACGCTTCATCATCTCTGGCCATGAGACATATGAGCGCTGAGTCATCTATCGGCTCATCATCATCACTACTTTCGTCTGATGATTCTAAATCTTCAGGTGCTGATGCTGGTTCTGATTCCGCAAGCAAACCTTGTTGTCGAAGGTTGCTCCTGAATTGGTTTCTATCCAAGTAATCCTGCCTTGAGGGCTTGGATACATTTGGATAGGGACAATTTACCTGGTAGTGCCCCGGTTTCCTGCAATTATAACAAAGATTGGTTTTCATTTTTTGTTCACTTGTTAGCCTTGCAATGTGTGGTTTTGAAACCACTGGAGCTGGGAGATTTTGAGTAGACGCTTGATATTGAGCAGGCGCTTGAGGTAAAGGAACAGAATATTGAGGCGCTTGAAACTGTGGTTGTATGGGAGAAGGCGCTTGATATGAACTTTGTCCTTGATTATTAGGACCTTTTCCTTTCTTTTCATATCTCAAGAACTTCCTGAATCTATTCAGCAAAGCCAACTCTTCTTCCTCATTAATGTCCGAATTATTTCCTTTGTTACCAGATTTGCCTTTGATTGATGCAATGAGCGCTCCAGATTCAATCACTGGATTACTCACAATGTCACTAGCAGAGTTCAACTCGAACTCAAAAGCTTTTATCTCTGAAAAGGCGTCTTCTGGAGTTAAGAGATCCAGCATGTTTGATTCTCTCATAGCTGTTGTCTTCATCAAGAATTTACTTGGTAGACTTCTAAAGATCTTAACCACCATTTCTCGATTCTGTAAGTCCATTCCCAACGACGTAAGTTCTGTAACAAGAGCTGTGAATCTTATATCCAATTGCTCTAGCGTTTCATTGGGTAGCATCTTAAATCCGTTAAACTTTTCCTTAGCAATGGAAAGTTTGTTTTCTTTGATTTGAGCTGAACCACCACAGATTGTAGCCAGCTTATCCCATATTTCTTTAGTCGTTTTGCAAGATTTGATTTTATTGAATAAGTTATCATTATCACCAATAGCCGTATACAGAGCGTTGCGACCAACATTGTCCAAGTTAGCTCTTCGACGCTCATCTGGAGACCATTCTTGTTTTGGTTTTTCAACGTAACCATCAGGGGTTTCTTCTGTGGCTCCAGGCGCTCTTGTGATAACTTTGTATATTTTGATTGGCCCATCTGAAATAATATCGCACATGTCATCATCGCATGAACATAAATACGTAAATGCTTTGACTTTCCATGTGTCAAAATTTGATTCTGTCAATTTGGGAACTTTAGCAAATGCCATATCTAAGCTTTAAAAAGCAACTAGATTTTGAAAGAAAAGGATCTAAACAAGCAGTTATGCTTGGAAATTTTAAAATTTCAAAATTAACCGCTTTGATACCACTTGTTGGTCCCAAGTGGCATACGAAAGGGTCTAGAAGGGGGGGGGGGGTTGAATAGACCCTTAAGTCTTTTTCAACTTAAAAAAGATTTCGTATTAAACGTATTTGGACGCTTGAAATGATAGGCGCTTGAAGTGTCTGACGCTTCACCTTAGCGTTCACATAAGATATTTGAGACTTTGTGAAGCGTCTAATGAAGACTGTTTTATAAAGTTAACTTAGACTTCAGGAATTGAATACTTTGACCTTGTAGGTTAAGCGTTCAGTTCTTTTAATCAGGGTTAGCACAGCGGAATGATTTTGGAGTCTTCTCTTTGAAAGTTTTAGCGTCACAAGATGTTTCTTAGTTGCTTAGCTTTTGATTGTGTTTTACTTATGCAATGATATGATAGATGAATGAAGTGACTGAAAAGTAAATAACACAATATTTGTAAGGTTCGTTGGGTGATGTAATCCCAACTACGTCCTTCTTCTCCTTTGCACTTGGAGGCAATCCACTAAAATGATTCTCAAAGAATCACACAGAATCTTCTACAAATTAGGGAGAGATGGATGTCGATGACTTGAGCTCCTTGATCACACAGATTTCTGCTTCAAATCACTTCAACCCTCTTGCTTCTTTCACCCAGAAATGATGCAAGTATCCAACTTCGACTTCACACAGATCGCGAGGCTTGGATGGGATTTTCTAAAAGGTTTGTTTGATTTTGATGAAGTTCAAACAACTTGGTAATATCTCAGTAGGAATCTGGTTTCTTCAAAAAGAATGTTTGAGATATTTGTTGACTGTCTCAGGAATATAAGAAAAGCAAGTAGGATGTTTCTTGAATTTTCTGGCTTTTCTGAGAGTTTAAGGAATGAGATTTTAATGCAACAGCAATTTGGCTTTGATAAAATTGTTGCTCTGTTTTGTTTGTTGTTGAAGTCCTATTTATAGGTATTCTTGGAGAAAGTGTCCGTTTGACACATGCACTGGCGCGTGTCTCTCACTTTCGCGAGTGAACAGCTTTTGTCCTTTTTCCTGAAAATCTGCTGCACGAAAGTTGGTGCTGCAGTCTGAGATAGTTGACAGTCCAATAGGGTGGCTTCTCCGTACGTCTGACATTACTTATCATATTAAATGCCCTTATCAACATTTAATGCATTTGAAATTAATACCCGTTGGTATTTAATGCTTTGAGAATATTTGCATTAAACTCCTTCTGGACTTAGAAGTAAATTCAGGTGAAATTACTTCTGTCCCATAAGGTAACGCTTGATATAGCTGGCCAAAGTGGACGCTTGGAGACTGTATCTATCTTCTGAGATCAGGCGCTTGAGTCTTCGAACTTTACCACTGATAAACTCACTCAGAAATCATCAGACGCTCAGCCTAAGACTATTTTGCCTAACACTCTAAAGTAAGATAACAAAGCCTAATAAATCTATTACAAGTCTAACGCTTCAAAGCCTATACAAGTTTTCTACGAAAATAAACTTACAACTTTTTTGGGGTCTAACAAAAACTCAATTGTCATCATCAAAACTTTTAACATGAAATTCCTAACAAAGTTTAAAATAAATCAAAATTGATCTAAACCGCGAGAAAATAAAAACACTTTGATTCTTCATATTGTTCATGTAATCAAAAAGCGGTAAAACATGCCAACATACATAATCACGCTAAATTCATATATATCAGCCTTCTCAGTATGGCTCTGATACCACTGTTGCGAATAATTGCATCAAAACAGCGAAAGCGGTACAATGAATTTTTTTTTATTCCCAGACAGGATCTACCGGGGTCTAGTTGTAAACAACTACATATATGAAAAAAGAGATTAAATCACTTACTTGTTGTAGAGTGATTAATGTGACCTTCAATCTTCCAAATCACGAATCGACGGTTGATTTTGATCCAAGTAGCACAGACGCCTAAATCGTACGTCGGAATCGATGGAAGAAAAATCCTTCTTCTCTACCTCTAAGGGGGGCGGCTACTAGAGTGGGAGGGGAGAGAGATTTTTTTTTTTCTGTATTACTTTTAGAGCTAGGGCTTTTGTTCAACACATGAACTTATGAGATAAAAATACAACCACTATGTATTTATTTTAAGTGGACAAAAGACATGGGCTTCACAAGTCCACATGGGCATCACAAGTCCACATGGGCTTCTTTTGAAGGCGTATGGCTGGCCCCTATGGTGTACCCATGGGTGCACCGACTCCTTTTTATTTTTTTAATTAATCCTTTAATTTAATTTGATTAAATTAATAGAATAAATGAATAATAAATAATAATACTATTTATATATTAATATTTATTAATACATTATTCAAAATAATTTATTTATTTATCACATAAATAAATATTATTAAGTATCTAATACTTAACATTTTACTACAAAAATACTCCATCATTTTTCTTCATCGTTTCCCTTTTTAAGCGCGACTCTTTTAGCTTTGTCTCATTTGGAAATTGGAGGATTCCAAAGAATGTGGGTCCGTGTAGCCAACCTTGCAGCCCACACCGTAACCCAAATAAGAACGAATGATTAGGATCATTCTATCAATCTTTTCCAACGTGATTATTGTGTGATCGCAAACCCTCTTACTCTTATATCACCGATGAGTGTAGACCATGGTAAATGTCAAATCATTAACTCATCTTTACTTTTTATTTATAGTAAGTCGAGATCACTATAGTTTCCTATTACAGAAACGTTCATCGCTTTGGCCAAAGACTTTAGATCTCACTTGCTCATAAATAATCAAGTGATAATTACTCGTTCTTCTACGAGAGAGTAAATCCTTTCTTGGTAATTAGTTGAGACTACTACTTGTGCATTAGATCACAGTTCGAGGTCGACCTCACCCAAGGTTGTTCTGAATCTAACTACCTTAATGACAAACCTAATGTCATAAGTACATCTCCAAGTCAATCCCTCAAGTCGAAGGTTCATCAACCCTTACATCTTACATATTGACTGTCAACGAGTGAAAAACCCATGTGACGAAATTGATACGAGTCATGTTCAAGCACATTGATCTCCTTCAATGTCCTCATGGCGTTAGCTCCCACTACGATCAACACTTATCGCCAATGGAGCTCCTACCATACAAGTCATACATAATTCTCAATGCCCCTACTGAGATTACATAACTTGCGAACTATATATAGTATGTAAGTATTTAACTTTTCCAGTGTTGTTTTCATTGTTACATAAGGAGTGAAAAGTCTACTCTTGCGTACTTGGGCCTTCAGTTAATTACATATTTATACGAATGCAATAAAACAAGTAATAACCAAAGATGCCTTTGTAACACCCAATATTCTCGGTTCCTAATTTCGTAGAAGTGAAGGTAAACATTACAATCACCGCTAATTAGATTTCGTAAATTATTTGATTGTAGTGATTCGCGTTCGACTAAAAATATTTTTCTACTTGCTTAATAACTATTATTAAATCTATATGTGAAATAGGTTAGTAGTATTTACACCTCATGGTGGAATAGTTGATGCATTATATCATTTAAGGTGTATATATATATATATATATTCATCTTCATCAATTGATTACTAATAGTTAAATGGGATCATGCCTAACTACATATATATATATAGGCACAAACACATGCACAAGCACACACACACACACACACACATATATATATACACGTACCATTCATGATCTAATAGAGAAAGGAAGATTAGGAGGTGGCAAATTAAGATAATTACATCTCATCTTGCCTAAAAAACGTGGCTTATGGAGGATTAATCTCCATTTCTTTTTTCCCTACCTTTTTGACCAAGACCTCCTTATATACTACAATTCAGCCTTTCAACACTTCATTCATCACCACACCTGAAGAAACTCTGAAAATTAGCACCTATCTCATCTCAAATACATGAAAAGCTGAAGGAGAAGAAAAAAATCCAGTAGGGCAAAGGATCGTCCTTTCTTCTTTCTCTTAAGGTATATGGTAGTTAATCATTGCTTTTGCATGAATATGTTGTAGACTAAATGTAGTTCAAGCTATATATGACCTGGAATTGAGAGTATCATATCATATATATGTATTTTAGTAAACTTCAATGGCATGATGTTCAGCTGTGTTTGGAACTTTCAGTTTCTGAAAGTTACGTTTAAAGCTGTAATGCGGTGCTTAAACTTGTGAGTTTGATTATGATAAATTTTCTGGAATAACTTGATTGTGTTTTAAACATCTATGAAAAATTTGGTAAGGGTTAGAGTTTTGTGGAATTTTCTAAAAATCGTTGAACAAAATCGCCAGTCTGTTCGGCGGAAGTGAAAATTGTTACTGTTTTGAAGATATTTCGTGTACCTGGAAATTTTGTTTTACTCTAAAACGTTTACAGTATCTTGATACATGTGTTATAGAGACTTCATATAAATTTCGGAAGTTTTCAATAAACAGGGGATTTTACAAAAATATTGGAATATAAGGTGTCTGTTCTGAAACAAATCTGCCGGGACACTCCCGTTTCGTTGATCGAATCCCCAATTTGACAAGGAAATTAAATCTGGAAAAAATTATGTAGAATTTTTCAGCATCCTATCTGATATCCTGAAAAATCTGAGAAAGAAATTCCAATCCAAGAATGTGTTAAAAAATTGTTGAAAAATATTGCGCATGTAAGGGGGCTAGTTTGAACTTAGTTGCCTATATGTTTGGATAGTATGATATAACCTGTTGTATGTGATTAGCTTAAAAGTGTATTGTTTTGTGAAAATGATGGTATTTTGAATCATAGGATACTTTCGTGATTCCGAGGCCGAGGCAACGACGCCGGTTTATTATAGTGAGGGTTTCTCTTATTCTTTCAACTTGATCTTGCTTACCATTGTTCGTTCCCTTTTAAATCATAACCAAGTGTGACCTCATAAAGTTTCATTGATCAGACTCTTATTCTCATCTAAGGTAAGTGTCCAACCGTGTCCCAATTTGTAGTCTATCGTTCTTATTTTCGCACGCTCTCGCTCGAATACAAATCAGTGTACATATTCTAGTAGGAAACTCGTTGAAACGATTATTCTTCTTGGCTCTATTCCGTCGGCTAAGGGAGCTAAGTGCTATACGGGACAAAGTGCCACGTGACGGCGGGGGCCATCGCTTGAACCCGTAGGAGCCACCTCTAGAATCCCGAAGTCTGGCATCCATCCGCGATGTGTCATTTTCTTGATATACAGCTTTGATTCGAAAAAGCAGAGTGAAGGGAGCTAAGTGCTATACGGGACAAAGTGCCACGCGACGGCGGGGGCCACCTCTTGAACCCGTAGGAGCCACCACTAGAATCCCGACATCTGGAACACTTCATAGAACATAATGGTGTGAAGCCTCCTGCTGGTATGGGACAGTGGAAGGTGGATCACGATCACATGATATGATTACAAAAGTACATGGGTTATGTCCTCTGATTCATACGTAACATACTCGATTAATTTAACTTGTGATATGTTATTCTATTCTTTTGCTTGCCATCGTATATGTCCATGTCGTTATTGATTTTCGCTGCAGATTCTATCTCTCCTGATAAGGTAAAGCAAGCCATTAGCCTACCTCACTGGGTCATTCGGACTCACCCCTCCTTCTTTCTTCCTTGGCAGATAAGCTTAGAATGTCGGATACAAATGGAGAAATGAGAAATAAAGGAAGCATTGGTTTGTTTCTATCAAAGGGAGTAATGTTTTGGGATGTACGATTGGGTATGTATATGTTTTGGCTTGGAGATTTGTAATTGATAGGGTTATTGTTTAATTGTGTAAGACTGATGAATAAGATATTGTTGGTTTAAGTGGAATGAAATTCTTTTAGTTTTAGTAGATGAAGAATTGGTATAGTTCTGACGCTTAGCGCTAGCTCGAGAAAGGACAGTCTCGTGGATCGAACTAGTGTCGCGGTGTAGCGGGCCACCAGGTGGTCGGTGGGCGTTACAGTTGGTGGTATCAGAGCTTGGGTTAGTACCTGAGCTATACTAGGATAAGATCTTTAGAATTTGGCATGGAGTTGTGATTGGTTGAGCTTAGGAGATGAGTTTTGAAGATGTATTAGATGGGCGACAAGATTAGATATATCAATAGGAGAAGGAAATAAGGGTAATGTTTTTTTACTTGTTCTGAGGTGTTGGACTTTTTAAGGAATGATTTGGTTAGGGTTAACTGAAAATTGAAGCGAGTAAGCTCATATCCCTCGAACCTAGTTAAGTTCTTCATTTTCGATACTTTCCAGTCTTGAGACTTTTACTCATGGAAATTGCCTTAACAGTGTTCCAAGCCCTAATCTTGTTGTATCCGTTATAAAACTTGATTCCGTCTTGTTATCATCAACATTTGAAGCATTTTGATGTCCAGAGTAATCATCATCTATCTCAAAACCTTGTCATGCTTAATGTTTGAATCCTATTAATCCATTTTTATGTCAATACCTTCTGTTTATTCATTTATTCTTAATGATCCTGCTCTCACGTTTGTATTATCTTTAGCCCTAAAACTCTTAATCGTTGACTATTTTCTTTTGCTCTTGGTCACCCCTCAAGCCGTAAACTTGATTATAATTTCTATTTTTTGGATACCAAATGTCATTGTATATATTTGAGGACTCTCCTATTCAAGTTTGAGCTTCCTTCAAAACTCTATGTGCAGTGCTTCCTTTGGGTGTCTGAGGATCGCTGACCCTACGTTGATAATCCTATTTTTCGTCTTTTGAAGCCGGTATTTGTTTTTGCCACTTTGAAATGCCTATTCATTACCAATCTTTACTTTTAATCGAATCATTTTATTGTGAAATTTAATCTTTCTACTTGTTTTTTAGAGAAATATTTAGCTTCTATCTACAACTCCTATTGAATAAACTCTGCTTGAATCTCTTTTCTTTGATACATATTTCAATTGTTTGTGCATATCATGGTAATTGCATCACTACGTTTTCAACTCCTCCTACTACTTAACGTTATTCTCTTTTATTCTAATATTTCTATCCCAGTCCTTCCGTATTCAACGATTTTAGTGTTTTTTTTTTTTATTCAAAACGCAATTGTACAGTTCAAACTTTACCTCTTTGTGTAAATCTTCTTATATTCGATCTCATTTTAACATTTCAAATTATCCTTCGACTTGTAATTTCGATGACTATCTTTCAGTGATCATAGTAAGAATGTCTATTGCGTCCTCGTCTATTATCCCATATCGCATCCCACTATTATTGACGAAGGTTATAACAATCTTTGAGCTCCAATGTATATTCCTAAACCACAAATCATTTTATATCGTTTTTTTTAGCAGTCCATGCTTATTGTAATATATTTTATTCATAATTCAAAAAAAACAAAAAAAAAAAAACAATTCGATAGCTTAAGTTCTGGAATTTGGCTTTTGACTATTTAATGTTTGAAATCCATAATCAAATGTGATTCTTCTTTCATTTTCCTTACAAACTATACATTGTTTCAGATGATTCTTGTTGATGAACCCCCTCGTCATTGCTGACTTATATTCATGAAACATTTAAAACTTGATTTGATTGTTGTGAAACTTCTTTGTATTCCATCTCTTTCGTTGGATAGCAAATTTTTATTTAATATTTAACCTCTTTGAATACCTCATACTTATTCCTCGGTCATCTCTCTTTCTGAGCCACCTTGTCATGTCGTTCAATATCTTGAAATCCTTGAACATTTTACTTTTTGACTAGAGACACATATATTCTAACCACTCAAGTGGACACTCAAAAGTCTTGGTTAGATTGTTCATCTATATCGTCACCCTTGTTCATGAGCTGACAATATTTTTGTATATCTTTTAGTAATTCGACCTAACTATTCCTTATGATTTTGATTACCTTCAAATTCCACCGTAGCCGAATGTCGATAGTGATTCTTAAGCCTAATCTTTTTCATAGAATCACTAAATCTTAAAACTTCAAACCTAGAGCAATGCATCAAACTCGAGAGTTTGAGCCCGTTTATAAAGTCATTATGTTCGATATTGTTTTTTTAACAACAAACAACGCCGAGACTATAGAGTGGCGCAGCGAAAGCATGATATAGGGATCTATAATGACATTCACGAAGCAAGATTCATACAGCTGCGCACACCATAATGATAGAAATACCGAGTGTTGTTCTATTTAGATTATAACGCATGTAAAGGATCATCGTACAAGGATCTTCATAGAGCCCTACAAGCATTGACGGTCAATGACACTAGCAAAGGGTAGGAGCGTCAATCATAGAATCTAAAAATGGATAGAAGTCAGAAAATCTATGTAAGCAAGTATGAAGTGATCAAGAATTCAAGCCTTCGTCAACACTTTAATAGAAGACTTTTCAAGAAGATTGAAACCAGGAAGGTTCAATTGCGTCGTCAAAGAACCATTCCAGTGATCAAAGTGTATCGTACGAGTGTTTTAGAAGTACAAATGTTTCAGTGAATTTTTCCCGCTTATCAGGTCTATCGTAAGATTCAATTATAGAAATATCACTTGGACTCAACGCACATCATGTACCGACCCGATCTTTATTTGGGATGAAACATGTCATTCCAATAGGAACCCATTCGTAAAACGAATTAGGTGCAATAACTTCGATCAAATAAGCAAGACAAGTCTTGGCTCCTCGAGGGACCACGACTTGGAGATGCTACACGGGAATGAGGAAATTATCCGACTTCATGGGATACCGGTTAGCATCGTCTCCGACAGAGATCTCAAGTTTACATCTAGCCTGTGAAGACGGTTTCAAGAAGACCCAGGTACAAAGTTGAACTTTAGTACCGCCTTTCACCCGCAGACCGATGGACAGTCAGAAAGGGTGATAAGGATAAGTGAAGATATGTTAAGGACTTGGGTCTAGACTTTGGAGGGTCTTAGGATACACACCTTCCATTAGTAGAACTTTCCTATAAACAACAGTTACCAGGCCACCATCCAAATGGCACCCTATGAAGCACTTTATGAGCGGAAATGTCAATCCCACTCTATTAGGATTTAGATGGTTGGAGAGCAGCATCACAGGATGGACGAGAAGGGCCTTGCGGGTGGAAATGATACAAGAAGCCATTGACAAAGTTCAAATCATCAAACAGCGAATGAGTGCAGCTCAGAGTCGTCAAAAGAGCTATGCCGACACACGACGCAAGGACTTAGAATTTCAAGTGGGAGACCAAGTTTTTTATTAAAGTATCACCGCGAAGAGGCGTTAAGAGGATGGGAAAAAGGGGTAAGCTTCAACCTCGATATATAGGACCATTCCAGATCTTGAAGCGTGTTGGGGTAGTAGCGTATGAAGTCAAACTACCTAACAATATTTCCCATATTCATAATGTGTTCCATGTATCACAACTTAAGAAGTACCATCCTGATCCGTCACATGTGATATCTCATGAGGAATTACAACTAGAACCAAATTTGTCGTATGAAGAGATGCCGATACGCATACTGGACTTCAAATATCAGGAATTACGATCTCAGAAAATACCCTTAGTCAAGGTATTGTGGAGAAACAATCAGGTTGAATAAGCAACTTGGGAGCGAGAAGATGACATGAGAAAAAGATATCCGGATCTCTTTGGGACCTCTCAGAATTTGGGGACCAAATTCTTTTAAGGAGAGGGGAGTTGTAACACCCAATATTCTCGGTTCCTAATTTCGTAGTAGTGAAGGTAAACATTACAATCACCGCTAATTAGATTTCGTAAATTATTTGATTGTAGTGATTCGCGTTCGACTAAAAATATTTTTCTACTTGCTTAATAACTATTATTAAATCTATATGTGAAATAGGTTAGTAGTATTTACACCTCATGGTGGAATAGTTGATGCATTATATCATTTAAGGTGTATATATATATATATATATTCATCTTCATCAATTGATTACTAATAGTTAAATGGGATCATGCCTAACTACATATATATATATATAGGCACAAACACATGCACATGCACACACACACACACACACACATATATATATACACGTACCATTCATGCTCTAATAGAGAAAGGAAGATTAGGAGGTGGCAAATTAAGATAATTACATCTCATCTTGCCTAAAAAACGTGGCTTATGGAGGATTAATCTCCATTTCTTTTTCCCTACCTTTTTGACCAAGACCTCCTTATATACTACAATTCAGCCTTTCAACACTTCATTCATCACCACACCTGAAGAAACTCTGAAAATTAGCACCTATCTCATCTCAAATACATGAAAAGCTGAAGGAGAAGAAAAAAATCCAGTAGGGCAAAGGATCGTCCTTTCTTCTTTCTCTTAAGGTATATGGTAGTTAATCATTGCTTTTGCATGAATATGTTGTAGACTAAATGTAGTTCAAGCTATATATGACCTGGAATTGAGAGTATCATATCATATATATGTATTTTAGTAAACTTCAATGGCATGATGTTCAGCTGTGTTTGGAACTTTCAGTTTCTGAAAGTTACGTTTAAAGCTGTAATGAGGTGCTTAAACTTGTGAGTTTGATTATGATAAATTTTCTGGAATAACTTGATTGTGTTTTAAACATCTATGAAAAATTTGGTAAGGGTTAGAGTTTTGTGGAATTTTCTAAAAATCGTTGAACAAAATCGCCAGTCTGTTCGGCGGAAGTGAAAATTGTTACTGGTTTGAAGATATTTCGTGTACCTGGAAATTTTGTTTTACTCTAAAACTTTTACAGTATCTTGATACATGTGTCATAGAGACGTCATATAAATTTCGGAATTTTTCAGTAAACAGGGGATTTTACAAAAATATTGGAATATAAGGTGTCTGTTATGAAACAAATCTGCCGGGACACTCCCGTTTCGTTGATCGAATCCCCAATTTGACAAGGAAATTAAATCTGGAAAAAATTATGTAGAATTTTTCAGCATCCTATCTGATATCCTGAAAAATCTGAGAAAGAAATTCCAATCCAAGAATGTGTTAAAAAATTGTTGAAAAATATTGCGCATGTAAGGGGGCTAGTTTGAACTTAGTTGCCTATATGTTTGGGTAGTATGATATAACCTGTTGTATGTGATTAGCTTAAAAGTGTATTGTTTTGTGAAAATGATGGTATTTTGAATCACAGGATACTTTCGTGATTCCGAGGCCGACGCAACGACGCCGGTTTATTATAGTGAGGGTTTCTCTTATTCTTTCAACTTGATCTTGCTTACCATTGTTC
Organism: Buddleja alternifolia; assembly: GCA_019426215.1. Taxonomy (NCBI): domain Eukaryota; kingdom Viridiplantae; phylum Streptophyta; class Magnoliopsida; order Lamiales; family Scrophulariaceae; genus Buddleja; species Buddleja alternifolia. The sequence continues at coordinate 1,589,255 of CM033398.1, read as the reverse complement.
GTTCCCTTTTAAATCATAGCCAAGTGTGACCTCATAAAGTTTCATTGATCAGACTCTTATTCTCATCTAAGGTAAGTGTCCAACCGTGTCCCAATTTGTAGTCTATCGTTCTTGTTTTCGCACGCTCTCGCTCGAATACAAATCAGTGTACATATTCTAGTAGGAAACTCGTTGAAACGATTATTCTTCTTGGCTCTATTCCGTCGGCTAAGGGAGCTAAGTGCTATACGGGACAAAGTGCCACGTGACGGCGGGGGCCACCGCTTGAACCCGTAGGAGCCACCTCTAGAATCCCGAAGTCTGGCATCCATCCGCGATGTGTCATTTTCTTGATATACAGCTTTGATTCGAAAAAGCAGAGTGAAGGGAGCTAAGTGCTATATGGGACAAAGTGCCACGCGACGGCGGGGGCCACCTCTTGAACCCGTAGGAGCCACCACTAGAATCCCGACATCTGGAACACTTCATAGAACATAAAGGTGTGAAGCCTCCTGCTGGTATGGGACAGTGGAAGGTGGATCACGATCACATGATATGATTACAAAAGTACATGGGTTATGTCCTCTGATTCATACGTAACATACTCGATTAATTTAACTTGTGATATGTTATTCTATTCTTTTGCTTGCCATCGTATATGTCCATGTCGTTATTGATTTTCGCTGCAGATTCTATCTCTCCTGATAAGGTAAAGCAAGCCATTAGCCTACCTCACTGGGTCATTCGGACTCACCCCTCCTTCTTTCTTCCTTTTCAGATAAGCTTAGAATGTCGGATACAAATGGAGAAATGAGAAATAAAGGAAGCATTGGTTTGTTTCTATCAAAAGGAGTAATGTTTTGGGATGTACGATTGGGTATGTATATGTTTTGGCTTGGAGATTTGTAATTGATAAGGTTATTGTTTAATTGTGTAAGACTGATGAATAAGATATTGTTGGTTTAAGTGGAATGAAATTCTTTTAGTTTTAGTAGATGAAGAATTGGTATAGTTCTGACGCTTAGCGCTAGCTCGAGAAAGGACAGTCTCGTGGATCGAGCTAGTGTCGCGGTGTAGCGGGCCACCAGGTGGTCGGTGGGCATTACAGCCTTTATGTATAGGTTTTAATTAATAATACGATTACATTGTTTATGCCCTATTACAATCTATCCTCCTAGCATTTGAGGGCATATTCCTAACAAAGATGTGACATGTAAACCACACACATTGAAGATATGAGAGGTACTGCTTATGTTAAGCAAATAGTGGGAGGAAATGAGGATTGGTAATCATCTTGTCCTGTTTTTACGAGTATCTTAAGGAAATTTAGGAATATCGTGTTTGTTACACCTTGAAACGAAAGGGATTGTTTCATAATATCTAACCTTCAAGATGAAGGAGTTCTTTTACAAAAGAATGGGGATTGTTAAAATTGGTTTTGACTAATACATCTGATGTATTAAGTCAAAATCCTAATTGATCCAATGGATTGGATTGGTGTTGTTTATTGGAAAACAACATGGAAAAATTGGAAATGGGATTTCTAATCTTAAGACATGAACTGAAGTGATGATAGATAGAGGATTTGTTTTATGCTAAGTGGGAGAGTAAGAGTTGAGAACGTCTCTTGAGAAGAGACAAAGGCTAACTCTACCATTTAAATCGCGTATACGAATGTAATGATAAAAGGTATCTAGATATGTGAACCTATCTTATGGAAAAGATGAGGTTCTACCACTCGAATATCAAGTACAAATGTACTATGATTATCGATAAGGGTGCAAGCTCTTAAGAAAGAGTGAGGTCTCACTTGCTATCTATACATACCTAGAGGAAAAAATAATAACCTAAGAGATTATTTTATCAGAGTCGACGTTTGAGTGGAACACTCAACAAAAATGTGGCAAACCCCTTTCACCAAAACTCTTGAGTAGAAGTTGTGTTCAAAGGGTCATCTAGAAGATGGACCTGTGTAGGAAAATTAACAGTGAGCTCTTGGGGCAAGTTGGAGATTGATAGTGTTGTATGCCCGGCGATCCATCTGTTGGCTTGAACTCTGGATCATAAACTATGACAGTCTTATCATATATATCATTATCAAACCTATTTCGGTATGTGGATTACCATATGGTTAGGGGAGGCAGTTGGGATACCTATGGAACGCTCTAAAAAACCGAAATTATAAAATGTGTTCCAAGTTATAAAGGCTATAAGATGTGGGATATCACTGGCCTCATCAAGACTTGTTCGTGTGTGTAACTCTTATTAGAGATTCACGTGTTTCATTGTCAATGGCCGGTGAGTCAATACATACACGAAGATTCATACTTTAGAGAAGTATGGAATTGAACGACTCCGCAAGGATTCCTCGCTAATTCTGTCGAACTTGGTATCCTTAGGTTTCGTAGTGTGAGATTGTCCTTAGACCTGAGATGTCATTGGAAAAGGTGCTATCCACTATACTTTGATATACACGTGCACTCCAGGAGAGTTATATGGCTTGTATGTTGGGTATAGTTTGATAGTACAGCGGAATGGATGGCAGTCGTCAAGGGATCCATCCAAGGCTTATAGCCTAGCATTTCCTATGTTGTAGTGTAAAGCTGAATGCTCGATAAAAGTCTCTTGCCAGAGCATAGTCTTATAAGAGGGATTGGTGATCCTTGCTTGGAAGACCGGATCATTATTGGAACCAACATAGTCATAGTTTCCGAGGCTACTAGGGTTTCGACCGTCGCCAAACTCTAGAGCTTAGATGGGAAAAAAATGGAAGGATTCGACTCGCATGAAAATCGAAATCTGGATATGTTTACTTTTCATCATTAACATCTAGGAAGTCGTGGTAACGTGCTAGACATCAAACCACAACTGATAGGTGCCTTAGGTTAATTGGTGAAGTTAATCCAAGGCCTAATTAATTATTGTTAATAACTAGTCTAGCCTATGGGAAATTACTTATTGCTATCTGGTTAATGAGCCTAAGGGGTCACACACTTAACTTAGTGTAGTACCTATTGGCCAGTTAATTCTTTGTGAATTAGTGGAGAAATTAATTAATTGGAATTAATTAATCGGGAAAAGGAATATATCATCTTAATTAATAATAGTCTTATAATTTAGGAAAAATTACTAAAAATCCCCTAAAATAATTTTTTATATCCAAAATACCCTTGATAAAATTTTCCAATCCAAAAAACCCATTCCACCAACTTTTCATTTCAAAAACCCCAACATTTTGGGTTAACAAATTTATTGACTTACTTGCCCTTAGCCTTCTAGACTAAAAATTAATCGATTGTAGTTTTGTATAGAGTTATTTATTTTGAAATTTTATATTGATAAGTGAATAAATATAAATTTATTTTTAATATTTTTAATCTTCTTAAAAAAATTTAAAAATATATCTTTTGGATAATTATCATAGTAAAATAAAAATAAATTATATAAAAATTTTAAAAAACATTTAAAACAAAAAATAGAAAACTTTTATTATTCAATTTATCAATTTGAACTTTAAAGACAAAAAAAAAATTGTTAAAAAAGATCAATTGATCAATTTTCAACTTAATAAATGAAGGGTAGTTTAGTCAAAAAAATTCTTAATCGTAACATTTGGGTTTTTTTGAATGAAATGTTTGTAGAGTGGGTTATTGAAATTGAAAATTATTTTCATGGGCTTTTTGGATATAAAAATTTATTTTAGGGGTAATTTAATATTGAAACATTAAATTGGGAAAGACTAATTAATTAATATGTGAAAGAGTAAAATAAATATATGCATATATATACATACATGTATGGACGTGAATGTATGTGGATTTGGTGGAGGATTTTATCTTGTTCCCCAAGTTATATATATATATATATATATGTATCTATTTAATATATCTTGTAATATATTTAGTAGGATCCTTTCTAATTAATTAGATGATTAATTGATATGGAAGAATCTTGTAAATATATTAGGATAGATATTGTAGATTTGGTAAGATCTATTTAATTAGTTAGTTAACTAAATAAATGGAAAGATCTTATTGAGAAAGATATGGTATATTTGATAAAATATCAAATATATGAAAATATCTTATTAGTTGGAAATATGTCCAACTAATTAAAGAAGAGAAATAAGAAAGGAAGAATACTATATAATATAATATATATATATATATATGTGTGTGTGTGTGTGTGTGTGTGTACACACGGTTTGGCCGTGTATAGGTAATAAAGGCATGAGTCTTTATTTACTATATATATATATATATATATAATATTGCTAGATTTCATTAATTAGCATGTGCTACTTAAGTAATTATATAATATAAATATATATGTATACATACACGCTTTCAAAGAGGCGTGTGAGGTGGGTGTGCCGGGTTGTTGCACTGACCTATATATATGTATATATTATATTCTATAATGATTAATCTTAACCCTAATCACAACTAAGAGTTGTGAGTTATTTTCTCTCCATCTTTTCTTTTCCACCTCTGTCACAAGTTATTCTTCCAACTCATGTGTTGAATACGAATAACACCGAAACATATTCCTACCCCTTTCTCGTAAGTCGAAATTCGATATTCTCTTGGCTAACACTGATGGAGATAATTGAGGGTATGAACTAAGATGTAGATACACCTAGAGGCATCACACTTGGGGCGCTAGAGCAAATCAATCCGGAGAGGTATAGCAGGGAGTTGCATAACAAGACGTTGCGGCTTTTGTTCTTCAAGAGGTAAACAAGTGATAACTCTCCTTTGTGAGTTTTTGAATCCGATAGTACCATGTCTACCTAGCCCTAATTTGGAGATACCTTTATTTCAATTTTTAAATTCCTTGCTTCCGTTGCGACCAGCATCCCCGGGGTTGGATCACATGATTCCAACAACGACAACCTAAGTAGTTGGGAGTTGGGTTTGGCCATTTGGGGAAGAAGATACAGCTTTTTCACTACTTCTTTTGTTTTTAATATTAATTTACTTTTTAATATAATAGTTGAATATATGAGTTAATCGAAATATTTTAACAGTTTTTTAGAGATAAATTCCCATTTAATGATCCAATTTTTGGATCAGTCCCCAGCCATAAATTTAAACTTTGCACTCCCTAGTCTCAAATCAAAATTTGCCTCAGCTCACTAATCAATGTCAAAAGACAAAAATGTCCTAACTTAACATAAAAATGACATATCACTCTTATAAGCCAGTCTCTTTCTCTCTCCACTCTTTTATCCTCCTGATGTCTTCTCTCCCTCCCGACTCATACACCTAACCGATTTGCTCCATGATCCAATAGTGTCCGAGAAAGAAACACCAGTACTACCAGAAACCACAAAGAAAAATGAAGAATCAAAAACAGAAGTCACAAACAAAGAAATAGAAAATGCAGAATCAGAAAAGATGAAAGAAGATCAATCCTTTCCTTGATGAGCTCCATCAGTAAAGAATTCAAATCACTGAATCCACCGTCGTTGGTGGTTCCAAGTGGCATATGAAAGGTTCTACAAAGGGGGATTGAATAGACCCTAAAGTCTTTTTCGACTTCAAAAATTTCATATCACTTTAAATCATTTAAACACTTAAAAGCAAAGCGCTAAAGAATAGACAACTTAGACTTAGCAATTTGGGGAAGGTTACAAACTGTCTGACGTCTTGAAGAACTCCCATTGGGCAGTTACCAAAGTAGGGTAACACTTAGATCACTTAATCAAGATTAGCATAGCGGAATTGATTTTAATGCTTAGCGTTCTTTTAAGCCAATTAGTCGCTTAAATATTTTTAAAGCCTTTTGAAGATATGATGCAGGTAGTAAAGTAAATCAATAAAACAGTAAAAGCAAATGACACAAGATATGAAAGGTTCACTAAGTGATGTAATCCTAGCTACGTCCTTCTTCTCCTTTACACTCAGAGGAAATCTACTAGAATGATTATCAAAGGATCACATAGAGGTTTGTACAAAATAGAGGATGAAAGAAAGATGATCTTGAGCTCCTTGATCACACAGACTTCAGCTCCAATATAGATCTTCTTCAACAAGCTTCTCTCACACAGAAATGTTGCTTGTAAATTAAAACTTTCTCACTCAGATAAAATAGGTTGAGGGTTTTCGTGACGGGGTTTGTTTGATTTTGAGAAGTTCAAACAACTTGAGATATCTCAATAATGGTGTAGGTTTCTTCTTTGAAGAGGTTTGAGATATCGTTGACTGTCTTTGAAATGTTTGAAAAGCTTGAAGGATATGGAGTTTTGTAAGCTTTTCTTGGAGTAATTTCAGCAATGTTTTGACTAATTCTTGTGTATATGCGTGTGTATTTAGGATTTGCTGAAGGGCACTATTTATAGACATTTCTTGGAAATTGTTTGTTAGACACATATAGGCTCGTGTCTCTCACGTAGCGATTGAATAGTCCCTTCTTCTGACATTCCTGAAATTCTGCTGCAGCAATTGGATGTTGCAGGTTTGAACTCTGAAACACTGACAGTCTTAGCCAATATGGTGGCTTGCTCCGTATGCAATTCGTCCTTATCACATTTAATGCTCTTATCAATCATTTAATGACTTCAAAATTTATTTCAAGTGAATCTGATCATTTGATCGCTTGATGTCTTTGAGCGATTGATTCATAACTTCTAAAATGTCCTTAGCAATTAGCAGTTGCTTAAGACAAAATCTTCATCTTCGCTTGGCTTCAGACACTGATCTTCAACTTCATCTCTGACAGACTCATCTAGAATTCTATCAGCGACTTAGTGTTCAATACTTAGTCTATAATCTACACAGATAAACAATTACAAGCCTATAAGTTAGTTCATATAGTGAGAAATAAGAGGTTTCAGCAAACTCATTCAATCGGATAATTCATGTAAGTACAATGAGATAAAAGGAAAAGCAGAAACATTCATAAACATTCATAAAAAGCTTAAAGAAAGATAAAACAATAAAGATCTAGTGCTTTCTCTTATTTCCTGGAGAAGGCTTGGATTTGCTAGCGTCCTTCTGACTAGAATCCTTTTGCTCTTACTTGAAAAGCATTTGAGCAAACTTCCATAGCTTGTTGTTGACTTTCATCATTATTCTTTGCGTCTCATTGGCAAATTGAATTCCACCCATATTTTTAGCCAATTCTTCAAAACTGTGAAGGCGCTTGTTCCACAGAGAAGGGTCGATTCCCAGTTCACACAACAAGTCTTCAAAGATCTCATAAGTCCTTATGACTGGAGCTCGGCACGGATTCGGATATTTTTGAACAAAAATAGCAAATGGTGGAATGCTTAACTCTTCGAGAAGTTCCACGAAAAATTTTGAGATAGGGAAACCTTTGTAGAAAAGAGGCTTTTGTTTCTTAAGGATGGCATGCTAGATAAATGAAATTGTATTCTAAAGCTCTTCCCCCTCTTGACATTAGCAAGGGTTTTCTTGATCTCATTCATGTCCTTCCATTGTAACTTCACTTCTTCTACTAGAAGAGCAACTTGCTCAGTGATAGACTGGCCAATTGAATCTGGTTGATTGTGTCACTCTGTATTAGCTGAAGTATTCTGAGCTAGCGACTGATTGAAATCGGCAAACAAGCCTTCGATTTAAGAGCGCATTCGGTCAAGTACAATTTCCGTACTTTTAGCCGCTGAGTTGGCTATGTCATGACTTCGAGTATTTGAGACGAGTCCGATGAAACGCTCATCATTCTATACCATTTTTGAACAGGAACCTTTAATGTTGAGAAGAGAGTTCCTTACTGCCTTTCTGAAGTCTTTCGCTTCTTGGTCGCTGTCAAAATCAGAGTCAAAGGAGGAGGAGGAGTGCTCAAGAGATGGAATTAATCTCTAAGAGCTTGACACTGCAGCTTTTCCTTTAGATTTATCAAGGATAAATGATTCCTCAGGGTCCTGAGTGACTTCCTGAATCGCTTGATTCAAAGGTTCAGTTGCAGCATCAATCTGTGCAACTTTAATTTCAAGGGGGATCTCTTCGACTGGAGCGCTTGCGGTATCTTGCATTGTAGCGTCTGGCATCTTAGTGTCAATAGGAGGAGTTCCATCCATTTGAACTTTCGTGATTTTCACAGGAGAAGGCCTTGGAAGGGGAATGACCCAGAGTGGGGCAATCGCCTCCAGAACATGCCTTGGACTAATCAAGCTTGTCTGCGGGATATAAAATATAGCATCTTTATGCTCTTCAGTACTTAATGCTAAGCTAGCATTCTCTACAGAGTTACTTCTGAAACAAAAAAATTGAAATAGTCCAAAAAAAAGGGCATAAGGGCCTGAGCAGCTTCTTGATCCACTGGCCAAATTAAGGATATGATGTTGGACACTTGGATATTCTACTCACATAAAATACTTGGAAGAACAGAGTAGGCTTTGAAAGCGTCTAGACTAAATAGGTCATTAAACGTAACATCAAGTGCATTAGCGTTGTCCACAACAGCTTTACCAGTATGATGATCTTCTTCGTGCTCATAAGTTAAATGCATGTGCGCTTCACTTGGCCTTGGGAGTGCATCTCTCTTGCTTGTAGATGCATCCTCATTCAATCAAGGTGAACTCGCTGATCAAAATTCTGATCACTGAGATTGCCAACAAATAACTCGAGCTAATGGCGAATATAGCTCTCAAACCTTGCCTATAGTATGGTAGATCACTGAGATTGCCAACAAGAGATATGCGGTGCTCGAGTGAGAATACAGCAAAACCTCGACGCCTGTATTCAACTCCAAAATTAAACAGAAAAGGATATCTCACCAATTCTTCAAGCGAGTAAAAGTGTAGCACAAACTCTTCAGCCCATCGACCGGTATCTAGCATCCATCGCCTGCCGAGCTTATCAGCTTTGTCTTTGTCTTTCCTGGTAGCGCGATACTTCTCAAATCGTTCTAAGTCGCTCTCGTAATCTCCTACCCATAATCTAGCGAGATATTCACGAGCTTCATCTTCTACCCATAAGTTGATTGGATTGGGACGCTCAGCAACAAACCTGTCCCTTGCCTTTCCATAGTTTGAGGGGTCTTGAAGATTCAGTGTTCTAGGAAGAGTCAACGACCTTTAGCTTGATTGAGTACCCAATTTTGTTCAACATTTCCTCATCAGGGCCTCTTAGCCAACCTGCGATATTTGGATTCTTGATCACAACCTTGTTTTGGTAAGGAGGGTAGTCCGCTTCTTCAACACGGCCTAAAAGGTTGAAACGCTCAGCATCAAAGTCAGATAAGTTGATCGCTGGACGTCTGATAAAACCCAATCGCGACCTCAGATGCTTTTTGGTGTGAAGACTAAGATAAGCGAGCTTCTCAAACACAACAAACTTCTGGAGGTTAAAAAGACGAGGGTCGTGGAGAGTATCTTTAAATATCTTCTCCATGTCGGCCACTCTGAGAGGTGTGATTTTCTCTCGAGGCATAATAGAATTCAACGTCTGGATCATAGCCTCTGGGAAAGAAATTGATCACACGAGGAGGAGGACCAATTGGCGTGGGAACAATAGCAATCGCTTCAGTTGAAGCTGCTTCAGTCAGGATAGCAGGGGCCACTTCTGTCGACCGCTCATCATCATCAATCGCTTCCTTATCTGGAGAAATTTCAGCATGAGAGAGGACTTAATCTATTTCTTTAGCGATATCCACGACTGTTGACAACTCCACGTCCAACTCAATATTAACCTCGGGTGGGGTTGCCTCAGCGACAGCTGCAACTTCAGATTCCGCCGCGATTGGAGCTGAAATAAGCAAGTGTTTAAGATAAAAGCGAGATTTCTACTAAGTAGAATTCTAAGAGAAAAAGAGAGAAATGCATATCCTGAGGACTTTCATGAACCTCATTCGCTTGAGCATCAAGAATAGATGGTTCCCGTGCCTCAGGCTCCAAAGAAACATCATCGTCAAGATTGATGAGAGTGGTTAAAGGAGTAGCACGAATAGGAATATTACATTCCTCTAAAGTATTGAAAACATACTTAATATTGGCTTCTCTACGAGCTGAAAAATTTATCCTAGCGTTAGAAGAAAATAACTAACATGGAAAGGTTAATGTACTTTGCAAATGTACAGGTAGTTACCCTGATCGCTACCAAAATCCTATAAAGGAGAATTAGCTTCAGGCTTTGTGATAGGTTCAGAAGGAGGATCAGTACTCACTGGTTGTTCAAGCATTGGCTTTGGCTCAACTGGAGCACTTGTTGATTCCATTGGAGTGGTCTGTGAGTGCGCTTACGAATGAGCGGCACTTCCTCGTCTTTTTCTTCTTCCTTGACTTCTGGGACAAAAACAAAATCTGGAGGAGGAGAAGGGGATTTTGGAAGAGGAGAGGGAGAAGGCGATTTCTTCTTGGTATCCTTCTTCTTCTGCTTCTTCGCTGGCTTACATGGCTCAGTGTCTTTCTTTGCAGCCTTCCTTTTTGGTCACTTAACCACTACTTCCTTTTTAGGTTCATCTGATGAGGAGGTTGCTTGTTCCTCACCATGACCACGAAGCTTTGCTTTGATAAGAAGACGCTCACGTTCTTCTTTAGGAACTGCTGCACCATCGACTTGCTTAGGGTTTAGCAGTTTACCAATCATCTTTTTACCGTAAAATTTAATCGCTGGAACTTTAGATCCTTCAGAAATAATGTATCCACTAGCGCTTAAAATATAACTTTAAAGAATCTCATAAGGCTTAGGATTCACTGACTTCTGCATCGCTACTTTAAATCGATTAAACAAGTACATAGCCCAATTGACCTTTAACTTTGTCAAAATGGCTATCATCATCTTGTATTGCTGATTTGAAATCTTAGCGAATGATCCCTTCCGACATTCCACCATCTTCGTGCAAATGTCTGCAAGAATGACATACTCGCCCCTCATGTCATTCTTCTTGAAATTCGACTCATACGCTTTAGCATTGTCGTCTCTTTGGACTCTTTCCCAAACCTTAGTAGCATCTACCGACGTAACTTCTTCGAATTCTCGACCGTCAGTGGCAATTGTAATAGATTAGCAAGAAGATGGGGAGTGAGAATAAAGGGTGTTGAAGCAAAGGGAAAAGTGCAGAAAATTAAGTTACCATCGTCAGAAATGACGGCATTCTCAAAGAAGAACTTGACCTCTGCCTCATGAATCAGGGAGTGGGCCGTTAGAAAGTTTCAGAGTCCAAAATCTTGAATGAGAGGGAGGATTTCTCTCATTGGAAAGTGCTGATTATCAAAGACGTATTCCCAGTTTACCCGAAAACCAACATTATGGCCCATACCTTTTTCAGTTATGGATTTTGAGGTGTTTCTGACATCAGATTTTGAGGACTTTGGTGGCGCCATTGATGAAAAAGGTGTTGAGCTTTTTGAGAGAGAAAGAAGAAAGTCTTTCTGTAAAAAGTAAATATGAGAGTGATAAAGTTTTTCTGTAAAAAGTTGAAGGGGCAAAAGGTAACTCCTCAGTTGCTCGATAAATGCCACGTGTGAATGTAGTTAATCAGAAATAAAAAATATTGAATCTGAGCCATTTAATCATAAAGACAAATGTGAAATATAGCGATACTTTGGGTAACTACTGTGAATAATAAATTTGGAGTCCACAGTTACTTTTTCAAAAATGTTTAAATTTTTGAAAAATTTTAGTGTGAATTGCACGCGTCTGTTGGTACATTAACACGTACCCATGCATGTGCAGTTGCTGAGCCACCTATTTTGAGATAGGTATCATTAACCGTTAGTTTGATTTGATAAGAGCGTGTGGGCAGTTGTCAAAATTTTATCTTTTGGTCTTACCCACACACTACCTTTTAACAATGAAAACAATGCATGAATTTCAGAGAAAGTTACGTAGCGTTAAAATGGGAATAATTTTAACGCTAAAGTCTTCTTTTAGAATAAAGATAATTGAATCGCTTTTAAAAAATAATACTTTTGTTTATTAGCGATCTATCTGGTATGCATAAAAGTAAACGCTGATGATTAATGCATAAAACTTTGAAAATCAATTTTGATCATTGTCTCTTACTATTTGAAATAAGTACAATTTTAAAGTTTTCCCTAACATTGATAACTCATTTCAATTTTTAAATCGCTTTAGACATTATAATAAAGTGGATTCCCCCTAAATTATATGGCTAAAAAAAAAGTATGATGCTTCATGATAAAGCGTTTAAATCAATCATACCTAATTCACTTCTCAAAGTGAGAAAACATTGTTCATTGAGCACTTTCGTGAAGATATATACCAATTGTTTGTCAGTTACAATGAAATGCATGGAGATATCTTTCTTCTGAACATGGTCACGCAAGAAATGGTTGTGAATGTCAATGTGTTTGGTTCTAGAATGAAGGACTGGCTTTTGGGTCATAGCTAAAGCGCGTTGGTTATCACAATGGATTGAGGTGGGACCTAAGAGGATTCCATAATCTCTAAGTTGTTGCCTCATCCAAAGGAGTTGTGCACAACAGCTTCCAGCGGCTACATACTCGGCTTCAGCAGTAGAAGTCGCTATGGATTGTTATTTCTTACTATGCCATGAAACCAGCCTATCACCTAGAAATTTGACAAGTACCACTAGTGCTTTTTCCATCTATTTTGCATCTTGCAAAATCTGCGTCTGAATAATCAATTAGATCAAAAGGAGAGTCCCTTGGATACTATAAGCCCACATTTTGTGTGCTTTTTAGGTATTTAAGGATTCTCTTGGCAGCAATCAAGTGTGACTCTCTAGGATCATCTTGAAAGCGTGCACACATGCATACCGAAAACATAATATCAGGTCTACTAGCGATAAGATAAAGAAGTGATCCAATGATACCTCTATAATTGGTGATATCAATTTTCTTCCCACTTTCATTTTTATCTAACTTAAGCGTTTGGCTCATTGGAATTTTTGAACATGATGCATTTTCCATACCAAATTTCTTAATCATATCTCTTGTATATTTATTTGGTTTATAGGTATGCCATTAGGGAGTTGTTTAACTTGTAATCCTAAGAAGAAAGTTAGTTCACCCATCATGCTCATTTAAAATTGATCTAGCATCAGTTTTGAAAATTTCTCACACAATCGCTTATTAGTAGATCCGAAAATAATATCATCAACATAAATTTGGACTAAGAGAATATCTTCGTTATGGGTAATTTTAAATAACTTTGTGTCAACGCTGCCTTTTGAAAATCCCTTACCAATAAGGACTCTTGATTATCAATCGCTTGACCTTTATTTGCATCTTGCGCAATCGCTTCATCATTCACAGTTCCAATTTACTCTTAATGATCATTCTCTTCATGATTATCAGCATTTCTTGCAATATCATCATTGATAACCTCACGAGTAACCTTAGGATTGGGCACAAAGATCTCATCATCCTCATCATCATCACTATCATCACCAAGATTGATCTGAGACGCTTGTTGGGAAAGATCTTCAACTCCCACATCATCAATATTAACCTTACTCAGCTCTTGGTTGGCATCATCAATCACAACATGAACAAATTCCTCAACCTTTGATTTGATCTTATTTAGGATGCAAAAACTTTTTCAATTTTTGGCATAGCCAAGAAAGATTCCCTCATCCGCTTTGGGATCAAAAGTCTTTAGGTTGTGGGATCCATTGTTATGAATGAAATATTTTGAACCAAATATATGAAATTAAGAAATGTTAGGCTTACGTCCCTTCCATAACTCATATAGAGTCTTTTCATGTTGCTTGTTGATCATACAAGCAAGCGGTATTGATTGCTTCGGCCAAAACCTTTGAGGCAGCTTCGACTTTGCTAACATTGTCCTAGCTGCTTCTTTAAGCGTTCTGTTCTGTCGCTCAGCAACTCCATTTTGTTGAGGCGTTCTAGGCGCTGAATACTCATGAAGTATTCCGAAATCTGCATAAAACTTCTGAACAATATGGTTAGTAAATTTAGTTCCTCTATCGCTTCTAATTCTGGTCAACTTTAAATCGTTGGGGGTTTGTAATTGACGGATTAGCGATGTGAGCTTGCCACTGGTTTCATCTTTAGACGCTAAAAATTATACCCATGTATAGCGTGAGAAATCATCAACTAGTACTAGCGAATACTTTTGACGACTAACACTCATGATTTGAATAGGACCAAACAAATCCATATGCAATTGTTTAAGAATTCCACAAGTAGATAGACGTGGTTTCTTCTAAAAACATAATTTAACTTGTTTACGCATTTGGCATGCATCACGTAAGTGATTTTTCTGAAAGGAAACCTTAGGTAATCCCTCTACAAGATTTAGCGATACTAATTTAGAGATTGCCTTAAAGTTGAGGTGATTCATTTTTCTATGCCATAACCAACCCAATTCATTTTGACTCTTCGCAACAAAGCATGTTAGGTGGTTATCAATTGTTGAACCCCAATTTACCAAATTAACGTTATGTTTTCTTATCCTTTCAATTTAGTAGATCCAGTCTTAGCGTCGTTGATATAGCAATAGTCACCACACAATTTAATTTCAAAGTCTTTATCACAAAATTGACTAATGCTCAGTAAATGTGCTTAAGACCCTCAACATAATATACGTCACTTATTATGATGTTCCCCCTATGCATGATATCTATACTGATGTGGGCCAAAAATAGCTGAGGACCCAATACGAATATTAATGTTGTTTTATTAGCTTAAAAGCAATAAAGATAGACTTAGTGGACTAATTGACAAAGTAAAGCCCATGACCCATAGTCCATTACCAGCTCCCTCTAAATACCTCAAAGAAGCTGGGAAAGAAGGATCATCTGCTCTCCCCACCAAAAAGAGTGCTAGAGAGAAAGCAGCTGACTATCATAGATGATGATCTCCTTCCCCAGTAAAGTAATATACTAGCTATTGAGAGTAACCCCACTTTCGAACTACGAATAGACTTGATCCCGGCTATCTGGGTACGTAGGCAGCTCTCCATAGTCGAGTGCAGTCTATAAATTCACCAAACCCCGCCTAGTTTGTCGTGTGTTGGATCGGTTCCTTCACCCCACGTGGTCAATCACGTGACAAATATCATCTGACGAATTTAACATCATCAGATTGGCTTCGTCTGTGGGAAAAGCGCTCCAGCCACTGAGTATGCCAACTAGGCCCCAACCAAGTACGACCAGTGATAGGATGACTAGCAACCATCAGCCAGCAGCTGTCGATGAACTTCCAAACCCAATGCCTGGAGATCAGCCCAATTCTGAGGTTGGTGCTCAAAACCGCCCAACCCGGCAAGCTGAAGGGGGGGGGGGGTCCAGACATACCACCCCCAACGAACAGGCATAACGCACCTCCTGTGATGCCATCAGTGATTCCACCCCTACCACTATGGTGTTCGAGATCACTTAGGAGGTTCTACTCACTCTTGTTGAGGATGCATCAGTGCGGGCAACACCTGTCCCATCGACTAGCAAGGGACAAGACCCCCATGTGAGAAATACTCAAGAGGCCTTCCCTTCTCAAGAGAAGGGGACTCATTTCACCTCCTCAGTCAATTCGTGGAGGTCAGGAGCCTCGTGTAAAGAGTCTATCCGAGGGAGCCGCCTCCAGGGAGACGCTACCAGAGAGTCAACCCTAGAAGGTCGTCTCCAGGGAGTCGCCCCCAAGAAGTCATCCCCAGAGAGTCACTTCTAGAGAGTCACCCCCACAGAGTCTCCTGCAGAGAGTCGCCCACAGAGAAAATCCCCTTAACAGTCCAGTCAATGGCGAGAATCCCATCACTCCACCTCCTGCGAATGAGCAGACCGCTCCTCCTGTTACACCAGTGGTAATCCCACCACCTGCTACCAGGGTGTTCGAGATCACCCAGGAGGTACTGCTAGCCTAAGTTGAAGATGCATCTGGGCCCGCAGCCGCTCGAGCTAGTCAGCAATACGTCCAGGCACACCTATCACGTTCTGCGCCCGTACCGACAACAGATGGACAGGGTCACTAAGGGAGAAACACTAAAGAGGTGCTTCCACCACAGGAAAAGTGGGCACAAGATCCACCCCCTCGGTCCGATCATAGGGCTGGAAGCTTCAGAACAAAATCCACCCTTGCCGAGTTAAACCTAGCTAATACACCCGCCGAGGTAGAGAGTCCTTAACTCCCCGGTGAAGGGGGCGGAGCAATAAATAGAACAAAATAGTGAGGCATCACCTCCCGAGAGGCTCCTAAGAAGAAGAGAGAGAAGGCCAACGCCTTCGAGGTCACTATGCAGAGGTCAGGTATCCTTGACCCCCGTACAGACCCTGCCAAGGTACAATGGCAGATGAGGGTATACGCTCCGCCAAGATGGAAATTTGGAGGACTATGTGTGATATGAAGATATGCAGCTGGTGCCATTAGCCGAGATACCCCTGAAAAGAAGTCCTTTCTGCCCAGCGATTTTGACAAGAGTCTTCGCCAAAAGGACTTACGATACCTCATCTGAGCAAATATGAAGAAGCTAGAGACCCTCAAGAGCATGTTGACAAGTTCAACGCCAAGGCTGACATGTACGACCCCAGTAATGCTACTAAATTTAAGATTTTTTGAACCACCCTTTATGGAAGGGTGCTTAGCTGGTTCAACCGACTGCCCGCCGGTACCATCGCCGACCTCGAGCAGTCGACCAAGCACTTCCTCAATCACAAACCATGGAGTTTGGACTACAAGACCTAGAAAACAACATCTCATTGACGAGTGATGCCAAAGTAAAATCGGCGACCATCTCCAACTATTGGGTGAAGGAGATTTTGGTCGACAGTGGGAGCTAAGCAACCATCCTCTTTTACAATGCTTTCACCCAACTAGGGTGGACAATGCGTTGTTTCAAGCGGTCGACACCACCCTTCACTGGATTCACAGGTGAGATGTTGGGAGTATTAGGGGAGGTGTCTTCGCCTACAACTTTGGGTGCATTTGCAGCCCACTCTAGTTATCAAAGTCACCTCCACTTAACATCTAATTTTAGGGAGGCCGAGCTTAAACTTATTCTAAGCCGACGTATCTACCTATCACATGAGGGTGAAATTTCCAACCCGCATAGGAACAGATGAAGCATGATGACATGGGTCATAGCGACAAAGGGAAGCAAGTAGTGATGAACTTAATCTCGCTAGAGGAAAGTCGCTTGGGGGGCACGATTAAATTAATCCATACTGGGTCAAAATCCCAGCAGTCAGACGTCTATGAACAAGACACGTGCCACGACATACCACCCCAAGCATGCAATGCTTATTTTAAAAATATAGCAACCACCGCTAATGGACAAGATTCCAGCGAGACGGGCATGCCGGCAGTGGATACCACTAGCAAGATGACCCTCCTTGGAAACATCCCTCAAGCTTGACAAAAGGTCAAGCTTTATGAGGCCTTATCAGGTAATATATAACAAAAAATAGCTTTTTTCATATATAACTATTGAACAAGTCAAGCGTTTAGTGGGGACGCCCACCAGCGCCGACTGCCTTTTACTTTCAGCTCGAAGATGCCTATGGCACCCCCCTTTTATTTTTGGCATGGACGATTGAATATTGTGCTTATTAGCACCCTTCTCCCTTACATATGTTAAATGTTATTTTCAAGTCATGGTCTAAGAGCAAACCGAAGCCCTCAGAGTCACTGACTCCGACTGAGGCTATTACAAGGTTTTAATAATTAGTTTATTTCTGTTATTCTTTGAGTTGTTGTGATAAGTGCGGAGAACAAGAACATCAATAGAACCCCTGGAAGCTATCAAGCTCTCACTGGAGGTTTTATAAACATCACATGCGACCCCACTTGAGGTCTACATGGGTGGCACCGCTAAAATCCCTCGAGTCGTATACGACTCGCCTGAGGATGGGCGACCCCGTAATCCCTCCATAATATCGAGAGAGGTTGAGGACCTACAAAAGGTCTCTCCACTCCCATTAAGGTTATGGACTGAGATTGTGAAAAATTAATATAAGGCAATCAAGCCCTCAATAACGAGTGACCACTGGTATCACGAACCGTGCTACTCATGCAGCTAAATAAACATTATACAAATAGACATCGCCGCTCCATGTGTTGATATAACCAAACACCAAAGAGATGGCAAGAAAAAGGTGTCTAACCAAAGGTGCGACTTCACTTCATGATCCCAAGGCATGACGTTAAAATCTATATAAGCCCCTTAAGACAAATTCCAATACGGAATAGTCAAGGCACCACATGTCAATTATTTTGATACTACTTGCGCATCTGTTCCCCAATGAGTAGTATATGAAGTGAGTAGTAGCAAGAAAAATACCAGCTGCAGGCTAGACGCCACCTAATAAAGAGCTACCTATGGCGCCGGTTACTAAGTAGCCATAGGAAATATTATTCAACCCTACCATCCTAAACATGGGGGTAGACAATGACTACATGCCAAAAAGAACAAGAAATTTCTAACTCCCTGGCTATATGGTCACTTACTCCTAAATTTAACTAGCACAATTAAGGAGTAAGGGGGCACACGGGAAGAAAATATACCTAAGTAGCTAACTGTTAGAGTATGCAAAAAGAGATAGCCAATATCCATGAAAAAAACCCCGAGCTAACAAAGACTCGAATGAGGAATGCCCACCTGATAATCCATCCAGCAATACCAAGAGAGGTCGAGGATCTTCAAAGCATCCCCCCTCCCACTAAGGTTCTGGACCGAGATTATACAATTAAAAATAAGTGACGACCAAAGTCGCACAAAGAATAAAAACATGAGAGGCAACCCAAGCCTCCATATAGAAACTTGGCCACTAGTGTCACAAATCAAACGCTACTTACTCAAAAGGCATAAATAAAGGGTGAGACCAACCTCTAAATTATCCCTCCGCTGGCGAAAGATAACATCTACCCCATAAAATCCTTACTCCCTAAAGTGTTAACCATGCAAATACACTAAGGAGTGGGGGCCAGGGAACCTTATGAGGCGCTCAGCCCACCCGTCAAAATTATCCACCAACCAACTCAAATCTTGGGGGTAAAAATGATAAAACGTGCCGTGAGCATAATAATGCCACCATTGGCACCCATTGGCGCACATGGCGCTAACAAGTAAACGCCACCATTGGCACCCCAGAAAAGCTGACAAAGCAACGAGCATAGAAAAATATAAGACCTACTCAAAGCCTATGAAGAGCTAATGAGTAGCTTACAAATGTGCTAAGTTAAGATTGATGCTAACGTTCGACTAGCTCATAGTCCTACAAGCAAGAACGCGACCGTAAGATAAAGTACCTATATTGAGGTTATAAGCCAGGGTAACACCCTGGAAGAAGGGGTCTTGAGGCATCAAGCCTCGATGCGCAAACCTCGCGGACAGCCGCGAGGCGGCAAACCTCGCGGTAGCCGCGGGGCTATAATGTTAAAGGTCGAAATCAAGCGACCCCCCTCCGGTCTAAATAGCCTAATGCTCGCCAAACATTATACCTCTCCTAGCACTCATTAAATCCTGCCAATGGCACGTTGAAATTGATTAAGTACTCTGCTAGCGCTCGTGAAGCCAAGGGGTACAAAATATCCCACTAGCGCTCATGAAACCAAGGGATACATGACACCCCGCTAGTGCTCATGAAGCCAAGAGGCGCAGCAATTCTATTAAGTAGTTAACCTAGCACTCGTGAAGCTAAGGGGTACAAAATACCCCTGCCAATGCCCATGAGGACAAGGGGCACACCCCGCTAGAGCTCACAGAGCCACGGAGTACAATGCACTTCTTATCTCTTAGTTGTGGACTTACGAACTATAACACAAGACTTAAAAGGGGATCACAAGGCCAAGTACCATGAGTACCATGATCGCGAGGCCAAGTACCATGAGTACCATGATCGCGAGACCAAGTACCATGAGTACCATGATCGCGAGACCAAGTAGCATGAGTACCATGATCGCGAGGCCGAGTACGATGAGTACCATGACCGTGAGGCCAAGTACTATGACCGCGAGGTGCTCTTCTCATCACGTGCGGGCGACACGTCCGCCTACTACCGAAACCCCTATTCGAAGATGGGGAAGGTCCTACCTAGTGATTTAACAAATTTTTGTTTGATGTAGGGTCATACCTACTTTATGGGTGTTATATGAGAAAACATCCGGCGAGCCATTAACAAGAAAACTTGCTCACAAGTCAAAAAGGACGAACAAAAATCAATGAGGACTAAGCCGACTTTGACGTCGTCCCCCGAAATATGACCCCGAGGCACATTAGGCCCCGGGAAGAAAAAATGACACCTTGTGGCAAGGCCAGAAGGCACAACGCCTCGCGGTGACCGCGAGGCACCAACCGCGAGGCAACGATGCCTTGCGGTCACCGCTAGGCAACCGCACCTCGCAGCTGGCCGCAAGGCAATGACGCCTCGGGCTCGCGGTTGTCCGCGAGGCCGAAGGATGGAAGTCTCCATTGGGTGCCCCCTTGGTGCATGAGTCCTAACTGCCTGTGGCTATCCGTTGAGAGTGGGATTCACATTCCATTTATGAGATACCCAAATAGAGAAATACAGTCTTCTAAACACTAGCGACCCCCGATAAAATGCTCTATGAGAGCGGAGAGGTCATGAAGTGGGATAATTAAGTGTGGGATAAAAAATTACCTCCATACATAGAGGCCTAGAGCTTTGCCCCTCACCCCGAGGCAAAAGACCTTGCCCATTCACCATAGAGGCTAAGGGCTTTGCCCCCTCACCTTGAGGTAAAGGACCTAGCCCGCTCGCCATAGTGCCAAGAACTTTGCACCTCTTGAGGCAAAAGACCTTGCACTCTCACCTAGTAGCAAAAGCTCTTACCCCCTCACAATAAGTCAATGACCTTTGCCCTTCATCTCGGGGCAAAGGCCAATTTAATAAATTCTAAATCACCTCTGGAACACTAATACCCGGGCCAACGTCTCAAAATATTAAGTATCCTACAGAACTCCGAGTATGGGGATGAAGTTTTACAATTTTAGTTTTGGAGGAGGCTAAGTTCCACTTCCCAAAAAGTATGTTCCAAGTAAATTATGACATGCCCCTGGCAGTCTTGAAGAGCTGAAAGCTTCATTCAAAATTGAAAGAATTTCTAAGTTCACCCCGAAGATAGAAATTACTTCTAACAAGAATTGGACTAAAAACATCAATTCCTCCCAAGCTTCGAGAATGAAGACAAGTTAATCGCCTCGAGTCAAACCCCAAGGAAAGTTGATTGCCATTGCATGGCAAGTAATTTCCATGCAATGGCATTGCCTTGCGGTGCATCATGAATTGTGCCTCATGGAAATTTGCATTGCATGGCACTTAATTGCCAATTGCCGCGAGGCAGTATTGCCTTGTGGTGATTTAATTACTGCAAGGCAATATTGCCTCGCTGTGATTTAAGTGCAAAGAAGAATTACCTTGCGGCAAACGACAACATATATATATATATAAATATATATATATAAAATAAAATTGAGAAACGTAAAATTTTGCACCATCAATCATATCGACTTCCTACTCCCGAATATTTCACCTGATGAAATAAGCATTTGAGAGTGGGGGGCATATGATGTGGGCTAAAAATAGCTGACGACCCAGTACAAATATTAAAGCTTTTTTATTAGCTTGAAATATTAAAGATAGACTTAGTGGGCTAACTGACAAAGTAAAGCCCATGACCCATAGCCCATTACCAGCTCCCTATAAATACCTTAAAGGAGTTGGGAAAGAAGGATCATCCGCCCTCCCCACCAAAAAGAGTGCTAGAGAAAAAGCAGTTGACTATCATAGATGATGATCTTCTCCCCCAGTAAAACAATATACTGGCTATTGAGAGTAACCCCACCATCAAACTACGAATAGACTTGATCCCAGCTATCTGGGTACATTAGACAGCTCGCCATAGTCGAGTGCAGTCTATAAGTCCACCAAACCCTACTTAGTTTGTCGTGTATTGGATCGGTTCCTTCACCCTACGTGGTCAATCACATGACAAATATCATCTGACGAATTTTGACATCATCATATACCTTTGGTTTTACCTATGGAGTTGTCACCAAATATGACTTGAGGACCATTAGTTGTACGATAGTGGATCAAAGATCCTTTGAGCCTGTCAGGTGCCATGATAACCCACTATTGATATACCAAATTGATGTATCTCTTGCCATGAGACAAATTAGCGCTGAGTCACTAGATGGTTCATCATCGCTGCTTTCATCAGAAGACTCCAAATCTTTTTCTGGTACAGAGAATGGTTCAGTTTCCGCAGCGAACCTTGTTGACGAAGGTTTCTTCTGAATTGGTTTCTATCTGCATGATCTTGCCTTATGTTATTACATACATTTGGATAAGGGCCATTTACCTAGTAGTGCCCTAGTTTCCTTCAATTATAACAAGGATTAGTTCTCATGTTTTTTTTTCAGTTGTTAACCTTTTGGAAACCACTAGCGCTAAGAGATTCTAATTCTGATTTGGAGACAGAGGCACTTGGGATTGAACTGGCGCTGGAGGTTGAGGTACAGAATACACTGGCGCTTAATACTAAGGCGCTTGTGTAGGAGGAGGGATTTGAAATGATGACTGTCCATTTGAATGTCTCTTCTCATATCTTAGAAATTTCTTAAATTTCTTGACCAACAAAGTCATTTCCTTTTCCTCATTTGATTTTGGCGCTTTCACCTCACTTGTCGCTTTACCCTTACTTTTGGTAGTTGCAATTAAAGCTCCGAATTCAATCGTTGAAGTCGACGTATCGCTGACTTCTTCCAACTCAAACTCAAAAGCCCTTAGCTCCGAAAATGCATACTTCGGAATCATGATATCCAACATCTGAGATTCTCTCATCACTACAATCTTCATCAGACTTCGGAAAATCTTATTGACCATTTCCTTATTGGTCAACTCCTTGTCCAATGACGCTAACTCTGCAATAAGCAAAGTAAACCTCGCATCCAATTGAAATGCTCAAATTTTTGCATGGTCGTGAAGAGCTTGTTCTCCCTCATCTGTGTAGATCCTTTACACATAGAGGCCCACTTATCCCAAATTTCCTTTGAATTTTTCCAAAGCTTGATTTGTTGAACAATCCCTCATTATCTATCAACTCTGAGTAGAGAGCACTTTGTCCAACATTATCCAGATTCACTCTTCTTCGATCATCTAGTGTCCATTCTACTTTCGGCTTCTCGACATAATTGTCCAAAGTCGCTTCAGTCGGTCCAGGGGGTCGAGTTATCACTTTCATAATCTGAATGGGGTCTTTTGTAATAACATCACACATTTCATTATCACATGAGCATAAGTATGTAAATGCTCTAAGTTTCCATGATTCATATTTTGACTCAATCAACTTCGGTATCTTGTTAAAAGCCACGATATGTGATTTTTCAAAAAGCCAACGACTAAGTTTTGAAAAATGGATCTAAACAAGTAGTTACGCTAGGAAACACTTATGTTTCTACTTCAACCGCTCTGATACCACTTGGTGGTCCCAAGTGGCATACGAAATGGTCTAGAAAGGAAGGAGTTAAATAGACACTGAAGTTTTTTTCGACTTCAAAAATTTTGTATCACATTAAAGAATTTGAACGCTGAGAAAGCAAAGCGCTAAAGAATAGATAACTTAGACTTAGTGATTTGGGCAGTTACCAAAGTACGGTAATGCTTAGATCGATTAATCTGGGTTAGCACAGCGGAATTGATTTTAATGCTTAGCATTCTTTTAAGCCAATTAGTTGCTTAACTATTTTTAAAGCCTTTTTAAGATATGATGTAGATAGTAAGTAAAGCAATAAAACGGTAAAAACAAATGACACAAGATATGAAAGGTTCACTGGGTGATGTAATCCCAGCTACGTCCTTTTTCTCCTTTACACTCGGAGAAAATCCACTAGAATGATTATCGAAGGATCACATAGTGGCTTCTAAAAAATAGAGAATGAAAGGAATATTATCTTGAGCTCTTTGATCACACAGACTTAGCTCCAATAGATATCTTCTTGAACAAACTTCTCTCACACAGAAATGCCGCTTTTAAATCAACAACTTTCTCACTCAGATGAAAGAGGTTGAGGGTTCTCGTCACGGGGTTTGTTTGATTTCGAGAAGTTCAAACAACTTTGGATATCTCAATAATAGTTTAGGGTTATTCTTTGAAGAGGTTTGAGATATCGGTGACTGTCTTGGAATGTTTGAAAAGATTGAAGGATATGGAGTTTTGTAAGCTTTTCTTGGAATGATTTCAGCAAAGTTTTGATCTAATTCTTGTGTGTAGACGTGTGTATTCAGGGTTTGCTGAAGGACACTGTTTATAGACATTTATTAGGATTTGTCCGTTGCACACATGTAGGCGCATGTCTCTCACGTAGCGAGTGAGTAGTCCCTTTTTCTGACATTCCTGAAATTTTATTGCACACCGATTGGATGTGGCATGTTCGAACTCTGAAATACTGACAGTCTTAGCCAATAGGATGGCTTGCTCCGTATGCAATTCATCCTTATCACATTTAATGCTCTTATCAAGCATTTAATGCATTTGAATTTATTTCCTGTTGGAAATAGCCCGTTGATGATTGCATTTAAGTCTTTAATGGCTTCAGAATTTTTCAAGTGAATTTGATCATTTGATCGCTTGATGGCTATGAGCGCTAGATTCATAACTCCTGAAATGTCCTTAGCAATTGACAGTCGCTTAAGACAAAATCTTCATCTTCGCTTGGCTTTAGACATTGATCTTCAACTTCATCTCTGACAGACTCACCTAGAATTCTATTAGCGACTTACTGTCCAATACTTAGTCTAAAATCTACAAAGATGAAAAATTACAAGCCTAGTCTAAAAAATTACAACTCGATAACTTGCTAAACGCTTAAACATATTCTAAGAAAGATAAACTTACATAATCTTTGGGGTCTAATATGAAACCTATCTTATCATCATCAAAACATCTAACATGAAATTTTGAAATCAAGATAGCTATGGAAGAGAGCAACTAAGACACATGTGTTGGCATAAATTAATCAATTCTTGTTAAAATAACATTTTCATATTATTAGACTAATGTTGCTAAGGTGGAAAATTCCTTAAGATTATTATCACGCGGATCCCTCGCTCATGATAACATATACTAGCTTGGTTGTAGCACTCTCTACTGCATGCATTAAACACTAGAATTTCCCCCAAATTTATTAAGATTTATCCTTCCAAATAAACTCGGCTAACAGCATCCAAAGCATGTAGCTATTCCTAGCATCAACTGTTTTAGAAGATGTTATTAATCCTTTTTGTACCTTAAATCACTTTCTCCCGAACAGATAATTTAAGCATGAATTCATACATATGTTAATTACTCATATGAAGCATTAAGAATAAGATTATAACACAAATCAACAAAAGAATTAATATGGAAAACGCAATTTTAACTCAAATCTCATAATTTAACCTAAACATGGTCTTAGTTCGAAGAATCTAATTCATGAACAAATATAAAAGATAGAAAAACAAAGAAAGATTCATATTCATAGACAAATATAAATCTAATCTAAGAAAACTCCCTATTAAATTTGATGGTTGAACTTCGATCTTCATCCCTTCCATGATTCTTGATTTCTTCACCTTCAAGGGTTTGTATAGATCTTCATGAATATGTAAAAACTAAATCTAAAATCTAATATGGCTCTATTCTATGTGTATTTCGTGTTCTAAAGTTGTGCAAAACCCTAAAGAACTTATCTAGTATTTATAATCATTGGGTGGAAGAATCTTCGTTGAATAAGAATTAGAAATTTCCAGAACTGATGTTCCCGACGTCAACATTCGAACGTTGGAGGTCCTTAAGTTCGTGTGTAAACCACTCCTCACGTCCGTGCATAATTTCCCTTAAAATCAGACTTTTTCTCACCTTCAGCACGTCTGAACGTCTGATATCTCACGTTCGTACGTTGACAAGTCAACGTACGAACGTCGGCTTCTTCACATTCGAACGCTGGAAATAGTAACTTTTTCTGTCTGTGCAACGTTGTTTCCTTTATTACTTCTTCTACAGATCTCCGATTTGGGTGATTCAAGTTGTCACGTGAAGCTAAGACAGAGCTCTACAACTTTGTGGGAGGAAACTTCTTCAAATTCAGAATCTAAATATTCTGAGTTTCCGTCCAGTTTTCCTCAATTGCAATGATTTTCTACCTTTACTCAATAAGCACGCAAATTACAAGCACATGTGGTATAAATCATGCATAAACCAATGTAAATAACATGAATATGAGGATCTAAAACACGTGAATTCATAACCTATTAGATGAACTTCCACTGGGCATGCGAGTGTTGCGGAAATCGATTCGAGATACGACAACGAGGGGTTCTACTAAAGACCTGGTTGTTTTGGTCTCTGAAGGAGTTTCTGATTATGCTAAAAACCTTCTTCAAGTCCTCCAGCACCATTCTACTTCCAATTTAAAATTTTATTTTTATTAATTTCTGCATGGGCGATCTTTGAGGAATTGGGGGCTTTAGGGGAAGATTTGAAATTGAACTCCATTATGGGTTGTGGAGTTCAGGAATTTGGTTGTGGAGTTAGTAGGTTGGATTTGAGTAAATTGAGGAATTTTGTGAGACAAATCTCGGCATTACCAGTGGTGTTAAGTTCAACTATTTACGTTATTGATTTTCATGTATGCAATTGGTGAGGATAAAGAAGATGAGAGAGATTGAGGTGGAAAATGGAAGCAGAAGCTAATTTGAAAATGGTGGAAAAGGAACCTATAAAGAATTTCCAATGCCTTTTCCAAAGTATGAATCAGTCCAATGTATTGGTTATTTTGCACATTGTGTGAAAAAATATTAAATTAAGGTTGAGTGTTGTGATTGCTCATGATTAAACTAAAAAAATGTTTGGTTCATACTAATCTCTAAGATCTAGTTTCAACTTAATTCATTGACATTATAAGCAAAGTTTCACCATTTCTTTTTATTCGATAAATTTTGAAATTTTCCTCGTATCGATACAATTATTACGATGTATCAGTATAATTAGTACGATGTTTATTAGTAACTAATACGACATAGCATGCCAACTAATACGGCATATCCTAATAAAAAATACGACATATCTATACGATTATTACAATGTTTCTTAAAAACTAATACTACGTATCTATACAACTATTACAACGTGTCTTAAAAACTAAGACGACTTATCATTACAACTAATACGACGTATCATAACAACTAACACGACGTATCTATACAACTAATACGACATCTATTAACAACTAATACAACACATCTGTACAATTATTACAACATTTCTTAAAAACTAACACGACGTATCTATACAATTATTATGACGTGTCTTAACAACTAATGCCACATCTCATTACAACCAATACAATGTATCTTTATAACTAATGTGACGTATCATAACAACTAATATGACGTATTTGTACAATTACTATGACATTTTATTAACAACTAATACGACGTGTCTATACAATTAATACGATGTTTATGTACAACTAATACGACGTATATGTACAATTATTACGATGTTTATTAACAAGTAATACGACATATCATTACAACTTATACGACGTATCATAATAAGTAATATGCCGTATGTATACAATTATTACGACATTTCTTAATAACTAATCACTAGTACAGAAGAGGTCTGTTACAGCGATTTTTTTTTCACTATTATAGCGGTTTTAACCGCTGTAATACGTATCGCTGTAATTGGTATGTTTACTATTACAGCGGTTAAAAACCGCTGTAAAATGAGCCCTATTACAGCGGTTCAATAACGAACCTCTGTAATAGGTAAATAAAAAAAAAATTTAACTGTAAAAGCCGTAGCCTGTTACAGCGGTTCCGAAACGAACCGCTGTAACAATGAACCCTGTTACAGCGGTTCGTTGATGAACCGCTGTAACAGTGAACCCTGTTACAGCGGTTCGTTTCTGAACCACTGTAACAGGGTTCACTGTTACAGCGGTTCATCAACGAACCGCTGTAACAGGGTTCGTTTCGGAACCGCTGTAACATGATTTTTTTTATTTTTATTTTTTTCTGTTATAATTGCAGCTAGAGCTATATCCTTCCCACAAGCTCAAAATTCAACTCATCAATAACACATAAAACAAACCAATTGCTCAACAGAAACAACAAATTCAAATCCAAAATTAATTTCATTCACCAAATAATAATCTCCAATAATTACAAATAATAACGAGTTTACAATAAACCAATATAAACTAATCACTGCTTTTAAATCAAATAAAAATTTACAATAATTTTCAACTTACACCGCCGGCATATCAAAAGCGCATTTAAAAATGTATTGTGCCAATTCAGAACGTGCTTCATCAAGTTGCTCTATAGTGTAAGTGGCGTACTGACAATCAGCAAAGTACTGCAAGACAAATATTAAAATCCAACAAAAATGTTTAATAACTTAAAAGGGACATTAGAATTTGATTAATATTAATTAGGATTATGCATACCGTCGGTGGGATTATAGATTCTCCGTGTCTAATAATATCTTTCATGAATTTCATGACGAAGAACCCACAATCTATGGCATTTATTTGAATGGGGCACTACAAATTAAATTCAAATCAAAATTGTATTAGAACAAATAACTTTTATACGAATAATTTCTTGAAACTATAATTAAAATAATATAATTAAACTAACCTGTATACAACTCCATGTACAGGCCTTGTTTTTTGATTTGATCTTTTGGTTGTTTTTATTTGCTCGAAACATCAACACAGCGCTGTTAAAAACATCAAAAATCAAGGAAATATGTCAATATCAAGCAAATATATATATATGAAGTCTAGTTATAATATATATACTTTAAACTTAATATTAAATATAATATAATGGATACATTTAATTGAATGATAAAACTTACTGATTGATCATATCTTTCATATCATGTCGGTTATTTGGATTACCGTGCAAAGAATCCAAATAATAAACGATCTCTTTAATTGGATCAATCACGAGCAACAACCAATGGCCCCTAATCAGCATATTCAAAAGAAAATTTTTAAATTAGTTATGCCTACGTAACAAATTTTACAAAATAACAATGTGTCTTTAGTAGCTCACCCGGAGTTGTAAGGTGCAAGAAACAACTTCCCCTCCAGTGCACTAGCTATCATAGTATTTGCTATATATTGCGATTTGTCAACAAGCTGCGTGGGAGTAATTCCTGCTCCCGCAGATATAGAATGTGGGCTAAGGAACCCGAATTTATTTTGTTTTTGTTCGGGGACCACGTGATTAACCCACAAACACCTACAATTGAGCATAAAATAAATTTGAGTAACAAAAATAAACATAGTTCAAATTAATGCAGTAAAATAATTTAATTAAAAGCTTACTTTTTCTTAATTAATATTTAAAAACTTACTTGATGTAAGCAGTAATGATAGAGGCTCCTATCTGTTCTTTATGCACAAAGTCACCGATCTCCTCCCGCCCAATATATTCTGGAAAGGGGATATTGAAGATTTCCTCGGGTATGTCTATCCGGATAGTGTTATCAGCAGCCATCATCCCAAAGAACCTTTCAAGAATTGCAAGTGAATTAGGGGGTGGAGCAGGAGGGTTGGCCACTAGAGAAGGAGGGTTGGCCACTAGAGGTGTATTTTTGACATGTGAGTGCTTCGTCATCTCTGATTTGCTTTTTCCGAGTGATGATTTGGATTTTCCGAGAGACTATAAGCAAAAGAAAACAAAACGTGGGCGTTATCAATGAAAGTATATTTATTAACATTAAACAATTGTTATAATTTAATAATGACTAGCTATTAATAATTACGTACCGATGCATCACCGACAATCACAAGACTCTTAGGCCAAGCAACCATGTATCCCACAGCCTCAGATACTGTGAACACTCCTTCATCATCGAGAGGGACTGGTAAGGGTGCAATATCTTCAATTGCAATGTCAATCGACACTTTCACGAGGTGGGAGGCTAATGGACATGTATGCAATGTTCTATCCTTTGGTTGATTGTACATTGTTCCTCTTGCCACCAAACGATAACACGGTGTAGAAAGTGCTAATTGACACTGCACCACATCCTACATATATATATATATATACCATTATATTAGAAAATGTTGTATATCATACAGAAATATAGGATTGTAAGTTACATTATCACTAAACAATATGCTTTTCATTAATTACCTGAGGAAGGTCTTTCACTTCTGGGCAGCTATCTTTCAAAGAAACCGCCTCTTCTGTATGTGGCTGCTGCGACGACCCAGACGCCCTATGCTGCTCAAACTCGCGTCGCAATTCAATAGTGATTGAGTGAGCATTTGAACCGTGTCTTGCAAGTTATCAATCACCGTATTTTTTGAAGGCTTTGAATCCGAAAAGTAATCTGTTTGGGATACCCCAAAGCCTACACCCCTAACTCGACCCGGATGCTCCTTCTTTTTAAGAGCTATAGCCAGTATATCATTCCGGGTCTTCTCGGGTCCACTGTGGCTACCCTCCTGTGATAAGCTTTCCTGTAATAATACATTTAAAAAATACAAAAATTTGTTATTTTAAAATTATTTTTAAAAAAACATACAACACACTATATAACTAAAATTGCAAATAACTCACCATTGATTCCACTACTCTTTTAACATTGACATTATCAATCTTGTTCTGGCTGTCAGAATGTGCAACCCTCCACACTAGTGCTCGTGTCACCTCTGTGACATCTGACCCAGCATCCTTTCTTTTATGCTTCTATATAAGAAAATTTGTAAGGAAATAAATTTGATTAGAAAATTTGTAATTAAGGAAATTTGATTAGAAAATTTGTAAGGAAATTTGATTAGAATTACAACTTGTAACGAACTACGTACCTCAATATACTCCACTTGAGCATATCCAAGACGTGATGCCCTGTAAGGATATTCAGGTTCCTTTGCTCTTTCCCGATTTTCCTTACGTAGTTGCTGTTCATTATATAATCAAGGCATTAGTCAATGTATATAGTTTCAAATAAATTAAAATGAAACCATAAATTAAAATAATTACCTGAAAAGCTTCACTTTGGCGTATTTCTACAAATTTTGTCCAATCTTCTTGAGATATACGATATTTTTCGGGTGGGCTTGAATTAATGTTCCCATCATCATCCTCTACCCAGATTCTGGTCAAGTAGCTCCTGTAGTTTCGAGCTAGCTTCCCAGCCTCGGCTAAGACGAACTTCTGTCTACTTTCGTCAATATCAAAGGCCAACTATAAAAAACAAAGAACAAAGTATATAAAAAATGTTAATTTAGAGAAAAAAAAACTACATTTACCAATTAAAAACATAATATATAATAACTAACTTACAGCTATTTCATTCCAAATGGCATATTTTATTGCTGCAGGGACGCTGCGCCAATCACTGATAGTAATAGGGACCCTGTCACGAGCTATCACGCCAATGTAACCAACAAAAGTTGATTTATTTGGGTCAACTGGTTGACCATACTCGTTCCAACCAACTTGTAGCTTTATGCCTTTACTTTTGGCCTTTATTACTTTCTTCATTGCTGTAATACCTCTCCGTATCTCACTTTCAACACTTGGGTTTGCAGCACCTCCAGAATCCATCTACAAGATTTCATAAGTGAAAATTCAAATATTTCAACAACAACAAACGAAAATAAATATATATGCATTAATCACATCATTAATCAGTTGGATCATATAAATCACATCAAAAAGTACAAAACCAAATATTGAAAATATTGATAAGCTTACATTGGTAGTGGTCGTCGTGGTAGTGGTGGAGGAGAGGGTGACTGTGGTGGTATACGGTATCGACCTACAAAAGCAAAAAAATACAGAAGT
Organism: Buddleja alternifolia; assembly: GCA_019426215.1. Lineage (NCBI taxonomy): Eukaryota > Viridiplantae > Streptophyta > Magnoliopsida > Lamiales > Scrophulariaceae > Buddleja > Buddleja alternifolia. The sequence goes on along the minus strand of CM033398.1, from coordinate 1,557,542 downwards.
TAGTGTAACTCATTCACTAATATAATATTACAAGCTGGTTCAATATAATTTACACTTTAACTGCATACTTAACAAAAGAGTTCAAATAAGTTACTCATATAATTATCAAATAAGTTCAAATACCTTTCATCGTTTTCTTTTTGTCGCTGGTTTACTAATCTTTTGTGATCCCTCAGTACGACCATTTTGTTTAGCACGCCGACGAACAGAAGGATTAATCCATATCCCTTCTTGGTGATCTTCTCGCATATACAATTCATCATCACTGATATCCAAGTCACCGTCACTATTTGTGGATTGTGAACCACCTAAGATAGGATTTCCTCCATCATCTTCATTATATAGGCCATCATCCTCAATACAAGTATTTTTGTTTGCCGATAAAACAATGGACCACCTCTTATCGACAGGATCGGTGACAAAAAACACTTGTTTAGCTTGAGATGCCAAAATGAAAGGTTCATCTTTGTATCCCACCTTTTCAAGGTCTACTCGAGTAAAACCTATTTCACTATCATCGACACCATTTTTATGGTCAACCCACCTACACCCAAATACAGGCACCCGAAACCAACTGTAATCCAGCTCCCATATACGTTCAATCACCCCATAATATGGTAAAGTGGCATAGATAGGGCTATTATCTTTCGCACTTGAGATATGCATTGCTTCAGCTACAAGACTCACCCCACTATTCTGCATTGTACTCCGTTCATCTTGGTCTTTTGTATAAAATGTGACACCATTTATACGATAACCCGAATGACAAAATACGAATCTGCCCGGGCCCACCGACAACCGTGCCAATTTATCTGAAACTGAAAGTGAATTCTCATTTTGTTTCTCTTGAATACACTTTCGGAACCAATCGATAAAACTCTTGTTATGTTCTCTTGAAATCCAACTTTCATTTTTACTTGAATTTATTCTCCTAAGTTGGTCCTTGTGCTCTTCAACATATGGCTCAACCTCATCGGTGTTGTGGAGCACATATAGGTGTGCCTGATCCTTTTGTGTGCTAGGAACACTCACTAATTGCTTTCCAATTACGCTTTCTCCTTCTGTTCCCCCCCCCCACAACAGGAGACTTTTGAAGCTCTGCAACGTTAGAATCATTCAGATATTCTGTGCAAAATGTAATAGCTTCATCAACTATGTACCGCTCAACAATGCAACCTTCCGGCCGGCTACGATTTTTCACATAGCCTTTCAATACCTTCATATAACGCTCAGCCGGATACATAGATCTCATAAAAGCTGGTCCACAAAGTTGTGTCTCTCTAACCAAGTGAATAGGTAGGTGAGTCATTATATCAAAAAACGCGGGTGGGAAATACATCTCAAGCTCACACAAAGTGAGGACAAGTTGTTTCTGAAGTGCAGGCAATTGTTCAGGATCAAACACCTTGCTCCACATTGCTTTGAAGAAGAAACACAATCTAGTTATCGTTTCTCTCACCTTTTTTGGCAGAATGGCCCGTAAAGCAATTGGTAGCAAATGATCCATGATTACATGACAATCATGAGTCTTCATATGCTTTAGCTTCAAGTCCTTCATTGATACAAGACTGCTAATGTTCGAAGAATACCCTTCGGGAACTTTCACTCCACAAAGAAACTCACATAATGCAATTTTTTCTTTTCTAGATAGCGTGTGAGCTGCTGGAGGTAAATAAGTACGTTTTCCCTTCATTGTTGGTGCCAATTTACCTCTTATCTTCATTTCAACTAAGTCCAACCTTGCCTTTACTCCATCTTTTGTCTTGCCGGGCACATTTAGAAGAGTACCAATGACACTATCAAATACATTTTTCTCAATATGCATTATATCAAGAAAATGTCTAACATGTAAAGATTTCCAATACGGCAAATAAAAAAAAATTGACCTTTTTTTCCACCCAGTTTTTGCAAGGCCGCCTGCAAAAGTCTTTCCGAACTTGATATCCAAGTCTTTTACATTCTCAAACACCTCTTCACCGGTCAAACACTTAGGAGCTCGACATTCTTCTATGCTCCCATTGAAAGCTTTCTTCCACCGACGATATCGATGTTCTCGATTCAACCATCTTCGATGCCCTTGGAATGCATATTTCTGAGAGTGTGGGAGTCTATATTGATCTGTACTCTTGACACATATGGGGCATGCACATTGCCCATGTACACCATATCCCTCGAGATTAGCTCTTGCTGGAAAATCATTGATTGTACCAAACAACATAACTCTGAGATTGAAGCTCTCTTTTCTAAACCCATCATACACTTTAATACCGGTCTCCCACAACTCTTTCAAATCCTCAATTAAAGGGGCCAAGTAGACATCTATATCATTTCCAGGTTGTTTCGGCCCGAAAATTAGTATAGGCATCATAATATGCTCTCGCTTCATGCATCGCGAAGGGGGTAGGTTGTAGATCATCAAAATCACCGGCCATGTACTATGTGAGCTACTTTGCAAGCCATGTGGGTTCATTCCATCTGTAGCCAATACAAGGCGTAAATTTCTTGGTTCTTCCCTAAATTCAGGGAAATCATTATCGATCTTTTTCCATTGAGGAGAATCTGAAGGATGTCTAATCTTGTTATCTTCAATCCCTTGTTCAAGCCTTCTATCAGCATACCATGTCAAGTCCTTGGCAAACGCTTCACTACTGTACATGCGTCTAAATCTAGGTATTATGGGCAAATACCATGCTGTTTTGACAGGAGCAGATCCATTCTTCTTGTACCGTGAGGTGCCACATTTGGGACACATCGTCAATGATGCATAGTGCTTTCTAAACAAGATGCAATCATTGAAACAAGCATGTATCCTCTCATATCCCATGCCAATTGCAGTTAACATCTTCTTAGCCTCATAAGTACGATTAGGTAACACATTATCATCGGGTAACATACTTTTTAATAGACCAAGTAAGTCTGTGAAACTCTTATCACTCCACCCATTGTTAGCTTTTAACTTGTAGAGGTTTAGGACTGCTTTCAATCTTGTGAAATTACTACCACTATACAGGGGTGTCTTTGAATCACTTGTCAAATTGTCGAACATCTTGGGACAATTTCGCAAATCCTCCTCGATCACATTGGTCATCTCCTCCAAACGATCAGGCTCATAATCATCCATGTCAAAATCTACTGATCGATATGATGTATCACCTAAATCAGCTGAGGTGGCACTGCTTTCACCGTGTCTTGTCCATCGTGTGTAGCTTTTATCAATTCCATTACACACCAAATGATCTTCCAAGTCACGTGGACTAATTCTCTTTCCAAAACAACAACGTAAACATGGACAACTAATCCTAGTCGGATCCGATGCATGCTCAACCGCAAAGTCGATGAATTCTTTCACCCCTTTCCCATATTGCTCCGACATACGATCCGCTACAATCCAACTTCGATCCATCTAAATTCTCAATTAATTAAATTAAATAATTTGAACATCAGTTGATAGTTAAATTAATTAAATAAATTTATTTTTAATTTATTTCGCATTATTCTATAAAAAATTCGGCAGAGTAACGACGCAAATATTTCTACCAAGTTCTCGACTTAATCTTCTCAGTGGGTTGTAACCAACAGAAGTCGAATCTTACGATCCGCTAAAATCTCAACAGGGAAACGACGCAAAAAATACTACCAATTTCAACCACAACAAACCCAACACTCTAATCTTTCACCCACAACGAACACAAAACGATACAAAAATATTGATCACCAGTTGGATCACATAAAACATCATATTTCCAGGGGAACAACTACAAATATTGATCACCAGTTGGATCACATAGATCACATAAAAAACTATAAATAAAGCATCATATTATAAATATTGATCACCAATTGGATCCAAAAGCACATAAAACTACAAATAAATTAAAGCATCACGATATAAAGTTTTTGGAGTTTCTCGGTTGTGCAGAAAGCTGTGCGCGTCTTCACGAGAAAATTCATAAATAATTGTAGAAAGCTCGGATTCATGAACCGTTTTCTTCCTATGAAACTAGACACATAGGGTTATCCACACATATATCTCACATACTCAGTAGATGTCTAGAAAAAAGCAGATTTGTATTCAAAGTTAGAGAAAAATCTGTCAATTTTCAAAACAGCTGTGCGCATCTTCACGAGAAAATTCATAACTCATTGTGGAAAGCTCCGATTCATGAACCGTTTTATTCATATGAAACTAGACACATAGGGATATACATACATATATCGAACATACTCATGAGATGCCTAGAACAAATCAGATTGCATTCAAAGTTAGTAAAAAATCAACTACAACATAATAACAAAAATCCACTATATAATTTATAAAACCCCAATTAGCATAACATGATATATATAACAATAATTAACAAATTAACATATAACCTACATTATATACATCACAAAATCCGAATTAACATAACATTAATATATAACAAACAAGAAATTAACACATAACCTAAATTTAATATATACATAATATATATATATATAACATAACATATATAAACATATATATATATATATATACCTATAAAGAGAGAGAGGAGGAGAGTGGTGGGTCACGGCGGCGGCGGCGGCGGCGGCGGCGGCAGCTGCTTGGGCGGCGGCGGTTTCGGGTGGTGGTGGAGGTGGTGGCGACGGGACGGGGGCGGTTTAGGTTAGCTTGAGAGTGAGAGAGAGTGTATAGAGAGAGAGAGTAGAGTATAGGGAGAGAGATCGAGTAGAGAGATAGAGAAAAATCAAATGGGGCGGCGGCGGCGGCGGCGGATTGTGGTGGTGGTGGAGACGATGGCGGGGGCGGTGGTGGAGAGTGAGAGAGATAGTAGAGTAGAGAGAGAGAGTAGAGTAGAGAGTGAGAGAGATAGTAGAGTAGAGAGAGAGAGTAGAGTAGAGAGTGAGAGATAGTAGAGAGAAATGAGGGGGAGAGCTCGGTTTTGGGGGGAAAAAAGGGAGGGAAATTTTTATTTTTTTTAATTACATTTTATAGCGGTTCGTATAACCGGTTTACTAATTATAGCGGTTCAGTACCGAACCGCTATAACTGGCATAAACCGGTTTACCAGTTATAGCGGTTCGGTAACGAACCGCTATAATTGGCATACCGATTATAGCGGTTCATTCCCGAACCGCTATAAAAAATTTTTTTTTTTTTTTTTCTGTTCGCACTATAATAGCGGTTTTTTATCGAACCGCTATAATAGGTTCGAACTATTACAGCGGTTCTTTATCGAACCGCTGTAATAGGTACCCGGTTAATATCCATTATAACGGTTCACTTATAAACCGCTGTAATAAGTCTCTCCGTTCAGCGGTTTTTCAAAAACCGCTGTAAAATGTGCGCTGTAACAGGTCTTTTCTGTACTAGTGAATACGGCATATCGATACAATTATTACAACGTGTCTTAACAATTAATACGACATATCTTTACAACTAATACGATGTATCATAACAACTAATACGACGTATCTATACAATGTATATAATTCGTCATTTAATATGTAATAATACGTCAATGTATATGTAACCATACATCATTTGATATGTAGTAATATGTCAATTCATATGTAATAATATGGCATTTTATATGTAAGCATGCGTCATTTGATATGTAATAATATGTAGATTCAAATGTAATAGTACAGTATCTTATATGTAATCATACGTCATTTGAGAGATAGTAATACGTCATTTTTATGTAATAATACGTCAATGTGTATGTAACCATATGTCATTTGATATGTAATAATATGTCAATGCATACGTAATAATACGGCATTTAATATGTAATAATACGTCAATTCATATGTAATAATACGACATTTTATATGTAATTATACGTCATTTAATATATAATAATATGTTGATCCATAAGTAATAATATAGTAGTTTATATGTAACCATACGTCAATTGGTATATAGTAATACATCATTTATATGTAATAATGCGTCAATGTATATGTAACTATATGTCACATGATAGTAATAATATGTCAATTCATATGTAATAATACAATATTTAATATGTAATAATACATCTATTTATATGTAATAATACGATATTTTATATGTAACCATACATCATTTGATATGTAATAATATGTAAATTCATATGTAATAATGCGGCATTTAATCTTTAATAATACGTGAATTCATATGTAATAATACGACATTTTATATGTAACCATACGTCATTGTATATGTAATAATACATCAATTTATATATAATCATACGTCACTTGATATGCAATAATGAGTCAATTCTTATGTAATAATACGATATTACATATGTAGTAATACGTCATTGTATATTCATCATATTAGTTGTAACAATACATATTTACTTGTAGCAATATGTTGGATCATTGGTAAAGATACATCATAAATAAACAATATTAAATATGTATACTCAAGTGTATAAATATCTCAAAACCATAATTTCTTACGCATAATGTCAAGTGATATCTAGTAGTAGTGTGGATATACATAGTGTTTGGTATATCTATTTAGTGCATATTTCGCTCCAAGTATGTTGTTTAATGCACCTACATTATAAATAACTCGCGGCCGGGGCACACTCGTTGCGTGTGCATCTAATGATCGAGACATACGTTGTGATAAATTATATGTGTTACATGTACGAAATAAATAATGGCGAATGATGCAATTCAATGTAAATAAAGTTGAGATGATGAAAGAAGTTTGAAGTGTAAATGAGTATAGACACAGTTTAAGCACAAAAGTAAAGAAACTATTTACAATTTTATTTACGACTAAAATGAAAACAAAGAACTATTTACAATACTAAGCCCTCAAAAATTTTTAGTGAAACAACTAAAAATGCTCACAATAACAGTTTGCCAAATACCTGCATAAGTCAAAGCGTAAATAAGATGGAGAATTATGGTACATAGTCATCTATATCAAGTTAAATATATAGATTAAAAACACACCTTGTAGATGCTTTACAATCGCATTTATATTCTTTCACGTCTGTGCACCATCTTTGATAACGATATTTGTAATACTAAACCACAAAATAAAATTTAAGTCAGAACTCATACAATTTTAAGCAAATATGATATCAATTATTAACTTGGACTATACCGTTTCCATGTCTGTATCATCAAGACTTCTTATATTTTTCCTAGTAATAAGATAAATAAAAACACAACTATTAAGTAAAAACGGATTAAACCAAAAAACAATGCCTGCTTAATATCGAAAATTCTTTACCGAAATAAATTAGTCTCATCCATGTTTCTTCGTTCTGCAATGCCTCTCTATGTCATGATAATGGTAGATTATTATTAAAAAAATATAGATATTGTGTCACATTATTTTGAAGAAACAAAGAAATATTTCTACACCTTTGTAAGATCCCACCCTTCTATCCAAGCTATTTGTTTTTCCCTGCAATAAAAAAATATTTTATTACAATTCTATATTTTAAATTAGAGTTATACGGTAAAAAATATTACTCGCCTGTGTGTTTTTTGTTTCCTCAACACTCGTCAAATCCATCTCCCTAAGTCCTTTCCATTTATTCCAACAATCGTCTTCCAACCTGGACTTAATACCTGCAATCTTGATGGCTGCAAGCATCCCAATTGTGAAACAATATATTGTTACTATTCATTAACTTTAACAATATACATGTAGGTATAAAATAAAAAATATTTTGTACCCTTCCAAATATGGTTTGTGATTGATTTTCCTTCCATCCATACCACCCTTCAATTTGCTCCTCTAATTCTTTAATGTGAGTAGCATCAACATGAATAAAATTTGGAGTAGTGGAAAAGTGATCACCTAAAACAATGAAATGAATAACTTGACAAAGTGCGTATACATGCAAATATCTCGACCTCATTTTTTAATTTACTTTTTCAACATTAAATGAATAAAAAAATTAAAAAAATAGAAAGCTATAGTAATGCTTACAAATTTTTATCATTGGGTTGATGGTAGCAAAACATCTTTGTACACCACATTCCTTGTATATACACCAGTTCGACGTTCTTGCTTTCCATTTTTAACCAATACTTTCATTGAATGTTGTGACAATCATTGTCCAAGACTGAAAACATGATTGCTGATAAGAGGTGTTTTTACGTGTTTTTAAGACCGTAATTCTTATGATTTGGATTCACTTATTGCTTAAATCATGTCACATTTGCATTTAATAGGTGTGTTAAGTGAATACAGGTAATAAATGAGAATACATGAAGAAAAGGGAAGAAAAACGATGTACAAAACAAGTTCAAGCATGTTTTTCAACACCTAGGCGGTTTATGCATCTCCTACCACATTCGAGCGATAATTCCGTACATTTCGAGACCGACTTAGACAAAGTTTTCTTCTACAAAGTTTTAGATGTATGTCTTAGCTTCAAATGGGAACTTGAAACATCCAAATCGGAGGTCTATAGAGATAATTGTGAAGGAAATACGATTGCTGCGCCGAACAGAGAAGTACATGTGCCAGGATACGCCCCAACGCCTTCCTAATCATGCCTAGGCATGGATAGTCCGAATGTTACTCCTTTTCAGCCTAAATTCCAGCATTATATGATGGGTAAGAATCACTTTTGGCCATAATTCAGCACATGTGTTGAGGGGTTGTCATAAGTGTGTTTCTTGGTAGATTTACTTTATGGGTGCCAAATCAGAAACAACCTCCATATTGAAACGTAATTTAGGTATACTTAGCGACTGAATTGGACAAAATGTCCTTCTGGAAAGTTGTAGATCTATGTTTTATCGGAACATGGGGACTTGAATCATCCCATTTGGAGATCTGTGGAGAATTTTATGAGGAAACTACTAAGACTGCGCTGGAAAGCAAGAAAATGGCAGCATGCATGTGTTTTGTTGAAGTTTTCACATGGTTATGCTTGGTGGAATTCTTAAGGCCGAAATTTAGCATTTTTTAGCTGGTTGGAATCTTAAAAGCCAAACTTTAAGCATCACCTTAGGTGGAATTCTCATTGGGGAACTTTAATGGGAATTCTTAATGCATACTTTAGTGGAATTTTGGCTATAAAAGGAGGGGGAACCCATACTCTTCATCATTCACTATCAATTTCAGATTCTTAGAGGAGAGGGGGGCAGCCCCTAATCTGATTTCTCCACCATTCATCACCATTCTTCATCACTCTTGGAGGGGAAAACTAGAGGAAGGAAAAGAGCTTGGGGATTGAAGGCTCAACTTCAAGATCCATCATTATTCACTTTTGAGGGAGTTTTTATAGCTTTTCATTTCAATTATGTCTATGAACATGTGTATTAATTCATTTATGTTTTTCATATTATCCATTATGAACTAAATTCATAAGACTAGGGCCATGTAAGGCCAAATTGTGATATATGCTTATAATAGATGATTGTTGAGGTTGTTCTTATATTGTTATGTGATGTGAATTTGTGTTTTTGCCTATCTTGCATATACTTGATCACTATATGTTAGAATCTTATGCCTAGGTTAATATTTTGGGAGAAAATTGACTTAGGGTGCAAGAAATTCACATCATGACCCGTAACTAATGAGGAATTGCCCTAGACATAGGTAAAGATTCCCGGGTGAAGTTGTTCGATTCAAATCGAGTGAACTCTAGTACGTTAATGCATGTTTAGTGGTTAGATTTCCGGATAGGAATATTTGGGAAATCACGATCTAAGCATAGGAGTTTATACGCGAGACATCGGTTATTCTCTACCCTCGGAGTTCTCACCATAACAATATAAGCGTAATCCTTCAACTAGAATCTTTATAAGTATAATTGATCAATTTGAACCTAGCATGTGCCTTAGTCTCCCTTTATACTTTGTGTAAAATCAATTGTGTAATCTTGTTCTTATTGTATGCATTTTACCTATAATTTACTTTAATTATATTTGTTCTTTTTTTTTCGTTAAAATCATAAACTAAAATTCAAGTTTCCGTGGTTCGACAATCCGGACTTTTAGTCCACTTATTACTACACAAGACTAGTGCACTTGCTATCATAGCACGTTGGCTTTTAGCGTGTCAATTGCGCAGAAAGATTCCAAAATTTTGAATTGTCTGTCGTTGTGATTTATTTATTGTAAGAGCAAAACTCAATCTTATTGGAAATTGTGCCCTTGTTAAGACAAATGGTAACCACGAGTTTTCCTTAGTTTTCAGAGGCATACGATGTAAAAAGTATCGAGTACCTTGATAGGGTCCTGTCAAGATCTCAGCGTCGATGAAATTTATCACTAGATTTTGACGTATTAGTCGGGTGCCATTACAAAGCCCAAGTTCAGGTGCAACATTTCTCAAAAGCATTATAAGAGAACCTCTTTTTAAAGTGAGTTGATGTGGTGGTAAACCACTTGTACTAAGAGAGTTTAAGAACTTTGTAGTGTATAGATTATTATTATTATCATCATCTACTGAATCCCAAGATGTGTATTCCCTCTCCTCACCAGGAAATAATTCAATCAACATTTGATTAATGTTATCAACATCAATGTTTCTCGGCGTTATAATGGCCCTACTTACCATGTAGTTGGCATCATCGGCATGATCAACCATATTTAGAAACATAGAATCAATCAACTGATAAATTGACTGCTCATCTTCCCATGGAATAACCATCGACTGAGGCAGCTGTATAAAATCACCATTAAGCGACTGTTGTATACCATCACCAATTCTGAGCAAGAATTGTGAAAATTCATGATCCTCTTGAGATCGCATATTTTTTTGAAGACAAACGATTTTAACACTACCCCAGAATGTTGATTTTGACACACTTGAAGCTATTTGTTGACCTATTGATCCCCCTTTCACAACAGGTAAAACTTACCTAAAATCTCCACCCATGATCATTACTTTACCTCCAAATGGCAAATTATTTTCCATTATATCTTGAAAAGTATTTTGTACTGCTTCAAAGGTGTAACGATCTGCCATTGGGGATTCATCCTATATTATAGCGGTGGAACGCCTAATCAGTTCGTCCAAATTACTTTGTTTGTTTTTTTTACAGAAGCTACTTGGTGTTGGTTTTAATGGAATCTTAAACCTTGAATGTGCAGTTCTTCCTCCTGGCAACAACGTTGCTGCTATCCCAGATGTCGCTGTTGCAATAGCAATATGATTGTTGCATCTTAGATAAGCCAATATAGCACGATCAAGAAATTTCTTTCCAGGTCCCCCAGGTCCATCTATGAAAAATATTGCCGATTGATTCTGCCAAATTGTCCCCATAATAACATCAAAAACAAGTTTTTGGTAGTAATTCAGCTTTTCAATAAAAAGAATATCTTCTTCTGGAATAAGAACAAAAAGTTCATCTTGGATTATCGGTGGGACTGGTGAGTTAGTCACGAAATCTTCACTAATAGAAGGCAGATCAAAGTCTGAAATCTTTCTTCTATAGCAATGTAATTATCTCTTTATCTCAAGTAGTAGTCTGTTCATATTATAAAAAATATTTCCCGAGTTTGAGATCACATAATCTTCAAGCATATAAGCATAAAACTCATCCCACAGTTGCCGAACTCTAGTCGGTTCGCAAAACACCAATATTGAAATAAACAATCTTCATAAGGAAGGCGGCATTCGAACTGAACATGCTTCATGCAAACACTGAAGAATGTAATCATCCTCTTGAAGAATTCCTCATTTTTGTGCTGCCTCTTTAAATGTAGCATATGTTACTCCATTTACAGTCAACAATTCTTCAAATGATCTTGGTCCTCTGACATGATTTAGAAGGATACGAAGATAAAACCTTTCACCTTCAGAAGGTGACACAATGTATATCCTTCCTATTACTTTATTTTGACCGACACGTCTTACCCACTTCTTTTGAGATTGACTCCATCTAAAGTGTTGTGGAAATTCTCCATATAAATACTTTCCAACTAACGTAGTATCACAATTCATTTTAAAAAATTCAGTGAGCATAGTCTTTGAGTTCTAATCATCTTCCAATATGTCACTTAACCTTTGTTGGGTGCTGAAATTAACTGATTGTTGATTTGGCAAATGTATTTGCAATCTTAAAACTGAAGGATACATTCTAGTCATAGTGAATTCAACAATACGCGAAAAAGCCTCAGGTGCTGATATCCATCTCCCATCTACAAACTGTTGAATTTCATCATAGTTTTGTCCGCTTCTTAACTCCATGGTTACTCGATCTGGACCTTTGTGAATGTATTTGACGCCTTTGATTCCTCCACAAAATTCTACATTAATATAACAATCATGCTTCAAAATAAGCCACGGATTATATGGAACAACCCATCCACTGTCAACCATTGTTGTAGAATTACTATTTATTAGCACGGGTTCACTTTCCCATCTTTGATATAGTGGATAAGAATCGTTTCTTCGAGAAGTGAAAGCTTGAAATGGTTTTGGAAAGTTCTTCTTGCACTTTCCTTCTTTCATACATGAACATTTTGGATCATATGGGCCACAGGGACCATGAATCATGTGTTTCAACACAACTTCATATAATGCAGGCTCATCTTCCTTAGATGGAATTTCAGCACGCCCAACTTGATCAAAGTCTTCAGGAGTCCGCAATTTATCTCTATTTTCAAATGCGACCATGAGGTGTGCATGTGGTAACCCTCTTTTTTGGTACTTAATAACATACATATAAGCACGAACCTTTCCCAGAACCCCTCTATCAACTATGTCTTTCTTAAACTCCTCAAATTTTGCTCGAAATATCTGTGATAGCAAATCAGGGCGATCTTGAGGTGTCTGTCCTATTTTAGCTCTCCTTTTATCTCAATCCAATTTGGATTGCATGTCGTTGTGAGCATTAAATCTGGCTTTCCATATGTTTGTACGAAAGCCATTGCATCTTGATACCGTTGGTGCATATCACGTGGACTTCCAATAAAATATGATGGTAACACTATCCTATAACTAACATTACCTAGCAATTTTACCTTTGCTTAGAAACATATACAATATTAAATTGAAGTAATTAGTGATGTAAATTTGTAAGTTTATCTACCTACATTATGTGTTGGTGTTGACGTATCCATCTAAATCTTTGAGTTTCGATTTTGACATAATTGTCCACTGCCTATTGTTGCAATAAACGACCTCCTCGAAGTATTAAAGAAGAATCATTTCCCGAATCTGTGATTAACTAAAATAAGTGTTATAATTTAAAAAAAAGTTGAAGTTTTTATGTTTTTTCCTTTGATGATGCTAAAGAATTATAAGAACTATAATCAATACTAATATGTGTTTGTGTTTTTCATATAACAAACCTGGAATATGTATGCACAATAGTCTCTACATGTCGAGCGTCCTCCGCTAATAGTTCAACTATTGATATCCCATCCGTATGTACCATAAGGCAGGAGCAGAGGATATTGTAATGGGTCATAGTAGCCAACAATATCTTGAATATTCATTAGACGCCTATCCACAGCTTGGATAATAATGTCCCTGTTGTTCAAGTTTTTGATTTTGTCACTGTCAACAATAACTGCTACAACCTGTGACGTGGTTGGAAGAGTGTATTGATGTTGATTAATTAGATGCTTGTTGTTTGATGATAAGTTTGCACTGAGGTAAATCTGGACGTTGACCAAGTTGTCGAAACAAACGGACAAAGGGATTTATCAGATCAAGGATTCTTTGTATCTTCACCAAAATATTTCTATGCAACTCTTGATTCTCCAACAGTCGGTTATCTATTTCGTGCTCAGTATCTACAATCCACATTTGCATATATCTAGGCCTTTGATTTAGAGATGGAAGATGACTTCCGATCTGATGATATATTATACCATGAGCACGAAATGAATAAATTCCTTGATCACTGCGTGCTAATTTTTCATCTACGTGGACACCCATAGACGTAAATGACATCACGTGATTGTAAGCTCGAATGTACTATCTAAAATGTTTTCCTTCTGAAGTTTGTGCATCAAATAATTCTCGCAACTCAACTGGAGATGCTATTGGATGCAATGATATGGCTCCATTCCGACAACAAAGTTGAGATGTTTCACCTTGGAACAATTTAGCTTCACAGTGTGGACATGTTCTTGGTAATGACAACTTAAATCTGGTATATCCCCTACTCTGATAAAAATTTCTTGCCACATTATGATAGCGTCGTGGACGTGTATTACAATTCACGCTGTTGGTGGTTCTGTTGTGTAGCCCACTGTAGCGAGTGGATGTTGATATTCCTAAAGTCCGATCAGAATTATAGAATAATGTCATTCATAAAATCATAATTCAAGCAAAAATATTTTTTTGATTAAGTTTTATAATTAGGATTTGATTGAAGAGGGTGAACATTAACAATTTACATAGAATAACTGAAAACTTTAGATTTATTTTTTGTTGATTTAAAAAGGTTTATTTTGTTAAGTGTGGATGAATCTTCATTATTAGTCAGAATCCCCTTCATTTTTCTAGCTTTGAAAAGAGGGTATCATATATAAGATGCTACAATTTTAATATTTTTAAGAGTATTTATATAATTTTTTTATTTTTATTTTTATTTTATTCAGACGCCTCTAGTGTGCGATTACCGCTAGTCTTAAATAATAAAGGGGACACATCGTCACTTACATTGCTATTTGAATGTGTCATGTTAGTCACATCCATGGGTAAGTCAATATATATAAACATTTGTAATCTATAAATTAACTGAAAATATACGTCCTTAGGTAATTAAACCGATATAAAAATTATTTTTACCTTGACCCGCAGGTTCTTCAGGTCTTGAAATTATACCGGTACCCTGATGAATGGATGTGCCATTATTGTACGTTATAGGACTCAAACGAAAGGTGTGTCTTATTACACACTAGTCACTACCTGCAAACATTATATCATAAATTAAATTTCTGAACTTGTTTAAGGTTTTATAATTTAAACATGTGCCATGAATATTTTGCAGTACTATTTATATTCCTTGTCTTTGTCTTTTTTCATGTATATGTCATACTACTATTCAGCCTTATTAGGCATATAATTTATATTTTCTTGACTCAATTTTTCCATATAGTTTTTGCTAAAAGAATTGATAAGCTGAGTATATTGAATTAATATACTATTCGAAATGATAAGTAGAAGTATTCGAGATATATGTACGAAGATGTGATTTATTTTGTGATAGATTGTGGAAATTTATAATTTGGGAAATTTTTTTTCTTTAAATTAAAATTCATATATAATACATCATTTAATTAGTATTTCATCTGACTCAGTTGCATGCGAAGAAAAAATTATTAATTGCTAAATGTATAATTTGATATATGCACGCATCATATGCCTCCATATATAAACAATTTATAGTGCAACATCTAACCAAGTTGATTGTCAAAACGCATCCCCTATGTCTTCGATAGGAAGTACGTCGTCAAGCAAGATGTTCTTCCCTTCGTTGAGTTGTCATGGAGAGCATTCTTTCACGTTGTTGAGTTGTATGACGCTCTCGGCTCCTTACATTTCTAGTGTTTCGAGCCGATGAGGATGAAGTCTCTGCCCTTAAATTCACATCTAAAATAAAATGCTGAAATTACCAATCACATAGATAAATTAAAACAACCATAACCCTATTACAATAAGGATACAAATTCCTACTTTGATAATAGCAATATTGATTCAGCCGCAACGTGTGCTACTTTTTAAGTTATCTAAAAAAAACATTTTTGAAGAGAAATCTGTTTATATTTATATTTAAAAAACTAATAACACTTATTTACATATTACATATCATTAATTTAACCACTTATTTTTTTTTTCGTATTCTAGAATCTTTTTCTAATCCTCATTCTCACCATAAGGATTACGAAATGGGATAGAAGCATTGGCAATTGATGCGTCAGAAGTAGAAATGTTGACTGATTCAATTGCATGTCTCCGGTATCTTGCACGACGTACAGCAAGTTGAGCTTCTTGTCTTTCTACTGTCATAGATTGTCGTCTTTCACGTTGGCGGACTCTGCGCTGCTCTCGTTGCCTAGCATTTTCAGGGTTTCTCATTGAAAGTGATTCTAATGGAACTACAACCGAATCAGAATTACTTCAACGAAGGAGATAGGATCCAAACCTCGGATAGCCTATCAGGTTTCTTTTCCAGGGCATCCATAAAAAATAAAACAATGGAAAAGATAATGAGGCAAGACTCTAACATTAGTAAATATGATGGTTTTAGGGTCAATGGAGTCTGCCAAATCCTAAATCAAAGGCGGCATAATATCATGTATAAAGTAAATTCTAGGGAATTTTCAATTTCTATGGAATTAACTGGTAACGTGGTGGAAATGCAACTTATTCCAAAGGAAGAAATTCTGGAAGAATTAAGTAAGCTTAAAGAGGAAGAAGCACTTATTATGAAATGGATCCATATAGGAACCATTGAAGTAGTAATTAAAGCTACTTTCAAAGAAGGTGTTAATTCGCCATTACATTTGTCAATAATGGATAAAAGAATTAACAACTTAAGAGATGGTTGTCTTGGTACAATGGTAGGTAATTTATATGCAGGCAAACTCATTTGATATCTATCCCAGAATTGCATATAACCTAGCTGACCAAGATTTCAGTCGAGTCTTAAACCTTCATCAAGATTTTAAGAGATGTGATCTTATGAAAGAAAGAAATAGACCATATTCTATTACATATAGAATTGCTTATGCACTTTCCAATACTCATCATTCTGATTTGTTTATTAGGAAAGAGTATATTGAAATTCTAAGAATTTTCAAGGAATTTGCTAAGGTAATGGCACCCGATCCTATTCAAATACCAAGGATTGGTGGTGTTGACATCTTAATCCGAGACCATCCAATTCTAGATCGCTCAATGAGTTCTAGAACAGATTTTAATAGCAGAATGTTCTTTTCAGAAGAAAGGATTAGGAGTTTGAAAGGAAAATAATTAATGGAAGATTCAACTTCTCAAGCTATTCGGGTAGATAATGTGAAAATTAGATGCCTTGAAGGATGGAAAGAAGTGTAAGTTATATTTGATATTACAAAGAAGGATAATTACTTTCCTTGTGATGATTTATATCACTTGCAACAATCTACTACTAGTAAATACGAATGTATGCTTGAATTAACAGGATATGAAGTATTTGTTACAGGAGTAGCAGGTCGTGACCAAGGGATTGTTACCTTGGGATTAAGTTTCCTTGAGGAACATAAACCTTGGGGAAGAAAAGGAAAAGGCATGGAATTTAGCTTGGATGGACATATTATTCAAGTTGAATAAATGACTAGTCCGTTTTCTATATACATATCTGTTGGTATGCTATATGAACAATATAAGTCAGAATATTTTGCAGCTTATATTGATTCTGGATCAGGAATTTGTACAGCAAAACCTGGTGTTTTCCCTAGCAATACTATGGAAGCTTTACCATTATTGCAGGAAGGGATTTCTCTCAGAAAATCCTCATTCTCAATAAAGGAATAAGAGAAGCACATATCATGATTGGAGGAGCATTTGTTACACCTTGGTTCAAGGTAAACATGCCACCTATATATTTTCATGATACCATAGCAGATATTTTGCTGGGTAACAATTTTATCCAGACCTTTGCAACATATGTGCAAAATAACAACAAAAAATTGTTGATTTTTACTACTAATTGTGGTAATCAAATACAAGTTTTGCAGCGCGCAAAAGCTTTTAATAGGATTATGCCTATTAACTTTCGCATCAAACGTGGTGATTTTAATCCTGATTCCAAATTAACCCATCCGAAAATGAAGGATAAACGGAGATTTGGAAAGGTTTTTTTTGTCTTTTAGAATACATGGTCTAAATGAGAAGGAGGACAAACACTGTTACGAAGATTCTAAAGAAGAAATACAGTTTCTTAATAATGAGTTACAGAATAAGTCCTTGGATAACATTGACGAGGAAAGCTTGCTTTCTCTTGAAAATGTTAAGAGATTAATTCAAAGGAACTTTAATGAGAATCCTTTGGCTTGGTGGGACAAAAACAAGATCGAAGCTACTCTGAAAGTAAAAGAACAATGCAAGTATGAGTATGTTCGATACAAGCCAATCCATATGAATATGGAGGGTAAGAAGGATATGCAAACAATCATAAAAGAGCATATCGATCTTAAACTCATAGAACCTGGAGTCTCTTCTTATAGTAGCCCCGATTTTCTGGTAAGAAACCATGGTGAGGTAAAAAGAGGAAAGGCAAGATTAGTAATCAATTACCCAGGTATCAATAAGATACTAGAGTTTGATGGTTACTATATCCCAAGCAGGGAACACTTAATTGAGTGCATTAAAGATGCTAAAGTGTTTTCAAAATTTGATTGTAAATCCGGTTTCTATCAAATTAAGATGGAAAAGGTGTCTAGAAAATATATGACATTTTCTACTCCACAAAGTCAATATATCTGGAATGTTCTTCCAATGGGATTAGCAAATGCACCCCATATATATCAGAAAAGATAGATAATCTGTTTAAAGATTATTTCGAATTTATGTTTGTCTAAATTGACGACGTATTAATTGCATCTAGAAATATGAAAGAACATATTAAACATCTAGAAATATTTTCTAATGCATGCTTTAATGAAGGACTAGTGCTTTCAGAAAAGAAAAGCAATAATTGGAGTTAATAAGATCGAATTTTTAGGTATTGTTATTGACGAGACAGGTATTGAACTCCAGGAACATATTGTGGAAAAAATACACAATTTTCCTGATGTTCTAAAAGATAAAAAAACAGCCTCAAAGCTTTTTGGGAGTTGTTAACTTTGCAGGGATCTTCATTAAGGATCTAGCAAGATACAGGAAAGATTTTCGACCTCTTTTAAAAGAAACGGAATGCACAAAATGGAAGTGGGAAGAAATTCACACTCAGAGAATTCGTGAGTTGAAACAAGTTTGCAATAACTTGTCTAAACTCTCAATACCACAAGACAAGGATGATTTGGTAGTTTATACAGATGCCAATGATTATAGATGGGCAGCAGTGCTCATGAAACGAACAACTACAGGGGAAGAACCTTGTAGATATGCAGGAGGATTGTTCACTGAACAAGAAGCCAGTATTTGGCATATAAACAAGAAAGAATTCTTTGCTGTTTGGAAGGCATTTAAAAAATGGCCGTTATTTCTATTAGCTAGCCAAAGAATTTACTTTAAAAGTTGATAATATGAATGGCAAAGCTTTTTTGAAAAATAAACTTGAATCAAAAATAGAAAAGGCACGTATTCTCAGATGGCAAGCTGAATATCAATATTATTGTTTTGACATTATTATTGTGAAATCTCATGAAAATGTTCTTGCAGATTTCCTGATAAGAGATGGAAGTGTCTGAGGCCAATTCCATCATCAAGAGATATAGGCATCTCAGGGAAAACCTTGAGGAGCTTAATGTGCAATTTGGAAAGCTCTCAGCAAATGTTGCAGTACCCAGACAAGTTCAACGAGTTGATCTGGACACAGTTCAGGAAACAATCAAGGGAGCTACATATGTCATGACTATGTTATGGAATACATTGCAAGGACCAATTCAAAAGGCATCAGTTTCAATGATGACTCGAGAATTGAGAGAGCAGGACTCTACACCTGTGTTTAGAGAACGGGGCTCTGTACCCGGAGCAGTGGAATCAAATACCACTTGCGCAAGTCCATTCTCAAATTCTGAGGAAACGGAAAAAGTTAAACGAAAGGAAGTGCAAGTTCCTACTAGTTCAAGTCAACCCACCACCTCTGGGATTAAAGAGGGAGAGATTAACCTGAGACCACAAACAGGCACTTCTAAGGTTAATACTAACCCATTTAATTTACATTGGGAGGGTTATCAGCGTTCTTGGGGAAAATTAATCTCAAGACAAGGAATAAATCCTAATAAATCCTTGGTAGAAATATCATGGAAATATCCTAGGATTTGGATGCTTGAAGGGTCAAAACCCGAAGAAGTCCGAGAATTGTATGACTTTGGGGCAATAGCTTCAACACATACTATGTCACCAAGTTTTACGGAGATATCTAAACTGCCAGATTGGACTTTTAGTTCTGAGTATGATACATGGCAAAACTGTTAGGATCGGTATGCCCCCACAAGCGATGCCGGCGCAACGGAAGAAATAAAGTATATAAAACACATATATATCGGAATCCCAAGCTAGGGGGTCAAAGTAATGCACAACAAAAACTAATACGAGTAAAGGGGTTTTAAACCGATTACAAGATTTGGGGTTTTATTAAAGTGAGGGTGTAAAACCACAACACAAGGAAAACCACACCAAAAACTTTGGCTCTCATTTTCGAATCCTCACCTCAACATGGAGGGGTTCGAATCAAACCACCATAAGCTCCTAAAGAAAGAAGCCTCTACAAGGACACACCTCTAGTAAGTTCATACCTTAAGCAAAAGATTGGCTAGATATATGCTCTAAGGAAATGGAATCTATGTAGTGAAAGGTGGAAGACAAGAAGAGTTACTAAACGAAATATCTATGGAAGATAATCTTTTAAAACTAATCTTCAAGAAGAAGTTCTATAGAAGAAAGTTTTCAAGAATCACAAGAGAAGTTAGAAAAATCTAGAGATGAAGAACTAAGCTCTAAGCTTTTTTTTCTTTTTAAGTTTTCATCAAGTTTTAAATGAGAGCAAGAACACCTCCTTTTATAGCCACCAATTTTCGGCCATATGGTATTAGGTGGAGTAGAAGACTTGTTTTTCTTCACCTACCACCTCATTCTCACCTACCATTCCATTCTCGACTACCACCACATGTGTAAGAGAATATTTTTCATTTTCGTCTTCATTTAAAAAACATTACAAGTCAAACTTTGACTAGCTTTGAATTTCACTCTTGTGACTTCATTTAATTAAGTCCAACTTAATTAAAATGACTCTCAAGTCTTCCAAGACTTGTTAATTAAATAATCTTCATGATTAATTAATAGTAAAATTAGTAGCTTAAATATATTCCCGGATAATAATAATATCCGTTAATGATTAATCTCTAAGATTAATTAATAGAAAAATTATTTTCCCAAGCCTACTAATTAAAATGTCTTCCACTTAATTAATTAATCTCATTAATCAATTTCACTTTAATCCTAAACCGGATTAATATTCACATAGCAATTGAACTTTCTTGAGTAAGTGTGTAACCCCATTGTAGGTTCGTTCATGTACTAGTAGTAGGAACACAACCCCGTTGTGCCTTTGCAATTTTCATTGCTAGATTTAATTACTCCAAGTATTTTAATCCGACCAAGAATTAATCATGGTTCCTACAAATCAAGGTTAGTACTAGCCACGCGCCAAGAAGACCTAGCCATGAACGATTATTAGGTGACCTTTCCGCATTACGATTTTCGCATAAGTAAAATCCTTCCATCAAATATCCCGATCGAATCTAGGACTTGGATGTCAGTCGAAATCCCAGTAACTCGATTCTATGTATATCGATCTAAGTGACATTGACCAATTTATCAATCAAGCGAGGAAACACTGCTCCTCCTTATTAATACTACTCCGGCCGGAGGTTCCCATGGTCAATACACTGTGAAGTACATAGGATATGCGCCGATGCTAATGATCAGTGACGGATTCTTTCTTGGCATTCACGCGCCTCCGTACATAACCAGACTGGACCCAATATGCCCCACTTTATGACTTACCTGGAATCGTGTGACAAATCTAAGTACAGTGGGCGATGCTCGAGACGACCAATGGTGCCTCATATCATGAGGACCAATCTTATGCCTACGTAACCGAGGAGATTCCAAATTCGACATTGACTCCAATATGGAATCTCGGCGGGGTTGTTCAGTTTACTCGATCCCAACGAGAACCCACATACATGCACTGATGTGCACCGTATCAGTATCCATGGAATAGGATACACTCTCCAAGAGTGTGCATTGTACGTGCAAGTCTTTACGAGTCATTGATATCCCTATCTCAATGATTCTATGACTTGGAACATCTTTAAGACCACAACCTTAGAGATGTATTCCATGATTGGCATCCCCGATACCAAACACATCTCATAGGTTAAGAGTGATCTAGGGGACTTTATCTAATTGCATAGAATGATAAGATAAAGAAGAAAATGCCATTTATTAAATTACTTGACAAGATACAATATAAGACTGTTTAAAGAGTCGGCTACTACGCCCTACAAATGGCGCACCGGGCACCTAACTCTTTCAAAAACAACCAGCACCTCAAAAGGGGTGATTTTTTAGAGCTAAAGTTTATTTCGGCAGCACCAGAAATTGCAGGAAAAGGGTCTCATCCAGCTTTTCATTTTATTAAGTTTCAGAGACTGGATATGGCGGCCTACAACAGAGTGAAGGTTGCAATAGGTGAAGCTCCGTTGGTCAGTGCTATCAATGAAGACGATATTTCCACCAGAAGAGCATGGGGAATGTGGGTCTGTCTTACAGAGATGGACAAAGTCAAGTATCTATTCAAAATCTTTTCAAATTCGGCGAATGGATCATTCCTGTTAAACTCCAGGACAGGGAAAAATACTGAATTCGCAGAGAAGCTCTTTGAACAAAAGTGGACGCTAATCTGGGAAAACAAGTTACCAACAACTGAGGCAACCAGGAAGAAGACCTGCAACATGATGCATGTTTATCTATGGCACAACCAGGAATGTTCAAGTTGTCAGTTTCAAGAGAAACCCCTATTCGGTACAAGAATACAGGTTGACAAGACAAAACCCGAATCCGACAAGGAAAAGGGAAAAAGGAAAGTTTACCCCAAGGGTTCTCACAAACCCCGGTAAAATTATGTAAACGACAAAGGACTAATTAGGCAGGCGCAATAAATGAAGAAATCAATCATGTGATTGATTAAGTGGAAAACAGCTGTAAAAGGAACGGCCGTGGCAGACAAAGTGGCAAACACAGGACCTACGCACATTATTAAAGTTAGACGTATGCAATGACGTCTAAAAAGATTAAGGGGTTTTGGAATCCATCTTTGAAATCCGAAACCAAGGCCTATAAGAAGAGAAGACGAAAGCAAATGGAGATCATCAAAAAACTTCTCCAACTCTTTCAAAAAACAAATATTCATAGAAAATTTGTAATCTTTCTTCTTTAAGTTTTAATAAACGAGTGTATGGGGATTTCCCCAATAGTAGTCCTCTCATGAGAGGCTAAAGGTTTTCTCCTGCAATAACGGAATAGAATAATACTATATAATTTTAGTTTGTATTTTATCAATAAAAATAAAAAGGCTTTGTCCGACTATCTGTCCAAAATTCTAATTATACTTATATATTTTATACCTTTTACGCCCTAAGGTAGGAAACGAAATAGGGCTGTGTTGTGTATCGTTGAAGGAGCCAAGGACCTGCGAACCATCAGCTACGGTTGTGTGGTTGGAATAAGTCCGTCAAATCAAGGACTTGGAATACCCGACGATAAGGCGGTCAAAAGAAGGAATAGATATAAAAGGTTAATTTTATTTCAGATGCATGTTGGGCCTGAGCTATTTTCGTAGAACTACTTTGCGATATCCTAGTTTAAATAGAATAGATTTTTCCAATTTTTTAGATAAAGGATCAGAATTGCCATTCTTAAAAGATAAAGGAGCATAATCGCCACTTTCAAAAGTTACAAGACCAATTTTGCCACACCTATATAGTTACAGGATTAATTTTGCAATTTTTCCAACATGCCTAAGTATAATCATGCGTATGAGTATCTCAAAATTACAAACTCACATGATAAGTCAAGTGATTACTAGTAGTAGTATATGTGAACATTGAGTTTTGAAAACACAAATTAATACTAGTTAATGAAAAAATATACATTGAATTATATTAAATGCATAATTTGCTTA
Organism: Buddleja alternifolia; assembly: GCA_019426215.1. Classification (NCBI taxonomy): domain Eukaryota; kingdom Viridiplantae; phylum Streptophyta; class Magnoliopsida; order Lamiales; family Scrophulariaceae; genus Buddleja; species Buddleja alternifolia. Next base: position 1,533,726 of record CM033398.1, on the reverse strand, counting down.
GATATATGTGAACAGTGAACATTGAATTTCGGAACATTTAGTTTTAGGGTATGTGGTGTCATAGTGTTTAGGATTTAGGGTTAGGGTTTAAGGTTTAGGGTTTAACACATGTGAAGATATAATGAAGCACAATGTAATACGTAATGAAGTATGTTTATGCGTTTGATATTGTATGTATACTTAACAGTGTAGATGTTTAATACATAATAGTGACATAATATTATTTCATTTGAATTGACGTATGATTTCACTTCAATTTGACGTACTTTTCTCTATTAATTGACGTATTTGTACATTAAAAAAGACGTATTAGTATATTAAATGGACGTATTATTTCATACATTGTGATGTATGATTTCATATCAGTTGAATTATTTTTCTCTATGAATTGACATTTTTGTATATTAAAATTGATGTATTAGTACATTAAATGGACGTATTATTTCATTTTAATTGAAGTATGATTTCATATCAATTGACATATTTTTATCTATTAATTGACATACTTGGACATTAAAAGTCACATATGTGTATGGTCTAATGACGTACGTGTGTAGTCTAATGACATACGTGGTCAAATAAACTGACGTATTAGTATATATAAATTATACATTTTAAATGACGTATTTCAACAACAAATCGAATTATTATTACATATAAAATGATGTATTGTTACAACTAAAAGAATGTAATAATAAATGCAAAGGTCGTATCTGAACATTTAAGATGGCGTATTATTTAAATAAAAATGGCGTACGTGTATAATCTAACGACATATGTGTATAGTCTAATGACGTACGTGGTGAGATAAGTTGACGTATTAGTATATATAAATTATACATTTTAAATGATGTATTTCAATAGCAAACTGCAGTATTATTACATATGAGATGATGTATTGTTACAACTAAAAGAATGTATTGATAAATATAAAGGTCGTATGTCAACATTTAAGATGACGTATTATTTTAATAAAAACGACGTACGTGTATAATCTAACAAGGTATGCTTATTGTCCAATGACGTACGTGTATAATCTAACAAGGTATGCTTATAGTCTAATGACGTACGTGTGTCGTCTAATGATGTACTTGGTCAAATAAGTAAACGTATTAGCATATATAAATCATATATTTTAAATGACGTATTTCAACAGCAAACTGAAGTATTATTGCATATGAAATGATGTGTTGTTACAACTAAAAGGATGTATTAATAAATATAAAGGTTGTATGTCAACATTTAAGACGACGTATTATTTAAATAAAAATGACGTACGTGTATAATCTAAGGACGTGTGTGTATAGTCTAATGACATATGTGTGTAGTCTAATGACGTACATCGTCAAATAAGTAGACATATTAGTACTTGTAAATTATACATTTTAAATGACGTATTTCAACAGTAAACCGAAGTAATATTACATATGAAATGATGTATTGTTACAACTAAAAGGATGTATTAATAAATATAAAGGTCGTATGTCAACATTTAAGACGATGTATTATTTTAATAAAAATGACGTACGTGTATAATCTAACGACGTATGTGTATAGTCTAAAGACGTACGTGTGTAGTCTAATGACATACGTGGTCAAATAAGTTGACCTATTATAACATATAAATTATACATTTTAAATGTTGTATTTCAACAGCAAACCGAAATATTATTACACATGAAATGATGTATTGTTAAAGGATGTATTAATAAATACTAGCAGCCGGGGCACACTCGTTGTGTGTGCATCTAATGATCGAGACATACGTTGTGTATAAATTATATTTGTTACATGTATGAAATAAATAATGGCAAATGATGCAATTCAATGTAAATAAAATTGAGATGATGAAAGAAGTTTGAAGTGTAAATGAGTATAGACACAATTTAAGCACAAAAGTATAGAAATTATTTACAATTTTATTTACTACTAAAGTGAAAACAATGAACTATTTACAATAGTGAGCCCTCCAAAAGTTTTCGTGAAACAACTAAAAATGCTCACAATAACAGTTTGCCAAATACCTGCATAAGTCAAAACATAAATAAGATGGAGAATTATGGTACATAGTCATCTATATCATGTTAAATATATATATTGAAAACACACCTTGTAGCTGCTTTACAATCGCATTTATATTCTTTCACGTCTGTGCAACATCTTTGATAATGATATTTGTAATACTAGACCAAAAATAAAATTTATGTCATTACGCATACAATTTTAAGCACATATGATATCAATTATTAACTTGGATTGTACCGTTTCCATGTCAGTGTCATCGAGACTTCTTATATTTTTCCTAGTAATAAGATAAATAAAAACACAACTATTAAGTAAACACGGATTAAGCAAAAAACAATGCCTGCTTAATATCGAAAATACTTTACCAAAATGAATTAGCATTGTCCATGTTTCTTCGTTCTGCAATGCCTCTCTACGTCATGATAATGGCAGATTATTACTACAAAGAGATAGATATTGTGTCACATTATTTTGAAGAAATAAAGAAATTTTCTATACCTTTGTAAGATCCCACTCTTCTATCCAGGCTATTCGTTTTTCCCTGCAATAAAAAAAATATTTTATTACAATTCTATATTTTAAATTAGAGTTATACAGTAGAAAATATTACTCGCCTGTGTGTTTTTTGTTTCCTCAACACTCGTAAAATCCATCTCCCTAAGTCCTTTCCATTTATTCCAACAATCGTCTTCCAACCTGGACTCAATACCTGCAATTTTGAGGGCTCCAAGCATCCCAATTGTGAAACAATATATTTTTATTATTCATTAACTTCAACAATATACAAGTAGGTTTGAAATAAAAATTATTTTATACCCTTCCAAATATGATTTGTGATTGATTTTCCTTCCATCCATACCACCCTTCGATTTGCTCCTCTAATTCTTTAATGTGAGTAGCATCAACATGAATAAAATCTGGAGTAGTGGAAAAGTGATCGCCTAAAACAATGAAATGAATAACTTAACAAAATGCTTATACATGCAAATACCTTCGACCTCATTTTTTAATTTACTTTTTCAACATTGAATGAATTAAAAAAAAATAGAAAGCTATAGTAATGCTTACAACTTTTTATCATTGGGTTGATGGTAGCAAAACATCTTTGTACACCACATTCCTTGTATATACACTAGTTCGACGTTCTTGCTTTCCATTTTTAACCAATACTTTCGTTGAATGCTATGACACCCCTTTAGAGAGTGCGAAAGACAATTGTCCATGATAGAAAGCATGATTACGCAGAAAGATTCCAACATTTTGAATTGTTTGACCTTGTGATTTATTTATTGTAAGAGGAAAACTCAATCTTATCGGAAATTTTGCTCTTGTCAAGACAAATGGTAACCCCGATTTTTCCTCAGTTTTCAGAGGCATACGATGTAAAAAGTATCGAGTACCTTGATAGGGTCCTGTCATGATCTTAGCGTCGATGAAATTTGTCGCTAGATTTTGGCATATTAGTCGGGTGCCATTACAAAGCCCTAGTTCAGGTGCAACATTTCTCAAAAGCATTATAGGAGAACCTCTTTTTAAAGTGAGTTGATGTGGTGGTAAACCACTTATACTAAGAGAGTTTATGAGCTCTGCAATGTATAGATTATTATTATTATCTTCATCTACTGAATCCCAAGATGTGTATACCCTCTCCTCACCAGGAAATAATTCAATCAACATTTGATTAATGTTATCAACATCAATGTTTCTCGGCGTTATAATGGCCCTACCTACCATGTAGTTGGCATCATCGGCATGATCAACCATATTTGGAAAGATAGAATCAATCAACTGATAAATTGACTGCTCATCTTCCCCTGGAATAACCATCGACTGAGGCAGGTGTATAAAATCACCATTAAGCGACTGTTGTATACCATCACCAATTCTGAGCAAGAATTGTGAAAATTCATGATCCTCTTGAGATCGCATATTTGTTTGAAGACGAACGGTTTTAACACCACCCCAGAATGCTGATTTTGACACACTTGAAGCTATTTGTTGACCTATTGATCCCCCTTTCACAACAGGTAAAACTTGCCTAAAATCTCCACCCATGATCATTACTTTACCTCCAAATGGCAAATTATTTTCCATTATATCTTGACAAGTATTTTGTACTGCTTCAAAGGCATAACGATTTGCCATTGGGGCTTCATCCCATATTGTAGCGGTGGAATGCCTAATCAGTTCAAAGGCGTAACGATTTGCCATTGGGGCAGATTGTATGTTATATACTTTTTGTGTAAAATAAGGCTTCACCAAAAATTGACAGCCCAAGGTAATTATTCTAGGGGTCTTAGGCTTTATATAATAGTATAGATAAAGGCCGTATGTCAACATTTAAGATGACGTATTATTTAAATAAAAATGACGTACGTGTATAATCTAAAGACGTATGTGTATAATCTAATGACGACGTGTGTAGTCTAATGATTTACGTGGTCAAATAAGTTGACGTATTAGCGTATATAAATTTTACATTTTAAATGACGTATTTCAATAGCAAACCGAAGTATTAAATGGACATATTATTTCATTCAATTTGACGTATGATTTCATATCAATTGATATACTTTCTCTATTAATTGATGTATTTGTATATTAAAATTGATGTATTTGTATATTAAAATTGATGTATTAGTACATTAAATGGACATTTTATTTCATTTCAACTGACGTATGATTTCATATCAATTGACGTATTTTTATCTATTAATTGACGTATTTGGACATTAAAACTGACATATTAGTACATAAAATAGACCTATTATTAGTACACAAAACTGCTTCATACTTGACATTTCTTGATAATGTGTCATACATTTTCAGAAAGCTCTATGTGTCTACTTTTAAAGTAAAAAAGCGTTTTATGATTTCGAGTATCATACAGTGCGTTATGGACTTTCATGTGAAGTCGCGCAAAACAACCGATAAATTTTTGCTTACGTTTGTAGACAAAACTACTTCATCCTAGACATATCTTGATAATGTGTAATACATATTTAGAACTTTCTATATGTCTACTTTCAAATAAAAAAAAATGATTTATGATTCCGAGCATCCTACAACGCGTTATAGAATTTCTCGTAAGATTGCACAAAACTATAGAAAACTTTTAGCTTATGTTTGAATAAAAAATGTTTCATACTAGATTGTTCTTGACAATATGTCATACATTTTAGGAAATCCCTTTGTGTCTACTTTGAAATAAAAAGAACAGTACTGTCATTAAATTTTAGCTTTTGTTTGAAGCAAAATTTTTTTTACACTAGACGTTTCTTGATAATGTGACACACTTATTAAGAAAGCCCTATGTGTCTACTTTAAAAAAAAAAACAGAACATCTTATGATTCCGAACATGCTACAACACGTTATAGAATTTCTCGTAAGATTGCTCAAAACTATTAAATATCAATTGAAAATACTTCTATTGTGCACTAAATATACATCGAACATGGCTTATGCATACTGCAGTTGCAATGCATATGAAATTCAAAAATAAAAATAAAAATTATACTCAAAAACATAGTCAATATGGATCTCGATTTGTTCATTTCATCATGGAGAACAAGACCGTGTCTTTTTTGGAACAATTTTGATAACTGAAAAAACCAATGTAATTGGATTTGTGGTGAAGGAGAAAAGGGAAAAATAGAAGTGAAGTTGGGAAGAATGTGATTACAAAATGAATAAATTAGGTGCATTTTCGTCTTTTCGGGTGGATAGGGAGTAAATCACAAATTGAATTATGCAATAGGGAGTGCTTACGTCAAAACATGGATAGGGACTGAATCATAAATTTCAATAAGGGATTAGGGATTTTTGACTAACTTTCCCATATTTTAAATATAAATTATTATTTGTTTGATTTTATTCAATTTTCAATTAGCATTTTTTCCACTTGTTTATTGGTATTTATTCTCTTGGTATTTCTTTGCCATGTTGGTAAGTTGGTACTTGCACTTGTCATTGTTTTTCCAAGTTGGCAAATTTGGTATATAACTAAACAAATTCGACCGGAAATTGAAAATTCCCCAAATTGAATTGGGATTCTGGCCAATTTTCCAAATTTCAGTGGCAATTGTCCTTAAATTGCAACATTTACGAAGTTACTGTTTTTTATTTTGCCAATCGAAAAGAAAAGGGACCAAAATTACCAAACCTCCTAAGTTACAGGACGAATTGGGCAGTTTTGCCTACTAGTTGCTTTGTTGATGTGACATTATTAATACATCAAATTTACTTCTTGTAAGTTGCAACATAATCTAACGCATTTATGTTATTGAAATTTGCTGTCGTTTGACGCACATTTTATGTGTTTGCATAATCTTGGATGCATGTGTATGTGAACAAGATATCTCAATTTTCAATTATGAGGGCAAGAAAAAATCCTATGCAAAATAATTGTTATTTCAAGAACACTACAAAAAAAAATATTACTGATAAAATTTAAATTGACAATATCAAAATTATCACTATATATACATAATAAGTGACAAAAATAATTTTTAATGACAAAAGTCTCTTTTATCTTGTTGTTATTGACAAGTAGCGACACATATTTAGTGATAATTTAGTCATAACTATGTCAATTGTCACTAAAGATGTATCACTAAATATCAATAATGACAATAGTTTTTTTGTAACTAATTATAAAAAGTGACAACTTATATATAATTTTGTTCCTCTATTAAATTTGTGAATGATATTCTTATGACAAAACCAATATTCTTATCACTTAATATTTGTAGTTAGTAATAATTTTGACTTTGTCAATTAACAATTTGTCATTAATATATATGTTTTTAGCGGAAATACGACAGTATTATTTGTGTGTATTCAGAAAACAATGGAAAAAAGAGTCGCTAATCAGGTCATTTAGGAAATTTATTGTGATGCATCACCAGTAGCTTATCCTTATAGTAATTCGAAGCAGGAAACTGACAAGGTGTCCTGCGTAACGATAACGAAATAAATTTGTAGCAGACCTGCATGTGGAAATTAATACCAACCTTTCTAAGGTACTAGTCTACTTGACCATGCAAGTGGAAATTCAAACCAAATTTTTTTTATCTTCCGCTCTCTTAAGCACCGACTATTTCCAGTAGACATGAAATGGGCACTGATTCGAGCCGGCTTGCAAGCATCGCGAACCAGTTTGATTAGATCTCGAATTTTGTAATTAGTCAAACTCATGTCACTATATATCTCTATATAGGCAATGGGTGAGTATGAGACGTGTCTGCCAAAATTCAGGACCCGCCCCCAACCCCGGACCCAGTACACATGATAGAGATATATAGGAAACCGTTGATGAGGGTACGGTCGTTATGCCAAGGGATTGGGCGCCCTAGACAATCAATCTAATAATTCATTAGACCATTAAACATCAATTAAATTGCATAATATGGTGGATCGCGTGTCTTAAATCACCTTTCTCTATCATTCTCTTTCGTATCAATTGTCATCTTGTCTTAATTAATACCTTTACTTTAGGTAATTGGTTTAATCATTCTTGATAAATTGATCGGTTTAACTTAGAAATGAGTAATATAGTAATCGTGCTACTTAGATTATATTTGTCCCTGTGGAAACAATCAACCGGGCTCATAACCACTTAATTACTAGACGACTTAGTTCTCTTGCTACAATTTTGTCGTGTCACACAACTTTTGCTGGAACAATTTGCGCGAAGTTGTGCTATAGCCCGACGTCGCCGCTCGGCCAATCGAACGCCCCACGAATGGCAGTAGTTTGGTGGTGCAGCCGGGGCACACTCGTTGTGTGTGCATCTAATGATCGAGACATACGTTGTGTATAAATTATATTTGTTACATGTATGAAATAAATAATGGCAAATGATGCAATTCAATGTAAATAAAATTGAGATGATGAAAGAAGTTTGAAGTGTAAATGAGTATAGACACAATTTAAGCACAAAAGTATAGAAATTATTTACAATTTTATTTACTACTAAAGTGAAAACAAAGAACTATTTACAATAGTGAGCCCTCCAAAAGTTTTCGTGAAACAACTAAAAATGCTCACAATACAGTTTGCCAAATACCTGCATAAGTCAAAACATAAATAAGATGGAGAATTATGGTACATAGTCATCTATATCATGTTAAATATATATATTGAAAACACACCTTGTAGCAGCTTTACAATCGCATTAATATTCTTTCACGTCTGTGCAACATCTTTGATAATGATATTTGTAATACTAAACCAAAAATAAAATTTATGTCATTACGCATACAATTTTAAGCACATATGATATCAATTATTAACTTGGATTGTACCGTTTCCATGTCAGTGTCATCGAGACTTCTTATATTTTTCCTAGTAATAAGATAAATAAAAACACAACTATTAAGTAAACACGGATTAAGCAAAAAACAATGCCTGCTTAATATCGAAAATACTTTACCAAAATGAATTAGCATTGTCCATGTTTCTTCGTTCTGCAATGCCTCTCTACGTCATGATTATTACTACAAAGAGATAGATATTGTGTCACATTATTTTGAAGAAATAAAGAAATTTTCTATACCTTTGTAAGATCCCACTCTTCTATCCAGGCTATTCGTTTTTCCCTGCAATAAAAAAAATATTTTATTACAATTCTATATTTCAAATTAGAGTTATACAGTAGAAAATATTACTCACCTGTGTGTTTTTTGTTTCCTCAACACTCGTAAAATCCATCTCCCTAAGTCCTTTCCATTTATTCCAACAATCGTCTTTCAACCTGGACTCAATACCTGCAATTTTGAGGGCTCCAAACATCCCAATTGTGAAACAATATATTTTTATTATTCATTAACTTCAACAATATACAAGTAGGTTTGAAATAAAAATTATTTTATACCCTTCCAAATATGATTTGTGATTGATTTTCCTTCCATCCATACCACCCTTCGATTTGCTCCTCTAATTCTTTAATGTGAGTAGCATCAACATGAATAAAATCTGGAGTAGTGGAAAAGTGATCGCCTAAAACAATGAAATGAATAACTTGACAAAATGCGTATACATGCAAATACCTTCGACCTCATTTTTTAATTTACTTTTTCAACATTAAATGAATTAAAAAAAAATAGAAAGCTATAGTAATGCTTACAACTTTTTATCATTGGGTTGATGGTAGCAAAACATCTTTGTACTCCACATTCCTTGTATATACACTAGTTCGACGTTCTTGCTTTCCATTTTTAACCAATACTTTCGTTGAATGCTATGACACCCCTTTAGAGAGTGCGAAAGACAATTGTCCATGATAGAAAGCATGATTATGCAGAAAGATTCCAACATTTTGAATTGTTTGACCTTGTGATTTATTTATTGTAAGAGGAAAACTCAATCTTATCAGAAATTTTGCTCTTGTCAAGACAAATGGTAACCCCGATTTTTCCTCAGTTTTCAGAGGCATACGATGTAAAAAGTATCGAGTACCTTGATAGGGTCCTGTCATGATCTTAGCGTCGATGAAATTTGTCTCTAGATTTTGGCATATTAGTCGGGTGCCATTACAAAGCCCTAGTTCAGGTGCAACATTTCTCAAAAGCATTATAGGAGAACCTCTTTTTAAAGTGAGTTGATGTGGTGGTAAACCACTTATACTAAGAGAGTTTATGAGCTCTGCAATGTATAGATTATTATTATTATCTTCATCTACTGAATCCCAAGATGTGTATACCCTCTCCTCACTAGGAAATAATTCAATCAACATTTGATTAATGTTATCAACATCAATGTTTCTCGGCGTTATAATGGCCCTACCTACCATGTAGTTGGCATCATCGGCATGATCAACCATATTTATAAAGATAGAATCAATCAACTGATAAATTGACTGCTCATGTTCCCCTGGAATAACCATCGACTGAGGCAGGTGTATAAAATCACCATTAAGCGACTGTTGTATACCATCACCAATTCTGAGCAAGAATTGTGAAAATTCATGATCCTCTTGAGATCGCATATTTGTTTGAAGACGAACGGTTTTAACACCACCCCAGAATGCTGATTTTGACACACTTGAAGCTATTTGTTGACCTATTGATCCCCCTTTCACAACAGGTAAAACTTGCCTAAAATCTCCACCCATGATCATTACTTTACCTCCAAATGGCAAATTATTTTCCATTATATCTTGAAAAGTATTTTGTACTGCTTCAAAGGCATAACGATTTGCCATTGGGGCTTCATCCCATATTGTAGCGGTGGAATGCCTAATCAGTTCAAAGGCGTAACGATTTGCCATTGGGGCAGATTGTATGTTATATACTTTTTGTGTAAAATAAGGCTTCACCAAAAATTGACAGCCCAAGGTAGTTATTCTAGGGGTCTTAGGCTTTATATAATAGTATAGATAAAGGCCGTATGTCAACATTTAAGATGACGTATTATTTAAATAAAAATGACGTGCGTGTATAATCTAATGACGTATGTGTATAATCTAATGACGACGTGTGTAGTCTAATGATTTACGTGGTCAAATAAGTTGACGTATTAGCATATATAAATTTTACATTTTAAATGACGTATTTCAATAGCAAACCGAAGTATTAAATGGACATATTATTTCATTCAATTTGACGTATGATTTCATATCAATTGATATACTTTCTCTATTAATTGATGTATTTGTATATTAAAATTGATGTATTTGTATATTAAAATTGATGTATTAGTACATTAAATGGACATTTTATTTCATTTCAACTGACGTATGATTTCATATCAATTGACGTATTTTTATCTATTAATTGACGTATTTGGACATTAAAACTGACATATTAGTACATAAAATAGACCTATTATTAGTACACAAAACTGCTTCATACTTGACATTTCTTGATAATGTATCATACATTTTCAGAAAGCTCTATGTGTCTACTTTTAAAGTAAAAAAGCGTTTTATGATTTCGAGTATCATACAGTGCGTTATGGACTTTCACGTGAAGTCGCGCAAAACAACCGATAAATTTTTGCTTACGTTTGTAGACAAAACTAATTCAAAAATAAAAATAAAAATTATACTCAAAAACATAGTCAATATGGATCTCGATTTGTTCATTTCATCATGGAGAACAAGACCGTGTCTTTTTTGGAACAATTTTGATAACTGAAAAAACCAATGTAATTGGATTTGTGGTGAAGGAGAAAAGGGAAAAATAGAAGTGAAGTTGGGAAGAATGTGATTACAAAATGAATAAATTAGGTGCATTTTCGTCTTTTCGGGTGGATAGGGAGTAAATCACAAATTGAATTATGCAATAGGGAGTGCTTACGTCAAAACATGGATAGGGACTGAATCATAAATTTCAATAAGGGATTAGGGATTTTTGACTAACTTTCCCATATTTTAAATATAAATTATTATTTGTTTGATTTTATTCAATTTTCATTTAGCATTTTTTCCACTTGTTTATTGGTATTTATTCTCTTGGTATTTCTTTGCCATGTTGGTAAGTTGGTACTTGCACTTGTCATTGTTTTTCCAAGTTGGCAAATTTGGTATATAACTAAACAAATTCGACCGGAAATTGAAAATTCCCCAAATTGAATTGGGATTCTGGCCAATTTTCCAAATTTCAGTGGCAATTGTCCTTAAATTGCAACATTTACGAAGTTACTGTTTTTTATTTTGCCAATCGAAAAGAAAAGGGACCAAAATTACCAAACCTCCTAAGTTACAGGACGAATTGGGCAGTTTTGCCTACTAGTTGCTTTGTTGATGTGACATTATTAATACATCAAATTTACTTCTTGTAAGTTGCAACATAATCTAACGCATTTATGTTATTGAAATTAGCTGTCGTTTGACGCACATTTTATGTGTTTGCATAATCTTGGATGCATGTGTATGTGAACAAGATATCTCAATTTTCAAATATGAGGGCAAGAAAAAATCCTATGCAAAATAATTGTTATTTCAAGAACACTACAAAAAAAAAAATATTACTGATAAAATTTAAATTGACAATATCAAAATTATCACTATATATACATAATAAGTGACAAAAATAATTTTTAATGACAAAAGTCTCTTTTATCTTGTTGTTATTGACAAGTAGCGACACATATTTAGTGATAATTTAGTCATAACTATGTCAATTGTCACTAAAGATGTATCACTAAATATCAATAATGACAATAGTTTTTTTGTAACTAATTATAAAAAGTGACAACTTATATATAATTTTGTTCCTCTATTAAATTTGTGAATGATATTCTTATGACAAAACCAATATTCTTATAACTTAATATTTGTAGTTAGTAATAATTTTGACTTTGTCAATTAACAATTTGTCATTAATATATATGTTTTTAGCGGAAATACGACAGTATTATTTGTGTGTATTCAGAAAACAATGGAAAAAAGAGTCGCTAATCAGGTCATTTAGGAAATTTATTGTGATGCATCACCAGTAGCTTATCCTTATAGTAATTCGAAGCAGGAAACTGACAAGGTGTCCTGCGTAACGATAACGAAATAAATTTGTAGCAGACCTGCATGTGGAAATTAATACCAACCTTTCTAAGGTACTAGTCTACTTGACCATGCAAGTGGAAATTCAAACCAAATTTTTTTTATCTTCCGCTCTCTTAAGCACCGACTATTTCCAGTAGACATGAAATGGGCACTGATTCGAGCCGGCTTGCAAGCATCGCGAACCAGTTTGATTAGATCTCGAATTTTGTAATTAGTCAAACTCATGTCACTATATATCTCTATATAGGCAATGGGTGAGTATGAGACGTGTCTGCCAAAATTCAGGACCCGCCCCCAACCCCGGACCCAGTACACATGATAGAGATATATAGGAAACCGTTGATGAGGGTACGGTCGTTATGCCAAGGGATTGGGCGCCCTAGACAATCAATCTAATAATTCATTAGACCATTAAACATCAATTAAATTGCATAATATGGTGGATCGCGTGTCTTAAATCACCTTTCTCTATCATTCTCTTTCGTATCAATTGTCATCTTGTCTTAATTAATACCTTTACTTTAGGTAATTGGTTTAATCATTCTTGATAAATTGATCGGTTTAACTTAGAAATGAGTAATATAGTAATCGTGCTACTTAGATTATATTTGTCCCTGTGGAAACAATCAACCGGGCTCATAACCACTTAATTACTAGACGACTTAGTTCTCTTGCTACAATTTTGTCGTGTCACACAACTTTTGCTGGAACAATTTGCGCGAAGTTGTGCTATAGCCCGACGTCGCCGCTCGGCCAATCGAACGCCCCACGAATGGCAGTAGTTTGGTGGTGCCCATGTCGTTCCTGAACAGTTTCTAATTCAATCGAAAAATCGAACTGTTTACATGCGATAAAAGAAAGAAATTAAAATATATAAACACATAAAGATTTCGAGCTATGTCATAACTCATAACTTTGACCCTGATACCACTATTAGGATATGGTATTTTACCCCCGGGATTGTGCTCGCAGTGGTAACAAAGAATTAAATAAATTGCACAATCCCTAAACAAGGATTAAGTCTGACTTAGTACCGTCGAAATCACGAAGCATACATAGGGGGTGTATAGCGAAACTTATTAGTTGCGTTGTTTCCCACCACAATGAAATGTCATAATAGTTAATCTGTCACTTTGGTCAGAGTCTAAATCCACCAGTAAAATTCGTCCCCTTCACCTATGTAGGAGACTATTTTTGCACTTGTAGGAAATTGGGTCAGGTTTGGACCCTTGACCCAATTGACATCCATATATATTTGAGTTGAATTTAATGTCATATTTGGTGGCATTAGAATCCTGAATAAATGGGACTCTTCCTTGTGTAGGAAATATGATATATATATATATATATATATATATCATATCCCTCTCATCTTGGGATCACAACAGACATCACGTATTTTCTCCCAGAAACTCTCTCTATTCTCTCTCCTAAAAAATACGTTCTCTCTAATCCCTCTTTGGAGCATCACCAAGGTTCCATGGGTTTATGGTGTGCAAATACATGTGGATTGTCTGGTAGCTGATCCACCACGACGAGTAAGGTGAAAAACATGATCGTGATTCAATCAAGACGGCTTGTAGATGAGTCAGATTCGGGACATATGGATCGACTAATTTTCGCTGCGTTTATAGGTAAGTCGATCTAATCTTCTCTATGTGCTATGTGGATTTAATTTTCTAACACTAGTATCAGAGCCCTTAAGGCTCGTTCTCGCCACTTTGATCGGTTGAATATAAGCATGAATATTTGTTACATAAAAATTATGAAAATTCATTTTTCTTGAAAATATGTGAAATCAGGCCATAAAATTATCACCATGGGTAGTCTTATATGTTTAGATTAAATGTTTAAAATTTGGTGAAATTTGAATGAGTAATTATGGAGATATAAAGAAAAGGTTCAAGAAATTTGAATTTTTGTGCTCCAAAATCGAACCTGTTTTTTCCTGTTTTTCCCAGTGATTTTTATGCTAGATTGTAGAGCATGAAAAGAGGTTCGAAACAATTTATGATGCATGAAAATCGGAGTTGAAATGAGGGAGATATGTCTTTATTTAAAAAAAAAAAAAGGGCCGAAAATTGAAGTAGAAATTCAAACGAGTTTTTTCGTTTTTTGATGTGTAATTTTTATACCATTAGAAAGATCTGGAAAAGACGATGAATATGGTGTAAATTTCATGAAAAACGGATAAGAAACGAATTTATTACGATTTTATAAAAATCTCGCCGAAAAAATGTGTGGTTGCCGCAAAAAATGCGCCGGAGCGGCGGCAGCGGCGCCGGAAACCTAGCAAGGAGGATGGTGGATGGAGTGATCCGCTACTTCACGCCTAAAAGTGGGGTTACGCACTCGGACACGTGGCGGCACCTAAGTGGGTGTTACTTAAAATAAAAATAGGGTGTACTATAATGTGATGCACCTAATTATGCCCTTACTGGTGGCTTAGTGGCTATGAAATGGCTCGGCTCGTGAGCCAGCTGACTGGAAGCCGGCGGTTCGGCTTAGGGCCTGTTTGGCAGCTTACTTTATGCAAAAAAAAAAATCCAAAAATTTAAAAAAAATAAAAATAAAAATTTGTAGTCACCTTTTGTGACATTCTGGCATATTTCCATCATGTCTAATGTTAAGTGTAACATGTTAGGAGTATTTTTAATTATAGATGCAATAATATTGACGGGGTTAATATATATATATATATATTGTGAGCCTATTTTGTTTACCTTTCTATGTGATTGGTATGAATGTTTTAATTATTGATGTGGTTTACTGAAAAATGCATGTTATATATATATATATATATATATATATATATAATAGATTTTAATGTGGATATTTATGATGATGCACATGAACATATTGTTGTTTGTGATTGAATGTCAGCGTGACTTTATTCATATTGTGCTGTATGAATTAATATTGCTCATGCATGCATGTTATGTATGATATATACATATGGACAATATTGTATTTTATTCTGGATTGGTGAATTCTTATTTTGCCTTTTAACTTAGTGGGAGATGATTACTAGCTTGAGTTGCGAAATTTTCGATTTCACTGAGTATATGGGCATAATAAGAGATTTACCTGGATCTTGAATAAAGTATTAAACGAGTACATATTGCGCAATTAGTATAATATAGACCTTAGAACTACTCACCGAATTAATTTTTTTAAGTCAATTGAGTATGAAAAATGGACAAGTTGTCTATAGTTGTCGCGATTTAAGACGCTGACAATTTGTAAGTGGATCAAAATTAGAAAATTGCGCTTTAATTTGTTTAAGCTGCAATTATACATCTACTAAAGAGCTAGAGCTCTATTCTACGATATGAGTTCAGTCATGAACAATGGTTCTAATTAGATGACTTATACCTTTATGTCACTATTCGAGCCAACTATTGGTATTTATAGTTTGTGCTAAATTCAACTAAAACGCCTAATTTGAGGTTGATTTTGTAAGGTTGAAAGATGTACATGGTAATTTTTTCGCTCACGCTAATCAACATGAGCTAATTAGGGCAAATATTGATGCAAGCAAAGTGGAGCCAGACAAAAGTAAGATTTAAAAAATTAGAACCAAAACTGATCCAACAAAGTGATAAGATGTGTCACTTTAATCTTAGAGGCAACAAAGATCAACAAATGCTAAGTGCTAAATTGATAAAGATTGGTCAATTCGCTCGTGATTGCACTGAGCTGAAGTTTGACTTTTCAAGACTCTCTCATTCGTTTTAGATGCTAATGTCCCTAAATCTTTACTAAAATGTGTTATAGATGTCAGCAAGACATAGCATGTGTGGAGATTGAGCAATAAATAAACTATTAGCGAGTGTTGTGCAGCCTAAATTTGTTAAGAAAAATTGTGGCGCACAAGAGGAGGCATTATGAGTGTCACCTAAAATTCAATAAATTAAAAATTTGTTTTTGAGTTATTTTTAAAAAAAACAATTGTGATGAGTGTGAGCTAATCAATAGAGATATACAAAAGACACTCATCACATGATATAGTCTATTTTAAATAAAGCACTTGTTAGACATTTGTTGAGCAATATAATTTGTCCATCTTTTCTGAAAGAGACCTTTAAGTCATGAGTTGCTTAATTGTTTCTTCCAAATGAAATTGATTTAAAATATAATTTCTTTTGCTTCTCATTCTCGACATGTGAGGTTAGAATGATGACCAGGCTCGCTGGAGAAGGCCTATTAGCTTACTCGCTAAGATCAACCTCCCTTTATAAATTTGGGATGTGAGAGAAGGATGACTATGCTAGCTAGAGGAGGCCTATTGTCTTACTCGCTAAAGTTAACTCTCCTTTATAAGATTTTCTAGCAGGAAAAGCTTGCTGGGAAATAAAAGGAGGCTATTTATCCTCTAGAGTTAGTCCACTTAGATGAGTGCGGACTTATGAATGTAAGACACTGGGTTTCTAATTTCCACTGTTTCGTGCTATGAGTTAGTACATCCACTATCTCACTAGTCAGGAGCGCTAAATCATTGCTAGCGAATCTTGACAAAGAGTTGAGATAAAGTGGAGTTGAAAACTAAAGTTGAATGTACTAATGGCTAGCGAGTTGATATGTCTAATTAGTTTGGACAAATACTGAGGAAAATAAAGTTGCAAGATGATTCAAAAAGCTTAGCAGCAAAATGAGCTTGCGAAATGGTGATGAATCAAAAACTTCTATAGAGCTAGATTTCTTTTGGCACAAATGATTTACATCTCACGAGGAAGTGTAATCATGATTGCAGCCTACATTATTAAATATGTGTCTTCAAAGTCAATGCCCCATTATATGCATTTTGGCATGGCAGCAAGCCAATTTCAAGGTTTTGTGCTCTTCTTAGACAAGGTATATTTTTCACTTGGTGAAGATTGCCTTAACGGAGGCATGACATAGACTAAGTCGCACAGTGTAAATTTTCTCAATGTGAAAATTGTGAGAATAATTGAAGTCAAAGCGAGCTTGAGCTACAAGGTCTATAAGCAGACCCTCATTTATCTAGCAAGGGTGTAGTTTCTTGAGCTCATCCAACGAATGCTAAGATAATGACAGAGACCCTAAAGTCAGTGGGAGTGTCTCACTTGACGTCTACTCTCAAAATACATAGAGTAAGAAGGATAGAATAAGAATCGTTCCCCATCGTCTACACGAGATTGAGTGGGATTCCTTCTCATGTACTCATGTGGAAGGTTGATGAGTAGCTTAGAACATTTGACTTCACTTAGTGTCTTTAGTGGATAACTACCATGAAGGAAAATACCTAATGACTAAGAACAAAAATCCAAGCTAGTTGATCTTCTATGTAGATGCAAGACCATTGGAAACATGCGGTTTATAGAGGTCAAGTGCAACGTAGATGGATCAATTGAAAAGTGAAAATTGTAGAGATATTCTCCCTGGTGGTGAGATTTACCTCTATTCGCCATACTGTAATGTTAGTCGCCACTGTCATCTTGGTTAGTCCTTGATGAGGAAATTGACATATTGATATGTGGAATGGGTGGTGATATCCATAGGGATCCTCCAATGAACTCAAGATGTGGGGCAAGAGCACAAAGTTTGCTACTTGTAAAGCTTCATCAATGCATTGAATTTCTTCCAAGTAGTGATATTATCGATTCCATCGAGCTGTCAACTTGATAGGCTTTCCGATAATTAAACTAGATCGCTACATATTTGTCAATAGTGAGTGGGATGATTGATCTCTCATTATGTGAGAGATAACATGATGGCTGAAAATGTCATGGAGGTGTGGCCACTGCAAAGTGGTTGTCCTTTATACTCAAGAGAAGGACGTGGAAAAAGTAGGATGCACACTTGGTGTTAAACGGCCAAAGTTCTTCTAGGAAACTTTTATGTTTTCTTTGAAGTAATTGAAGCATGCATCATACTTATCCGATTGACACTCCATGGTCAAGGATTGTATTTTTAGTCAAAGAGAGATGCCTAAACCTAAAAGAAGTAAAAGAAATGTGTAGTTAAAGCGCTGTAGAAAGTTCGATGTACACTTTGTGTGTGATCACTAGTTTGTGCTTAGTATTTAGAGTGGTGAGTGGATGTCAAAGTCTTCCTTGATGCAAATATTGAGTTGTAATCAAGAGAATACTTAGACATCTTATTAGATTGGTCTAAGATGATTTGGATTCTATTTGTGATGCGCGTTGTGGCGCAAATTTGTACAATTAGCCTTATCTATGTGATAATAGAATCACTTTGATGTATGCTTTGGACGCCAAGTATTGTTGGAGGAACAAGCATACCCATACCCAAATATAACTCCACTGATGAAGATATTGCACATATTTGAAATGTTCTCAGGTATGTTTCTACGAGCGTTGTGGTCGCTCATTCTTTTACGAAGCCTTTGTATGGAGATATGCTCCAAAGGCAAGTTAAGGATTTAGTAGAATTTAATGGACTGGCCTTTGAGAACATATATCAATTGATGAAATATCTTTGTGATTCTCATTCTTATGTTGGTATTGGGTCTGTGAGCTAAGAGAATGTCATCAGGCCTTGATTGGCCCTCTCACACGGGCAATCGCCCTGGCGCTGCGATTGTGCGCAGGATGAGACTTAAAGATTGTTCGCATTAGTAAAAGTCATGCGAATAGATCGCCTTCATGCTTGGAACAACGTGGAAGGCTAATATATATAACTTATAGTCGTCTTAGCATAGAGGCTAAGATGAGACCATACTTGATCGATTATGAAGTATGTCCAAACTTCATAAAAGCCTGATTATAGTCGAACGTGCGAACTAAGAAGCTTAAATAGCGATTAGACTAAGGTTCGTATGATGTTTAGAGCGTGACATGCCCAAATTGAGTGGGAGCTCCATCATAGCATGTAATCATACACATGTGCTTTGCGACCTCCTAAGAGAAGTGACTAAATTGGTCCCTGCTTTGTCAATGTGTGAGTCTTTATTGTTTCTTGTACCCTTTAGGACTCTAGACTGTGTCATGAGGTGTAAGCTTGATGATGCTATTTTAGCATGATTTCCAATGCCATGGATGATTCTGTCTGTCGGAGCATGTCTAGGAAAGCTGTCAAGTCCAAGCTAATTGGCACGAGAGACCGAGGAAGAACTAATTTGGTAACGCACTTATGTTCTATGTTTCATTGCCCGAGCGACTGTGTCGGAATATGTCTGACTAGTCATGAACATAGATACATATTTAAGAGAGTCAAGCATGCTCTATTTATTATACATAGAGGGATCGGAGATGCTTGAATGGGTGCGACCATATAGTTTGGGCCACACAGCGAGTTTCTCTCGGAGTTGTAGGGTTATATTAGTTAGGTGGTGACTTAATATAACTCTCCTCACTTGTTCCTTTCTCGCAGGGCCGCACGCCTTATTCTCTCTATGGAAGAACGGATGTGAGATTGAGAAGTTTTAAAGGATGAGATTCGAAGAGATCGAGTCAAATATGTATGAGTGGGAGATGTAGGAAATTGGGTCGAGTTTGGACCCTTAACCCAATTGACATCCATATTTGAGTTGGATTTAATGTCATATTTGGTGGCATTAGAATCCTGAATAAATGGGACTCTTCCTTGTGTAGGAAATATGATATTTATATCATATCCCTCTCATCTTGGGATCACAACAGACATCACGTATTTTCTCTCAGAAACTCTCTCTGTTCTCTCTCCTAAAAAATACGTTCTCTCTAATCCCTCTTTGGAGCATCACCAAGGATCCATGAGTTTAAGGTGTGAAAATACATGTGGATTGCTCTGGTAGCTGATCCACCACGGCGAGTAAGGTGAAAAACATGATCGTGATTCAATCAAGACGGCTTGTAGATGACTCAGATTCGGGACATATGGATCGACTAATTTTCGTTGCGTTTATAGGTAAGTCGATCCAATCTTCTCTATGTACTATGTGGATTTAATTTTCCAATAGCGCTCTACAAAATTCTTCTTCAATTTCATTTGCTTCAACTGTCCAACAATGCGAAGCATCTCTAACGGTATCCCCTGCATCCTTGTCGACCTTCTCCGCCAACGACCTCCACCACAACACCAACGCCCCCCATGCCCGACTCCCTTCCCACCAAACACTTAATCTCCTGCCTCCCCAGACCGCTTCCCAACGCACAATGCGAAGCCACGTCTCTACCGCTCCTTGTTGCTCTTCTTGGTGGCTCCATGAGACTCGGGCCGGCGGCAATGGGTGAGGCTGAATGCGTCGAAATTAGGTTAAGGTGGGGATAGCGGGATTAAAATTTTGGTTTTTTTCTTATTTTTCTTGTTTTTAAATTGATAAAATCCAAACATTAGATGAATGTAGATCACTGGTTAGATAACTCTCGATCCTATTGTCATATTTAATTTCAAATAGAGGGGGCAAAACTGTCTGCTAACAAATTTTACTCTTTACCCTACTTTTACAACTTAATGACGAGGGTAAAACAGTTCTTTTACAAATTCCGGCTGATTTTACCCCTCGCGTAATTTCTCAATGTTAGAGGAGGTGTAGATGTAATTTAAAAGAGGAGAGACTTATTTATAGTTAGACCAAATTTATGGGTCTACGTGTAATTTACCTGTGAAAATTTTCAGACATGCATCTCATGACATTGTTTTCAGCATTTCCAAAAGTTGTTAATTCGCTTCTGTAATTTCTTAGACGATTCAACGTCTAGTGATTTTAACTTGGGAACTAAAATCAATCCAACATAACCAAAGACCTGTTGGTCTAATGATATCCATCTCCCACTTTATGTGAGAGGTCCTGGGATCGAATCCAGACTGCCACAATTTGTGGTTCTCCCTTCTTTTATGAAGCTAAATGGAGTCTTTACAGCTCAACTTTATAACTATCAACCCAAATTTGTTATGCTAAATATTTAAGGTATCCTCTTCGTATTGAATTAAAAAAAAAAAAAGTCAATCCAAAATAACATGAAGGTACATGAGAATTTGTTTTTAATTACATAATAAAGGAGTTTTGCAAGTCTTGTACCATATATCTAAAACAAATTAATATTAGTCTCATAAATTATCATTTGTTGCAATTTTGGAACTGTCATGAAAACTAAACGAAAAAAAGTCAAGGCCAGGTTTGGTTATAATTTCAAATATCATTTTATGTTATTTGGATCACAATATCAAAAAAAATCCACTACAAATCATTTTCATCTTAATACACATTTTTCTAACTTCACTTTTGCAATATCTTATATAACTATCTATCAATCACTACATTTATCATTTCACACATTCCTCACTCAATGATCATTTACTCCAATCAATACTTTTCTCTTTCTCTTTCATACTTTACAATTTTTAATTTATAATATATACATTAATAAATAAGATCATCATACATCAATCAATCATTTTTTATTTGACATATTTTTCAATTTCCAACCATTTTCTAAAAACATAAACAAACACACCACATAACAAATCATTTTCACACGATCAATATCCATAGTACACATTCCCTGGCCATAATCTTACAAAATCTTAACTCAAAAACATAAACATTCATAGCCTAAAGTGGCCTTTAACTTCCGTATCTTGGTGGAATTTGTCAAATTTCTACTTGGCAGGGTAAATACACGCCAGACCTTCTATTCTAAACTTGTGTTTTATTTTGTATTTCATTTCATATACAAATATCATTTGTATAAAAATCACGTGACTTATATATCTAAGAAACTTTTTTATGCATATAAAAGATGTAAATACCATTTAAAACAGAGTATTGTGCATCAACAAGATCCGCATGACTTCTATTAATCAGAAAATTGCATATATAAATTTCGATTTCGCATAGACACTTCATAGATGCAGGCTATTTAACGGATTGCATGTAATGTAATTATCTATTTTTAAAATGTTTTAAACTTCGATACCACACGTGTGTCAGTCCTTTGCCCCTACCACAATAATCATTATTAATGACAAATTATCAATACTCCCATGTCTGAGTCCCTTGCCCCTACCAAAACAATCGTCATTAATGACAAATTATCGAGTGATAATGATAATTTCAAAAATATCATCATTCATATGCCTTGAGTGATAATACTTTGTATTCGTTCACAGTACTTGAGCTTCACAAACTCAATATTAATAAATATTAGGGCAAAATACAATTTATCCCCTTGAACTGTAGCTCTCGGAACTATTAGGACAAATCACGAAATAAGAGCAAAACAATTAGAGACACAAGAATTTACGTGGTTCGGCAATTGTCTACTTCCACGGAAGAGGAGAAAGTATTTTACTATTGATTAAAGAGATACAAATTACAATAAATATCAAAGTACTGAACTAAACCTAATCTCTGATTTTTCCCCATAATAATGGGCCTTCTGCATAATTTTTAAGTTAGGACTTTAAGACACATCACAGCAGTAAAACATACCCCTAAATGGTTAAAATATACACTTGCCACTTTCTATATTATAGAATTGCCCTAATCACCTTTAGCCATTATTCTTCTTCTTATTTTCTCATTTATCCACCAATATTTTCTTTTTCACAATTTTTTTGATACATACATTAGTTAAAATTTACCCACTGCATCAATATTAATTATTTAGTACTTAATAATTAAAAGTATCTTTAGTACTAAAATTAAATTAATTCATGACAACACATTATATAAATATTTGACAAAATTTCAACTAATGCACCGCCATAAAGATAATTATTATTCCAAATAGATATTTATAATATTTTATGTATATTTAGACAAAATATATGTATCTTTAATACCCAAATGTGATACAAAATTTTTAGAATTAATTCAAATATATATATATACATATATATTGTAGTAAACTAGAGTATTAAAAATACATATATATGTTGTCAGAATATGGTGTGTTTGAATTACATTAATTCATATATATATTTTAGTAAATTAGGGTATTAAAAGTGCATATATATATATATATATATATATATATATATCATAGTCAAGATATACATAAAGATATTGTATTGATTTGGATAATTTAATTTTATAACATTGCATTCTTTAAAATTTGTCAAACATTAATAGAATATGTTGTCACCGAATTAATGTAACGTTAGTGCTAAAATGTTGCCAATTATTATATTGTTTAACTAACGTATGTAATAATAGAATTTATGAAAACGAAAAAAAATGGTGGAGAAATGAAAAAGTAAGAAGAATAATAATGATTTAAGGGTATTTAAGACAATTCTATAATATAAGAGGGGGTAAGTGTATTTTTTAACAGTTCAGGGAAGTATTTATTACGAAGACTATATTTTACCCTAAATATTATGTAAAGTTGAATTGTCATATTTAAATGAACCGTAACATGATGCAAATATTGTCATCAACAAGTCACGTGACAATTTTTTTTTCGTTTTTGAATGATTCGGCTACATAATATGTTATGAATATCAAATCGCGACAAATTACAACCAACTAAACTCTTACAATTATATAATAAGTACTATGAAAATAGATAGAAACCAAAAATATTCGGTAGGAGCTGAACCCAAGACCTCTAATAACTTGGGGCCGCAAATTTTGCCAGTAAAGATAGCTTCATCGGCGTCATTGTGAAAATTTTCGTTAACACTATACTTGTATAGTTATGGTTAAAAATGACAAGTCATACAATTTCTAGAACTCTGTAAAAACTTATTATTATTATTATTATTGTTATTATTATTATTATTGTTGTTGTTGTTGTTGTTGTTGTTGTTGTTAGGATTATGCCCTAAATGCCAATGCGGAATTAGATTGTATAGGGATTTTACATTATGTTGTACAAACTATTTCTATGGAATAAAAGACAATTTTATATTTGTTCACATGAATCTTAATGGCATTTATAAGTATTGAACATTTAAGTCTCAAGTAATCAAGAGAGGGCTTTTACTCCTTAAGGATTAAAAAGATGGATACTAGAAGCATCAATTCCTTGATTATTTAAATAGGGTTCGTAAGTCCAGGAGTTTTAATTGGGCATTAATTATGACCAAACTTGTATGATACAGGCTCTGACAAGGAGTGTCAGTTGGTCACTAGGGAATAGTAGGAACTTGTGCCGTATATATATCAATGGAATTGAAATATTCAAACACGAATCCCCGTAATTCAATCACATGGGTATTTACTCAATGACTGTCGATTATTGGATTACTGGTCACAAAAATTGTGCTTGTGACACTAGACTTATTATTAGAGTAGTTATATCTCATTCACCCCTCGGTGCGATAGACCTCGAAGTACGGTCTAAGTGGGCAATGAGCAACCGTTCGATGACTGTCAATATGAGATTCACTATCTCGAATAGTAAACGAGTTAACGTCCTGTGCAATCCTAGGCAAATGAAATTATAAGTCTTTGACCAAAACAGAAAAACTAACTTCTGTGGAACACGAGGGGTTGTTTAATAATTTCATCTTACTATAATTTATTAAGCACATCATCGAGTTCTGTGAATTTGACATATTCCATGACTGTCATTCGATTGGGATGTTACAATGAAAGGCTTATACTCACATGGTATTTGTGACCTAGAGGTTCGTATTAATTAAATCATTTTAATCTCAATTGGGTTTCGATGTGACTCTACGAGACTCGCTAGGTGATACTCACATTCTTGGCTTCCTCCCATTGCCAACTGAGACGAACCTAGAGAGTCGTGCTTTCAAGGAATTAAGCGAAGAAAATCTCAAGTTATCAAATAAGGTGAAATAGGTAATTTGTCATTTAATGGACAAATTATTTATTTAATTAATCAGATTAATTGAAATAAATTAATAATAAATAATTGAATCAATTAATTATCTTCCAAGTATCCTAAATTAATTATTAGGTTAATTAATTTAGTTGATTATTAATTGATATCATATATAAATTGGATTGAAGATATGTTGGATTTAATTAATATATGGACTAAGTTGAAAGTTAACTTAGCCCACCAAGAAGGGAAGTAAGCGTGTGTAACGGGATGAGTGGGCTCAAGGAATCAATTAATTCTAGACCCATCATCTCATTTATATACACAAAGCCTAGTTGGAAAAACCTAACTTAGCATCATAACTTCACTACATAACAAGCAAAGACAAAAATACTCTCTCTTCCCCCTCTTAGCCGTCGGCCATCACCGAGCCAGAGGTGGAGAATCTATTCTTCAAGCTTTTTCCGGCGTGATATCTAGAGGCAGGGATCTGGGATTGCTACTCCCTTGAAGTTAAAGAAAACAAATTCTACAACAAGGTTAATAAATCGATGAAATTCAATTTCATCTTTTAATTATGAAAAATCATTAAACACCAAAAGTGATCCGACTTGTGAATCCGGATATGTTTTTATTTCCGCTGAGCATGAAATAGAATTCACAACAATTGTTGTTGTTGTCATTATTTTTAGGTTAATGTCCTCAAATGCCACTAGAGGATTAG
The DNA here is from genome assembly GCA_019426215.1 of Buddleja alternifolia. Classification (NCBI taxonomy): domain Eukaryota; kingdom Viridiplantae; phylum Streptophyta; class Magnoliopsida; order Lamiales; family Scrophulariaceae; genus Buddleja; species Buddleja alternifolia. Next base: position 1,507,768 of record CM033398.1, on the reverse strand, counting down.
TAAATGATACGACATTATTAATTTGTAATTGTTTTGAATTCGATCAATAAAAGGCTATTAGTTGTTTACTACTATATTAGCATTTATTTATTGTAATCATCTATAAGTCCCTGAACACAAGAGTTAACTCTTTAAGGCACTAGAGGAGTTTAATACTTGTGTACTAAAATAGTCTACAAGTCAATAATTTTCAATTGGGCATTGGAAATCATGAAGACTTGTATGATATGAGTTTTGACAAGAAAGGTAACCGTCAATCACTAGGAAGTAGTGAAGAAATCACATCAAATGTGCACTGATGGAGATGGTGGCACTCAGACATGACTCGCATCAATTCTGTTATATGGGTTTTCACTCTTTGACAGTCAATAACAGAATTGATTAAATTGTAATAGGTGTGTCTGAACTTTAGACTTGAGGAATCGAGTTGAAAATATATTTGTGACATTAGGTTCATCATTAGAGTAGTTAGGCCCAATTCACCCGTTGGTGGGGTCAACCTCGAATTGCAACCCAATGGGCAAGTAGTAGTCTTAACAGATATCCAAGATGGAATTTGTTCCCTGAAAGGTGAACAAGGAATTATCCAATGCATTTATAAGTCAGTTAGATCTTAAAAGTCTTTGGCCAAAGGATTCACTGATCTGAACTTATTATAAATATAGCATAGTGTCAAGTCAGTGAGTTTGACTAAAAATCATAACTCTCACTTGATCCGACATAAGGAAACGAAGAGTTTATATTCACACAGTATTTACAATAGGAAAGGTAATGATCTAATCATTTAATCTTATTTGAGTTAAAATATGGACCATTTGACTGGCTAGGTGGGACCCATATTCATTGGAGCCCCCCATTGATAAATATAGATGAATCTAAAGAGTCACGCTTAAAAAGGAAAAATGATAGAAAAATAGAATGTTTCTTGTGGTAATATTTTAAGTATTGGATACTTAAAATTAATTAAATGAAATTAATTATTTGAAGAAATAAGTTAGTTCATTTATAGTTTAATTAATATATTATTTCTTGGAGAAATAAAATTAATTAAATATATTATCTATTATTTAATTAGATTAATTAATTGGATTGAATTAATTAATTAAGTGGTGGATTAGCCTAAGTTCAAATTGGTGCACCAAGTGGCACACCAAGGCCTTGGAGGGCCGGCCACAAGGCGCCTTTTATGGGCTAATTTGAGCCCAAGGTATTAACTCAAGTGATATTAATATATCACATTAGTTAATACCTAGGTCATAAGTTGTAATTTACTTAAGCCACAAGAAAGAACTCCTCTCCTTCTCTCTCTAGCCGTCGGTTTCAACACCAAGAAGGAGGAAGATTTTTTTCATCAAGTTTTTCCGGCGAGACAATTTAGAGGGAAAACAATTGGACTGCTCGGATCGTCAAGTTTTCAGCCGGGGTAATTTTGCGAAGAAGTTGAAGGATTCAAGTTTGTGAGTTTTTCCAACCACTTCGCTACAACGGTTACAGTTTATTTTACTTTATCATACATACGTCTGATAAAATTCTGGGATTGATCTTGTTATTGGGAAATCCAAAAAAATTTAAATTTCGTTTTTCCACTGCGTTTGGTTATTTTATTCCCCAACAATGGTATCAAAGCCAAATCGTGGGGTTCACCGTATGTAATTTATGTGTAAATATATGATAAAGATGCATGATTTACAGTATTTTATCGATGCATGATTAAATATGTTAATTTCGCGTTATTTATGTTCTTGAGGATTTTGTTTATTTTATTCGTTTGAAATTAATAAACCATGATTTTATGTAATTTTGATGCGATAAAATAATCATGAAAAGATGGGGATCGAAAATCCGCATCACTGACAGCAAAACTCGCCACCGGCTGGCTGGGCTGCGCACGGACAGACCCTGTCTCTCCGTGCGCAAGTCCAGTGGGGCTATCGCGTGCGAATGGACCGCACATTGACAGCCCACGCCCAACAGCACGGCGGCCAGGCCGTTGTCCCGGGTCGGCCCATGGGTAACTGGGTATATTAATAAATAAATATATTTATTTAGTTTTTGACTAAAATTGGATTTTAAGCAATATTCCAAATAATCTAATGTTATTTAAAGTTAGACTTTGAATTAAATTGGATTCCTTCTATTGTGAAATTAATTTTAATATACTTAGAGATGAATTTTTATTAAAATTGGATTTTAATATAAAACTAATTGAAGTTCATTAAAATTGAATTTTCAAATAGAATCAAATAAGTTAATTTCCTCAAGAATTTGAAAAACAATAATTGAATTTGGAATTTAATTAAAAATTAACATATATTGTTTTCATGTGCTATGTGATATAAATCATATTTGACATGTTATATGATGAGAGACATGATTCATGGACTTAGGCTCGTTTTTAATTTTGTATTTCTTTTTGATGGGTTGTAAAGGGCTTTTTTTTAGCCTATTTTTATTTCATTCTAGATAAATTTTGTATAGGTGGCTTATATATTGAAATGTAATAGTTAGAAATAGAATAGGCCCAAAGGAGAAATTCAAGTCGAGCCAAGGAGATACAAGAAGGAGCTTTGGAAGCTTTAATGTAGTTTCTTTTTATTTTTGATTGAAATATTGGCTTGTTTCAATCTAGGAAATAAAAGTCCATGAATCATGCGTTGTTAGCTTTCTAGGATTGCTAATTTTTATATTTTAATCCATGTTTGTATGTATGATATAAAATGGATTAATGTGCAAAGCGAGACCTAATAAATAATTTAAATTCACCCACTTTGAAAAATATTAAGTTAGTAAAAGGTACTAGGTATCCTGTCCTCCACTGAACTTGGGAGGAATTAAAATGATATTTAATATATAATATCATCCCTAAGCAATGGGGGTTATATATTAAAATATATTTTAGATTCTTCCTAAGTGCATGAAATGTCGTTGGTCGAAACAAATTTCACCCCACATACCATCAAAAGGTTGCAAGGTGAAATTCAATTGTTAGACTAATAGGTTGTCAGTGGGTTGAACTTAAATTATTCATAAATCAGTAAGATCGTTAAAAGGTTGATATTTGATGAATAATGGACAAAGGGATTGAATCATCCATTTGACGGTTAATGTTGGACATCACTTTAATGGACTGATTAGGCCAAATACCAGCAAAAGGTTGCAACCTATTAATCTAGTTAAAGAAATCAATCACCACTACGAAACCTTCCAATGATGACTTCCGAATTCCACAGTGGGAGTGTGGATTTTCAAAAAATGTAGTGGGAGCCAAGTTTATTTTGAAAGTCCTTAATTTAAACTTGGAACAACAATTACATTAGAATCTAATAAGTCTTTTTTACTCCTCTGCAGTTATTTGCTTATTATCTCTCTCACTATGACTATCAAGCCATTATCTGTACTACTTGAAAAGAACACTTTGACTGGTCCAAACTATGTGTATTGGCTCTGAAACTTAAGGATAGTCCTCAATATGGAGTCACTGGGCTATGTATTGGATATTGATATCCTAGCCGCACCTGTAAGGACACGTGCTAATGAGGAAGAAGTTGCGGCTCATGAGATATGGGTCAAAGACGACGTCCGGGTTTGTGGGTACATGCTGGGCTCAATGACAAATAAGTTGCAGAGGTCCCATGACAAAATGGTCTCGGCGAGGGCTATTTTGGCACACCTGGTGGAGCTCTATGGTGAGCACAGTCGCACTGCTCGATATGAGATATCGAAAGAGCTTTTTGGAACTAATATGAAGGAAGCAGAAAAGGTTGGGGACCATGTTTTAAAAATAATTTTAAAAATTGAGAGGTTGGAAGCCCTTGACTTCAACATGGACCCGCAACTACAAACCGATCTCATCTTGCAGTCACTTCCAGACTCCTTATCCTAATTTGTGGTGAACTTCAACTGCAATGAGATAGAATGCAATTTAGCTGGGTTGATGAACAGGCTGAATACTACACAATCTCAAATGAAGCCAAAGGGAAAAGAGGCGGCCTTGGTCATCACTTCTAAGCCTAAAAACAAAAAGAAGAAGAAGAAGAAGAAGAAGACTAAGAAAGCTAGTAGCACTCCGGGTCCACAAGGTAAGATAGATAAAGGAAAGGGAAAAGATCTAAAAGTGATGAAGAGCAAAGGACCAAAGGAAACGGATAGGTGCCTGCACTGTGGTGAGCTAGGCCACTGGAGGAGGAAGTGTCCAAAATTTGGCAAAGGTGCACCAGGTATGGAACTTTTTGTTTTAGAAACCAATTTTTCTATAACTGTATTTTCCACTTCGTGGATACTTGATTCAGGAGCTAGTTCTCACATTTGTGTAATGAATCAGGATCTGCAACGAAGTAGAAAGTTGGAGCATGGAGTGGTGCTGATCAGTGTTGGCAGCGGGCAGAGTGTCGCAACTTCTAGCATTAGATCAACTTCTTTATGTTTATCATCTAGACATGTTTTAAATTTAGAGGATGTTTGGGTTTTGCCCAACGAGCTTAAGAACATTATTTCAATTCCTATGCTGGTTAGGAATAATTATGTTTTTAATTTTAGTGACAGTACTTGCAGCATTTTATTCAATGATAATATTGTTGGAACTGCTATTTTAGTCAATGGCCTCTATTATTTAAACATGCAAAATGAACGTGCTGTAAAAGTTATCTCAAAGAAGCGTGGTAGGCAAAGTGCTAACCTAAGCTTAAAGTGGCATCTAAGACAAGGCCATGAGCGAAAGATACACGAGATGGAGAAAGATGGGTTGATTAACCCATTGGGATAGAATCCCTATCCGAATCATGAATCTTGCCTCAAAGGCAAAATGGCTAGATCTCCCTTCACCGGGACTTTTGAAAGACCCACTGAAGTATTAGGACTTGCGCACACCGACGTTTGCGGACCATTTGGAGAAATGGCTCGTGGAGGATTTCACTATTTCATTACTTTCACTGATGACCATTCAAGGTATGGTCTTGTGCATCTAATGAAGTATAAGTCTGATCATTTGATAAGTTCAAAGAATTTAAGGCTTTGGTGGAAAAACAAACTGGTCATCATATAAAAGCACTGTGATCAGATTGTGGAGGTGAATATATGAGTGACGAGTTTGATCAGTTTCTAAGGGAACATGGGATAATATTACAACTCACACCACCAGCAACTCCACAACTGAATAGGGTAGCAGAGCATAGGAATCGAATGCTTTTGGATATAGTTCGATCTATGCTCAGCTACACTGATTTACCCATCTTCTTGTGGGAACATGCACTCCTTATGGTTGTTCATATTTTGAATAGATGTCCTTCCAAATCCGTTCCTAAGATTTCATATGAGATATGGAGAAATAGGAAACCAAACCTTAAGTACATTAGGGTTTGGGAATGCCCTGCCTACATCAAAAAGACAAAGGCAGAGAACTTGGAAGCTTACATGAGGGTTTGGGAATGCCCTGCCTACATCAAAAAGACAAAGGCAGAGAACTTGGAAGCAAGGTCCCTTAAAGGACGTTTCATCGGTTTTCCAGAGGATTCTATGGGATACCTATTCTACATGCAAGATGATCAAAGGATCATGGTTGCATTGCAAGAGCACTTTCTAGAAGATGAATTCATTCAAGAAGGTGGTGCAGGTAAAAAGATTGTTCTTAATGAACAAGATGAAACACCCAGGGAGACGACTATTCAAGAAACACACACTGAACCTGACGAAACACAACCAACATTGCGAAGATCTGGTAGAGTACCACATCAACCTGATAGGTACTATGGGTACCTGCTACAGGAGGAACTGGGTGTCCACACTATAGCAGTGGGAGTCCATGGGGACGACCTTTCTACTTATGATCAAGAAATGATGGACATCGACTCTGCAAAGTGGCGAGAAGCTATGCAGGCAGAGATAGACTCGATGTATTCCAATCAGGTCTGGATTCTGATAGATAGTCCTGGTGGCATTGCACCTATATGATGTAAGTGGATCTACAAGAGGAAGATAGGCATGGATGGAAAAGTTGACACATACAAGGCAAGGCTTGTAGCAAAAGGTTATAGTCAAAAGGAAGGAATTGACTACCAAGAGACCTTTTCACCCCGTGGCAATGATCAAGTCTATTCGAATTCTTCTCGCAATAGCTGCACACTTAGATTATGAGATATGGCAGATGGATGCAAAAACGGCTTTCCTAAATGGATTCCTCGAAAAGGATATCTATATGGAGCAACCTCAAGGCTTTGCATCATGGTCTGATATTCATAAGGTGTGTAAACTTAAGAGATCCATTTATGGACTTAAGCAAGCCTCTAGGAGTTGGAATCTACGTTGTGACGAAGCAGTCAAAGGATTTGATTTTGTCAAAAACGAAGATGAAGCATCTGTTTACAAGAAGGTCAGTGGGAGTAAAATCACTTTCCTTGTCTTATATGTGGATGACATTCTACTCATAGGAAATGATGTAGGAATGCTCACATCGGTCAATAGATGGCTTTCAAATACATTCTCCATGAAAGACTTGGGAGAAGCGACCAATATTCTAGGGATTCGTATCTACAGAAATAGAACAAATATAATGATAGGAATTTCCCAAGTCATTTACTTAGAGAAAGTCGTAAAGAGATTTAGGATGGAATACTCTAAGAAAGTTTTCTTGCCCATGAGACACAGGATGCACCTTTCAAAGTCTATGTCTCCTCAAAGTGAGAAAGATAGGAAAAAATGAGTACGGTGCCCTACGCGTATGCAGTGGGTAGTCTGATGTACACCATGTTATGCACACAGCTAGACATAGCCTATGCAGTAAGCGTGGTAAGTCATTTTCAGGCTAACCGGGGAAGAGAACATTGGACTGCTGTAGAAAATATCCTCAAGCATTTGAAGAGAACTAAGGATATGGTCCTAACATATGGACATGGAGATTTGAAGGTGGATGGATATACTGACTCAGATTTTCAATCTAATGTAGATGATCGTAAATTCACTTCAGGGTTTATATGGTGGAGCGGTGACTTGGAAAAGTTCCAAGCAAAGCAAACCCGCTGATTCCACCACTGAGGCAGACTACATAGTAGCTTCAGAGGCTACTAAAGAGGGTGTTTAGATTAGGAATTTTCTTGGAGAACTTCAAGTGGTCCCTAGTGTGGAGCTGTTATTGCCACTTTATTGTGACAATAATGGGGCTATTGCCCATGCAAAGGAACTAAGGTCTCACAACAGATCTAAGCACATAGAGAGAAGATATCACATAATAAGGAAAATCGTTGGTAGAGGCGAGATAGTTGTTCAGAGAGTAAATTCAGCAGACAACGTCGCCAACCCATTTACCAAGCCTTTGACACAGGCAGTGCTGGATCGACATCTTGAAAATATGGGTATTAGATACCATAGTGAATATCTTGAAAAGATGGGTATTAGATACCATAGTGAATGGAATTGAGTACAAGTGGGAGATTGTTAGGTTAATGTCCTCAAATGCCACTAGAGGATTAGTAAATGATAGGACATTATTAATTTGTAATTGTTTCGAATTCAATCAATAAAAGGCTATTAGTTGTTTACTATTATATTGGCATTTATATATTGTAATCATCTATAAGTCCATGAACACAAGAGTTAACTCTCTAAGGCACTAAAGGAGTTTGATAATTGTGTACTAAAATAGTCTGCAAGTCAATGATTTTCCATTGGGCATTGGAAATCATGAAGACTTGTATGATATGAGTTTTGATGAGAAAGGTACCCGTCAATCACTAGAAATTAGTGAAGCACTCACATCAGAGGTGCACTGATGGAGATGGTGGCACTCAGGCATGACTCGCATCGATTTTGTCACATGAGTTTTCACTCTTTGATAGTCAATGACAGAATTGATTAAATTGTAATAGGTGTGTCTGAACTTTAGACTTGAGGAATCAATTCTAAGATATACTTGTGACATTAGGTTCGTCATTAGAGTAGTTAGGCTTAATTCACCCGTTGGTGGGGTCGATCTCGAATTGCAACCTAGTGGGCAAGTAGTAGTCTTAACTGATATCCAAGATGAGATTCGTTCTCTCGAAAGTGAACAGGGAATTATCCTATGCATTTATTAGTAAGTTAGATCTTAAAAGTGTTTGGACAAAGCATTCACTGATTTGAACTTATTGTAAATATAAGGAAACGAAGAGTTTATATTCACACGGTATTTACAATAGGAAAGGTAATAATGATCTAATCATTTAATCTTATTTGGGTTAAAATATGGACCACTTGACTAGCTAGGTGGGACCCATATTCAATGGAGTCCTCGCATTGACAAATATAGATGAACCTAAAGAGTCACGCTTAAAATGAAAAAAGCAATAGAAAAATGAAATTTTCTTGTGGTAATATTTTAAGTATTGGATACTTGAAATTAATTAAATGGAATTATTTATTTGAAGAAATAAGTTAGTTCATTTATATTTTAATTAATATATTATTTCTTGGAGAAATAAAATTAATTAAATATATTATCTATTATTTAATTAGATTAATTAATTGGATTGAATTAATTAATTAAATAGCGGATTAGCCTTAGCTCAAATTGGCGCACCAAGTGGCACCCCAAGGCCTAGGAGGGGCGACCACTAGGTGCCTTTTATTGGCTAATTTGAGCCCAAAGTATTAACTTAAGTGATATAAATATATCACATTAGTTAATACCTAGATCATAAGTTGTAATTTACTTAAGCCACAAGAAAAGAACTCCTCTCCCTCTCTCTCTCTAGCCGTCGATTTCAACACCAAGAAGGAGGAAGATTCTTCTCATCAAGTTTTTCTGGCAAGACAATTTAGAGGCAGAACAATTGGACTGCTCGGATCATCAAGTTTTCAGCTGGAGTAATTTCACGAAGAAGTTGATGGATTCAAGTTCGTGAGTTTCTCCACCCACTTCTCTACAATAGGTAAAGTTTATTTTACCCTACCATGTCAGATAAAACCCCGAGATTTATCCTGTTATGGGGAAATCCAAAAAAATTTAAATTATGTTTTTCCCACTTGAAGTGATATCTAATATCTAATATCTAATATCTAATATCAATTTATCTAATATTAATTTATCCAATAGATTTGAAGTGATATCTAATATCAATTTATCCAATAAATGTTTCAATACGTTTCCCCATAGTTCACCAAACCGCAACCCATTCGATTTCTAGGTTCGTGAACTACCCGAGTTTATCCCACTAACTCCTATAATCTAGCATTTGAATTTCACTTTGCAACCGAACAGGTTTCTGGGGTGAAATATGTTTCGATTAAGGCATTTGCATGCACATTATAAAATTTCAAATTATTTCTAAATGTATAACCCCCATAACTGGGATGCATTACACATTTATAGTAGTTCTAATTTTAGAAAGCTTAGTGGAGGGTGAGGATGTCAAACATCCTTTTCTAACTCGGTATAATTTATTTAGGAGAATTTAATTCGTCAAAAAATATTGGTCTCACTTTGCACATTATTCTATTTATATAGCGCTTTATTCTATATTGATCATGCATAAAAATACTATTAATAATCATGTCTTTCAATATAAATAAACATAGAATTTAAATAAATGAATAAATAAATTTATCACTTGATCATGGACTTTTACTAGAGGGCCCGAGTCAATGGGCCATCATAAAAGGCATATATTAAACATATTAAACATTCATGGGCCTTTTGACTTTATCAACTTTGAACTATTTTATCTCGATTCCTAAAACAACTCATGCATTATTTCTAAGAATATAATAAATAGCTTCAAATTTGATAACCCACACTACTACAAAAATGGTCTATTACAGCGCACCTATTACAGCGATTTTTTGAAAACCGCTGAACGGAGGGACCTTTTACAGCGGTTCATGGGTGAACCGCTGTAATAGGGTTGACCGCGGGACCTATTACAGCGGTTCTTCTCAGAACCGCTGTAATAGCCTATTAGAGCGGTTCTTCTCAGAACCGCTGTAATAGCCTATTAGAGCGGTTCTTCTCAGAACCGCTGTAATATCTCCCGACCTATTACAGCAGTTCTGAGAAGAACCGCTGTAATAGGTATATTTTCAAAAAAAAAAATTAAAAAAAAGGGCCTATTACAGCGGATGTGAACCGCTGTAATAGGTCCCGACGAAAAAATTTGAAACACTTTTATCTTCCCGCTTCTCTCTCTCACTCTCAAAATTTAAAACCCATTTCAGCCTCTTTCTCTCTCTACTCTCGGTCTCTCTCTCTCTCGATCCACCCCCAAACGCTCGGCACCACCGCCGCCACCGCGGCCACCACCACCACCACCTACCGGCACCGCCGGCACCACCACCACGACCGTGAGCTTCTTCTCTTTCTCTTTCTCTCTCTCTCTCTCTATATGTATATTTGTATATGTGTGGTGTATGTATATTTGTGTATGTGTGGGTGTATTTATATTTGTGTATATGTGGGTGTATGTATATTTGTGTATGTGTGGGTGTATTTATATTTGTGTATATGTGGGTGTATGTATATTTGTGTATATGTGGGTGTATTTGTATTTGTGTATATGTGGGTGTATGTATATTTGTGTATGTGTGGGTGTATGTATATTTGTGTATGTGTGGGTGTATTTATATTTGTGTATATGTGAGTGTATTTGTATTTGTGTATGTGTGGGTGTATGTATATTTGTGTATGTGTAGATGGGTGTATGTATATTTGTGTATATATTGATGGGTGTATGTATATATATTTGTGTATATGTTGATGGGTGTATGTATATTTGTGTATATGTGGTTGTATGTCTATTTGTGTATGTGTGGTTGTATGTATATTTGTGTATATGTGGTTGTATGTATATTTGTGTATATGTGATTGTATGTATATTTAATTTGTGTATATGTGATTGTATGTATATTTAATTTGTGTATATGTGGTTGTATGTATATTTGTGTATGTGTAGATGGGTGTATGTATAAATTTGTGTATTTACGAAAATATTTTTCGTTTATAATTTTACCATGTCGGAATGATACGAAATTCACACAGTCATAGCGAAACAACATTCTGAACAAAACGCAACTATTTTGCGTTCTCGTGATTTTAGCCATCCGAGATCGTTTAAGGCCTCAAATACGCGTTTTATTACAAAAATACGTATTTTTGTAATAAAACGCGTATTTGAGGCCTTAAACGATCTCGGATGGCTAAAATCACGAGAACGCAAGATATCTTCTTGCGTTTTGTTCAGAATGTTGTTTCGCTATGACTGTGTGAATTTCGTATCATTCCGACACGGCAAAATTATAAACGAAAAATAAAATTTTAAAAAATACTACCTATTACAGCGGTTACCATATGTAATAGGCGGTTACAGCGGTTAACCGCTGTAATTGGCTAAGGCCAATTACAGCGGTACCTATTATAGCGGTTAAAACCGCTGTAATTGGCAAAAAAAAACCGCTGTAATAGGCCATTTCTGTAGTAGTGCCATAAAATTAAAGGTAAAACATATAATCCTAAGTCCATGATTAGTGTTTTAATCACATAAGACATGCTCGCAACAATTAATACATGCTCGCAACATTTAATACATGCTCGCAATATTAAATCACTTATGTTGATTATTACAAATTTTAGTCCAACTAAAAAAGTCCTTTATAAAATTCCTTATGATTTCACATATTCACTATTTCAATTAAAATCATTCTAGTCCAACTAGATGATTGAGATGTACGAAATTAAGAATTAAGTGCATCTACCTTTAATTAAAATAATATGAACACATAAAATATGGAATTCTATATTTTATTTTATTATGATTTAAAGTCATAAAAAATTGGAAATACTTTTATTTGATCAAAGAATTAATTATTAATCTCTAAAAAATAATTTATATTCCTTATTCAAAATGAAGTAATTTCCAAGTCGAGGAAAAATAATAATATTTAATCTATACATCAATTATTAATATCCAAGAAAAATAATTAATTAATTCTAATTAAATATTATATTTCAATTAATCTCTTTGGGCTCAATTTCATCAAACCCGAGTCACCATCCTTTTGGTCCACTTGGATTCAATTTAATTGGGCTCAAAATAATTAATTAGAACAACATTCACGTTTATTAATTTCTTATTAGGTTAAATTTAATTTAAGTTCAAATCACCAATCTAATTGGCCCATTTAGATTTAATTAGATTAAGTCCAAACTAATTAACAAATCGAAATTGGATAATTTTCAATTGGGCTTGATTTAAATTATTCGGGTCATCATCCTTTTGATCAATCCAATTAATTAAAATCACCCAAAATTAAAAAATCAATTTCGACCCAAACATAGCCCGTTTTACAACCCGAATCCATGACCCGGATCAACGAATCGGGTATCCAAACCCACGACCCGTCGGGCCACGGTCACGACCTGACAGGCCGTGACTGGGCAGGGCCGGGCCGAACAGCCCTGCTGCGCTAAACAGCACGCGCAGCTGTGCGCACACTGTTAACTCGTGAACAGTGCGTGTTCGCAGCTGCGCGTATTTTTGTCGGGGTTTTCGAGCCCCATTTTTCCTCGGTATTTTTCTATTTTCAATATCATCAAATATCCCCAGATTTATAATAACTAAAAATCAAAAAACTAGGCAAAAAACCATAAAACGCAGATTTAAGAAAAACATACAAACATGCTTCAAAAACACATAACATGCAATTCTTAAATCATGTAAACAAGATCAAATATGCCAATCAGAATTGGCTCTGATACCACTATTGGGTTTCGTTTGAAAAAGCATAAACGCAGCAGAAGGGATTTCAAAAATTAAAAACGAAAACTCAATTGGTACTCTAATTTGCATAATTGAATCTAAAAGCGTATAACGAATAAAACTTACTCGTTAATATGAATATGATGATGGAGAAAAACTTCTTCTTCTCCAAACTCGAAATATTGAAGCTTCCAAATCTTCAATCCTTTGGTTTGATTCTTCGAACTTGAATTTGATCCGAACAACGAAAATACGTCGTCTCTAAATCGTCACACATTGATCAACAAACGAAAAATCCCCTTCCTTCTTTCTCTATGGTCGACGGCTAGGTGTAGAGGAGGGCGGGGGGGATTTTTTTTTTCTTTTGAGAGTTATGAGAGTTGTGTATTCTTCTTTTTTGTTCTAAGTCAAAGAGTCCTTATATACCACGTGACTTATTGAACAAGTCAAAACAAAAGAGCCCTAATATGTGGCCTCTCAAAGATGCCACATTGAGGCCTAGTAGGCATCCAATTGGACTCCTTATTTATCCCCGGGATTTGTTTTGCTTAATTAATTTCTTATTTCAATTAATAATTTATTGTATCCAATAAATAAATAAATTAATTAAATAACCAAATTAATTAGATAAATTAATTCATTAATATATTTCACAAGGAAATTAATTAATAATTAATCTTATCATTATAATTAATTATTTCATCTAATGAATAATTAAATATTTAATTTATCCAATAAATTAAAACTCCCAGAAGAAATAATAGAAATTCCTTTTTCTTCATTTTTCTTTGTCAATCCTTTAGCGCGACTCTTTAGGTTCGTTTCCTTTGGCAATGAGAGGAAACCAAAGGAAGTGGGTAACACCTAGCCAGTCACGTGACCCACTTCATAACCCAAACGAAAATGAATGATAGGATCATTCTGAAACCTTCCAATCGTAAATACCGCATGTGTATAAACCCTTTGTTCACGTTCCCCGGTCAATGAAAGGGGGGCAGGCAGGGAACCCGGTGAGGTGCTAAAACCACCTGTCAAAATTCATCCACCCACCAAATCAAAATTATGGGGGTAGGAAATTTAAGAATTAAGGTATGATAAGACGAGAACAATAAGATAAAAGTCAGTCTTACAAAGCCCTAATAAATGAGAGTCATAAAGGTTAACAAGACTAACATACCAACAAAGCCCTTTGGAACTATAAGCGTCCAATCGAGGTTGCATTTAATAACTCACGCCCTCCATTAGATGTCAATATAGGTGGAACGATGAAAGGACCTTGAGCTAGCAAAGGCTCGAATGAGGCTTGTCCACCTTATAACCCTTTCAGTGGTATTGAGAAAGGTTGAGACTCTATTCAAAATGTGCCATGAGCATAGTAATGCCACCATTGGCACACATTGGCATCATATGGTGCTAACAAATAACGCCACCATTAGCACCCCGAAAAAATTCATGAGGCAACGGGGTTAGAGAAATAAAAGATCTACTCAAAGCCTATGAAGGGCTAATGAGTAATGCAAGAATGTGCTATATGCTAAGTCGAAAAACAAAAAACCAACAAGGGCAAAGCCGACTTTGACGTCGCGCCCCGAACAGTAGCCCCGAGGCATCTCATGTCATGGGGGGCAAATGTAACGCCTCGCGGCAAGACCGCGGGGCATCACACCTCGTGGCAAGGCCATGAGGCACAAAGCCTCACGGTCAAGCCGCGAGGCACCACTCCTCGCGCCCCAACTGCGAGGCTTAGTGTCCAGGGTCACGGCCCGGCTCCCCCCACTCCGAATGCGAGGCCTAACGCCCATCTTTATTTAACCCCTATCTGTGGATATACATCTACCTAGGGGGATACAATTTTCAATATAAAATACCCCCTAAGTTGGTGAGTTTAAACAAGCTAGCAAAATGCTAGTGCTTTCAAAACACTAGTGAGTAACTAGATAACAAAATGCTAGTGTTTTTTTAAGTAAGATGCTAGCAACTGATGCTCAAGTATAGCAAAACGCTAGAGAGGCTAGGACCCTTGGCACTCATAAAATCCTAATCAAGGCACATAAAAATAACTAAGTACCCCGCTAGTGCTCATGAAGCTAAGGGGTATAAAACACTCCACTTGCGCTCATGAAGCTATGGGATGCAAAGCACCCCACTAGCGCTCATGAAGCCAAGGGGTACAAAACATCCCACTAGTGCTCATGAAGCCAAGGGGTACATAACACCCTGCTAGTGCTCATGAATCCATGGGGCACAACAATTCAATTAAGTCACTGACGTAGTGCTAATAAAGCCATGGGGTATATCCTGCTAGAGCTCATGAAGCCACGAAGAAAGAAGTAAAGACTTACTTGAATCCTAAAAAGGCGCAACATATGTTTCACGGGTCAATATGCCATACGAGGTTAGACCAAGGCGTCAAATATCACCTGCCTATACAAGGTAACTCGCACAACATTTAGGTGAGGAATTACCCAGAGGCGAAAAATCTCAGCAAGAAGCCCTAAGGCTACACGCCGCAACGGCACACGGCCATGAGGTTCTAGAAGAGGCCCGCGAGGACAATAGCGGGGCGATCTCCTCGTTACATAAGGGCGATACGTCTGTTCGTTACCAAAATCCCTCTTGAAGGGGAGGACTCTCCTACCCAATGGGTGAGCAAAAAACATTTTCGACATATGGTCCAGCGCAAAAGGCCATAGGAAATAAATCTAACACTACAATGAGGTAAAAACAACCACCACACCAAGAGGTCAAGGACTTTTCCCCCTCATTTTGAGGTAAATGATGTAGCCCACTCGCTATGAAGCAGAGACCTTTGCCTCCTTACCACGAGGCAAGGGACCTAGTCACCACACCTTGAGGCCAAGGCCTTTGCCCCCTTATTTAGAGGCTAAGGACCCTGCCTATTCGTCGTGGAAGCAAGTCCTTTGCTACCCTCATCTTGAGGCAAGAGACCTAGGCCCCATATCTCGAAGCCAAAGCCCTTACCCCCTCACTTTAGGGCAAAGACACGCCTAATAGATTTCAAGTCCTCTCCGGAGTGCAAATTCTCGGATTGAGGTAAAAAATTATAGGTCCCCTTCGGGATGCTGAAACTCTAGACAGAGGCCTCAAAATTCCAAGTCTCATCTGAGACGACAAGGTTCCTATGGGCGAGGCGCAAGCCTCCCCTTAGGCCAGGCATGTGCCCTCCCTCTTTATGAGGCACTTCTCACAAATAAAGGTGTGCTTGAAGCACATCTCACCAACTAAAATTCTTCTAAAGTGCCTAATCAACTAACTTAATAACCCCTCTAAGGTTATCAGTCAATTGGGATAGAGGTTCATAACTTAAAAAGCTCCCCCCTAAGACATGAAACGCATACCCAAATCGAAGTACCTCACACACATTGGCATTGCAAGGCATCCAACCTCGTAATGCTCGATCCCGAGGCGCCAGACCTCGTGGTGGCCGCTGGTGCTGCCTTAAGTCAACACCTACATTACCTCGAGATAACACTTAAGATATCCCCCTTCAAAAGGGTGACTCGTTAGACCCCCCGAGGGAACGAAGTTTGCCATACGGCCACATATATTTTTACTCTCGGGTATCCTATACGGTACACCCGGGAGCGGGGGCATTATGATATACACCAAAAATGTCTAGGGGCCTTATGGCAATTACCATACCCCCGGCTCGGGCCAGGGCGCCATCCGTGGATCAAGTCCGCGGTTAATATACTATTCGAGCCCAAATGGCTGACAATCTAATAAGAGTAATTAGGCTATTTTAATAGTCTAAGGGCTAAATAAGGGGTATATTATTAAGCCTGATGGGCTACTGCTAAAGTTGAGCCCACGACTCATAGCCCACTACCAGCCCCATATAAATACCTTAGAGGAGCTGGTAAAAGCTCATTATCTACCCTCTCCAGAAAAGCACACTTACTAAGTCTAAGAGTAATTCCAATAAAGAACTACGAACTGACTTGATCCCCATTCATCGGGTACGTAGGCAGCTCACTTAAAGTGAGTGCAGTCTATACATCCATCAACCCCCAACCTAATTTGTCGTGAGTTGGATCGAATTCTCCATCCCACGTGATAATTCGCGTGACAAATTTCTGACTGACGATTTTTACCATCATCATCATCACAACGAGTAAATATATAACACCTTTAGTGCTTAATTGACATACATGATACATCTCGTCGCATACATATTTCACTACTACAGAAATGACCTATAATAGCGGTTTTTTTGGGCCTATTACAGCGGTTTTGAACCGCTGTCATAGGTACCGCTGGCATAGGTCAAAACCATATGACAGCGGTTCCGGAACCGCTGTCATAGGTCACCCTATCACAGCGGTTCTATAGAAACCGCTGCAGTAGGGTGACCCTATGACAGCGGTTTCGGCGGAACCGCTGTCATAGGGTCATTTATTCAAAAAAAAAAATTAAATTGGACCCTATGACAGCGGTTCCGGCTAAACCGCTGTCATAGGGTGGTTTATTTTTTTTTTTTAATTTTATTTTATCGTTTATAATGTTGCCATGTCGGAATGACACAAAATTCGCACGGTCATAGAGAAACGGCATTCTGAACAAAATGCTTGCGCTCTCGTGATTTTAGCCATCCGAGATTGTTTAAGGCCTCAAATACGCGTTTTATTACAAAAATACGTATTTTTGTAATAAAACGCGTATTTGAGGCCTTAAACGATCTCGGATGGCTAAAATCATGAGAGCGCATCTTGCGTTTTGTTCAGAATGCCGTTTCTCTATGACCTTGTGAATTTCGTGTCATTCCAACACCGCAAAATTTCAACTGAGAAATATTTTCATAAATACACAAATATACGTACACCCACACATACACAAATATACGTACACCCACACATACACAAATATACATACACCCACACATACACAAATATACATACACTCATCAACATATACACAAATATACATACACCCATCAACATATACACAAATATACATACACCCATCCACATATATACACACACAAATATACACACACCCACACATACACAAATACACCCATTAACATATACACATATATGCATACACCCATGAACATATACACAAATATACATACACCCATCCACATATATACATACACAAATATTCATACACAAATATTCATAGACAAATATACATACACACACATACACAAATACACATACACCCACATATACACAAATATAAATACACCCACACATACACAAATATACATACACCCACACATATATGCATACACCCACACATACATACATCTATATATACTCTGTGTGTGTGTGTGCGTATATATATATATATATTTATATTTATCTAAAAAAAATACCAAAACTAAATGGAAGAAGGCGGCGGCGGCGGAGGCAAAGGTGGGCGTCGGCGGCGGCCGAGGTGGGCGGCGGCGGTCCTATACCGAGAGAAACCGAGAGAGAGAACTAGATCTAGAAATCGAGAGAGAAACCGAGAGAGAGAGAAGTAGATCTAAAAATAGAGAGAGAAACCGAGAGGGGCGGCGGACGGCGGCGGCGGCGGTGGTGGTGGTGAGAGAGTTGAGAGAGAGAGAGAGAGAGTGAGTGAGTGAGAGTGAGAGTGAGAGAGAGGGGGGGTCGGTTTGAAATAAACCCGCCCAAAATTTGAACTTTTGGCAGCGGTTCGGCCAAACCGCTGCCATAAGTGAACTTTTGGCAGCGGTTCTGCCCGAACCGCTGCCAAAAGTTCAAATTTTTTATTTTTTTTGACACCTATGACAGCGGTTCGGCTTGAACCGCTGTCATAGGTCCGAACCGAGTGCCCTCTATTAAAGCAGTTTTCAAAACCGCTGTCATAGGTGCGCTGTAATAAGACTTTTTTGTGGTAGTGTTTTCGTCCTTGTAGAGTGTGAACCTAACAAATAGTTAGGTGGGATAATCTATATGTATATTTAAACCCAACTAAGTCTAAGTAATATAATGTAGTGATGAGTTATGTGCAGGACAGTTTCTGCATGCATGTCCCCACTAATTAAATACTATTATTGATATACCAAAAGGCCCCTCGAATATTCGACCTTGGATTACCTCGTATTCTTTAAATGTATTTACTCGTTAGGCCCATCTAGAGCCTCGTATACGATGCAACGAGGTAGGTTGCATATCCGGTCCCTATAATTATAGTATTTGCAATACACTCCAAGATCCGCGTGTTTTTGTAACTCGGATAAGTTCGGTTTATGGCCCGACCCGGTGGGCATCGAATCTGTGCCATCAATCACATACACGTGTAAAGGATCAGCAGGGAAGACGTCCTATCTGTCATTCACTCTACAGTACAGCGTGGAAACTCTATAAATACCGTCATTTATGAAGATTTGAGGGCGGATAATCGGAGCAATAAATACTACGATTAATACATCGTGTGGCTCAGATTATTCGAAGACTTGAGAGTACGATCCCATAATATAAATACAAGGTACACTCGTAATACGAACGATAGATATCACACGTACCGAATTCGAACTACGTTTAGACTTGATCCTTGTTAGGTACGTAGGCAGCTCGTTAGTATCCGAGTGCAGTCTATAATTCGAAGAGCCCATTTATTGTTGTGTATTCGAGGTATTCTTGACTGAGAGCGTAGGGTAAAATCTGTGCTAAATCAATTATATTAATTTTTTATTTCGAGAGCACTTGAGTTTTTCTCCCCTATAAATAGAAACTACACTTCCAAGACAAAAACTCACACTACAAAAACATAAAATCACTCCTTTTAATTTCTCTTGTTTGTGTTTCAGTTTTCAGCAATCAAAGACAATGTTGGTAATTACTCAGAGCTCATTTGTGTGCCCTAGAATCAAGTTGTGTGTGGAAAAATCAAAAGCTATTTCGTTGTTTGGTACTAATAGTAATTATAATAATCATGAAAACAAGTGTATAAATTTAAAAAGAAATATTAACGTCCTTCACAATGGGTATTCATATTTCACTTCTCCTTATCATCCTCTCCAATCGGAATTGCCAAAACAATTAGAAGAAGACGACGATAATATTGCCGGAATAGGAATACTTAAGTTCTTCCATGGAAAGAACATTTTCATTACTGGTGCAACCGGTCTTCTTGGAAAAGGTACATGCATGCAACTAATATTGTTCCTTCTCATTAATTCAATATGCATTTATCATTGTAATACTTATTGACTCTTTAATATTGCGAGGCCCATTTGAAAGGGGTGGAAAAACAACAACTATTTAGGTGCAAAAGTATTAAAACATAAAAAAAAAAAAATTATATACCACCGTTTTCATACCATTATTTTTTTCATCTCCTTTCAATTTGGCAAGAAATTATTATAATCAGTTGACTTTGATGGACTTAGTCAATCAATACCTTTTAAATTAATAGGAGGTGAAAAAAGAGTGGCATAAAAATGATGGTATAGAAAATTACACCAAATAGAAATACCTACATACGTATTATTGGTATGGTTAACATTTTCCTCGTGAATATATAAATAATATTCTTCATGATTTTATGATTGAAGATTAATTTAATTTTTGGGGTTTCTTTTAATTCTCAATGGCACAAACAATCACAATGTTACGTTTGATTTTTGTATTTTTTCATTATGGATCACACACACATATATATGTGTGTGTGTGTGATTTGATTTTCTGACTTGCAAGAATATTGACACAAAATCTTTAATTTGTACGTAGTTCTTGTGGAAAAGATATTAAGATCGACCGATGTCGGAAAAATCTATGTACTGATCAAGGCAAAAGACAAGGATTCTGCGTTTGATCGATTGACAAAAGAAGTATATATGTTTTTATCATTAATTCTAATATAATAACTAAGTACTTTTAATTAGACGTTGTATTTAATTTAATGTGTGTACATATATACTTTTTTTTTTGGCTCAGATTATAAACTCAGAGTTGTTGAGCTGTCTAAAAGAAAAACATGGGAAATATTATGAAACATTTGTAAAGGAGAAGTTGATACCTATTGTTGGCAATATTTGTGAACCAAACTTGGGAATGGACTCTCATTCTGCTTATGCAATTAAGAAAGATGTACATGTTATAATTCAGTCTGCAGCTAGCACAACCTTGAATGACAGGTATATACTGACTATACTCTGATGATGATTGTAATTATATTGAGCCCTAAGAGTACTGGAAACTACTAATAAAATTTATTTAATTAGTTAGTTACAAATAAAGTAATTGACCACAATATATATATATATATATATATATATATATATATATATATTTTGTAGGTACGACTTACTACTGGAAGCAAATATGAATGCCCCTCAACGTTTAATGAGGTTTGCTAAGACATGCAAGAACCTTAAGCTTTTCACCCATATTTCAACCGGTATGTATACATATATAAAGAAATAACACAAATGTATATATGTACATATATATAGGACGATGCAGTGTCGTCAATTTAATTAAGTTTGATTTTGTAGCATATGTAAATGGAAGAAGAGAAGGGACGATACTGGAAAAACCATTAATTATGGGACATAATAGAAGAAAGGATAATGATGATGATGATGATAACAACAACGATGAGATAGTATCTTCGTTTGCTCGATTAGATGTAACCGATGAGTTAAATATGGCTTTAAAAGCATCTACTGCATTTTCGAATTCAGACGACTATGATCTCACCAAAAATTTAAAAAGACTAGCCCAGGACAGGTTAAATATAAATAATTAATTTGGTTTGTTCATTCTTAATAATTATTTTCACAATATATCCTCCTAAATCAATTTAATAATTTTTTATTTAACAGGGCTACATTGTACGGATGGTATAATCCATATCACATGACTAAAGCTATGGGTGAGATGGTACTTAATGAAATTAGAGGAGATGTGCCATTGCTTATCATTAGGCCAACTGTTATCGAAAGTAGCTGCAAAGATCCGTTCCCCGGATGGATACAAGGAAATAGGTTCGTGTGTGTGTACGTATATTCAAAATTAATATAACGCATAGATAGATAGAGATATATAATTGGAGGGTCAACTAATATACATACATATATATATATATAATGAATGGTATTGAAGGATGTTCGACCCCGTAATTATTTCTTATGGAAAAGGACAGCTTCCAGCCTTCATTTGTGATCCCAATAAGCATGTGGATATTGTAAGTATATAATAATATAATAAACGTATGTACGTACATTTAATAATTATAGTTAGTTGAAAAGTATATATGTGAAGGTGAATATTTTGCAGATACCAGTGGATATGGTTGCAAATACAACAATTGCAGCTGTAGCGAAGCATGGAGCCATAAATGAGCCGCAATTGAATGTCTATCACGTGGCATCCAGTGCTCTTAATCCTTTGAAATATTCTGATTTTTTTGAGTTTCTTTACGATTACTTTAACTCCACACCTTTAAACCCATCTGAAAATAATAATAATAATAATAATATCTCGAAAATCAAGTGTTTTGACAATTTCTACGACTTTTCCAAATATACACGACAAGAAATATGTCGTCGTAATGGACTTGGATACAAAGTAACAGTTGGATCAGATGATGAAAAGATTATTCGAAAGCTCCAAAGTCAATGTAAAGCCAAAGTTGCATATGCTGAGCAATTATGCAAGATGTATGAATTCATTGGATTATTCAACGCAAGGTACGTACGTACGTAGGTGTGTTGAGTATAGTTATTAATAAAAAAAATTTGTAAGTACATATATATCACCATTATGGGTTCCTTGTTTTCTAATTAAACATAAAAAGAGCATTTAATTAGTGGGTAACGTCATCATTATGCTATACTAAAAATAGATCTTACATATATATATATATATAGTTAATTGCGTTACATTTTCAAATAGCTAGTATAATAGTTATGCAGATTTAATTTGTTAGATTTTGTGGAAAAATTTTAAGGTGGATCCGGAGTGTTGCTTTCGATCCATTTTATACCACATATTCAAAATAAGTGAGTGATTTTCACACTCACCTACCCTATGGAAACCATCCCACCCCACCTCAAATGTTTATATAGTAAATAATGGATCGGGAGCAACACTCCCGATCCACCATAAAATTACCCGATTTTGTGTACAAATTAAACATGCATGTAGGATGTATCAATATATAATAATTGTTAATTTGTAATGGTTGTATATGTACTATAGGTTCCATACTGGCAACACTCAAAAGTTATTAGAAGAAATGTCAAAAGAAGAGCAACTCGACTTCGAAGTGGATGTGATGAACATACAATGGAGAAAGTATTTTCAAGAAATTCACATCCCGGGTTTGAGAAAACATTTACTCAATACGCCCACAACCGGGCGGACATCATCAGCTGTCTAATCAATTGTGTGTGTGTATATATATATATATATATATATATATCAAAGGTTGTGCCCTGTAATTGGATTCTGTGTTAATTATGACATCACCTGTGGGTCTGTAATTCAAGAAATAATGTTATGTCCCAACATACGGGCATTCTATGTCACATCGGTATCAATAGTCCCAGTGTGACATATATCATTGGATCGGGTACACATCGGTACCAATGGTCCCGATGTGACATACATCATTGGATCCTCCCAACAAAAGGGGTATTTACTAAAATACCCCCTATCCAATAGTATATGTCACACTGGGACCATTGGTACCGATGTGGCATAGAATTTTCCCAACATACCTCTTGTCTCATAACTGTATGTGAGGAATGATGATCTCTTTCCAGCTAATTATGTATTATCTGTGCCTTAATTGCACGTCTTTTTTACTTTTGTTTTTTAATATATATATAATTAATGATGGTAAAAAGGGACGGAGGGAATTTTCAAAATTTCTATTTTTGCCCCCCTCAATTTTGTTTTTATTACTACTACCCATAAAATTTTCAAAATATCTATTTTCGCCCCCCCTCAAGTCACACGGTTCTACACTTCCATTCAAGATAGAAATTAAAATTTAGGGCTTTTTTCCTTCAATTGCATTCTCAAGAACCAAGATTTTGGGTGATGAAAATCTATAGATTTCTCATTTCAAAGACTAAGAAGGTATTGTGTTATTTGAATACAAATCTTTAAAATTTAATTCTAATACTTTACTACATATTTCATCGGTTACTCTAAAATTTAGTTTAAGAATATTTTTGGTTTAATAATTCTAACAAATAGATTATGGGCATCTATAAAACAATTGAAATGGTTTAAAGAAGAGAGAAATTGATGATATAGTATAGATAAAAGATAGATATTTCATACTTGAACCTAATTTCTTATTAAATTTTCCCCCATAAATATAGCGTACCGTACAGCGCCCCTTGAATCCTTTGTCTATATGCAAAAAAAATAATGTATAACTATATCACAAAATCTCGCCCCCCCCTCGCTGAAAATCCTGGCTCCGTCCCTGATGGTAAAATTCGTCAGTCAGATAATATCACGTGAATTACCACGTGAGGTAAAAAATCTGATCCAAATCACGACAAACTAGGTTGGCAATTGATGAATTTATAGACTGCACTCACTTTAAATGAGCTGCCTACATACCCGATGAATATGTGATCAAGTCAGTTAGTAGTTCTACGTTGAAAGTACTCTCAGTCCTAGCCAGTGGATTTTTCTGAGAGAGTAGATGATGAGCATTTATCAACTCTTCTAAGGTATTTATATGGAGTTGATAGTGGGATCGTAATTAGCAGTAACCCACTAAACTTATTAATATACCCATTACGTAGCCTTTAGATTACTAAAATAGCCTAATTAGTTTTAGAGCCTTAATAACGTAACGGGCTATAATTCCCAATGCGCCGTCAGCCCTTTGAGGGCTTGACTAGTATATTAACCGCGGACTTGATCCACTGGTAGCGCCCCTGCCCGAGCCTGGGGTATGTTATTACCGTAATACCCTTAGACATTTTTGGTGCACATCATAATATCCCCCACTCCCGGGTTTACTTAATGATATATCCGGGAGTATAAATAATTGTACTTAGGCAGTGCCACTATGCTTCAATTTGTACTGGGTAATGCGTAATAAAAGGCCCCCATCTACTTTTTATTTAAGTCTGGATGGGTAGGTGGTTTTCATTCTAACACCCATTCATATCCTCATTTTTCAAAAATCCTTTCTTGGAAAAATTCTCCATCAAATTTGTATAAGCGAATTGACCCACAATTGTGTTAGAATTATGCCCTCCATGCCAGAGAGGAATTAGATTATTAGGGCATTTACATTTCTGTTGTACAAACTCTTATTCATTAATAAAGGCATAGTTTTGTTCAATCAGTCTTGATGGCATTAATATAAGTATGGAACAAATAAGTCCAAGGTAATCAAGAGAGAGCTTTTTCTCCTCAATGGTCTGAGGAGATGGACATTAGAAGTATCGGTTCCTTGATTACTTCAACTAGAGTTCGCAAGTCGACGAGTTTAATTGGACATTAAGACCAGACTTGTATGACGCGATCTTTGCCAAGGAGTGTCAGTTGGTCATTTTGGATGGTGGGAGCTTGGTCAAAAATATGTCAATGTTATTGATATATTCAAACACGACTCGCCGTAATTCAATCACATGGGCATTTACTCTTAGATAGTCATGATTGAATTATTGGTCGCAGTAGTGTGTGTGAGCCTTAGACCTGAGGATTCATGAAGGTTGGACTTGTGACACTGAACGAGTTATTAAAGTAGTTAGATCCATTTCACCCTTTGGTGGGATCAACCTCGAAGTGCGATTTAGAAAGACAAGTTGCAATTGTTCGGTGATGGCCAATAGGGGATTCACTATCTTGGGTAGTAACGAGTTAACGTCCTATGCGATCGTAGGTAAATGAAATTATAAGTCTTTGGCTAAAGTAGGAGAACTAACTTATGTATAGTACATAAAGGTAGTTCAATAATTCATCTTACTATGATTCCCTAAAGCACAGTATCGAGTTCTGTGAGTTTGACATATTCCATGACTCTCACTCGATCGGGATTGATGCACAAAAACTCAATCGTGTATTTGACAGCAAGAGGACTGATCGTGTGTAGTAATCACTAGTACAAAAATGACCTATAACAGCGGTTTTTTTGGGCCTATTACAGCGGTTTTAACCGCTGTTATATGGTCTTGATCTATTGACAGCGGTTAAAAAACCGTTGTCATAGATCACCCTCTGACAGCGTTATAGGTGAATTAAAAAAAATTAATTCTAAAACCTATGACAGCGGTTCAGCCTGAATAGCTGTCATAGGTTTTTGAATTAATTTTTTTTAATTCACCTATGACAGTGGTTCGGAAGGAACCGCTGTCAGAGGGTGGGATTTTTTTTTCTTTTTTTTTTTTTTATATTTTGCTTCAACCAACAAATTATAGCTGCACAGTAAAACCTATTCAACATAATCAACAAAAACCCTAAACTTCAATATTAATATAATCTCTTTCCTCCAACAACAAAATGTTATAATCTCCAACAAATGATCACATGTTAATTTACAATCAACTAATTAAATTACTCATTACAATTTAAATACAATAAATCAAATCATAATTTACAACAAGTCACAATGTACAAAAAATACATTACCTAATTTCTAAGGAGCTGCTAATAAAATGAAACGTGCCACTTCACAACGTACTTCATCAATTTGCTCTTGAGTATAGAAGGATTGAGAATCATGAAAGTACTGCAAGATATATATATATATATATAGAGAGAGAGAGAGAGAGATTAATTGCAAAATGAAATGACGTTTCAATTACCTACCAAAGGTTTAATAATTTCAAAAGGAATAGAAATTAAGTATATATTAGGATTATGCGTACCGCTGTTGGGATTATAGATTGTCCGTGGCTAATAACTTCTTTCATGAATCTCATAACGAAGTAGCCACAATCCACCGCGTTTGTCTGCCGGGGGCACTACAAAAGTAATCAAAGTTACGTTGTATTAGAACACTAACTTCTATACGAATATATAATCTCTTGAAACTAGAAAATGCTAACCTTTATATTAAACCATTGACAGGCTGAGTTTTTGGATTTCTTGGATTGGTTGTTGAAATTTGCACGAAATATGTGCACAGCCCTAAAAATATAAAAAACAAGAAAATATGTCTAAAACAAGCAATTATGTGAAATAAATATACACTTTAAAAAAATATTAAATATAATGGATACATTGATTGAATGAAAAACTTACTGATTGATTTTTTGTGTCATTTCATCTCGGTATACCGGCTCACCATGCAAAGAATCCAGATAGTAAACAACCTCATCAAATGGATCAATTGCAAGCAACAACCAATGTCCCCTACAAAGCATTCAAAAGATAAGTTCAAAATTTGTTTTTAGTAGCTAGTTTTACAAATTAAATTTGAGTTTTTAGTAGCTCACCCGGTGTTGTAAGGTGCAAGAAATAACTTATTCGTTCGTGCACTCTGTATCATAGCACGTGCTATGTACTACACTTGATGAATTTGCACCGTGGTTCTCGCAGATATGAAATGTGGGCTAAGGAACCCGAAACTTGCTTCTTTTCCTTTGGGGATTACGTACTTATCCTACAAACACCTAAATTGAGCTTAAAAAATGAATTTCGAGTAACGAAAATAATCATAGTTCAGATGCAATAAAATAATTAAAAAACTTACTTTATGTACGCGGTAATGATAGAGGCTCCTATCTCTTTTTGACGCAGAAGGTGACAGATCTCCTCCCTTCCAATATACTCTGGGAATGCAAAATTCATAATGGGTTCCTCGATGTTTATAGTGATCTGGGCATTAATAGACATCATATTCGTGTACTTTCCCAAAAATACTAGGTCATGAGATAGTCCATCTAGTTCAAATTCTGCACATCTGTCACCTTCACGTGCAGGCTTGGCCACTGGATTTTTTCCTTTGATAGCTGACTGCTTCGACGTCCCTGATTTCTGGTTTCCAGATGATTTGGATGGTCCCAGAGACTGTTTAAGCAAAAAAAATAAAACATGAATCTTACACACCAAAGTATATTTAGTAATCTCAAACAAATTGTTATAATTTATTAATGACTAGTTATTAATTACATATCGGTGCATCAGTGACAATGACAAGACTCGCTGGCCAAGCAACAAAGGTACCCAGAACACTAGAAATGGTGAGCATTTCATCATTGAGAGGGACGGGTAGGGGTGTATTCGCCTCAACTGCAGTGTCAATGCGCACTTTCACATGGTTGGTGGCTAATGGACAGTTGTGAAGTCTTCTATCAGTCTCAGATCGATTATACATCTGTCCTTTAGCCACCACACGATATGACGGTGATGAAAGTGCTAATTGACGTGGAGCGATAACCTACACACACACACACACACACACATATATATATACAACATTATATTAGAAAGTTTTGTGTGATTTACAGAAATAGAGAGTTGCAAGTTATATGATCAATAAACAAGTTCAAATCATTACCTCAGGAAGCATCTTATGACCTGGTTCTGGGCTGCTATCTTTTAAAGAAATCACGTCATCTTCATGTGGCTGATGCGAGTTAGGCGCTTCCAAAACATCAATTCATTGTTGCATGGCAAGCATAGTTTGGGAGAGGTTTTTCACCATGTTTCTCAAGCTTTCCATCTCCATTTCTGCAACAGGCTTTGGATCCTTAAAATAGTCTCTTTGTGAGACCCCAAAGCCAACACCCCTAACGCGACCCGGATGCTCCTTCTTTTTAAGAGCTTTAGCCAATAGGTCATCTCGACTCTTCTCATTTCCACTATGGCTAGTATCCTCTTGTGAAATGCTCTCCTGAAATAATACATTTGAAAAAATAAAAAAAATTAGTGAACTTTGTTCTTTCAATAGTATTTCAAAACGAACATACAACGCATTATAGAGCAAAAATTGCAGATAACTCACCATTTCATTCACTACTCTTCTAACATTGTCGTTATCAATTTGATTTGTTTTATCGGAACGCGCAATCCTCCACACGAGTGCTCGTGTCACCTCTGTGCAATCGGATCCCGCATCCCTTCGTCTATTCATCTATATTTTCATTAAAAAATATATATTTATTAACATAGAATTTTTATTAAAAAAGTTGTAAGGATTCACTGCTAAATGAATTACATACCTCCATTTGCTCCACAAGAGCATGTCCAAGACTCGCTTTCCGGTAAGGATATTCAGGTTCCTTTGCTCTTTCCTGATTTTCCCTACTTAGTTTCTGTTTATTACATTATCAAATTATTAGCTAAATATAAATGCAATAACCAACAAATGAAACCGTAAATTAAAATGAATAGCTACCTGAAAATCGTTGCGTAGGCAAACAGCTAAAAATGCCGTCCAATCGGCTTGAGATATCTCATATTGTGGGGGTGGGTTGTCATTAATGTTTCCATCATCATCTCGCACCCACTTTCTACTCAAGTAGCTCCTGAAGTTACGTGCTAGCTTCCCAGCTTCTGCTAGTACGTACTTTCGTCTACTTTCTTCAATATCAAATGCCAACTACAAAAAATAAACAACAAAGTATATATAAAATTATAATTTAGAGAATATGATAATACATTAATACTTACAAATATGATAATATCCAAATTACCTTTATTTCATCCCAAATGTTTTTTTATTGTTGACGGGACTTTTTGCCAATCATTCATGGTAATCGACACCTTCTGCCGAGTCTGCACGCCTATATAACCAACAAATATTGATTTGTTTGGGTTAACTGCCCGGCCTCTGTCATTCCAGCCGACAGGTAGTCTTATACCTTGACTCCTGGCTTTGATAACTTTTTTCATAGCCGTGATACCTCTCCGTATCTCATTTTCATGACGGCTATTTGATCCATATACATCATCCTCAGGAAAACTACCAGTAGGATCTGAAGCCATTGACCTACAAAAGCCAAAAAATACAGAAGTTAGATTCATATAAATTTGGCAAATTAATGTATAGAATAATGTGATCTAAATCATACATTCAATCAATAAAAGCCTTTATTATATGCCACAAAATAAACCAAAAGCAGTTCTCCACACATTAAAGAACAATCACCAAATATTCATTAAATGACCATAGTGGATGATTATTTGGCATCACTAAAATTTATACGTGGCTCAATTATTGACCACACATTAAAAATTGAAAGCTCTAATGAAGTTGACATTTCATATCGTGTTAAAATACTTAAGTCACATTTCAATCACAAGATTAATTGTCGTATCAAATTTTTAGTTGCATCACATTAATTTCTCCATGCATGCGATTATTTAAATTCAGTACTCAAACCCCTATTTCCCTTAAATTTTCCTAAAAAAATAAGTCTATCATACAATTATGAAATAAGTTCAAATAACTTTCATCGTTTTCTTTTTGTCGTTGGCTTAACAGTCTTTTGCTTCCCATCAGTACGACCATTTCTTTTAGTATACCGACGAACTGATGGATTAATCCATATCCCCTCTTGGTGATCTTGTCGCATATACAATTCAATTGTGTTTCTCTTCAATATGCTTTTGGAACCAATCGATGAAACTCTTATTATGCTCTCTTGAAATCCAGCTCTCATTTTTAATTGGATTGAATCTCCTAAGTTGGTTCTTATGCTCTTGAACATATGGGTCAACCTCATCGGTGTTGTGGAGCACATATAGGTGCGCCTGCTCCCTTTGTGTAATATGAACACTAACTAATTGTTTTCCAATTACGCTTTTTTCTTCTGTTCCCCCTCCCACAACATGAGACTTTGGAAGCTCTGCAACATTAGAATCTGCCAAATACTCTATGCAAAATGTAATGGCTTCATCAACTATTTACCGTTCAACAATGCAACCTTCCAGTCGACTATGATTTTTCACGTAGCCTTTCAATACCTTCATATAACGCTCAGCCGGATACATAGATCTCATAAAAGCCGGTCCACATAGTTGAGTCTCTCTAACCAAGTGAATGGGTAGGTGAGTCATTATATCAAAAAAATCAGGTGGAAAATACATCTCAAGCTCACACAAAGTGATGACAATTTGTTTATGAAGTGCAGGAAATTGCTCAGGATCAAACACCTTGCTCCACATTGCTTTGAAGAAGAAACAAAATCTAGTTATCATGTCTCTCACCTTTTTTGGCAAAATGGCCCGTACAACAATTGGTAGAAAATGATCCATGATTACATGACAATCATGAGTCTTCAAATGCTTTAGCTTCAAGTCCTTCATTGATACAAGACTGCTAATGTTTGAAGAATACCCTTCTGAAACTTTCACTCCATTAAGAAACTCACATAATGCAATTTTTTCTTTCCTGGCTAGAGTGTGAGTTGCTGGAGGCAAATAAGTACGTTTCCCCTTATTTGTTGGTGTCAATTTTCCTCTTATCTTCATTTCAACCAAGTCTAACCATGCCTTTACGCCATCTTTTGTCTTTTTGGGTACATTTAGAAGTGTACCAATGACACTATCAAATACATTTTTCTCAATATGCATAATATCAAGAAAATGTCTAACATGTAAAGACGTCCAATACGGCAACTCAAAGAAAATTGACCTTTTTTTCCACCCAATTTTTGCAAGGCCACCTGAAAAAGTCTTTCCAAATTTGACCTCCAAGTCTTTTACATTCTCAAACACTTCTTCACCAGTCAAGCACTTAGGAGCTCGGCCTTCTTCTATATTCCCATTGAAAGCTTTCTTCCACCGACAATATCGATGGTTCCGATTTAGCCATCTTCGATGCCCTTGGAATGCATATTTCTGAGAGTGTGTCAATCGATATTGATTTGTACTCTTGACACATATGGGGCATCCACATTGGCCATGTACACCATATCCCTCGAGGTTTGCTCTTGCCGGAAAATCATTGATTGTTCCAAATAACATGACTCTGAGATTAAAATTTTCTTCTCTGAACCCGTAATATACTTGAACACCGATGTCCCACAACACCTTCAAATCCTCAATTAAAGGAGCCAAGTAGACATCTATATCATTTCCAGGTTGTTTCGGCCCAGAAATGAGTATAGGCATCATTATATGCTCTCGCTTCATGCATCGCGATGGGGGAAGGTTGTAGATCATCAAAATCACCGGCCATGTACTATGTGAGCTACTTTGCAAGCCATGAGGGTTCATGCCATCTGTAGCCAATACAAGGCGCAGATTTCTTGATTCTTCACCAAATTCAGGGAAATCATCATCAATCTTTTTCCATTGAGGAGAATCTGAGGGGTGTCGAATCTTGTCATCTTCAATCCTTTCTTCAAGCCTTCTATCAGCATGTCATGTCAAGTCCTTGGCTAACTCTTTACTACTGTACATGCGCTTAAATCGTGGTATTATAGGCACATACCACATGGTTTTGATAGGCGCAGATCCATTCTTCTTGTACCGTGAGGCGCCACATTTCGGACAGGCCTTCAATGATGCATAGTCAATTCTAAATAATATGCAATCATTGAGACAGACATGTATCCTCTCATATCCCATGCCAATTGAGGTTAACATCCGCTTAGCCTCATAAGTACGATTAGGTAACACATTATCCTCAGGTAGCATGCTTTTTAATAAACCAAGTAAGTCTGTGAAACTCTTATCACTCCACCCATTGTTGGCTTTTAACTTGTATAGGTTTAGAACTGCTTTCAATCTTGTGAATTTACTACCACTATACAGTGGTGTCTTTGAATCACTTGTCAAATTGTCAAACATTTTAGGACAATTTCACAAATCCTCCTCAATCACATTTGTCATCTCCTCCAAACGATCAGGCTCATAATCATTCATGTTGAAATCCTGTGATGGATATGATGTACCACCCAAATCATCTGACGTGACACTGCTTTCACCGTGTCTTGTCCAACGTGTGTAGCTTTTATCAATTCCATTACACACCAAATGATCTTCCAACTCACGTGGACTAATTCTCTTTCCAAAACAACAACGTAAACACAGGCAAGTGATCCTAGTTCGATCTGGTGCATGCTCAACCGCAAACTTTATGAACTCTTTCACCCTTTTCTCATACTGTTCCGACATACGATCCGCTAAAATCCACCTTCGATCCATCTTGATTTTGAATTAATTAATTAAACAATTTTATCATCAGTTGATAGTTGAATTAATTAAATGATTTTCATTTTAATTTATTTCCCATTATTCTAGAAAAAATTCGGCAGAGTAACAACGTAAAAATTTCTACCAAGTTCTCGACTTAATCTTCCCCCAAACTTGAAAAAATTTGGCAGAGTAACAACGCAAAAATTTCTACCAAGTTCTCGACTTAATCTTCCCCCAAAAGCAACCAACAAAATTCGTATCTTTCAACCACAACAAACCCAATATTCTGATCTTTCCTCCACAACAAACCCAAAATGTCGATCCTACTATACGAAAATATTGATCACCAGTTGGATCACATAAAGAATCATATTTCAAGCAACTACAAATATTGATCACCAGTTTGGATCACATAAATCACATAAAATAAAAATAAATCATCATTTTATAAATATATATTGATCAACAGTTGGATCACATAAAACATCATATTTCCAACAACTACAAATATTGATCACCAGTTGGATCACATAAAACTACAAATAAAACATCATATTTTCAACAACCAAGTATAAATATAGATCACCAGTTGAATCAATGAACCCTAAACCACAAAATAACCACAATTTAATCCCAAATCAAACGTAATTAACACCCGACTAACACAAATTAACACTACATTCAGTCAAATCCATATTTCCCTTAAATTTTACAATAAATAGGCAAATCTAAAAAATATACACAAATATATATACATACACACACATATACACAAATATACATACATACACACACATATACACAAATATACATACACTCACACATACACAAATATACATACACCCACACATACACAAATATACATATATATATATAATTAAATATTATAATATATATACATATATATATATGCACACATATATATATAGAGAGAAAGAGAGAGAGAGGGAGATACCAAAACCCGGCGGCGGTGGACGGCGGTGGACGGCGAGTAGAGAAAGAGAGAGATAAACCGAGAGAGAGAGAGAAACCAAGAGCTAGAGTGAGAGAGAGAGAGAGGAGGTGGTGGTGGTGGTGAGGTGGTGGTGGTGGGGGAGTGGGTGTAGTGAGAGAGTTGAGAGAGAGAAAGAAAGAAGGAGAGAAGAAGAAGAAAAAAGGGGGGGGGGGGGGCGCTGGTTTTTAAAACCCGGCCCCTATGACAGCGGTTCGGTCGAACTGCTGACCGAACCGCTGTCATATGTATTTTTTTATTTTGTTTATGACAGCGGTTCACGTCGAACCGCTGTCACATATATTTATTTTTTTCTTTTCTTTTTAAATATTATGACAGCGGTTTAACGGAGAACCGCTGTTATAGGTCCGAACAAAGATACTATTTGACAGCAGTTTTGCAAAACTGCTGTAAGAGGTACGCTGTAATAGGGTTTTTTTTGTAGTAGTGAATATAGTGCACAATTAAGTTCGTGATGTCGAACCCACAGAGATTTGTGTTTTAACGAAAATGGTAAATTAACTCAAGCAGTTGTAAACTTAAAGAGAAATAGATCATAAACTAACAAAAACAATAATTAAAGGTATGAAAAAACAATGAATAAAAACAACTAAGACACATGCATTGACACAAGCTAATCAACACTCGTTATATTAGTATTCTTGTATTTCAGACAAATATTGCTAAGGTGGAAAATTTCCTAATATTATTACCACGCGGATCCCTCGCTCATGATAACCTACACTAGATTAGTTGTAGCAATCTCTACTGCATGCACTAAGAACTAGAATTTCCCCCAAATTTATTCAGATTTATCCCTCCAATCAAACTTGGTTAACAACATCTGAAGTATGTAGCTATCCCTAGCATCAACCAACTTAGAAGATGTTATGACTTCCTCTTGAATCTTAATTTACTTTCTCCCGAATAGATAAATTAAGCATGACATCTTAAATATGTTGGCCAAACACACTAAGGATTGAGAACAAGATTATAACACAAAGCAATATAAATCATTCATACGAGAAATACTTTTATAACTCAAAAATCATAATTCAACCTAAGCATGGCTTAGTCTACAAATTTAGCTACTCATAATGATATGAAAGACAACCAAAATATTCATGAAAGTAATAAACAATAATTAAAACTCCATATGACTTGTGTAGAAAATCTTCTCTTCCTTCAATATTCCTCTACTTCTATGGAGAATTAGAAAGTATAAATCCTAGTCTAACTCTCTATGAAAACGACGGAATATTGTTGGAGAATGACTCTGAAAAACGCTGCTCCAAACCTTACTGCATCACTTGTATTTATAGGCATGTTTTGAGAAGAGTCCGTGTAAGTGTAGAATTTGGAAATTTCCAAAACTATTTTGCCGGCTCCAACGTTCGAATGTTAACCTCCCTGGCGTCTGTGCGTAACATCTTCCAACTCTGAAAAACACTGCTCCAAACCCTACTACATCACTTGTATTTATAGGCGTGGTTTGAGAAGAGCCCGTGTAAGTGTAGAATTTGGAAATTTCCAAAACTATTCGCCAACTCCAATGTTCGAACGTTAACCTCCCTGGTGTCTGTACATAACATCTTCCAACATTCAAGCGTAAACTCTCTTGACGTTCGAACGTAAACTCTCTTGACATTCGAACATCTGACTCTTCGACTTTTTGCTTTGAAATTCCATCTTTTTGCTCTTTTCATCCTTTTTGTCTCCAATGTTATGATTTATACCTGAACTCTCAAAACAGACATATTACACGCATATGTGGTATAAAATCAGATTAAATTCTATGAAAATCATACAACTAAAGGACTATAAAACACGTAACTTTCGACTCTATCAACTCCCCCAAACTCATACATTGATCGTCCCCAAGCAATGATAGATATCAACACAGTCAAAGGTAAACAAAAACAAAACAAACAGAAATAAAGATAAACTCTTTTTCGTGGAGTGGACGATTACACTTAGCATGTGTAACAATCTTTTAAACTTTAATGTTCCCCAAAAAGGACGAGTATAGTCTCATGAGGATTTGCAGATGATATACCCACAAAATCTAACAAGTTTTATTCGCAACCAAATCAATACATCTCAACATAATTAACCAAGAATCAATGGCACAAAATAATCATTTTTAAAGCTGACAAGTATATGTTGATGGTCCCAAGTGGCATACGAAAGGGTCTAGAAGGGGGGGGGGGTTG
The DNA here is from genome assembly GCA_019426215.1 of Buddleja alternifolia. Lineage (NCBI taxonomy): Eukaryota > Viridiplantae > Streptophyta > Magnoliopsida > Lamiales > Scrophulariaceae > Buddleja > Buddleja alternifolia. Next base: position 1,471,803 of record CM033398.1, on the reverse strand, counting down.
AATAGACCCTGAAGTCTTTTTAGACTTCAAAAATTTCGTGTTACTTTTCAAAGATCTGAACGCTTGGAAGGTTGAGCGCTTGGGTCAGGCGCTTCAGTAAAGATAACTTAGACTTAGTGAGTTTAGCAATTTACCAAAGTAGGGTAACGCTTAGATCACTTAATCAGGGTTAGCACAGCGGAAATGATTTTTAGCGTTCTTTTAGATAATTTAATCGCTTTGCAATTTTACTTGTCTTTTAGAATAATGTAATATGATAGATATAAGACAGTAAAATATAAATGACACAATAATTTGTAAGGTTCACTGGGTGATGTAATCCCAGCTACGTCCTTCTTCTCCTTTTTCACTTGGAGGAAATTACTAAGATGATGATCAAAGAATCACACAGAATCTTCTACAAGATAGTAAAGAATGAAAATGATCTCGGGCTCCTTGATCACACAGATTTCAGCACCAATGAAGATCGTCTTCTACAAGCTTCTCTCACTCAGAAATACTGCCTGTAATGAGTTTCAACAATTTTTCTCACTCAGATGAAAGGTTGAGGTTTTTGTCACAAGGGTTTGTTTGTATTTTGGGAAGATCAAACAACTTGGAATATCTCAATGGGAATTTAGGTTTCTTCTTTGGAAGATGTTTGAGATAATTGTGACTGTCTGGAATGTAGATAAAAAGCTTGAAGGAATTTTGGCTATGGAGTTTTCTAAGCTTTTTCTTGTGTACGTAATTTTCTCTTGTAAATGTTTTGTACCGTACTTTTTAAGGTCTGCTGAAGGTAAGGTATTTATAGGCAATTCTTGGGATATGTCCGTTGGACACATGTAGGAGCGTGCCTTTCACGCAGCGCGTGATTCTACCTAAAGCCTGACATTCCTGAAAAACTGTTGGCACCGATTGGATGGTAGCAGCTATAAACTCTGAAGTTCTGACAGTCTGGTCAAAAAGGTGGCTTGTTCACAGGTCACAGTAGCTTATCACATTTAATGCTCTTATCAGGCATTTAATGCATTTGAATTTATTTTTCGTTGGAAATAAATGTCCGTTGAATGATTGCATTTAAGTCCTTCGTGACTTGAGGATTTATTTCAGGTGAATTTGTCATTAGTCACTTAAGTGCTTTGAGCGCTTGATCCATAAATCCTGAAAAAGGTCCTTTAGCGTTTGACGGACGCTAAGAAACAAATCTTCATCTCTGGTTGACTTCAGACGCTGATCTTCAACTTCTTCTCTAATAGACTCACCTAGAATTCTATTAGCGATTCAGTGTCTAATACTTAGTCTAAAACCTACAAAGATAAAAATTACAAGCCTAAACAAAATTACAAACTTTCAAACGCTTAAACAATGATCTATGGAAAACATAAACTTACATTTTATTTGGGGTCTAACATTGAATCCTATCTTGTCATCATCAAAACATCTAACATGAAATTTCCTAACATATATACATCAACTACTTTTGCTCATGTGATACCTCAACTCGAAAAGACTCCATAGGGTGTAGTGAAAATAAATCTAAGGCATTATAATCAAGAGGCATCCTTGCCAATTTTGGACATTATTCCCATATCTGTCAGCTTTCGATCAAACATAAAGCACAAGAATCGTAGATAATCCCATAGCCATTTAAATTTCATTACTCCAAACATTCAGGTTAAGTTTGGTTATGTTTTGGGATGGTATTTTGGTGAGAATTATTGGTGAAAAATTTATGGGGACATGTGCAATTTTGATGGGATAATGTTTGGTTATGTTTTGGGTGTTAATTTTTGAGTGATTTTTTGGTGAGATAGTGTTTGGTTTTGTTTTCAGAGGGAACAAAAATTACTGTAGCTGTCAAATCATGTAAGTTTTTGTCTGTCAATAATTAAAAATTATAATATAATATTGAGATTGTAATAATTATTATATAGATAAATATATATGTATATATGTACAAATATATATGTAGGTAATAGTAGTATATATAATATTGAGATTGTAATAATTATTATATAGATAAATATATATGTATATATGTACAAATATATATGTAGGTAATAGTAGTATATATATATATATATAGTAGTGTAACAGTGTGTGTGTGTGCGTGTGATTGTGTGTGTGTGTAACAGTTTGTGTGTGTGTGTGTGCGTGTAACCCCCTCCTTTTTTTTATTTTCTTTCCTTTTATTTTTTATTTAATTTATAAAATACTATATTAATAATTAATTTAATTTAAAAATTATTAAAATACATTTTTTTAACTTTATTTGTAAATTTCATAATGGTAATTTAAAATATAAATGGTTTTAATTATATAAACTATTTTGTAAGCTATTATAATAATTTAATTAAAAGATTAAAATGATATTACACATTTTTATTTTATTTAATGACTTTAATAATTTATATTGTTTTTTATTTTGTTGAAAATAATTTTTAATTATAATAATTATTTGTATACTTTACATACCCAACATTACATATAACACTTATGAAATATTAGGTAGTCGTTCCCAGCGTTTGAAAGTGTTCATACATATTCCAACATTCTTGATATATAAGATGGTATATATTATAGGGATAATAGCAGACACCCCCCTCAGTTATGGGGTGATGTGCACTTTGCCCCCCAACTTATTGAAATGTGCGATTTACCCCCTCACTTATAAAAAATGTGCATTTCACTCCCTCGGGCGGCTCGGGCAGGGGTAAAGTGCTACAAAACACATAAGTCAGGGGGCAAAGTGCTACAAAAACACATAAGTCAGGGGGCAGAATACTACAAAACCACATAAGTCAGGGGGCAAAAGTCCAATTTCTATGATAAGTGAAGTGCCTGAATCAGCCCGAGCTGCCCGAAGGAGTGAAGTGCACATTTTTGATAAGTGAGGGGGTAAATCGCACATTTCAACAAGTTGGGGGGCAAAGTGCACATCACCCCATAACTGAGGGGGTGTCTGCTATTATCCCAACAACGTATAATGATAGGAGTTGTTTTTGCACATGCTTTTAGCCCTTTTATTGACGATTTAGGTCCATTAATAGCATGAATTGTGCCCCTCGTACTTGTAATATATGTGTTAGGTGAATGCAGGTATTAAGCGACGATACACGAAGAAAAGGGCAAAAGACGGCATTTCAAACGAACTCTAGAGAAACGTTCGCACGTTGGCGCCCAGGCGCCACATTACTTGTTCCCTGGCGGCAGAAAATGAAGAAAAACAACAAGTGTGTGCAAACCGTGCCCAGGCGCCAGAAAACGAAAAGAAACAGAGGCAGCCCACGCAGTACGGCGCTTACGCGCCACGCATCCCGCGCCTAGGCGTGATACCTTCCACTCCAAAGCGCAACCTATGTCGCGCCTGGGCTTTGCTGAATTTTTCCCCAAGAATATGTATATGAATCTATCTATGTCTTTTATGCCATTAACTATGAGCTAAGGTTGTAAGACTAGGGCCATGTAAGGCCAAATTGTGATTTATGCTTATAATAGAGGATTGTTGAAGTGATTCTTATGTTGTTATGTGGAGTGAATTTGTGTTTTTGCTTGTTTGACGTATGCTTGATCACCATATGTTAGAATCTCATGCCTAGGTGAATATTTCGAAAGAAAATTGCCTTAGGGTGCAAGAAATTCACACCATAACACGCAACCAATGACGAATTGCCCTAGGCATAGGTAAAGATTCCCTGGTGAAGTCGTTCGATCTAAATCGAGTGAGCTCTAGTGCGTTAATGCGTGTTTAGTGATTAGATTTCCGGTAGATATACCTAGGAAATCATCATTCTAGCATAAGAGTTTAGCACGAGACATCGGTTATCCTTTAACCTAGGAGCTTTCACCATAGCAACATAAGTGTAAAACTTCAACGGGAATCTTTATAAGTATAATTGAGCAATTTGGACGTAACATGTGCTTTAGTCTCCCTTTAGAATTGGTTTTCAATCCTTCGTGTGTCTTCGTTCTTATCTTACGCATTTTACTTTCAATTTATCTTAACTTTGATTGTCTATTCTATTACGAATCTTAAACTAAAATTCAAGTCCTTGAGGTTTGACAACCCGGACTTATTGTCCACACTTATTACTACACACGACTAGTGCACTTGCTATTCAAGCACGTTAGCTTCTAGCGTTTCAAGTTTTTGGCGCCGTTGCCGGGGACTTGTTTATTTTTCGTTTTTGATTTTCGTTTGCGTTTCATTGTTCTTAGTTGTTGTTTATTTCTTGCTTTTCTTTTATTTTTGTTTTAGTTTAATTTTGTTTCTTGTGTTAATTGATAGGTTTGGTTTGTGGTGCATGACCCGCTCCTCCAACGAGCTCCTATTCGATTTTGAGCTCGAGATAGAGCGTGTTCTTTGAGCTAGTAGACGAACATGAGAAATGACCCACAATTTCAATCCAAATCCGAATGGGAACTTTCCCGATATGAATCTTCCGAAAAATGGGGAATGGTTGCAAAATATACTCCAAGCTATGCAACCGGCACCTCCACCGCCTCATCCATCGGTTCGTGGTAATCAACCACCCCGGGTACACACTACAACGGGACCTGTTATCTTGCCAGACTTTGCTACTCCACATTTCCACATTCCTTCTCATATGTTCGGGATGGTTCAAGAGGAGCCGTTTTATGGTGACTCGAGAGACTCACCTCATGACCACTTAGATCACTTTGAGAATGTGATCTCTACTATGCAATTCAACCCACGCGATCTCGATGCCATCCGTCTCAGATTATTTCATTTCTCTTTGAAGGATGAGGCGACTCCTTGGTACAAGTCGTTGCCTCCACAATCAATTGGAACGTGGGATGATCTAGTAGACGAGTTTCTCAACAAATTCTTCCCCCCATCAAAAATCAACGAGCTTAGAAGTGAGATCAAAGGGTTCAAACAGGCAAGGAACGAGTCTTTAGCATCCGCATGGGCATGGTACAAGGGTATGCTACGGAAGTGCCCCGATCACAATTATACATGAGACGAGCAAGTGCAACATTTCTATAATGGAGTTCGATCTCGAATTTGACACCGACTTAATGTGGGAGCCAGTGGTGACCTTTTGGGCCTTGATAGTAGGACCGTGTGGATTAAGCTTGAGCGAATGGCTAGGGAGGATGAACTTTACCCCGAAGATGATGAGCTTCCTCCACCAAATCGAAAGGTTGCTTGTGTTCAAGAATTAGAGGAAGTGGTTGCCCCGGAACCGGAGGTTGTAGATGTTAATCTTGTTGGAAATCATAATCGACACCAGTTGAATTTTCATATACCCAAAAACTTCCCAAGGAGACCCAACCCCGCACAAAACGCACAACAGGTCATTTACCAACCCCCGAGGCATCCTTTCAACAACCCACCTGCGAGGCAAGGCAATCTAAATGTGCAAGGACAAGGGCAAGTATGACCTTCCACGATCGACGAGCGATTTGATGCTCAAATAAAGAAGTCGGATACAGCGATCAATGAACTCCGTAATATGATGAAGGATATGTTCATGGAGATGAAGGATATGCGAACACAAATGGGTCAAATCTCCAATGCGATTAGTGCAAGAGCCTCGGGAACTCTACCAAGCGACACGGAGAAGAACTCGAAAGAACAATGCTATGCAATTTCTTTAAGGAGTGGAGCACAATTGGAAAATGAATTAGTCAAAGTGTCGGCGCCCAAGCGCCTCTCAGATAGCGCCCAGGCGCCAGACACACCTGGAATTGAAAGTCTGTTACGCACTCCCGCGCCTAGGCGTGACTCAGATGGCGCCCTAGGGTCGGATCTCATTCAGCAGGAAGAATTGGTACGCACAGCCGCGCCCGAGCGCCACTTTTCACACGCCCAGGGGTATCTAACTTCGTGCCCTAGCGCCGATATCAGTGCCCAGGTGCCATTTTCTACTACTTCTAGTCTTGGTTCATCGACTCCAATGCCTCCTCCTCCCATTGGAATCCGTCTCCCCTTTCCAAATGCACAAAAAAACGAAAAAGAAGAAGATAGAGCCGAGTTTCCTAAGTATTTTGTCTATTCTTCGTGAGGTGAGGATAAATATTCCTTTTTTGGATGCTATTTTGCAAATGCCAAACTATTTTAAGTTCATCAAGGATATTCTATCCAACAAGAAAAAGTGGGAGGAAAATGAAACGGTTTGTCTAACCGAGGAGTGCTCCGCCATCTTACTTAGCAAATTACGTTGCAAGCTAAAGGACCTAGGGAGTCTCACAATACCGTGCACTATTGGCCATCTCAAGTTTGACAAAGTTATTTGTGATTTGGGAGCGAGTATCAACCTTCTTCCCTACTCTATTTTTAAGAAGCTAGGTGATAGGAGTCGTTTTTACATAAGTTTTTAGGTCCTTTTAATGACAATTCAGGCCCATATATAGTTTATTTCGTGCCACTCGTGCGTTTAATATATGTGTCAAGTGCTTTCAGGTAGTAAGCGACGATGGGCGAAGAAAAGGGCAAAAAGACGACTCATTTACCCAACTCTGCTCAAGGCTACGCACTAAGGTGCCTAGGCGCCTGAACCGCCACGCCTAGTCGCCACATATCGTGTGCCTAGGCGCCCCATTTTCCGCGCCTGGGCGCCCCGAAACTTTTGTCCCAAGAAAGACACGCCACATAGGCAGCGCCTAGGCGCCGATCAACGCGCGCCCAGGCGCCGCGACAATAGAATTTTGGAACTATAAATAGGATTTTTCAATTCATTTTGAGGGTTCTGAATCCTGGGAATAGGGAGCATTTTCTGGGGTTTTGGGCCATTATATCACTGATCTTGAAGAGCAAGAAAAGGATAAGGGCCAAGGATTGAAGCTACATTAAAAGATCTATTGCCATTCAACCTTATAGGGAGTTTCTTTCATTGTTTATTGCATTTGATGTTTACATTTATGTATAAGAACATGTTGAATTCTACTATGTTGATAGTTATGGGCTAAATTCATATGGCTAGGGCCTTGTAAGAATTGATTTGTGAATTATTCGTATTATTGATAATTGTTGAATTAATTCCTTTGTTGCTATGTGTTATGAATTTGTGCTTATATTCCTTACATGTGATTGATCACCATATGTATTATAAATTGCCTAGTTTAGCATCTTGAGAAAGAGTTAAGTTAGGGTGCAAGGAATTCATAGCATCACTGATCAAATAGGAGTTGCCCTAGACATAGGTAAAGACTCCCGGGTGAAGTGGTTCGATTCTAATCGAGTAAACTCTAGTTCCTCAATGCGTGCTTAGAGGTTAGATTTTCGGGTAGACATACTTAGGAAACCATCGCTTAAGTGTAGGAGCATATCGTGAGACATCGGGTATTCTTTACCTTAGGAGTTTTCACCATAGCAACTAGGTCTAATAATTCAACAAGAGTCTTTGTGCGGATAAGGATCAAATCAAGTCTTGCATGTGCCTTAGTCTAGTTCTCACACTTGAGTTTCAATCCTTTGCTTGTTCTTATTTCTTTTGTTCTTTGTTTGCTTACTTGTTTTACTCTTAATTTCCGTTAATTCGTCTTTACGTTTATTCGAAAATCATAAGCTAAAAATCCAAGTCTCCGTGGTTCGACAACCCGGACTTATTTTGTCCACTTTTATTACTACCACGACTAGTACACTTGCTATCCAAGCACGTTAGGTTCTAGCGTGTCACTAGGCCTTGGAGATCCTACGCCAACATCCATGTCCGTGCAATTGGCGGATCGCTCTATCTAGAAACCAAAGGGCATTATCGAGGATGTCATTGTACAAGTCGACAAATTCTTCCATCCGGTTGACTTCATGCTTCTCGAAATGGATAGTGACATTGACGTCCCTTTGATTCTAGGAAGACCCTTCCTCGCCACTAGCAATGCCAAGATCGACGTGGGAAAGGCTAATTTGACATTGAAGGTGGGTGCCGAAAAGGTGATATTCGATGTTTGTCATGACATGCAACCGCCTATGGATGATCTTACTTGTTCATATGTCGATGCTATCCACCTTTTGTTTGATGAGAAATGCACATGTGGTAAGACTAAGGGCACTCTTACGGTGGAGGATGAGGTCCCTAATGAGCAACAAGGGAAGGTGAGAAAAGATGATTTTTGCATAAAGTACATTCTACGACATCTACGTGTTCGTGAGATCGACAAGACAAATCCGGAACGAAGGTCTAACCTTAAATCACCGCAATATGAGTGGAGACGAGTGGGGTCAAAGAACAAAAGGAGGATTGGCAAGGATATTGTCGTTCTAAATGGGCCACCTATTTGAACCTTAAAGCACAAAAGTCAAACTAATGACTATAAACAAGCACTTCATGGGAGGCAACCCAAGTTTGTAAGTTTTCTTTTCTTTTCGTTTTCGTTTTTGTTGTGTTTGTTTCATCCGTTTTATTTAGTAGAAGCATGTCTGTTTTAGTTTTCTTGTGTTTTGTTGTTTGGTGTTTTTCGTTTCTCGCTTCTATCCATTCTTAACGCTTTTCCTGGCTAGCATCGTTTCGTGTGTAGTTGTTGCCTTCATTGCTCCCACTATTGTTGCCACTCTTGGATACATTTGCATTCGAGGACTCGGGTTTGCTTTTCAGCAACCCTATGGTGATGTGTACTTTGCTTCTCTTTTTCGAACATTGGGGTCAATGTTCATGTTAAGTTTAGGGAGGGGGGGTATACTAAATCCATTATAGTCGTGGTTATCCATGTTTTATATATTTCGGTCCAAGTTTGGGGGGGGGGGGGGGTGCCTCTACATATGAAGCTTGTGCAATTTTGAAATTTTTTGGATAGAATTTCAACCCTTCACTTGATGCATTGAGAATGGTTAATTTGAATACATGACATGTTTTCTCCTATCAATGTGGATTTTAATGACTATACACATCGTTTTCTTGCTTGTGGGATCCTAAACGAGACTAGATTGTTCTTAAGATGAGACACATATGCACATAAATCGAGGGTAGAGGAATTGAGTGGGTAACCATTGTGGAACACTTAAAGGCTTGATCCCGGAAATATCAATCTAGAATTTTCACATGTGTTATGAGTTGAGAATGTTAACTTTGTAGGCTTAACAAGAATAAAAGAGGTTGAACATTGGTATGACTGCAAAAGTTAGGCTTAATACATACTGGGGGCGAAGAGCACCATGCCTAGAATACTGTACTATTATGCTAATTTGAGCTAAGCTCAAGCCAATGCAAGTGTTAAGTGAATAAGGACCTAGTTTGGTTTTGTGGCCTTTGACACTCAAGCGATTAAGCCCTTAGGAGTGTCTCTACACTTAACACCCTAAAGCTATCCGATTTGGGAATTATTGGCCTAAAGTTCGTTACAAGGGTGTCATAGAAAGCCTAAGAGAACCGAACATTGCACATGGTCTAGCCTAAAATATTTTGAGTTGAAAGTTGATAAGTTAAAGCCTAAAGTGGACAAAGTGATGATTTTTAAGTGGCTATGAAGTTTTCTTCAATTCTTGTGCCATGTGACTAATCGAAAATTGATAGATATGGGATTAATGCTTGAAAAGTGATAAGAATGCCACTCGACTATAATACTTGACATTTATTACACTACACCCTTAGGTTGGTCTGTTTGATGTTAAGGCGTAACATGAGCAAGTATGTGACGTGTATATATATGTAATTCTGAGCTTAAACAGATGAATTCATGCCATTGCGCTTTTATTAATCATATTGATTTGTGTTTTTTTTTTGATCGGGGTTGAAAATCTTTCGATTTTGTGGGTATATCGTATGAAAACCCTCATGAGACTTTTATAACTCGTCTTTTGAGGTAACTCAAGGGTTCAAAGGCTTGTTGCATTCTTTAAATACAACCGTGTACTCCAAGAAAGTGAGTTAGGTAGTTTTTCTTTTTGTTTATCCTGTGTTTGATGATGTTTTTCCTATCCTATAGCTCTTATTGCTCGAGGACGAGCAATTGATAAGTTTGGAGGGGTTGATACGAGTCATTTTTGCACGTGCTTTTAGCCCTTTTATTGACGATTTAGGTCCATTAATAGCATGAATTGTGCCACTTGTACTTGTAATATGTGTGTTAAGTGAATGCAGGTATTAAGCTACGATACACGAAGAAAAGGGCAAAAGACGACATTTCAAACGAACTCTAGAGAAACGTTCGCACATTAGTGTCTAGGCGCCTCATTACTCACGCCCTGGCGCCAGAAAATGAAGAGAAGTAGTAAGTGTGCGCAGACCTGCGCCCAGGCGCTAGAAAAAGAAGAGAAGCAGTGGCAGCCCACGCAGTACGGCGCCTAGGCGCCACGCATCCCGCGCCTAGGCGCGATACCTTCCGCGCCCGAGCGCTACCTATGTCGCTCCTGGGCGCCGCCCGAATCTTAAACTAAAATTCAAAGGAATTTTTTAGCAAGTCAAACTTGATTCAAGGTTTTTTTGGGTTTTTGGGCGACAAGAAGGAAGGTTAGCCCGGACTTATTGTCCACACTTATTACTACACACGACTAGTGCACTTGCTATTCAAGCACGTTAGCTTCTAGCGTGTCATATAACTATAGAGAAAATTAATCTAATGTGCCATCATCATCTATCATATATTATTGAAATTCAATTTAGAGATGATCCATGCTTGCTTCTCTACCATCTACTTTGAATATATATGTCTGTGTTATGTATATATAAAGATGCTCTATTATTTAGTATATATATATATACCATATATATTTATAACAAATTATATATACATAACGTTTATTTAATATTTTAATTACACAAACAAACATCATGATATGAATCAAATATTTGTTCAACATCATACAACTTCAACGAAAACAAACAAGACAGAAAATAAATATTTGTTGATCATCGTACAACTTCATAAGAGAAATTTGAAACATGCACCCGACATCAACGTGTTCCATGTGGTCGATTTCGTGATCTAACGTTACTGGATTCCCCTGTTTTTGATGATCCACTAGCACGTGCCTGATGGTACATATGTGAGGCCAAATCTTCTTCAGAGTTAACATTGTTAACATTACTTGAGGCACACAAGGATCCATTATACGAGTCCTGGGAAACTAAATTTGCTCCTTGGGCAAAAATTTGATGAGACCGTGGAAATTATGTCGAAATGTCATCAGATGAGACGATGGTATCACCATGACGTGCATCAGACAAGACGAAGGTATCACCATCACATGCATCAGATGCCTTTACTTCTTCATCCCTTAATATATGATCATCTTCCTCTTCTGTAGCATTAGGGTTGCTAAAAACCTCTTTCTAAAGGTCCCACCTTCGCTCTCCAGTAAGAAAGTAGCAGGACGCATCAGGAATATTCTGGACAAAGAATATAGGAATATTTTTTCTTAATTGAATAAAAAGTTTTCACATTAATAAAGATAAAATAACTTCTAGTTCTAAACAAGTAGGGAGAAGAGATTTCTTCATTTATAAATTACTAACAAAATCAAATTCGATGCAAAATATTCATAAGATAAAGAACGACAATAAACTTACAGCACTCAATTTACCACGGATTGAGTACGGCACAGTCATGTTATTTGACAAAAAATTGTGTTTTACGTGTGGATGAGCTATGACTCTTGAAAATATATTGTATCGTTCCTTTAGACTGTAGTATTGCGCCTTTACTAAACCAAAAGAGAAGCGGCGACGAAACATCAGTTGCAACTTTGTCCTCCACTCAACAACTTCCACATAGCGACAAATTTGTCGCTTACTGATTCACCTGTCGTGATATTTGTGTCTATCATTATGTTCATAAACCTTTGTTCGACATGCTCCGTCCATAGGTCTTCTGGCTCATCTTCTAAGTTTTATTTGCGTCTTGGGGCCATCACTGCAAAATTATCATAAACCCATGGACGATATATGGAAAAGGCATAAATAGATATGTTAAATGGACGATATATGGAAAAAGCATGTCTATTTAATCACGGTCGTAAACAAACATTAGGGCAAAAGATACGCGTTAATGAAAAACACGTTTCATATCAACTAAAATGATAATTATATTGTGCAATAACAATAGTTCATCTAAAGCAAACAAATAAGTCTATCATACATACATAATAATATCCGTAATTTGTTATAATTTGAATACCCACATCTATCTAATCAGTGACCATTAAAATCACCCCACATCCAATTAGCGATACTGTCCCTAAAGTGAGACTGCATTTGAATTTCAGGTACCGTGGGGTTACTATAACGTTGTGTGTTGTCCTCTCCCTCTAGATCTTCCTGCAATTGTGCGTCGGTCATGTTGAATATGTTATCATTTCTGTTGAACTTCCTTATAAAGTTGTGCAACAAGCAGCAAGCTATGACAAGTTTAGTCTGACGTTGAAGTAAGTATGACGGCATCCCCCAAGAGATGATTGGAAACCATTTTTTACGTATGCCAAATGACCTCTCAATTGCATTTCTCAATCTTTTGTGCCTATGATTGAAAACCTCATTTCTACGCCTTGGACCTCGTCCCTGACCTCGAAATTCAGTAATGTGGTACCGCTCTTGTCTATATGGAGCTAGAAATCATCCATAGTTTGTGTACCCCGCGTCGACAAGGTAGTATTTACTGAAGTTGATATATGTATATTAATACGTATTAAAGAGTATATACGTGTGTGTATATATATATATAAATATTTATATACTCGGTATATTTTCCAATAGAATCCTATATAACCTACAAGCGGGAATGGAAATGATGGGTCACTGTTTATTGCATTCATTAACACGTGAGCATCGTTGGCGCTTCCTTCCCATCCAGCATATACATATGTGAACATCAGATCAAAGTCACAAATGGCAAGCACATTTTGTGATATCGTATTCCTCCTCGATCTATACGCATTTTGCCTACTTCTTGGTACCCATGCTGGAATTATTGTTCCATCAATAGCTCCGACACAATCCTATTATTACTCACATACATATATAACTACAAGTGACTAATGTTAAAGAAATTAAAATGTATCATGCCGAAATAAGCGCTCTACAACTAACCTTGAAGTACGGATAGAAAAGGGGATTGTTCATAATTACGGATGAGACCTCGTTAAACTTTGGTGGAGATATTACTTCTGGGGCCAAACTCACCAAGGCATCCAGCACACGTCTTATATGACGATTAATAGTATTTGAAGAGTGATAAAAACGTTCCATGCTATCTCTTTGTCGATGATGCATCCCGACTGTTTGCATGAACGGAATTACTTCTTCGTAAACTGATACTCTTGCACTTTGACCATATGAAAGAAACCTTTCCCAACAAGTTCAGTACAAAGTGCCATGAATGTCGGCCTAGTCATGCGCACTTGGTCATAAAACCGACCTTCGTCCGTATTCAATATCTCTTGCACCCAATCCGAACCTTGAAACCTATAATTGTGTTGAGACCTAAATTCCCTAAAAACTTGAGGACCTAGAACCTGGGTGAAGAAAAAGTAATCCGCGGTCCCATCGGATATGTCACTACTGGGAGTTCCGGGACTTCCCTCGCTACTTCCATTGTTGTCATTTTCCATCAAATTTTTAGATTGACTTGCCATATTCCTACAACAATAAGGTACAAATATTTGAAAATCATTTAGGAAAGTCGTGCATTTTACGTAAAAATAAGAGCACATAAAATATATAAAACATAAAATATTGTTCTGAGTAGTGGTACATAAGAAAATAATGCTAAAACATTTTGAAAACAGCTAGTTTTAATGTAGGTATGGTGACTTGATACGACTATTGTCACATCAAGGCAATGAATCAACCCATATTCTTTGCAATTGATGGTTCATTCCAAGGAATAAGATCCTTTGAGTAGCACTTGCAAGAACACGCACAGCCTTGACATGTTGATAGGGGCGAAGACCCTCCATATTGTTCAGGATAGCTAAGCATGCGTCACATGACTGCTTAGCTTCAAGTCCCGTCCTAATGGATCTTGCTTCATTCATTTCCCTCCATTCATTTAACACATCGTTAAACTTAATCTCCCTTTGACCTTGCTTGGTTCGTGGCCTACGCTTATTGGAAGTACCGCCACTACCTATTCCACTCGTGGAAAATCCTGTACTCTCTCCCCCACCCATGGATACATCATCTGTCACGTTTCATCCTCAAACCCTACTTCGATCAAAATTTCCACGTATCGTAGAGTTAACCTCATTAACATCATCATCAAGAGGTGCCTGTGTAGAAGATCTGGCAATAGCACCAGTAGCCACATTATCCCTAAACATTTTGGTACACAAGTCGAAGCACTGCAACCCAACCTCCACCAATCTTTCCCCATCCATAACGTTCTGTTCACAAAAAATAATATAATATGAGCTAATATGACAAGGTAGTATTTTTCGCATCCAAAAAAAAAACTAAACATGTTATTCAAAATAAATATGTTTACCGCAACCAAAGAAGCAATAACATCATCGGGGCCCGTGAAGGTGTTCCGTTCGTAATCCCATCCTAAGCCTGTATTATTATACATCCACATGTGAAAATTTTTCCAAGCCGCCTTTACTCTATTCCATTTCCCTTGAAGTTGGGCAGAAGTATACTTATAAATATGTTGGTTTTCGTTAACTGTTTGACAAATTTTTTCCCATGTCAATGACGTAAAGGTGGATGTCTGTAGATTACCCTAGACAAATTCTTCGTGACATGCCTCGATAAACACTCTCTCACAAATAGGTGGCCATTTGGCAATATAGCTGCGACATCTTTTGGGTTTCAAATCGTCTACCTCTTTCCCTTTTCCCTTACCCCTTGGCATCTAATAGGATGTAAAAAATATTTGAATACATTTCTTATGGGGATAAACAATTGACAAGGTCGTTAAACATACTTATATGATTTATCGTTTTAAATATGAACTATATGAAAAATACAAATAAAAGTATCTAAAGTACAAATATTTAATGGCTAGTGTTGTTAGCGCTACGCTCCATTCCACCTTTTGAGCATGTGAAAGGTACAAATTAGCCCATCATCAATTCTGCACAATTTTTCCACTCAACCATGAAAGCAAATAAATATAGCATTCACCACATTTTTCAAGTTCTCGGTTAGACACTTCTACATTATGTCATTGTTAACCGTCCGTAACAACACGGAATCGAACAAATAATATAGTGAAAGTAAGATCGTCTCCACAGGGAAGGTTATCAAGTACCAAATAAAGTTTATCCTATTATTTAGACTATTGATTATCAAAGATTTGAGATTTTAACTAATTAAAAGCAGAAATTTAACAAGAAAATGATTTAATTGTAAATAACTAAAACAGATATGATTAAAACGAATAATCAATTAACGAAAGGCCTAGGGATTAAGATTTCATCAAGGTATTTCTATGGATTATTGACTTTTAATGGATTATCATTCTTATTTAAATTAAAGACCCAATTTCCTTAAATACACGAATACTCTCCCGAGATCTTCATGAGTATCCACCTAAATTAATTAACGTCACTCCCATGATCAAAAACTAATTTAGATGAATCCATTAAGTTCTATGAATATTGTTTAACTAGTCTCATGCAAAATTACCAATATCCCTATTAAGCAATTTACACATGTCTATTAAATCTGAATCAATAAACTAATTCACCTCCCGGTACTTCTTAATTTATCTTAAATCATGCAATTGGTGATCAATCAATTACAAGCATTAAACACTCATTAATAGATAAACCAAACAAGAAATCACATCCATCAATCATCAATAATCCAAATTTATACACAAGACTACATCTTAACCCCTAGAAAATAATTTAGCTATACATAATTAAAGAAAAACAAGAAATAAATTGCATAAACATAAAGTTACTCATGTTCAACAATGGAGGATTGGAAGAATACAAATTGAGAAGATGAAGCTTTTCTCTCCAAGAACTCTTCTCCAAGAACTCTCTTCTCCTCTTCAAGATCTACTCTCCAAGATCTACTTTTTTCTAAGAATAATCATCTCCCACCTCACTCTAGCCTATAAAAACGTTTTTGCCACTTTATTTAACTAAAAAGGAGTCTTAGATACATAAATTATGCCCATCCAAGTCATAAAATCGGCCCACAAAAATATTAAAATCCGCAGCTGCACAGTTGTGCAGAATATCTGCACAACTGTGCAATCTGCCTGTGCAGAATTTTATCTCTTCATTTTTCTTCAACGGAACATTCTCGTTTGGCCTTTCTAATGCATTTCTTCACATCCTCTTGGATAGCCTTCATTATTCTCGTAATAAATACTCCTTCAACTCATCAAAATCATCGCTTTTATGCCTACAAAAGCATTGAAACGACTTAGAAATCAAAAAACGTAAATTAGGCTAAAAATAAAGGAAAAGACTAACAACAAGGCAAAAAATAAAGATAAATGTGAGGTAAATCATAATGAAAATATGTAAAATATGAGACCTAACAGTCGTCTTCTAATTATATATAAAAAAATAATATATATCTATAGAAAAAATAATATTTAATTACAAACTTATATTTAATTATGAAAATAAAAAAAGAAAAGAAAATTGAAGACGACATTTCAAATGTCGTCTTCAATTTTCTTTTTTTTTTTAATGAACAGTGAAGACGAAATGTGGCATGTCGTCTTCACTGTTCACTTTATTATTATTATTTTTTTGTTATGAAGACGACATTTTATATGTCATCTTCTGTTTATATATAAAAAAATAATATATATCTAAATAATATATATCTATAGAAAAGATAATATTTAATTTACAAAAAGTAAAAAAAATAAAAATTGAAGACGACATTTCGAATGTCGTCTGCAATTTTCTTTTTTTTTTTTATTATGACCAGTGAAGACGACATGCCACATGTCGTCTTCACTGTTCAATTTTATTTTTTTTTAGTTAAGAAATCTTCTAATTATATATAAAAAAATAATATATATCTATAGAAAAAATTATATTTCAAAACAAAATTATATTTAATTTACGAAAATTGAAAAAAAAGAAAAGAAAATTGAAGACGACATTTCTCTATAAAGACACATCCTCTACAAAATTTACTTCATTTAATCCATTCGTATCTAAACATATCAATTCCCATACAAATATGCCGTTCATAATGTGAGAAATCTCTCCATTCAATATAGTTTAAAAATTCGATGTAAATAAACTTCATAAAATTTTTAAATCACCTTCGTATCTAAACCGAATTTTCGTGTCCATTATTGTATCTCAAAATCACTTTTGGAAACCTGTGCTAATACTAACAATTTGTAGTAATAATCCAAGAACCGAGTAATGGGCTTACTTAACTCAATTTATCAGCTATAATCAAAATTTAAGTAGAGTATTACAATAACTTTGTCAATATATACATTTTATGTCTATATTATTTTATTAACATCTGAAAAAGCCTTCAGCCAACAATTAACAATTGTAATAAATCAGTATATCATTTGAAAAAAGAAAAGAAAAAATAGTATATGAAATAAAGTAAACAAATAAGAGAATACACAGTGCACAAAATACCATCGAGAAAACAAAGTACCAGATAATGCAATGTTTTCGCCAGAAAAGAAATGAGAATTCGGTAAAACCGACCTTATTAATTTCAGATAAAAGGAGCTTGTTGGAACAAGTAAAAGAGCCACAAGGACCAGACTTAGTGCTTGTGTGAAGGAGGGGAGGGAATTCTGATTTGAGCTTTGAAGTGGTTGTGTGGAAACTTAACTCAATAGTCACAATTTATAGAGAGAAAAATTGGTGGTAAGAAAATATCATGTACAGTAAAGAACAATGAATCCGGACTGGGGTGGACAATATCACAAAACTACAACAAACTTTTCAAGGTGCACTAAATGCAACAATAATGCAACGAAAATTTGCAGCTTTATTACTCAATTTATGCAAAAGTAAAAAAAACTATAGATGCATATATATACCGTAAGAAAATATTTTCTAACTTTATCAGACAATAGTCAGACTCACATGCAAAATAAGCCAAAACACAAGGCTCATATAGTAAATGAACAAGTTGTCTTTCATCTATATACACACACATATATATATATATATATATATATATATATATGTGCTTATTTGAAAAGTTATCAACACATTTATTATAAAAATCACTCATTACATGTTGTATTTTTTCAACAGGATGTCGAAATGAATCAATTCTTGCACCGTTAGAAACTTTGTGAGTCAATCTACATTTTTTATGTTCAAATCAAACCCCAAAAATCTACAAAAAACCTTTAAAAATTACCCCGAAATCACGAAAAAAGAATACACATCTCACAATTTATATATATATATATATATATATATATATATATATATATATTAATTTATATTAAAAAAAAGAAAAATGACTGACGGGCAGCTGGCTTGTCAGTGGCTTTAATAAAGCAACTGACGCTGTGACGCGTGGCTTTTAATAAGCCACTGACGCGTGGCTTTAAAAAAAAAGGAAAAATGCCACCGTGCATATCTCTCACTTTTGAACTCTTATTTAAGAGTTGAAGAGCCAGCCTTCCCATTTTGTTTCAATTCTAACACTTAACAAAATCATTCAACTTCAATTTATAGGTAAATAATATATTGTATATTATTATTGTTTAATGAAATGTTAGTTATTTATATTAACATCTGAATTTTTTTCTTTTTTTGCAGAATTTTATGTGTATACTGTGTAATTAATTAAGGTAAGTAGCTAATTAGCAAATATTTGTTTTATAATAGTCTTCAATTTTTTAAAATAAAAAATCAAAAATAGAAGATGACATTTTGCATGTCGTCTTCTATTTAGGTTTTTTTAATTTTTTTTAATACTATTCTAAGATATTATTCTCACATAATTTTGTTCCCATGATATATTTCTTCAGGTAGATAATAGACTCCAGAGGTGAATATATAAATAAAATTGTGCTGTGAATTTCGTAAAAGTTGCAATAATTTTGTTCAATTTATTAGGATTCAGTTCAATTTTCTTACAACTAAAAAGTAGAAACTAATTGACTTATTACATGGAATATATTATTCTTTTATGTGCAATCAGGATTTATTGTATTATTTTTCTAACAAATTTAATCATTTGAGTAATTTTAGAAATAATATTTAAATTATTAATGTAATAATATTTTGATCATATTTAAATCCAGGATGAATACTTCATCGATATATGGACCAGTTGAAAGTAGTGTGTTACAATATCAATGTAATCATAGATCTGAAGATGTGCTCAATTCAGATATAGAAAATAAAAAAATTAGTTCTTCGAGCGAGATGCGGGGATAATTTGTTTTGGGACCAAGTTGTGAATGACCCACTCCATACTCGCGTACTCTCTGTGTTACACCAGATGGGATTCTATGGTGTATACTCGTGTGGGTGGTTTAGCTATTATTTGGCCTTGATCACCGCGCTAGTTGAGAGATGGCGTAGTGAAACTCATACTTTTCATCTTCGAGTAGGAGAAGCAACTGTTACTTTACAAGATGTCGCTATTATTTGGGGTCTCCCAGTCGATGGTAAGGCTGTTACTGGCAAAGATAAAGCAAGGCCACTAGCTGAATGGCTGGAGTTATGTTACAATCTTTTAGGCTTGTGGATTGAAAAGGAAGATCTAAATGGGTATCGTATTAACGCAAGTGTCTTCGTTAAACATTTGGAAACTTTCCAAATTAACGATAATAGTACACCTTTACAAGTAGAACAAGTTGCACGCACATGTGCATTGTTGCTTTTGGATGGTGTTATGTGTCCGGACACCATAGGAGATTGTGTTCCACTTTTGTGGCTGTCTAAATTGGAGCATGTTTTTCAAGTTCGCAGCTATAGTTGGGGTAGTGCTGTCTTGGCACATTTATGCCGGGAGTTATGCAGAGAATGTCAGAGAGGACATAAAAATATCAGTGGTGCATTGCAGTTGTTGCAGGTTAAAGAACATTTGAAATTAATGCGCTATTGTTGATTGTTGTTTTGTTTATTATAATAATTTATTTATATAACCTCTTGTAGATTTGGGCAAGGTCAAGGATATTGATTCTGAGACCCAGTATAACGTATCGTAGGATTGAAATGATTCCCGTGAGAAATGTGAATAACGAAGTAATACTTCCAATTCCTCCATATGGCACAAGGTAGTATATTGTGTTTCCAAGTCTTTTATATAAATGAATTTTACGAGAATAAATTATAGATGTTATATCATAACAAAAATAACTTCTTTGTGGTCTCAGGTGGAATTGTGAGGTCACATACACAAATACGTTTCACAATGCCTTAGGACCAATTAGAGAAGCCCTTGATCTTATGTTGTTCAGTCAGGTAAGCAAGATAATTTGATATGCGTAACGGTATGAAATGTTCATCTTAGTAATACATTTTTAAGTATGTTTCTCTTATTGCAGTTTGATTGGCAGCCATATAACATCAGTGACCCAGAAATTCAATCTTTGCCACGTGAATGTCTTGAACGGAGAGTGTGGATATCAACTTGTCCATTGATATTCTATGCCATTGTTGAGGGGCATTATCCTGAACGAGTTTTACGCCAGTTCGGACTACGACAAGGGATTCCTCGTGAGCCTGAAATTAATAATTTCTACTTGCATGGAATCGACCGCAAAGGGCACGTAGGACGGAACTGGGAGACATTCCACAGAGGCTACATTGCAATGTGGAATGATCGACTTGATCGGTTGGTGTGGGGAGAAAATATCACTGACGAATGCAGTACAAAAGATAGATAGACGAGTGGTATAATAAAATTACACGTCTTTATATATCACCTACATTGCATGTCGTAGAGGAGGGATTCCAACCGGGGGAGGCACCATTGTGGGAAATTGTGGTACATAAAGAGAAAACTTATAATTTGCAAGCTTAAGTTTCTATAAATTAATTAGTTCTTCTTATTTAAGACGTTCTGTACCATTCAGGTTGCTCAGATGCCAGCTCTTATGATTGGATGTGATCATAGGCCTCATGACATAGATGGACTGAATTCATTGGTGGACCAACATAGATCCATAACTACCAATGTCCATAGAATCGCCAGATGCCGACAGTCAACCAATGTTTTGACCAACGACCAAACAGAGGCACCAGAGGTTGGGCAAAGAAGAACAACAAGAAGGAGGCCTCGTAGCATGAGGTCTTGTGGTTCTGAAGATGGAGTAGGTCCATCAACATCCAATCACAGACCTGCATTCACTGGTCACGCGTCATCATCATATCCTGATCAAACGTTTTCTGTTGGTGCCCCAGAGTCATATCATGTCCCTGATCAGACGTTATCTGTTGGTGCCCCAGAGTCATATCATGTCCCTGATCAGCCATTTACTAGTGGTGCTTCAACTTCTTATAGCATCCCTCAATATTTGCCTTCCAAAATAGCTGTTGCAGATCCATTTACATCAGCACCCCCTGTATCGGAATATGGAAATGTTCAGGAAGATTGTTACGTACTTCAGCTACTACAACAAAATGAACAATTTCCATTCACTCCATTGGCGCCACATGGAGAATTTTTATCTGGACAGGTTGATATGTCATTTCTAGATATCGAGCTTGCATCAGGATTTGCGCCTTCACTCTTACAATTCAATATTTCGCCCATCCCATGGCCGGGATTCAGTACGGCATATCGTGATCGCGAGGAGTCAAGTGGGACAACTGCATCAAATCGTCATGAGATTAATTTGAATGATAGTAGTATTTGTGATGATGAAGAAACACAACCTTCTGAAATGCAACATCACTATTAGGATTCCCGTGCTCATGAAGATAGGCAAATAGTTAGAGGTCGTAGAAATAGGCAACGAAGTCCTTGTGGTACTGGGGGACATTTTTAGACAATCATGATTTTTATTTTAAATAAATCACTTGAATGATTTATTATTTTTGCAATTTAAAGTCAATTATTATAATAATCAACAATAGAATTTTTTTTATTTAATTACAAAATTATATTTCATTTATGAAAATTAAAAAGAAAAGAAAATTGAAGACGACATTTCAAATGTCATCTTCAATTTTTTCATTTTTATTTTTTTATTTATGAAGACGACATTTTCTATGTTGTCTTCCAATTATATAAAAAAATAAAATTATATATATAGAAAAAATTATATTTAATTATAAGATTATATTTAATTTACGAAAATTATATATAAAAAAAAGAGAACTGAAGACGACATTTCAAATGTCTTCTTCAAATTTCTTTTTTTTTTATATTTACCAACAGTGAAGACGACATGCGACATGTCGTCTTACTGTTCATTTTTTATTATTATATATATATATATATATATATATATAAAATAATATTTAATTACAAAATTATTTGAAGAGAGAAAATAGATTTAAAAAGTAGAAACATGAGTTTCTAGTATATATACATATTTGCCTTTTATTTTATTTATTGGGACATTAACCAATATCCAATATTGTGACATCAACCAATATCCAAGACAAATTCAAAAGTCAAAATTGGAGTGTCAAATAATTTACGAAAATTATAAAAAGAAGAAAATTGGAGACGACATTTCAAATGTCGTCTTCAATTTTCTTTGTTTTTATTTGTGAATAGTGAAGACGACATGCCACATGTCGTCTTCACTGTTCATTTTTATTTATTTTTTTAATTATGAAGATGACATTTTATATGTCATCTTCTAATTATATATAAAAAAATAATATATATATATATATAGAAAAATATATTTAATTACAAAATTATATTTAATTTATGAAAATTAAAAAAGAAAAGAAAATTGAAGATAAAAAATGTCGTCTTCTAATTATATATAAAAATAATATATATATATATAGAAAAAATTATATTTAATTAAAAAAATATATTTAATTTACGAAAATTAAAAAAAGAAAAGAAAATTGAAGACGACATTTCATATTTCGTCTTCAATTTTCTTTTGTTTTATTATACACAGTGAAGACGACATATTATATGTCGTCTTCACTTTATGTTAAAATTATATATATATATATATATATAATGTGTGTGAGAGAGAGAGAAAGTGAGAGAGTGAGAGAAAGAGATGAGAGAGAGTGTGTCAGTGAGAGAGAGAATGTGAGAGAGTGAGAAAAAGAGGAGAGAGAGAGAGTTTGTCAGAGAAAAAGGAGCACAATGATTACTCTTTTTTTGGGCAAAAAATTATGCACTTTTCAGGTCAAAAAATGGATGATCCAAACACGAGTGGACCAAAAATTCGGACTGAAATGGGCTTGAAAATGTAACCAAACATAGCCTCAATCTTTCAATTCATATGAAACTTTCCAACTAACTTCATTAAGGCTAGATCATGTGTAATGTTTTATTCCCTTAGGCTTTCTATGGAACCCATGTAATGAGCTTTAGATCAATGACTCCCAAACTAGATAGTTTTAGGGCATTAAGTATAGAGACACTCCTAAGTATTTAATCAATCGAGTGCCAAAGGCCACAAAACAAAACTAGATCTTTTATCCAATTCACTTCTTTTCTGGCTTGAGAAAAGCTCAAATTAGCATAATAGTACAGTGTATTGGCATGAATCTTTTCACCTTCAGTACATATTAGTCTGACCACTTTTGGTCATACCAAAATTCAACCTTTTTAATTCATTGTTTAGCATACAAAATTAACTTATCATCTTGTAACCTCATGAGAAATCTAAGTTAATATTTCTGGGAAAAACTCCTTAAGTGTCTCAAGTAGGGGTGTAAGTTGAGTCGAGCCGGCTCGTGAGCTTGGCGAGCCGGCTCCACTCGAGCTCGAGCTCGTGCCTATTTATTTCTGCAAAAAGCTTGCGAGCCGGGTTCACAAGCTTCGTCATAATTTTTATATTATAAATATTAATTATATATATTAATTATTAATTTCATATTAATTACTTTGAGGCCCAGGCTCGCGAACCCAATTCAGGCCCAGGCTCGCGAGCTAGGCTCGAGCTCCTGAGCTTGGGCTCGGCTCGAGCTAACCAACGAGCTCGAGCCCCGTACAGTCGAGCTCGACGAGCTCGAGCCTGGCAAATTCGCTAGGCTCGGCTTGAGCTCGGCTCGTTTACGCCCCTAGTCTCAAGATGGCTACCCTCTCAACTCCTCTCCCCTCGACTTATTATGCATTGTGAATCATCTAAGGAAATCAATTCTAGTTTAGGGTCTCCACTAGCAATTTCAAACATATATATTTTCCCTTAAATTCAAATTTATTCATGAAATCATGCTATTTTTTCAAATTAATCAATTTCAATGCATTAATTGGAAGGATTAAATTTTTTTCATACTTGACTTTTTTCAACAAAGAAGCATATAAACATGATATCATACAAATTTCCCCCAAATTCAAGCTAAAAATAGGAGATTGCATTTGTAAAGTTCAAAATAAGTACTCTTCTACCCCCAAACTCAAATCTAACATCGTCCTCAATGTTGTTATAACAAGCATACACAATGGTAAAAAGAACACTTACAACCAACGATTTTGAAAAACATCCTTAAACTTCCAATGCATCCTCACATAGCTTCTCCTCCTCTAGAGTAAAAATAAGCATCTCCAATCATGTGGTCCAAATATGAATCATATCTAATACTTCAACTCTTCAAACCATCAAGCATAAGGAACATACATGCCAAAAGTGCATGCATCACAAGCAAACAAAATATCAAAAACAACCTAACTAAAAAAGACGAAAAAAAAAGAAACAAAAAATGGTAGGATACAAAGCAATCACGACCGCACCCCCGTCGGGGCGGATGTGGGATCCTCATCATCATCGGTGGTGTCATCATCACTCTCATCAACCACGGGCAACCTGTGGAAAACGGGAATGGGTGGATATGGGAAATAGAGCCTCCCCGACGAACGATGCATGGAAAGGGCTAGATCCCTTTGGTAGTATACCATCATCCTCTTGTTTGCCATAATAGTGGATTGTGTCACCTTAATTCCCCTTTGTTCCTTCCTCATCGCTTTAAGATCATGTGCGATGGTAGAAAGGGAAATAGGTGCCGAAGTCTTCTTCGAACTCTCGCCCCTCTCGCGGGTGAGTCTAGGCATCGAGGCCTTGTCTTGCTTCTCTTCCCTAAAGGTAATATCCATGCCCGGTCTTTCGAATCCCTCATCACTTTCCCTCCTCACTCCTTGCTTAAGACATAGTATGCTAATCAAAGATCTATGGAATCCTCTTGGTAAGGCATGGATTAGTCATCTCACTCCGCATGCTCCTTACTTGAATCAACAAAGTATCAAAGATGAGTTAAGCCCAATCTACCCTTTTCAAAGTCATAATGTAATAAATAAGAAGGGATCTCTCCTTGTTAACCGAAGACTAGTTACTCGTAGGCATAATACAATACCTAATGAACTTGAACCAAAAGAAACCCTCCGGTTTCAAATCCCTAGGTAGTATCTCTCTTTTGTTATCACAAAATGTCGCTCCCTCTATTGTAATTTCTTTCAAAACCATATCCCAATCCAAGGTATTAGATTCCTCTTACTCCACCAATGTCTCATAGCACACTTCAATGGCACGGGAAGGTTCATATATTCATTCATCTTTGCTTTCGAAAAATCCACCTCCTTATCTCTCACCATCACCTTGTATACTTCGTTTTGCAAGTTTTCTCTCGACTCCATGCTTGCACTACTTACATAGAACTCTTTCACCCAAGCATGTAATATCATCCTCGGAATAGTAGCAAAGTAAGATAAGAATAAGTGTTGACTTGCGGCGAGCACAAACATCTTCTTTACTCCAATAGATCTTTCTTTGTGAAGCTCAAAACCATCAAGTCTTTTGCAAAATTGTTTGATAGTTCCTTCTTTCCTTAGAGTGTTTGCCTCTTGTTTAAGACCCTTACCCTTGTTTACTTCCGAACTCTCCCCTGGACACAAACTTTTGGATCTTAATCTTTCCATTACGCTAATTTTCCCCTAAACTCTTTCACTACGACCACACCTCAGTTCAACTCTATCACTAAACCACAATAGCAATACCAATACCACAATATATAATATCACCAGAAAAAGCCCCACACGGCTATCACACGTACTGAATTAAGAAGAGATTAAACTTGTCACTTAGAGATTAACGCAGAAATTGACCTCACGTCCAGAGACTAACATTCGAACGTTGAGTTGGTTCACGTTCAGGCATGAGTCACATTGAATATTGTTCATTTCTTCTTCTTCTTCTCTTCTTTTGTCGTGCTGAAAAATGAACCCCTTGAGTTGCTGCTGTTGTGAAATTGATTTCTGTGAGAGATTATGTAATGGGTTTATTTAGTGATGAGTATTTATGATTTGTGATAGATGAGTTTATATAGAAAAATTCTTTTTGTGAAAAGAGTTTTATATAAACTAAGTATTGATGATGATGGAGAGTTTTGATATTATGGAAGGGTTTTATGAGTGGGTTGTGATTCAGAGTTTTAGTTTGGAAGGTAAGATATATTTGGTGGGAGTATCTTGGGGAAGAGGGTGTTTTGAAGGATATGGGTTTTTAAATCAATAAGTGACGTTTTCTCCGCTTTTTCCTTCTTTCTGACTGGAACCACATTCGAACGTGGATACTTGACACGTTTGAGTGTGTTGTTGTCGTGACTAAGATTTCTTGCAAAACTCCATGTTCAAACGTTTGGCTCCTAGCGTTCAGACGTCCAATTAAACACGTTCGAACTTTTTGCTCCTAACATTCGGGCGTGCTGTGCAAAGACTTTGTTGCATTCTACCTTTTTTCTGCATAGAAACAAAACACAAAATCAAAATACAAACAAAGCAAACTAACCATAGCTAAAAATAAGATAAAAACTAAAAATAAAATAAAAAAACAGCTCGGGTTGCCTCCTGAGAAGTGCTTCTTTAAAGTCATTAGCTTGACTTTGCAGAGTCCGCCTAAGTCCCTGGATCCTAGAGTGGACTAGAATCCTTGTCCAATCTCCCATCAGTTGTTTCATCACGTTGCAATTTCGTGGGTGTATTGACAGCCCATTGTTCCATCGTTTCGAGGTTTCCAACCTCTTCAACACTCGTATCTCCCTCATTTTCTTGACTGCTCGGGTCATCAGATGAATGTTCCTACAAAACTTCATCCTCGAAATGATCCAAAGCATCTAACATAGAGCAAGTGTTTTCAGGAAATTCATGCTTAAAACTTCGATAAGCATTCAAAGTTACCTTCTTATCCCTTATATTCAATGTAAGCTTACCATGCTCCAGGTCTAGCGTGATGGTCTTCCTAGGATCAGTGGGTCATCAGAATCTTCCTCCATTTCAAGAACTACAAAGTTGACTAGAAAGTTGACCTTGTCGACTTTAACTATGACATCTTCGATCACCCCAATGGGATTCTTGACAGATTTATCTGCGAGTTGCAACTGCATAGTAGTGGATTTTATCTCTTCGAGGTCCAGCTTCTGAAAGAGTGAATAAGGAATCAAGTTGATCCCGGCCCTTAATCACAAAGAACTTTGTTCAAACTTTATATCCCCAAGAGTGCATGGAATGGATAGACTATCTAGATCCTTACATTTTTTTGCATATTGTTCATCACAGCCGCCGAACATGTTTCGGTTAGGCAAACAGTACCCACTTCTGTTTGTTCGATAGAATTTTTGGGAAAAGTTTCACGAAGTTTGGCATCTGCAAAAAAATATCTACAACAGGAATGTTAATGCGTACTTCTGTCAAACTCTCAAGAATGATAAGAAAACTCTTATCATGTTCATTCTCTTTAATCTTCTGAGCTAAGGGAAAAGGAAAACACACTTCAACAAGGGAAGGGGGATCAGTAAGAGTAGACTTACAACCTGGATTCACTACCTTGGACGTTCGAACGTTAGAGGTGTCCACGTTTGGACGTTGAGAGTTCAACATTCGAACGTTAACTCCTTCACGTTCGAACGTCTAAAGCGGGGTATCCTCTGCCTCTAGAATATCATAGGACGTTCGAATGTTGAAACATTCACGTTCGGGCGTGTTATATGAGTTCTTTACTTCCTTCCCACTTCTGAGTGTCATTGCGAAACACTATTCCTTCAGATTTTTCTCAATGTCACTTGATTATGTACCCATTTTTCTCCTTGGAAGGCTGTTCAAAAGTTGCCTTATATGATGTTGCATCGCCTTCATTCCCGTAACAACATTTTTTAGCATCAAGTGGAGTTATTTAAAAGATTCATCCCACTTGCGAATGTGTGCATCGAGCCTATCATCAGTGTTCATAGTTCTCCCTGGAGTTGGCTGCCAAAATTGCACTTTTCGTTGGTTATTGTTGGGCTAAAATGGTGGTCGAGGTGCTTGGTATGCTCCCGGATTGCCATATGATGGATTATTTGGCTTTCGAGGGAAATTCTCGGCTCCTCTAAAAATAGCTTGAGATCTTTGCCGATTCACATAGTTGACCTCTGTGGTGGCCTCTGGCTCAATTCCTTCTCCAACCTCTTTAACTACAGCTACCTTCTTAGGTGCAGGTATGATCTCATCTTCCTCCTCGGGGTATAATTCATCCTCCCAAGCTAATTGCTCTATTTTCTCCCAGACAGATTTATTATCAAGACCTAACAAGTCTCTCCCAACTCCAGCATTGAGTCGGTGCCTAATCCTAGACCTTACTCCATTATAAAAGTGTTTAGCCAGTTCATCTTGAGTAAAATTGTGGTCTGAACACTTCCTAATCATCACCCATTTTCTAATGACTCATTCTTTCTTTGCCTAAACCCTTTAATATTGCTGCGGAGCTTATTTATTCTTGAAGGTGGAAAAAATTTATTTAAAATTTTTTCAACGAGCTCTCCCCAAGTGGTGATTGACTGTGAGGGTAAGGGCTTATGCCACAAAGTGGCTTTATCTTTGAGTGTGAAGTGAAACAACCTAAATCGAATAGCATCTTGGTCTCTGGGATTAAATTGCATGGTTAATAAAACGTTTTCAAAATTTTCCAAGTGATCATGTGGTGACTCACTGTTTTCTCCATAAAAAGGGTCGCTTTGTGCCAATACTAAAGAGATGTGATGGGATGTGAAAATTCGGTGAGTGAAAAGGGAGTATGACAACAGGACCAGGTAAGGTGTGTACCCTAGGTGGTTGACTACCATGAACATATGGTAACTGAGCCAGTGCTACCAGCTGCATTGCTTGTAGAATGTTTTGGAGCCATTCACGATTCTCTGGAAGATTCATATCTGGAAATTCGACTGCCATGGCTTGCCTTCATCGGTTTGCTCGGATTGTTCGCTCGATTTTTGGATTAAATTCTTCGAGATCTCCGTCACGAGATTGGATCATAGACCTGAAAAAGACATCAAATGAAAAAGTAAAACAAAGATAGAATTTAAACGAAAAATAAGAAAAGCTTGAATTAAAATAGCTATGCTAAAACAGACAAGTCCCTGACAATGGTGCTAAAACCATGATGCACGAAAACTCAATCGTGTATTTGACAGCATGAGGACTGATCGTGTGTAGTAATAGATTGGACAATTAAGTCCGGGACGTCGAACCCACATAAATTTGTGTTATAGCGAAAACAGTAAATTAACTCAAGCAATTGTAAACTTAAAGAGAAATAAATCATAAACTAACAAAAATAATAATTACAGGTATGAAAAACCAATGAATAAAAACAACTAAGACACATGCATCGACACAAACTAATCAATTCTTGTTATATTAGTATTCTCGTATTTCAGACAAATGTTGCTAAGGTGGAAAATTCCTTAATATTATTACCACGCGGATCCCTTGCTCATGATAACCTACACTAGATTGGTTGTAGCAATCTCTACTGCATGCATTAAGAATTAGAAGTTTTCCCAAATTTATTCAGATTTATCCCTCCAAACAAACTCGCTAACAGCATCCGGAGTATGCATCTATCCCTAGCATCAGCTAACTTAGAAGATGTTATGAATCCCTCTTGCACCTAATTCACTTTCTCCCGAATAGATAAATTAAGCATGAGATCTTAAATATGTTGGCCAAACACACTAAGCATTGAGAACAAGATTATAACACAAAATAATATAAATCATTCATACGAGAAATATGTTTATAACTCAAAAATCATAATTCAGCCCAAGCATGGCCTTTGTATACAAATTCAGCTACTCATAATGATATGAAAAACAACTAAAATATTAATGAAAATAATAAACAATAACAAAAACTCCTTATGACTTGTGTAGACAATCTTCTCTTCCTCTACTTCTATGGAGAATTACAAAGTATAAAACCGTAGTCTAACTCTCTATGAATAGGATGGAATATTGCTGGAGAATGACTCTGAAAAATGCTGCTCCAAACCCTACTACATCACTTGTATTTATAGGCGTGGTTTGAGAAGAGTCCGTGTAAGTGTAGAATTTGAAAATTTCCAAAATTGTTCCACCGACTCCAACTTTTGAACATTAACCTCCCTGGCGTTCGTGTGTAACATCTTCCAACGTTCGGGCATAAACTCTTTTGACGTCTGGGCATAAACTCCTTTGACGTTCGAACGTCTGACTCTTCGACTTTCTGCTCTTTTCATCCTTTTTTCCTCAAATGTTATGATTTATACCTGAACAGTTAAAACAGACATATTACATGAATATGTGGTATAAAAACACACTAAATTCTATGAAAACCATACAACTAAAAGACTATAAAACATGTAATTTTCAATTCTATCAGGGATGTTACAGTGAAGGGCTTATACTCACATGGTATCTGTGACCTAATGGTTTGTATTAATCTATTCATTTTAGTTGGGCTTCAATGTGAGTCCACATGATTGGCTTAGTGTCACTCACATCCTTGGCTTCCTCGCAATACCAATTGAAATGAACCTAGAGACTCGCGCTTAAAAGAAATTAAGCAAAGAGAATTCTTTCACTGTAAAAAATGATGGTCCCAAGTAGCATACGAAAGGGTCTAGAAGGGGGGGGGGGGGTTGAATGGACCCTGAAGTCTTTTTTGACTTCAAAAATTTTGTATCATTTTTAAAGATTTGAACGCTTAGGACGTTGAGCGCTAGGTCAGGCGCTACAGTAAAGATAACTTAGACTTAGTGATTTTAGCAAATTACCAAACTAGGGTAACGCTTAGATCGCTTAATCAGGGTTAGCACAGCTGAAATGATTTTTAAAGCTTTAGCGTTTGTTTTGGTCAAATAGTCGCTTAACAGTTTTACTTGTATTTTTAGGATAAATGATAAAATATAACGTAAGATAATAAAACAGTAAATGACAGTAAATAACACAAGAATTTGCAAGGTTCACTGGGTGGAGTAATCCCAGCTACGTCCTTCTTCTCCTTGAACACTTGGAGAAATTCCACTAAGTTAATAATCGAAGGATCACACAGAGGCTTCTACAAAATAGAGGAGGGGATGATGGTCTTAGGCTCCTTGATCATACAGACTTCAGCACCAATGAAGATCTTCACCAACAAGCTTCTATCACTTAGAAATACTGCTTGTAGAGTCAACAACTTCTTCACACAGACAGAGGATGTTGAGGGTTTTTGATCACGGGTTTGTTTGATTTTAGGAAGTTCAAACAACATAGGATATCTTAATAATTGTGTATGGTTCTTCTTTGAAGATGTTTGAGATATCTATGACTTTCTGGAATGTAAGTAAAAAGCTCGGAAGGATTTTGGCTATGGAGTTTTTAAGCTTTTTCTTGAGAAAATATTTCAGCAAAGTTTTTACTTTCTTGTGTATGTACGTATTTTTAGGGTTTGCTGAGGATAAGGTATTTATAGGCATTTTCTTGGGATTTGTCCGTTGGACACATGTAGGTGCGTGCCTCTCACGCGCAAGTGAGTCATACCTTTTCACTGACATTCCTGAAATCCTGCTCCACTGATTTGATGTGGCAGGTTTGAACTCTGAAATTCTAACAGTCTAAGCCAATGGGTAGCTTGCTCCGTATAAAATCTGTCCTTATCACATTTAATGCATTTGAATTTATTTTTCATTGGAAATAAATGTCCGTTAAATGATTGCATTTAAGTCTTTAGTGACTTTGAAATTTATTTCAGGTGAATATAATCTTCTTGATCACTTGATTACTTTGAGTGCTTGATTCATAAGTCCTGAAATAGTCCATAGGGATTGGAAGTCGCTTAAGATACAATCTTCATCTTCGCTTGACTTCAGACGCTGATCTTCAACTTCATCTCTAATAGACTCACCTAGAATTCTACTAGTGACTTGGTATCTAATACTTAGTCTAAAGTCTACAAAGATAAAAATTACAAGCTTAAAAAGAATTACAACCTTTCAAACGTTTATACAATAGTTCTATAAAAATATAAACTTACATTCTTTTGGGGTCTAACATAAAATCCTATCTTATCATCATCAAACCATCTAACATGAAATTTCCTAACAATTTCCCCCTTTTTTGATGATGTCAAGACCTTAACTTTTATAACTCTTTTATATATTAAGAGTTCAAAGAAAAGCCTAAAAAATAGTCATAAGTTAGTGTTTGGAAAGTTAGTTGAGTTAGATTAGCCTCAAGAAGTTGTTTCAGCGATAAATCATTCATATGAAAGATAAGCATACATGATTTATACTGAAAGAAGATAATTTAAAGCGACAACAAAAATATATAAATCAATATAAGCAATCATCTTTTCTGTCGCTTCTTGTTTGCCTCTTCTTCTTGGTAGATTTCATTCACTAGATCCAGGAGAAGTCTATCAACATCTATCATAGTTGTATGCTGAACTTCATTATAATCATGCCTTCTTTGTCTAGCACTTTCATTCAGCTCCATCAATCTTTCCACCCAATCCATCGGAGGGATTCCAAGTTCACGAATCAAGTCATGATAAATGTCTTGTCTTTGATTATTGATGGATTTCCAATTGATAGGTCTTCTAAGAGGTCCGGCGTATGGATGAAAACCTATACTCTGTAAGAATTCAACATCTAAGTCCGGAAGCAAGTGCATGCCTTGATAGTATCTTGGCTTTCGCTTCTTAGTAAGTATTTTCTTTATGCACACTATTTCTTCGAACATGGAGTGCCAATGTTTGTTATTTGTTTTAGAGATTGGCTGCTTCAAGGCTTTGGACTGGGACTTTTCTTTGAGATCTTCCCTTTTCTTGGCATCATTAAGGGAGGTTTTTAACTCAGCAATGTCCCGGCGAAGAAGTTTGACTTCATCCACTAAAAGAGCAACTTGCTCAGCGATACTTTGAGAGACCAAATTGGAAGAAGTATGTCGCTCAGTATCAACGGTTGCATTCTGGGTTAGCGTCCGATTAAAGTCATCAGACATTTCTTTGACAAGAGGAGCGATACTATTCATCATAGAGATTGTAAGCTTGTTGACGTTTCTCATGTCAGCTTGAAGAATTCTCTCTACTTGGTTAAGCGTTGAAGTACTTCGTTCTTCCAAATGAGGACAAGAGCTTGTGATATTACCAAGAGAATTTCGAACTGCTTTTCTGAAATCTCTAGCCTCTGAATTACTTTCAGAGTCCGAGTCTGATGAATCGCGGGAAGGAGATTTTGCTTGAGAGGGCATCGCTGCAAGAGACTTGCCTTTAGCCGGATCACGAAGAATAGGTTCTTCCTCAACCACTTCATTTAACTCCGCTTGCACCTCTTCAATCGCTTGCTCAAAAGATTCAGTTGCAGCATCAATTTCTGCAACTTGAGCAACAAATAAAACCTCGACTGCTGAAGCGCTAGGAGCAAAAACTTGCATATCAGCGTCAGTTTGAGCGACTTCCATAGCAGGACCTTGTTCCTCTTCAATTTCAACAATCTCCATGGGAGGAGAAGGGTTCTCAACAGTAAAGACCCAGAGTGGGCCAATCGCTTCCTAACATGCCTTGGACTTTGGATGTTGATCTGCGGAATATAGAATATAGCATCTCTGCGCTCTTCAGTGCTGAGTGCAAATTGCGCATCCTCTGGCAGATCAACTCCTGAAATATAGGAATTGTAGAAGTCCAAAATAAACGGCATTAGCGCTTGGGCAGCTTCTTGGTCCACTGGCTTGATTTGCGAGATCATCTTGGCCACTTGGATATTCTGTTCACACATTAGGATAGGGTGAAGATTATAGCCTCTAAAGAAATTTAAGCTAAAATAATTAACGAAGGAGATGTCCAGCGATTGTGCATTTTCTACAATGACTCTCCTGTCTCTGTGGAATTCTTCAAACCCAGCATGGTCGTTGTCCAACCGTATGTGAGCTTCACTTTTCCCTGGCAGAATCGGTCGCTTGCTGGTGGAAGCATCGTCATTTAGGTCCGGAGAAATACGCTGTACAAAATGTTGAGTTGGGTGATATATGTAGCGTCCTCCCTGAGCGATTAGGCTTAGATGCTGGTGAATATAGCGTGCTATCGATTGTCGAAAATAAGGCAAGTCACTAATATTGCCCACCAGATTATTTCTCTGCTTGAGTAGGAACACAGCAAAACCTCTTCTTTTGTGTTTTACTCCGAATTGAAACAAGAAGGGATACCTCACTAGTTCTTCTAGCTTGTAGAAATGCAAAACGAACTCTTCAACCCATCTAGCGGCATCCAACATCCATCTTCTGCCAAGCTTATTAGCCTTTTTCTTATCTGCTCTGGCAGCGAGATACTTCTCGAATCGCTCAACCTCTTTATCATAATCATCAGCCCATACTTCTTCTAGGTATTCGAGGGCTCATCTTCTATCCATGCATTAATAGGATTAGGACGCTCAGCGACAACTGGTCCTTTACCTTTCCATAACTTAAGTGGCTTTGAGGATAAAGCGTTTTGAGGAGAATGAACGACTTTGGGATTGGCAAAGTATCCAATCCTGTTAAGGATTTCTTCATCAAGGTTCTTTCACCAATCACCCATGTGGGGATTCTTGATGACAATCTTGTTTTGGCGCAAAGGGTAGAAGGATTCTGCTGAATGACTAGTGAAGTTGAAACGCTTTTCATCAAATTTTGTCATGTTGAACGCTTGCCACCGGATGTATTCTAACCGCGATTGAAGACGCTCAAGTGTGTAAAGACCGAGATCATCGAATCTTTCGAAGAATCCAAATTTGTTAGAGTTAGAGATTTTCGGGTTGTGGAGAGTATCTTGAAAAGTGATCTCCATGTCAACTAAAGTGCGGGTGTCATTTTCTCTGGCTGCGTAGTAAAATTCAACATCCGTATGATAGCCACGAGGAAATAAATCTATGACACGAGGAGGAGGTCCTGTTGGAGTAGGAACAATGGCAATCGCTTCTGTCGGGATAGGGGCCACTTCTATCGACCGCTCAGCATTAATAGCGTCTTCATGAGCTGGAGATATTTCAGCGTCAGGAAGATCTTGAGCAAATTATTTAGCAATATCTAGAACATTTGCCATTTCCACGTCCACTTCAACATTGACCTCGGGAGGAGGTGCATCAACATCCGGCATACTTTGAACTGATACATGTAAGCATTTGAGAAAAGCAAGCAAAATTTCCACAAAGTAGAAATAGACACAAAAGACTACAACGCTTACCCTGAGGAGGTTCATCGACTGTTTCAGTCGCTTGATCTGTTTCAACAGATGGTACTTGATCCTTAGGCTCCGAGACTTCTTCAGGATCTAAATCGAGGAAAGAAGTAAGGGGATCAACACGAATGGGAATACGTAATTTCTCAAGAGTGTTAAGAACAGTCTGGATATTTGTTTCACACTCGGCTGAAAGAGTTTTATCCTAGTGTTAGAGATGAGAAACTAACGAGGAAAGGGTAGAATACTTTGTTTAGCATAAGTACTTACCCTGAACACGATAAAGTCTCTCAGATGGAGAAGTGGCTTTAAGCTCTGAGCTGGTTTCAGGAACAACATCAGAACAAGGAGGAACAACACTTGCTGGCTCGACTAAAGCACTTGTTGATGCAACTGGAGTGGATAAAGGAGTACGCCTGCAGGCTAGCGGTACTTTTTCTTCTACAGTGAAGATGAACGCTGGAGGGGAAGAGGGCGATTTGGGAGAAGGAGACTTTTGTTTCTTCTTTGGTTCTGGCTTCTTCTTCTGCTTTTTGATTGGTTTGGGTGGCTTAACGACTTTAACAGCGATTTTTTGTTTAGGTCGCTTAACCGCCACTTCTTCTTTTGATGAAGATGATGAAGACGATGTTGCTTGCTCTTCATCATCGTTATGAACAATGCCTTCCACAAGGAGTCGCTCACGCCTTTCCTTGGGAACCGATGCTTCACCCTGTCGCTTGGATTTGAACAATTCCCTTATCATCTTTTTCCCGTAAAACTTAAACGTTGGGACTTTCTTTCCCACAAGGCTTGGGATTCACTAACTCAACCATCGCTGTCTTAAAACAATTAAAAACATAAAGCGACCAGTTGATCTTCAACCTGGTCAGAATGGCTACCATCATCTTATACCGTATGTTGGAGATTTTATCGAAGCTTCCTTTCGTGCACTCTATCATCTTCGAGCATATGTTAGCCAGAATGACATTTTTGCCCTTCATGTCATTCTTCTTGAAGTTTGGTTAATAAACAACTTCAATTTCATCTTTCTTGATCAGTGCCCAGACCTTGGTGGCGTCGCCAAGAGTGACGTCTTCAACTTTTCCACCATCATTGGGCAGTTGTAGTAAAGAAGATAGAAAATGAGGAGTGAGAACAAAGGTCTCTGTGGCAAACGGAAAGAAGCAGGAAATGGAGTTTCCATCGTCAGAAATTTTGGTGTTCTTGAAGAAGAAAAGGGTTTCTTCCGCATAAATGTTTGAATGGGAGGTTATCATTTCGCGTAAACCAGATTCTTGGACAAGAGGAAGAACAGTCCTTAGAGGGAAGTTCTGGTTATCAAAGAGGTAGTCCTAGTTCACAAGAAATCCAGCATTAACAGTGATTGGTTTCTGAGTTTTGGAGGATTTTGAGGATTTTGGTGGCGCCATTGCTGAAGGTTTGAAGCTTTTGAGCGAGTTTAAAATGAGAGCCTTTTTGCCTTGAGAGAGGGAGTTTTTACAGCAAGAAAATTTGTGAGTGATAAAATTTTTCTGTAAAAACATGGAGGGTTTAAATAGAGGCAAAAAGTAACTCCTCAATAGCTTAGATAAATGCCACGTATCCAGATATTAATGTTGGAAATAATAAAAATTGACTCTGAGTCGTTTAGTTATAAAGTCGGATTTAAAAAGGTGTGGTAAAATAGATTAACTACTAAAAAATATAAACTTTGGGGTCCGCAGTTACTTTTCAAAAACGTTTGAAATTTTTAAAATGTTCAGCGTGAGTTGCGCAGTTACTGACACGTACCCAGATATGCGCAGTTACTGAACAGCCTAATTTATAGGATTTATTAACCGTCAGTTTGATTTGATAGGAGCGCGTGGGCAGTTGTCAAATCTTATCTTTTGGACTTATCCACACGCTACCTTTAAGGGATGAAAATGTTAGAGTATATGCCCTCGAATGCCATAAAGAAGATAGATTTATAGGGCATAAAAATTGTAACTAAATTATGGTTTTTCTATTAATACAAGGCAGTTGAATGTTGTTTTCCTATAGGCATTTATAAGGTGTGAATAAACAACTTAAAGTCCTTGATGACAAGGCGAACCTTCTACCTCCTATGGGATAGGAGGAAAGACACTAGAATGGTTTGACCCTTGACATCTAAAAGAGTTCGCAAGTCTAAGAAATATTGATTGGGCATCAATAG
This sequence comes from Buddleja alternifolia, assembly GCA_019426215.1. Classification (NCBI taxonomy): domain Eukaryota; kingdom Viridiplantae; phylum Streptophyta; class Magnoliopsida; order Lamiales; family Scrophulariaceae; genus Buddleja; species Buddleja alternifolia. The sequence continues at coordinate 1,434,198 of CM033398.1, read as the reverse complement.
TGAATAAAGACTTGTATGATGTAAGTTTCGACAGAGAAAGTGCCAGTCGTACACTATAGAAATGGTAGTGGGAACTTATGTCATAGACTTGTCAGTTAGACTGATATGTTCGAACACGGCTCGCATCAGTTCATCACATAGGTATTCACTCATTGACAGTCAATGATGAAACTGATAAGTAGTGATAGGTACGTGTGAACCTCTGACCTGAGAAATCGAGTTGAAGATGTACTTGTGACATCAAGTCTGTCATTAGAGTAGTTAGATTCAAATCACCTGTTGGTGGAATCGACCTCGAAGTGCGACTTGATGGGCAAGTAGCATTGTTAACTGATTTGCAATATGGAATTTATTCTGTCATAAGTGAATGAGTAAAATATTCTATGCGATCATGAATAAGTGAGGATGAAAGTCTTTGGCCAAAGCATTTAAATACCTCGACTTATTATGAGCTTAGGCATATGGTCAAGTTATATGAGTTTGACTTTAAACCATGACTCTTACTTGACTGGGATATAAGAATAAAAGGTTTATACACGTACGGTATTCACGGCGTAAAGGTTTGGAAATGATCCTATTCATTCGTTCTAAATTGGGTTACGATGTGAACCACGAGACTGGCTAGGTGTCACTCACACCCCTTTGGATTCCTCCCAATTGCCTTTTGAGATGAACCTAAAGAGTCGCGCTTAAAGGAAGTGCAAAAGAAAAAACAGGGGAAAAAGACTTGAGAGAAATTCACGGCATTGCATGCCGTAATTAATTAATTAATTAATTGATAATTTAATTAATTAATTAAATTAATGAGTTAATTAATTTCTTGGAGAAATTGAATTATAAATTAATTAGGAATTGAATTATTTGGATTATCAATTTATTTATTGGATAAATAAATTATCCGATTAATTAATTAGCAAGCAAGACGAAAGCCCGAAGGCTTCCGAGCCCACTAAGGGGCGGCCAAATAGACGCCCAAATAGGGCTCTTGCATGCTAGGGTTATTGTTTCATAATGATATAAATATATCACAAGGTGAAAAATAACACAAGGCAACTTACATAACTTTCTCTCCAAGAAAAGTCTCCCACCTCTCTCTCTCTCTCTCTAGCCGTCTTTGACAAGGAAGAAAGGAGGAGTTTTTCGTTTTTGATTCCAGCGTGATGAACTAGAGACATTGGCAAATTCGGCGTTAAAGAAAAGGATCACGTTCAGAAATGAATATACGCGAGAACGGTAATCTTTCTATACACAATTAAACACGAGGAGTAGAGATGATTCGGGCTTTCGGAATTAAATTTACTTTCCGCTGCGTTTTATTCGAATAATTTCCAACAGAAAACAATGCATGAATTTTAGAAAAAGTTACTTAGCGATTAAATGGGAATATTCTTAACACTGAAGTCTTTTAATAAAGTTCAATCGCTTAAAAAATTTCATTTCAATTTTATTAAAAATTAATTTTGTCATGCACAATAGATAATGCTAATGATCAATGCATAGGATTTTGAAAATCATTTTTGATCATAGGCGCTTATTCGTTTGAATAAGTACAATTTTAAAGTTCCCTCTAAAATTGATAAATCATTTCAACTTTGAAATCGCTTGAGACAATATAATAAAGTGGGTTCCCCCTAAATTATATGCCTTTAAAAGATATGATGCTTTATGATTAAGCGTTTAAATCAATCATACCTAGTTCACTTCTCAAAGTGAGAAAGCATTGTTCGTTGAGCGCTTTAGTGAACATATCTGCCAGTTGTTTATCAGTACCAATGAAGTGCATGGAGATATCTTTCTTTTAAACATGGTCATGTAAGAAATGGTAGCGAATGTCAATGTGTTTAGTTCTACAATGAAGGATTGAATTTTGGGTCATAGCTAAAGCACTTTGATTACCACTATGGATTGGGGTAAGACTTAAGATTGTTCCATAATCTCTAAGTTGTTGCCTCATCCAAAGAATTTGTACACAACAGTTTCCAGCGGCTACATACTCTGCTTCAGCTGTAGAAGTAGCTATCGATTATTGTTTCTTACTATGCCACGAAACTAGTCTATCACCTAGAAATTGACATGTACCACTAGTACTCTTTCTATCTATTTTGCATCCTGCAAAATATGCGTCTGAATAACCAATTAGTTCAAAAGGAGAGTCCCTTGGATACCATAAGCCCACATTTTGTGTGCCTTTTAGGTATTTAAGGATCTTCTTGGTAGCAATTAAGTGTGATTCTTTAGGATCAGCTTGAAAACGTGCTCACATGCATACCGGAAACATAATATCAGGTCTACTAGCGGTAAGATAAAGAAGTGATCTAATGATACCTCTATAGTTAGTGATATCAATTTTCTTCCCACTTTCATCTTTATCTAACTTAAGCGTTTGGCTCATTGGAATTTTTGAAGATGATGCATTTTCCATACCAAATTTCTTAATCATATCTCTTGTATATTAAGCTTGGTTTATAAATATGCCATTAGGGAGTTGTTTAACTTGTAATCCTAAGAAGAAAGTTAATTCACCCATCATGCTCATTTCAAATTGATCTTGCATAATTTTTGAAAATTTCTCACACAGTCGCTTATTAGTAGATCCGAATATAATATCATCAACATATATTTGAACTAAGAGAATATCTTCATTATGGGTAATTTTAAATAACGTTGTATCAACGCTGCCTTTTGAAAAGCCTTTACCTATAAGGAAGATAGAAAGAGTGTCATACCATGCTCTTGGTGCTTGTTTAAGGCCGTAAAGTCCTTATCCAATTTGTAGATCACACTTTTCCCATGGTTGTTGATGAATCCTGGTGGTTGCTTCACATAAACTTCTTCTTGGAGTTTACCATTCAGGAAAGCACTCTTCACGTCCATATGGTACACTATGAATTTGTTGAATGTGGCAAACACTAGGAACATCCGAATCGCTTCAAGACGGGCTACTGGGGCATATGTCTCATCAAAATCAATATCCACTTCTTGACAATAACCTTGACCGACTAATCTGGCTTTGTTTCTTATAACAATGTCATCTTCATCCATTTTGTTCCTAAAAAACCCATCTAGTTCCAATAACTCCTTCGTGAGTTGGTCTTGGTACTAGCGTCCAAACCTTGCTTCTCTCAAATTGGTGAAGCTCTTCTTGCATCGCTTCTACCCAACTTGAATCACTGAGTGCTTCATCCACTTTCTTTGGTTCCATTTGAGATAGAAAACTTGCAAACATGGCCTCATTGATTGTAGCGACCCTAGTTCTAACAGGTGCTTCAATATCTCCAATAACTAGCTCTGGTGGATGATCTCTAAGCCATTTACGATCTGGTTAGAATGGGTTGAGAGACTCTTGATCATCAATCGCATGACCCTCATTTGTCTCTTGCGGAGTCGCTACATCATTCACAGTTCCAATTTGCTCTTGATGATCATTCTTTTCACGATCATTAGCGATTCTTACAGTATCATCATTGATAACCTCACATCTTAGGATTGGGCACACGGATCTCATCATCCTCATCATCATCACTATGATCACCAAGATTGATTTGTGACGCTTGTTGGGTGAGATCTTCAATTCCTACATCATCAGGGTTAACCTTACTCGGTTCTTGGTTAGCATCATCAAACACAACATGAATGGATTCTTCAACCTTCGATTTGATCTTGTTTAGGATGCAAAAACTCTTTCCATTCTTGGCATAGCCTAGAAAGATTCCCACATCCGCTTTAGGATCAAATGTCCTTAGACTTTGGGATCCATTGTTATGAATGAAACATTTTGAACCAAATACATGAAAATATGAAACGTTAGGCTTACGTCCTTCCACAACTCATATGGATTCTTCTCATGTTGCTTGTTGATCATACACCGATTTTGAGTGTAGCAAGCGGTATTGATAGCTTTGGCCTAAAACCTTTGAGGCAGCTTGGACTCTGCTAACATCGTCCTAGCGGCTTTTTTAAGGGTTCTGTTCAGTCGCTCGGCAACTCCATTCTGTGGAGGTGTTCTGGGCCCAGAATACTCATGAAGTATTCCAAAATTTGTACAAAATTTCTCAACAAATTGGTTAGTAAATTCAGTTCTTCTATCGCTTCTAATTCTCGTCACCTTTAGATCTTTTAAAGTTTGTAATTGACTGATTAGCGCTGTGAGCTTGACACCAGTTTCATTTTTGGTCGCTAGAAATTCTACCCATGTATAGTGAAAAAAATCATCAACTATTACTAGTGAATACTTTTTACCACTAACACTCATGATTAGAATAGGACCAAACAAATCTAAGTGCAACAATTCAAGAATTCTAGAAGTAGATAGGCATGGTTTCTTCTTAAAAGATGATTTAACTTGTTTACCCATTTGACATGCATCACATAAGCGATTTTTCTAAAAGGAACCTTTAGGTAATCCCTCTACTAGATTTAGCGATATTAACTGAGAGATTGCCTTAAAGTTGAGGTGATTCATTTTTCTATGCCATAACCAGCCCCATTCATTTTGACTCTTAGCAACAAAGCATGTAGGATTGTTATCAATTGTAGAATCCCAATCTATTAAATACACATTGTTTGTTCTTTTTCCTCTTAATTTAGTAGACTTAGTTTTAGCATTGTTAACATAGCAACAGTCGCTTGAGAATTTGACTTCAAAGCCTTTATCACAAAATTGACTAATGCTTAAGAAATTATGCTTAAGATCCTCAACATAATATACATCCCTAATCATGATGTTCCCCCTATGTATGACACCTATACCTTTGGTTTTACCTTTAGAGTTATCACCGAATATAACTTGAGGACTGCTGGTTGCACAATAGTTGACCAATAGATCTTTTGAGCCAGCCATGTGCCTTGATGACCCACTATCAATATACCAAACTGAAGTATAGGTGTTGGCTCTAGGTACCCGCATTCAAAGGGCAATTCTAATTCTTCTTAGGTGCCCATGTTGTCTTGGGTTCTTCAATGTTAGTGACTTTAGTTTGAATTAAAACTTTCGGAACCCATATTTGCCTGGTCTTCATTACGGGAAGATTGGCCTTCTTAGGTTTCGGTTTGTGTTGTGTGTGCTTTTTAGGTGTATAGTAATACCCTCGATTATAAGAGTAATCATAGTCATAATCATAATCACAGTCATCATAGTATCGATAATATGATCTAGATCTTTGAGGATATTGACGCTGGTATTTCCTCAGCATTGGCTTAGGAGTCACTTTTGGCGATTGACACAAAGCGTTTAATTCACTTATAGATGGTTTATCCTTCCTTTTGAGCGTTTGGATGAACCTTCTTCTGTGAATCATTCACTTTCGTCTTCTCCTTATTGCCTGAGTTGGTATTGTCCTTCTCATTTGGCCTTTTACCATTATCCTTAGATTTATTCAGCGTTTAACTGTTTGATCTCTTCTCAACAAAGAATACACTTTTTCCTTTGTTGGTTGCCGTAACTTTAGACGCTTTTAATTTTTGACCAAATTTATAACAACCTAAACCGGTCTTTTCACCAAAAAGTCTGGTTACCTCAGTCACATTATCTAGCTTTCTTGATGCTTTGGATAATGATGAGACAAGTTGCTCTGATTTGGCAAGTCTAGCGATCAGTTCAGCTTCTCTCTGGACTATTATATCAATATCACTTTTTAATTGAGTAATTTCACTCCTAAGCAATTGATTATTCTCAATGCATTGTTGCTGGACTTGCAACTCTGCTTTGAGCGTCATTTTATCACTTGTGAGCGATGAAATAATATCGAAGTGATTTTGATATATCTTGACAGCATCTTGACAATCTTTGTAATACTCAGTTACTTTGTCAAGTAGTTCATCATAAGAAAGAGGATGAGATAATTCAGTGTTTACCTTAGATAGCGAGTCATCAGACGCTTCTTCATCTCTTGGCATAAGACAAATTAACGCTGAGTCTGTTGTTGGCTCATCATCACTGCTTTCATCTGATGATTCCAAATCCTCTTCAGGTGCGGAGAATGGCTCAGATTCCGCTAGCAAACCTTGTTGGCGAAGGTTGCTCCTGAATTGGTTTCTATCCGCATAATCTTGCCTTGTGGGCTTAGATACATTTGGATAACGGCAATTTACCTGGTAGTGCTCTGGTTTCCTGCAATTGTAACACAAATTAGTTTTCATTTTTTGTTCAGTGGTTAATCGCTTGGAGATTACTAGCGTTGAAACATTCTGTACTGGAGACGAAGGAGCTTGGTATTGAATTAGCGATGGAGGCTGAGGAGCAGAATACGCTTACGCTTGATACTACGGCGCTGGTGCAGGAGGAGGCATTTGAAATGATGTTTGTCCACTAGGGTTTCTCTTTTCGTATCTTAGAAATTTCTTGACCAACAAAGCCATTACCTTTTCCTCATTCAATTCTGTCACTTTCACCTCACTGACTGACTTTCCCTTGTTCTTAGTAGTAGCTATCAGTGCTCCTGATTCAGTCGCTGATGTAGAAGTCAGTTTGTCGCTGACTTCTCCTAGTTCAAATTCAAATGTCTTCAACTCTGAAAATACATGTTCTGGAGTTAGAGTTTCCAATTTTTGTGATTCTCTCATTGCAACCGTCTTAATCAAATATTTGCTTAGAAGACTTCTGAATATCTTGTTGACCATTTCTTTGTTAGTCAACTCCTTGTCCAGTATTGCTAACTCTATAATGAGCATAGTGAATCTTGCGTCCAGTTGTTCTAGCGTCTCGTTGGACTGCATTTTGAAATGCTCAAATCTTTGCATGGTTATAGAGAGCTTGTTCTCCTTCATCTGTGTTGAATCTTCACAAACAATAGCCAACTTATCCCATATTTCTTTTGATGTCTTACAGTGCTTGATCTTGTTGAACAATGCATCAATGTCTCCTAACGCTGAGTATAGAGCACTTCGTCCAACATTATCTAGATTTGCTCTTTTCCGATCTTTTGGCATCCATTCTAACTTGGGTTTCTCGACATAACCATCTGGAGTAGCCTCAGTCGCTCCAGGGGCTCGAGTTACAACTTTCATGATCTGAATGGGGCCATCTGCAATTACATCACACATCTCATTATCACATGAACATACATATGCATATGCTCTAAGTTTCCATGAATCATAGTTTGATTCAATCATCTTAGGTATCTTGTTAAAAGCCATAATATGAGATTTTAAAGAGAAATAAAGTGACTAGGTTTAGAAAAATGGATCTAAACAAGCAGTTACGCTTGGAAACGCTTAGATTTTTACTTCAACCGCTCTGATACCACTTGATGGTCTCAAGTGGCATACGAAAAAGTCTAGGGGGGGATGAATAGACCCTGAAGTCTTTTTCGACTTCAAAAATTTTCTATCACTTTTAAAGATTTGAACGCTTGGGAAGCTGAGCACTAGGTCAGGTGCTACAGTAAAGATAACTTAGACTTAATGATTTTACAAATTACCAAAGTAGGGTAACGCTTAGATCGCTTAATCAGGGTTAGCAGAGCGGAAATGATTTTTAAAGCCTTAGCATTCGTTTTGGTCAAATAGTCGCTTAACAGTTTTACTTATCTTTTCAGGATAAATGATAAAGTATAAAGAAAGATAATAAAACAGTAAATGACACTAAATAACACAAGAATTTGTAAGGTTCACTGGGTGGAGTAATCACAGCTACATCCTTCTTCTCCTTGAACTCTTGGAGAAACTCCACTAAGTTGATAATTGAAGGATCACAAAGAGGCTTCTACAAAATAGAGGAGGGGATGATGATATTGCGCTCCTTGATCACACAGACTTCAGCACCAATGAAGATCTTCACCAACAAGTTTCTATCACTCAGAAATACTGCTTGTAGAGTTAACAGCTTCTTCACATAGACAGAGGATGTTGAAGGTTTTTGATCACGGGTTTGTTTGATTTTAGGAAGTTCAAAGAACTTAGGATATCTCAATAATAGTGTATGGTTCTTCTTTGAAGATGTTTGAGATATCTGTGATTGTCTGGAATGTACGTAAAAAGCTTGGAAGGATTTTGGCTATGGAGTTTTTAAGCTTTTTCTTGAGAAAATATTTTAGCAAAGTTTTTACTTTCTTGTGTATGTACGTATTTTTAGGGTTTGCTGAGGATAAGGTATTTATAGCCACTTTCTTGGGATTTGTCCGTTGGACACATGTAGGTGCGTGTCTCTCATGCGCATGTGAGTCTTACCTTTTCCCTGACATTCCTGAAATCCTGCTGCACAGATTTCATGTGGCAGGTTTGAACTCTAAAATTCTGATAGTCTAAGTCAATAGGCAGGTTGCTCCGTATACAATTTGTCCTTATCACATTTAATGCTCTTATCAAGCATTTAATGCATTTGAATTTATTTTCCGTTGGAAATAAATATCCGTTAAATGATTGCATTTAAGTCCTTAGTGACTTCGGAATTTATTTCAGGTGAATCTGATCTTCTTGATCGCTTGATTACTTTGAGTGCTTGATTCATAAGTCCTGAAACAGTCCATAGCGATTGGCAGTCGCTTAAGATAAAATCTTCATCTTCGCTTGACTTTAGACGCTGATCTTCAACTTCATCTCTAATAGACTCACCTAGAATTCTACTAGTGACTTGGTATCTAATACTTAGTCTAAAGTCTACAAAGATAAAAATTAAAAGCTTAAAAAGAATTACAACCTTTCAAACGCTTATACAATATTTCTATAAAAATCTAAACTTACATTCTTTTGGGGTCTAACATAAAATCCTATCTTGTCATCATCAAAACATCTAACATGAAATTTCCTAACCAAAAACATAAATTGCTTAATTTGCTATTTGATGAGCAAATTAATTTATATGATTAATTGGATTAATAGAAATAAATTAATAATAAATAATTAGATGTAATTACTATGAACGCATTAATTTATTTTATTAGTTAGATTAATGGAAATAAATTAATTTAAATAAATAAATAGACTTATTTATTGTACTTATCCTTTTATTAATCATTTAGATTATTTAATTTGGAAGAATATTAATTAGTATTATATTTTAATTGGATTAAATTATATTGGACTTAATTAATAATTGGACTAAGTTGAAAGTCAACTTAGCCCAATGAGGATGATGTTGGGCATGTATGTGGCGGATTTAGAATAGTAGGATAGGCTCAAAGAATTAGTTAATTCCAAACCTATCACTCCTTATAAATACCTAACATTGGTTCAGTTAAAATCTAATTCTCACATTAGACTTGACAGCAAAGAAAGAAGAAAAAAAAATTCTCTCCTCCCCTAGTGTAAGTCGTCGGCCATAGTGGGTCTAAAGGTGGATGATTTTTTTTCGAAACTCGTTTCGGCGTGATATCTAGAGGCAGGGGCTTGGAATTACTGCTAGCCGGAAGATCAAGAATTTCATCAAAATTAAAAGATTAGTGAAAAGGATGAAATTAGATTTCATCTTCATATATAATTTTCAAAATTTGCATGGAAAAATTATTAAAACCCAAAAGTGATGCAATTGTGAATCCGGATCTGTTTTTATCGTTTCCATTGCGAATGAATACAGGATTCACAATAGTGATATCAGAGCCAACTTTAGGCTTTTAATGATTTTTGATATGAATATGTTGGAATTCATGTTTGTGATGAAAAATTTAATTAGATTAATATTTTTCATGGTTAGATTTATTTTTGAAAGTTAAATTTGAACCGAAAATTTGATTATATGATTTATGTTTTGAATATGAATCAATTTTTTATATTGGATATGAATATGTGATGAAAAATATGATTGGATTAATATTTTTCGTTAGATTTATTTTTGAAAGTTAAATCTGAACCGAAAATTTGATTGTGTGATTTATGTTTTGAATGTAAATCAAAGTTTTTGTATTAGATATGAACTTATGCATGAACATGAATATGTGGTTTTGAAAATTGCCGAATTTTGGCTGAGGGAGTCGAGACGGCGGAGCCTGACGGGCAGTGCGTGCGATGCACGTGCCATCGAAAGGCAGTGCTCGCTGTTTGCACACGGCACCTGCTGGGCAGGCCGCCGTTCTGCCCACTAGGGCCTGTACGCGTAGGACGGGTAGCGAGGTGACACGTGCAATGGGGTTGCAGTTCTTTTTTTTAAAATTAAAGACCGGGTTTGACCCGGCGGGTTAAACCACAGTTTCGACCCTTGGGTTTGACCCACAGGTAAATCCATGGATAGACCCAACTTTTTGAAATTAAATTAAATATTTATTTTAAAATGGTTTTAAAATTAATTAACGGATAAAATAATTTTTGAAAATATTTTTATGCCTAATTTTAAACTAGATTTAAAATTAAAATAATCCTAAAATAAAGAAATTTATTTTGAATTAAAATTCTTTGTCGAATCAATTTAGAATTGATTCTTTGAAACTAAATTGTATTTATTATCAAATATGATTAGAGTTGAATTAATGTGTAAATTGGAGTTAAATTAATTCAATTATTTTTCAAACCACACTTCATTAAAATTGGATTTTAATTTAATTCTTTTTGAAAGAATTCCAACGTATTAGCTATCTTTGAATCTTTTGATGTTTGATATTGTGGGATGCCTTCCATCGACTAGGTTTCTTTATGGGTTTTTTTTTTCTGAGTTGTACCGGGTCTTTTGAAACCCCCAGTTTGTATTTTACTTTTTATAGAAATATGTATAGGATGCATAAATATCTATGTAATTAGAATAGGACCTTTTTGGAAGAAGATCTGCTTAGAGCTGGAAAACCTTAAAGTTAGACATAGGTTAGATCTTATAGGTCCCCTAACCCTGGATTGAGTCATTGGCTTGACTCAATCTAGATAAGTCCATGGAAAGCATGTGTGATAGAATTGCTAGGCGTTTCTATTTTACAATCCATGTGTGCGCGCTATAAATGGATAATGTGCAAAGTGGAACCAATTTAATCCCAAATTCTCCCATTGGATAATAAAATTGAATTTGCATTAAAGGGGAATTGGATGTCCCGATTCTCCATCAAACTTAGGAGAAATTGAATTAATGTCAATTTGTATAGGTTAGATCTTATAGGTCCCCTAACTCTAGATTGAGTCATTGGCTTGACTCAATCTAAATAAGTCCATGGAAAACATGTGTGATATAATTGCTAGGCATTTTCTATTTTATAATCCATGTATGAGCGCTATAAATGGATAAGGTGCAAAGTGAAACCAATTTAATTCCAAATTCTCCCATTGAATCATAATACTGAATTTAGATTAAAAGGGGATTGGTTGTCCCGACTCTCCATCAAACTTAGAAAACATTGAATTAATGTCAATAGGTATAATTTCTTCACAGTAAATGGTGGTTATGCATTGCGACATTTATTTAAAATCTCTAAGTGCATTAGATGCCATCAATCAAAACAAATTCCACCCCATATATCGACAGAGGGTTGCAAGGTGGAATTCAATTGTTAGGTTGATTGGAAGTTGATGGGCCTAAGTTTAGATAGATCACAACCTATATATTGTTAAAGGGTTGCCATCATGTGATCTATGAGCCAAACTTATGATTGAATCGCATGTTGAACGATGCTGGCAAGGATTGCCACTTTAATAAAATTAGTGAGCAATATATCGTTAAAGGGCTGCAACTCACTGACTTTATTAAAGAACTCAATCACTCACTACGAAATCTTTCCAATGAGATTTCCGAATATTGCAGTGGGAGTGCAATGATTCGATAAAAGTAGTGGGAGCCAAGTGAAAATTCAAAGTCACATAATAACCTAATTGAATCTTTCTTTATTCTCTGTAGTTATTTTATTTTCTCTCTCAAAATGGTTAATGATATATGTTATTTTTACACTAGTTTTCCCCCGTTTATCGACTTGGTTTTGATTGTTTCCTTGATAATTTGATCACATTTGATGCTTTGATCCTTGTTTTCTCATATTTTCTAGAATAACATATGATTTGGAGGAAAAGAACAAGGATTGAAGGTAAATCATGCATAAAAATACAAACTGTCTGCGCAGTGCTAGAGTTTATGGAATAGATTTCTCTACCCATGTCCAAATTACACACTTCTTATACCAATGGAAAGATACGAGGCAAAGGTACATTTCTTATGTTGAAGACAAAGATCAGATATGTAGGAAAGGAGGTGAAAACGTCATCGGAAGAGACGTCTTACGATGGAGTTTTCTCATTCAGTGACTTGTGAGACGATTTTGTCATCTTTAACATTTGATTTAGGCCCCAGTGTCTTCTTGAGAGTTGTAGATATTTGTTTTAGAATTCTACAACATCTTGAATCAGTGTATTCCGACATCGATAGAGAAAGTTATGCGAAGTTTACCAAAACTGGCCGGAGCAGCAGGGGAACACCGCGGCGTTCATCACCAACGCCGCGGCGTTCAGGAGCAGAATGTTGAACGCCGCGGCGTTCGACACCCAACGCCGCGGCGTTCGAGACAGCGGGTTGGTCTATAAATACCCCTTTTAGCCATTTTTTACCCTAACTCACCTTGGATATCAGCAACCACACGAAAATAGAGAGAGGGAGAGCTTAGAAGAGAAGATTAAATGTCAAAACATGGAGAATTCAACAAGGAATCCACATCTCTACAAGAATTAGGGAGTTTTTACATATTTGTTTCTTGAATTTGTTCAAATCTCCTATGACTTGTATGATTTATATTTGCACTTTTGACATGAATATGAGCTAAACTTGTTTGATTGAGGCCATGGATAGGCCATTTATGTTATTTTGATTGTTGATTTGTTGGTGTTTATTGGATTAATTTTGGTTTTAGCTATGTATTCAATATTTGATCTCAATGCTACATTTGCTTGATCACCAAGTGTTTGATAAAATGCCTAGGTTAGAGATCGAGAGATAATAACCTAGGGAAGATATAAACATTGAATACCCTATAGTTAAACCGACTAGAGATAGACTCGGTTTCTTTAGGTGGCTTTCCATTCACGTGGGAATTCCTAGACCTTAAATGCATCCTCGTTAATCGGGTTTTCATATAGAGATATATAGGAAATCGTTACCAAGGGTAGGGTTGCTATGCCAAGAGATTGGGTGGTACGTACGTTATGGAATTTCGCCTTAGCTAAATCAATCTAATAATCCAATAGAACCTAAATCACAATCGAAATGCATAATTGGTTGAACCATGTGCCTTGATCGCTTCTCTCTATTGTTTCCTCCCTTTATTTGGTGTGACGTTGCCTTAGTTTATTTTCTAGTATTTATTAATTAGTTAATCAACCTTTCTATCAACCGATTTAACTTAGAATTGAGTAATATAGTAGTCTTGGTACTTAGATTATAGTTGTCCCTGCGGATACGATAACCCCGGACTTAGAAATCCACTTTACTACTTACGCGACCTAGTTCTCTTGCTAGGATTTTGTTGTGTCAGTTAACAACCCAATAATTGGGTTGCTTGGAAAAAACGTTCTCACTGGACCTAACTTCATCGACTGGCTTAGAAATTTGAGGATAGTCCTTGGTTGTGAATCAATCGATTATGTCTTGGACATAAAACGTCCCATGATTCCCTTGGAGGATGCGAATGAGAGTGTGCGTTCCTTTTATAGAGACTGGGTCACTGATTATGCACGAGCTAGAGGATTGATGCTCAGCTCGATGAGTTATGATCTGTTAGGAAATTTCTTATTAGATGTTTTGATGATGACAATTAGGATTTCTTGTTAGACCCCAAAACATGTAAGTTTGATTTTATTAGAAATCATGTATAAGCTTTGAGCGTTAGATTTGTAATAGGCTTTATAGGCTTTGATTTATTTTTATTCTAGATTGTTAGACTAAGTAGTCTTAGACTGAGCGTCTGATAATTTCTGAGTGAGCTTATCAGTAGTTAAGTTTGAAGACTCAAGCGTCTGAAGTCTAAATAAAGATGAAGATTGCAAGCGTCCAAGCGTCAAGCTATATCAAGTGTTGATTATAGGACCGAAGTTATTCAAGGACGAATGAGCGTCTATCAATGACAGATTTCACCTGAATTTATTTCTAAGTCCAGAAGGAGTTTAATGCAAATATTCTCAGTTCATTAATTGCCAACGGGCATTTAATTCAAATGCATTAAATGCTGATAAGAGTATTAAATGTGATAAGCACTCCAGGACGTACGGCGAAGCCACCCTATTGGATTGTCAACTATATAGAGATTGCAGCACCAACTTTTGTGTAGCACATTTTCAGGAAAAAGGACACAAGCTTTCACTCGCGGAAGTGAGAGACATGCACCTGTGCATGTGTCAAATAGACACTTTTTCTAAGAATGCCAATAAATAGAACTTCAATAACAAGCCAAAACAATCATCATATTACAAGCCAAATTGTTGTTGCATTGAAGTCTCAAGTACTGAAATTTTCAGAAAATCCAGAATATACAAGCAAACATTCTCTTTGCTTTTCTTCAAATCCTGATACAGTCAACCAATATCTCAAACATTCTTTTTGGAGAAACCTACATTACTATTGACATATTCCAAGTTGTTTGAACTTTATCAAAATCAAACAAACCGTTAGAAAAACCCCATACAATCCTCGCGATTTGTGTGAAGTCGAAGTTGGATACTTGCAATATTTCTGGGTGAAAGAAGCAAGGGGATAGAAGTGTCTTGGAGCTAAAATATGTGTGACTAAGGAGCTCAAGTAATCAACATCCATCTCTCCCTAATTTGTAGAAGATTCTGTGTGATTCTTTGTAAATCATTTTAGTGGATTGTCTCCAAGTGTTCTAGGACAAGAAGGACGTAGTTGGGATTATACCACCCAACGATCCTTACAAATAGTGTGTTCTTTACTTTACAGTCAATTTATTTGCTATCATATCCACACAATCAAACGCTAAGCAACTAAGATACATCTTGAAATGCTAAAACTTTCAAAGAGAAGACTTTTAAATCATTTCGCTGTGCTAACACTGATTAAAGAACTGAACGCTTAAACCTAACTGCTTATAGTATTCAAATCTTAAAGTCTAAGTTAACTTTATAAAACAGTCTTCGAGTAGATGCTCAGCCAAGCGAGTACTTTTTCAAATGTCCAAACCAATTTTAGTACGAATATTTTTTAAGTCAAAAAAGACTTCAGGGTCTATTCAACCCCCCCCCCCCTCTAGACCCTTTCGTATGCCACTTGGGACCAACAAGTGGTATTAGAGCCAGGTTAAAGTTGAAATTTCCAAGCATAACAACTTGTTTAGATCCTTTTTCAAAATCTAGTTCACTTCTACAGAAATGACCTATTATAGCGGGTTTTTTTTTACCTATTACAGCGGTTTTAACTGCTGTACCAGGTACCACTGTAATTGGTTCAGGCCAATTACAGCGGTTTTTGAACCGCTGTAATAGAGACCAATTACAGTGGTTCGGAAAAGAACCGCTGTAATTGGTCAACCTATTACAGCGGTTCTTTTCAGAACCGCTGTAATAGATTTTGCTCCGATTTTTTTTTTTTTACACCTGTTATAGCGGTTTTATAAAAAACCGCTATAAGAGGTTAAGCCTGTTATAATAGGTGTATGTTTAATTTTTTTTCTTGCTGTACTGTACAAAATTTAATGTAACCAGCTTCCCACAAGCTCAAAATTCAACACACTAACACAACAAACCATAAAATCAATTCAACATCAACAACAAACGTGAAACCCAAAATTAACTTCACCAAATTAAATGATCATCTCTAACAACAAAAACCAACAAATGTATTGTTCCAATTCGCATAATCTCCAACAAATCAAATGTTACGCATAATCTCCAACAATTGATAACGAGTTTACAATCAATTAAATACAACAAATCAAATAAAAATTTACAACAATCTACAACTTACACCATACCAAAAGCGCATTGGAAAATGTATTGTGCCAATTCGCCACGTACTTCATCAAGCTGCTCTATAGAGTAAGTGACGTATTGACAATCAGGAAAGTACTGCATGATAGAGATTGAAAACACAACAAAGGTTTAATAACTTATAAAGGGAAATTAGAATTTGATGATGAGTATTAATTAGGATTATGCATACCGCTGGTGGGATTGTAGATTCTCCATGGCTAATAATATCCTTCATGAATTTCATAACAAAGAAGCCACAATCTTTGTCATTTAACTGCATGGGGCACTACAAAATTGAAATCAAAAATTGTATTAGAACTACAACGTTTATACGAATAATCTCTCGAAAATATAAAATTACACTAACCTTTATAGAAGTCCATTTACAAGCCATTTTTTTTATTTGGACATTTGGGTGTTACGATTTGCACGAGACATCAACACAGCACTGTTAAAAACATCAATATCAAGCAAATATACATGTGAAATCGAGGAAGATATATACACTTTAAAATTAAGATTAAATATAATGAATACATTGATTGAATGAAAAACTTACGGATTGATTGTTTCTTTCATATCAGGTCGGTTCTTCGGATCAACGTGCAAAGAATCCAGATAGTAAACGATCTCTTTAATTGGATCAATCACAAGCAACACACAATGTCCCCTAAATAAAAAAGCATTCAAAAGATAAGTTCAAAATTCATTTTGCGTACGTAACAAATTTTACAAAATAAAGTTGGGTGTTTAGTAACTCACCCGGTGTTGTAAGGTGCAATAAACAACTTCTCCTCCGCGCAATCTTTCATGGCATTTGTTATATATTGCGCTTGTGAGATACGCTGAGAGGGAGTAATACCTGCTCCCGCAGCTATAGTATGTGGGCTAAGGAACCCAAAATTATTTGTTTTCTCTTTGGGGACCACGTACTTAGCCCACAAACACCTAAATTGAGCATAAAATAAATTTGAACAAGAAAATAAACATAGTTCAAATTAATGCAGTAAAATAATTTAAAAACTAACTTTTTTTTAATTCATATTTAAAAACTTACTTCATTTAAACTGAAATGATCGAGACTCCTATTTGTTCTTTGCGCAAAAATAGACAGATCTCCTCCCGCCCAATATACTCTTGATAGGGTTCGTTATTATACATTGCCTCGGGAACGTCTATAGCGATCAATTGTTCAATAGGCATTATTTGCAGGTACCTTTCAAGAGTTACAAGTGGCCGAGGGAGTTGATCAGCTGTTACGTCTGCTGCTCTGTCATCTTCACGTGAAGGGTTGGCCACAGGAGGTGTTCGTTTGACAGCTGAGTGCTTCGTCATCTCTGATTTATGTTTTCCGACTGATGATTTGGATTTTCCAAGAGACCATTTAAGCAAAGAAAACCAACGTGAATGTTATAAACCAAAGTATACTTAGTAACCTTAGACAATTGTTATAATTATTTAATGGCTAGGCATTAATAATTACGTACCGATGCATCACTGACAGTGACAAGACTCTTAGGCCAAGCGACAATGTATCCCACAGCCTCAGAAACTGTGAACACTCCTTCATCAGCGAGAGGGACTGGTAGGGGTGCAATATCTTCAATTGCAATGTCAATCATCACTTTCACAAGGTGGGTGGGTAATGGAAGTGTATGCAGCATTCTATCATGATCTGGTCGATTGTACATTTGTCCTTTAGCCCCCAAACGATAAGATGGTGTTGAAAGTGACAATTGACATGGCGTCACAACCTACATATATATATATATATACCATTATATTAAAAAAAATTGTGTATTTTAATGAATTGCTTGATGATCACTTAATAATTTCATATCATTACCTCAGGAAGGTTCTTAACTGGATCTGGGCAGCTATCTTTCAAAGAAACCGCCTCATCTTCATGTGGCTGCTGCGACCCAGACGCCTTATGCTCGTCAAACTCGCGTCGTAATGAGGATAGTGTGTAGTGAGCATGTGTACCATGTTTTTCAAGTTATCAATCTCCTCATCTTTAGAAGGCTTTTTGTCAGTAAAATATTGTTTTTGTGATACCCCAAAGCCTACACCCCTAACGCGACCCGAATGCTCCTTCTTCTTAAGAGATTTAGCTAATATATCATTCCGGGTCCTCTCGCTTCCAGTATGGCTACCCTCCTGTGATAAGCACTCCTGTAATAATACATTTAAAAATTAGTGAACTTTGCTCTTTTAAAAAAATTTCAAAAAACATATACAACACATGATATAGCTAAAATTGCAAATAACTCACAATTTCATCCGATACTCTTTTAACATTGAGATTATGAATGTTATGCTGGCTGTCAGAATGTGCAATCCTCCATACGAGTGCTCGTGTCACGTCTGTGCAATCTGACCCAGCTTCCTTTCTTTTTTCCTTCTATATTATGATTAAATATATATATATATATTAGCAAGGAATTTTTATTAGAAAACTTGTAATGATTCACTGTTAAACGAACTACGTACCTCAATGTGCTCCAGTTGAGCATATCCAAGACGTGATTTTCTATAGGGATATTCAGGGTCCTTTGCTCTTTCCTGATTGTCCCTACTTAATTGCTGTTCATTACAAAATCAAAGCATTAGTCAATGTTCATATAAACGCAATATGCAACAAATGAAACCGTAAATTAAAATAATTACCATGAAAGGTTCACTTTTCCGAATATCTATAAACGCTGTCCAATCTTCTTGAGATATATTATATTTTTGGGGTGGGCTGGAATTAATATTTCCATTATCATCCTCTACCCACACTCTGCTCAAGAAGCTCCTGAAGTTTCGAGCCAGCTTTCTGGCCTCGGCTAAAATAAATTTCTGTCTACTTTCTTCAATATCAAAGGCCAACTATGAAAAACAAACAACAAAGTATATATGAAATTATAATTTTGAGAAAATTGAATAAACAAAAAATACATTAACCAATTAATTAGAAATATGATAATAACCAACTTACAGCTATTTCATTCCAAATTGCTGATTTTGTTGCGTCCGAGACGTGTCGCCAATCACTGATGGTAATCGGCACCCTGTCACGAGCTATGACTCCAATGTAACCAACAAATGTTGATTTATTTGGGTCAACTGGTTGGCCATTCTCATTCCAGCCGACTGGCAACTTGAAGCCTTTACTTCTGGCATGTATGACTTTTTCATTGCAGCGATACCTCTACGTATCTCACTTTCAACACGTTTGTTTGCAGCAGCCACAAAATCCATCGACCTACAGAAGCCAAAAATACAGAATTTAGATTCATATACCAAATATATAGTACTAAGTAACGCCACCATTATTTTAGAAAAAATTCAGCAGAGTAACGACACAAGTTTTTTTACCAAGTTCTCGACTTAATCTTCCCCGAAAATTGCAAATAACAAAACCAATCCATCAATTATTTCACAAAACCAATCAAATTTCACAAAACCATAAATGCATTAAACGATGTCAACAAAACAACACATATTGATCCAATCACGATATATAATCAAATAATAATACTCGTTATCATATAGAGAGAGCGAGAGAGAAGAAGCTTACGGTGGTGGTGGTGGGAGTGGTGGAGGGGGCGGTGGTGGTCGTAGAGAAGGAGGAGAGAGCGGCTGTGGCTGTGGCGGCGGTGGTGGTGGCGCCAGTATATAATATCGACCTACAAAAGCCAAAAATACAGAAGTTAGTTTCATTATGCAACAACATAATTTTTCAATTCATACACTAACAAGAGACGCCCTGACTCATACACTAACAAGTGCTTATATGAAGAAAAGTTTGGGAAATACATATATCATATAATTATCACATAAGATCAAATACCTTTCATCGTTTTCTTTTTGTCGTTGACTTAGTAGTCTTTTGCTTCCCCCCAGTACGACCCTTTTGTTTAGTATGTCGACGAACAGATGGATTAATCCATATCCTCTCTTGGTGATCTTGTCGCATATACAATTCATCATCACTGATATCCAAGTCACCATCACTATCAGTGGCTTGTGAATCACGTAAGATAAGATTTTCTCCATCATCATCACTATATGAACTATCATCCTCAATACAAGTATTTTTATTTGCCGATAAAACAATTGACCACTTCTTATCAATAGGATCGGTGACAAAAAACACTTGCGTAGCTTGTGACGCCAAAATGAAAGGTTCATCTTTGTAACCCACCCTCTCAAGATCTACTCGAGTTAAGCCTATTTCACTATTATCGACACCATTTTTATTGTCAGCCAGCCCACCTACACCCAAATACAGGCACCCGAAACCAACTATAATCCAGCTCCCATATATGTTCAATCACCCCATAATATGATAAATGAGCATAGATAGGGTTATTATCCCTCGCACTTGAGATATGCATTGCTTGAGCTACAAGACTCACCCCACTATTCTGTATTGTACTCTGTTCATCTTGGTCTTTTGTATAGAATGTGCGACCATTTATACGATAACCTGAATGACAAAATACAAGTCTGCCCAGTCCCATCGACAATCGTGCCAATTTATCTGAAACTGAAAGTGGATTCTCGTTCTGTTTCTCGTGAATATGCTTTCGAAACCAATCAGAGAAACTCTTATTATGCTCTTTTGAAATCCAACTCTCATTTTTATTTGGATTTAATCTCCTAAGTTGATCCTTGTGCTCTTGAACATATGGCTCAACCTCATCGGTGTTGTGGAGCACATATAGGTGTGCCTGATCCCTTTGTGTGCAAGGAACACTAACTAATTGCTTTCCAAGTACGCTTTCTCCTTCAGTTCTCCCTCCCACAACATGAGACTTTGGAAGCTCTGCAACGTTAGAAACTTTCAGATATTCTGTGCAAAATGTAATCGCTTCATCAACTATGTACCGTTCAACAATGCAACCTTCCGGTCGACTACGATTTTTCACGTAGCCTTTTAATACCTTCATATAACGCTCAACTGGATACATAGATCTCATAAAAGCCGGTCCACATAGTTGTGTCTCTCTAACCAAGTGAATAGGTAAATGAGTCATTATATCAAAAAATGCTGGTGGAAAATGCATCTCAAGCTCGCACAAAGTGATGGCAATTTGTTTCTGAAGTGCAGACAATTGTTCAGGATCAAAGACCTTGCTCCACATTGCTTTGAAGAAGAAACATAATGAGTTTATAGTTTCTCTCACCTTTTTTGGCAAAATGGCCCGTATAGCAATTGGTAGAAAATGATCCATGATCACATGACAATCGTGAGTCTTCATGTGCTTTAGCTTCAAGTCCTTCATTGACACAAGACTGCTAATGTTTGAAGAATACCCTTCTGGAACTTTCACTCCATTAAGAAACTCACATAATGTAATTTTTTCTTTCCTGGATAAAGTGTGAGCTGCTGGAGGCAAATAAGTTTGTTTTCCCTTATTTGTTGGTGCCAATTTTTCTCTTATCTTCATTTCAACCAAGTCTAACCTTGCCTTTACGCCATCTTTTATCTTACCGGGCACATTTAGAAGTGTACCAATGACACTATCAAATAAATTTTTCTCAATATGCATAATATCAAGAAAATGTCTAACATGTAAAGACGTCCAATATGGCAACTCAAAGAAAATTGACCTTTTTTTCCACCCAGTTTTTGCAAGCCCACCTGCAAAAGTCTTTCCAAATTTAACCTCCAAGTCTTTTATATTCTCAAACACTTCTTCACCAGTGAAGCACTTAGGAGCTCGGCCTTCTTCTATATTCCCATTGAAAGCTTTTTTCCACCGACGATATCTATGGTTTCGATTTAGCCATCTCCGATGCCCTTGGAATGCATATTTTTGAGAGTGTGTCAGTCGATATTGATCTGTACTCTTGACACATATGGGGCATCCACATTGGCCATGTACACCATATCCCTCAAGGTTTGCTCTTGCCGGAAAATCATTGATTGTTCCAAATAACATGACTCTGAGATTGAAATTTTCTTCTCTGAACCCGTCATATACTTGAACACCGGTCTCCCACAACACCTTCAAATCTTCAATTAAAGGAGCCAAGTAAAAAATCTATATCATTTCCAGGTTGTTTCGGCCCAGAAATGAGTATAGGCATCATTATATGTTCTCGCTTCATGCATCGCGATGGGGGGAGGTTGTAGATCATCAAAATCACCGACCATGTACTATGTGAGCTACTTTGCAAGCCATGAGGGTTCATGCCATCTGTAGCCAATACGAGGCGAAGGTTTCTTGATTCTTCACCAAATTCAGGGAAATCATCATCGATCTTTTTCCATTGAGGAGAATCTGAGGGGTGTCGAATCTTGTCATCTTCAATCCTTTCTTCAAGCCTTCTATCAGCATGCCATGTCAAGTCCTTGGCCAACTCTTTACTACTGTACATGCACCTAAATCGTGGTATAATGGGCAAATACCACATGGTTTTGACAAGAGCAGATCCGTTCTTCTTGTACCGCGAGGTGCCACATTTCGGACAAACCTTCGATGATGCATAGTCAGTTCTAAACAATATGCAATCATTGAGACAGGCATGTATCCTCTCATATCCCATGCCAATTGAGGTTAACATCTTCTTAGCCTCATAAGTACGATTAGGTAACACATTATCATCGGGTAGCATGTTTTTTAATAGATCAAGTAAGTCTGTGAAACTCTTATCACTCCACCCATTGTTGGCTTTTAACTTGTAGAGGTTTAGGACTGCTTTCAATCTTGTGAATTTACTACTACTATACAGTGGTGTCTTTGAATCACTTGTCAAATTGTTAAACATCTTGGGACAATTTCGCAAATCCTCCTCAATCACATTTGTCATCTCCTCCAAACGATCAGGCTCATAATCATTCATGTCCAAATCCCGCGATCGATATGATGTACCACCCAAATCATATGAGGTGACACTGCTCTCACCGTGTCTTGTCCAACGTGTGTAGCTTTTATCAATTCCATTACACACCAAATGATCTTCTAATTCACGTGGACTAATTCTCTTTCGAAAACAACAACGTAAACACGGGCAACTGATTCTAGTCCGATCTGATGCATGCTCAATCGCAAAATTGATGAATTCTTTCACCCCTTTCTCATATTGCTCGGACATACGATCCGTTAATATCCAACTTCGATCCATCTTGATTCTGGATTAAGTAAATTAAACAATTTTAATATCACTTCATAGTTGATTTTGTTAAATAATTTTTATTTTAATTTATTTCCCATTATTCTAGCAAAAATTCGGTAGAGTAACGACGCAATTTTTTTTACCAAGTTCTCGACTTAATCTTCCCCCAAACTTGCAACCAACAAAATTTGCATCTTTCAACCACAAAAAACCCAACATTCTAATATTTCACCCACAACAAACCCACAACAATATCGATCTCACTATACCAAAATATTGATCACCAATTGGATCGCATAAAGCAACATATTTTAAGGAACTTCAAATATTGATCACCAGTTGGATCATATAAATCACATAAAACTAAACATAAAGCATCAAATATTGATCACCAGTTGGATCACATAAAGCATCATATTTTAAGCAACTACAAATATTGATCACCAGTTGGATCACATAAATCACATAAAACTACAAATAAAGTATTATATTTTCAACAACTAAGTATAAATAAAGATCACCAGTTGGATCAATGTACCCTAAACTACAAAATAACCACAATTTAATCCCAAATTAAATGTAATTAACACCCAACTATACACAAAAATACATACACCCACACATACACAAATTATATACATCCACATATACACAAATACATACACCTACACATACATAAATATATATAAATACACCTATATATACACTAATATACATACATCCACACATACACAAAATATACATACACAAAAATTTATCTAACTCAAACTCTATACTCTATATATGTGTGTGTATATGTATACATATTTATCTAAAAAAATTACCCCAAATTTGCACAAGCTAAATGGTGGCCGGAGGTGGCGGCGGTGAGGAGGCGGCGGCTACCTTATATGTATATAGATTGAGGGAGAGTTAAATATATATACATATGCACACACATATATATATATATAGAGAGAGAGAGAGAGAGCCATACCTTTGGGGCGCGGTTGACGGGCGGCGGTGGGTGACTCGCGGCGGCAGCGGTCGCGACGGGAGAGGGGGACGAGAGCGAGAGAGAGAAAGGGAGAGAGGGAGAAAGAGAGAGAGGGAGAGAGAGAAACCGAGAGAGAGAGAGATGGTGGTGGTGGGGCGCCGGCGACGAGGGTGGTGGTGGTGGTGGTCGAGCGAGAGAGAGAGATGAGAGAGAGATCGGCCGAGAGAGAGAGAGAGAGATCGGGTAAGAGAGAAGAGAGAGAAATGGGAGGGAAATTGGGGCTTTTTTTTATATTTTGGGGGGATAAAGGCTATTATAGCGGTTCTTGGTTGGACCGGTATAATAGCAGAGCTATTACATCGGTTCAACCAAGAACTAAGAGAGAAAGAGAGAGAAATGGGAGGGAAATTGGGGTTTTTTTTTTTTATATTTTGGGGGGAGAAATGCTATTATAGCGGTTCTTGGTTGAACCGGTATAATAGCAGAGCTATTACAGCGGTTCAACCAAGAACCGCTGTAATAGACCGGAGCTATTACAGCGGTTCTTGGTTGAACCGCTGTAATAGCTCCGGTTCTTAGCTATTACAGCGGTTCATCCGAGAACCGCTGTAATAGCTCATTCTATTACAGCGGTTCAACCATGAACCGCTGTAATAGGCACCTCCGTTCAGCGGTTTTCCAAAAACCGCTGCAATAGTTTATTTTTGTAGTAGTGGTTGCTTCAAAAGTTTCCATGGCATTTGCTAAAGTTTCTAAACTGACTGAGTCAAACTATGACACATGGAAAGTCAAAGCATTAACATATCTTTGTTCATGTGATGATAATATGTGCGATATTATTTCAGATGGACCTATTCATATATATACAAGGTTATCACTAGAGCGCCTGGAGCCACAGAAGAAACTCCAGATGGTTATGTGGAAAAGCCAAAGCAAGAATGGTCTCCAGATGAGCGTCGAAGAACAAATTTGGACAATGTTAGTTGTAACACTCTATATACGGCTATTGGTGATAATGACAACTTATTCAACAAGATCAAGCCTTGTAACACTACTAAGGAAATATGGGATAAGTTGGCTATGATTTGTGATGGTTCAACACAGATTAAAGAGAACAAGTTGCCAAGGAAAGGTTTAATAGTTTTAAGATGTTGCCCAATGAGATTTTAGAGCAATTGGACATAAGATTTACAACTCTTATTATAGAGTTAACATCTTTGGGTATGGATTTATATAATAGAGAAATGGTGATTAAGATTTTCAAAAATCTACCTAGTAGATTCTTGATGAAGACAACAGCAATGAGAGAATCTAACATGTTGGATTGTTTAAGTCTGGAAGATGCCTTTTCAGAGCTCAAAGCATTTGAGTTTTAGTTGAATTCAGCCAGTGATGTTGTGAGCAGTCCGGTAATTGAGTCTAGAGCGCTTATGGCATCAATCAAGGGCAAATCGGGTGACAAGGGAAAAGTTTTGGATATCAATGAGGATGAGGAACTAGCGCTTCGGAATAGATTCAAAAATTTCTTCAGATATGAAAAGAAAGGAAATAATCCCAAGCATCAAGGACAAAGTTCATATCAAGCGGCTGCTCCAGTACAACAACAGTATCAAGCGCCTCAATATTCTGCACCTTCTCCTTCTCAAAACCACACACTACAAGGTTAACAAATAAACAAAAGATGAAAACTAATCTTTGTTATAATTGTAGGAAACCAGGGCACTACCAGGGAAATTGCCCTTATCCAAACGTATTCAAGGCCTCAAGGCAGGATTACATGGATAGAAACCAATACAGGAGCAACCTTCGTCAAAAAGGTTTGCTAGCAGAATCAGAACCAGTGTCCGCACCTAAAGATTTGGAGTCTTCAGAGGAGAGTAGTGATGATTATGAGCCAATGGATGATTCAGCGCTTATTTATCTCATAGTCAGAGATGATGAAACATTCCCTGAGGTAAACACTGAGATATCTTACCCTCTCTCTTATGAAGAACTACTTGAGAAAGTCAAAGAATATTACAATGATTGTCAAGATGCCGCCAAATTATATCAAAATCACTTTGATATCATTTCATCACTCAAAAATGATAATGTGATGCTGAAGGCAGAGTTGCGAGTTCAGCAACAATGCATTGAGAAGAACAAATCACTTTAGAATCTGAAAAGTGATCTTGATATAATAGTGTTAGGAATTTCATGTTAGATGTTTTGATGATGACAAGATAGGATTTTATGTTAGACCCCAAATATAATGTGAGTTTTTGTTTTCATAGATCAATGTATAAGCGTTCGAAAGTTTGTAATTTTGATTAGGCTTGTAATTTTAATCTTTATAGATTTTAGACTAAGTATCAGAAACCGAATTGCTAATAGAATTCTTGGTGAGTCTATTAGAGAAGAAGTTCAAGATCAGCGTCTGAAGTTAAATGAAGACGAAGATTTGTTCTTAGCGACTGTCAAATGCTAAATGAATATTTTAGGATTTACGGATCAAGCGATCAAAGAACTTCAGAGATCCATATCAGATTCACCTGAAATAAATCCTCTAGTCATGAAGGACTTAAATGAAATCATTCAAACAGACATTTATTTCCAACGGGAAATAAATTCAAATGCATTAAATGCCTGATAAGAGCATTAAATGTGATAAGCTATTTTGACTTGTGGACAAGCCACCTTTTGACTGGACTGTCAGAATTTCAGAGTTCAAAGCTGCTCCCATCCAATCGAAACCAGTAGGATTTCAGGAATGTCAGAGAAAAGGCAGAATCAGGCACCGCGTGAAAGGCACGCTCCTACATGTCTCCAACGGACATAATCCCAAGAAAATGCCTATAAATACCTCTTTCCAGCAAACCCTAAAGAGAGATATACGTACATGCACAAGAAAACTTTCCTGAAATTCTCTTTCAAAGAAAAAGCATAGAAACTCCATAGCCAAAATTCTTCAAGCTTTTTACGTACATTCCATACAGTCACAAGTATCTCAAACATCTTCCAAAGAAGAAACCTAAATTCTTACTGAGATATTCCAAGTTGTTTGATCTTTCCAAAAACAAACAAAACCTGTGGCAAAACTCTCAACCTTTCATCTGTGTGATAAAGTTGTTGAAACCCCTTACAGGCAGTATTTCTGAGTCAGAGAAGCTTGTAAAAGAAGATCTTTATTGGTGCTGAAATTTGTGTGATCAAGGAGCCCGAGATCATTTTCACCTATTTATTACCTTGTAGAAGATTTTGTGTGATTCTTTGATAATCATCTTAGTAAATTCCCTCCAAGTGAAAAAGGAGAAGAAGGACGTAGTTGGGATTACATCACCCAGTGAACCTTATATATCTTATGTCATTTACATTCATCATTGTCTTGTTTTACATTATCTTATTTATTTTTAAAAAGACAAACTAATCTGATACGCGACTATTTAATTAAAACGAACGCAAAAGCTTTGGAATCATTTCCGCTGTGCTAACCCTGATTAAGCGATTCAAGCTTTACCCTACTTTGGTAAATTGCTAAAATCACAAAGTCAAAGTTATCTTTACTGAAGCGCCTGACCCAAGCGCTCAGCTTCCTAAGCGTTCTAATCTTTAAAAGTGATACGAAATTTTTGAAGTCGAAATAGACTTCAGGGTCTATTCAACCCCCCCCCCTTCTAGACCCTTTCGTATGCCACTTGGGACCACCAAGTGGTATCAGAGCGGTTGAAGTAGAAACCTAAGCGTTTTCGAGCGTAACTGCTTGTTTAGATCTATTTTTCTAAACTTAGTCGCTTCAAAATTTTCTCTAAACATCTCATTATAGCTTTTAACAAAATGCCTAAGTTGGTAGAGTCAAACTATGATTCTTGGAAACTTAGAGCATTCACGTATTTATGTTCTTGCGATAATGAACTGTGTGATGTAATTTCAGATGGCCCCATTAAGATCATGAAAGTGATAACTCGAGCACCTGGAGCTGATGAAGCCACTCCAGATGGATATATCGAGAAACCCAAGTTAGAATGGACAGCAGATGATCGAAAAAGAGCGAATCTAGATAATGTTGGACGAAGTGCACTTTACTCAGCGTTAGGAAACAATGATGTAATGTTCAACAAGATCAAGCAATGTAAAGATTTGAGCATTTCAAGATGTAGACCAATGAGACGCTAGAATAATTGGACGCAATGTTCACTTTGCTCATTACAGAGTTAGTGTCAGTAGACAAAGAGTTGACCAACAAGGAAATGGTTAATAAGATTCTCAGAAATCTTCCAAGCAAGTATTTGATTAAGACTGTTGCTATGAAAGAATCACAAACCTTGGAGACTCTTACACCAGAACATGTGTTTTCAGAATTAAAAGCATTTGAGTTCGAATTAGGTAAAGTCAGCGACACATCGACTTTAGCGACTGAATCAGGAGCATTAATCGCTACCACCAAAAGTAAGGGTAAAGCGATTAGTGAGGTGAAAGTGACAATCAAATGTGGAAAAGGAAATGGCTTTATTGGTTAAGAAATTCAAGAAATTTCTAAGATATGAAAAGAGAAATCCTATGGGACAAACCTCATTCCAAACCCCTCTCCCAGCACCAGCGCCTCAGTATCAAGCGCCAGTGTATTTAGCACCTCAGCCATTAGCGCCAGTTCCTTATCAAGCGCCTACAACTCCTACTCAGAATCTCTCAGCGCCAGTTGGTTCAAAGCGATTAGCACTGAAAAGAAAATGAAAACTAATTTATGTTATAATTGCAGGAAACCAGGGTACTACCAGGTAAATTGCCCTTATCAAAATGTGTCTAAGCCCACAAGGCAAGACTGTGTGGATAGAAATCAATTCAGGAGCAACCTTCGCCAACAAGGTTTGCTAGCAGAATCTGAATCATTCTCCGCACTTGAAGAGGATTTGGAATCATCAGATGAAAGTAGTGATGATGAGCCAACAAGCGACTCAGCGTTGATTTGTCTTATGGCAAGAGATGATGAAACGTCAGACGATTCGCTACCTAAGCTAACCACTGAATTATCTCATCCTCTTTCCTATGATGAATTACTTGACAAAGTTAATGAATATTATAAAGATTGTCGAAATGCCGCCAAAATATATCAAAATCACTTCGCTATTATTTCATCGCTCACAAGTGATAAAGTAACGCTCAAAGCAGAACTGCAAGTTCAGCAATAATGCATTGAGAAGAACCAATCACTTGAGAGTGAGATTACTGAATTGAAAAGTGATATTGATATAATAGTCAAGAGAGAAGCTGATCTGATCGCTAGACTTGCCAAATCCGAGCAGCTCATCTCATCATTATCAAAAGCTTCAAGAAAGTTGGATAATGTGACTGAGGTAACAAGAATGTTTGGTGAAAAGACGGGTTTAGGATGCAATAAATCTGGTAAAAAACTAAATAAATCAAATGTTACGGCGAACAACAAAGGAAAGGGTGTTTTCTTTGTTGAGAAAAGTTCACAAAGTCAAACACTAAATGAACCTAGCGACAATGGTACAGGGCCAAATGCACTACCACAAAAAAGTCCTATTACAGTGCACCTATGACAGTGGTTTTGAAAACTGCTGTAATAGGGGGCACTCGGTTCGGACCTATGACAGCGGTTCAAGCTGAACCGCTGTCATAGGTGTAAAAAAAAATAAAAAAAAATAAAAATTTGAACTTTTGGCAGCGGTTCGGCCAAACCGCTGCCACAAGTGAACTTAGAACCGCTGCCACAAAGTGCCCGAACCGCTGCCACAAAGTGAACTTTTGGCAGCGGTTCGGCCAAACCGCTGCCAAAAGTTCACTTTGTGGCAGCGGTTCGCCCGAACCGCTGCCAAAAGTTCAAATTTTGGGCGGGTTTATTTCAAACCGGCCCCCCCTCTCTCTCTCTCTCTCAACTCTCTCACCACCACCGCCGCCGTCCGCCTCCCCTCTCGGTTTCTCTCTCTATTTTTAGATCTACTTCTCTCTCTCTCGGTTTCTCTCTCGATTTCTAGATCTAGTTCTCTCTCTCTCGGTTTCTCTTGGTATAGGACCGCCGCCGCCCACCTCCGCCGCCGCCGACGCCCATCTCCGCCTCCGCCCACCTCCGCCGCCGCCGCCTTCTTCCATTTAGTTTTGGTATTTTTTTTAGATAAATATAAATATATATATACACACACACACACACACATAGAGTATATATAGATGTATGTATATGTGGGTGTATGTATATTTGTGTATGTGCGGGTGTATGTATATTTGTGTATGTGTGGGTGTATGTGTATTTGTGTATGTATATTTGTGTATGAATATTTGTGTATGTATATATGTGGATGGGTGTATGTATATTTGTGTATATGTTCATGGTTGTATGCATATATATGTATATGTTAATGGGTGTATTTGTGTATGTGTGGGTGTTTGTATATTTGTGTATGTATATATGTGGATGGGTGTATGTATATTTGTGTATATGTTGATGGGTGTATGTAAATTTGTGTATATGTTGATGGGTGTATGTGTGGGTGTACGTATATTTGTGTATGTGTGGGTGTACGTATATTTGTGTATTTATGAAAATATTTCTCGGTTGAAATTTTGGGGTGTTGGAATGACACAAAATTCACAAGGTCATAGAGAAACGGCATTCTGAACAAAACGCAAGACTTTGTCTTGCGCTCTCGTGATTTTAGCCATCCGAGATCGTTTAAGGCCTCAAATACGCGTTTTATTACAAAAATACGTATCTTTGTAACAAAACGCATATTTGAGGCCTTAAACGATCTCGGATGGCTAAAATCACGAGAGCGCAAACTTGCATTTTGTTCAGAATGCAGTTTCGCTATGACCATGCGAATTTTGTGTCAATCCGACATGACAACATTATAAATGATAAAATAAAATTAAAAAAATAAAAATAAACCACCCTATGACAGCGGTTCAGCCGGAACCGCTATCATAGGGTCCAATTTAATTTGTTTTTTTGAATAAATGACCCTGTGACAGCGGTTCCGCCGAAACCGCTGTCATAGGGTTTTTTATTATTTTTTTAACGCTATGACAGCGGTTTTTATAGAACCGCTGTCATAGGGTCACCCTACTGCAGCGGTTTCTATAGAAACGCTGTCATAGGGTCACCCTACTACAGTGGTTTCTATAAAACCACTGTCATAGGGTGACCTATGACAGCGGTTCCGGAACCGCTGTCATATGGTTTTGACCTATACCAGCGGTACCTATGACAGCGGTTCAAAACCGCTGTAATAGGCCCAAAAAAACCGCTGTTATAGGTCATTTCTGTAGTAGTGATGAGAAAGCCAAAGTGAACTCAGGCAAAGAGAAGGCGAAAGCAAATGATCCACAAAGACGGGTTCGTCCAAATGCTCAAAAGGCTAAGGATAAACCTGACCACTGTTAATCAAGCGCTAAACGTCAAGCACCAAAAGTGCAACCCAAGCCAGCGCCAATATCCAAGAAAGTCAAGATCATATTATCGATACTATGATGATTATGATAATGACTATGATTATGATTATTATTATAATCAAGGATATTGTTATACACCCAAAAAACACACACAACACAATGTGAAACCCAAGAAGGCCAGTATTCCTACAATGAAGACTAGGCAAATATGGGTTCCTAAAGTTTTAATTCAAACCAAAGCTACTAAAATTGAAGGACCCAAGACAACATGGGTACCTAAGAAGAATTAGAACTATCCTCCTTTAAATGCAGCTACCTAGAGCCAACACTGATACTTCAGTTTGATACTTCGACAGTGGGTCATCAAGGCATATGACTGGATCAAAAGATCTCTTGGTCAACTATCGTGCAACCAACGGTCCTCAAGTTATATTTGGTGATAACTCCAAAGGTAGAACCAAAGGTATAAGTATCATGCATAGGGGGAACATCATGATTAGTGATGTATATTATGTTGAGGGTCTTAAGCATAATCTATTAAGCATTAGTCAATTTTGTGATAAAGGCTTTGAAGTAAAATTTTCAAGTGACTACTGCTATGTTAACGACGCTAAGACTAAGTCTACTAAATTAAGAGGAAAAAGAACAAACAATGTCTATTTAGTGGATTGGGATTCTACAATTGATAACTGGTATTCGAGGGCTCATCTTCTATCCATGCATTAATAGGATTAGGACGCTCAGCGACAACTGGTCCTTTACCTTTCCATAACTTGAGTGGCTTTGAGGATGAAGCGTTTGGAGGAGAATGAACGACTTTGGGATTGGCAAAGTATCTAATCCTGTTAAGGATTTCTTCGTCAGGGTTCTTTCACCAATCAGCCATGTGGGGATTCTTGATGACAATCTTGTTTTGGCGCAAAGGATAGAAGGATTCTGCTGAATGACTAGTGATGTTGAAACGCTTTTCATCAAATTCTGTCATGTTGAACGCTTGCCACCGGATGTATTCTAACTGGGATTGAAGACGCTCAAGCGTATAAAGACCGAGATCATCGAATCTTTCGAAGAATCCAAATTTGTTAGAGTTAGAGATTTTCGGGTTGTGGAGAGTATCTTGAAAAGTGATCTCCAAGTCAACTAAAGTGCGGGTGTCATTTTCTCTGGTTGCGTAGTAAAATTCAACATCCGTATGATAGCCACGAAGAAATAAATCTATGACACGAGGAGGAGGTCCTGTTGGAGTAGGAACAATGGCAATCGCTTCTGTCGGGATAGGGGCCACTTCTATCGACCGCTCAGCATTAATAGCGTTTTCATGAGCTGGAGATATTTCAGCGTCAGGAAGATCTTGAGCAACTTATTTAGCAATATCTAGAACATTTGCCATTTCCACGTCCACTTCAACATTGACCTCGGGAGGAGGTGCATCAGCGTCCGGCATACTTTTAACTGATACATGTAAGCATTTGAGAAAAGCAAGCAAAATTTCCACAAAGTAGAAATAGACACAAAAGACTACAACGCTTACCCTGAGGAGGTTCATCGACTGTTTCAGTCGCTTGATCTGTTTCAACAGATGGTACTTGATCCTTAGGCTCCGAGAGTTCTTCAGGATCTAAATCGAGGAAAGAAGGAAGGGGATCAGCACGAATGGGAATACGCAATTTCTCAAGAGTGTTAAGAACAATCTGGATATTTGCTTCACACTCGGCTGAAAGAGTTTTATCCTAGCGTTAGAGATGAGAAACTAACGAGGAAAGGGTAGAATACTTTGTTTAGCATAAGTACTTACCCTGAACACGAGAAAGTCTCTCAGATGGAGTAGTGGCTTTAAGCTCTGAGCTGGTTTCAGGAACAACATCAGAAGAAGGAGGAACAACACTTGCTGGCTCGACTAAAGCACTTGTTGACGCAACTGGAGTGGATAAAGGAGTACGCCTACAGTCTAGCGGTACTTTTTCTTCTACAGTGAAGATGAACGCTGGAGGGGGAGAGGGCGATTTGGGAGAAGGAGAAGGAGACTTTTTTTTCTTCTTTGGTTCTGGTTTCTTCTTCTGCTTTTTGATTGGTTTGGGTGGCTTAACGACTTTAACAGCGATTTTTTGTTTAGGTCGCTTAACCGCCACTGCTTCTTTTGATGAAGATGATGAAGACGATGTTGCTTGCTCTTCATCATCGCTATGAACAATGCCTTCCACAAGGAGTCGTTCACGCCTTTCCTTGGGAACCGATGCTTCACCCCGTCGCTTGGGTTTGAACAATTCACTAATCATCTTTTTCCCGTAAAACTTAAGCGTTGGGAATTTCTTTCCAGCGGTGTTGACGAAACCATGAGCGCTTAAAACTAGACTTAACACAATCCCATAAGGCTTGGGATTCACTGACTCAGCCATCGCTGTCTTAAAACAATTAAAAACATAAAGCGACCAGTTGATCTTCAACCTGGTCAGAATGGCTACCATCATCTTATACTGTATGTTGGAGATTTTATCGAAGCTTCCTTTCCTGCACTCTATCATCTTCGAGCATATGTCAGCCAGAATACATATTCGCCCTTCATGTCATTCTTCTTGAAGTTTGGTTAATAAACAACTTCAATTTCATCTTTCTTGATCAGTGCCCAGACCTTGGTGGCGTCGCCAAGAGTGACGTCTTCAACTTTTCCACCATCATTGGGCAGTTGTAGTAAAGAAGATAGAAAATGAGGAGTGAGAACAAAGGTCTCTGTGGCAAACGGAAAAAAGCAGGAAATGGAGTTTCCATCGTCAGAAATTTTGGCGTTCTTGAAGAAGAAAAGGGTTTCTTCCTCATAAATGTTTGAATGGGAGGTTATCATTTCGCGTAAACCAGATTCTTGGACAAGAGGAAGAACAGTCCTCAGAGGGAAGTTCTGGTTATCAACGAGGTAGTCCTAGTTCACAAGAAATCCAGCATTAACAGTGATTAGTTTCTGAGTTTTAGAGGATTTTGAGGATTTTGGTGGCGCCATTGGTGAAGATTTGAAGCTTTTGAGCGAGTTTAAAACGAGAGCCTTTTTGCCTTGAGAGAGGGAGTTTTTACAGCAAGAAAATTTGAGAGTGATAAAGTTTTTCTGTAAAAACATGGAGGGTTTAAATAGAGGCAAAAAGTAACTCCTCAACAGCTTAGATAAATGCCACGTATCCAGATATTAATGTTGGAAATAATAAAAATTGAATCTGAGTCGTTTAGTCATAAAGTCGGATTTAAAAAGGTGTGGTAGAATAGGTTAACAACTAAAAAATATAAACTTTGGGGTCTGCAGTTACTTTTCAAAAACGTTTGAAATTTTTAAAATGTTCAACGTGAGTTGCGCAGTTACTAACACGTACCCAGACATGCGCAGTTACTGATCAGCCTAATTTATAGGATTTATTAACCGTCAGTTTGATTTGATAGGAGCGCGTGGGCAGTTGTCAAATCTTATCTTTTGGACTTATCCACACGCTACCTTTAAAGGATGAAAATGTTAGAGTATATGCCCTCGAATGCCATAAAGAGGATAGATTTATAGGGCATAAAAATTGAAACTAAATTATGGTTTTTCTATTAATACAAAGCAGTTGAATGTTGTTTTCTTATAGGCATTTATAAGGTGTGAATAAACAACTTAAAGTCCTTGATGACAAGGCGAACCTTCTACCTCCTATGGGGTAGGAGGAAAGACACTAGAATGGTTTGACCCTTGACATCTAAAAGGGTTCGCAAGTCTAAAAAATATTGATTGGGCATCAATAGTGAATAAAGACTTGTATGATGTAAGTTTCGATAGAGAAAGTGCCAGTCGTACACTATGGAAATGGTAGTGGGAACTTATATCATAGACTTGTCAGTTGGACTGATATGTTCGAACACGGCTCGCATCAGTTCATCACATAGGTATTCACTCATTGACAGTCAATGATGAAACTGATAAGTAGTGATAGGTACGTGTGAATGTCTGACCTGAGAAATCGAGTTGAAGATGTACTTGTGACATCCAGTCTGTCATTAGAGTAGTTAGATTCAAATCACCTGTTGGTGGAATCGAACTCGAAATGCGACTTGATAATAAATAAGGATGGTTAGAAGAAATAAGGTTGGGGGGATAGTCTCTTGGTTGATCCTCAGGATGGGGTGAGACATAAAAGTCTATTCGTACTCCATGGTAGCATAAGGGTGCAAAATTTTGGAGAAAAAGGCAAAAATAAGGAAAGAAAACCCCCGGTAGCATACTGGCCAGGTGCGAGCCTAGGGAAGAAATTGTGGTACGGAGTGATGAATCCATGGGAGGCAAAAGGCTGATATATCCTTTATATGCGCAAAATTTTTCCATATTCCCTTTTTCTACATGCAAATATATCCATATTGTTTCAACATGCACAAGTATGTTCCAAATTATCTTGCTATTCAGCAAGCTAACATATATCAGAATCATATGCTTAATTTGATGCTAAATTTTTCTTCTCCCATCATATGTTCATAAACATCCATCTCAATTAACATCAAAACATATATAGAATTTTCGATGAGCATAATAGATAAGATATAAATAAACTTAGATCATGCATACTAGGTTAAACATAAACATCTCGAAAGCATCCTGTGCCTCAAAGGGCAACAAAACAAAAAACCAACAAAAAAGAAATATTGTTTTAAGGCAGTAGCATAGCCTAACCAAAAAATATATTTTTTTCAAAATAAAAACTACTCCGCATCAGCTGGAGCATTCTCTGTCGCACCAGTCGGACTGTTAGCAGGCAGGTCAGTGGGTTGGTCAATAGCTTGGGTTGGAAGTGGATTAACCTCTAAAGTAGCAAGAGGAGGAACTTCATTTAGAACATTTTCAGTTGCTGGAACAGGGGGCTTCAGTAGAGCAGCATCCATCTCGGTATCAACGTCAAGAAAAGAGACATCACTGTCAGCAGGAGGGTAACCAACAGCAACAAATTGATTTTTGCACCCCTCGAAGCCTTTCTCAAAATACTCCAAAGTTTCGTAGTCCACCAAGTTCTGAAACTTGGTAGAGGCCAGGAAATTTGCCTTGTACATCTCCAAGAAAGCTTGCCCCTCAGTGGAATGGGGAAAATCCTCAATGCCCATCTAGTGACCCTTAGCAAAGGTGTCTTGACGTTCCATTTCTTGGTGCTCCAGGGAGTTCTTCAGCTTGTCTTCCAGGACCCTCACCCTACCCACCAAAGTAGCCGCACAGGATTCTTGTTCTTAGATGTTCTGGAGGGCTTTTTCCTTTTCTTTCTGCCAGGATTGTTCCAAGGAAACATATGCTCGTACTTGCTTCTTTGCTTTAGCCAGGTCCCTTTTAAGATCACCTATCTTAGTTGATTAGCTAATGTCTATTAAAGCTTGGCTTGCAAGAAGGGGAACTACATGCGAAAAATTCAAATAATTCATCAATCTTTGTTTTAAAAGGAGTCGGCTAGAAAGAGGTTACAAGTTGGGATCTAACTTATCTAAACACTCATGAGAAAAATCCCAGGAGGTTCCTTCAGGAGGAGCAATGAAGAAGAAATTCTTGTTTCAGTTTTTTTCAAAATAAGGGTAAGTAGAGAAAAAGTAGACATCTTTCCTAGGAGTAAAGTAGAACACCCCTGACTCATTTTTGAGGATCACGGTAAAAAGAAGGAATAGAAAAGCTCTGTAGTAGGACGATGGCATAGACTACGCAATAACACATTAAAATCAACTATGGCTCGCATAGAATTTGGGGAAAGCTGGTTTAAATTTTTTTCGTATCTTTTGGCTTTGGCAATTTATAAAAGGTCGATTAAAAAACGTAACTCAGCTCGGAGACGGATGACGTAAAAAATAAGAAAAATAGGGCGAGGAAGTGAGCCCTATCATTGGCACTAGGAACTTGAATGTGATGGGATGGAGGAATGCCATAAGTGGCCCTTATTATATTCTTGATGATAGGTAAAACGGGACATGTACACCATCCATAAATGAGTCCCCGAGCCAGCAAGCAGCAAGCAATACTTTCTCCTGGGCACTTAGAGTCTCTTTGGCCAATTCATCTGGGTCAGGCTGATTGAGATCTTCCAAATGAAGGATTTCCAGAGAAACCACAGGAGGATGTCTTTCTGAAATTGGTTGGGCAAAAAGTGAAAAAAAACCAAAAACATGGGGACTATTCAAAGGGTTAAAAGAAGAGGAATCTAAATCTATATTTCTTCTGGGTTGGTGAGTTCTATAAGACTCTCCCGCGGAATGAAGAGGCGATGGTGGATTAGCAACATTCACAGGTGGCTTCCGCGAAAAGAGGAGGAGGATTACCCACAGTTTCAGGAGGGAGTATTTGAACATTATGATCAGAAGAAATAGGAGTAGGATCGGAAACATGTGACATTTTTGCAAAATTTACAAAGAAAACGGAGAAACAAGGACTTTTACATAGCACGCAAAATATAAATAACATATAGAGCAAGAGGGAAAGAGATAAGTACCTACGATTGAAAGCAGAGGACATGGATCTCGGAGTAATTGACCAGTTAATTGAAGATGGAGAAAAAAGGGGGAAGCTGGGGGGTGATTTTAAGAAGAAGAAGAGGAAAAAATATGGCAACAATTAAAAATGGAAGGAAAGAGATTTTTAAATTTTGAAATAACAGTTAAGGAAAAAAAATAACTTTGCTTTTCGCAGGGTCACTCAGTGACCGTACATGTGGCACACATCCACAGATTTCTAGGAGCAGTTATGGAGGCAAGGAGGTAACTGCCATGATGATGGCGTGAGAATCTTGGAAGATAAAGTGCAAAGTTCTTATCCTGGGGAAGCCCAAACATCTTCAGCCCATTAGTGACATCATTCTTAGGGTTTTCTCAAAGGATTCTTCTAGAAACTTATAAAGACTTTTCAAACAAGCCATTATTTCTTCAGCATACTAATCAGGAGGAAAGCTAGGAGTACTTTCAACTGGCATGTTCAGCAGGAATTCAGGAGGAGTTTTTAGCTATCAGCTTGGCTCCCATAATTAATTCATCAGAACTCTTTCAGCTTGACAAGTCAAACTTTAGAGTTGGGGGAACCATTGATGTGGGTAGATATCATCCATTGGGCTAAGCTGACAAGCCCAAAGAATATCAAATATTTTTCCCTAATTTATTATATTAATTCTGCCCATGCATGCCTATTTCGCCCTCATCTAATTAATAGGAGCAGAGCCCAAATCGGAGCCCTAAAATGAAGGATATCAATCAAGCAGACAACATCCAATCAAGTATCGTATTAAGTATCGATTAAGGAGGATTGATCAAACACTTACCAAAGCATGATGATTCGGCAAAGCTAAATATGGACCTCACCAGATGCGTTTTAGGACGATTTCAGGACACCCAAAGCTTCTAGACATAACCCTGCATACGATAAATAGAGCAGGAAGGAAATCAACCGGATTTTACTTGCCATATTTGTATCGAAGCCATCTAGCTTGTATAAATATTCATTGTTGATAATCAATAAACAACTCTTACACTTTTACGCATTTTACTCTCTATTATTTTATAGTTTTATTATACTCAATTTCTCGCAAATAAAAATATAAATTTCCCTAGTGTCAATCCCACGTGCATCAAATACTTTAGTCCATTACTAAACATAAAAAGTAGATTGGAGTGTCGTTATCAAATTTAGGAGTGCAAATATTAATTGCCAAATAAATAAGCCCTACATCCTTTTATGTTCGAATTGGTTGTTAATTTTTTTGAAGAGTAGAAAGCTAAATGCTATATAAAATCTGTTAAATGTTTTTTTATTTTTTATTTTAGAATTAATTATTAAAATTTACCAGTTTCATTTAGTTGAAATGATTAATATAATTAACAAACTATAATCAAATTCAGCGGTAATGTTATATTCACACCCCCTGAAATGTTAGTATACATTACAAATACCCCCATACTTGACAAGGGGTAAACTGGGAGAAGTCAAAAAGCTTTGATGACGTCATCAAAATTTTGAGCAAAAAAAATGACAAAGGGTGCCCGTGTAATACAAAAAATGTTGAGGGGATGTCATTGTAAATTTTAAAAAGTGAAAGGGTTTGAGTGTAATTTTCCCTGAAATAATTAAAGGTTATTGAGGAAAGGAAAAATTGATCAAGCGGATAGAGTATTTATGAAGAGAAAGAAAGACATATTGGTTTTGTAAAAATATATTTGTTATCCTACTCTAATAAATGATTTTTTCTAGATAATGATTATGTATTATTTATTGTAAGTTTATCGAGGAAGGGATTTTTGCCGAGGGTCATTTCTTCATTAGTGAATTTGTTAGAGTGTTGGATATGATTGTAGGAACAAAGATATTTTGTTAAGTAGATAAACACAATACTACATGAAATGTTACACGCGATTTGAAGTACTTTGAATTTGTAAGTTAGCGACACGTATTCTCTTGACAATGAACCTTATACTGGGAGTATATATGATTCCTTGGCTAACGTTATCATGTACGAAAATGTTGATTCTATTGTTAGCATGCGAAGTAGGAGAAAAAAATGGGAAAATTATTTTTTGAGTCTTTTAACTTGGCCTCTCTTACGTTTCAATCATTTAAGTTGACGCATTGCAAAATTGATCTGTTATCTTCTGACTCTTTGTAATTTTAGTCCTATTGTGCTTAAAAAATAGATAAATTTAGTCTGTCGATAGCCATCAATACCACCATAACACATTATTATTAGATATCATCAATTAGAAGCTAAAAAGCACAAAGTCACAAAACCTTTATTGTATGAAGGAGATAACTTTACCCATTTCAAAACTTAAAATTGCAGTGAAAATCTACCTAATCAGATTTCCCAATTTTTACCAATTGACTATGCCACTCACTAAATCGACGGACTAAATTCTTCAATTTTTTAAGCATAAAAGGACTAAAATTACAAAGTTAGAAGATAACGGACCAATTTTGCAACGCATCAACTTTAAGGACTAAAACACAAGGGAGATCAAGTTAACGGACTAAAAAAATAATTTACCCAAAAAAAAATAAAAAAATTTACAATCTTTTTTCATGAAAACCCGATTCAGATAATGAGAATAGTGGTTAAATTTTCTTTGGCCTTATTTTCTAGTTATAATCCTATTTGATTGAAATCACCTCAAAAAAAAAAAAATACCTATCTAATAAGTAAAATACCAGGAAATGTGGTGTGCACCAAAATTTCTAGGGGCACAATTGTAATTAATTTATCTATAATTTGGGTCGGATTGTCCCCCGGGAGCGAAATCCGGTATAGCTTGTTACAATTAATATGGTTGAGCCCACTTGACTAAAGGCCTATCGCGAAATGAGCTCATTCTGGAAAATGGGCTACAATAATAATTGGGCTTGATGTGTGTGGCTTTCATATCAATAATATTTATATTAATATATGGGAGAATATGAGTATTATGATGAGATTAACATATAGTATAAAAGCAATAATGTAAATGACAAGAGATTTAACGTGGTTCAGTCCGAAAATTAGACCTACGTCCACTGAGGTAAAGAGTTCGGGGGTCCTTTATTGATGTTGAAGACAATATATATACAAATTTGATTGAGGGGGGGAGGGGGTTAAATGGGGTAGGTCAACTATGCTAAATATACATTTGGTAATAAGAATAAATCATAATCTATCTAAATGAGGTGACAATCAATTCGGGTATAATTTGGGAAAGATATGCCGGATTTCCGCAGGTCTATATATGGTAAGGATGAGGATCTTATCTCCCAGTTCTCAATAATCAGCGCTGCCATACCTGTGCAGGTCGGGTCATCTGGGCCTCTAGCTAAGCCTGTCCGAATATGACATCTTCTAGAAGGATCCAAGTCAATAAAACCATCGGACTTGGGCCCATAAGGTATTGGACCTCCCAGCTTAGCCCAAAGACGGATTTCTACCCACATCAATAATCCCCCCCAACTCTAAAGTTTGACTTAGTCAAGCTGTAAGAGTTGAAAAGAAATAATTGATATGGGCCGAGCTGACAAAACTCTAGGTGTGCAAGTGGAAAATAAGCTGAAGCAAGAAATGCCGAAGGAATCTTTACTCGATCCAGGTATGGTAACCTGACCAATGGAGCTCGGGGATGCCTTCCTGTGCAGGTCTGAAAAAAACCCTATTCGTGAGTTTGACTAGCCGATTGGACTTCTCCACGCCTCTACAGTTATTGCCTCGAAACTCGAGAAAGCTGTGGCATCATCATGACCTCAGCAGATGATGCCGCCATAACTTCCGCTAGGTATGTGTTTGATGGTTGCCATGTGTATGGCTGGGGATGAAGCCCGCCTCTTTCCTTGTATGTTAATTTTATTTTTGAATTTTTAATTTTGTATAAGGTAACTTGCAGAAAACCGTCGATTTTGTTTCCTTTTTTAAGATTTTTTCTCAGCATTAAAAAAAAAAACCCTTTTCCTCCCCTTCTTCAATTCTTCTCTTCCAGCGGTGGTTACCCACGTTCATTGCCCACTTCCTTAGGTATTGCACGTTTCTCTCCTTCTTCTTCTTTTATTTGTTGGTTGCTTTA
Source organism: Buddleja alternifolia (assembly GCA_019426215.1). NCBI lineage: Eukaryota > Viridiplantae > Streptophyta > Magnoliopsida > Lamiales > Scrophulariaceae > Buddleja > Buddleja alternifolia. Next base: position 1,392,380 of record CM033398.1, on the reverse strand, counting down.
TTTGTTTTGTGTGCTGCGTTTGTTGTGAGAAGAATTTCCGAAATCCTGATATGTTGTTATTGCCTTTGTTTTCTTTCTTTGTGTGCCAAAATATGTCGAATAGTCTCTGCTCTGATTCTCAGAATTGAGGTGAGCCTCGTGATTTGCTGGAGACTACCTCCGATTCTGAGGAGAAGACTTCGTCGTTTGTGTATGATTTGTACAGTGTCACCAAGGGTGACACGGTTATCGATGTTGAGTCCTCCGACACTGAATCTGACGGTCGTAATACTACCCTCATCTCCTCCTCTTCCTAAGGTGAAAACACATGAAGTAGTCGAGTCGGAGCCCTAGGTGTTGTAGGATCCCTCCAATCGCATTTCACTCTTCAACAAGAACGAAAAATACGTCATGTGTATGGTATATCTGAGAGATACCAGATTGTAGTCCCAGCTGCGCAGGATAGGCCGCATCGCCCTCCGCTAGGCCATGTTTGTTTTTATGTTGCCCATCTCCGGGCAGGTCTGCGCTTCCCCATCCCTCGCCTCTTGATTGAGATAGCCAATAGGTACTGCATTCCTCTAAACTAATTTGCCGCCAATGTCATTCGTATGATGATTGATTTTGCTGTGCTTCTACACCATTACGGCCATCCAGCCACGATTGAACTTTTTTATTCTCTGTTTCTGCCTCGCTCTATCTCCTCAGATAGTGGCATTTTTTACCTTACCTCCAGAGGTCAAACTACCTTCTGGCTACCCACCCCACTGAGAAGAAGTGGAAGTATAACTAGTTTTTTATCGCCCCACCTCCAGGTGAGCTCTGGGATTTCCGTCATGAATTCTTGGAGAAGGTAGATGGGACCCATCCTTACCCTCCCCGAAATTTATCTTCATACCACCAGCAACTTGTGCACTATCTGAATTTTACCCCTCGCGATGCGGGTAAACTTGTAGACGATCGCTTGTTATATAATGTTGGCTTCAACCCTGTTGGGGCGGATCTGTAGGGCGAGACTTTAGGTAGTGCTTTGTGTGATGTTTTATACATGCTTGTACGGTAGTTTTCAGGTTGACACTTCTCGTATCTAAATGTTGCTTGCTGTTTTGTTTGTTTTGCAGAAGAGCTAATGGACGCTTCTCTTTCTAAGGATGCTTTCAAACGCAGAAAGAAGCCCTCTCCATCTTCGGAGCCACCTCTGCCACCACCTCTTCCAGGTGTGCCACCCCAGGTGGTACAGTCTCCAGCTACACCCTTAGCGGCCATGTATTCTCCCACCCTGGGCCAGGGAAAGCAATCTCTCCCACCTCGTGATTCAGCCTTGGCGTCGGAGATAGCCTCGAGTAAGAGGCTTGCAACTTTGGCGACTCCCTTGGACAATCGCCCAGCTAAGTGTGGCAATTCAGGTATTGCCATCAAGGAGCTTATGCCTGACTTGCAGCTCAGGACTGCAGATCCTCCAGCCTCCCGGACTCGATCCAGGGCTCAAGATCCTACTCCCACTTTTGCTTTGAGGAGTAACAATATTGCAGTGATGCTGGACTTTATCCAGAGGCTATCCAACTCACTTGATAGTCACTAATTGGAGAATTTGACCCTACGCGAGGCTTCTCGGGTTGCCCTGCTTCTCATGCCCAAGGCAAGTCTTATTATTTTCTGGGCATTTGTGTTTCATTAATCTCTTTATATAAATGTTCTACTTTTCTTTATGGCAGTTCCACATGTTGGTTGGCCGTGCTTTGACAGATCAGTACCAAAATACCGAGGTGGACGACTTGCAGAAGAAGCTTTCTAGGCTCCAAAAGCAGCAGCAGAAATCCCAAGAGTCTTGGTCTTTTAAGGATAAGAATTTGTGCCAGGACCTGAAGAATCTTCATATAGACTACCAGAAGCTGCTGGGTGAAAATGTGGATCTGGATGTAGTCTTAGCTGCACAAGCAACACAAAGGCATGCCGAGCTAGAAGAAGTTTTGAACGTGGAACGCCAGAATTGAATTGCCAACTTCCCTACTTTTGCTGAAGGACTGGAGCTCCTTGCTAAGTTCAAAGCTAAATTTCTTTCTTCCAAGGAATTTTCAGATCTGGTTGACGACAAATGCATAGATTTCTTTGTCAAAGGCTTTGATGGCTGTGCCGCTCAGTTCCGGACTAAAGGCTACCCTCCCGAGGGTGTGTCTGATGAATTCTTGGACCCAGAGGCGGCCCTAGAGACAGCTCCGGGAGTCCCCTCCAATGCAGATCCGACTGCCCAACCTGCCGCAGGTCAGCCTGAGGAAGTTGCTGCTAACCGGCCTACAGGTGTTACTGATCCTCCTCCTGCTATTGCCGATGCTGACGCTGCTGCTGCTGCTGGGGCTGAGCCCACCGAGTAATTTTTAACAACAGTACTTAGTTTTTGGATAGGCATGTGTAGCCCTTTAAACAATTTATATTTCTGTTAATTGGGTTTTGGGCGTATGTAGTCCTCGAACAACTTATTTTTGTACTTTTATGCTTGTTTTGCCAGACCTGTCCTCGGTTGGGGCGGGAAAACTTTTTTATTTTTACATGTTTTAATATGATGCCTATTTATATATACACTCTTCGCTTGCTATCTAACTTGCTTAAAAATTTAGAAGCTTACCTGTGCCGTGCCATAGTTCTTTTTTAGGCTTTTGAATCATACCTGCATTCTTTGCCAAGAATATGGAGAAACACGAAAAATGTTGACTTCTTTCAAGGAAGCAAGTTAGTCATATATTCAAATTATACCCTTGGTAATAATGAAATAAACAATGCAACCATACCTCCTGATAAGAGGTGTTTTTACGTGCTTTTAAGACCGTAATTCTTATGATTTGGATTCACTTATTGCTTAAATCATGTCACATTTGCATTTAATAGGTGTGTTAAGTGAATACATGTAATAAATGAGAATACATGAAGAAAAGGGAAGAAAAACGATGTACAAAACAAGTTCAAGCATGTTTTTCAACACCTAGGCGGTTTATGCATCTCCTACCACATTCGAGCGATAATTCTGTACATTTCGAGACCGACTTAGACGAAGTTTCCTTCTACAAAGTTTTAGATGTATGTCTTAGCTTCAAATGGGATCTTGAAACATCCAAATCGGAGGTCTATAGAGATAATTGTGAAGGAAATACGATTGCTGCGCCGAACAGAGAAGTACATGCGCCAGGATGCGCCCCAGCGCCCTCCTAGTCATGCCTAGGCATGGATAGTCCGAATGTTACTCCTTTTCAGCATAAATTCCAGCATTATATGATGGGTAAGAATCACTTTTGGCCATAATTCAGCACATGTGTTGAGGGGTTGTCATAAGTGTGTTTCTTGGTAGATTTACTTTATGGGCGCCAAATCAGAAACAACTTCCATGTTGAAACGTAATTTGGGTATACTTAGCGACCGAATTGGACAAAATGTGCTTCTAGAACATTGTAGATCTATGTTTTATCTGAACATGGGGACTTGAATCATCCAATTTGGAGATCTGTGGAGACGTTTATGAGGAAAATACTAAGACTGCGATGGAAAGCAAGAAAATGGCAGCATGCATGTGTTTTGTTGAAGTTTTCACATGGTTATGCTTGGTGGATTTCTTAAGGGCCGAAAGTTCAGCATTTTTTAGCTGGTTGGAATCTTAAAAGCCAAACTTTAAGCATCACCTTAGGTGGAATTCTCATTGGGGAACTTTAATGGGAATTCTTAATGCATACTTTAGTGGAATTTTGGCTATAAAAGGAGGGGGAACCCATACTCTTCATCATTCACTATCAATTTCAGATTCTTGGAGGAGAGGGGGGCAGCCCCTAATCTGATTTCTCCACCATTCATCACCATTCTTCATCACTCTTGGAGGGGAAAACTAGAGGAAGGAAAAGAGCTTGGGGATTGAAGGCTCAACTTCAAGATCCATCATCATTCACCATTTAGGGAGTTTTTAAGCTTTTCATTTCATTTATGTCTATGAATATTCCTCTTATGTCTTTTATGCTTTCAATTATGAACTAAATTCGTAAGACTAGGGCCATGTAAGGCCAAATTGTGATATATGCTTACAATAGATGATTGTTGAGGTTGTTCTTATATTGTTATGTGATGTGAATTGTGTTTTTGTCTTTCTTGCATATACTTGATCACTATATGTTAGAATCTTATGCCTAGGTTAATATTTCGGGAGAAAATTGACTTAGGGTGCAAGAAATTCACATCATGACCCGCAACTAATGAGGAATTGCCCTAGACATAGGTAAAGATTCCCGGGTGAAGTCGTTCGATTCAAATCGAGTGAACTCTAGTACATTAATGCATGTTTAGTGGTTAGATTTCCGGATAGGGATATTTGGGAAATCACGATCTAAGTATAGGAGTTTATACGCGAGACATCGGTTATTCTCTACCTTAGGAGTTTTCACCATAACAATATAAGAGTAATTCTACAACAAGAGCCTTTATAAGTAGATTTGATCAATTTGGACCTAGCATGTGCCTTAGTCTCCCTTTATAATTGGTTTTAATTCATTTGCATAACCTTGTTCTTATTGTACACGTTTTTACATTTAAGTTACTTTTATTGTAGTTGTTTTTTTGTATAAAATCATAAACTAGAATTCAAGTCTTCGTGGTTCGACAACCCGGACTTTTCGTCCACACTTATTACTACACACGACTAGTGCACTTGCTATCATAGCACGTTAGCTTTTAGCGTGTCACCTCCATTGTACTTTCACTTTCCATACCTACAACGTTTGATATACACGAAATATTCCAAGTACTCCTTTCAAGATCAAATAAACTGGTTAGTCATCAGGTAATACCACCAGACCTGAACCGAGTTGTAGCTACAGCTCTGGTCTGGGGGCCCTACCTCAAATCATTCGTCAATTCTTAGTTTCTTCTTGACACATATAATCATGTGGACTTGTATTCTCACTATGCAATTGTGGGGACTTGCATCGGGATCAAACACCCTTACTTTCTCTCATGCAATCATGGATACTTGCACACGGGATCGAACACCCTTACTTTCTCTCATGCAATCGTGGAGACTTACACACGGGATCGAACACCCGTCACTAAGTGCGTACAATCGTGGAGACTTACCCCGCACCTATGCAATCGTGGAGACTTGCATTTGCCGCCTGCCTTATTACACCTTTCTCTCCCCTCTGTACACAATTTTCTTGAACGGGCTCGGGTGGGCAGCCCTTACTGCAAGTATCCTGCCTTATTTCCCACAATTCTCCATACCTTCCTTCCTTATTTCTTCTCCAACCTTATGGCTTCCCTTTTCTCCTTGTCACTCCAAACCACGGTCTTCCTAGGACAGGTCCTGGACCCGGATCGGACAGCCCGAAGGATGACCGGTTCAACTCGAACCCATGATTCCCTCCTATATTTCCCCAGTTGGCGTCTGGTTCTATCGTTTTGACCGCTTCTGATCGGTCGAACCGCGGTTTTCGAACCCTAAACCGCCTGGACCATATTGATTTCAGCCGTCTCCGTGGCGGTGCACGGTCAGCCACCGCACGGACCCCGGCTACCTACCCAGGTGGTACATTCCTAGTCCTCCGACTACCTCCCTTTCACCAGCTACCCTTGCTCCACATTTCAATCATCAATTTATATATACATATACATTAAGTCAAATTTCTCAATAAAACAAATTCTTACTAGATTTTTCGGAGCCTTGCATCTGTCCTTGGAAAAAAGGCATTACATTCTTAGGTATTACCTGAAAACATAATCTTAACTTCAACCAAAAATATTAGTAGTTTCGTTAGTCGATACATCAAAATGAGAAATAAAGCAAAATTGCAAATAATCAAATGTAAAACTTTTTCAAATTTTGCATATTCTAAGGGAGAGGTCACGGTCTTCTTTTGCCATCCTCCAGCTCGTATGCTCCTCCGGCTAACTCCCTGATCACTTTGCAGCGACCCTCTCAATTGGGGTCTAACTTCTTCATTGTGCGCACCGCATCTACCATCTTGAGTACCAGATCGCCCACCTGTAGAGATCTGGCCTTCACCTTTGCTGCTTGGTCCCGCATGATCCTCTGCTTGTACTGTTCTATCCTCAGGTATGACTTGTCTCTATCTTCTTCGATCAGGTCCAGCTCTTCCCTTAGTCATTACTCGTTATGCTCAGGTTCTAAGTACCTGATCCTGTGGGTTTGCACCCTGACCTCTGCAGGTATGATCGCCTCTGTTTCGTACACAAGGTGAAAAGGACTCTCTCTTGTAGTATATTTTGGGGTGGTCCGATATGACTATAACACTGATTGTAATTCCTCAACCTAATTCCCACCGGTTTCCTCTAGTCTATTTGACCGAGGTTCGGGTGTTGTCCGCGAGCACATTAGTGGTGTATTTTTTATGAAATTGAACAAATTAATATGAGGGATATGTAAATGAAATGGAAGGGTGTAGACATACCTGGTCTTTAGACCTTGTACAATTATTCTATTGGTAACCTCTACCTGACCATTGGTTTGTGGATGAGCTACCACGTTGAAGCGTTGTTGGATCCCTAGCTCTTCGCACCACCTCCTCCGCTTGACTCTGCTGAATTGCCTTCCGTTGTCAGCTACGATCTCCTTAGGTATGCCAAATCGGCAAATGATGTTCTTCCAAAGGAACTTGATGACTTCTGCTTCCGTGATCCTAGCTAGGGCTTCGACCTCTAACCACTTGTTAAAGTAGTCCACTAGCACTGATACAGATTTCTTTTGTGCCTTCGCTATGGGAAAAGGTCCCACAATATCCATACCCCACCTGGAAAAGGGGCATGGGACACTCATGGAAAGCATTGCCTCTGCAGGTTGATGGATAAGGCTTGCATGTAACTGACATTGCTCACACTTCTTCACCAGGTTAGCCGCATCCTCCTTAAGGGATGGCTAGAAGTATCCGGCACACAAAGTTTTTCCGGCTAAGGTTGATCCTCCAATGTGGCTGCCACAATCTCCCTTATGAATTTCTCTTAGCACGTAGTCTCCCTTCTCCGATGAAACACATCTCAGGTGTGGCTACACAAATGATTTTTTGTACAACACACCATCAATCATGACGAACCTGCTAGCTCTGGTTTGTAGGCGTAGCCAGGCATTCCTTTCCTCGGGGAGTTCACCTAGAGTGAGATATCGGATGCTCTCAGTTCTCCAGTCTCCATTTTCATCTACCCGTAATACATCTTGCCCCGTACCTGAACCAGGTACAGAGTGGATGGTGATGTGCCTTGTTTTGCAATTAATGACTGACCTGCCTAGCTTTGACAGATAGTCAGCTTTGGTGGTCTCTGATTATGGTATTTGATGTATTTCTAGCTTTTGGAAGCTTTTTCGCAATGTCTCGATGGTTTCTAGATATTTCACCATTCTCTCCTCCTTGGTCTCGTATGCTCCTTCAATTTGCTTTGTTATGAGCTGCGATTCCAAATAGGCTATCAGATTCTTAGTTCCTTCTTTGAGTGCCATTTTGAGTCCTATGATGAACGCTTCGTATTCGGCCTCGTTGTTGCTTGCCTTGAATTCAAAATTGATGCCATACTCTAGTTGATCTCCCTCAGGTGTGGTGAGAACCACACCTGCGCCACTTCCATTCTGCGTAGCTGATCCGTCAACATGCATGAGCCACACCTTGTCATTTTCTTTCTCTTCCTGCTTAGGCTTTGTCATTTCATGGACAGACTCTCCCAAGACTAGTGCTTTGATTGCAGCCCGAGATGCGTACTCTATCTCGAACTCTCCTAGCTCTACGACCCATTTGACAAGCCCGCCATATGTTTCAGCCTTTCCTAACATTGTTTTGAGTGCCTGATTGGTCTTCATGATTATTTTATAAGTTAAAAAATAAGGTTTGAGCCGTCGTGCCGTGATGACTAACGCGAAAGCCATCTTCTCGATCTCCGAGTATCTTGATTCTGCATCCGAGAGTACTTTGCTGACATAGTATACAAGCTTCTCCATCTTTCCTTCTTCTCATACAAGGACAGTGCTAACAGCTTGGTCAACCACAACTATGTACAACATCAATGGCTCACCCTGCACATGTTTGGTCAGCAGGGGGATTTGGTTCATGTATTCTTTCAGCTCGGCGAAGGCTTGCTGGCATTCTTCGCTCCAGCTGAAGCTATCTGGTTTCCTCAATATTTTGAAGAATGGTAAGCTTCTTTCTTCCGATTTGGACATAAACTGACTTAGGGCCGTGATCCTTCCATTTAGTTACTGAACCTCGTTTACATCCCTAGGTGATTAGATATCTTGGATGTCTTTGATCTTCTCGGGGTTGGCCTCTATGCCTCTTTTCGTGACCATATAGCCCAGGAACTTCTCTCCTTTGATCCCAAATGCTCACTTAGCTGGGTTCAACTTCATCTTATACTTCCGGAGGGTTTCAAAAGGTTGCTGCAGGTCTTGCACATGCGTGCTGGAGGTCCGGGTTTTGACCACCATATCATCCACATAAACTTCAATGTTCCTCCCAACCTGGTCACAAAACATCATGTCGACCAATCTTTGGTATGTAGCTCCGGCATTTTAAGGCCGAAGGGCATCACTATGTAGCAATACGTACCAAAGGAGGTTATGAAGCTAACCTTCCTCTGGTCTTCCACGTCTAGTGGTATCTGGTGATACCCACTTTGTGCATCCGTGGTGCCTAATAGTTCGAATCCAGCTGTGGCATCTACTAGCTGGTCGATTCTAGGTAGGGGTAATGATACTTAGGGCAGGCGTTGTTTAGATCAGGAAAGTCGATGCACATTCTGGGAATTGAATCTCTACTATGTGTTTTGCTTTGAGTAGTTTGTCTATTTTTGCCTTGATTATGGTGTCTTTTTCTGGGCTGAAGTGTCTCTTCTTTTGGACGACTGGTTTTGCGTCGGGAAATACGTTGAGATGAATGTTGGGTCTATTCCTACAAGGTCGTTGGCTAACCATGAGAACACATCTGCATGCACCCTCAGCATGGCTATCAATTCTTCCCTCAGGTCGGGGCTCAGGTGAGAACCAATCTTGACAGTCATCTCTTTGTCTCCAGGCATGAGCTCTATGCTCATGAGCTCCATGCTCATGAGCTCCCCCATAGGTTCGACATGTGACGAAACTGGTTTTTTAACCACTTTGCTTCCTTCTAATGTAGTTGATTCGGGCTTACGTTTTTTATCTTCACCTGGCATTTCTCTTTGTTTTAGTGAGACTAAGTAACATTTCATGGATTGGTGTTGATCTTCAGATAATTTTCCCACTCCATCGAGTGTTGGGAATTTGATCTTCATATGTGGTATTGATACCACTGCTTCGAACAATACCAGTGTAGGTCGATCGAGTATTACCTTGTAGGATGAAGGGGTATCCACGACTAGGAATCTACTCAATTTTTTTACTTTGATGAATCCTTCTCCCAGGGAGAGAGGTAATACCACCTATCCCACAGGGTGTGTAGTCTCACCTGCGAAACCAAATAGAGAAGTTTTCACTGGCTCGAGCCTGGCATCTCCCAAGTTCATCTGTCGATACGCTTAATAGAATAAGATATCCACCGAGCTACCGTTGTCGATAAATATCCTTTGGACTTCATAATTTGTGATCATGGCTGTGATAACCAATGCGTCATTGTGAGGCATCAACACAGTCCGTGCATCTTCAGGTCCGAACCGTATTTCCTGCCTAGGTCGGGCTTGATTGACATTCATGAAAAATGCAGGTGCGGTCCCTACAGACCTTACCTGCCACTTGAGCTGTCTGTTTGATTCCTCTTCAGCTAATCCTCCTGAGATCATATAGATAACTTCTCAATCAATGCTATTGACCTCCTTAGGTGCGGCCTCCAGGGCGAGCTGTTTGTTAATTGGCTGGGGAAAGTTTCCTCTCCCTGCAGGTCTGGCTCTACTACCTCCGCGGCCCTGCCATCTTCCTACTCGACCTCTCCAGCTACCACCCCCACGAAATGGGGCAGAATTGTTCCCCTCACTGGTTTGTATCATGAATTCTTTCAAGTAGCCCATCCTTGCTAGACGCTGGATTTCTTTGACAAGTTTCGGGCAGTCATCGGTGTGATGCCCAAATTCTCTATGGTATCTGAAGTAGACATTGCTAGGTGGGTTCTTAGGGTCTTGGTCTACCCCTTTGGGACATTGTACCATATTCTTCTCTTCTACCGCCATCAGATGTTCACTGCAGTTGCCTCGTAAAGGTATACGCCGTTGTCTGGCGTGCATACCTGACCCAGGTAGGGCTACCGAAGTTGGACTAGGTGTCCAACCACTCCTGCGAGTCTTATTGTCATTGTCCTCCTCAGGCTTGTCTTTCCTTTGCTGGGATCGCCACATGATTAGTGCGTCTTCCATGTTGATGTACTTTTCAGCCCGACCGAGTAACTCGTCGAAGCCTAGGGCTGGCCTCTTGGTGAGCGATTTGAAGAGATCTCCTTCCCTCAAGCCTTGCATAAAAGCACAGATTTTCAGGTCGAACGTTGCAGATGGTACCTCCAATGTAGCCGTATTGAACCGCCTGACGTATGTAAGTAGGATCTCGTCTCCTCTCTGCTTAATGTTGAACAAACTCAAGGTAGTTTTCTCGTGCCGCTTGCTACTAGCAAATTGATTCAAGAACCTTGAGCTGAACTCTGAGAAGGATCCGATGGACCCATCGAGAAGTTGGTTGACCATTATTGTGCAGATTTGTCCAATGTAGTCAAGAAGACCCCGCATTTGATAGCATCGGAATACCTGTGCAGCAAAGCAAAATTTCGAAAAATATATAAGTGATCCTCTTGATCTATCGTTCCTTCGTCGCGTACAATGGGAAGAACCCTAAAGTCTCTTGGAAATTCTTCTCTCATGATGAATTCCGTGAATGGAATCCCACGATCCATTTGGATCTTGCCTCCAGTCATCTTGCGTTCCATTTCTTCCATGTGCTTTGCCATGAGCTCCATCTGCTTCAACTTTTCCCTTGCTTTAGTCATCGTGCCGAGGTCTGCCCAACCAGATCTGGCAGATACGAAGCTACTAGCCTCATCCTCTAGATCTTTGTCACGCCTATCGGGGACCCGATAATGGCATTTCTGCAGGTCGTCTTTCCCAGGTATGTCGTGGTGCGAGTGTTGCATCGGCTGATGCAGTTCATCAGCATGCTTTTGTTCTCTCTTGTAGCCCAGCTCGGGGTGCCTAATCTGCCAAATCCTCCCCGTCCTCCAGGTCTAGATGACGGATGTGACTCTCCTCTGGAGCCAAATAATTTTTCCGAGGTGCAATACCTCCTTTTTCTCCTTCCTCTTCCGGACATTCCGGCCTTTTAGCGCATTTGCCCGCGTTGCATTCAGGGATAACGTTGTTGACACCTCCAGCCTCCGTATTTCCAGCTTTGGGCGTTCCTTTCTGCGGAGGGGACACAAAATCATCCCCACATGCACGATCCGCCATACCTGCGAGTTTAGAATCTACCACCCTGGTGACAGTCTTGGTGATGACTCCTTCCAGCCTTTGGACAATGAGATCCATGCTCAACACACTTTGAGGAGAGACGTCATTTCCTTCCACCAGGCCTTCCGACAAGTCACCTAACATTGGATCTTGCAATTCATTTCTGAACGCCTCACCAGGTGTGCCGGCGTCTCAGGTGTGGATTGTTCTTCTCCAAGAAGGAATATCATCGCCTTCTTCCCTCTCTCGATGTCATCGCCTCCATTTCTCATTTCTTTGATGTTCCCCTCTGCTATTAAAAATTATTACAGTAAAAGAAAGTATTTTTCACGAAAAAATATGATTACCTCACGCCTTTTTTGCTTAGATTTTCCTACAGACGGCGCCAATTGATGTGTGTGGGTTTCACATCAATAATATTTATATTAATATATAGGAGAATATAAGTATTATGACGAGATTTAATGTAAGTATAAAAGCAATAATGTAAATGACCAGAGATTTAACGTGGTTCGGTCCAAAAATTAGACCTACGTCCACAGAGGTAAAGAGTTCGGGGGTCCTTTATTGATGTTCGAGTAGATATTTATACAAAATTTGATGGGGGGAGGGGTTGAATGGGGTAGGTCAACTATGCTAAATATACATTTGGTAATAAGAATAAATCATAATCTATCTAAATGAGGCTACAATCAATTCGGGTATAATTTGGGAAAGATATGCCGGATCTCCACAGGTCTATATATGGTAAGTTTGAGGCTTGATTGGATCTTGACTCCCAGTTGTCCATAATTAGCGCTGTCCTACCTGTGCAGGTCGGTTCATCTGCACCTCCAGCTAAGCCTGTCTGAATAGGATGTCTTTTAGGAGGATCTAAGTCCATAAAACCATCAGGCATGGGCCCATACGGTATTGGACTTCCCATCTTGGCCCAAAGATGGATTTCTACCCACATCAGGGCTAATAAATATGAAATACATATTTATTAATTTAATTTATAATCTAATGGGCTGGTAGCAAGGCATTGTCCTATCACCCACATCTAAATCTATAAATACCCCATGTGGTTAACAAAAAAAGGATTATCTGCTCTCCCCAAAAAAAGATCACTATAGAGAATACAACTGACATCTTTAGAGAGCTACCCCACTGTTGAACTATAAAAAGGCTTGCCTCATCAAAGTGGGTACGTAGGCAGCTTGTCTAGAGCGAGTGCTGCCTAAACATAAATTAACCCAGTGCCTAGTTTGTCGTATGTTGGGTCGGATTCCCTCCCCACGTGGTCATCATGTGACACACACATTTTGATCCTGCATCATTTTGGTGTCATCTATAGGAACAACGGTCCAATCACTGAGTATGTAAACTAGGTCTCAAACACGTTCCAACAATGATAGGATAATGAGCAACAATGAGCCAGTAGCAGGTGATTGGAGTCCCTAATCCCACACCACAAAAAGGTCTGACAGAAGCTCAATTACGTGGAGGAAACCTAAATCCACCGCCTCCTTGAATGAACAAGATCTGCTTCCTGTGACACCAGTAGTGATTTGCTCCCTAACACTAGGGTGCTCGAGATCACTCAAGAGACCCTTCGGCCCTTGTTGAGGATGCCTCAGCACGGGTGGCAACTCGTGCTGTTCAGTAGTACGCGAAGGGACACCCCCCTCAGCTCGTGCTACCTCCACCACCTCATAGGAGGTAGGACACTCAAGGTGGGGATCCTCACGTTGCACCCCTGCCTCAAGAAAGGGAACCAAAAGTTATACTCTCTCAATGCGCTCACAAGGTTCAAGAGGCTCGCACGAGACCACGCCCATCTCAAGTCGAGCCCGAGCGATCTCCCCAAACAGTTCTGGAGTCCATGGCCCTGACAAGAGTAGGGTCGAGGCGATATAACTCACCAGTTAACGGAGTAGCGCAGGAGAAGGAGGAGAGCAGCATTGCCTCCCCTCAAGATAGGCCACCACGAGAAAGAGATAGAAGGCTAGTACCCCTAGGTCTCCACGTAGAGGTTAAGCCTCATTCACCCATGAGGAGACCCTGCCGAGATGAGAAGGTCGTCGTAGACAAGCCCCTCATCAAGATGAAAGCATGGAGAATAGGGAGAGATATGAAGACATACAACTCGTCCCCTTAGCTGTAGCTCCCCCAAGAGAAGTCCTTTCTGCCCAACTATCTTGGCAGAGTCTATACCACAAGCATTGAAGATACCGAATCTTAGTGAGTATGTGAAGTCGGAGACCCTCAAGACCATGTTGATAAGTTCAATGTAAAGGCTAACATGTACGACTTCAGCGATGCGGCCTATTGCAAGATCTTTCCAACTACTTTGTTTAGTCGAGCCCTTAGTTGGTTTGATCAGCTACTCGCCGGTACTATTACTAGCTTTGAGCAGCTGACACAACGTTTCCTCAATAATTTCTCTATGAACAAGGAATATCCAAAGACAGCTTCTTACTTGTTCACTGTGGTCTAGCAAGATGGAGAGTCTCTGAGAGAATACGTGCAGTGCAGCGCCCACCGAGCACCTGTGGCCCACCACACCGCGACGCAGCTCGATCCGAGAGACCATCCCTTCTTGAACCGGCCCCAAGCATCAAAATTTTATGAAATCTTTATCTGTTGAAATTAAACTTTTACATTCCAAATAAATCAACAATGAATTCCTCATCAATCTTACATACCCAATTATACAACATAACTCCCTCTAATAGCAACGAACCAATGCTTCCTTTACTCTTCATTTCTCCCTTCGTACCTGACATACTAAGCTCATCTGAAAAGGAAGAAAAAAGGAGGGGTGAGTCCAAATGACCCAGTGAGGTAGTCTAACGGTTTTCTTTACCTTTATCTTTGAAAGATAATTTGTAGCAGAAGCTTACAACAAAAAAAGATTACATGTATCGACCGAATCACTGAAGAAAACAAACTATCTGAAGAACAAACATCAATTACGAAAAATATAAAGAAGCCAAAATGAATAACTCATACACTTTAGATTCATGTCATACGATTGTGTTCCGTCTCCCAACTATCCCATACCAGCGAGAGACTTCACACCTTTTGAGATTTGCAAGTGTTAGGATTCTAGTGGTGGCTCCTACGGGTTTACGAGGTGGCCCCCACCATCGCGTGGCATTTTGTCCCATATAGCACTTAGCTCCCTTCAGTCTGCGAAATTTCCAGGTGTTGGGATTCTAGAGATGGCTCCCACGTGTTCAAGAGGTGGCCCCCGCTGTCGCGTGATATTTTTTCCAGTATAGCAGTTAGCTCCTTTCACTCTGCTTTTGAGAGTCAAAGCTTTAAACCAAGAAAAGGACATATTGCAGATAGATGTCGGACGTCAGGATTCTAATTATGGCTCTTACCGGTTCAAGAGGTGGCCGACGGAGTAGAGCCAAGAAGTACAATGATCTTAATGAGTTACGAAATATATGGACTCGATATTGGTTTGATAAGACTTTCGGGAATTGACACCTATTAGACCGAAGACCATTTCGAGGAAGACATACCATAGATGCGAAAGGAATAATCACCGGGGATAATGAGATAGTGAGTCTTATGAATCAACAATCATCACGAATCAACCATTAAGATACCGATGAGATATTTTTAGAAAGAAACAACACAATGACAAGTAGGTAAAACAATTAAAGAGTTTCAAGGAAAAGAGAAACCTTCGCAGTTACAACCTGGCTTCATCGCCTCATGTCCCATTTGAACCACAGACATATCCTTCTAGTCAAAGACAACAATGTATTTTCTAACTAAGCTACATATAACTTAACCAAAACTAGTAAGTTATTGTAGGTGTATAGATACTTTATTTTTAACAAGCCTTAAGCTATTTATCAGCGCAACTTTACTATAAAAATGCTCATAAATACTCAAAGTATGATTTTACTCTCAAATTTTGTGTAAACAGAAATATAATCTTGAATAACACTTCATAAAAATTTCAGAATCAATTGACATTGTGATTCGATCACCAAAACATGGCTACTCAAAATATTTTTCTAGGACAGCGAGTCTGAATTCATATATTTTTATAAAATCCCCAGTTTCTGGAAAAATTTCCAAATTTTCAGAAAATACTCTAAACATATGCATGTTCATACAGTAAGAACTTTAGAGTAATCCACAACTTGTAGCTTGGAAAAATAAGCTCAAAACAGTGATCTTTCAAAATCCAACAGAGCAGTCTGGAAGAATTATTCATAAATTATTACAAACATCATGTAATCTTAGAAAATTCCTAAATTCGGAAAATATCTCTGTTGGTCCCAAGTGGCATACAAAAGGGTCTAGAAGGTGTTGGGGGGGGGGGGGGGGGTGAATAGACCCTGAAGTCTTTTTCGACTTCAAAAATTATTCGTATTAAAATTAATTTGGACGCTTGAAAAAGTAGGAGCTTGGCTAAGCGTCTACTGAAAAATGTTTTTACAAAGTTTACTTAGACTTCAAGATTTGAATACTCTATCCAGATAGGTTTAAGCGTTCACTTCTTTAATCAGTGTTAGCACAGCGAAAAGATTTGAGTCTTCTCTTTGAAAGTTTTAGCGTTCCAATATGCAACTTAGTTACTTAGCGTTAGATTTAGTCAAATAGACACTTAACTAATTTACTTGTCTTTTTCAAGATAAAAGGTAGAACATAAATATAGACAGTAAATCAGTAAATAAATAAGACATAAGAATTTGTAAGGTTCACTGGATTTGTGTAATCCCAGCTACGTCCTTCTACTCCATTCCACACAGAAGGAATTCACTAAAATTCACGAAGCTTCACACAGACAACTTCTACACAATAGCAAATTGATGAAGGCTTGATCTCGAGTTCCCTGATCACACATATTTCAACTCAGCTAAGATCTGCTTCTGACAATGCTTCTCTCACTCAGAAATAATGCTTCGTCTTCAACAACTTCGTCACACAGATGGAAGAGGTTGATGGGTTTTCATCACGGTTTTGTTTGATTTGAAAAGTTCAAACACTTTGGTAATATCTCTTTGAAAGGTTAGGTTCTTCTATGAAGAGGTAAGAGATATTGATTTAGCTGTAGAGATGTTTAAGTTCAACGAAATTTTGGCTATGGAGGATTTGAGCTTTAAAAGTTGGATATAGATTTCAACAGCATAAGTGAATAATTCTCTGTGTTTTAGGTTTGAGTTATGAGTATCTATTTATAGACTTTTCTTCTGTTGGTCACAAGCAGGGGCGTGAGAAGCACGAGGCGCATGACTTAGTCTTTTTCAGACATCTCTGAAAAAATTCTGCTGCAAAGAGTGGGTAGTAGACCTACTGTGAGTTGATAGCCAATGGGGAAGACACATCCATACCGTCAATAGTCCTTATCACATTTAATGCTCTTATCAAGTATTTAATGCATTTGAATTTATTTCTCGTTGGAAATAAATGTCCGTTGATTGCATTTAATAACATGCTGACTTTGGATTAACTTCAGGTGACGACAAGCGCTTAAAAACGTAAGTCATCCTGAATTGATTCATAAGCGCTTGACAACTGCTTAATGAATCTCTCATCTTCAAAGTCTTCAGACACTAATCTTTGATTTCACCTTGATAGACTCACCTAGAATTCTATCTTAGCTCAAGTGCTAGATACTAGTCTAAAGCTAGAAAGATAAAATGCCTTAACTAAAAAATTACAACTTTAGACGCTTATACATATTCTAACAAAAGATAAACTTACATATCCTTGGGGTCTAACATGAAACCTATCTTGTCATCATCAAAACATCTAACAAGAAATTTCCTAAGAATTTGCCCCTTTTTGATGATGTCAAGACCTTAACTCTTTTATAGTCCAAGTGCTAGAGAACAATACCCAAGGTAAAATAAAGTTAGCATTTAGAAGTTAGAGTTTAGCTATAGGTTAGTATATAGCCAGAAATGAGATGTTTCAGCAAACTCATTCATTAATGTGTCATTTGAGTACAAGAGTTTACATTAAAACAACGTAAGGAATAAAGCGCTTAAAAAAATGAAGATAATAAAGCTCTTAGCGCTTTCTCTTGGATGAAGAAGTTTGTGATTTCTTTGAATCTGACTTCTTTTCCTGACTAAAAAGTATCTCCGCAAACTTCCACAACCTATCGTTTTCTTCTCTCATTCTTCTATGAGTATTGTTGGCAAACTGAATATTTCCCATTCTTTCAGCCAACTCCTCAAAATTGTGCATGCTTTTGTGCCAAATTGCGTTGTCAATCCCAAGTTCACAAAAAAGTTCTTCAAAAATCTCATAAGTTCTTGTGACTGGAGCTCTGTTGGGATGAATATTAAGAGGCACATAAGCGGCAAACGGCGGGATACCTCACTCTTCAAGTAACTCAACCGAAAGATCTGGAATGGGGTAACCTCTATAAAATTGAGGTTTACGCTTCTTGAGAACAGTCTGCTGGATCGATTTGATTGAATTTAGTAACTCTTCCCAGCGTTTATCATCAGGGCTTTTCAAGCTCTTGGACTGTTTACCCTTTTCCTTTTCCCCCTTCTTGACATCAGCATCAAGAGGTTGAGGTTGTAACGATCGAAGCGCAGATACTTCTCTATGTAAGAGCTTAACCTTATCATCAGGAGAGCGACATGAGCAGCAATAGCGACTGCAGTTGCATTTTTGGCAAGCAACCGAGTGACGTTGTCTGAAAGTTCGTTGACAGGCAGTACTACCCTATTCATTAATAGAATGGTAAGCTTGTTGGGATTGCGCATATCAGTGGCAAGAAGTATTTCTACTTGATAAAGCGTTGATTTGCCTTGTTCTTCTATACGGGAGCAAGAACTTTTGATATGAGCAAGTGAATTCTTAACCGATTTCTGAAAATCTTGAGCATCCGAATCAACATCACTTTCAGAGTCACTGGAGGAATGCGCCTGAGTGGGAAAAGGTTCTTTGGAAGTAACCGCTTTACCACGCGCTGGATCTCCTTCGAGAGGTTCATCCGAAACAACAGTTGGTTCCTTTTCTAGAAGAGCAGCATTTGGAACATGGATTTCTGCAGAATCCATTTTAGCTTCATTTGTCGAAGCGCTTGAAATGTCAACATGAACTGGAACGAGAGCGCTAATAGAGGCTTCTTCCTCGAAAATTGTCTCCATGTCCTCCTCAGAAGACGCTTCTTGGACAATAGGAACAAGAGTATCCTTGTATTCAAAGGCAGAATTTGCAAGACGTGGTGTTGAAGAAAAGAGCTGACGAAATTGTGAGAGCCACTGCAACGATGGAATTAGAGATGATTCAGGAGTGATTTATGCAGGAATCATTCCCGTTGTTGGCATAACATCCAGCCAAGAGATATTTTCCGAAGTAGAGGGCTAGAGTACTTCTTGCAACAAAGCAGAAAATGGGCTTTTCTGGCGGCTACCCACATAGAACCAATATCATTAATAGGATGAACTGGAGTTAACCTGGCCCTTGGCCCTGGAATAAAGAAGAGAGAGTCATTGGTTTTCTCCTTGTTGAAGAATGGAAACCTATCTGCTGGCAAGTTTGGAAGATTAGAAATGTAAAGCTTGCAGTAGTCCTCCAAGTAGGGCAAGACAGCTCGAGTTAGCGCTGGGTTACAATGACCTTCGAGCAAGTCAATTACCCTTTGGTAATGAGCGCTTAACTCTTGGGAATAGGAATCCAAAAAGATGAAGCCTCAGAAGGCATTAATAGATGCTCCAGAAGTTGTGATAACGGGCTGAGTAAAGATGCGGTCTCATTCTATTAAAGATAAACTCATAGCGCTGCTCAGTATTCATTTGCACATTAGCGCTTGAAGATTCGCCACTGGGAGTGCTGCTCACTTCTGGAACAAGGTTGGACTGACTGAGCTCAGCGAGCGCTTGGCGAAGGGATGCTTCAACAGGTTGTTATATATCTGGCAAGGATAGAATAGGTTTGAGGCGCTGAATGCGGGAATCAAGACAATATCGGGCAAAGCATTTGCTTCTGTTATGAATAGCTTGATTGAACAATACTGGGCTAGCGACCATTTCTTCAATAGTATGGCGCTTCAAGTTATATGCCTCGACCCATTCAGCTTCTTGAATAAGCCACTCTGATCCGGCAGCAATGATAGCTCTAAATCCGCAATCATGAATGTCCTTCAAGGCAAGGAAGTGCTGGAGGTCTAGACTATAATCTCCAAGCCACACTCTTTCAAAGTATAGATGCGCTTCTCGGGAGATCATTTACTTCAAATCTACGGGCTTGTCAGGAATAGCGATTCATTTAGCTTTCCACAATCAGACGGGCTTCGCTTTCTCAAAATTGGAGTAATGGGCAACTGTCTCAGGATAATGAGAGTAGCCATCCTTGTTGAGCGTCTCCTCACTTGGACTTTAAGGAATGCGAGTATAGTTATCATAAAAGTTAAGCATCTCGTTCCCCGGTGGCCTAGCCTCTGGTTCACTGTGCGGATAAGCATTGTAGTAAGCAGACTCAACCTCAGCTAGAGTCCTCTTTGTTAGGATTATGCCCTCAAATGCTATAGAGGATAGAATATATAGGTCATATATATTGTATTGAACTCAAACTCTTCTTAAATAAAAGCCATTATTGAGTTTTCACTTAATTCTTATCTGCATCTATAAGTTGTGTAAAACGTTTTGTCCATCTTTTCAGTGCGATCCCTCTACTTCCTATGGGATAGGAAGATTGGCACTAGAGAGATCGATCTTGATTACTAAAATAAGTTCGCAAGTAATATGAAGTCTTTAATGGACAAATAAAGACTTCGAATACTTGTACAATCTTAGATCCGACATGGGAGTGCCTTTCTGGTATCATGGGATGATAGGAGATTAAGATTGTAGACACGTCAGGGGAACTGATATGTTCGAACACGACTCGCATAGGTTTCGGTTCTGTCACATGGGTTTTCACTCTGTGATTGTCAATGACGGAACTGATTATGCGTAATAGGTATATGTGAACCTTTGACCTAAAGTATCAGGTTTAAGATGCACTTGTGACGTCAAGTCTTTCACTAGAGTAGTTAGACCCAATTCACCATTTGGTGGGGTCAACCTCGAAATGCAGACTTGATGGGCAAGTGGTGATCTTAGCAGATATCTAATATGAGATTTGTTCTCTCATAAGTGAATGAGTATGTACCCTATGTAATTATAGATAAATAGAGATCAAAGTCTTTGGCCAAAGCAAACAAGACGATTGTGCTTGGCACTAAATCGATCTCAATGATCTCGTATTTATTATGATTTATACATATGGTTAAGTCCAGTGAGTTTGACATAACCATGACTCTCACTTGACCGGGGAACATGAACAAAGGGTTTATACATATACGGTATTTACGATTGGAAGGTTTCGGAATGATTCTATCATTCATTTTCGTTTGGATTACGAAGTGGGCCACGTGACTAGTTAGGTGTTACGCACTTCCTTTGGTTTCCTCTCACTGCCAAACAAAACGAACCTAAAGAGTCGCGCTAAAGGATTGACAAAGAAAAAGGAATTTCTATTATTTCTTCTGGGAGTTTTAATTTATTGGATAAATTAAATAATTATTTATTCATTACATGAAATAATTAATTATAATGATAAGATTAATTCTTAATTAATTTCCTTGTGAAATATATTAATAAATTAATTTGGTTATTTAATAAATTAATTTATTTATTGGATATAATAAATTATTAATTGAAATAAGATATTAATTAAACAAAACAAATCCAAATCCCGGGCTAAATAATGAGTCCAATTGGATGCCTATGAGGCCTCAAAGTGGCATTTTTGAGAGGCCACATATTAAGGCTCTTTTGTTTTGACTTGTTCAATAAGTCATGAGGTATATAAGGACTCTTTGACTTAAAACAAGTAAGAAGAATACACAACTCTCATAACTTTCAAAACAAAGAAAAATATTCCTCCCCTCCTCTATACCTAGCCGTCGACCATAGAGAAAGAAGAAAGGAGATTTTTTGTTTGTTGATCCGTGCATGACGATTTAGAGACGACGTATTTTCGTTGTTCGGATCAAGTTCAAGTTTGAAGAATCAAACGAAAGGATTGAAGATTTGGAAGCTTCAATATTTCTATTTTGGAGAAGAACAAGTTTTTCTCCATCATCATATTCATATTAATGAGTAAGTTTTATTCGTTATACGCTTTTAGATTCAATTATGCGAATTAGAATACCAATTGGGTTTTCGTGTTTAATTTTTGAAATCCCTTCCGCTGCGTTTATGCTTTTTTGAACGAAACCCAATAGTGGTATCAGAGCCAATCTCTAATTTGCATATTTGATCTTGATTACGTGATTTGAGAATTGCATGTTATATGTTCTTCAAGCATGTTTGTATGTTTTTCTTAAATCTGCGTTTTATGGTTTTTTGCCTAGTTTTTTTTATTTTTAGTTATTGTAAATCTGGGGATATTTGATGATATTAAAAATAAAAAAATACCGAGGAAAAACGGGGCTCGAAAGCCCCGAGAAAAACGCGTGCAGCAGCGTGCGCGCTGTTTAGCGCAGCCGTGCCGTTCGGCCCGGCCTTGCCCAGTCACGGCCAATCGGGTTGTGACCGTGGCCCAACGGGTCGTGGGTTTGGATGCCCAATTCGTTGATCCGGGTCATGGATTCGGGTCGTAAAACGGGCTATGTTTGGGTCGAAATTATTTTTTGAATTTTGGGTGATTTTAATTAATTGGGTGGATCAAAAGGATGATGACACAAATAATTTGAATCAAGCCCAATTGAAAATTATCCGATTTTGATTTGTTAATTAGTTTGGACTTAATCTAATTAAATCTAAATGGGTCAATTAGATTGATGATTTGGACTTAAACTAAATTTAGCCCAATAAGAAATTCATGAACGTGAATGTTGTTCTAATTAATTATTTTGAGGCCAATTAAATTGAATCCAAATGAATTAAAAGGATGGTGACTTGGGTTTGATGAAATCAAGCCCAATGAGATTAATTGGAATATAATATTTAATTAGAACTAATTAATTCTTTTTCTTGGAGATCAATAATTGATTTATAGATTAAATATTATTATTTTTTATGTGTTCATATTATTTTAATTAAAGGTTGATGCACTTAATTCTTAATTTCATACACTTAAGTCATCTAGTTGGACTAGAATGATTTTAATTGAAATAGTGAATATGTGAATTCATAAGAAATTTTATAAAGGACTTTTTAGTTGGACTAATATTTTTAATAATCAACATAAGTGATTTAATATTGCGAGCATGTATTAATTGATGCGAGCATGTCTTCTATGATTAAAACACTAATCATGGACTTAGGATTATATGTTTTACCTTTAATTTTATGGGTTATCAAATTTGAAGCTATTTATTATATTCTTAGAAATAATGCATGAGTTGCTTTAGGAATCGAGATAAAATAGTTCAAAGTTGATAAAGTCAAAAGGCCCATGAATGTTTAATAAGTTTAATCTATGCCTTTTGTGATGGCCCATTGGCTCGGGCCCTCTAGTAAAAGTCCATGATCAAGTGATGAATTTATTTATTCATTTATTTAAATTCTATATTTATTTATATTGAAAGGCATGATTATTAGTAGTATTTTTATGCATGATCAATATAGAATAAAACGCTATATAAATTGAATAATGTGCAAAGTGAGACCAAAATCTTTTGACGAATTAAATTCTCCCAAATAAATTATATCGAGTTAGAAAAGGATGTTTGACATCCTCACCCTCCACTAAGCTTTCTAAAATTAGAATTACTATAAATGTGTAATGCTTCCCAGTTATGGGGGTTATACATTTAGAAATAATTTGAAACTTTATAAAGTGCATGCAAATGCCTTAATCGAAACATATTTCACCTAGAAACCTGTTTGGTTGCAAGGTGAAATTCAAATGCTAGATTATAGGAGTTAGTGGGATAAATTCGGGTAGTTCACGAACTTAGAAATCGAATGGGTTGCGGTTTGGTGAACTATGGGGAAACGTATTGAAACATTTATTGGATAAATTGATATTAGATATCACTTCAAATAATTAATGGGCCAGAAACCGGTTAGGTTGCAACCTATTTAATTAATTAAGGACCTCAATACCTGTTGTGGAATCAATGCCAATGATGATTCCCGATTTTCACATGGGAGTGTGGGATTCGAAAAATGCAGTGGGAGCGAAGATAAATTTCAAGTCCATAATTTTTCTTGGTTAAGTCAAAACAAGTAATCTAATAAATCTGGTTTATTTCTGCAGTTATTTTCTACTTTATCTCTCTCAAATATGACAAACCCACTTATGAAATTACTCGAAAGAAATGTTCTGACTGGTCCCAACTATATACAATGGCTCGCTATCTTAAGGAATGTCCTGAGTGAAGAGTCGATAGAATATGTGTTGGAAACAAATCATTCCGTAATTCCTGAGAGGAATGAGGATGAAGAGGTTCAACTGGCTCACTTTAATTGGATTTGTGACAATTATAAAGCTAGAGGATACATTCTTTGCTCAATGTGTAGTGAGCTGCAAAGTTCACATGACACAATGAGCAATGCAAGGGACATAATTCTTCACCTGGAAGAAATGTTTGGAGAGCAAGGTAGGACCGTAAGATATTTTATATCAAAAGAATATTTCAAAGCAAGGATGAGAGAGGAAGAGAATGTCGGAGACCATGTTCTCACGATGATGACCCTAATGGAAAGACTTCGGTCAATGCATTTCTATATGGATATTCATCTTCAAGTTGACCTCATCTTACAATTGCTCCCTGACTCCTTCTACTACTTCGTCATGAACTTTGACATCAATGATATCGATTGTTCATTAGCTGGGCTGACTAAGAAGCTTGAAATCGAACAAGCTCGTATTAGGACAAACAAGAAGAGGGATTCTTCTATCTATTTAACGAATGATACATTTTATGATCAACGTGAGGGAAAGAGGAAAAGGTAAAAGAAAGTATCCATAAGAACTTTAAAGAAGTTAGGACATGGCCATAAGAGCAAAGGACCTAAGAAAACGGATAGATGTCTCGGGTGCGGTGAGCTTGGCCACTGGAAGAGAAACTGTCCCAAATTAGGCAAAGGCGCACAAGGTGGAACTTTTAGTTTTTGAAACTAACTGTTCTATGACCGTATTTTCTACTTCGTGGATTTTGGACTCAGGGGCTAGTGCCCATGTTTGTTGTTTGGATCAGGATCTACAGAGAAGTAGAAAGCTGGGCCGAGAAGAAGTGATGATCAAAGTAGGCAGCCGGGAAAGCGTCGCAACTACTAGGATCGGATCTACTTCTCTTTATTTGAATTCTGGACATTTACTGTTTTGAGATAATGTTTTGGTTTTGCCCAAGGGGCTTAAGAACAATGTATCTATTCCTGTCTGAGTTAAGATTGGATATACATTCCGTTTTTCTAAATTAAATTGCGACATTTATTATGGAAATAAATTAGTTGGCAATTCATGTTTAGTTAATGGTTTGTATTATTTAAATGTCCGTAATTCATCTGATCTTAATGTTGTAACACGTAAACGTGGTAGGCAAGAAACTAACTTAAGACTCAAGTGGTATCTTAGACTAGGCCATGCCGGAGAGCACAAGATACACAAAATGGAAAAAGATGGGCTTTTAAGCTCACTAGGGTCGGACCCTATTCCTACATGTGAATCATGTCTTTTAGGCAAGATGGCTAGATCCCCCTTCACAGGGACTTTTGAAAGGGCTACGCAAGTCTTAGGATTAGTGCATACCGACATCTGCGGACCATTTGGAGAAATGGCTCATGGAGGTTTCTACTACTTCATCACTTTCACTGACGACCATTCAAGATTTGGTCTAGTGTATCTGATGAAGCAAAAGTCTGAATCCTTTGAAAGATTCAAAGAGTTCAAGGCCTTAGTAGAAAATCAAACTGGGCAAAATATAAAAACTCTACGATCAGATCGTGGAGTAGAATATATGAGTGCCGAGTTTGATTAATTCCTAAGACAACAAGGAATAATGTTACAACTCACACCACCAGCAACTCCTCAACTGAATGGAGTAGCCGAGCGAAGGAATCGAACACTGTTGGACATGGTTCATTCCATGCTTAGTTACACTGATTTACCAATTTTGTTGTGGGGATACGCGCTCCTTACCGCTGCTCATGTTTTGAACAGATGTTCCTCCAAATCCGTTCCTAAAACTCCGCATGAGATGTGGAATAATAGGAAACCGAGTCTTAATCATATTAAGAATTGGGGATGCCCCGCTTATGTCAAGAAGACTAAAGTGGAGAAATTGGAGGCAAGATCCCTAATGGGACGTTTCATTAGTTATCCTAAAGATTCTATGGGATTCTGATTTTACCTGCATGATGATCAAAGAATCATCGTGGCCCTATAAGCTCACTTCCTTGAGGATGAGTTCATCTTGGAACGGGGCAAAGGTAGGAAAATTGTTCTAGAAGAACAAAATGAAACTCCCTCAAATACATCTATTCAAGAACCGAGGCCTGAACCCATAGTAGCACAACCACCACGTAGATTTGGTAGAATACCGCATGAACCTAAGAAGTATGGTGATAGGAGTCGTTTATGCACATGTTCTTATCCCTCTTAATGACCATTTATGTCTTTTTATAGCTTGAATTGTGCCTCTTGTATGTGTAATCTGTGTATTAAGTGAATTCAGGCACTAAGTGACGTTGCACGGAGAAAAAGGGCCAAAGACGGTGTATCGAACGTTGTTCTTTAAAATGCTTCGCAGATCCGCGCCCAAGCGCAAGAGTCTCCACGCCTAGGCGCCATCCGAATACACAAGGCAGAATGCTTCGCAGTTTCACTCCCAGGCGCCACATATTTCACGCCTAGGCGCGATGTTTCCCATGCCTAGGCGCCCCTTGACTTTTGCCTCAAGCCAACAGTGCCACGTAAGTCGCGCTTAGGCGCTGATCCACCCGCGCCCGGGCGCTGCCATAATCGTTTTTGAGATCTATAAATTGAATTTTTCAGCAGAAGTTGGGGGTTCGAAATCTGGGTTTGTGGAGGCCTTTTCTGGGTTTTGGGCCATAATTTCACCTACCTTGAAGGGCAAGAAGAAGATACGAGCTAAGGATTGGAGATCCACGTAAGGATTCATCACCATTCAACCCTATAGGGAGTTTATTCATTGTTAATTGCGTTTTATGTTTGCATTTATTTATATGAACATGTTGAATTTTTCTATGTTGATAGTTATGGGCTAAATTCTTATGGCTAGGGCCTTGTAAGAGTTGATTTGTGAATTATTCGTATTATTGATAATCTTTGAATTAATTCCTATGTTGCTATGTGTTATGAATTTGTGTTTATGTTTCTTACATGTGATTGATCACCATATGTATGATTATTGCCTAGTTTAGCATCTTGAGAAAGAGTTAAGCTAGGGTGCAAGGGATCTATAACATCACCGAACCAAATAGGAGTTGCCCTAGACATAGGTAAAGACTCGCGGGTGAAATCATTCGATTCTAATCGAGTAAACTCTAGTTCTTTAATGCATACTTAGAGGTTAGATTTCCAGGTAGACATACTTAGGAAACCGCCATTTAAGTATAGGAGTCTATCATGAGACATCGGTTATTCTTTACCTTAGGAGTTTTCACCATAGCAACTAGGTCTAATAATTCAATGAGAGTCTTTGTGCGAATAAGGATCAAATCAAGTCATGCATGTGCCTTAGTCTATTTTCACACTTGATTTTTTTTTCCATTGCTTGTTCTTACTTTTGTTCTTTGTTTACTTAATTGTTTTGCTCTTACTATACTTTAATTGTCCTTACTCTTATTGCAAATCGTAAACTAGAATTCAAGTCCTTGTGGTTCGACAAACCGGACTTTTTGTCCATCTATTACTACGCACGACTAGTGCACTTGCTACCAAGCACGTTAACTATTAGCATGTCAAGTTTTTGGCGCCGTTTCCGGGGACTTGCTTATTTTTAGTTTTTGATTTTTGTTTACGTTTTCCAGAATTCTTAGTTTGTTGTTTACTTCTTGTTTTTCCTTTATTTTCGTATTAGTCTAATTTTGTTTCTTGTGCTAAATTTATAGGTTTAGGTTGTGGTGCATGACCCGCTCATCCAACGAGCCCCTCTACGATTTCGAGCCCGGGATTGAGCGTGTTCTTCGGGATAGTAGAAGAGCTCAAGAAATGGCACACAATCTCAATCCAAATCCGAATGGGAACTTTCCCGATATGAATCTTCCGGAGAATAGGGAGTGGTTGCAAAATCTGTTTCAAGCTATGCAACCGGCACCTCCACCGCCTCCTCCATCGGTTCGTGGTAATCAACCACCCCAGGTACACACTACACCGGGACCCGTTATCTTCCCGAATTTTGCTACTCCACATTTCCACATTCCTTCTCACATGTTCGGGATGGTTCAAGCGGAGCCGTTTTATGGTGACTCGAGAGACTCACCTCATGTTCACCTCGATCACTTTGAGAATGTGATATCTACTATGCAATTCAACCCACGAGATCTTGATGCCATCCGCCTCCGATTATTTCACTTCTCCTTGAAAGATGAGGCTACTCTTTAGTACAAGTCATTGCCCCCTCAATCAATTGGAACATGGGATGATTTAGTAGATGAGTTTCTAAACAAATTCTTTCCTCCATAAAAAATAAACGATCTTAGAAGTGAGATTAAGGGGTTCAAACAAACAAGGAACGAGTCCTTAGCATCCAGATGGGCAAGGTACAAAGGTATGCTTCGAAAGTGCCCCGATCACAACTATACCCGAGATGTGCAAGTTCAACATTTCTATAATGGAGTCCGATCTCGGATTCGACACCGACTCAATGCGGGGGCCGGTGGTGACCTGTTAGGCCTTGATAGTAGGACCGTGTGGACTAAACTCGAGCAAATGGCTAGGGAGGATGAACTTTACCCCGAGGATGATGATGAGATTCCTCCACCAAATCGAAGGGTTGCTTGTGTTCAAGAAGTAGAGGAAGAGGTTGCCCTGGAACCGGAGCTTATTGATGTAAATTTTGTTGGGAATCCTAATCTACACCAATTGAACTTTCACGTACCCAAAAACTTCCCAAGGAGACCAAACCCCGCACAAAACGCACAACCAGGCATTTACCAACCTCCGAGGCCTCCTTTCAAAAACCTTTCCCCGAGGCAAGGAAATCTCAATGTACAAGGGCAAGGGCAAGTACGACCTCCCACGACCGAAGAGTGACTTGATGATCATATAAGGAAATTGGATATGTCGATCAATGAACTCCGTAATATGATGAAGGATATGTTCATGGAAATGAAAGATATGCGAACATAAATGGGTCAAATATCCTCCGCGGTAGGTGGGAGAGCCCCGGGAACTCTACCGAGTGACACGGAAAAGAACCTAAAAGAAAGATGTCATGCCATTGCTTTGAGAAGTGGGAAACAAGTGGAGAGTGATATTGTTCGCAGTACGGCGCCCAAGCGCCAGATATCCCCTGTCCAGAAACTGATCTACGCACTTCCGCGCCTAGGCATGATACGGACGACGCCCAGGCGCCGGATCCTAGGAAGACCATTCCTAGCCACCGGTAAGGCGGTAATTGACATTGCAAATGGTAAGTTAACTTTAAATGTGGGGGACGAAAAGAACACATTCGACGTTTATAAAGTTCTCAAGCATCGTCTCGATCATGATTCTTGCTTTCGTGTTGATACTTTTGACTCTTTAATTGTTGAGCATTTTCAGGGGAACATAATTGAAACTCCACTAGAACAATCCCTCAAGGAAGTCATCCAAGTGGAATTGAAAGGTGAAGAACAAGTGGAACACGCCTTTGGCTTGGAAACCAAATCGTCCAAATCACTCAAAAGGCTTCATAAGAATTGATAAACCATTGTCAGGAGCCACCCGACCCTCCATTGAAGAACCTCCCATTCTTGAACTCAAACCTTTACCTTCACATCATAAGTACGTTTATTTGAACGATAACTAAACGCTTCCATTAATTATTTCTTCTTCTCTTTCAGGACAACAAGAGGCACAATTAATGAAGGTGTTGAAATCTCATAAACGTGCTTTTGGGTGGAAGATAGCGGCTATAAAAGGGATAAGTCCGGCTACAAAATATTGATGGAAGAAGATGCTAAACCGACCATTCAACCACAAAGGAGGTCCAATCCTCAAATCCAAGAAGTGGTGAAGAAAGAAGTGATCAAACTTCTAGATGCGGGCATCATATTTCCTATCTCCGATAGCCCATGGGTAAGTCCCACCCAGGTGGTGCCAAAGAAGGGAGGTATGACGGTAATTCTGAATGATAACAATGAATTGATTCCGTCTAGGGTAGTTGTTAGGAATTTCATATTAGATGTTTTGATGATGACAAATAGGACTTTCTGTTAGACTCCGAAAAGTGTAAAAGCTTTCATAGAATGTTATGTATAAGTACCTGAAAGCTTATTTATCTTAGGCTTATAGTATTTATCTTTGTAGAATTCCTTAGACTAAGTATGTGACACTAAAACACTTAGAAAAATTCTGGGTGAGTCTACCAAGTGATGAAGGTGAAGATCAAGCGTCTAAAGCTACAATGGATAAAGATATCTTGAAGCGTCCGTCAAACGCTTTAGGGATTATCCCAGTGCTCAAACTACGAATGGATAACTCAGGCCGAATACTCAACATCAAGTGAAATGACGGAATTCTCAGTGAGACCATCAAGACAAGATTGAAGAGTAAGCGTCTGAAAAGAAAGTCAGGATCAGTCCAAGCGTCTGTCCAATACACGAGAATAACTATTCTCTTCAGCAAGCGTCCAAAAAGGTTAAACCAACACAACCTACAAAGAACGTAACCTGAAAAAGAATTCAGACCCAAAACCATCCAAAGACTTAAAAAATGCATGAATCAAACGGACGAATTATTTCCAACGGAAATAAGACAAGATGCATTAAAAGTCGGATAAGTGCTATTAAAATATAAGCACTATAACTTATGGGCAAGCCATATCTTTGACCTAGACTGTCAGATTTATGAAACCAAGACCATGCCTAACCAATTAAATATACCTAAAGTTAGAGATGTCTGAACTCAAGGAATGTTTTGGGAAACGAGACTCCAACCGAGTCAAACGGACAAAAACCACCAATACCTTATAAATAGCTCTTTCAACAAACAAGTAAAATGATGAAAAAGTGACACACACAAAAAATACCTACCTTGTTGAAAGAAAAGCTTACTAAAAATCATAGCCAAATATCCATATAAGCTTTTCACAAATATTCCAGAGACAGTCACCCATATCTCAAATCTCTTGTTAAGAAGAACCTATACTACCATTGAGATATCCCCAAGTTGTTTGAACTTTCCAAAAACAAACAAACCCGTGACCAAAACCATCAACACCTTTCGTCTGAGTGAGAAAGCTGGTTGACTTGCAAGCAATATTTTTGTGTAAAAGAAGCTTGTTGAAATTGATCTCTATTGGAGCTGAAATCTGTGTGACCAAAGAGTTCCGAGATCAAGAGTAACTTGCACCATTTCTGAGTGAAAGAAGCAAGGGGATAGAAGATCTTTAGTGGAGCTGAAATCTGTGTGACCAAGGAGTTCCAAGATCATATCCAATCTCCCTCTATCTTGTAGAAGTCTCTGTGTGACTCTTCGATAATCATCATAGTGGAAAAACCTCCTTGATAAAAGGAGAAGAAGGACGTAGCTGGGATTACATCACCCAGTGAACCTTACAAATATCTTGTGTCATTTACCTCTTAAGCATTCATTGTCTTACTGCTTTACTATTCATACTGCATACATTCTGATAAAGTCTTAAAACAACCAAGCGACCACTTTCGATTAATTAACCGAACGCTAAGCTATAAAATACTTCCGCTGTGCTAACTCTGATTTAGTGACTAAACTCTGCCCTACTTTGGTAAGCGTTGAAATCACCGAGTCTAAATTAACGTTTCTCAAGCGTCACATCCAGCGCTTAAACCTGTCAAGCGTTCAAATACTTCAAAGTGATACGAATTTTTAAGAAGTCGAAAAAGACTTCAGGGTCTATTCAACCCCCCCTCCTTCTAGACCCTTTCGTATACCACTTGGGACCAACAAGTGGTATCAGAGCGGTTGAAGTTGAAACCTAAGCGTTTCCAAGCGTAACTGCTTGTTCAGATCCATTTTTTTACAGTCGCTTTAAAATTACTTTAAATTCTTCATGGCATTCTCTAAAGTTCCCAAGTTGACCGAGTCAAATTATGACTCTTGGAAGGTCAAAGCATTTACTTATTTGTGTTCATGTGATGATGAAATGTGTGATATCATTTCAGATGGGCCAATCAAAATATACAAAGTTATCACCAGAGCGCCCGAAGCCACAGGAGAAACACCTGACGGTTATGTGGAGAAGCCCAAACAAGAATGGTCCTCCGATGAGCGTCGACGAGCCAATCTAGACAATGTCGGTCGGAATGCATTATACACAGCCATTGGTGACAATGACAACTTATTCAACAAAGTCAAATCATGCAATACAACTAAAGAAATTTGGGATAAGTTGGCTACTATTTGTGGTGGCTCAGCACAAATAAAGGAAAACAAATTATCAATTGCCAAAGAAAAATTCAACGGCTTCAAGATGCTACCTAATTAGACGCTAGAGCAATTAGACATGAGGTTTACAGCCCTTGTCACTGAACTAACATCTCTGGGTATGGAGCTACAAAATCGAGAAACAGTGGTCAAAATCTTTAGAAGTCTTCCAAGCAGATTCCTGATGAAAACAACTGCAATGAGAGAATCAAACAATCTGGACAGCCTAACTCCAGAAGATGCTTTTTCAGAACTCAAAGCATTTGAGTTTGAGCTAATTCGGCCAGTGATGCAGTAAGTAATCCAGTGATCGAATCTGGAGCGCTAATGGCATCAATCAAAGGAAAACCTATCAAAGAAAAGGGTTCGGATATAAGTGAGGAAGAAGAACTGGCGCTTCTAAATAGATTCAGGAAATTCCTGAAATATGAAAAGAAGGGAAACAGTCCTAAGCACCCAGGACAAAGTTCATATCAAGCGCTTCCTCAAATACAACCACAATATCAAGCGCCTCACTATCCTGCGTCCTCCTCCCTAGCGCCAATTCAATATCAAACTCCTTCTCAGCAAGATCTCTCAGCGCCTGCAGCGTTAAACCAACGATCCACAAGATTAACAAACGAACAAAAGATGAAGACCAATCTTTGTTACAACTGCAGGAGACCAGGGCATTTCCAAGTTAATTGCCCATATCCAAATGTGTCTAAACCTACAAAGCAAGATCACACGGATAGAAACCAATTCAGAAGCAACCTGAGACAACAAGGCTTGCTAGCAGAATCAGAACCTCTCTATACGCCTGAAGAGGACTTGGAATCATCAGATGAAAGCAGCGATGATGAACCATCAAAGGACTCAGCATTCATTTGTCTCATGGCAAGAGAAAATGAAGCATCTAACGACGTACCATCTGAGGTAACCACTGATCTGTATCATCCTCTCTCTTATGATGAATTACTTGACAAAGTAAAGGAATATTATACAGATTGTCAAGATGCCACCCAATTATTCCAAAATCACCATCGTATTATTTCAGCACTCAGAAGTGATAACCTAACGCTCAAAGCAGAGTTGCAAATTCAGCAACAGTGCATTGAGAAAAACCAATCACTCGAGAGTGAAATTACTCAGCTAAAAGGTGATCTTGATATAATAGTCAAAAGAGAAGCTGAAATGGTCGCTAAACTTGCCAAATCAGAGCAGCTTATCTCTTCATTATCAAAAGCGTCTAGAACGCTAGATAATGTGACTAAAGTAACCAGGGCATTTGGTGAAAAGACCGGTCTAGGTTTTGATAAATTCAGTTATAAAGCCAAAGCGTCCAATGTTACAACAATCAACAAAGGAAAAGGTGTAATCTTTGTTAAAGAAAGTTCGATCAGACAAACGCTGAATGAATCAACAAATACTGCTACAAAAGCTAATGATAAAGTCAACACTGACTCAGGCAAAGGAAAGACCAAAGCGAATGTCTCACAAAAGAAAATATATCCAAACGCTCAAAAAGCTAAGGAGATATTTTCTGCCAGTGAATCAAACGTTAAGCGTCCCGCACCAAAAGTGCATCCTAAGCCAGTACCAAACAGAATCAAACGTCTATATCCAAAACAATCCAGTTCATATTATCAACACTATGATAATTGTGATTACGATTATGATTATTACCATAATCAAGGATATTTTACATCTAGAAAAAGTATGCAA
This sequence comes from Buddleja alternifolia, assembly GCA_019426215.1. Taxonomy (NCBI): domain Eukaryota; kingdom Viridiplantae; phylum Streptophyta; class Magnoliopsida; order Lamiales; family Scrophulariaceae; genus Buddleja; species Buddleja alternifolia. The sequence continues at coordinate 1,358,726 of CM033398.1, read as the reverse complement.
CTCAAAACGAAACCCAAGAAGGCCAATCTTTCTCCCATAGTGAAGACAAGGCAAATATGGGTTCCGAAAAATCTAATTCACGTCACTAACAAAGAAGGACCCAAAACAAAATGGGTACCTAAAGGAAATTAGATCTGCCCTTTTGAATGCAGGTACCTAGAGCCAACACCGACGCTTCAGTATGGTACATAGATAGTGGATCATCGAGACACATGACTGGATCAAAGGATCTCTTGATCAACTATCGTGCAACCAATGGTCCTCAAGTTATATTCGGTGATAATTCTAAAGGTAAAACTAAAGGTATAGGTATCATGCATAGGGGGAACATCATGATCAATGATGTATACTATGTCGAGGTTCTTAAACATAATCTCCTAAGCATAAGTCAATTTTGTGATAAAGGCTTTGAAATTAAATTTTCTAGTGACTTGTGCGAGATAATCGATGTTAAGACAGGATCTACTAAATTAAAAGGAAGAAGAACAAACAATGTATACTTAGTAGATTGGGAGTCAACATTAGATAACAACCCTACATGCTTTGTAGCTAAGAATCAAAACGAATTAAGTTGGTTATGGCACAGAAAAATGAATCACCTCAATTTCAAAACAATCTCTCAATTAATACCTCTAAATCTCGTAGAGGGATTACCTAAAGGTTCCTTTAATAAAGATTGCTTATGTGATGCCTGTCAAATGGGTAAACAAGTTAAATCATCCTTTAAGAAGAAGCTTCATCTATCGACCTCTCGAATACTTGAATTACTACATTTAGATTTGTTTGGTCCTATTCAAATCATGAGCGTTAGTGGTAAAAAGTATTCACTAGTAATAGTTGATGATTTTTCACGCTATACATGGGTAGAATTTCTAGCATCTAAAGATGAAACTAGTGCCAAGCTCACCTCTCTAATTCGTCAACTACAAAACTCAAAAGATCTAAAAATAACAAGAATTAGAAGTGATAGAGGAACTGAATTTACTAACCATATTGTTGAGAAATTTTGTAAAGACTGGAATACTTCATGAGTATTCAGCACCTAGAACACCTCAATAAAATGGAGTTGCTGAACGACGGAACAGAACGCTTAAAGAAGCCGCTAGGACTATGTTAGCCGAGTCTAAGCTGCCTCAAAGGTTGTGGGCCGAAGCTATCAACACTGCTTGCTACACTCAGAACCGGTGTATGATCAACAAGCAACATGAAAAGACTCCATATGAGTTATGGAAGGGACGTAAGCCGAATGTTTCATACTTTCATGTATTTGGTTCAAAATGTTTCATTCATAACAATGGTTCCCAAAGCCTAAAGACATTTGATCCTAAAGCAGATGAAGGAATCTTTCTAGGTTACGCCAAAAATGGAAAGAGCTTTCGCATCTTAAATAAGATCAAATCGAAGGTTGAAGAATCCATTCATGTTGTGTTTGATGATGCTAACCAAGAACCAAGTAAGGTTAATATTAATGATGCAGGAATTGAAGATTTATCTCAACAAGCGTCACAAATCAATCTGTGTGATGATAGTGATATTGATGAAGATAATGAAATCATTGTACCTAACCCTAAGACTACTCGTAAAGACATCAACGATGACATTGCAAGAAACGCTGATGATCATGAAGGAAATGTTCATCAAGAGCAAATTCAAACTATAAACACTGAAGCGCCTACGCAAGGAATTGGTCAAGCGCCTACACAGTTTAATCAAACGTTAGATCAATCTCTTAACTCATTCCAACCAGACAGAAAATGGCTCAGAGACCATCCACCAGAACTAATTATTGGAGATATTGGAGCACCCGTTAGAACAAGAGCCGCTACAATAAATGAGGCCATGTTTGCAAGCTTCCTATCTCAAATGGAACCAAAGAAAGTGGATGAAGCGCTTAACGATCCAAGTTGGATAGAAGCCATGCAAGAAGAGCTAAACCAATTTGAAAGAAATAATGGTATGGACGCTAGTACCAAGACCAACCCACCAAGGGGTCATTGGAACTAGATGGGTCTATAGAAACAAAATGGATGAGAATGGGATTGTGATTAGAAACAAAGCCAGACTCGTAGCTCAGGGATACTGTCAAGAAGAGGGCATCGACTTTGATGAAACATACGCTCCAGTTGCCCGACTTGAAGCAATCCGCATGTTTCTAGCGTTTGCAGCATTTAACAAATTTACAGTGTATCAAATGGACGTAAAGAGTGCATTTCTGAATGGTAAACTCCAAGAAGAAGTATATGTGGAGCAACCACCAGGATTCATCAACAACCATGGGAAAAGCATGGTTTACAAATTGGACAAGGCACTCTATGGTCTTAAACAAGCACCACGAGCATGGTATGACACTCTCTCTATCTTCCTTATAGGTAAAGGCTTTTCAAAAGGCAGCGTTGACACAACGTTATTCAAAATTACCCATAATGAAGATATTCTCCTAGTTCAAATTTATGTTGATGATATTATATTTGGATCTACCAATAAGCGTCTATGTGAGAAATTTTCGAAAATGATGCAAGATCAATTTGAAATGAGCATGATGGGTGAATTAACTTTCTTCCTAGGATTACAAGTTAAACAACTCCCTAATGGCATATTCATAAATCAAACTAAATATACTAGAGATATGATCAAGAAATTTGGTATGGAAAATGCATCACTTTCAAAAATTCCAATGAGCCAAACGCTTAAGCTAGATAGAGACGATAATGGAAAGAAAATTGATATCACTAACTATAGAGGTATTATTGGATCACTTCTTTATCTTACAGCTAGTAGACCTGATATTATGTTCTCAGTATGCATGTGTGCACGATTTCAAGCTGATCCTAGAGAATCACACTTAATTGCTGCTAAAAGAATCCTTAAGTACCTAAAAGGCACACAAAATGTGGGCTTATGGTATCCTAGGGATTCTCCTTTTGAACTAATTGGTTATTCAGATGCAGATTTTGCAGGATGCAAAATAGATAGAAAAAGTACTAGTGGAACATGTCAATTTCTAGGTGATAGACTAATTTCATGGCATAGTAAGAAGCAACAGTCCATCGCTACTTCCACCGCTGAGGCTGAGTATGTAGCCGCTGGAAGCTGTTGTGCACAGATCCTTTGGATGAGGCAACAACTTAGAGATTATGGAATAATCCTAGATCCAACTCCTATCCATTGTGACAATCAAAGCGCCTTAGCAATGACTCAAAATCCAGTTCTTCACTCTAGAACCAAACACATTGACATTCGCTATCACTTTCTACGTGACCACGTTCAAAAGAAAGATATCTCCATGCACTTCATTGGTACAGAAAAGCAACTGGCAGATATCTTCACCAAAGCGCTTAACGAACAACGGTTTCTCACTTTAAGAAGTGAACTAGGTATGATTGATCTAAATGCTTAATCATTCGAAACATCATACTTTTGTTAGGCATGAAATTTAGGGGGAATTCACTGTATGTTATGAAATTTATGGGGAACCTACATAGGGGGAACCTTAAAAGAGCTAACTATACCTAAGTGAATATGACCAAAAATGTTTTCCCTTGCATCGGTCATACGCACTTAGCACCATACACTTAAAACCTTTTTGACGCTTATTACACAAATCTGTCTTAGCGTCTGCACTTCTTTCAAAATAAACTAAACGCTTAGCTTTATTCCCGGCTAAAGCAGTTAGTAAAAAGATCCTTTTAAAAGCAAGCGTACATTACCCTACGCTAAAACGAGAAAGTGGATTAGTCAATCAATGCAATTAATGCTGACTTGACATTCCTCACCCTTCGCTCAAGAAAACCCATGGGTACTCATCACGTTTTTCAAAGATGGTTCAGCACATGTACACGCGTCAGTACAATTACCATGTATCTTAGACGAATACAACCAGCGCTGAATATTTTAAACCAAAAGTAAAACACTACTACCAAGACCTAATGATAAGTACTGGGAAACTGTGTCCTCATATACACCCTGAAAGGAATAATTCTATATGTTACAATGACCGCTAAAGCACAAAATGTTACTTGAAAGAGACTCTCAAGATTCTCAAGCGTCCACATAACACTAAATTGTTTCAAGCGTCATTCTGAATAGGTCCGGACGCTTTAACAAATTTTTGGCGGGCATTTGAATAGTGTTCAAAATTATGATTCCCGAACAGTTTTCATAAAGAACGTATCCGCTTTTCATGGGCACACGTATCACTCTCAGTCTCTGTTTCAAACTTTTAATCGGACTTCAAAATAGTATATGTGGCAGTTACTAAAAGAAACCGTGCCTATTTAATCTAAATTCACGTCCACAGTTATATTTTAATGGCTGAGATTTATATTCCTCCACGTGTCAACATCTCAAACTTCAAACACACCGAACATTCAAATTGAAGTTTCTGCAGAACACAAACACTCTTATACTCTATTACATTCGTGCAAAAACAAGTCTCTCTTTTTCAAAAACAAAAAATTTTCATTCGTAATCTCTGTCTACTGCTCACTAATGGCACCCAAAAAGGCTACTGCTGGAACCGCTGAAGTTATTGTCAAGATCACTGAAGGCCTTATAGTTGATTGGAAGTTTCTCTATGAAAACCCCCAAATTGATTTAACGGAAATAATGGATTCTGTAGCAGAGGCTGGGCTTCAGAAATTTCTCACGAAATACTCGTATATGTTTCTTGAAGAACTAGAATTTTTCTGGAGAAATGCTCGACTGTCTGACGATGAGACTTCCATCACGTGTTTGTTTCCTGTCTCCAAGAAGGAATCAAAGACGTTCACTCTCTCTGCGGCCTCCATTGCCCAGAATTTCTCTCTACCTAATGCTGGAGCCACTTTAGACACTATCACTGAAGAACAAATTGAAGAAGTCTGGACTCAGATTAGCGCTTACGATGATGTTCCATACAAACCGTACTTTGAGAAGAAAGATATAGTGAACAGGTATCGAGTCTTGGCTGATATCTGCAGTAAAAACATAGAATGCAGAGTGGGAACCTTCGACAAAATCAACCCAACCCAGTTCCAGATGATGACTGCCATCCTACTCAAGATAAAGATCAACTGGAGCGCCTATATATTCAGCAGGTTCAGAGACAGTCTACGCACTTCAAACAGACCTTATGGTCTATTTTTAAGTGATCTACTTTTTCGAGCAGAGTGCACCTCTTCAGCAGGAGTCACCGTGGCCAAGCATAAGTTCTATGGGCCAAGAATCATCAATAATCTCTTCAATCCACCCAAAGTTGGAGGTGCTGCTAAGCCTCTCTCTGAGCGCCAAGTTGTCCGAGCAGCGTCAGATGAGGAGGCTGAGCGTCCAGATCAGGAGAAAGCCAAACGTAATGTGAAGCGTCCCACTGTCACAAAGAAACGGGCTCCTCGAAAGCCCAAGGCTCAACCTATCAAAAGCGATGAAGATGACGAGGATTCTATACCCCTCATTAGTCGGAAAGATCTGGAAAAGGTTCTCAAAAATATTGACTTTGAAGAACCTGCAGTTCCACAGACTCAAGCGTTCCCCGCCGAAGGTATAAATGTGAAGCGTATCTTCAAGAGGCGTAAGCGTCCAACTGCTGCCATCTCTTCTGAGGCTACACAAAGAGATCAAGCCATAGCTGCTGTCCCGATATCATCCTTCGAAACACCAGTTGATGTCCATCTGGATGTTGATATGACCCAAATTGTGGCCATCGCACATGAAGCTGCCATCGAATCTACAAATCTCGAGCCTGATGAACCTGAAATCCCAAGGGCTCAACCATTGCTTGCATTACCTAGTACAACAGAGGCACGCTCAGAAGGTCAGAGCGATGCTAACGACGTTGTGATCCATCGACATTTCTTCAAGCTGGATCCCTCAAAGACTATCGATCACTCAGTCGATTATTTGCCTCCAGCGCCCGCAGAGAACTTCATACCTGCAGGTTACAATGAAGAAAGTCTTATCAATGCCGAAAATGATATCGCCAAGCTCATAAAGTTTGATCTGGCTGTACGCAACACTCTCTTTAATACAGCCTCCACCCCAGCTGATGAAGCTTACTACACAGCGCTTGAACTCGGGAAGACTCCCACACACATCCCGGCTTCCGTCACTCTCCAAGCACAGCGGCAAGGAGGCACGACTCCTAGAGCTGATGTTGACTTAGCTTATTATCTGGACTGTGGGACAAGCAAACCCACTGGCTTCGCTCTCCGCGACTACAACATCAGAGTCTATGAGCGTCAGGATCAGCTTCTGAACCCAACGGAAGAGCTACTAAACAGAGAAGGCTATTCTCACTCTCTAACACTGGTCAAAAGCGAGGAAAACAAGCGCTCAGCTAATCCTCTCCTCCTGTGGAAGAATAAAGGAGTACATGCCGGTGAGCGTCCAGCATCCCTGACCGAGATGATTCAACTTGAAACCGATGCATATTTTGACTGCGTCTGGAACGCTAACTACCAACCCGACAGGTATCGTTTTGAATCCATCTGTGATATTCATCACCAAGGGTTTCGTGCTATACTTAATGCAGGAACTGAGTATTGTATGACTGAGATAAGATGGGCTGAAGCTTACATGGGTGACACGTATAAATTTGAAGACTTGGTTAGTGCTCCCCATCTGTTCAGAATAGGGATTCATGATAAAAGGACCAAATTTGCACGCTACATGCTGACGCAGCGCCAGCATAGACTTGGACCCGTTCTGAAGCTGCCTCTGATCCGCCATCAACCTGAACACCGCTTAAGACAAGCGTTGCACAAACTGGCCAACTCTTCTCTACGCTTTGATGATCAAGCGTCCACCAGCGGTTCTTCTCCCATGTCCTGTCTGAACTGCACCCCTAGCCACTGTGAAGACAACTTTCTCTCATGATGGCAATTATGCCTCCAGTCTCTCTATTCGACAAAATCTTCACAGACAATCTGCGACAATGGGATGGCTCTCGGATCAATTCTTTCAGAGGATATCCACTTCTTCCGTCTATTCGACAAGAAGTCTCCAGTCACTATGATTTTGGTTTATCGCTGCTAGAAAGATCTCAAGCGCTTGCTTCAGCCATCTACCCATACTTGGAAGAGTATTACCGGCTCCGCGTTCCCGACTCTCGGAAACCGAAGACTCTCCCAACAGATCGGCTAATTGGCTTCTCACAACACTATTGCCCAGATGCCTTATTCTCCATCTGCAAAGCGCCCTCCAAACTCTTTCCCACTCATGTGCTGGATATCCTCGGGCCACTGTATATCAGGGCACTGGATAGTCCTATCAGAACGTTCATTCAAGGTACTTATCTCCCCACTCTACATTTGAATGAACTTCTGCAGACTGCTACGTATCCATATGCAGATGAACCGTTTGCCAGCTTGGACTTTCGGTTTACGGACTTTAGCCGAATAGAATCAGAATTTCCTGCAGCACCAGCTGAACTGTTACCTGCTCCTGAGCGCTTATTAGAGTTACCTCAAGCGCCTCATTCTCCCAGTCCAACTGAATCCGACTCTACTGCATCCACCGAGTCCAACACTGCTCCAGAGCTTCGAGGAACAGTATTTGATCCTACTAATCAAGTACCTATTGAATCTCTCAAACACACATCTCGTTTTAAGCCTCAAGTCCGCCCTGCACTTCCCCACGCTCAACCGTCCATGACTGAATGCCTCACTCAAATACAGCAACTATCTACAGCTACTCAGGCAAGTCATGTGGCTTTAACCAATGATCTACAAGACCGGTTCACGGCTCTCGAGACCTCTCTCACAGACGCTAATCAAGCTCAACTCCTGGTCATGAAAGAACATTTCGACCAGCGTCTAACCACTCTTGAGGCCTCTGTCGCTCAGATTGCTGCTCAAGTCAGTCTTCTTACTCAGCATTTCATACAGACTGATGATGGCAATAAGGGGGAAAAGAAGGGAGAAAAGAGGAAATCGTCAACATCTAAAGATCAAGTTCCTCCTCCACCATCCAAGCGTCAACACATTGATACTTCTCTCACACTGAGTGCAGAACCAAGGTATCCCTATCCCTCTTGGGTAACCACATCGGTTGAAGCGTCCAATAAGAAAGAAACTCCCAGAGTGCTCTATCCAACTCTTCCATTGCCTTCAAGAGCACTGCTTGAACAGTTTGACATTCCTCTTCTCAGAGCATCAATTCCAGAACCAACTGATCCAGCAGTATTAGCCTTAGAAAGAAAAATGTCTGACTTCGACCAAACCTTCAGAATTTGCCTACGATACATAGGCATCAGTCCAGAGGAATGGGATAAACACTTCATTGCCTTTAAGGCACGACAAGTTCAAGAAAACAAGCACATAATCAGTAAAGATCATGCTGCAATGATGACGTTAGAAGATCAGATAACTGAAGCAATCCGTGCTGAAATGACTAAGAGATACAAGATCAAGCCACGATCTTAATTTTTACTTGTGCCTCTCTCTTTTAGTTGTAAAATGCCTGTACTGTGAAATATATATATAAAATGCATTTTACAGCTGAAACATCTCGTTAAAGCTCAAACTAACTTACTAACTTACGCTAACCTTCAGGTATCTAACGCTTGAACCAAATAAGTATTGCCATCATCAAAAAGGGGGAAATTGTTAGGAATTTCATATTAGATGTTTTGATGATGACAAATAGGACTTTCTGTTAGACTCCGAAAAGTGTAAAAGCTTTCATAGAATGTTATGTATAAGTACCTGAAAGCTTATTTATCTTAGGCTTATAGTATTTATCTTTGTAGAATTCCTTAGACTAAGTATGTGACACTAAAACACTTAGGAAAATTCTGGGTGAGTCTACCAAGTGATGAAGGTGAAGATCAAGCGTCTAAAGCTACAATGGATAAAGATATCTTGAAGCGTCCGTCAAACGCTTTAGGGATTATCCCAGTGCTCAAACTACGAATGGATAACTCAGGCCGAATACTCAACATCAAGTGAAATGACGGAATTCTCAGTGAGACCATCAAGACAAGATTGAAGAGTAAGCGTCTGAAAAGAAAGTCAGGATCAGTCCAAGCGTCTGTCCAATACACGAGAATAACTATTCTCTTCAGCAAGCGTCCAAAAAGGTTAAACCAACACAACCTACAAAGAACGTAACCTGAAAAGAATTCAGACCCAAAACCATCCAAAGACTTAAAAATGCATGAATCAAACGGACGAATTATTTCCAACGGAATAAGACAAGATGCATTAAAAGTCGGATAAGTGCTATTAAAATATAAGCACTATAACTTATGGGCAAGCCATATCTTTGACCTAGACTGTCAGATTTATGAAACCAAGACCATGCCTAACCAATTAAATATACCCAAAGTTAGAAATGTCTGAACTCAAGGAATGTTTGGGGAAACGAGACTCCAACCGAGTCAAACGGACAAAAACCACCAATACCTTATAAATAGCTCTTTCAACAAACAAGTAAAATGATGAAAAAGTGACACACACAAAAAATACCTACCTTGTTGAAAGAAAAGCTTACTAAAAATCATAGCCAAATATCCATATAAGCTTTTCACAAATATTCCAGAGACAGTCACCCATATCTCAAATCTCTTTTAAGAAGAACCTATACTACCATTGAGATATCCCCAAGTTGTTTGAACTTTCCAAAAACAAACAAACCCGTGACCAAAACCATCAACACCTTTCATCTGAGTGAGAAAGCTGGTTGACTTGCAAGCATATTTTTGTGTAAAAGAAGCTTGTGTGAAGTTGATCTCTATTGGAGCTGAAATCTGTGTGACCAAGGAGTTCCGAGATCAAGAGTAACTTGCACCATTTCTGAGTGAAAGAAGCAAGGGGATAGAAGATCTTTAGTGGAGCTGAAATCTGTGTGACCAAGGAGTTCCAAGATCATATCCAATCTCCCTCTATCTTGTAGAAGTCTCTGTGTGACTCTTCGATAATCATCATAGTGGAAAAACCTCCCTGATAAAAGGAGAAGAAGGACGTAGCTGGGATTACATCACCCAGTGAACCTTACAAATATCTTGTGTCATTTACCTCTTAAGCATTCATTGTCTTACTGCTTTACTATTCATACTGCATACATTCTGATAAAGTCTTAAAACAACCAAGCGACTACTTTCGATTAATTAACCGAACGCTAAGCTATAAAATACTTCCGCTGTGCTAACTCTGATTTAGTGACTAAACTCTGCCCTACTTTGGTAAGCGTTGAAATCACCGAGTCTAAGTTAACGTTTCTCAAGCGTCACATCCAGCGCTTAAACTTGTCAAGCGTTCAAATACTTCAAAGTGATACGAATTTTTAAGAAGTCGAAAAAGACTTCAAGGTCTATTCAACCCCCCCCCCTTCTAGACCCTTTCGTATACCACTTGGGACCAACATTCACCTTGGTTTGCTAAACTTGGCCCAAGGACCATTGTTACGGGACGTCTTCCCCCGGATATCACTTTTCATAAAAGAAGAAATTTCTCTCTGTGTAAAGCAATATCTTTGGGACGGAACCCTTTGTATCAAAGTTTGCTGAGAGGTTTAATTCGACGTTGCATACCCCGAAACGGACGTGCATTGCTATCATATCTCATGTCATGATATGGCGGTAGGTGCCATTTATTTGGGCCTCCAAAACGGTAGCTAAAGATCCTCTTATCAGGTTTCTTCTGGCCTAATTTGTTAAAGATGAACATCATTAGTCAAATATTGTGATCGCGGTAAACGAAGGCGGGAACATCTCGAAACATAATGGAACGCCCTTAAATAGAATGTTTAGAGTGTGAGTTGTTTGATGTATGGGGTGTGGATTTCATGGGAACTTCACCAGTGATGTTCAAATAATATATCCGTGTTGCGGTTAGATGTCTCTCAAATGGGGTGGAAGCCGTGGCCTTGGCCTACTAATGATGCTCGTTTGTCACTCGTTTTCGAAGAAGCATATTTTTACTCGATTTGGAACTCCCCGAGCCATCATTAGTGACGGGGCACCCACTTCTGCAACAGGCAGTTTGAACTTTTATTGACCAAGTACGGGGTGAAGCAAAAATTTCGACCCCATATACCACCCCACAAACTAGTGGCCACGTGGAGGTCTCGAATAGGAGATTAAGCGTATTTTAGAAAAAATGTCAACGCATCAAGGAAGGATTGGTCCCTTAAATTGGATGATGCTCTTTGGGCTTATCGGACCGCCTATAAACCCCCATTGGCATGTCCCCGTATCGTCTTGTTTTTGGCAAAACATGTCACTTGCCCGTTGAACTCGAGCATCGTGCTTATTGGGCCATTAAGTTTCTAAATTTGACTCTCAAAGTGTAGGTACACACGTTTGCTACAACTCAACGAGCTCGAAGAATGGCGTCATCTTGCCTATGAGAACGCAAAACTCTATAAGGAGCGGACCAAAATGTGGCATGACAAACATATTCTTCCCCTGGGAATTCCACAAGGAGAGCGGGTGTTGCTATACAACTCCTCGACTCCGACTCTTTCCCGGAAGCTTAAGTCTCGATGGTCGGGGCCATTTTTGATTTCCCAGGTCTATCCATCCGGCGCCGTCGAGCTTACAACAGATAAAGGACATACTTTCTTGGTCAACGCTCAACGTCTAAAACTTACTTAGGGATGGATGGACCAAGAGCACAAGAGTCCTTCATCCTCGCGGACCCTTCGTGATTCTTCGCTTTCAGTCGAGCTAATGACTCTAAACTAGCGCTTCTTGGGAGGCAACCCATGTTTTCTTTCCGTTTCCTTTTCTTTTTCCCTTATTATCCCGTTTGTTGCTTTATTTTCTAGTCTACATCTTGGTAGTTTGTGTTTTAAGTGTTTTGTCTCTCCCTTTTGAAACAGGAAATGAAATTCTTTACAAAATATTCCGAAGGGTCCAAGCGCCGAGAAAACAGGCGCCTAGGCGCCGATTCTGAAGGGGCGCCCAAGCGCCGAGAAACAGGCGCCTAGGCGCCCATTCTGAAAGGGGCGCCCAAGCGCCGAACAACGCCCAGCCGCCTAGGCGCGGGCATTACCACTCAAAATCCAGGTACGCTGTGTCGCGCGCCTAGGCGCCCTATTCTGATTAAACACATATTTGGGTCAAAACGGTCAAATTCTCCCAAATCTTCACAACTCCTCTCCCACGCGATTTCCGGCGACTCTCTCACCATTTCACCCCGCCATTTCACCGTATTTCACCGCCACTTTCCATCAACATAATTCGTTGCACAAGAGGCTCTTCTTTCACATCGACTCGGTGCGAAAATTTTGGGGATAAAAGGTGAGTTTTGGCTTTACCCTTCTTCCATTTCCGATTCATGGCCGACGAGTAGGTGCCTTGCGTATATTTTGAGGATTATTGGGGCATTGTCCGATTGTAGATTGATTTTTTTTTGTTATTGCTTTGAGGCTTTTATTGGATTTGGGGTGAAATTGAATTTGTGGGTTGTTGTTGTTGAATTGGATGCTATATTGTTGATTTAAATCTGTGGATTATTGCTTAAAAATTGAGGAATCGGTTACTTCCGTGGATTTTGCTAGAGTGTGGGTTGCTCTCTGATTTTGGTATGTTGTTGGGCGTTGACGATGTTGTATTTGGTTGGTTGCATTTGGGTTGATTTGAGTAATTTGAGAAGTTGATAATTGTTGTTGCAAATGACGAGAACTACCAACAGACCGTCCAAGGGTAAGAAAAGTGGGTGAGGGTTCCTCTAATGAGCCCGAGACTCCCGATAAATACCCGTTTTGAAAACCCCCAAGTCCAAATTATGTGTCAGAGTTTGAGCACCCCCCGCACCCTTATTAAGGAGCACTATTTAACCACCCGGGACAGCCCTCTGTGCACGAATTGATACAGTTTCATCGCTTACAGTTTTTCTGTCAAAACCCGAGGCCATTCATCTTCCTTGGGTCCTGGAATTCTTCAGCTCCGGGGTTTATGATGAGATTGAGACACGAGGATGGCTGGGACTACCCTTTTGGTCCGGGGCAAACATGTCAATTATGAGTTGAGACAGATTAGGGAGAGCATAGGCACCCCGACCCCTCAGACATGCGAGTTCACCACTCTTTACATGCAGGGCGCCTCCGAGTTAGCCTGTCGGATATTTTGCAGGTTATTGGCCGAGAAGGGTGGGAATGGGTACCCGGAGAAGCTCATGTCCCCCGTAGGGCTCTATTACCCGAGGCTGCTTTCTGGCTCGACTTCATCCGATTCAATTTAATACCGAGTACCAATCGATCAGAGGCAAACAGGAACGGGCCACCCTCATCTACGCTATTATGTCCAAGAAAGCTGTGGACTTTGCCCGGGTAATCCACAAGTCTTTGACGGACCACTTTAGGAAGTTGAAGAATGAGTTAGGCCGTTGATTAACAAAGAATTGGCTAAGCAAAAGGGAAGGTCCCACTCGGAAGATTCCCATCATTCTCCCGTCACTGATCACAGCTTTATGCAAGGCGGCTAAGGTTCCCACATTTCCTTTGGAGCGTACTGAGCTTCCTGGTTCTTATCTCACCGTGGTAGATGACGACTCCCAGGCTCCTCCACCACCAGCTACTTCCAAGGGCCTCGCCCGTCTTCATCCCGTCTACTAGCTCCCCACAGTTTCCACCTATGGATGCCGCCGCCATTAGACAATTAAAGGATGAATTGAGGGATGAGTTGCGAGATGAGATGAGGGTGGTCATGTCCGACACTTGTGCTATTTCCGTCAGCTTTTTGTAGAGCATGATGCGTTGTCGGTTGGGGGCCGTTTGATTATTCTGCTCCTCCACCTTACCCGCACCCCCCGCCTCAGCAGCCCGCAGATTGCACGAGTCAGGTGCTCTCGTTCCTGAAGGAGGTGATGATGAGGCTCATAATGATGAGGGTAGCCCGTTGATTGATTTGGATGATCTCGGCGGAGAGGATGAGGATTACATTGACCGTTTTGGCACCACCGATTAGGCTTATCTTGTTTTATTTCCATGCATGTTTCTTTTCGTTTTTGGATATCTTTGTTGTGATGTTGGATATTTTATGTTTTATGTTTGATGCTTGATGTTTTCATTTTCTTTCATGCATGTTTCTCATTTTTTGTTTGTCTCGTTTTGTTTTATTCTATTCTATCCAATGTTTGATGCTCTGTATGGCTAGCATTTGTTTACCTATGTAGTGATCGACACAGTGATTGCCATCCGTGGACTCGATTGCCTTAAGTGGACTCGGGTTTGCTTTTCAGCTTCCCTATGGTGACGTGTACTTTGCCTTCTCTTTTTCAAACATTGGGGACAATGTTCATGATAAGTGTGGGGGGGTATACTAGATCCATTATAGTCATGTTGATTCATGTTTTACATATTTCGGTCCAAGTTTGGGGGGTGCTGTACCTCTACATGTGAAATGTGTGCAATTTTAATTTTTTGGATAGATTTCAACCCTTCACTTGAGGCATTGAGTATGGTTAATTTGAATACATGGTATGTTTTCTCTATCAATTTGGTTTTTAATGGCTATACACATCGTTCCTTGCTTATGGGATCCTAACTAGACTAGATTAACCTTAAGATGATTCACATATGCACCTAAATCGAAGGTAGAGGAGTTGAGTGGGCAATCATTTTGAAACACTTAAAGGCTTGATCCCGGAAATATCAACTTAGAATTTTCACATGTGTTATGAGTTGAGAACGTTAACTTCGTGTGCTTAATAATAATAAAAAGAGGTTGAACATTGGTATGATTGAAAAAGTCAGGCTTAATAGATACTGGGGGCGAAGAGCACCATGCCTAGAATACTGTACTATTTTGCTAATTTGAGCTAAGCTCAAGCCAATGCAAGTGTTAAGTGAATAAGGACCTAGTTTGATTTTGTGGCCTTTGACACTCGAGCGATTAAGCCCTTAGGAATGTCTCCACATTTGATACCCTAAAGCCATCTGGTTTAGGATTTATTGGCCTAAAACTCGTTACACGGGTGTCATAGAAAGCCTAAGAGGATCAAACATTGCACATGGTCTAGCCTCTAATGTTTCGAGTTGAAAGTGCATAAGATAAATCCGAAAGTGGAATGAAGTGATGAATTTTTAAGTGGCTATGAAGTTGTATTCAATTCTCGTACCATGTGAATAATCAAAAGTTGATAAATATGGGGTTAATGTTTGAAAAGTGGTAAGAATGCCACTTGACTATAATACTTGAGATTTATTACACTACACCCTTAGGATGATCTTTTCAATGTTAAGGCGTAACATGAGCAAATGTGTGATGTGTATATATTTGTAATTGAGCTTAAACAGATGAATTCATACCATTGTGTGCTATTAATCATTGTAATTTACGTTGAGTGATCGTGGTTGAAAATCTTTCGATTTTGTGGGTATATCGTCTGCAAACCCTCACAGACTATAACTCGTCCTTTGAGGTAACTAAAAGGTTCAAAGGCTTGTTGCATTCGCTAAATGCAACCGTTTACTCCACGAAAGTGAGTTAGGTAGTTTTCTTTTTGTTTCTCTCTCTTGATTGATGATGTTTCCTTATCTTAAAACTCTTATTGCTCGAGGACGATCAATTGATAAGTGTGGGGTGTTGATAAGAGGCATTTTTACGTGTTTTTAGCCCCTTTGCGTTATGTCTTAGGTTCATTTATCGCTTGATTCTTGCCACATGTGCGTTTAATTCGTGCATTAAGTGATTTCAGGTCTTAAATGGATACAATCAAAGAACGGGATGAAAAATGACGTATAAAACAAGTTTAGGCCAAATTGCTATGCACTCCTACGCCTAGGCGCCATCTTGCCCACGCCCGGGCGCCGTATCAGCACCACTTTCCACGTTCGAGCGCTTTTTCCGTATGTTTAGAGACCGAATTGGATGAAGTTTCCTTCTACAAAGTTGTAGAACTATGTGTTAGCTTCAAATGAGGACTTGAATCATCCAAATCGGAGTTTTGTGGAGAGCGGTATGAAGGAAATACAATTACTGCGCCAGACAGAGGCAAATACTCCCAACATTCTGATTTGGGCGCCCGAGCGCCATAATTCCCGCGCCTAGGCGTGGCCACATCCGAGATTTGATTCCTTTCAGCCAAAAGATCATCATTTGATGGGGAATGGAAATTTAAAGCCAAGAGGTCATCACATGTATGGGGGGATGTCATAAGTATGTTTCTTACTAGATCTACTTTAGGGAATTTTATACTACTCACTTTAAGAGTAGTGGAGGACACACTAGGGGAGACACACACATGAGGAGCTGATTTGTGGGGGTCTTCTTAAGGATTTTTTAGCACAATTGACCGGACACATCTTGGAGGAGGAGAGAGAGAGAGGCATTTTGGCCATCACTTTTCACTCATCATCATTCATCACCATTTCTTCATCACTTTTGGAGGGGAACAAGGAGAGAGGAGCTAAGGATTGAAGATCAAGAGCAAAGATCCATCATCAATCATTGAGGGAGTTTTAATTATTTGCATTTACATGTTTATTTCCATGAGTATGTATATGTTTGTATTAGATTTTCTTAAGGCTTTGATGAGAGGCTAATATTGTAGAACTAAGGCCATGTGAAGGCCAAATTTATGAATCAATATATGTGAAGTTGCTCTTTGTATTAATTCTCCTATTGCTTTGTGTGTAATGCTATGCTTTTATTCCAATCATATGTTTGATCACCATATGCTTGCTATCTTGCCTAATCTAGTTGTTCAAGAGAAAATAGATTAGGGTGCAAGAGAATTAACACATCATCCGAAACAAATGAGGGATTGTCCTAGAAATAGGTAAAGATTCCCGGGTGTTGTTAGCCGGATTCGTTCGGGGAAGCTCTAGAACGTTAATGCGTGATTTTTGATTAGATTCTCGGATAGACATATTTAGAGAACCGTCAATTAATCATAGGATTATTATGTGCCGAGACATCGGGTATAGTTAATTTAGGAGTTTCCACCAAGCAATAGGAGTCTAATAATTCGAAGAGTAGCTCATATATATTGACGAGTAGATTCGGTTGTAGCATGTGCCTTAGTCATTTTATCATACGTGAGATTAAATCTATAGTACGTTTCTCTTTGGTTCTTCGTTTGTTTAATCTTTTTCTTGCACTTTACTTTAAATTGTCTTATCTTTTATCGAAAATCATTAACTAGAATTCAAGTCCTTGTGGTTCGACAACCCGGACTTTTTGTCCACTTATTACTACATACGTCTAGTGCACTTGCTATCATAGCACGTTAGCTTTTAGCGTGTCAGCACGTGAGCTTTTAGCGTGTCAAGTTTTTGGCGCCGTTGCAGGGTACTTGTTCATTTTAGTTTTTGATTTTTCATTTAAATTTTCATAATTCTTAGTTTTTCGTTTATTTGTAACCTTTCTTTTATTTTATTATTCTGATTTTTTTTCTTGTGTTTATTTGTTAGG
Organism: Buddleja alternifolia; assembly: GCA_019426215.1. Classification (NCBI taxonomy): domain Eukaryota; kingdom Viridiplantae; phylum Streptophyta; class Magnoliopsida; order Lamiales; family Scrophulariaceae; genus Buddleja; species Buddleja alternifolia. The sequence continues at coordinate 1,341,391 of CM033398.1, read as the reverse complement.
TGTAATTTGTGGTGCATGACCCGCTCTTCTAACGAGCCCCTATACAATTTTGAGCCGGAGATAAAGCGTGTTCTTCGATCTAGTAGACAAGCTCGAGAAATGGGCGACAATCTAAATCCAAATGGAAATTTCCCCGACATAAATCTTCAGGAAAACAGGGAATGACTGCAAAATCTTTCCCAAGCTATGCAACCGGCACCTCCTTAAAGACTTCCATCGGTCCGGGAAAGTCTACCTCCAAGGATCCACACCATACCGGGGCCCGTAGTCTTTCCAAATTTCTTTGCACCAAATTATCACATTCCGTCACACATCTTTAGCATGGTGCAAAGCGAACCCTTCTATGGAGAGCCCCATGAATCACCTCATGAGCATTTGGAGACTTTAGACGATACTCTCATGACTACCCAATTTCATCCACGGGATCTCGATGCAATTCGTCTAAGAGTCTTCCACTTCTCATTAAAGGAAAGGGCGACCATGTGGTACAAATCTCTACCACACCAATCCATCACAACATGGGGACAATTGGTCGATGCCTTTTTGAGCAAATTCTTTCCACCCTCCAAAATCAATGAGCTAAGGAGCAACATTAAGGAGTTTAAGCAGGGGAATCATGAGTCCTTAGCCGAGGCATGGGCTAGATATAAAAACATGCTCCGAAAATGTCCGGATCACAACCTAAGATTGAGCGAGCAAGTATTACGATTCCATGATGGAATCCGTTCGCGCATCCGAAATAGGCTCAATGCCGGCGCCAGTGGTGATCTCCTTGGGCTCGATTGCCAAAGTGTGTGGGACAAGATTGAGCAATTAGCCCGGGAAGATGAACTCTATCCCGATGATGAAGAAATCACACCCACTAAAAAGATTGCTTGTGTTCAAGAGTTGGGCGAAGAAGTTGCTTTGGAAACAATGGTTGGCAATGTAAACTATATTGGAAATGCCAATCGACCTCAATTGAACTTCCATGTGCCCTAAAATTTTCCAAGGAGGCCCAATCCGGCACAAAATGCCCATCCCGGCGTCTATCAAGCACCAAGGCCCCCATTCAACAATAACCAAGCTCAAAGGCAAGGTAATCCTCATATACAAAGGCAAATAAGACCTCTTACAACCGAAGAGCGTCTCGATGAACAAATAAAGAAATCGGATTCAGCAATCAACGAACTCCGTACTATGATGAAGGATATAATGATGGACATGAAGGATTTAAAAACACAAATCGGTCAAATGGCAAAGGCGATCAGCGAGAGAGCCCCGGGAACTTTACCAAGTGACATAGAAAAAAACCTGAAGGAGCAATGCCACGCCATCACCTTAAGAAGTGGCAAACAGGTAGTCAATGATGTTGTTCGCATTTCCGCGCCCGAGCGCCCCGATGAGAACGCCCAGACGCCGGAATCAACCCACAGTGAACGAATGCTTCGCAATTGCGCGCCCGAGCGTCCCGATGATCACGCTCAGGCGCCCGAGACCCAGCGCCCTGGCGCCGATTGTCGCGCCCAGGCGCCACCTCCTAAACCCTCCACAGCGGGCTCTTCAACTCCAACGCATCCTCCCATCGAGGTCTGTCTGCCATTTCCTAATGCACATTGAGAGAAAAAAAAGGAGATGAATCCAAGTTTCCTTCGAATCTTAGTAATTCTTCGTGATGTTAGAATTAATATTCCTTTTATAGACGCAATTTTACAAATGCCAAATTACGTGAAATTTTTCAAGGATATTTTATCCAACAAACAAAAGTGGGAGGAAAACGAAACGGTGTGCCTAACCGAGGAAAGCTCCGCCGTATTGCTTAATAAATTACCAATGAAACTTGAAGACCCTGAGAGTCTCATTATTCCTTGAACGATTGGGCGATTATCCTTCGAAAAAGTTTTGTGCGACTCGGGAGCTAGTATCAACCTCCTCCCGTACTCTCTTTTCAAAAAGTTGGGCCTTGGTAACCCAAAGCCGACTTCAATGAGCCTCCAACTTGCCGATAGATCAATCAAGAGACCACGGGGAATAATCGAAGATGTAATCGTTCAAGTCGACAAATTCTACTTCCCGGTTGACTTTGTGGTTCTTGATATGGAGGAAGATGTTGTGGTACCCCTGATCCTAGGAAGACCATTCCTAGCCACTGGTAAGGCGGTAATCGATATTGCCAATGGTAAGCTAACCTTAAATGTGGGAGATGAAAAGGTCACCTTTGATGTTTTTAAAGTGCTTAAACACCCATGTGATCATGACTCATGTTTAAGCACCGATGTATTTGATATGTTGATTGATGAGACTTTTCAGGCACAAATGGTAGACGACCCATTGGAGACATGTCTTTCCAAATCTATGGATGTCGATTCAGCGAGTGAAGAACAATTGGAAACCATGTTTAGCGTAGAGAAGCCACCTCTTTACCACGTCATTGGAGCTAAAAAATTAGAAAGATCACTCTTGGCTCCTCCTCGCCCTTCTATCGAAGAGGCCCCTATCCTTGAGCTTAAACCATTACCATTACATTTGAAATATGTATTTTTAAATGATAATGAGACTCTACCTTTAATTGTCTCATCTTCTTTGACAGGAGAACAGGAGGAGCGACTCATGAGAGTATTGAAGGCCAACAAAAAGGCCTTCGGGTGGAAAATTGCGGATATAAAAGGCATAAGTCCAGCGGTGTGCATGCACAAAATACTCATGGAGGAGTCCGCAAAACCTACACGCCAACCACAAAGACGGTCAAATCCACAAATACAAGAGGTGGTAAAGAAAGAGGTTATAAAACTACTCGATGCAGGTATAATCTATCCTATCTCTGATAGTGCATGGGTAAGCCCGACTCAAGTAGTACCCAAGAAGGGCGGAATAACTGTGATAGAAAATGCGAACAATGAATTAATCCCTACTCGAATGCTTACCGGGTGGCGTGTGTGTATAGATTATCGCAAGTTAAATGATGCCACTCGTAAGGACCATTTCCCCCTCCCATTCATTGACCAAATGCTTGAAAGGTTAGCCGGACATGATTTTTATTGTTTTTTAGATGGGTATTCCGGCTATAACCAAATTGCCATAGCCCCCGAGGACCAAGAGAAAACAACTTTCACTTGTCCCTATGGCACGTTTGCTTATAGGCGGATGCCGTTTGGATTATGCAATGCCCCGGCCACATTTCAACGATGTATGATGGCGATCTTTCATGACATGGTTGAAGAATTCCTTGAGATTTTTATGGATGATTTTTCTGTTTTTGGAACCTCATTTAACACATGTCTTGATCATTTGGACCGTGTTCTAAAACGCTGTGAGGAAACAAATCTTGTTTTGAATTGGGAAAAATGTCATTTTATGGTCCGGGAAGGGATTGTGCTAGGTCACAAAATCTCCCAAAAGGGATTGAAGTGGACCAAGCCAAGATTGAGGTAATAGAAAAGCTTCCTCCACCTACATCGGTGAAAGCCGTGAGGAGCTTTCTTGGTCATGCTGGTTTCTATAGGCGATTTATCAAAAAAATTTCCAAAATTGCAAAGCCGTTATCTAACTTGTTTGTCAAAGATGCACCATTCAATTTTGATTCCCTTTGTTTACAGGCCTTCATGACTCTTAAGGAGCTATTGATATCCGCTCCCATCATGGCACCTCCCGATTGGAGTTTGCCCTTCGAATTGATGTGTGATGCTAGTGACACCGCGGTGGGTGCGGTCCTTGGCCAAAGGAAGGATAAGGTATTTCAAACCATCTACTATGCTAGTAAGACTTTAAATGATGCACAAATGAATTACGCAACCACGGAAAAAGAATTACTAGCCATAGTATTTGCATTTGACAAGTTCCATGCTTATCTCATTTTGAATAAAGTAATTGTGTACACTGATCACTCCGCATTAAAATACTTGCTTGCCAAAAAGGATGCCAAACCTAGACTCATTAGGTGGATTTTACTTCTTCAAGAATTTGACATAGAAATTAAGGATAAGAAAGGAGTAGAAAATGTTGTTGCCGACCACTTGTCTAGGATAGAGATTCCTAAGCCTGAGTGTGTGTTTGATAAACCTATTTGTGAGGAGTTTCCCGATGAGCAATTGTATGCTATACTTCATAATGATGCTCCTTGGTATGCCAATTATGCAAATTATCTTGTCACGGGAGTTCTTCCTCCGGATATCACTTATCATCAAAAGAAGAAATTCTTATTTGATGTGAAGCGATATTTGTGGGACGAACCATATCTATTTAAGATTTGTGCAGATGGCCTCATTCGACGATGTATCCCCGAGGAGGAAATAGCATCAATTCTCGCCCATTGTCATGATATGTCGGTAGGTGGCTCACTTTGGACCCTCTAAAACAGTGGCTAAAGTGCTTCAATCAGGTTTCTTTTGGCCTACTCTTTCTAAAGATGCATTCTTGTATGTTCAATCTTGTGATAGGTGTCAACGAACAGGTAACATCTCTAAAAGACACGAAATGCCATTGAATAACATGCTTGAATGTGAACTATTTGATGTATGGGGTATTGATTTTATGGGACCCTTCCCTAGTTCTTGTTCCAATAAGTATATTCTTGTTGCGGTCGACTATGTCTCCAAATGGGTCGAAGCTGAGGCTTTACCAACTAATGATGCTCGGTGGTTACTCGATTTAAAAAAAAAGGATTTTCACTCGTTTTGGAACTCCTAGAGCAATCGTTAGTGACGGGGGCACCCATTTTTGTAACAAACAATTCGAGCACTTACTGAACAAGTACGGGGTACGGCATAAAATCTCAACCCCATATCATCCTCAAACGAGTGGTCAAGTGGAGGTGTCGAATCGGGAGATTAAACGCATTCTTGAAAAAACGGTTAACGCATCTAGAAAAGATTGGTCCCTTAAACTAGATGACGCCTTGTGGGCATATAGAACCGCGTTTAAAACTCCGATTGGCATGTCCCCATATCGCCTTGTCTTTGGAAAAGCATGTCACTTACCGGTTGAGCTCGAACATCGCGCATTTTGGGCTATTAAATTTCTAAATTTTGATTCTCGACTCGTAGGTACCAAGCGATTACTCCAATTACACAAACTTGAGGAATGGCGCCATCAAGCGTATGAGAACGCCAAGCTTTACAAGGAGCGAACGAAAACATGGCACGATAAGCATATTATTCCCCGAGAATTTCATGAAGGAGACAAGGTTTTACTATACAATTCTCGCCTTCGACTTTTTCCCGGGAAGCTCAAGTCAAAATGGTCGGGACCATTTGTTGTATCTCGTGTGTATGCTTCTGGTGCCATTGAACTTATAACGTATAATGGACGAACCTTCATGACAAACGCCCAAAGGTTAAAGCATTACATTGGGATTGACAGGTCGAGGGATAAAGTGACCATTCCCCTCCAGGATCTTTAGCGATTCTTTATCTCAAGTCGAGCTACCGACTCTAAACTAGCGCTTCTTGGGAGGCAACCCAAGTTTGTAAGTTTTCTTTTCTTTTTGCTTTCGTTTTTGTTTTGTTTAGTTTGTTTCTTTTTATTGTGTTCAAGCATGCACTTTTGGCATGTATGTTTTTCTTATGCTTGATGGTTTAAAAAGTTGAAGTGTTAGATATGATGCACATTTGGACCCCACCTTTAGAGATTCTTATTTTACTCGATAAGAGGAGAAACTTTGTAAGGATGCATTGGAAGCTTAAGGATGTTCTTCAATATCCTTGGTTGTAAGTGTTCTTTTACCTTTGTGTATGCATGTTGTAACAACATTGGGGACAATGTTGGATTTAAGTTTGGGGGTAGAAGAGTATCTATTTTGAATATTGAAAATGCAATCCTAATTTTTAACTTGAATTTGGGGAAAGTTTGCTTGATATCATGTTTATATGCTTCTTTGTTGAGAAAATCAAGCATGAAAAATTTTTAGTCCTTCCAATTGATGCATTGAAATTGATTGACTTGGAAAAATGGCATGAATTCTTGAAATAATCTGAATTTAATGGAATATATATATCTTTGAAATTGCTCGTGGCGACCTTAGACTAGAATTGATTCTTTAGATGATTCACAATGCACTTAAATCGAAGGTAGAGGAGTTGAGAGGATAACCATCTTGAGACACTTAAGGAATTATTCCCAGAAATATTAACTTAGATTTCTCATAACGTTATAAGTTGAGTAGTAATTTTATATGCTAACAATGAATTGAAAAGGTTGAATTTTGGTATGACCAAAAGTGGTCAGGCTAATACGTACCGGAGGTGAAAAGTTTCATGCCTATATACTGTACTATTATGCTAATTTGAGCTATGCTCAAGCCAAAAGAAGTGAATTGTTTAAAAGATCTAGTTTTATTTCGTGGCCTTTGATACTCGAGTGATTAAATCCTTAGGAGTGTCTCTACACTTAATGCCCCAAAACTATCTAGTTTGGGAGTCATTGGTCTAAAACTTGTTACATGGGTGTCATAGAAAGCCTAATGGAATAAAACATTGCACATGATCTAGCCTTAATGAAGTTTAATGGAAATTCCATATGAATTGAATGTTGACTATTTGAGATAATGAAATTTAAATGGTTATGAGATTTTCTATAATTCTTGTGTCTTGTGTTTGATCAAAAGTTGATAGATATGGGATTAATGTCCAAAATTTGGTAAAGATGCCTCTCGACTATAATACTCTAGATTTATTTTTCACTATACCCTAGGGAGTCATTTCAAGTATTGGTGTCACATGAGCAAAAGTAGTTGATATGTATATATATATTTGTGAACTTTAAAAGATTGATTTTATGTCATTCATTCTTGTTGATCATATTGAGATGTGTTGATTCGGTTGGGATTGAAAATTTGCTAGATTTTGTGGGTATATCGTATGCAAACCCTCACGAGAGTATAACTCGTCCTTTGAGGTATCTCAAAGGTTTAAAGGCTTGTTGCACCCGCTAAGTGTAATCGTTTACTCCACGAAAGTGAGTTAGTTAGTTGTTTTGTTTTCTCCCATTGAATGATGTTGGTCTTGCCTTATAGCTCTTATTGCTCGAGGTCGAGCAATTGATAAGTTTGGGGGTGTTGATAAGAGGTGTTTTTACGTGTTTTTAAGACCGTAATTCTTATGATTTGGATTCACTTATTGCTTAAATCATGTCACATTTGCATTTAATAGGTGTGTTAAGTGAATACAGGTAATAAATGAGAATACATGAAGAAAAGGGAAGAAAAACGATGTACAAAACAAGTTCAAGCATGTTTTTCAACATCTAGGCGGTTTATGCATCTCCTACCACATTCGAGCGATAATTCCGTACATTTCGAGACCGACTTAGACAAAGTTTCCTTCTACAAAGTTTTAGATGTATGTCTTAGCTTCAAATGGGATCTTGAAACATCCAAATCGGAGGTCTATAGAGATAATTGTGAAGGAAATACGATTTCTGCGCCGAACAGAGAAGTACATGTGCCAGGATACGCCCCAGCGCCCTCCTAGTCATGCCTAGGCGTGGATAGTCCGAATGTTACTCCTTTTTAGCCTAAATTCCAGCATTATATGATGGGTAAGAATCACTTTTGGCCATAATTCAGCACATGTGTTGAGGGGTTGTCATAAGTGTGTTTCTTGGTAGATTTACTTTATGAGCGCCAAATCTGAAACAACCTCCATGTTGAAACGTAATTTAGGTATACTTAGCGACCGAATTGGACAAAATGTGCTTCTAGAACATTGTAGATCTATGTTTTATCTGAACATGGGGACTTGAATCATCCAATTTGGAGATCTGTGGAGATGTTTATGAGGAAAATACTAAGACTGCGCTGGAAAACAAGAAAATGGCAGCATGCATGTGTTTTGTTGAAGTTTTCACATGGTTATGCTTGGTGGATTTCTTAAGGGCCGAAAGTTCAGCATTTTTTAGCTGGTTGGAATCTTAAAAGCCAAATTTTAAGCATCACCTTAGGTGGAATTCTCATTGGGGAACTTTAATGGGAATTCTTAATGCATACTTTAGTGGAATTTTGGCTATAAAAGGAGGGGGAACCCATACTCTTCATCATTCACTATCAATTTCAGATTCTTGGAGGAGAGGGGGGCAGCCCCTAATCTGATTTCTCCACCATTCATCACCATTCTTCATCACTCTTGGAGGGGAAAACTAGAGGAAGGAAAAGAGCTTGGGGATTGAAGGCTCAACTTCAAGATCCATCATCATTCACCATTTAGGGAGTTTTTAAGAGCTTTTCATTTCATTTATGTCTATGAATATTCCTCTTATGTTTTTTATGCTTTCAATTATGAACTAAATTCGTAAGACTAGGGCCATGTAAGACCAAATTGTGATATATGCTTACAATAGATGATTGTTGAGGTTGTTCTTATATTGTTATGTGATGTGAATTGTGTTTTTGTCTTTCTTGCATATACTTGATCACTATATGTTAGAATCTTATGCCTAGGTTAATATTTCGGGAGAAAATTGACTTAGGGTGCAAGAAATTCACATCATGACCCGCAACTAATGAGGAATTGCCCTAGACATAGGTAAAGATTCCCGGGTGAAGTCGTTCGATTCAAATCGAGTGAACTCTAGTACATTAATGCATGTTTAGTGGTTAGATTTTCGGATAGGGATATTTGGGAAATCACGATCTAAGTATAGGAGTTTATACGCGAGACATCGATTATTCTCTACCTTAGGAGTTTTCACCATAACAATATAAGAGTAATTCTACAACAAGAGCCTTTATAAGTATATTTGATCAATTTGGACCGAGCATGTGCCTTAGTCTCCCTTTATAATTGGTTTTAATTCATTTGCATAACCTTGTTCTTATTGTACACGTTTTTACATTTAAGTTACTTTTATTGTAGTTGTTTTTTTGTATAAAATCATAAACTAGAATTCAAGTCTCCGTGGTTCGACAACCCAGACTTTTCGTCCACACTTATTACTACACACGACTAGTGCACTTGCTATCATAGCACGTTAGCTTTTAGCGTGTCACCTCCATTGTACTTTCACTTTCCATACCTACAACGTTTGATATACATGAAATATTCCAAGTACTCCTTTCAAGATCAAATAATCTGGTTAGTCATCAGGTAATACCACCAGACCTGAACCGAGTTGTAGCTGCAGCTCTGGTCTGGGGGCCCTACCTCAAATCATTCGTCAATTCTTAGTTTCTTCTTGACACATATAATCATGTGGACTTGTATTCTCACTATGCAATTGTGGGGACTTGCATCGGGATCAAACACCCTTACTTTCTCTCATGCAATCATGGATACTTGCACACGGGATCGAACACCCTTACTTTCTCTCATGCAATCGTGGAGACTTACACACGGGATCGAACACCCGTCACTAAGTGCGTACAATCGTGGAGACTTACCCCGCACCTATGCAATCGTGGAGACTTGCATTTGCCGCCTGATTTATTACACCTTTCTCTCCCCTCTGTACACAATTTTCTTGAATGGGCTCGGGTGGGCAGCCCTTACCGCAAGTATCCTGCCTTATTTCCCACAATTCTCCATACCTTCCTTCCTTATTTCTTCTCCAACCTTATGGCTTCCCTTTTCTCCTTATCACTCCAAACCACGGTCTTCTTAGGACAGGTCCTGGAACCACCCCGAAGGTGATTCCTCACCCAGTCCCTCCTTATTTCCCCTTGGCGTAGGGCCTTCAGGTCCGCCACCAATTTTAGGCTTGGCGTCACGGACCCCGGCTACCTACCCAGGTGGTACATTCCTAGTCCTCCGACTACCTCCCTTTCACCAGCTACCCTTGCTCCACATTTCAATCATCAATTTATATATACATATACATTAAGTCAAATTTCTCAATAAAACAAATTCTTACTAGATTTTTCGGAGCCTTGCATCTGTCCTTGGAAAAAAGGCATTACATTCTTAGGTATTACCTGAAAACATAATCTTAACTTCAACCAAAAATATTAGTAGTTTCGTTAGTCGATACATCAAAATGAGAAATAAAGCAAATTGCAAATAATCAAATGTAAAACTTTTTCAAATTTTGCATATTCTAAGGGAGAGGTCACGGTCTTCCTTTGCCATCCTCCAGCTCGTATGCTCCTCCGGCTAACTCCCTGATCACTTTGTAGCGACCCTCCCAATTGGGGTCTAACTTCTTCATTGTGCGCACCGCATCTACCATCTTGAGTACCAGATCGCCCACCTGTAGAGATCTGGCCTTCACCTTTGCTGCTTGATCCCGCATGATCCTCTGCTTGTACTGTTCTATCCTCAGGTATGACTTGTCTCTATCTTTTTTGATCAGGTCCAGCTCTTCCCTTAGTCATTACTCGTTATGCTCAGGTTCTAAGTACCTGATCCTGTGGGTTTGCACCCTGACCTCTGCAGGTATGATCGCCTCTGTTTCGTACACAAGGTGAAAAGGACTCTCTCTTGTAGTATATTTTGGGGTGGTCCGGTATGACTATAACACTGATTGTAATTCCTCAACCTAATTCCCACCGGTTCCCTCTAGTCTATTTGACCGAGGTTCGGGTGTTGTCCGCGAGCACATTAGTGGTGTATTTTTTATGAAATTGAACAAATTAATATGAGGGATATGTAAATGAAATGGAAGGGTGTAGACATACCTGGTCTTTAGACCTTGTACAATTATTCTATTGGTAACCTCTACCTGACCATTGGTTTGTGGATGAGCTACCACGTTGAAGCGTTGTTGGATCCCTAGCTCTTCGCACCACCTCCTCCGCTTGACTCCGCTGAATTGCCTTCCGTTGTCACCTACGATCTCCTTAGGTATGCCAAATCGGCAAATGATGTTCTTCCAAAGGAACTTGATGACTTCTGCTTCCGTGATCCTAGCTAGGGCTTCGACCTCTACCCACTTGTTAAAGTAGTCCACTAGCACTGATACAGATTTCTTTTGTGCCTTCGCTATGGGAAAAGGTCCCACAATATCCATACCCCATCTGGAAAAGGGGCATGGGACACTCATGGAAAGCATTGCCTCTGCAGGTTGATGGATAAGGCATGCATGTAACTGACATTGCTCACACTTCTTCACCAGGTTAGCCGCATCCTCCTTAAGGGATGGCTAGAAGTATCCGGCCCACAAAGTCTTTCCAGCTAAGGTTGATCCTCCAATGTGGCTGCCACAATCTCCCTTATGAATTTCTCTTAGCACGTAGTCCCCCTTCTCCGATGAAACACATCTCAGGTGTGGCTACACAAATGATTTTTTGTACAACACACCATCAATCATGACGAACCTGCTAGCTCTGGTTTGTAGGCGTAGCCAGGCATTCCTTTCCTCGGGGAGTTCACCTAGAGTGAGATATCGGATGCTCTCAGTTCTCCAGTCTCCATCTTCATCTACCCGCAATACATCTTGCCCCGTACCTGAACCAGGTACAGAGTGGATGGTGATGTGCCTTGTTTTGCAATTAATGACTGACCTGCCTAGCTTTGACAGATAGTCAGCTTTGGTGGTCTCTGATTATGGTATTTGATGTATTTCTAGCTTTTGGAAGCTTTTTCGCAATGTCTCGATGGTTTCTAGATATTTCACCATTCTCTCCTCCTTGGTCTCGTATGCTCCTTCAATTTACTTTGTTATGAGTTGCGATTCCAAATAGGCTATCAGATTCTTAGTTCCTTCTTTGAGTGCCATTTTGAGTCCTATGATGAACGCTTCATATTCGGCCTCGTTGTTGCTTGCCTTGAATTCAAAATTGATGCCATACTCTAGTTGATCTCCCTCAGGTGTGGTGAGAACCACACCTGCGCCACTTCCATTCTGCGTAGCTGATCCGTCAACATGCATGAGCCACACCTTGTCATTTTCTTTCTCTTCCTGCTTAGGCTTTGTCATTTCATGGACAGACTCTCCCAAGACTAGTGCTTTGATTGCAGCCCGAGATGCGTACTCTATCTCGAACTCTCCTAGCTCTACGACCCATTTGACGAGCCCGCCATATGTTTCAGCCTTTCCTAGCATTGTTTTGAGTGCCTGATTGGTCTTCATGATTATTTTATAAGTTAAAAAATAAGGTTTGAGCCGTCGTGCCGTGATGACTAACGCGAAAGCCATCTTCTCGATCTCCGAGTATCTTGATTCTGCATCCGAGAGTACTTTGCTGACATAGTATACAAGCTTCTCCATCTTTCCTTCTTCTCATACAAGGACAGTGCTAACAGCTCGGTCAACCACAACTATGTACAACATCAATGGCTCACCCTGCACAGGTTTGGTCAGCAGGGGGATTTGGTTCATGTATTCTTTCAGCTCGGCGAAGGCTTGCTGGTATTCTTCGCTCCAGCTGAAGCTATCTGGTTTCCTCAATATTTTGAAGAATGGTAAGCTTCTTTCTTCCGATTTGGACATAAACTGGCTTAAGGCCGTGATCCTTCCATTTAGTTACTGAACCTCATTTACATCCCTAGGTGATTAGATATCTTGGATGTCTTTGATCTTCTCGGGGTTGGCCTCTATGCCTCTTTTCGTGACCATGTAGCCCAGGAACTTCTCTCCTTTGATCCCAAATGCGCACTTAGCTGGGTTCAACTTCATCTTATACTTCCGGAGGGTTTCAAAAGGTTGCTGCAGGTCTTGCACATGCGTGCTGGAGGTCCGGGTTTTGACCACCATATCATCCACATAAACTGCAATGTTCCTCCCAACCTGGTCACAAAACATCATGTCGACCAATCTTTGGTATGTAGCTCGGCATTTTTAAGGCCGAAGGGCATCACTATGTAGCAATACGTACCAAAGGAGGTTATGAAGCTAACCTTCCTCTGGTCTTCCACGTCTAGTGGTATCTGGTGATACCCACTTTGTGCATCCGTGGTGCCTAATAGTTCGAATCCAGCTGTGGCATCTACTAGCTGGTCGATTCTAGGTAGGGATAATGATACTTAGGGCAGGCGTTGTTTAGATCAGGAAAGTCGATGCACATTCTGGGAATTGAATCTCTACTATGTGTTTTGCTTTGAGTAGTTTGTCTATTTTTGCCTTGATTATGGTGTCTTTTTCTGGGCTGAAGTGTCTCTTCTTTTGGACGACTGGTATCTTGACTCCCAGTTGTCCATAATTAGCGCTGTCCTACCTGTGCAGGTCGGTTCATCTGCACCTCCAGCTAAGCCTGTCTGAATAGGATGTCTTTTAGGAGGATCTAAGTCCATAAAACCATCAGGCATGGGCCCATACGGTATTGGACTTCCCATCTTGGCCCAAAGATGGATTTCTACCCACATCAGGGCTAATAAATATGAAATACATATTTATTAATTTAATTTATAATCTAATGGGCTGGTAGCAAGGCATTGTCCCATCACCCACATCTAAATCTATAAATACCCCATGTGGTTAACAAACAAAGGATTATCTGCTCTCCCCAAAAAAAGATCACTATAGAGAATACAACTGACATCTTTAGAGAGCTACCCCACTATTGAACTATAAAAAGGTTTGCCTCATCAAAGTGGGTACGTAGGCAGCTTGTCTAGAGCGAGTGCTGCCTAAACATAAATTAACCCAGTGCCTAGTTTGTCGTATGTTGGGTCGGATTCCCTCCCCACGTGGTCATCATGTGACACACACATTTTGATCCTGCATCATTTTGGTGTCATCTATAGGAACAACGGTCCAATCACTGAGTATGTAAACTAGGTCTCAAACACGTTCCAACAATGATAGGATAACGAGCAACAATGAGCCAGTAGCAGGTGATTGGAGTCCCTAATCCCACACCACAAAAAGGTCTGACAGAAGCTCAATTAGGTGGAGGAAACCTAAATCCACCGCCTCCTTGAATGAGCAAGATCTGCTTCCTGTGACACCAGTAGTGATTTGCTCCCTAACACTAGGGTGCTCGAGATCACTCAAGAGACCCTTCTGGCCCTTGTTGAGGATGCCTCAGCACGGGTGGCAACTCGTGTTGTTCAGTAGTACGCGAAGGCACACCCCTCTCAGCTCGTGCTACCTCCACCACCTCATAGGAGGTAGGACACTCAAGGTGGGGATCCTCACGTTGCACCCCTGCCTCAAGAAAGGGAACCAAAAGTTATACTCTCTCAATCCGCTCACAAGGTTCAAGAGGCTCGCATGAGAGCACGCCCATCTCAAGTCGAGCCCGAGCGATCCCCCCAAACAGTTCTGGAGTCCATGGCCCTGACAAGAGTAGGGTCGAGGCGATATAACTCACCAGTTAACGGAGTAGCGCAGGAGAAGGAGGAGAGCAGCATTGCCTCCCCTCAAGATAGGCCACCACGAGAAAGAGATAGAAGGCTAGTACCCCTAGGTCTCCACGTAGAGGTTAAGCCTCATTCACCCATGAGGAGACCCTGCCGAGATGAGAAGGTCGTCGTAGACAAGCCCCTCATCAAGATGAAAGCATGGAGAATAGGGAGAGGTATGAAGACATACAACTCATCCCCTTAGCTGTAGCTCCCCCAAGAGAAGTCCTTTCTGCCCAACTATCTTGGCAGAGTCTATACCACAAGCATTGAAGATACCGAATCTTAGTGAGTATGTGAAGTCGGAGACCCTCAAGACCATGTTGATAAGTTCAATGTAAAGGCTAACATGTACGACTTCAGCGATGTGGCCTATTGCAAGATCTTTCCAACTACTTTGTTTGGTCGAGCCCTTAGTTGGTTTGATCAGCTGCTCGCCGGTACTATTACTAGCTTTGAGCAGCTGACACAACGTTTCCTCAATAATTTCTCTATGAACAAGGAATATCCAAAGACAGCTTCTTACTTGTTCACTGTGGTCTAGCAAGATGGAGAGTCTCTGAGAGAATACGTGCAGTGCAGCGCCCACCGAGCACCTGTGGCCCGCCACACCGCGACGCAGCTCGATCCGAGAGACCATCCCTTCTTGAACCGGCCCCAAGCGTCAAAATTTTATGAAATCTTTATCTGTTGAAATTAAACTTTTACATTCCAAATAAATCAACAATGAATTCCTCATCAATCTTACATACCCAACTATACAACATAACTCCCTCTAATAGCAACGAACCAATGCTTCCTTTACTCTTCATTTCTCCCTTCGTACCTGACATACTAAGCTCATCTGAAAAGGAAGAAAAAAGGAGGGGTGAGTCCAAATGACCCAGTGAGGTAGTCTAACGGTTTTCTTTACCTTTATCTTTGAAAGATAATTTGTAGCAGAAGGTTACAACAAAAAAAGATTACATGTATCGACCGAATCACTGAAGAAAACAAACTATCTGAAGAACAAACATCAATTACGAAAAATATAAAGAAGCCAGAATGAATAACTATACACTTTAGATTCATGTCATACGATTGTGTTCCGTCTCTCAACTATCCCATACCAGCGAGAGACTTCACACCTTTTGAGATTTGCAGGTGTTAGGATTCTAGTGGTGGCTCCTACGGGTTCACGAGGTGGCCCCCACCATCGCGTGGCATTTTGTCCCATATAGCACTTAGGTCCCTTCAGTCTGCGAAATTTCCAGGTGTTGGGATTCTAGAGATGGCTCCCACGTGTTCAAGAGGTGGCCCCCGCTGTCGCGTGGCATTTTTTCCAGTATAGCAGTTAGCTCCCTTCACTCTGCTTTTGAGAGTCAAAGCTTTAAACCAAGAAAAGGACATATTGCAGATAGATGTCGGACGTCAGGATTCTAATTATGGCTCTTACCGGTTCAAGAGGTGGCCGACGGAGTAGAGCCAAGAAGTACAATGATCTTAATGAGTTACGAAATATATGGACTCGATATTGGTTTGATAAGACTTTCAGGAATTGACACCTATTAGACCGAAGACCATTTCGAGGAAGACATACCATAGATGCGAAAGGAATAAGCACCGGGGATAATGAGATATTGAGTCTTATGAATCAACAATCATCACGAATCAACCATTAAATTACCAATGAGATATTTTTAGAAAGAAACAACACAATGACAAGTAGGTAAAACAATTAAAGAGTTTCAAGGAAAAGAGAAACCTTCGCAGTTACAACCTGGCTTCATCGCCTCATGTCCCATTTGAACCACAGACATATCCTTCTAGTCAAAGACAACAATGTATTTTCTAACTAAGCTACATATAACTTAACCAAAACTAGTAAGTTATTGTAGGTGTATAGATACTTTATTTTTAACAAGCCTTAAGCTATTTATCAGCGCAACTTTACTATAAAAATGCTCATAAATACTCAAAGTATGATTTTACTCTCAAATTTTGTGTAAACAGAAATATAATCTTGAATAACACTTCATAAAAATTTCAGAATCAATTGACATTGTGATTCGATCACCAAAACATGGCTGCTCAAAATATTTTTCTAGGACAGCGAGTCTGAATTCATATATTTTTATAAAATCCCCAGTTTCTGGAAAAATTTCCAAATTTTCAGAAAATACTCTGAACATATGCATGTTCATACAGTAAGAACTTTAGAGTAATCCACAATTTGTAGCTTGGAAAAATAAGCTCAAAACAGTGATCTTTCAAAATCCAACAGAGCAGTCTGGAAGAATTATTCATAAATTATTACAAACATCATGTAATCTTAGAAAATTCCTAAATTCGGAAAATATCTCTGTTGGTCCCAAGTGGCATACAAAAGGGTTTAGAAGGTGTTGGGGGGGGGGGGGGGGTTGAATAGACCCTGAAGTCTTTTTCGACTTCAAAAATTATTCGTATTAAAATTAATTTGGACGCTTGAAAAAGTAGGAGCTTGGCTAAGCGTCTACTAAAAAATGTTTTTACAAAGTTTACTTAGACTTCAAGATTTGAATACTCTATCCAGATAGGTTTAAGTGTTCACTTCTTTAATCAGTGTTAGCACAGCGAAAAGATTTGAGTCTTCTCTTTGAAAGTTTTAGCGTTCCAATATGCAACTTAGTTACTTAGCGTTAGATTTAGTCAAATAGACACTTAACTAATTTACTTGTCTTTTTCAAGATAAAAGGTAGAACATAAATATAGACAGTAAATCAGTAAATAAATAAGACATAAGAATTTGTAAGGTTCACTGGATTTGTGTAATCCCAGCTACGTCCTTCTACTCCATTCCACACAGAAGGAATTCACTAAAATTCACGAAGCTTCACACAGACAACTTCTACACAATAGCAAATTGATGAAGGCTTGATCTCGAGTTCCCTGATCACACATATTTCAACTCAGCTAAGATCTACTTCTGACAATGCTTCTCTCACTCAGAAATAATGCTTCGTCTTCAACAACTTCGTCACACAGATGGAAGAGGTTGATGGGTTTTCATCACGGTTTTGTTTGATTTGAAAAGTTCAAACACTTTGGTAATATCTCTTTGAAAGGTTAGGTTCTTCTATGAAGAGGTAAGAGATATTGATTTAGCTGTAGAGATGTTTAAGTTCAACGAAATTTTGGCTATGGAGGATTTGATCTTTAAAAGTTGGATATAGATTTCAACAGCATAAGTGAATAATTCTCTGTGTTTTAGGTTTGAGTTATGAGTATCTATTTATAGACTTTTCTTCTGTTGGTCACAAGCAGGGGCGTGAGAAGCACGAGGCGCATGACTTAGTCTTTTTCAGACATCTCTGAAAAAAATTTGCTGCAAAGAGTGGGTAGTAGACCTACTTTGAGTTGATAGCCAATGGGGAAGACACATCCATACCGTCAATAGTCCTTATCACATTTAATGCTCTTATCAAATATTTAATGCATTTGAATTTATTTTTCGTTGGAAATAAATGTCCGTTGATTGCATTTAATAACATGTTGACTTTGGATTAACTTCAGGTGACGACAAGCGCTTAAAAACGTAAGTCATCCTAAATTGATTCACAAGCGCTTGACAGCTGCTTAATGAATCTCTCATCTTCAAAGTCTTCAGACACTAATCTTTGATTTCACCTTGATAGACTCACCTAGAATTCTATCTTAGCTCAAGTGCTAGATACTAGTCTAAAGCTAGAAAGATAAAATGCCTTAACTAAAAAATTACAACTTTAGACGCTTATACATATTCTAACAAAAGATAAACTTACATATCCTTGGGGTCTAACATGAAACCTATCTTGTCATCATCAAAACATCTAACAAGAAATTTCCTAAGAATTTCCCCCTTTTTGATGATGTCAAGACCTTAACTCTTTTATAGTCCAAGTGCTAGAGAACAATACCCAAGGTAAAATAAAGTTAGCATTTAGAAGTTAGAGTTTAGCTATAGGTTAGTATATAGCCAGAAACGAGATGTTTCAGCAAACTCATTCATTAATGTGTCATTTGAGTACAAGAGTTTACATTAAAACAACATAAGGAATAAAGCGCTTAAAAAAATGAAGATAATAAAGCTCTTAGCGCTTTCTCTTGGATGAAGAAGTTTGTGATTTCTTTGGATCTGACTTCTTTTCCTGACTAAAAAGCATCTCCGCAAACTTCCACAACCTGTCGTTTTCTTCTCTCATTCTTCTGTGAGTATTGTTGGCAAACTGAATATTTCCCATTCTTTCAGCCAACTCCTCAAAATTGTGCATGCTTTTGTGCCAAATTGCGTTGTCAATCCCAAGTTCACAAAAAAGTTCTTCAAAAATCTCATAAGTTCTTGTGACTGGAGCTCTGTTGGGATGAATATTAAGAGGCACATAAGCGGCAAACGGCGGGATACCTCACTCTTCAAGTAACTCAACCGAAAGATCTGGAATGGGGTAACCTCTATAAAATTGAGGTTTACGCTTCTTGAGAACAGTCTGCTGGATCGATTTGATTGAATTTAGTAACTCTTCCCAGCGTTTATCATCAGGGCTTTTCAAGCTCTTGGATTGTTTACCCTTTTCCTTTTCCCCCTTCTTGACATCAGCATCAAGAGGTTGAGGTTGTAACGAGCGAAGCGCAGATACTTCTCTATGTAAGAGCTTAACTTTATCATCAGGAGAGCGACATGAGCAGCAATAGCGACTGCAGTTGCATTTTTGGCAAGCGACCGAGTGACGTTGTCTGAAAGTTCGTTGACAGGCAGTACTACCCTATTCATTAATAGAATGGTAAGCTTGTTGTGATTGCGCATATCAGTGGCAAGAAGTATTTCTACTTGATAAAGCGTTGATTTGCCTTGTTCTTCTATACGGGAGCAAGAACTTTTGATATGAGCAAGTGAATTCTTAACCGCTTTCTGAAAGTCTTGAGCATCCGAATCATCATCACTTTCAGAGTCACTGGAGGAATGCGTCTGAGTGGGCAAAGGTTCTTTGGAAGTAACCGCTTTACCATGCGCTAGATCTCCTTCGAGAGGTTCATGCGAAACAACAGTTGGTTCCTTTTCTAGAAGAGCAGCATTTGGAACATGGACTTCTGCAGAATCCATTTTAGCTTCATTTGTCGAAGCGCTTGAAATGTCAACATGAACTGGAACGAGAGCGCTAATAGAGGCTTCTTCCTCGAAAATTGTCTCCATGTCCTCCTCAGAAGACGCTTCTTGGACAATAGGAACAAGAGTATCCTTGTATTCAAAGGCAGAATTTGCAAGACGTGGTGTTGAAGAAAAGAGCTGACGAAATTGTGAGAGCCACTGCAACGATGGAATCAGAGATGATTCAGGAGTGATTTATGCGGGAATCATTCCCGTTGTTGGCATAACATCCAGCCAAGAGATATTTTCCGAAGTAGAGGGCTAGAGTAATTCTTGCAACAAAGCAGAAAATGGGCTTTTTCTGGCGGCTACCCACATAGAACCAATATCATCAATAGGATGAACTGGAGTTAACCTGGCCCTTGACCCTGGAATAAAGAAGAGAGAGTCATTGGTTTTCTCCTTGTTAAAGAATGGAAACCTATCTGCTGGCAAGTTTGGAAGATTAGAAATGTAAAGCTTGCAGTAGTCCTCCAAGTAGGGCAAGACAGCTCGAGTTAGCGCTGGGTTACAATGACCTTCGAGCAAGTCAATTACCCTTTGGTAATGAGCGCTTAACTCTTGGGAATAGGAATCCAAAAAGATGAAGCCTGAGAAGGCATTAATAGATGCTCCAGAAGTTGTGATAACGGGCTGAGTAAAGATGCGGTCTCATTCTATTAAAGATAAACTCATAGCGCTGCTCAGTATTCATTTGCACATTAGCGCTTGAAGATTCGCCACTGGGAGTGCTGCTCACTTCTGGAACAAGGTTGGACTGACTGAGCTCAGCGAGCGCTTGGCGAAGGGATGCTTCAACAGGTTGTTATATATCTGGCAAGGATAGAATAGGTTTGAGGCGCTGAATGCGGGAATCAAGACAATATCGGGCAAAGCATTTGCTTCTGTTATGAATAGCTTGATTGAACAATACTGGGCTAGCGACCATTTCTTCAATAGTATGGCGCTTCAAGTTATATGCCTCGACCCATTCAGCTTCTTGAATAAGCCACTCTGATCCGGCTGCAATGATAGCTCTAAATCCGCAATCATGAATGTCCTTCAAGGCAAGGAAGTGCTGGAGGCCTAGACTATAATCTCCAAGCCACACTCTTTCAAAGTATAGATGCGCTTCTCGGGAGATCATTTACTTCAAATCTACGGGCTTGTCAGGAATAGCGATTCATTTAGCTTTCCACAAGCAGAGGGGCTTCGCTTTCTCAAGATTGGAGTAATGGGCAACTGTCTCAGGATAATGAGAGTAGCCATCCTTGTTGAGCGTCTCCTCACTTGGACTTTAAGGAATGCGAGTATAGTTATCATAAAAGTTAAGCATCTCGTTCCCCGGTGGCCTAGCCTCTGGTTCACTGTGCGGATAAGCATTGTAGTAAGCAGACTCAACCTCAGCTAGAGTCCTCTTTGTTAGGATTATGCCCTCAAATGCTATAGAGGATAGAATATATAGGTCATATATATTGTATTGAACTCAAACTCTTCTTAAATAAAAGCCATTATTGAGTTTTCACTTAATTCTTATCTGCATCTATAAGTTGTGTAAAACGTTTTGTCCATCTTTTCAGTGCGATCCCTCTACTTCCTATGGGATAGGAAGATTGGCACTAGAGAGATCGATCTTGATTACTAAAATAAGTTCGCAAGTAATATGAAGTCTTAATGGACAAATAAAGACTTCGAATACTTGTACAATCTTAACTCCGACATGGGAGTGCCTTTCTGGTATCATGGGATGATAGAAGATTAAGATTGTAGACACGTCAGGGGAACTGATATGTTCGAACACGACTCGCATAGGTTTCGGTTCTGTCACATGGGTTTTCACTCTGTGATTGTCAATGACGGAACTGATTATGCGTAATAGGTATATGTGAACCTTTGACCTAAAGTATCAGGTTTAAGATGCACTTGTGACGTCAAGTCTTTCACTAGAGTAGTTAGACCCAATTCACCATTTGGTGGGGTCAACCTCGAAATGCAGACTTGATGGGCAAGTGGTGATCTTAGCAGATATCTAATATGAGATTTGTTCTCTCATAAGTGAATGAGTATGTACCCTATGTAATTATAGATAAATAGAGATCAAAGTCTTTGGCCAAAGCAAACAAGACGATTGTGCTTGGCACTAAATCGATCTCAATGATCTCGTATTTATTATGATTTATACATATGGTTAAGTCCAGTGAGTTTGACATAACCATGACTCTCACTTGACCGGGGAACATGAACAAAGGGTTTATACATATACGGTATTTACGATTGGAAGGTTTCGGAATGATTCTATCATTCATTTTCGTTTGGATTACGAAGTGGGCCACGTGACTAGTTAGGTGTTACGCACTTCCTTGGTTTCCTCTCACTGCCAAACAAAACGAACCTAAAGATCGCCGCGCAAAGGGATGACAAAAGAAAAGGAATTTCTATTATTTCTTCTGGGGAGTTTTATTTATTGGATAAATTAATAATTATTTATTCATTACATGAAATAATTAATTATAATGATAAGATTAATTCTTAATTAATTTCCTTGTGAAATATATTAATAAATAATTTGGTTATTTAATAAATTAATTTATTTATTGGATATAATAAATTAGTAATTGAAATAAGATATTAATTAAACAAAAACAAATCCAAATCCCGGGCTAAATAATGAGTCCAATTGGATGCCTATGAGGCCTCAAAGTGGCATTTTTGAGAGGCCACATATTAAGGCTCTTTTGTTTTGACTTGTTCAATAAGTCATGAGTATATAAGGACTCTTTGACTTAAAACAAGTAAGAAGAATACACAACTCTCATAACTTTCAAAACAAAGAAAAATATTCTCCCCTCCTCTATACCTAGCCGTCGACCATAGAGAAAGAAGAAAGGAGATTTTTGTTGTTGATCCGTGCATGACGATTTAGAGACGACGTATTTTCGTTGTTCGGATCAAGTTCAAGTTTGAAGAATCAAACGAAAGGATTGAAGATTTGGAAGCTTCAATATTTCTATTTTGGAGAAGAACAAGTTTTTCCCATCATCATATTCATATTAATGAGTAAGTTTTATTCGTTATACGCTTTTAGATTCAATTATGCGAATTAGAATACCAATTGGGTTTTCGTGTTTATTTTTGAAATCCCTTCCGCTGCGTTTATGCTTTTTTGAACGAAACCCAATAGTGGTATCAGAGCCAATCTCTAATTTGCATATTTGATCTTGATTACGTGATTTGAGAATTGCATGTTATATGTTCTTCAAGCATTTTGTATGTTTTTCTTAAATCTGCGTTTATGGTTTTTTTGCCTAGTTTTTTTTATTTTTAGTTATTGTAAATCTGGGGATCTTTGATGATATTAAAATAAAAAATACCGAGGAAAAACGGGGCTCGAAAGCCCCGAGAAAAACGCGTGCACAGCGTGCGCGCTGTTTAGCGCAGCCGTGCCGTTCGGCCCGGCCTTGCCCAGTCACGGCATCGGGTTGTGACCGTGGCCCAACGGTCGTGGGTTTGGATGCCCAATTCGTTGATCCGGGTCATGGATTCGGTCGTAAAACGGGCTATGTTTGGGTCGAAATATTTTTTGAATTTTGGGGATTTTAATTAATTGGGTGGATCAAAAGGATGATGACACAAATAATTTGAATCAAGCCCAATTGAAAATTACCGATTTTGATTTGTTAATTAGTTTGGACTTATCTAATTAAATCTAAATGGGTCAATTAGATTGATGATTTGGACCTTAAACTAAATTTAGCCCAATAAGAAATTCATGAACGTGAATGTTGTTCTAATTAATTATTTGAGGCCAATTAATTGAATCCAAATGAATTAAAAGGATGGTGACTTGGGTTTGATGAAATCAAGCCCAATGAGATTAATTGGAATATAATATTTAATTAGAACTAATTAATTCTTTTTCTTGGAGATCAATATTGATTTATAGATTAAATATTATTATTTTTTATGTGTTCATATATTTTAATTAAAGGTTGATGCACTTAATTCTTATTTCATCATACACTTAAGTCATCTAGTTGGACTAGAATGATTTTAATTGAAATAGTGAATATGTGAATTCATAAGAAATTTTATAAAGACTTTTTAGTTGGACTAATACTTTTTTAATAATCACATAGTGTTTAATATTGCGAGCATTATTAATTTGATGCGATCATGTCTTCTATGATAAAACACTAATCAGGACTTTAGGATTAATGGTTTTACCTTTAATTTTATGGGTTTATCATGTGAAGCTATTTTATTAATTCTTAGAAATAATGCAGGAGTTTGCTTTAGGCATCCGAGAGAACAATAGTTCAAAGTGGATAAAGTCAAAAGGCCCATGATGGTTTAATAATTTATCCTATGCCTTTTTGGTGTGGCCCATTGCTCGGGCCCCTCAGTAAAAGTCCATGATCACGTGAGATTTATTTATTCATTTATTAAATTCTATATTTATTTACTATTGAAGGCATGATATTAGTGTAAGTCTTTTATGCATGATCATAAGAATAACACGCTATATAATTGAAATAATGTGCAAAGGTGAGACCAACTTTTGACGAGTAAATTCTCCTCAAATCCATTATATCCGGTTAGAAAAGGATGTTTGACATCCTACTCCCCCTCCACGAAGGCGTTCTAAATGTAGATTACTATAATTTGTGGTAATGCTTCCGCAGTTATGGGGTTATACATTTACGAATAATTTTGAACTCTTATAAGTCAGCCAAAGGCAAGGAATTTCATATTAGATGTTTGATGGACAAATAGGACTTTCTGTTAGACTCCGAAAAGTGTAAAGCTTTCATAGAATGTTATGTATAAGTACCTGAAAGCTTATTATCTTAGGCTTATAGTATTTATCTTTGTAGAATTCTTAGACTAAGTATGTGACACTAAAACACTTAGGAAAATTCTGGGTGAGTCTACCAAGTGATGAAGGTGAAGATCAAGCGTCTAAAGCTACAATGGATAAAGATATCTTGAAGCGTCCGTCAAACGCTTTAGGGATTATCCCAGTGCTCAAACTACGATGGATAACTCAGGCCGAATACTCAACATCAAGTGAAATGACGGAATTCTCAGTGAGACCATCAAGACAAGATTGAAGAGTAAGCGTCTGAAAAGAAAGTCAGGATCAGTCCAAGCGTCTGTCCAATACACGAGAATAACTATTCTCTTCAGCAAGCGTCCAAAAGGTTAAACCAACACAACCTACAAAGAACGTAACCTGAAAAAGAATTCAGACCCAAACCATCCAAAGACTTAAAAAATGCATGAATCAAACGGACGAATTATTTCCAACGGAAATAAGACAAGATGCATTAAAAGTCGGATAAGTGCTATTAAAATATAAGCACTATAACTTATGGGCAAGCCATATCTTTGACCTAGACTGTCAGATTTATGAAACCAAGACCATGCCTAACCAATTAAATATACCCAAAGTTAGAAATGTCTGAACTCAAGGAATGTTTGGGGAAACGAGACTCCAACCGAGTCAAACGGACAAAAACCACCAATACCTTATAAATAGCTCTTTCAACAAACAAGTAAAATGATGAAAACGGACACACACAAAAAATACCTACCTTGTTGAAAGAAAAGCTTACTAAAAATCATAGCCAAATATCCATATAAGCTTTTCACAAATATTCCAGAGACAGTCACCCATATCTCAAATCTCTTTTTAAGAAGCTATACTACCATTGAGATATCCCCAAGTTGTTTGAACTTTCCAAAAACAAACAAACCCGTGACCAAAACCATCAACACCTTTCATCTGAGTGAGAAAGCTGGTTGACTTGCAAGCAATATTTTTGTGTAAAAGAAGCTTGTTGAAGTTGATCTCTATTGGAGCTGAAATCTGTGTGACCAAGGAGTTCCGAGATCAAGAGTAACTTGCACCATTTCTGAGTGAAAGAAGCAAGGGGATAGAAGATCTTTAGTGGAGCTGAAATCTGTGTGACCAAGGAGTTCCAAGATCATATCCAATCTCCCTCTATCTTGTAGAAGTCTCTGTGTGACTCTTCGATAATCATCATAGTGGAAAAACCTCCCTGATAAAAGGAGAAGAAGGACGTAGCTGGGATTACATCACCCAGTGAACCTTACAAATATCTTGTCATTTACCTCTTTAAGCATTCATTGTTTACTGCTTTACTATTCATACTGCATACATTCTGATAAAGTCTTAAAACAACAAGCGACACTTTCGATTATTAACCGAACGCTAAGCTATAAAATACTTCCGCTGTGCTAACTCTGATTTAGTGACTAAACTCTGCCCTACTTTGGTAAGCGTTGAAATCACCGAGTCTAAGTTACCGTTTCTCAAGCGCCACATCCAGCGCTTAAACTTGTCAAGCGTTCAAATACTTCAAAGTGATACGAACTTTTAAGAAGTCGAAAAAGACTTCAGGGTCTATTCAACCCCCCCTCCTTCTAGACCCTTTCGTATACCACTTGGGACCAACAAGTGGTATCAGAGCAGTTGAAGTTGAAACCTAAGCGTTTCCAAGCGTAACTGCTTGTTCAGATCCATTTTTTTTAGTCGCTTTAAAATTACTTTAAATTCTTCATGGCATTCTCTAAAGTTCCCAAGTTGACCGAGTCAAATTATGACTCTTGGAAGGTTAAAGCGTTTACTTATTTGTGTTCATGTGATGATGAAATGTGTGATATCATTTCAGATGGGCAATCAAAATATACAAAGTTATCACCAGAGCGCCCGAAGCCACAGGAGAAACACCTGACGGTTATGTGGAGAAGCCCAAACAAGAATGGTCCACCGATGAGCGTCGACGAGCCAATCTAGACAATGTCGGTCGGAATGCATTATACACAGCCATTGGTGACAATGACAACTTATTCAACAAAGTCAAATCATGCAATACAACTAAAGAAATTTGGGATAAGTTGGCTACTATTTGTGGTGGCTCAGCATAAATAAAGGAAAACAAATTATCAATTGCCAAAGAAAAATTCAACGGCTTCAAGATGCTACCTAATGAGACGCTAGAGCAATTAGACATGAGGTTTACAGCCTTGTCACTGAACTAACATCTCTGGGTATGGAGCTACAAAATCGAGAAACAGTGGTCAAAATCTTTAGAAGTCTTCCAAGCCGATTCCTGATGAAAACAACTGCAATGAGAGAATCAAACAATCTGGACAGCCTAACTCCAGAAGATGTTTTTTCAGAACTCAAAGCATTTGAGTTTGAGCTGAATTCGGCCAGTGATGCAGTAAGTAATCCAGTGATCGAATCTGGAGCGCTAATGGCATCAATCAAAGGAAAACCTATCAAAGAAAAAGGTTCGGATATAAGTGAGGAAGAAGAACTGGCGCTTCTAAATAGATTCAAGAAATTCCTGAAATATGAAAAGAAGGGAAACAGTCCTAAGCACCCAGGACAAAGTTCATATCAAGCGCTTCCTCAAATACAACCACAATATCAAGCGCCTCACTATCCTGCGTCCTCCTCCCTAGCGCCAATTCAATATCAAACTCCTTCTCAGCAAGATCTCTCAGCGCCTGCAGCGTTAAACCAACGATCCACAAGATTAACAAACGAACAAAAGATGAAGACCAATCTTTGTTACAACTGCAGGAGACCAGGGCATTTCCAAGTTAATTGCCCATATCCAAATGTGTCTAAACCTACAAAGCAAGATCACACGGATAGAAACCAATTCAGGAGCAACCTGAGACAACAAGGCTTGCTAGCAGAATCAGAACCTCTCTATACGCCTGAAGAGGACTTGGAATCATCAGATGAAAGCAGCGATGATGAACCATCAAAGGACTCAGCATTCATTTGTCTCATGGCAAGAGAAAATGAAGCATCTAACGACGTACCATCTGAGGTAACCACTGATCTGTATCATCCTCTCTCTTATGATGAATTACTTGACAAAGTAAAGGAATATATATACAGATTGTCAAGATGCCACCCAATTATTCCAAAATCACCATCGTATTATTTCAGCACTCAGAAGTGATAACCTAACGCTCAAAGCAGAGTTGCAAATTCAGCAACAGTGCATTGAGAAAAACCAATCACTCGAGAGTGAAATTACTCAGCTAAAAGGTGATCTTGATATAATAGTCAAAAGAGAAGCTGAAATGGTCGCTAAACTTGCCAAATCAGAGCAGCTTCTCTTCATTATCAAAAGCGTCTAGAACGCTAGATAATGTGACTAAAGTAACCAGGGCATTTGGTGAAAAGACCGGTCTAGGTTTTGATAAATTCAGTTATAAAGCCAAAGCGTCCAATGTTACAACAATCAACAAAGGAAAAGGTGTAATCTTTGTTGAAGAAAGTTCAATCAGACAAACGCTGAATGAATCAACAAATACTGGTACAAAAGCTAATGATAAAGTCAACATTGACTCAGGCAAAGGAAAGACCAAAGCGAATGTCTCACAAAAGAAATATATCCAAACGCTCAAAAGCTAAGGAGATATTTTCTGCCAGTGAATCAAACGTTAAGCGTCCCGCACCAAAAGTGCATCCTAAGCCAGTACCAAACAGAATCAAACGTCTATATCCAAAACAATCCAGTTCATATTATCAACACTATGATAATTGTGAATACGATTATGATTATTACTATAATCAAGGATATCTATACATCTAGAAAAAGTATGCAACTCAAAACGAAACCCAAGAAGGCCAATCTTTCTCCCATAGTGAAGATAAGGCAAATATGGGTTCCGAAAAATCTAATTCACGTCACTAACAAAGAAGGACCCAAAACAAAATGGGTACCTAAAGGAAATTAGATCTGCCCTTTTGAATGCAGGTACCTAGAGCCAACACCGACGCTTCAGTATGGTACATAGATAGTGGATCATCGAGACACATGACTGGATCAAAGGATCTTGATCAACTATCGTGCAACCAATGGTCCTCAAGTTATATTCGGTGATAATTCTAAAGGTAAAACTAAAGGTATAGGTATCATGCATAGGGGGAACATCATGATCAATGATGTATACTATGTCGAGGGTCTTAAACATAATCTCCTAAGCATAAGTCAATTCTGTGATAAAGGCTTTGAAATTAAATTTTCTAGTGACTTGTGCGAGATAATCGATGTTAAGACAGGATCTACAAATAAAAGGAAGAAGAACAAACAATGTATACTTAGTAGATTGGGATTCAACATTAGATAACAACCCTACATGTTTCGTAGCTAAGAATCAAAACGAATTAGGTTGGTTATGGCACAGAAAAATGAATCACCTCAATCAAAACAATCTCTCAATTAATATCTCTAAATCTCGTAGAGGGATTACCTAAAGGTTCCTTTAATAAAGATCGCTTATGTGATGCCTGTCAAATGGGTAAACAAGTTAAATCATCCTTTAAGAAGAAGCTTCATCTATCGACCTCTCGAATACTTGAATTACTACATTTAGATTTGTTTGGTCCTATTCAAATCATGAGCGTTAGTGGTAAAAAGTATTCACTAGTAATAGTTGATGATTTTTCACGCTATACATGGGTAGAATTTCTAGCATCTAAAGATGAAACTAGTGCCAAGCTCACCTCTCTAATTCGTCAACTACAAAACTCAAAAGATCTAAAAGTAACAAGAATTAGAAGTGATAGAGGAACTGAATTTACTAACCATATTGTTGAGAAATTTTGTAAAGACTTTGGAATACTTCATGAGTATTCAGCACCTAGAACACCTCACAAAATGGAGTTGCTGAACGACGGAACAGAACGCTTAAAGAAGCCGCTAGGACTATGTTAGCCGAGTCTAAGCTGCCTCAAAGGTGTGGGCCGAAGCTATCAACACTGCTTGCTACACTCAGAACCGGTGTATGATCAACAAGCAACATGAAAAGACTCCATATGAGTTATGGAAGGGACGTAAGCCGAATGTTTCATACTTTCATGTATTTGGTTCAAAATGTTTCATTCATAACAATGGTTCCCAAAGCCTAAAGACATTTGATCCTAAAGCAGATGAAGGAATCTTTCTAGGTTACGCCAAAAATGGAAAGAGCTTTCGCATCTTAAATAAGATCAAATCGAAGGTTGAAGAATCCATTCATGTTGTGTTTGATGATGCTAACCAAGAACCGAGTAAGGTTAATATTAATGATGCAGGAATTGAAGATTTATCTCAACAAGCGTCACAAATCAATCTGTGTGATGATAGTGATATTGATGAAGATAATGAAATCATTGTACCTAATCCTAAGACTACTCGTAAAGACATCAACGATGACATTGCAAGAAACGCTGATGATCATGAAGGGAATGTTCATCAAGAGCAAATTCAAACTATAAACACTGAAGCGCCTACGCAAGGAATTGGTCAAGCGCCTACACAGTTTAATCAAACGTTAGATCAATCTCTTAACTCGTTCCAACCAGACAGAAAATGGCTCAGAGACCATCCACCAGAACTAATTATTGGAGATATTGGAGCACCCGTTAGAACAAGAGCCGCTACAATAAATGAGGCCATGTTTGCAAGCTTCCTATCTCAAATGGAACCAAAGAAAGTGGATGAAGCGCTTAACGATCCAAGTTGGATAGAAGCCATGCAAGAAGAGCTAAACCAATTTGAAAGAAATAAGGTATGGACGCTAGTACCAAGACCAACCCACCAAGGGGTCATTGGAACTAGATGGGTCTATAGAAACAAAATGGATGAGAATGGGATTGTGATTAGAAACAAAGCCAGACTCGTAGCTCAGGGATACTGTCAAGAAGAGGGCATCGACTTTGATGAAACATACGCTCCAGTTGCCCGACTTGAAGCAATCCGCATGTTTCTAGCGTTTGCAGCATTTAACAAATTTACAGTGTATCAAATGGACGTAAAGAGTGCATTTCTGAATGGTAAACTCCAAGAAGAAGTATATGTGGAGCAACCACCAGGATTCATCAACAACCATGGGAAAAGCATGGTTTACAAATTGGACAAGGCACTCTATGGTCTTAAACAAGCACCACGAGCATGGTATGACACTCTCTCTATCTTCCTTATAGGTAAAGGCTTTTCAAAAGGCAGCGTTGACACAACGTTATTCAAAATTACCCATAATGAAGATATTCTCCTAGTTCAAATTTATGTTGATGATATTATATTTGGATCTACCAATAAGCGTCTATGTGAGAAATTTTCGAAAATGATGCAAGATCAATTTGAAATGAGCATGATGGGTGAATTAACTTTCTTCCTAGGATTACAAGTTAAACAACTCCCTAATGGCATATTCATAAATCAAACTAAATATACTAGAGATATGATCAAGAAATTTGGTATGGAAAATGCATCACCTTCAAAAATTCCAATGAGCCAAACGCTTAAGCTAGATAGAGACGATAATGGAAAGAAAATTGATATCACTAACTATAGAGGTATTATTGGATCACTTCTTTATCTTACAGCTAGTAGACCTGATATTATGTTCTCAGTATGCATGTGTGCACGATTTCAAGCTGATCCTAGAGAATCACACTTAATTGCTGCTAAAAGAATCCTTAAGTACCTAAAAGGCACACAAAATGTGGGCTTATGGTATCCTAGGGATTCTCCTTTTGAACTAATGGTTATTCAGATGCAGATTTTGCAGGATGCAAAATAGATAGAAAAAGTACTAGTGGAACATGTCAATTTCTAGGTGATAGACTAATTTCATGGCATAGTAAGAAGCAACAGTCCATCGCTACTTCCACCGCTGAGGTGAGTATGTAGCCGCTGGAAGCTGTTGTGCACAGATCCTTTGGATGAGGCAACAACTTAGAGATTATGGAATAATCCTAGATCCAACTCCTATCCATTGTGACAATCAAAGCGCCTTAGCAATGACTCAAAATCCAGTTCTTCACTCTAGAACCAAACACATTGACATTCGCTATCACTTTCTACGTGACCACGTTCAAAAGAAAGATATCTCCATGCACTTCATTGGTACAGAAAAGCAACTGGCAGATATCTTCACCAAAGCGCTTAACGAACAACGTTTTCTCACTTTAAGAAGTGAACTAGGTATGATTGATCTAAATGCTTAATCATTCGAAACATCATACTTTTGTTAGGCATGAAATTTAGGGGGAATTCACTGTATGTTATGAAATTTATGGGGAACCTACATAGGGGGAACCTTAAAAGAGCTAACTATACCTAAGTGAATATGACCAAAAATGTTTTCCCTTGCATCGGTCATACGCACTTAGCACCATACACTTAAACCTTTTGACGCTTATTACACAAATCTGTCTTAGCGTCTGCACTTCTTTCAAAATAAACTAAACGCTTAGCTTTATTCCCGGCTAAAGCAGTTAGTAAAAAGATCCTTTTAAAAGCAAGCGTACATTACCCTACGCTAAAACGAGAAAGTGGATTAGTCAATCAATGCAATTAATGCTGACTTGACATTCCTCACCCTTCGCTCAAGAAAACCCATGGGTACTCATCACGTTTTTCAAAGATGGTTCAGCACATGTACACGCGTCAGTACAATTACCATGTATCTTAGACGAATACAACCAGCGCTGAATATTTTAAACCAAAAGTAAAAACACTACTACCAAGACCTAATGATAAGTACTGGGAAACTGTGTCCTCATATACACCCTGAAAGGAATAATTCTATATGTTACAATGACCGCTAAAGCACAAAATGTTACTTGAAAGAGACTCTCAAGATTCTCAAGCGTCCACATAACACTAAATTGTTTCAAGCGTCATTCTGAATAGGTCCGGACGCTTTAACAAATTTTTGGCGGGCATTTGAATAGTGTTCAAAATTATGATTCCCGAACAGTTTTCATAAAGAACGTATCCGCTTTTCATGGGCACACGTATCACTCTCAGTCTCTGTTTCAAACTTTTAATCGGACTTCAAAATAGTATATGTGGCAGTTACTAAAAGAAACCGTGCCTATTTAATCTAAATTCACGTCCACAGTTATATTTTAATGGCTGAGATTTATATTCCTCCACGTGTCAACATCTCAAACTTCAAACACACCGAACATTCAAATTGAAGTTTCTGCAGACACACAAACACTCTTATACTCTATTACATTCGTGCAAAAAACAAGTCTCTCTTTTTCAAAAAAACAAAAATTTTCATTCGTAATCTCTGTCTACTGCTCACTAATGGCACCCAAAAAGCTACTGCTGGAACCGCTGAAGTTATTGTCAAGATCACTGAAGGCCTTATAGTTGATTGGAAGTTTCTCTATGAAAACCCCCAAATTGATTTAACGGAAATAATGGATTCTGTAGCAGAGGCTGGGCTTCAGAAATTTCTCACGAAATACTCGTATATGTTTCCTGAAGAACTAGAATTTTTCTGGAGAAATGCTCGACTGTCTGACGATGAGACTTCCATCACGTGTTTGTTTCCTGTCTCCAAGAAGGAATCAAAGACGTTCACTCTCTCTGCGGCCTCCATTGCCCAGAATTTCTCTCTACCTAATGCTGGAGCCACTTTAGACACTATCACTGAAGAACAAATTCAAGAAGTCTGGACTCAGATTAGCGCTTACGATGATGTTCCATACAAACCGTACTTTGAGAAGAAAGATATAGTGAACAGGTATCGAGTCTTGGCTGATATCTGCAGTAAAAACATAGAATGCAGAGTGGGAACCTTCGACAAAATCAACCCAACCCAGTTCCAGATGATGACTGCCATCCTACTCAAGATAAAGATCAACTGGAGCGCCTATATATTCAGCAGGTTCAGAGACAGTCTACGCACTTCAAACAGACCTTATGGTCTATTTTTAAGTGATCTACTTTTTCGAGCAGAGTGCACCTCTTCAGCAGGAGTCACCGTGGCCAAGCATAAGTTCTATGGGCCAAGAATCATCAATAATCTCTTCAATCCACCCAAAGTTGGAGGTGCTGCTAAGCCTCTCTCTGAGCGCCAAGTTGTCCGAGCAGCGTCAGATGAGGAGGCTGAGCGTTCAGATCAGGAGAAAGCCAAACGTAATTCGAAGCGTCCCACTGTCACAAAGAAACGGGCTCCTCGAAAGCCCAAGGCTCAACCTATCAAAAGCGATGAAGATGACGAGGATTCTATACCCCTCATTAGTCGGAAAGAGCTGGAAAAGGTTCTCAAAAATATTGACTTTGAAGAACCTGCAGTTCGACAGACTCAAGCGTTCCCCGCCGAAGGTATAAATGTGAAGCGTATCTTCAAGAGGCGTAAGCGTCCAACTGCTGCCATCTCTTCTGAGGCTACACAAAGAGATCAAGCCATAGCTGCTGTCCCGATATCATCCTTCGAAACACCAGTTGATGTCCATCTGGATGTTGATATGACCCAAATTGTGGCCATCGCACATGAAGCTGCCATCGAATCTACAAATCTCGAGCCAGATGAACCTGAAATCCCAAGGGCTCAACCATTGCTTGCATTACCTAGTACAACATAGGCACGCTCAGAAGGTCAGAGCGATGCTAACGACGTTGTGATCCATCGACATTTCTTCAAGCTGGATCCCTCAAAGACTATCGATCACTCAGTCGATTATTTGCCTTCAGCGCCCGCAGAGAACTTCATACCTGCAGGTTACAATGAAGAAAGTCTTATCAATGCCGAAAATGATATCGCCAAGCTCATAAAGTTTGATCTGGCTGTACGCAACACTCTCTTTAATACAGCCTCCACCCCAGCTGATGAACCTTACTACACAGCGCTTGAACTCGGGAAGACTCCCACACACATCCCGGCTTCCGTCACTCTCCAAGCACAGCGGCAAGGAGGCACGACTCCTAGAGCTGATGTTGACTTAGCTTATTATCTGGACTGTGGGACAAGCAAACCCACTGGCTTCGCTCTCCGCGACTACAACATCAGAGTCTATGAGCGTCAGGATCAGCTTCTGAACCCAACGGAAGAGCTACTAAATAGAGAAGGCTATTCTCACTCTCT
This sequence comes from Buddleja alternifolia, assembly GCA_019426215.1. NCBI lineage: Eukaryota > Viridiplantae > Streptophyta > Magnoliopsida > Lamiales > Scrophulariaceae > Buddleja > Buddleja alternifolia. The sequence goes on along the minus strand of CM033398.1, from coordinate 1,307,158 downwards.
AACACTGGTCAAAAGCGAAGAAAACAAGCGCTCAGCTAATCCTCTCCTCCTGTGGAAGAATAAAGGAGTACATGCCGGTGAGCGTCCAGCATCCCTGACCGAGATGATTCAACTTGAAACCGATGCATATTTTGACTGCGTCTGGAACGCTAACTACCAACCCGACAGGTATCGTTTTGAATCCATCTGTGATATTCATCACCAAGGGTTTCGTGCTATACTTAATGCAGGAACTGAGTATTGTATGACTGAGATAAGATGGGCTGAAGCCTACATGGGTGACACGTATAAATTTGAAGACTTGGTTAGTGCTCCCCATCTATTCAGAATAGGGATTCATGATAAAAGGACCAAATTTGCACGCTACATGCTGACGCAGCGCCAGCATAGACTTGGACCCGTTCTGAAGCTGCCTCTGATCCGCCATCAACCTGAACACCGCTTAAGACAAGCGTTGCACAAACTGGCCAACTCCTCTCTACGCTTTGATGATCAAGCGTCCACCAGCGGTTCTTCTCCCATGTCCTGTCTGAACTGCACCCCTAGCCACTGTGAAGACAACTTTTCTCTCATGATGGCAATTATGCCTCCAGTCTCTCTATTCGACAAAATCTTCACAGACAATCTGCGACAATGGGATGGCTCTCGGATCAATTCTTTCAGAGGATATCCACTTCTTCCGTCTATTCGACAAGAAGTCTCCAGTCACTATGATTTTGGTTTATCGCTGCTAGAAAGATCTCAAGCGCTTGCTTCAGCCATCTACCCATACTTGGAAGAGTATTACCGGCTCCGCGTTCCCGACTCTCGAAAACCGAAGCCTCTCCCAACAGATCGGCTAATTGGCTTCTCACAACACTATTGCCCAGATGCCTTATTCTCCATCTGCAAAGCGCCCTCCAAACTCTTTCCCACTCATGTGCTGGATATCCTCGGGCCACTGTATATCAGGGCACTGGATAGTCCTATCAGAACGTTCATTCAAGGTACTTATCTCCCCACTCTACATTTGAATGAACTTCTGCAGACTGCTACGTATCCATATGCAGATGAACCATTTGCCAACTTGGACTTTCGGTTTACGGACTTTAGCCGAATAGAATCAGAATTTCCTGCAGCACCAGCTGAACTGTTACCTACTCCTGAGCGCTTATTAGAGTTACCTCAAGCGCCTCATTCTCCCAGTCCAACTGAATTCGACTCTACTGCATCCACCGAGTCCAACACTGCTCCAGAGCTTCGAGGAACAGTATTTGATCCTACTAATCAAGTACCTATTGAATCTCTCAAACACACATCTCGTTTTAAGCCTCAAGTCCGCCCTGCACTTCCCCACGCTCAACCGTCCATGACTGAATGCCTCACTCAAATACAGCAACTATCTACAGCTACTCAGGCAAGTCATGTGGCTTTAACCAATGATCTACAAGACCGGTTCACGGCTCTCGAGACCTCTCTCACAGACGCTAATCAAGCTCAACTCCTGGTCATGAAAGAACATTTCGACCAGCGTCTAACCACTCTTGAGGCCTCTGTCGCTCAGATTGCTGCTCAAGTCAGTCTTCTTACTCAGCATTTCATACAGACTGATGATGGCAATAAGGGGGAAAAGACGGGAGAAAAGAGGAAATCGTCAACATCTAAAGATCAAGTTCCTCCTCCACCATCCAAGCGTCAACACATTGATACTTCTCTCACACTGAGTGCAGAACCAAGGTATCCCTATCCCTCTTGGGTAACCACATCGGTTGAAGCGTCCAATAAGAAAGAAACTCCCAGAGTGCTCTATCCAACTCTTCCATTGCCTTCAAGAGCACTGCTTGAACAGTTTGACATTCCTCTTCTCAGAGCATCAATTCCAGAACCAACTGATCCATCAGTATTAGCCTTAGAAAGAAAAATGTCTGACTTCGACCAAACCTTCAGAATTTGCCTACGCTACATAGGCATCAGTCCAGAGGAATGGGATAAACACTTCATTGCCTTTAAGGCACGACAAGTTCAAGAAAACAAGCACATAATCAGTAAAGATCATGCTGCAATGATGACGTTAGAAGATCAGATAACTGAAGCAATCCGTGCTGAAATGACTAAGAGATACAAGATCAAGCCACGATCTTAATTTTTACTTGTGCCTCTCTCTTTTTAGTTGTAAAATGCCTGTACTGTGAAATATATATATAAAATGCATTTTACAGCTGAAACATCTCGTTAAAGCTCAAACTAACTTACTAACTTACGCTAACCTTTAGGTATCTAACACTTGAACCAAATAAGTATTGTCATCATCAAAAAGGGGGAAATTGTTAGGAATTTCATATTAGATGTTTTGATGATGACAAATAGGACTTTCTGTTAGACTCCGAAAAGTGTAAAAGCTTTCATAGAATGTTATGTATAAGTACCTGAAAGCTTATTTATCTTAGGCTTATAGTATTTATCTTTGTAGAATTCCTTAGACTAAGTATGTGACACTAAAACACTTAGGAAAATTCTGGGTGAGTCTACCAAGTGATGAAGGTGAAGATCAAGCGTCTAAAGCTACAATGGATAAAGATATCTTGAAGCGTCCGTCAAACGCTTTAGGGATTATCCCAGTGCTCAAACTACGAATGGATAACTCAGGCCGAATACTCAACATCAAGTGAAATGACGGAATTCTCAGTGAGACCATCAAGACAAGATTAAAGAGTAAGCGTCTGAAAAGAAAGTCAGGATCAGTCCAAGCGTCTGTCCAATACACGAGAATAACTATTCTCTTCAGCAAGCATCCAAAAAGGTTAAACCAACACAACCTACAAAGAACGTAACCTGAAAAAGAATTCAGACCCAAAACCATCCAAAGACTTAAAAAATGCATGAATCAAACGGATGAATTATTTCCAACGGAAATAAGACAAGATGCATTAAAAGTCGGATAAGTGCTATTAAAATATAAGCACTATAACTTATGGGCAAGCCATATCTTTGACCTAGACTGTCAGATTTATGAAACCAAGATCATGCCTAACCAATTAAATATACCCAAAGTTAGAGATGTCTGAACTCAAGGAATGTTTTGGGAAACGAGACTCCAACCGAGTCAAACGGACAAAAACCACCAATACCTTATAAATAGCTCTTTCAACAAACAAGTAAAATGATGAAAAAGTGACACACACAAAAAATAACTACCTTGTTGAAAGAAAAGCTTACTAAAAATCATAGCCAAATATCCATATAAGCTTTTCACAAATATTCCAGAGACAGTCACCCATATCTCAAATCTCTTGTTAAGAAGAACCTATACTACCATTGAGATATCCCCAAGTTGTTTGAACTTTCCAAAAACAAACAAACCCGTGACCAAAACCATCAACACCTTTCATCTGAGTGAGAAAGCTGGTTGACTTGCAAGCAATATTTTTGTGTAAAAGAAGCTTGTTGAAGTTGATCTCTATTGGAGCTGAAATCTGTGTGACCAAGGAGTTCCGAGATCAAGAGTAACTTGCAGCATTTCTAAGTGAAAGAAGCAAGGGGATAGAAGATCTTTAGTGGAGCTGAAATCTGTGTGACCAAGGAGATCCAAGATCATATCCAATCTCCCTCTATCTTGTAGAAGTCTCTGTGTGACTCTTCGATAATCATCATAGTGGAAAAACCTCCCTGATAAAAGGAGAAGAAGGACGTAGCTGGGATTACATCACCCAGTGAACCTTACAAATATCTTGTGTCATTTACCTCTTTAAGCATTCATTGTCTTACTGCTTTACTATTCATACTGCATACATTCTGATAAAGTCTTAAAACAACCAAGCGACCACTTTCGATTAATTAACCGAACGCTAAGCTATAAAATACTTCCGCTGTGCTAACTCTGATTTAGTGACTAAACTCTGCCCTACTTTGGTAAACGTTGAAATCACCGAGTCTAAGTTAACGTTTCTCAAGCGTCACATCCAGCGCTTAAACCTGTCAAGCGTTCAAATACTTCAAAGTGATACGAATTTTTAAGAAGTCGAAAAAGACTTCAGGGTCTATTCAACCCCCCCCCCTTCTAGACCCTTTCGTATACCACTTGGGACCAACAGTAGTTATTGGCTTTCGAGTTTGCATTGAATATCATAAATTAAATGAGTATAGTCGAAAAGACCATTTCCCCCTCCCCTTCATCGATCAAATGTTAGAAAGAATAGCCAAGCATGAGTTCTATTACTTCTTAGATGGGTACTCCGGATATAATCAAATTGCCATTGCACCCGAGGATCAAGAAATACTACTTTTACTTGTCCTTATGGCACTTTTGCTTATAGACGAATGCCTTTTGGATTATATAATGCCCCCGCTACGTTTCAAAGATGTATGGCTGCTATCTTTCACGACATGGTGGAAACCTTTCTTGAAATATTCATGGATGATTTTTCGGTTTTTGGCTCTACATATGATGTTTGTTTGCACAACCTAACCCTTGTTCTACAGAGATGTGAGGACACCGACTTGGTCCTCAATTGGGAAAAGTGCCATTTCATGGTCCGAGAGGGGATAGTGTTAGGGCATAAGATCTCCCAAAAAGGAATTGAAGTGGATAGAGCAAAAATCGAAGTGATAGCCAATCTTCCACCACCTACCACAGTCAAGGCTGTGAGAAGCTTCTTAGGACATGCGGGATTCTATCGGCGTTTCATTTCAAATTTTTCCAAAATTTCTAAAGCACTTTCTACTTTACTTATGAAAGATGTCGTTTGTGACTTTGATGATGCTTGTGGACAGGCATTCCTCACTTTGAAGGAATGGTTGATATCCGCCCCCATCATCGCACCTCCGGATTGGAGCTTGCCTTTCGAGTTAATGTGTGATGCAAGTGACACCGCGGTTTGTGCGGTACTTGGCCAACGAAAGGACAAGGTATTTCAGACCATCTATTATGCTAGTAAGACTCTCAATGATGCACAAATGAATTATGCAACCACTGAAAAAGAGTTACTAGCTATAGTATTTGCGTTTGAAAATTTTCATGCCTATCTCGTTTTGAATAAAGTAATTGTGTACACCGATTACTCCGCACTAAAGTACGTGCTTGCCAAGAAGGATGCAAAACCTAGACTTCTTAGGTAGATTCTACTACTTTAAGAATTTGACCTCGAAATCAAAGATAAGAAAGGAGTAGAGAATGTAGTCGCCGATCATTTGTCTAGGATAGAGGCCCCTAATCCCGAACACTTGCATGATACACCAATTAGAGAAGAGTTTCCCGATGAACACTTATTTGCTATATGTGATGACCCAACTCCTTGGTATGCAAATTTTGCAAATTATCTTGTGAAAGGAGTTCTTCCTCTGGATATTACTTATCATCAAAAGAAGAAATTCTTATTTGATGTGAAGCAATATTTGTGGGATGAACCATATCTATTTAAGATTTGTGCAGATGGTCTCATTCGGAGATGTGTTCCCGAGGAGGAAATAGCATCCGTTTTAGCTCATTGCCATGACATGTCGGTAGGTGGCCATTTTGGGCTTTCTAAAACAATGGCTAAGGTGCTTCAATCAGGTTTCTTTTGGCCCACACTCTCTAAAGATGCATTTTTGTATGTCCGATCTTGTGATAGGTGTCAACGCACGGGTAATATCTCTAAAAGACATGAAATGCCCTTGAATAGCATGCTTGAGTGTGAGTTATTTGATGTTTGGGGTATTGATTTCATGGGACCTTTTCCTAGTTCTTGTTCCAATAAGTATATTCTCGTTGCGGTTGACTACGTCTCAAAATGGGTAGAAGCCGAGGCTTTGCCCACTAACGATGCTCGGGTGGTTACTCGATTTTTAAGGAAAAAAGATTTTCACCCATTTTGGAACCTCTAGAGCCATCGTTAGTGACGGGGGCATCCATTTTTTCAACAAGCAATTCGAACACTTATTGAACAAGTATGGGGTAAGGCATAAGATTTCAACTCCCTACCACCTTCAAACGAGTGGACAAGTGGAGGTGTCTAATAGGGAGATTAAACGCATTCTTGAAAAAATGGTCAATGCATCTAGGAAGGATTGGTCTCTTAAGCTAGATGATGCCTTATGGGCCTATAGGACCGCATTTAAAACCCCAATTGGCATGTCCCCGTATCGCCTTGTTTTTGGAAAAGCATGTCACCTACCGGTTGAGCTTGAGCATCGTGCCTTTTGGGCTATTAAATTCCTAAATTTTGACTCTACACTTGTAGGTACAAATCGATTGCTCCAATTGCATGAGCTCGAGGAATGGTGCCATCAAGCTTATGAGAATGCCAAACTTTACAAGGAACGAACAAAATCGTGGCATGACAAGCACATTCTTCCCCGGGAGTTTCACGTGGGTGAGAAGGTTCTCCTATACAACTCTCGCCTTCGACTTTTTCTCGGGAAGCTCAAGTCAAGATGGTCGGGACCATTTCTTGTATCTCGTGTATATATCTCGGGTGCCATTGAACTCACAACCAATACGGGACAAACCTTCATGACAAACGCTCAACGGTTGAAACACTATATGGGAATTGATGGATCACGGGACAAAGTGTCCATCCCTCTCAGGGATCCTCCATGAGTCCATATCTACAGTCGAGCTACCGACTATAAACAAGTGCTTCCTGGGAGGCAACCCAAGCTCTCTTTCCTTTCTCGTCTTTTCTTTTTTGTAGTTTAGTTTGCTTTGTTTTATTTTTGTTTAATTTTGCTTAGTCTTTGTTAGTTTGTGTTAATCGTTGTGTTAATTGTTTTCTTTCTTTATTTTTGCAGGAAATGGACTAAAATTTCAACACATTCAAACTCACGCCTGGGCGCCACGTATATCGCACCTAGGCGCTGATTACCCTCAGTTGGCTTTTCGATTCGCAGATCCACGCCCCAACGCCATCTCCCTCTCACCTGGGCGCTGATCCAGAAGACGCCCCGGCGCAAGAATCCCACGCTTAGGCGTCGTGGAAGCTCAGAAGTCCAATTCACTTCTCATCATGGTGCCTGAGCGCCACAAAACTCACGCTTAGGCGCGATACCTTCCACGCCCAAGCGTCCCTTCGCCCGCGCCCAGGCGTAGACTGAACACCACGGGCCAAATTCTGCTTCGCCAAATGGCGCCTAGGCGCCGCTCAGGTATACATTTCTTTTCAGTCAGACTTGGGTCAAACAAAATAAAAAAAATAAAAAATTTGATTAACACACAAATCATCATCTCTCTTGCTATACTCGGATCAGCCGCCGCCCCCCTCCTTTCCACCTGATCTCCGCCCTCAAGCCACCGCCGGCCGCTACTGAACCACCGATTGTCACCATTGATTCGCCGCTGGAACAGCTGCAGTATCTCCTCTTGCATTTTAGGTCACGGGTTGCAATCGGATCGGTGTACTTTCGACCACACGGTGAGTGATTAGCTTGGCCCTTTACTCATTTCTGAATATTGAAGCCATGTGGGCCTATTTTTTGGTGCTAGTATTAGTGCTTTGTGGCCGGAATTTGTTGCTACTTATGGTGGATTTGGGTTTGCGGGTGTATTTCAGCTTTATAGATAGTTGTGGGGTTAGCCGAGTAATTTTTCTGTGCGGTTGTTGAGCTGCATTTTCCATTTCTGCTCAGTTGAGCCATGGTTGGGTTTGGTTGATTGTGATTGTGGGCTGTTTGTGTGCCCTCGAGAAGTAGTCAAGAACTTGGGGACCAATTTAACGTCGTTACGCTGCTGAAATTTCGCTAACAATGCCTAAGCAAAACTCGACAAAATCTAAGGGCAAAAAGAAAGTGGGGGAAGGGTCGTCTAATGCCCCCGAGCTTCCTCTTGACTCGACCATTTCGGGCCTTGACCCTCAATTTTCCGACCCGTAGGTCCAAATCATTTGTCATTGCCTTAACAATCACACTATAATCAAGGAAAAGTATCTAGTTACACGTGGGCACCCTTCAGTTCAGGAGTTAGTTGAGTTTCATCACTTGCAGTATTTCTGTCAGAAGCCCGGGGCCTTCCGAGTTCCTTGGGTCCAAGAGTTCTTTAGTGCCGGGGCATATTCTGAACTTACGGCCTCGCCCCACGCACAACGTTCGCCATACCGAGGTGACATATCATGTTGAGCAAATTCGAGCAATTATAGGTGACCCCATTCTACACCGTTGTGAGTACACTATTCTCTATAATGCGGGGCGCCTACAAGTTGATTTGGCCGAGGTAATGCAGGTCATAGCATGGGAATGGGAAACTTGGCCATCGGGGCTCGCCCATCTCCCCCGTAGGGCATTACTTCCTGAGGCGGCATTCTGGCTTGAGTTTATAAGGTTCAACCTAATTCCCAACACCAACCGGTCTGAGGCCAACAAGGAACGAGCCACCCTTATTTACTGTATCATGACTCGAAAACCCATTGATTTCTCGATGTTGCTCTATAGAACCTTATTATGCCATCAGAAGAAGCTTAAGAAAGAGTTTGCCTGGGTGGCTGACAAGGAGGCACAGTAGACGGAGGAAGACAAGTCGACGAAGAGGAATCCCTAATTTTTCCCTCCCTTATCACTGCTATCTGTAGGAGGGCTGGGGTTCAGACCTTCCCTATGGAGAGACCGGAGCCACCCGGTACATCTATTGTCATGGTCGTGGATGCCCCAGATATTCACCCTCCTCCACCTCCTAAGCGGGCTCGTCTGACATCATCTGCTCCAAGTACAGGATCGAGCCATCCCACATCATTTGATATAGATGCCCTACGGGCTACTCTACAGCAGTTTCAGATGGATATGCATTCGATGATGAGTGAGGGGTGTGCCGATGTCCGTCAGCTTTTTCTCGAGCAGGATTCCTTCTTTGGTCGGGGCCCTTTTGACTACTCTACGCCACCTACTTTCCCGCGCTCCGATGCTCCTCAGCCGGATGATATGACCGGAGCCGGTGCCTTGGTTATTAGAGGTGGTTCTGCTGAGCCCGGCGGGGGTACAGATGATATGATAGATGTGGACGACATTGTGGGTGCTCACGAGGATGAGGGGAGCCATGAGCCGAGGGATGATGATTTTGTGGACCGTTTTATCCATGAGGATGACTAGCTTTGTTGTTTAGTCTATTTCTTGTTTTCGTTTGTCGGGCTTTATGTTTGTTTTGTTTTTTTTAGATTTCGGTATTGTGGAATTTATGTATATTTCGGTTGTGTTTGTTTGTCATCATTGTTTATCGTCGTTGCTTGTTTGTTCCGTTTAGCCTCCGTTTATGTTTGTTTGTTTGTTTGTCGTTTCTTTCTTCTATCCATTAGTTAACGTTTTGTCTGGCTAGCATATGTTTGACTTATAGTGTTGATATCTTGTCTACCACCGTGGTTGCCACTCTTGGACTCAATTGACTTAATGGACTCAGGTTTTCTTTTCAGCAACCCTATGGTGATGTGTATTTTACCCTTTTCTTTTTCGAACATTGGGGACAATGTTCATGTTAAGTTTGGGGGGGGGGGAGTACTAGTTCCATTGTAGTCATATTTATCTATGTTTCAGATATTTCGGTCCTTGACCTTTGCCTCAAGCCAACAGTGCCACGTAAGTCGCGCCTAGGCGCCGATCCACCCGCGCCCGGGCGCCGCCGTAACCGTTTTTGAAATCTATAAATTAAATTTTTCAACTGAAATTGGGGGTTCGAAATCTGGTTTGTGGAGGCATTTTCTGGGTTTTGGGGCCATAATTTCACCTACCTTGAAGAGCAAGAAGAAGATACGAGCAAAGGATTGGAGATCCACGCAAGGATTCATCACCATTCAACCCTATAGGGAGTTTATTCATTGTTAATTGCATTTTATGTTTGCATTTCTGTATATGAACATGTTGAATTCTTCTATGTTGATAGTTATGGGCTAAATTCATATGGCTAGGGCCTTGTTAGAGTTGATTTGTGAATTATTCGTATTATTGATAATCTTTGAATTAATTCCTATGTTGCTATATGTTATGAATTTGTGCTTATGTTTCTTACATGTGATTGATCACCATATGTATGATTATTGCCTAGTTTAGCATCTTGAGAAAGAGTTAAGCTAGGGTGCAAGGGATCTATAACATCACCGAATCAAATAGGAGTTGCCCTAGACATAGGTAAAGAGTCCCGGGTGAAGTCATTCGATTCTAATCGAGTAAACTCTAGTTCTTTAATGCATTTTTAGAGGTTATATTTCCGGGTAGACATACTTAGGAAACCGCCATTTAAGTATAGGAGTCTATCACAAGACATCGGTTATTCTTTACCTTAGGAGTTTTCACCATAGCAACTAGGTCTAATAATTTAACGAGAGTGTTTGTGCGAATAAGGATCAAATCAAGTCTTGCATGTGCCTTAGTCTATTTTCACACTTGATTTTCAATCCATTGCTTGTTCTTACTTTTGTTCTTTGTTTACTTAATTGTTTTGCTCTTACTTTACTTTAATTGTCCTTACTCTTATTGCAAATCATAAACTAGAATTCAAGTCCTTGTGGTTCGACAACCCGGACTTTTTGTCCATCTATTACTACACACGACTAGTGCACTTGCTACCAAGCACGTTAGCTATTAGCGTGTCATATGGGTATCTACTGCAGGGGGAGCGAGAGCTTCACACTGTAGTACAAGAAGGTCATGAAGATGATCCTTGTACCTATGATCAAGCGATGATGGATGTCGACGCTTCAAGATGGCAAGAAGCCATGGAAACAGAAATGGACTCTATGCAATCGAACCATGTCTGGACTTTGGTAGATCGTCCTGAAGGTATAAAACCTATAGGATGTAAGTGGATCTACAAAAGAAAGATAGGTAGCGATGGCAAGGTTGACACCTTTAAAGCCAAGCTCGTAGCGAAAGGGTATAGTTAAAGAGAAGGAATTGATTTTCAAGAAACCTTTTCGCCCGTGGCTATGATAAAGTCCATACGAATTCTGTTATCCATAGATGCATACTTAGATTATGAGATATGGCAAATGGATGTCAAAATGGCCTTTCTAAATGGATTCCTCGAGGAGGATATCTATATGGAACAGCCAAAGGGTTTTGTGTCCGAGTCCGATATCCATAAAGTATGTAAACTTGAGAGGTCCATTTACAGTCTCAAGCAAGCATCTAGAAGCTGGAATCTCCATTTTGATGAAGAAGTTAAGGGATATGGCTTCATCAAGAACGAAGATGAACCATGTGTCTACAAGAAGACTAGTGGGAGCAAACTCTCGTTCTTAGTACTATATGTGGATGACATTCTACTTATAGGAAATGACGTAGGAATGCTCATCACTATCAAGAAATGGTTTTAGAGTACGTTTTCCATGAAAGACTTGGGAGAAACCACATACATTCTAGGAATTCGTATCTACAGGGATAGAACAAATAGAATGATAGGCCTCTCTCAAGCCCTTTACTTAGAAAAGGTCCTAAAGATATAACAAGTCCAAACATATTGAAAGAAGATTTCATAGCATCAGGGAGATCGTTGGCAAAGGAGAGCTAGCAGTGCAGAAAATAGCCTCAACTGATAATATAGCTGACCCGTTCACCAAACCACTACCTTAGGCTGTTTGGACCGACACCTGGAAAGGATGGGTATTAGATACCACAATAAGTGGCATTGAGTGCAAGTGGGAGATTGTTAGGATTATACCCTCAGATGTCATAGAGGATACAATATATAGGGCATATATCTTGTATTGAACTCAAACTCTTCTTAAATAAAAGGCCTTATTGAGTTTTCACTTAATTCTTATTTGCATCTATAAGTTGTGTAAAACGTTTTGTCCATGTTTTTAGTGTGATCCCTCTACTTCCTATGGGATAGGAAGATTGGCACTAGAGTGATCGATCTTGATTACTAAAATAAGTTCACAAGTAATATGAAGTCTTTAATGGACAAATAAAGACTTCGAATACTTGTACAATCTTAGCTCCGACATGGGAGTGCCTATCTGGTATCATGGGATAATAGGAGATTAAGATTGTAGACACGTCAGTGGAACTGATATGTTCGAACATGACTCGCATCGGTTCTGTCACATGGGTTCTCACTCTGTAACTGTCAATGACAGAACTGATTATGCGTAATAGGTATATGTGAACCTTTGACCTGAAGTATCAGGCTGAAGATGCACTTCTGACGTCAGGTCTTTCACTACAGTAGTTAGACCCAATTCACCCTTTGGTGGGGTCAACCTCGAAATGCGGACTTGATGAGCAAGTGATGATCTTAGTAGATATCTAACATGGGATTTGTTCTCTCATAAGTGAATGAGTATGTACCCTATGTAATTATAGATAAATAGAGATTAAAGTCTTTTACCAAAGCAAACGAGACGATTGTGCTTGGTACTAAATCGATCTCAATGATCTCGTATTTATTATGATTTAGACATATGGTCAAGTCCAGTGAGTTTGACATAACCATGACTCTCACTTGACCGGGGAACGTGAACAAAGGGTTTATACATATACGGTATTTACGATTGGAAGATTTCTGAATGATCCTATCATTCGTTTTTGTTTGGGTTACGAAGTGGGTCACGTGACTGGCTAGGTGTTACCCACTTCCTTTGGTTTCCTCTCATTGCCAAACAAAACGAACCTAAAGAGTAGCGCTAAAGGATTGACAAAGAAAAATGAAGAAAAAAGAATTTCTATTATTTCTTTTGGGGGTTTTAATTTATTGGATAAATTAAATAATTAATTATTCAATAGATGAAATAATTAATTATAATGATAAGATTAGTTATTAATTAATTTCCTTGTGAAATATATTAATGAATTAATTTGTCTAATTAATTTGGTTATTTAATTAATTAATTAATTTATTTATTGGATATAAAAAATTATTAATTGAAATAAAAAATTAATTAAAAAAAACAAATCCCCCGCTAAATAAGGAATCTAATTGGACGCCTATGAGGCCTCAAAGTGGCGTCTTTGAGAGGCCACATATTAGGGCTCTTTTGTTTTGACTTGTTCAATAAGTCATGAGGTATATAAGGACTCTTTGACTTAGAACAAGTAAGAAGAATACACGACTCTCATAACTCTCAAACGAAAGAAAAATATTCCTCCCCTCCTCTATACCTAGCCGTCGACCATAGAGAAAGAAGAAAGGGGATTTTTTGTTTGTTAATCCATGCGTGACGATTTAGAGACGACGTATTTTCGTTATTCGGATCAAGTTCAAGTTTGAAGAATCAAACCAAAGGATTGAAGATTTGGAAGCTTCAATATTTCGAGTTTCGAGAAGAAGAAGTTTTTCTCCATCATCATACTCATATTAACGAGTAAGTTTTATTCGTTATATGCTTTTAGATTCAATTATGCGAATTAGAGTACTAATTGGGTTTTTGTTTTTAATTTTTAAAATCCCTTCCGCTGTGTTTATGCTTTTTCGAACGAAACCCAACACTCTACAAGGGCTCGGGACCTTTCTTGGGCTTAGAAGGTTTAGAGGCTGAGATATCAATAAGAATATCAGCCAAAGACCGTTTGGGGACTTCCGGTTCTACAGTACTGGTAGAAGACGTAGATATAGAAGACGTGGACTTTGTAGTCTTCTTGGACTTTTTCTGGGGAGGCGTTGGATCCTCAGATGCAATTCTAATGAGCTCTTCTTTCTGAGCGTCTGTCAGCTCGTTATCAAAGCGAATCCGGTTAAACCAGGCATCGTACTCAATTGCTTCTTGAATACAATGTTCTGCATAGACATAGGCTTCTTCCACTACTACAGAAAAGACTTATTACAACGGTTTTTTTGGACCTATTACAGCGGTTAAAACCACTGTAATAGGCAACGCTGTAATATGGTTAAGAACTATTACAGCAGTTAAAAACCGCTGTAATAGGGGTAAAAACCGCTATAATAGGGTGCAAATGATAAAAAAAATAAAAAAATTTATATCTATTACAACGGTTCCAGCCGGCACCGCTGTAATAGGTATAAAATTGTTTTTTTTTTCTTTTTTTAACCCTATTACAGCGATTCAGCCAGAACCTCTGTAATAGGTTGTACGATTTTTTATTTTTTTTTATATTTTGCACCTATTATGGTAATATTCCTGTACAGCAAATAAACCAACCCAACAAATTCCAGCTGCACAGTAAAACATATTCAACATAAACCCCAAACTTCAATATTACCATCTCTTTCCTCAAACAATAAAATTTTATAATCTCTAACAAATGATGACGTATTAATTTACAATCAACTAATTAAATTACTGACAATTTAAATACAATAATTCACATCACAATTTACAACAAGTCACAATGTACAAAAAATACATTACCTATATTCTAAGGAGCTGCTAAGAAAATGTAACGTGCCACTTCATAGCGTACTTCATCAATTTGCTCTTAAGTATAGAAGGATTGAGAATCATGTAAGTACTGCAAGATATATATAGATATTAATTGAAGACTCAAATGACGTTTCAGTCATCTACCAAAGGTTTAATAACTTCAAAAACGATAGAAATTTAGTATATATTAAGATTATGCATACCGCTGTTGGGATTATAGATTGTCCGTGGCTAATAACCTCTTTCATTAATCTCATAATGAAGTAGCCACAATCCACCTCGCTTGTCTGCCAAGGGCACTACAAAAGTAATCAAAGTTACGTTGTATTAGAACACTAACTTCTATACGAATATATACTCTCTTGAAACTAGAAAACGCTAACCTTTATTTTAATCCATTGACAGGCCTTGTTTTTGGATTTCTTGGAATGGTTGTTGCGATTTGCACGAAATATGTGCACCACCTTATAAGAAAATATGAAAAACAAGAAAATATGTCAAAAAACAAGCAATTATGTGAAATAAATATGCACTTTAAAAAAAATATTAAATATAATGGATACATTGATTGAATGAAAAACTTACTGATTGATGTTTTGTTTCATCTCATCTCGGTAATCTGGCTCACTATGCAAAGAATCCAGATAGTAAATGACCTCTTGAAATGGATCAATTGCAAGCAACAACCAATGTCCCCTAAAAAGCATTCAAAAGATAAGTTCAAAATTTGTTTTGCATAACTAGTTTTACAAATTAAAGTTGAGTCTTTAGTAGCTCACCCGGTGTTGTAAGGTGCAAGAAATAATTTATGATGTTGTGCACTCTGTATCATAGCATCTGCTATGTACTGCACTTGTTCAGTACGCTTGCCTATCCTCGCAGATATGGAATGTGGGCTAAGGAACCCAAAACTTGCTTCTTTCCCTGCGGGGATCACGTACTTAACCCACAAACACCTAAATTGAGCATAAAAAATGAATTTCGAGTAACCAAAATAATCATAGTTCAAATGCAATAGAGTAATTAAAAAACTTCCTTTATGTACGCTGTAATCATAGAGGCTCCTATATCTTCTTGACGACGAAGGTGACAAATCTCCTCCTTCCCAATATACTCTGGGAATGCAAAATTCATAATTCTTTCCTCTATGTCTATAGTGATCTGGGCATTAATAGACATTATCTTCGTGTACTTTCCCAGAAATAAAAGGTCATCAGCGAGTCCATCTAATACAAGGTATGCACATCTGTCACCTTCACATGCAGGCTTGGCCACTGGAGGTTTTGGTTTGACAGCTGACTGCTTCGACATCCCTGATTTCTGGTTCCCAGATGATTTGGATGGTCCAAGAGAATGTTTAAGAAAAGCAAATAAAACATGAATGTTACACACCAAAGTATATTTAGTAACCTTAAACAATTGTTATAATTTATTAATGACTAGCTATTAATTGCATATCGGTGCATCAGTGACAATGACAAGACTCACTGGCCAAGCAACAAAGGTACCCAGAGCACTAGAAATGGTGAGCACTTCATCATTGAGAGGGACGGGTAGGGGTGTTTTCGCCTCAACTGCAATGTCAATTTGCACTTTCACAAGGTTGGTGCGTAATGGATGGTTGTGAAGTATTATATCCTTCACTCGATTGTACATCTGTCCTTTAGCCACCACATGATATGACGGTGATGAAAGTGCTAATTGACATGGAGCGATAACCTACATATATATACAACATTATATTAGAAAGTTTTGTGTGATTTACAGAAATAGAGAGTTGCATTGCATGATCAATAAACAAGTTCAAATCATTACCTCAGGAAGCATCTTAGCTGGTTCTGGGCAGCTATCTTTCAAAGAAATCACCTCATCTTCATGTGGCTGTGAGTTAGGCGCTTCCAAAACATCAATCCGACGTTGCATGGCAAACATAGTTTCGGAGAGGTTCTTCACCATGTTTCTCAAGCCTTGCTTCTCCATTTCTTTAGCAGCCTTTGGGTCAATAAAGTAGTCTCTTTGAAGTCTCTTTTTAAGAGCTTTAGCCAATAGATTGTCTCGACTCTTCTCATTTACACTATCACTAGTACTCTCTTGTGAAATGTTCTCCTACAATAATACATTTAAAAAAAAAAAAAATTCTGAACTTTGTTTTTTCAATAGTATTTCAAAACAAACATACAACACATTATAGAGCTAAAATTGGAAAAAACTCACCATTTCATTCACTACTCTTCTAACATTGTCGTTATCAATTTTATTTGTTTTATCGGAACGCGCAATCCTCCACACGAGTGCTCATGTCACCTCTGTGCAATCGGATCCCGCATCCCTTCTTCTATTCATCTATATTTTGATTAAAAAATATATATTTATTAACAAGGAATTTTTATTAAAAAAATTGTAAGGATTCACTGCTAAATGAACTACATACCTCAATTTGCTCCACAAGAGCATGTCCAAGACGTGATCTCCGGTAAGGATATTCAGGTTCCTTCGCTCTTTCCTGATTTTCCCTACTTAGTTTCTGTTTATTACATAATCAAATTATTAGTTAAATATAAACGGAATAACGAATAAATGAAACCGTAAATTAAAATGACTAGCTACCAGAAACTCTTCACTCAGACGAAGATCTACAAATGTCGTCCAATCGGCTTGAGGTGTCTCATACTGTGGGGGTGGGTTGTAATTAAAGTTTCCATCATCATCTCGCACCCACACTCTACTCAAGTAGCTCTTGAAGTTGCGTGCTAGCTTCCCAGCTTCTGCTAGTATGTACTTTTGTCTACTTTCTTCAATTTCAAATGCCAACTACAAAAAACAAACAACAAAGTATATATATAATTATAATTTAGAGAAAATTAAATCAACAAAAAATACATTAACACTTAGAAATATGATAATATCCAAATTACCTTTGTTTCATCCCAAATGTTTCTTTTTGTTGGTGATGGGACTTTTCTCCCATCTCTCATGGTAATCGACACCTTCTGCCAAGCCAAGACTCCTATATAACCAACCAATGCTGCTTTGTTTCGGTCAACTGGTTGGCCTCTGTCATTCCAGCCGACAGGTAGCCTTATGCCTTTACTTCTCTGTCATTCCAACCGACAGGTAGCCTTATGCCTTTACTTCTGGCATTCATAACGTTTTTCATAGCCGTGACACCTCTTCGTATCTCCGCCTCATGACGGCTATCTGATCCATATACATCATCCTCGGAAAAACTACCAGCAGGATCTGAACCCATCGACCTACAAAAGCCAAAAAATACAGAAGTTAGATTCATATAAATTTGGCATATTCATGTGGCAATAATAATTTTAAGATAGAAGTAATAAATACAGAAGTTAGGTTCATTCCCATTATTCTAGAAAAAATTTGGCAGAGTAACAACGCAAAAATTTGTACCAAGTTCTCGACTTAATCTTCTCCCAAACTTGCAACCACAGCAAACCCAACAAACCCAACAATTACAAATATTGATCACCAGTTGGATCACGTAAATCACATAAAACTACAAATAAAGCATCATTTTATAAATATTGATCACCAGTTGGATCACATGAAGAAACATATTTCCAGCAACTACAAATATTGATCACCAGTTGGATCACATAAAACTACAAATAAAGCATCATATTTTCAACAACTAAGTATAAATATAGATCACCATTTGGATCAATGTACCCTAAACCAGAAAATAAACACAATTTAATCCCCAATTAAACGTAATTAACCCCAGCTAACCCAAAAAGTCCATCTAAATTTAGTCAAGTCCCTATTTCCCTTAAATTTTCCACAAAAATGGGCAAATGTCAAGAATATAAATTTTTTAGTAACTAAGTATAAATATTGATCAAAAAATAAAAATAACATACAATTATGAAATAAGTTCAAATACCTTTCATCGTTTTCTTTTTGTCGTTGGTTTAGCAGTCTTTTGCTTCCCATCGGTACGACCATTTTTTTTAGTACGCCGACGAACTGATGGATTGATCCATATCCCCTCTTGGAGATCATGTCACATATACAATTCATCATCACTTATATCCAAGTCATCGTCACTATCAATTGATTGTGAATCACCTAATGAGATAGGATTTTCTCCATCATCTTCACTTTCTTCATAATCATCATCAATACAAGTATTTTTGTTTGTCGATAAAACAATGGACCACCTCTTATCAATAGGATCGGTGATAAAAAACAATTGCTTAGCTTGTGATGTCAAAATGAAAGGTTCATCTTTGTATCCCACCCTTTCAAGGTCTACTCGAGTGAAGCCTATTTCACTATTATCGACACCATTTTTATTGTCAACCCACCTACACCCACAAAACCAACTATAATCAAGCTCCCATATACGTTCAATCACCCCATAATATGATGAATTGGCATAGATAGGGTTATTACTTTTCGCACTTGAGATATGCATTGCTTGAGCTACAAGACTGACACCACTATTCTGCATTGTACTTAGTTCATCTTGGTCTTTTGTATAGAATGTGCTACCATTTATACTATAACCTGAATAACATAATATTAGTCTGTCCGGACCCATCGACAGCCGTGTCTATTTATCTAAAACTGAACGTGGATTCTCTTTCTGTTTCTCTTCAATATGCTTTCGGAACCAATCGATGAAACTCCTGTTATGCTCTCTTCAAATCCAGCTCTCATTTTTAATTAGATTGAATCTCCTAAGTTGGTTCTTATGCTCTTCAACATATGGGTTAACCTCATCGGTGTTGTGGAGCACATATAGGTGTGCCTGCTCCCTTTGTGTAATTGGAACACTAACTAATTGCTTTCCAATTATGCTTTTTCCTTCTGTTCCCCCTCCCACAACATGAGACTTTGGAAGATCTGCAACATTAGAATCTGCCAGATACTCTGTGCAAAATGTAATGGCTTCATCAACTATGTACCATTCAACAATGCAACCTTTCGGTCAACTTCGACGCTCAGCCGGATACACAGATCTCGTAAAAGCCGGTCCACATAGTTGTGTCTCTCTAACCAAGTGAATAGATAGGTGAGTCATTATATCAAAAAAGCAGGTGGAAAATACATCTCAAGCTCACACAAAGTGATGACAATTTGTTTCTGAAGTGCAGGAAATTGCTCAGGATCAAACACCTTGCTCTACGTTGCTTTGAAGAAGAAACACAATCTAGTTATCGTGTCTCTCACATTTTTTGGCAAAATGGCTCGTATAGCAATTGGTAGCAAATGATCCATGATTACATGACAATCGTGAGTCTTCATGTGCTTTAGCTTCAAGTGTTTCATTGATACAAGACTGCTAATGTTTGAAGAATACCCTTCTGGAACTTTCACTCCATTAAGAAACTCACATAATGCAATTTTTTCTTTCCTGGATAGAGTGTGAGCTGTTGGAGGCAAATAAGTACGTTTTCCCTTATTTGTTGGTGCCAATTTTCCTCTTATCTTCATTTCAACCAAGTCTAACCTTGCCTTTACTCCATCTCTTGTCTTTCCGGGCACATTTAGAAGTGTACCAATGACACTATCAAATACATTTTTCTCAATATGCATAATATCAAGAAAATGTCTAACATGTAAAGACGTCCAATACGGCAACTCAAAGAAAATTGATCTTTTTTTCCACTCAGTTTTTGCAAGGCCACCTGCAAAAGTCTTTCCAAATTTGACCTCCAAGTCTTTTACATTCTCAAACACTTCTTCACCAGTCAAGCACTTAAGAGCTCGGCCTTCTTTTATATTCTCATTGAAAGCTTTCTTCCACTGACGATATCGATGGTTCCGATTTAGCCATCTCTGATGCCCTTGGAATGCATATTTCTGAGAGTGTGTCAATCGATATTAATCTGTACTCTTGACACATATGGGGCATCCACATTAGCCATGTACACTATATCCCTCGAGGTTTGCTCTTGCCGGAAAATCATTGATTGTTCCAAATAACATGACTCTGAGATTAAAATTTTGTTCTCTAAACTCGTCATATACTTGAACACCGGTCTCCCACAACACCTTCAAATCCTCAATTAAAGGAGCCAAGTAGACATCTATATCATTTCCAGGTTGTTTCAGCCCAGAAATGAGTATAGGCATCATTATATGCTCTCGCTTCATGCATCGCGATAGAGGAAGGTTGTAGATCATCAAAATCACCGACCATGTACTATGTGAGCTACTTTGCAAGCCATGAGGGTTCATACCATCTGTAGCCAATACAAGGCACAGGTTTCTTGATTCTTCACCAAATTCAGGGAAATCATCATCAATCTTTTTCCATTGAGGAGAATTTGAGGGGTGTCGAATCTTGTCATCTTCAATTCTTTCTTCAAGCCTTCTGTCAGCATGCCATGTCAAGTCCTTGGCTAACTCTTTACTACAATACATGCGCTTAAATCGTGGTATTATCGGCAAACACCACATGGTTTGGACAGGAGCAGATCCATTCTTCTTGTACCGCGAGGCACCACATTCTGGACAGGCCTTCAATGATGGATAGTTCGTTCTAAAAAATAGGCAATCATTGAGACAGGCATGTATCCTCTCATATCCCATGCGAATTGAGGTTAACATCCGTTTAGCCTTATAAGTACGATTAGGTAACACATTATCCTCGGGTAGCATGTTTTTTAATAGACCAAGTAAGTTTGTGAAACTCTTATCACTCCACCCATTGTTGGCTTTTAACTTGTATAGGTTTAGAACTACTTTCAATCTTCTGAATTTACTACCAAGTGGTGTCTTTGACTCACTCGTCAAATTGTCAAACATTTTAGGACACTTTCGCAAATCCTCCTCAATCACATTTGTCATCTCCTCCAAACGATCAAGCTCATAATCATTCATGTTGAAATCTTGTAATGGATATGATGTACCACCCAAATGTGTGTGTGTGTGTGTATTTATCTAAAAACAATTACCCAGAAATGGTGATGGTGGCAGCGGCATCGGCGGCGGCGGTCCTTGTATCAATATATATATAGAGAGAGTTAAATATTTATATATATATAGAATATATACATATATATATGCACATATATATATATATATATATAGAAAGAGAGAGAGAAAGAGAGAGAGAGATATACTGAAAGCGGCAGTGAAGGAGAGGCCGAGTAGAGAGAGAGAGAAACCGAGAGATTGAGAAAAACCGAGAGAGGGACGGTGGCCAGCGACGGCGGTAGCCGTGTAAAGATCCGAGTTTGGTAGTGGTGGTGGTGGTGATTGTGAGTTAGAGAGAGTAGAGAGAGATAGAGAGAGTGATGAAAGAGAGAGAGAGAGGGTTAAAGTGAGGGGTGGCCGGCCCTAGCAACTTAAATTGTTCTCTTTTTTTCTTTTTTTTTTATTTGCACAGCGGTTCAGCCGAACCACTGTAATCGGTCCCGATTTTTATTTTTTTTAACAGCAGTTCACCCGAACCACTGTAATAGGTCCGAACCAAATCACCCTTTTTTAGTGGTTTCTTGGGAACCGCTGTAATAGGTGCGCTGTAATAGTATATTTTTGTAGTAGTGTTCAATGTTCTCATGCAGAGCAAAGTCTTCATTGAGTAAAGTCAGAGGGAGAGCAAAATGGTCTATGTCTCTGTCTAGCACCACCTAATGCCTAGCGGCTAATCCACCCACAGTGTATGGGAGATCACCTTCAGCGTCTGCAACAACTTCTTGAGCTATTGCCACAACTGCTGAAAGATCCACATCTAATTCCACTGGCATGCCCTCAGAAACAGGTATTGCAGCGTCTGCTTGAACATCGACATCTAACGGAACTGAAAGAAAGAAACACATCTTAAGAACTAACTTTTCTACAGAAGGTAGAAAATCGAGAGAAGGCCTTGGTAGAAGAAATTTCTTACCCTGAGCACTAGTCTCAGCAATGGGCTTCAGAGGATGAACTTGGGGTTCACTAGCCTCAGGTTCCTTTTGCAAATCAGCTTGAGCAGCTGATGGTTCTTCAGCGTCTGATGCTCGAATAGATTCTGCACTTGGCTCTACAGGAGCGCTCAATGGGGCGCTTGACTATGAAATACCACGAGGATCAGTTAGCTTTCTAGCTGCTGGAGTACGAATCTTTTGGTGTGTTAGAGAGACAGATTTTTCAAGTGCGGTGGTAGCGTAAATTACCTCAGACCCAGGGGGAGTTGATCCAACTGTTTTCTGCCGCTTAAGAGCTTCTGTTTGCTCTTTTTCCTCAACGTCCTTCTTGAAATGAATGGGTGAGGGAGGAGGGGATGACGGTTTCTTCCTCTTCAACTTCTTGGAAGGCGCTTGAGTAACAGCCTTGGACTTCTTGACGTTTAAACCCAATAAAACATCTGCTTGGAGCTCTTCAGTGGGAGAAGCTAACTCAGGATAATCTTCACAAAACTCAGTTGTGGCAATCTTGTGAAGCGCTTCTTCCTCTTTCTTCTTGCACAGCTTTTCAGCTTTGCGTCTAGCGCGTTCTTCCTTGGGCAACACAACTCCACCAATAGCAGCAGGGTGAAGAAGGGATGAAATCATCTTCTTATCCAAAAACTTCTCTTTTGGAACGGCAGTCCCAGCGCTTGGAGCATGACCGCTGCGATACAGGATAGAACTTAATACTAAGCCATAAGGTTTGGTGGGAGGCTTCTTCTCCAACATTGATACAATACGCTCAAAAATAAACCTAGGCCAATTAATTTCATAATTCTTAGCAATAGCCACCATCATCTGAAATTTCAAATGGCTAATCTTGTTAAACAATCCTGCTCTGCACTCAAGAACTTTAGCGTAGATGTTCACCATTATTTGGTACTTCATCTTCAACTCCTTTTTCTTGAAATTGTGAGAGTAGGAAAACTCTTTTTGTAATTTCATGTGTTCCCAAACTACAGAGAATCTCCAACACCGACATTAGAGGGCAAAACCCCTTTATTGGAAAGTTGAAAGAAGTCGGCAATAAGTTCTGAAGTAAGGGTGAAAATAGTGCTAGGAAACTCCCGGAATAAATACGTTATAGAACGACCATCATCGGAAAGTTGGGCATTCTCAAAGAATCTTTGAGAGCCTCTAGATGAAGTTGATAATGACTAATCATTAAGGCTTTCAAATTTTGTTGTTCAAAGGAGAGAAAGACACTACGAACTGAAAAATGTTGTCGGGAGTAAAGATAATTCCAATCAACTAAAAAACCAGCATGAACTTCAACCTGGGGATTTGATGAAGAAGACGTAGCAACTGATTTTGAAGATTTCTTGGTGGCCATTTTTAGAGAGGTTTGAAGAAATTGGAAGCAGTTAACTCTGAGAGAGAGAGAATTTTTGTAGATAGCTCTTTAGAGAATATGAGTGATAAAAGGAAATACTTCTGCAATTTCTTGAATTTATAGATAAGTGAGAATTAACTCCTTATTCAATATTTGACCATATTTTAAGCAAAATTAAATTTGTGCTGATAATCGCAATAAAATATGTGCGAAAAATGTGGAAACTGCATTGGATAAATACAAAATTAATTTGACGTTTGCGATTACTTTTCCAGTTACCTTTTTGAATTTCAAAAGGTTTGAAATATTCAGTGTGGGGAGCACGCGCCCAAAAACTATTGTAGTGTAGGTAGGCACGTCCTTTCACTGAACAATCATTATCAAATTAATGATTACCCTTTGGTTTTCTTGAATAGGGGTAAGGAATGTCTTATCAGCATTAATTGCTTTCACATTTCCACGTGACTTTGTGTAGCGTCAGGTAGCATGTTATATGCAATTTATTTTACAATTAAGCGCTAACTGGGAATTGTTTAAGCGTTTAGATTTTTTTTTAAATTAGATTCAGACGCTAATAGAGTTAAAGCGTCTAAACAAGTTTTAATGCACAAAAGTAAGTGCTGATGACCAGTGCAGGAGAAACATTTTTGGTCATTTTCACCTTTTAATAGTTATTAGTGTAGTTTTTTTTTTTTAAGCATAAAATAAAATTCCCCCTAAATTTCATGCCTAGAAAATATGATGTTCCGAATGATTTAAGCATTTAGATCAATCATACCTAATTCACTTCTTAAAGTGAGAAATTGTTGTTCATTGAGCGCATTGGTGAAGATATCTGCCAATTGTTTGTTTGAACCAATGGATTGCATGGAAATATCTTTCTTTTGAACATGGTCACGAACAAAAATGGTATCTAATGTCAATATGTTTGGTTCTGGAATGGAGAACAGGGTTTTGAGTCATGGCTAGGGGACTTTGGTTAT
Organism: Buddleja alternifolia; assembly: GCA_019426215.1. Lineage (NCBI taxonomy): Eukaryota > Viridiplantae > Streptophyta > Magnoliopsida > Lamiales > Scrophulariaceae > Buddleja > Buddleja alternifolia. The sequence continues at coordinate 1,282,689 of CM033398.1, read as the reverse complement.
CACAATGAATGGGGGTTGGACTTAGGATTATTCCATAATCTCTAAGTTGTTGCCTCATCCACAGCACTTGTGCACAACAACTTCCTGCAGCTACATACTTGGCTTCAACTGTAGAGGTAGCTATCGATTGTGGTTTCTTACTATGCCATGAAACTAACCAATCACCTAGAAATTGACATGTACTACTAGTACTCTTATGATCTATTTTGCATCCCGCAAAATCTGCATCTGAGTAACCAATTAGTTCAAAAGGAAAGTCCCTTGGATACCATAAGTCTAAATTTTTTGTGTCTTTTAGGTATTTAAGGATCTTCTTGGCAGCAATAAAGTGTGACTCTTTAGGATCAGCTTGAAAACGTGCACACATGCGTACCGAAAACATAATATCAGGTCTATTGGCAGTAAGATAAAGAAATGATCCAATGATACCTCTATAATTAGTGATATCAACCTTCTTCCAACTTTCATCTTTATCTAACTTAAGCGTTTGGCTCGTTGGAATTTTTGAAGATGATGCATTTTTCATACCAAATTTCTTAATCATATCACGTGTATATTTATCTTGGTTAATAAATATGCCATTAGGGAGTTGTTTAACTAGTAATCCTAAGAAGAAAGTTAATCTACCCATCATACTTATTTCAAATTGTTCTTGCATCATTTTTAAAAATTTGGACTAAAAGAATATTTTTGTTATTGGTAATTTTAAATAACGTTGTATCAACGCTGCATTTGAAAAGCCTTTACCCATAAGAAAAATAGAGAGAGTGTCATACCATGCACAGGGTGCCTGCTTAAGCCCATAAAGTGCTTTGTCTAGCTTGTAAACCATACCCTTACCATAGTTGTTGATGAATCCTGGTGGTTGCTCCACATATACCTTTTCTTGGAGTTTACCATTCAGGAAGGCACTCTTCGCGTTCATCTGATACACCGTAAACTTGTTGAACGCGGCATATGCTAGAAACATACGGATTGCTTCAAGACGGGCAACAGGAGCATATGTCTCATCAAAATCAATACCCTCTTCTTAGCAATAACCTTGAGCTACGAGTCTAGCCTTGTTTATTATCACAATGCCATTCTCATCCATCTTGTTTCTATAGACCCATCTAATCCCAATAACTCCTTGGTGAGTTAGCCTTGGTACTAGCGTCCAAACCTTACTACGCTCAAACTGATTAAGCTTTTCTTGCATGGCTTCAATCCAACTTGGATCGCTTAGCGCTTCATCCACTTTCTTAGGTTCCATTTGAGATAAGAAGCTAGCGAACATGGCCTCATTAAATGTAGCGACTCTAGTTCTCACAGGCGCTTTAATATCTCCAATAATCTGCTCAGGTGGATGATCACGTAGCCATAGTCTACCAGGTTGGAAAGGGTTAAGAGGTTGAACAGGCGCTTGACAATCAGACGCTTGACCACCCTCTTGCGTAGGAGCTTCAAGTTCACAGATCCCTGTTTGCTCTTGATGATCACTCTCTTCATGATATCAACAATTCTTACATTGTTATCCAAAGTAACCTCACGAGTAATCTTAGGAGGTGGCATTGAGATCTCATCATCATCGTCACTATCATCATCAATGGTAATCTAAGACACTTGATGGCATAGATCTTCAACTCCTACATCATTCATATTAACCTTACTCGGTTCTTGGTTAGCATCATCAAAAATAACATGAATAGATTCCTCAACCTTTGATTTGATCTTGTTTAAGATGCGAAAATTCTTTCCATTCTTGGCATAGCCTAGAAAGATCCCCTCATCCTCTTTATGATCAAATGTCTTTAGGCTTTGGATCTATTATTATGGATAAAACATTTAGAACCAAAGACGTAAAAGTATGAAACATTTGGCTTACGTCCCTTCCATATTTCATATGGAGTTTTCCCATGTTGTTTGTTGATCATGCACCGGTTTTGAGTGTAACAAGCAGTGTTGATCGCTTCGGCCTAAAACCTAGGAGCAAGCTTGGACTCTGCTAACATCGTTCTAGCGGCTTCCTTGAGCGTTCGGTTCCGGCGCTCAGCAACACCATTCTGTTGGGGAGTTCTGGGAATTGAATACTCATGATGTATTCCATTCTCTGCACAAAACTTCTCAACAACCTTGTTAGTAAACTCATTACCTTGATCGCTTCTTATTCTTGCAACCTTAAGATTTTTCAATATTTGAAGTTGCCGAATAAGCGTTGTTAACTTGTCACATGTTTCATCTTTGGATGAAAGAAATTTCACCCAAGTAAATTGAGAGAAATCATCTACTATCACCAAAGTATACATTTTACTGCTCACACTAATCATTTGAACAATCCAAAAAGATCCATGTGAAGTAATTCAAGTATTCTAAAGGTAGATAGATGAGGTTTTCTCTTAAAAGATGATTTAACTCGTTTGCCCATTTGACAAGCATCACAAAGGCGATCCTTGTGAAATGGTCCTTTTGGTAATCCCTCTACAAGATTTAGATTTATAAGTTGAGAGATTGTCTTAAAGTTGAGGTGATTCATTTTTCTATGCCATAACTAACCCGTTTTAGATTTTTTTTTAGCAACAAAACATGTTGGGTTGTTATCAATTGTTGAACCCCAGTCTACCAAATATATGTTGTTTGTTCTTTTCACTTTCAATTTAGTAGACTTAGTCTTAGCGTCATTTATATAGCAACAGTCGCTTGAGAATATGACTTCAAAGCCTTTATCACGAAATTGACTTATGCTTAATAAATTGTGCTCAAGACCCTCAACATAATAAACATCACTTATCATGATGTTCCCCCTATGCACAGTACCTATACCTTTGGTTTTACCTTTGGAGTTGTCACCAAATACAACCTGAGGACCATTGGCGGCTTGATAGTTGATCAATAAATCCTTGGAACTAGTTATGTGCCTTAACGATCCACTATCGAAGTACCAAACCGGGGCTATCAACCACTTAGCCATCTCTCTGAAAGACAATTTGGATTTGATTCCTCCGAATAGAACATGGCCATAAATCGTTTGTATAGACAGACTTTTTGGGTATCCAATTCTTCCTAAAAACATGCTAAATGTATCGGCTCTAGCTCTAGGTACCTGCAATCAAAAGGGAAGTTCTATTTCTGTTTAGGTACCCATTGTTGCTTGGGTCCTTTAACATTAGTACCATTGTTAGTTTGAATTAGAACTTTAGGAACCCATATTTGCCTTGTCTTCATTGCAGGAATACTGGCCTTCTTGGGTTTCACATAGTGTTGTGTGTGCTTTTTGGGTGTATAATAGTATCCTAGATTATAATCGTAATACAATCATATTCATAATCATCATCATCATAGTAGCGATAATATGATCTAGACTGCCTTGGATATTGACGCTGGTTTTTCCTTGCTATTAGGTTGGGTTGAACTATTGGTGTTGGACGCTTAGCGCTTGATTCATAGTGGTTAGGTTTATCCTTAGCCTTTTGAGCGTTTGGATGAACCTGTCTTTGTGAATCATTTGCCTTTACTTTACCCCTGCCTGAGTCAGCTTTGGCTTTCTCATTTGGCCTCGTACCATTGTCACTCGGTTCATTTTGTGTTTGACTTTGTGAACCTTTCTCAACAAAGAAAACACCATTTACTTTGTTGTTCGCCATAACATTAGATTTGTTTGGTTGTTTACCGAATTTATTGCATCCTAAACCGGTCTTTTCACCAAACATTCTTGTTACTTGAGTCACATTGTCTAGCTTTTTTGACGCTTTAAACAATGATGAGACGAGCTATTCTGATTTAGCAAGTCTAGCAATCAGCTCATCTTCTCTCTTGACTATTATATGAAGATAACTTTTCAACTAGGTTATCTCACTCTCAAGCGATTAGTTCTTCTCAATGCATTGTTGCTGAACTTGCAAATCTGCTTTGAGCGTTACTTTATCACTTGTGAGCGATGAAATGATATCAAAGTGATTTTGATATAATTTGGCGACATCTTGACAATCATTATAATATTCTTTGACTTGGTCAAGTAATTCTTCATAAGAGAGAGGGTAAGATATCTCAGTGTTCACCTCAAAAGACGCTTGATCATCTCTGTCCATGAGACCGATAAGTGCTGAGTCATCCACTGGCTCATCATCATCACTGCTCTCCTCTGAAAACTCCAAATCTTGAAGTGCAGACGCTGGTTCTGATTCAGCTAGCAAACCTTGTTGACGAAGATTGCTTCTGAATTGGTTTCTGTCCACGTAATCCTGCCTTGAGGGCTTGGATACATTCGGATAAGGGCAATTTATCTGGTAGTGCCCTGATTTCCTTCAATTATAACAAAGATTAGTTTTCATCTTTTGTTCATTTGTTAACCTTGTAGTGTGTGGTTTTGAGACCACTGGAGATGAAAGATTTTGTTGAGTAGTCGCTTGATACGAAATTGGTGCTAGAAGAGAAGGCGCAGAATATTGAGGCGCTTGATACTGTTGTTGTGCTGGAGCAGGAGCTTGATATGAACTTTGTCCTTGATGCTTAGAACTATTCCCTTTCGTTTCATATCTTAAGAACTTTCTGAATCTATTTAGAAGTGCTAGTTCCTCATCCTCACTGATATCCAAAACCTTTCCCTTGTTACTCGATTTACCCTTGATTGATGCTATAAGCGCTCCAGACTCAATTACCGGACTACTCACAACATCACTGGCTGAATTCAACTCAAACTCAAATGCTTTGAGCTCTAAAAAGGCGTCTTCTGGACTTAAAAGATTCAAGATATTAGATTCTCTCATCGCTGTTGTCTTCATCAAAAATCTACTAGGTAGACTTCTGAAAATCTTAACCACCATTTATCTGATTTGCAAGTCCATTCCCAATGATGTAAGCCTCGTAACAAGAGTTGTGAATCTTATGTCCAATTGCTCTAGTGTCTCGTTAGGCAACATCTTAAAACCATTAAATTTTTCTTTGGCAATTGAAAGTTTGTTTTCCTTGATTTGTGCTGAACTGCCACAAATTATGGATAACTTATCCCATATCTCGTTTGTAATGTTACAAGATTTGATCTTGTTGAATAAGTTGTCGTAATCACCAATAGCAGTGTACAAAGCGTTCCGACCAACATTGTCTAGATGAAATCTCCGGCGCTCATCTGTGGACCATTCCTGCTTAGACTTCTCAACATAGCCATCTGGAGTCTCTTCTGTGGCTCCAGGCGCTCTGGTGATTACTTTGTAAATCTGAATAGGTCAATCTAAAATGACATCACACATTTCGTCATCACAAGAACACAAATAAGTAAAGCTTTGACCTTCCATGTGTTAGAGTATATGCCCTCGAATGCCATAAAGAGGATAGATTTATAGGGTATAAACATTGTAACTAAACTATGGTTTTTCCATTAATATAAGGCAGTTGATTGTTGTTTTCTTATAGGCATTTAGAAGGTGTGAATAAACAATGCAAAGTCCTTGATGACAAGGCGAACCTTCTACCTCCTATGGGATAGGAGGAAAGGCACTAGAATGGTTTGACCCTTGACATCTAAAAGGGTTCGCAAGTCTATGAAATATTGATTGGGCATCAATAGTGAATAAAGACTTGTATGATGTAAGTTTCGACGGAGAAAGTGGCAGTCGTACACTATGGATATGGTAGTGGGAACTTATATCATAGACGTGTCAGTTGGACTGATATGTTCAAACACGGCTCGCATCAGTTCATCACATGGGTATTCACTCATTGACAGTCAATGATGAAACTGATAAGTAGTGATAGGTACGTGTGAACCTCTGACCTGAGAAATCGAGTTGAAAATGTACTTGTGACATCAAGTCTGTCATTAGAGTAGTTAGATTCAAATCACCTGTTGGTGGAATCGACCTCGTGCGATTTGATGGGCAAGTAGCATTGTTAACTGATTTGCATAATGGAATTTATTCTCTCATAGGTGAATGAGTAAAATATCCTATGCGATTATGAAAAAGTGAGGATGAAAGTCTTTGGCCAAAGCATTTAAATACCTCGACTTATTATGAGCTTAAGCATAAGGTCAAGTTATATGAGTTTGACTTTAAACCATGACTCTTACTTGACTGGGATATAAGAATAAAAGGTTTATACACGTACGGTATTCACGGCGTAAAAGTTTGGAATGATCCTAATCATTCTTTCTCAATTGGGTAACGGTGTGAGCCACGAGACTGGCTAAGTGTCACTCACACCCCTTTCGATTCCTCCCAATTGCCTTTTGAGACGAACCTTGTTAGTCCCAATTAGCATACGAAAGAGTCTAGAAGGGGGGGGGGTTGAATAGACCCTGAAGTCTTTTTCGACCTCAAAAAGATTCGTATTAAAAATGATTTTGGACGCTTCAAAAGTAGACGCTTGAAGTGTCTAACGCTTGACTTAAGCGTTCACTTAAAATATAGGCGCTTTGGTGAAGCGTCTAACAAAGACTATTTTGTAGAAAGTTAACTTAGATTTCAAGATTTGAATACTACAACCAAATAGGTTTGAGCAATCACTTTTTTGATCAGTGTGAGCACAGCGGAATAATTTTTTTGGAGTCTTCTCTTTGATTAGCGTCACAGAAAGTGTATTTAGTTGCTTAGCGTTTGATTAAGTTTTACTTTATCAGTTTATGATATGACAATATGAATGCTAAAAGTAAAGTAAAGAATAATATTTGTAAGGTTCGTTGGGTGGTGTAATCCCAACTACGTCCTTCTTCTCCTTGAACACTTGGAGGCAATGCACTAAAATGATTCTCAAAGAATCACACAGAATCTTCTACAAATTAGGGAGAGATGGATGTCGATGACTTGAGCTCCTTGATCACACAGATTTCTACTCCAAATCACTTCAATCCCCTTGCTTCTTTCACCCAGGAAATACCCAAGTATCCAACTTCGACTTCACACAGATCGCGAGGCTTGGATAGGGGTTTTTCTAAAAGGTTTGTTTGATTTTGATAAAGTTCAAACAACTAGGAATCTCTCAGTAGTAATGTGGTTTTCTCCGAAAAGAATGTTTGAGATATTGGTTGACTGTCTCAGGATTTGAAGAAAAGCAAAGAGAATATTTTCTTGAAAATTCTGGCTTTTCTGAGATTGTAAGGAACGAGACTTCAATGCAACAGCAATTCGACTTTTTAATTGTTCTCTGTATTGGGTATGTTGTTGAAGTCCTATTTATAGGCATTTTTGGAAAAAGTGTTCGTTTGACACATGCAAGAGTGCGTGTCTCTCACTTCCGCGAGAGAACAACTTTTGTCCTTTTTCCTGAAAATCTGCTGCACAAAAGTTGGTGCTGCAGTCTTTGAATAGTTGACAGTCCAATAAGGTGGCTTCTCCGTACGTCTGAAAGTGCTTATCACATTTAATGCTCTTATCAGCATTTAATGCATTTGAATTAAATGCCCGTTGGCACTTAATGCATTGAGAATATTTGCATTAAACTCCTTCTGGACTTAGAAATAAATTCAGGTAAAATCAGTCATTGATAGACGCTTATTCAACCTTGAATCACTTCTATCCTATAGGATGACGCTTGGTGTAGCTGGTCATTCTAGACGCTTGGAATCTTCAACTTTATTCAGACTTCAGGCGTTTGAGTCTTCAAACTTTACTTCTGATAAACTCACTCAGAACATATCAGACGCTCAGTCTAAGACAACTTAACCTAACAATCTAGAATAAAAATAAAACAAAGCCTATTACAAATCTAACGCTTCAAAGCTGAAAACAAACTTATCAAAATATGCATCAGCTTCAGTCTGGATCAGATCTGTGAGAGATTCGAGACGCTCACCGGCATGAACTGCTTTATTTTTCCATAGGCGAAGTGGATTGACCAAAGCTAGATTTTCAGGACTATTCGCAATATGAGGAAAGTGTGTGTAGCCTTCTCGGTTCAAGACTGCCTCTGATGGATTGAGAAAGCTAGGGCGAAGTGGCTCATACACACGAATATTGTAGTCTTTGAGAGCAAAACATGTAGTCTTGCTGTGGCCATAGTCGAGGTAATACGCCAGATCCACATCACATCTAGGAGTTGTTCCTCCTTGTCTGTCTTGTTGAAGAGTGAGAGAGGATGGTATTTGACCAGGAGTTTTTTGTAGTTCAACGGCCCTATAATATTATCTCTTAATTTTTGTCATCTCAGTATTAAACACTATATCCCTGATTTTATTATCGATATCAATCAGCAGGGCAATCTCATTCTCAGCAGCAACATATCTGTCTACATTATATCCGACAGGAATGAAATCTTCTTCGAGTGTTGGAGGCATGTAGTTGATTGAATGATCAATCGTCTTCAGCGGGTCCAGTTGGAAGAAGTGCCTTGGCTTTGCAACGTGTTGAGCAACGCTCTGACCTTCTGAGCGTGCCTCTGTTATAGCTGGAACAGGGACTGATGACTGAACCTCTTTGAGAGCAGGTTCCTCAGTTTCAATTGCAGCAGCTTCTGCGGCAATGTCTTTGGAAATTGCCACAACTTCTGTCATCTCAACATCTAGATTGACATCTGTTGACGCTTCAGCAGCAGCTGGAACTAAAGCTGTAACATATAAACTATCCTCTATAAGAACAGGATCTTCTACAGATGTAGGAATATGAATGTTGTGGGAAGAAATAAACTTACCCTGAGAACTTGTCTCAACAGCAACACTTTGAGCGCTTGGCTCAACATCAACTTGAGCGCTTGACTCAACAGTCTCAGGCTCTTCAGGAACAGGAGCAGCTCGACGCTTGCTTGTCCAGGAACGCTTGAAGATTTTCTTCACGTTGACTCCTTCAACGAGTTTGAGCGCTTGAGCGGGAGGAGCAGCAGCTGGTTCATCGAATTCAATTTGTTTGATGATTCCTTCCAGCTTCCTCCACTTGAGAGGTAACTTGTCCTGTGCATCCTCATCAGTTTCCTCATCATTCTTCTGAGGAGCAGGAACAACTTGTGCTTTGGGCTTTCTAGGAGCCCTCTTCTTAGTAGCAGTCGGACGGTTCACGGCTTCTTCTTGAGGAGGACGCTCAGCCTCTTCATCAGACGCTTCACGTACAGTCTGACGCTCAGAAAGTGGTTTAGCAGCACCACCAACTTTGGGAGGATTGAATAGATTGGTCAGAATCCTTCTTCCCAAAAACTTGGTCTTATTCAGCGGTAGACCAGATGAGTAAACATAGTCTAATCTGTACAAAAGGTCACTAATATGGGGTGTTCAGACAGTCACTAAACCTTCCAAAGATGTACTCAATCCAGTTGATTTTGATGGACAGGAGTGTAGCAGTCATCATTTGAAATTGTGTGGGATTGACCTTATCGAACGTGCCCACTCTGCATTCAATAATTTTACTGCAGAAATCAGCCAACAGTCTGTACTGAGATACCCGATCTTTCTTTTCAAAGTGCTGGGTGTAGGGTACACCATCGTACGCCCTCATAACCGTCCATGCTTCCTTGATTTGTGCCAGAGTGACACTATCCAGTGCATCACCGTCATTAGGAAGATTAAAGTTCTTTACAATGGAGTCAGCGGTCAACACAAATTCTTTTGCTGGCTCTTTCTAGGACATAGAGAGGAGGCAAGAGATAGACTTCTTGTCCTCCGAGAGTTTTGCAGTCCTCCTGAAAGTATCAACTTCCGTCGGAAATAAGTATGAGTACTGTGTTAAGAACTTCATGAGTCCAGCCTTTGTAACAGTATCCATCATATCATACAGGTTGATTTAGGGTTGATCATACAAGAATTTCCAATCAACAACAAGGCCTTCAGTAACCTTGATGATAGACTCGGTAGAAGTAGATGAAGCTTTCTGTGCCATTTTTTTTTTTAAAATAGAGTGAACTGAGATTTTCTTTTGCTTTTAGAGAGAGAGAGAGAGAAATTTGCAGAGATCTTTGAGCACTACTACAGAAATGGCCTATTACAGCGGTTTTTTTTTGCCAATTACAGCGGTTAAAAACCGCTGTAATAGACACCTATTACAGCGGTCATTTTTATAACTGCTGTTAAAAAAAATATATATTTAAATTTTTTTTCCGGGACCTATTACAGCGGTTGTGGAAAAAACCGCTGTAATAGGTAGTGTTTTTGTTTTTTTTTTTTAATTTTATTTTCGCGGTTGAAATGTTACCGTGTCGGAATGACACGAAATTCGCACGGTCATATCGAAACGGCATTCTGAACAAAACGCAAATTTGAGGCCTTAAACGATCTGAGATGGCTAAAATCCCGAGATCGCATGACTACGTCATGCGTTTTGTTTAGAATACCGTTTCGCTATGACCATACGAATTTCGTGTCATTCCGATACCACAACATTTCAACCGAGAAATATTTTCGTAAATACACAAATATACATACACCCATCCACACATACACAAATATACATACACCCATCCACAAATACACAAATATACATACACCCATCAACATATACACAAATATACATACACCCATCCACATATACTCAAATATACATACACCCATCCACATATACACAAATATACATACACCCATCCACATATACGCAAATATACAGACACCCATCCACATATACACAAATATACATACACCCATCAACATATACACAAATATACACACACCCATCCACATATACACAAATATACATACACCCGCACATACACAAATATACACATATACACAAAATAAATAGGCCTGGCGCCTTTTATAGCGGTTCGTGAAAGAACCGCTGTAAAGGTGTCGCGTTTTATCTATTACAACTGTTCTTTCACGAACCGCTGCAATAGCCCCTTCTGTTCAGCTGTTTTTCAAAAAATCGCTGTAATTGGGGCGCTGTAATAGGCTCTTTTTGTAGTGGTGGAGTGATAGTGAATGATTTTTCTGCAGAAATTGTGTTTTAAATGACACAGTAAAGAATTTTGAAACTTGTGTTCTCTAGTCTCTGTAGGATTTGAACACGTGTAAGGACTTTTTAATCTCAGCCATAAATTCATTAACTGCGGACGCGAGTTTTGTGTCAGAGAGACAAGTTACATTTGGTAATTCTCATATATAATGATTTGACATCCGAGTTAAAAAAAAAACGTTTGCTATTTTCAGAGTGTAGCACACGTGCCTGATGGTACACTGACACGTACACAAACCTGTGCTATCTCTGAACCGTCATTTTAAAATTTTTGATTACCCGCCAGTTTGATGTGCTAGAAGCGTGCGAGTAGAGTACAAAATAGACTTTTGAGTCTACCCACTACTTCAAAAAGCTTGTAAAATTTATGCATGACTGTTAAAAACATTTTTATATTAAGAGTTGAATGGAATTGGTTCAACGCTTAACAGATACCATTGGTTGATATATCATTGAAAATTAGACGCTTAGGATTGAAAAGACTTTTTATGTTTGAGCATCCAATATTTTATGCATAAGTAATACTAAGCGTTGATGATCATGCATCTGAAAATTTTGATCATTGACGCTTGCAGTTATGGTCAAGTTCAACTTTAAGGTTCCTCCTAAATTCGATAACTTGTACCAATTAGGAAAAATCTTTTAGACATAAATCAAGTGGATTCTCCCTAAATTATATGTCTAATAAAATATGATGCAAAATGATTAAGTGTTTAAATCAATCATACCTAATTCACTTCTCAAAGTGAGAAAACGTTGTTCGTTGGGTGCTTTGGTGAAGATATCTGCCAATTGTTTGTCAGTTCCAATGAAGTGTATGGAGATATCTTTCTTTTGAACGTGGTCACAAAGAAAATGGTATCTAATGTCAATGTGTTTGGTTCTGGAGCGAAGAACAGGGTTTTGAGTCATGGCTAGAGCGCTTTGGTTGTCACAATGAATGGGGGTTGGACCTAGGATTATGCCATAATCTCTAAATTGTTGCCTCATTCATAACACTTGTGCACAACAACTTCCTGCAGCTACATACTCAGCTTCGGCTGTGGAAGTAGCTATGGATTGTTGTTTCTTACTATGCCATGAAACTAACCTATCACCTAGAAATTGACATGTACCACTAGTACTCTTACGATCTATTTTGCAACCTGCAAAATCTGCATCTGAGTAACCAATTAGTTCAAAAGGAGAGTCCCTTGGATACCATAAGCCCACATTTTGTGTGCCTTTTAGGTATTTAAGGATCTTCTTGGCAGCACTTAAGTGTGACTCTTTAGGATCAACTTGAGTATTTAAGGATCTTCTTGGCAGCACTTAAGCGTTGGGCTCATTGGAATTTTTGAATATGATGCATTTTCCATACCAAATTTCTTAATCATATCTTTTGTGTATTTAGCTTGGTTTATAAATATGCCATTATGGAGTTGTTTAACTTGTAATCCTAAGAAGAAAGTTAATTCACCCATCATGCTCATTTCAAATTTTTCTTGCATCATTTTCGAAAATTTCTCACACAGACGCTTCTTAGTAGAACCAAATATAATATCATCAACATAAATTTGGACTAAGGGAGTATCTTCGTTATTGGTAATTTTGAATAACGTTGTATCAACGCTGCCTTTTGAAAAGCGTTTACCAATGAGGAAGATAGAGAGAGTGTCATACCATGTTCGGGGTGCTTGCTTAAGCCCATAAAGTGCTTTGTCTAGCTTGTAAACCATACCCTTACCATGATTGTTGATGAATCCTGGTGGTTGCTCCACATATACCTCTTCTTGGAGTTTACCATTCAGGAAGGCACTCTTCACGTCCATCTGATATACCGTAAACTTGTTGAACGCTGCATATGCTAGAAACATGCGGATTGCTTCAAGACGAGCAACAGGAGCATATGTCTCATCAAAGTCAATACCCTCCTCTTGGCAATATCCTTGAGCTACGAGTCTGGCCTTGTTCGTTATTACAATACCATTCTCATCCATCTTGTTTCTATAAACCCATCTAGTTCCAATAACTCCTTGGTGAGTTGGCCTTGGTACTAGTGTCCAAACCTTATTTCGTTCAAACTGATTAAGCTCTTCTTGCATGGCTTCAATCCAACTTGGGTCGCTTAGCGCTTCATTCACTTTCTTAGGTTCCATTTGAGATAAAAAGCTTGCAAACATAGCCTCATTGAACGTAGCGGCTCTAGTCCTAACAGGCACTTCAATATCTCCAATAATTTGCTCAGGTGGATGATCACGTAGCCATAGTCTATCTGGTTGGAAAGGGTTAACAGGTTGAATAGACGCTTGACGATCAGACGCTTGACTATCCTCTTGCGTAGGCGCTTGAAGTTCACAGATCCTTGTTTGCTCTTGATGATCACTCTCTTCATGATCATCAACATTTCTTACATAATTACCCATGTTAACCTCAACAGTAATCTTAGGAGGTGGCACTGAGATCTCATCATCGTCGTCACTGTCATCGATGGTAATCTTAGACGCTTGATGACATAGATCTTCAACTCCTACATCATTCACATTAACCTTACTTGGTTCTTGGTTAGCATCATCAAAAGAAACATGAATAGATTCCTCAACCTTCGATTTGATCTTATTTAGGATGCAAAAATTCGTTCCATTCTTGGTGTAGCCTAGAAAGATTCCCTCATCCGTTTTAGGATCAAATGTCTTTAAACTTTGGGATCCATTATTATGGATAAAACATTTTGAACCAAAGACGTGAAAGTATGAAACATTTGGCTTACGTCCCTTCCATAGTTCATATGGAGTTTTCCCATGCTGTTTGTTCATCATGCAATGGTTTTGAATGTAACAAGCAGTGTTGATCGCTTCGGCCCAAAACCTAGGAGCGAGCTTGGATTCTGCTAACATTGACCCAGCGGCTTCCTTGAGCGTTCGGTTCGGCGCTCAGCAACACCATTTTGTTGGGGAGTTCTGGGAGCAAAATACTCATGATATATTCCATTTTCTACACAAAACTTCTCAACAATCTTGTTAGTAAACTCAGTACCGTGATCGCTTCTTATTCTTGCAACCTTAAGATTTTTCAATATTTGAAGTTGTCGAATAAGCGTTGTTAACTTGTCACATGTCTCATCTTTGGATGAAAGAAATTCCACCCAAGTAAATCGAGAGAAATCATCTACTATCACCAAAGTAAACTTTTTACCGCTTACACTGATCATTTGAACAGGTCCGAACAAATCCATGTGAAGTAGTTCAAGTATTCTAGAGGTAAATAGATGAGGTTTTCTCTTGAAAGATGATTAACTTGTTTGCCCATTTGACAAGTGTCACAAAGGCGATCCTTGTGAAATGGTCCATTTGGTAATCCCTCTACAAGATTTTGACTTATAAGCTGAGAAATTGTTTCGAAGATGAGGTGATTCATTTTTCTATGCCATAACCAACCCATTTTAGATTCCTTTTTTGCAACAAAACATGTTGGGTTGTTATCAAGTGTTGAACCCCAATCTACGAAATATACGTTGTTAGTTCTTTTACCCTTCAATTTAGTAGACTTAGTCTTAGCATCATTTATATAGCAACAGTCACTTGAGAATATGACTTCAAAGCCTTTATCACAAAATGGACTTATGCTTAATAAATTGTGCTTCAGACCCTCAACAAAATAAACATCACTTATCACGATGTTCCCCCTATGCATAGTTCCTATACCTTTGGTTTTACCTTTGGAGTTGTCACCAAATACAACCTGAGGACCATTGGCAGCTCAATAGTTGATTAGAAGATCTTTGGAACCAGTCATGTGCCTTAACGATCCACTGTCAAAGTACCAAACAGATGCATCGGCTTTAGCTCTAGGTACCTGCAATCAAAAGGGAAGTTCTATTTCTGTTCAGGTACCCATTGTTGCTTGGGTCCTTTAACATTAGTAACATTGTTAGTTTGAATTAGAACTTTAGGAACCCATATTTGCCTAGTCTTCATTGTAAGCATACTGGCCTTTTTGGGTTTCACAACGTGTTGTGTGTGCTTTTTGGGTGTATAATAATATCCTTGATTATAATATAGTCATAATCATAGTCATAATTATAATCATCATAGTATCAATAATATGATTTTGACTGTCTTGGATATTGACGTTGGTATTTCCTTGGCGCTGGCTTGGGTTGCACTTTTGGTGCTGGACGTTTAGCGTTTGATTCACAGTGGGCAGACTTATCTTTAGCCTTTTGAGCGTTTGGATAGACCTGTCTTTGTGAATCATTTGCCTTAGCCTTACCCTTGCCTGAGTTAGCTTTGACTTTCTCATTTGGCCTCTTACCATTGTCACTACGTTCATTTTGTGTTTGACCTTGTGAACCTTTCTCAACAAAGATAACACCCTTTCCTTTGTTGTTCGCCGTAACGTTAGATTTATTAGGTTGTTTACCGAGTTTATCGCAACCTAAACCGGTCTTTTCACCAAATAATCTAGTTACTTCAGTCACATTATCCAACTTTCTAGAAGCTTTTGATAATGATGAGATGAGCTGCTCTGATTTAGCAAGTCTAGCGATCAAATCAGCTTCTCTCTTGACTATTATATCAAGATCGCTTTTTAATTGAGTAATTTCAATTTCAAGTGATTGGTTCTTCTCAATGCATTGTTGCTGAACTTGCAACTCTGCTTTGAGCGTTACTTTATCTCTTGTGAGTGATGAGATAATAGCGAGATCATTTTGATATATTTTGGCAGCTTCTTGACATTCATTGTAGTATTCTTTGACTTTGTCAAGTAATTCATCATAAGAGAGAGGAATAGATAATTCATTGATTACTTTGAGCGTTACTTTATCTCTTGTGAGTGATGAGATAATAGCGAGATCGTTTTGATATATTTTGGCAGCTTCTTGACATTCACTGTAGTATTCTTTGACTTTGTCAAGTAATTCATCATAAGAGAGAGGAATAGATAATTCATTGATTACCTTAGGAGACGCTTCATCATCTCAGGCCATGAGACATATGAGCGCTGAGTCATCTAATGGCTCATCATCGTCACTACTCTCCTCTGATGATTCTAAATCTTTAGGTGCGGATGCTGGTTTTGATTCCGCTAGCAAACCTTGTTGACGAAGGTTGCTCCTGAATTGGTTTCT
This sequence comes from Buddleja alternifolia, assembly GCA_019426215.1. NCBI lineage: Eukaryota > Viridiplantae > Streptophyta > Magnoliopsida > Lamiales > Scrophulariaceae > Buddleja > Buddleja alternifolia. The sequence continues at coordinate 1,266,741 of CM033398.1, read as the reverse complement.
ATCCTAGTAATCCTGCCTTGAGGGCTTGGATACGTTTGGATAAGGGCAATTTACCTGGTAGTGCCCTGGTTTCCTGCAATTATAACAAAGATTAGTTTTCATCTTTTGTTCATTTGTTAACCTTGCAATGTGTGGTTTTGAGACCACTAGAGCTGAGAGATTTTGAGGAGACGCTTGGTACTGAACAGGCGCTTGGGATGAAGGAGCAGAATACTGAGGTGCTTGAAACTGTTGTTGCATCGGAGAAGGCGCTTGATATGAACTTTGTCCTTGATTATTGAAACCTTTTCCTTTCTTTTCATATCTCAAAAACTTCCTGAATCTATTCAGCAAAGCCAACTCCTCTTCTTCATTCATATCTAAATTCTTTTCTTTATTTCCGAATTTGCCTTTGATTGATGCTATAAGCGCTCCAGATTCAATCACTAGACTACTCACAACATCACTAGCAGAATTCAACTCGAACTCAAATGCTTTGAGCTCTGAAAAGGCATCTTCTGGAGTTAGGAGATCCAGCATATTTGATTCTCTCATAGCAGTTGTCTTCATCAAGAATTTACTTGGTAAACTTCTAAAGATCTTAACCACCATTTCTCGATTCTGTAACTCCATTCCCAACGATGTAAGTTCTGTAACTAGAGCTGTAAATCTTATATCTAATTGCTCTAAAGTTTCATTGGGCAGCATCTTAAATCCGTTAAACTTTTCCTTGGCAATGGAAAGTTTGTTTTCTTTAAACTAAGTTGAACCACCACAAATTGTAGCCAACTTATCCCATATTTCTTTAGTGGTTTTGCGCGACTTGATCTTGTTGAATAGGTTGTCATTATCACCAATAGTTGTATATAGAGCGTTACGACCAATATTGTCCAAATTAGCTCTTCGACGCTCATCTGGAGACCATTCTTGTTTCGGTTTTTCAACGTAACCATCTAAAGTGTCTTCCGTGGCTCCAGGCGCTCTTGTGATAACTTTATATATTTTGATTGGCCCATCTAAAATAATATCACACAGGTCATCATCACATGAACAGAGATATGTAAATGCTTTGACTTTCCATGTGTCAAAATTTGACTTAGTCAGTTTGGGAACTTTAGCAAATGCCATGTTTAAAATCTGAAGCAACTACGTTTTAAAAAAAAGAATCTAAACAAGCAGTTATGCTTGGAAATTTTAAAATTTCAACTTTAACCGCTCTGATACTACTTGTTGGTCCCAAGTAGCATACGAAAGGGTCTAGAAGGGGGGGTGTTGAATAGACCTTGAAGTCTTTTTCGACTTCAAAAAGATTCGTATTAAAAAGGATTTTGGACGCTTGAAAAGTAGACGCTTGAAGTGTCTAACGCTTGATTTAAGCATTCACTTAAAATATAGGCGCTTTGGTGAAGCGTCTAACGAAGACTATTTTTTAGAAAGTTAACTTAGATTTCAAGATTTGAATACTACAACCAAATAGGTTTGATTGTTCACTTCTTCGATCAGTGTTAGCACAGCGGAATAATTTTTTTGAAGTCTTCTCTTTGAAAGCTTTAGCGTCACAGAAAGTGTATTTGGTTGCTTAGCGTTTGATTATTTTTTACTTTATCAGTTTATGATATGACAATATGAATGCTGAAAGTAAAGTAAAGAACAATATTTGTAAGGTTTGTTGGGTGGTGTAGTCCCAACTACGTCCTTCTTCTCCTTGAACACTTGGAGGCAATCCACTAAAATGATTCTCAAAGAATCACACAGAATCTTCTACAAATTATGGAGAGATGGATGTCGATGACTTGAGCTCCTTGATCACACAGATTTCTGCTCCAAATCACTTCAATCCCCTTGCTTCTTTCACCCAGAAATACGGCAAGTATCCAACTTCGACTTCACATAGATCGCGAGGCTTGGATAGGGATTTTTCTAAAAGGCTCGTTTGATTTTGATAAAGTTCAAATAACTAGGAATATCTCAGTAGTAATGTGGGTTTCTCCGAAAAGAATTTTTGAGACATTGGTTGAGTGTCTCACGATTTGAAGAAAAGCAAAGAGAATATTTTCTTGAAAATTTTGGCTTTTCTGAGATTGTAAGGAACGAGACTTCAATGCAACAGCAATTCGACTTTTTAATTGTTCTCTGTATTTGGCTTGTTGTTGAGGTCCTATTTATAGGCATTTTTGGAAAAAGTGTCCATTTGACACATGCAAGAGCGCGTGTCTCTCACTTCCGCGAGTGAACACCTTTTGTCCTTTTTCCTGAAAATCTGCTGCACAAAAGTTGGTGCTATAGTCTTTGAATAGTTGAGAATCCAATAGGGTGGCTTCTCCGTACGTCTGAAAGTGTTTATCACATTTAATGCTCTTATCAGCATTTAATGCATTTGAATTAAATGCCCGTTGGCACTTAATGCATTGAGAATATTTGCATTAAACTCCTTCTGGACTTAGAAATAAATTCAGGTGAAATCAGTCATTGATAGACGCTTATTCAACCTTGAATCACTTCTATCCTATAGGGTGACACTTGGTGTAGCTGGTCATTCTAGACGCTTGGAATCTTCATCTTTATTCAGACTTCAGGCGCTTGAGTCTTCAAACTTTACTTTTGATAAACTCACTCAAGACATATCAGACGCTCAGTCTAAGACAACTTAACCTAACAATCTAGAATAAAAATAAAACAAAGCCTATTACAAATCTAACGCTTCAAAGCTGAAAAGAAACTTACATATTTTGGGGTCTAACAACAAAGTCCTAATTGTCATCATCAAAACATCTATCATGAAATTCCTAACAAACCTAAAGAGTCGCACTTAAAGGAAGTGCAAAAGGAAAACATGGGAAAAAGACTTGAGAGAAATTCACGGCATTGGATGCCGTAATTAATTAATTAAATTAATGAGTTAATTAATTTCTTGGAGAAATTAAATTATAAATTAATTAGGAATTGAATTAATTGGATTATCAATTTATTTATTGGATAAATAAATTATCCGATTAATTAATTAGCAAGGAAGATGAAAGCCCGAAGGCTTCCGAGCCCACTAAGGGGCGGCCAAATAGTCGCCCAAATAGGGCTCTTGCATGCTAGTGTTATTGTTTCATAATGATATAAATATATCACAAGGTCAAAAATAACACAAGGCAACTTACATAACTTTCTCTCCAAGAAAAAGTCTCCCACCTCTCTCTCTCTCTCTCTCACCGTCTTTGACAAGGAAGAAAGGAGGAGTTTTTCGTTTTTGATTCCGGCGTGACGAATTAGAGATGTTGGCAAATTCGGAGAAAAGGATCACGTTCAGAAATCAACATACGCGAGAACGGTAATTTTTCTATACATAATTAAACACGAGGATTAGAGATGATTCGGGCTTTGAATTAAATTTACTTTCCACTGCGTTTTATTCGTATAATTCCCAACACCAAGAATCATAGTTTGACACGGTCAACTCAGGAACTTTAGAAAATGGCATGAAAATTTTTAAAGCAACTAAATTTTGAAAAGGGATCTAAACAAGCAGTTATGCTTGGAAATTTTAAAATTTCAACTTTAACCACTCTGATACTACTACTTGTTGGTCCCAAGTGGCATACAAAAGGGTTTAGAAGGGGGGGGGGTTGAATAGACCCTGAAGTCTTTTTCGACTTAAAAAATTATTCGTATTAAAATTAATTTGGACGCTTGAAAAAGTAGGAGCTTAGCTAAGTGTTGGTCCCAAGTGGCATACGAAAGGGTCTAGAAGGGGGGGGGGGGGTTGAATAGATTCTGAACAGTCTTTCAACTTCAAAAATATTTCGTATTAAAATGTAGACGCTTGTCTAAGTGTTTACTTGAAAACTGTTTTGATAAAGTTAACTTAGACTCAAGATTTGAATACTATAACCAGATAGGTTTAAGTGTTCAGTTCTTTAATCAGGGTTAGCACAGCGGAATAATTTTAGAGTCTTCTCTTTTTGAAAGCTTTAGCGTCACAAGTTGTTTCTTAGTTGCTTAGCATTTGATTGTGTTTTACTTAATCAATTTATGCAATGAGATGATAATAAGAAAATTGACTGTAAATTAAATGACACAATATTTGTAAGGTTCGTTGGGGGATGTAATCCCAACTACGTCTTTCTTCTCCTTGATCACTTGGAGGCAATCCACTAAAATGATTCTCAAAGAATCACACAGAATCTTCTACAATTTAGGGACAAAGGAAGAGATGGATATGGATAACTTGAGCTCCTTGGTCACACAGATTTCTGCTACAAGACACTTCAATCCTCTGCTTCTGGAAAGACGATCTCGAGCTCCTTGATCACACAGATTTCAGCTCCAATAAACATCTTCTCCAAGATGGCCTTGAGCTCCTTGATCACACAGACTTCAGCTCCAATAAAGACCTTTCTTCAACAAGCTTCTCTTACTCAAAAATACTGCTTGTGGAAGTCAACAATCTTTCTCACTCAGATGAAAGGTGTTGAGGGTTTATTGTAATAGATTTGTTTGATGTTGGGAAGTTCAAACAACTTGGGATACTCAGTAAGAATTTAGGTTTCTTCTTTGGAAGAGGTTTGAGATGTCTGGTGACTGTCTGGAATGTATTTGAGAAGCGTGAAGGATTTTGACTATGGGGTTTGCAAGCTTTTCTTTCAAATTATTTCTCAGCTCTCTTTCACATTTACGTCTTTTCACACTCTGACAGAGATAGCTAAAGGGTACTATTTATAGAGAATCTCAGGATTTTCCATTGGACACAAGTCAGGCGCGTGTACCTCACGCAGAGCTTCAAATAGTCCCTTTTCTGACATTTCTTAATTTCTGCTGATTCCGATTGAACTCTGAAAAGCTGACAGTCTAGTAAAAAAAGGTGGCTTGTCCACAAGTCATACTGTCTTGTTTACATTTAATGCACTTATCAATCATTTAATGCATTTTGAATTTATTTCCCGTTGGAAATAAATGTCCGTTGGTGATTGCATTCAAATCTTTGATAACTTGGGTTTTATCCTTCAGGTGAATCTGAAAGTTGGACGCTTGAGTCGCTCGGACGCTTGAGACAACTGAGCGCTTGAGTCTCTGAGCGCAGTCACTGAGATCAGTCGCTGAGCGCTCGGAACAAATCTTCATCTTTACTTTGACTTTGGACGCTGATCTTCAACTTCATCACTTAATAGACTCACACAGAACTCTATTAGTGATTTGGTATCACATACTTAGTCTAAAATCTATAAAGATAAAAATTACATGCCTAACAAAATAAGTAAACTTCCAAACGCTTATACAATATTTCTATGAAAGCATAAACTTACATTTTTGGAGGCTAACATAAAATCCTATCTTGTCATCATCAAAACATCTAACATGAAATTCCTAACACTAAGCGTCTACTGAATACTGTTAAGAAAGTTTACATAGACATCAAGATTTGAATACTCTAACCAGATAGGTTTAAGCATTCACTTCTTTAATCAGTGGTAGCACAGCGGAAAGATTTGAGTCTTCTCTTTGAAAGTTTTAGCGTTACAATATGCAACTTAGTTACTTAGCACTTGATTTAGTCAAATAGACACTTAACTAATTTACTTGTCTTTTTCAAGATAAAAGGTAGAACAAAAATATAGACAGTGAATCAGTAAATAAATAAGACACGAGAATTGTAAGGTTCACTAGGTTTGTGTAATCCCAGCTACGTCTTTTTGCTCCTTTCCACACAAGAGGAATTCACTAAAATGAATCACGAAGCTTCACACAGACAACTTCTACACAATAGCAAATTAATGAAGGCTTGATCTCGAGTTCCCTAATCACACAGATTTCAACTCAGCTAAGATCTGCTTCTGACAATGCTTCTCTCACTCAGAAATAATGCTTTGTCTTCAACAACTTCGTCACACAGATGGAAGAGGTTGATGGGTTTTTATCACGGTTTTGTTTGATTTGAAAAGTTCAAACACTTTGGTAATATCTCTTTGAAATGTTAGGTTCTTCTATGAAGAGGCAAGAGATATTGATTTGGCTGTAGAGATGTTTAAGCTCAACGAAATTTTGGCTATGGAGGATTTGAGCTTTAAAAGTTGGATATAGATTTCAACAGCGTAAGTGAATAATTCTCTGTGTTTTAGGTTTGAGTTGTGAGTATCTATTTATAGACTTTTCTCGTGGATTTGTCCGTTGGACACAAACAGGGGCGTGAGAAGCATGAGGCAGGTGACTTAGTCTTTTTTCGACATTTCTGAAAAAATTCTGCTGCACAGAGTGGGTAGCAGACCTACTTTGAGTTGACAGCCAATGGTGTAACGCCCAATCATCTCTCACGTAGCCAACAATAAGCATGTCATATATTTTATTTTATTTTGGTAGATATAAGCATGTCATATATTTAATTTTATTTTGGTAGATATAAGCATGTCATATAGTCAGCATTTATTATTGACTATAAATGGCATGATTGCACGAACATGATTACTTTTTAATTATATGATAACTGCATTTAAGGTGCATTTTTGCTAACGTTTATCACTAGTTAAGCAAGCATGACGTCTAAGTAGACACGATGTCTAGCATTTATCGCTAGTTAAAAAAAATGATAATCGACGTGCTTCCCAGGTTGTCACCCATCTCAAAATTTCTCCAGTCTAAGCACGCTTAACTTTAGAGTTTTGATTGAATTTGGTACACGAAAGCTTCCCACTAGTCACCGGGTCAATATATTTCATGCATTACGTGCTACTTACGTGTCATTTATATGTCACGATGAATGTAAATATGTGACACATAGAAAATATAAGGCATAAACGTATAACACGTATTAAGCTAGCAGCTGCAAATAATTCAAGAAATATAATAATATTATTTTCATCAAAACTTCACATTTAAGTTTGATGACCGACTTAGTCTTTAAAAGACTTTCTGGAGAAAACAAAACAGATAGAACATAAGGAAAAGAAAGAAAAACCAGAGAAGAAAGAAAGAAAGAAAAGAGAGGAAAAAATTCAAGGAAAAATAGGAAATGAAGAGTAATAGGTAAAAGGAGCTAGGCATATCAACGTGGCCGTTACAAGTAAGTCTTTTATCGGTTGTTTCTTCAATTTAATCGGTGAATTTGGAATAATTATAGAGGATTGTATTTAGGTTTGTTATATACCCCTTTTACAGATTATTGCACATCTAAAATTAGGAAGAAGTATCATTAGCTAGCTTCGGTAGCATCACCTTTTCTCGTTCATTGCAAAGGACTTAAGTTAAGTTGAAGTTCGTTTACTGCTTCATAAGGACCATATTATGCGTGTTTATGATGTTTTAATATAATTGTTTAGAAATGAATGGATTACTTGCCTATTGTGTGAAGTGTTGACGTATATATGTTTATGATGTTTTAAGATGATTACTTGGGAATGAATGCAACTTTTTGTTTATTGTGTATATATGATTATGATGCATGATGTTGATGCACACATAAAGAAAATGATTTGAAAAAGGGAGGTATGGTATTTGATTGATGGTCGGGTAGGCATGGGATGCGGTTGGGACCGGCGGACCCAAAAGACTGGTGGTGAATACCTTGAGGTGTAAAAGTCAAGATAGATAAAACCACGATGTATGGGTGGTGAATACCTTGAGGTGTAAAAGCCAAGATAGATAAAGCCACGATGTACGAGAGAGCTAGCGGTTAATATCATAGGGCTGAAAGGTCGGATATAAGAAGCTCGTGATGGTTCTTTCATTAGCCAATTATTATGAACAGGTTCCGAAAACAGACGCCTATCACTATTCGTCGAATACCACACTTCGAGGGTACCCAAAAGGAAAGGATAAAAAAGAAAAAGAAAAGTTTTAACTGAACTATGCATTATTGACTATCGTATGTGATACATGAAACGTTGTTTTTAAAAATATGAGCTTCTTCTTACTGAGCCATTAGCTCATTAGGTTCTTATGATGCAGGTGATGATCATGTTAATATGTGAAGGTTGCCCAAGTCTCCAGAGCGGTCAGACAGAGCTATGTTCATATGCCATGCTTCGAGCACTTTTGTACTCTGATGTTGATTCGTATAACCGCTCTGTTATGGTTTTGTAAACATAAGTATGTTAATATAGTAATGAAGGTGCTGGGTTTTGATGTATATAAAAAAAATGATTTGCTTTTATTTTAAAATGGATATATTCTATTTTTTTGAAAACCATAACATTTCAAAGGAAGAAAATGGGTCATCGCTCCCCTTGGTCTGACCGTGGGGCTTATCTGAGTTATATGTACGGGTCGGGTCGGGGTGTGAGACAAATGGGGAAGGCACATCCGTACCGTCAATAGTCTTTATCACATTTAATGCTCTTATCAAGCATTTAATGCATTTGAATTTATTTCCCGTTGGAAATAAATGTCCATTGATTGCATTTAATAACATATTGACTTCGGATTAACTTTAGGTGACGACAAGCGCTTAAAAACGAAAGTCATCCTGAATTGATTCAAATGCGCTTGACAGCTGCTTAATGAATCTCTCATCTTCAAAGTCTTCAGACGCTGATCTTCGATTTCACCTTGATAGACTCACCTAGAATTCTATCTTAGCTCAAGCGCTAGATACTAGTCTAAAGCTATAAAGATAAAATTCCTTAACTAAAAAATTACAACTTGATAACTTTAAACGCTTATACATATTCTAACAAAAGAGAAACTTACATGTCCTTGTGGTCTAACATGAAACCTATCTTGTCATCATCAAAACATCTAACAAGAAATTTCCTAATAATCTCCCTAACACATGTATATTTCTGGTGTAAAATTATTGGAGCAAACAAAATTTTTCAGATTCACTAAATAACCTCAAAACAGTAGCAATTTTTAATCCGCCGAGCAGACTGGCAGCTTTTTTCAAAGATTTTAAGAAAAAGCCACAGAACTCCAATCCTTACCAATTTGCAGAGAGGTTTCAAACACAATCAAATCATTCTGAAAGTTTAACATAATCAAACTCACAAGTTTAGGCACGTAATTGTAGTTTTATATCCTAACTTCAGAAACTGAAATTTCCAAAAACTAGATATCATGAGATTGAAGTTAACTAAAATACATATATATGATATAATACTTTCAATTTCTGGTTTTCAAGGTGTTATTCATCTAAAAAGTAATCATTTACACAATTTCAAACATAGAACCGAAAATAAAGAAGTTAACTATCATATACCTTCAAAGAGAAACAAGAAAGATAAGACTTCCTGGGTACTCTTGGGTATCTTTTCCTTTATTGAATTTTCATTCTTCAACTTTTCTTGTGCTTGAGGTGAGATAGGAAGGGAAATTTTAGAGGGTTTTCTGGTCGTGCTATGTGAGGTTGAAGGTTAAGGATTGTTTCAAAAAAATATCAAAACAAAACTAAATAGATTAGAGTTGCACATGGGCTTGCCACGTTTGGAGGTGATACATTGCCACCTATCTTGTATTCTCCTTACTTTTTCTTTATGTGTGTGGGTCCCATTTTGCATGTAGTTAGAGTATAATATTAGTTGTACAAACAAGTAATAAAACATTTAGGGTCAATCATGGATTGCAAGAATTGAACTAATCACGAAAATTAATTAACGAGAATTATATCTCTTAGTTTAGTCTCTATAAATTTAGGAGCTAGAAATATAGGATGTTACAATCCCCCCTCCTTAGGAGAATTTGGTCCCCAAATTCAAAGAACGGACAAGGCGATGAGGATTTATATTCATAATATCTTCCTCTCATTCTCATGTCACATCTATCCTACCATGGTTCCTCTAGAATCAATGAGTAGTCATGGTCACTTGATCTTCACTTTTATGAATCATTATTATACGGTAGGTGAAATGATATGCGATAGAACAAGTAGCAGTTTAGCTCAGGACGAAACGTGTAGTGAACACATGAGTTAGAGATCAATAAGTGCACTAATTGCGAAGTAAGTCCTCAGAATTTTAAAGTTACAAAATATAAGTGATTCTTGAAAATAGAAATACCCAAACATATAAATAGGTTTGAAAATCAGTTTTAACGGTTGTCGACTATCGAACGAAGGCTTGAATTGCTTGAGTTAAGGGTATAAGTTCAAGGATTTCAAGATAATTGAGTGAGACGCTAAAGAAAATTCAAACAAATAGATGAACATTTATGACTGAATTCTTATGAAGAATAAATAGAAGGTATTTAAGGAGATCAAATATCTTCATCCTCAGTTATTTGTTATCCAATCTGAAGAGGCATCGGATGCATAGAAGTTTCATAAGAATCAATATCAAGTTTTAAAAGCTTCGTGAAAATATGCCATCAATGACGAGGGAGTTAATCAATAAGAATAATCTTAACGATATATAGTTTGAAAAGGAAATAAATGAAAAAAATCTCACAACAATAACTTTGTTATAATTAAAGATTGGTAATCAAGATCCATTGCGGATTCTCAAAGATACTATTTGACTCCAAAGATTGGACAAGATAGAAACTTCAATTCAAGACCATTGATCCATAGATGCCAATGGGAGCAATGTACAAAGGGTTTCAGAGAAAGTTCAAACTCAAATAAAAGAGTTCTCAAATGTAGAAAATTGAATTTGGTATCCAAGAATAGCGATATGATCAAGTATAGAGCATGAGTAGTGAACAAGAGCCAAAAGAAAATATCACAAAGAGAAGTTACGAGAACGAAGATAATAGAAAATTGAGAATTAGATCATCATGCGAAAATAAAAATAGAGAAGGTATTTCCATAGAAAAAGTTACTAGGATTCCAGATATCAAGTATGACAAGGCTTTCAGTTCAATAATAAGTACTGTGGAACATGAAGGTGCTTCAAAAATCGAGAACATTATAAAATAATAAACTTGTAGAAAGGATACAATGTATAAGAGTTTAGAAGATCGCCAAGAGGTGGTTCATGGTAGTTCAAATGAGCAAAAGTCTCAAAATGACAAATAACAAAGAACTTGAATTGGTTCGAGGGATATATGAGCTTACTCGCTTTGGCTTGTAACTGCCACTAACCTAATGAACCTTTCAAAATTTCCGACATCTTAAAGGAAGGAAAAGCATTGCCTATCCTCAAATGTTCAACTTTAAAATCAATACTATAATTGTAGTTAATCTCATATTGGTTGGCCATCCCAACAAAGATCTTCTACAATTTAAATACTGACTTACTAATATTATTGACCATGATGAAACATGTCTAATGGAGTCAATCTCTTACTTTATATCGGACCAAGGAGCCTATCTTGATATAGCCCAGAATAACTGGAGTTGTCTCTAGTAAACATCCAAAAGATGTAATTCAAGAGATGAAAATTTTCGAGCATACAACTGGTAATCTTGAGGAAGCACAATGTAATAATGATAACTTAATGTCATCTTCAATATTAATTTTGATGAGACTCTCTTCTCTTATAACCACCTTATTTCACCTGTCTAATAGCTTGGGTACTAACCTAGCTCTGATACCACCAACTATAGCGCCCACCGACCACCTGTGGCTAGCCACACCGCGATGCCAGCTCGATTCAGAAGACCATCCCTTCTCGAACTGACGCTAAGCATCAGAACTTTACGAAATCTTTATATCTGTAGAAATTAAACTTTTACATTCCAAATAAATCAACAATGAATTCCTCATCAATCTTACATACCCAATTATACATCTCAAAACATAACTCCCTCTAATAGCAACGAACTAATGCTTCCTTTAACTCTCATTTCTCCCTTTGTACCTGACATACTAAGCTCATCGGAAAAGGAAGGAAGAAGGTAGGGTGAGTCCAAATGACCCATTGAGGTAATCTAACAGTTTGCTTTACCTTTATCTTTAAAAGAGAATTTGTAGCAGAAGGTTACAACAGAAAAAGATTACATGTATCGATTGAATCACGGAGGAAACAAACTATTAGAACAACGAACATCAATTACGAAACATATAACGAAGCCAGAATGAATAATTCATATACTTTAGATTCATGTTATACGATTGTGTTCCGTCTCCCAGCTTTCCCATACCAGCGAGAGACTTCACAGCTTTTGAGATTTGCAACATATAAATATATTTATGCATTAAATCATACAATACACAATCTAGTCCGCAATGATGTGTAAGAACTATTAGCCTATTTCGCATGTAGATAGAGTATAATATTAGTTGTACGAGCAAGTAACAAAACATTTAGGGTCAATCATGAATTGCAAGAATTGAGAGAATCACGAAAATTAATTAACGAGAATTATATCTCTTAGCTTAGTCTCTATACATTTAGGAGCTAGAAATATAGGATGTTACATACTGTGTCTGAAGTACCTCATGTCAACCATGACCTGCTGTCAGGGATAATGCAAAGGAACTTGCGTAATAGTAGATTCAAGGAATCCATCGCAGGAAAGCCGTTGTCCACTATAGATAAATTGTTGGTCAAGGTAGAAAAGTACATCAGAATTGAGAAGACTATGGGGCAGGCTAGGCAAGAAGGTAGTGGTAACAAGAGAAAGAACAGAGAAGATGATAAGGTACCAGAACCCAAGGAGCGCAAGCACTTGCCTCCCGGGGATTCTCAAAGTATACTTCGCTCACACTTCCACGGGAGCAGGTGTTTAGCAGCAGGGCATATTCCAATAGCTTAAAAAGATGAAGGATAATCCTAGTCGCTTGAAATCAAGGAAGTAATGTAGGTTCCACCGGGACAAGGGTCACACTACTGAAAAATGTCACCATCTACAGGTAGAGATAGAGAAGCTTATCAAAAGAGGCTACATGCAAGAGTTTGTAGAACCAGCATCCCGGTGAACCCCCTCAGACCCATTAGGACCACGCGGTAGAGAAAGAAGAGGCACAGGCAATCCCCTTAGGGCGGATATGGCCCCCGCTAAATGGAATAATAGGAGTAATTTTAAGAGGCTCTACAGGGGAAGACTCAGCGAACTCTAAGAAAGCCTTGCTAAGTGCTGCCACGAGGTTGCATGATGTCAACACCCCGCAAGTGGAGCAAATCAATTAGGTAGAGCTAAATGCGCTAAGCATCGTTTTTGGAGCATGAGATCTGGAGAACCAAATCCCCTCACAAAATGATGCCTTGGTGATAACGTTGACAATCTCAAACTTTTGGGTTAAAAAGGTTTTGGTTGATATTGGAAGTTCTACTGATATAATTTCTTACAACACCTTTACTCAACTAGGGTTTGATAATGCATAGCTGCAAAGGGTCAACACCCCCCTCACCAGCTTCAAAGGTAATGTAGTGGATGCCCTTGAGGAAGTGTCCATGCCCACACCCTTGTTGTCAAAGTCCCCTCCATGTATAACATCATCTTGGGAAGGCCATCAGGCTGTCATATCCATATTCCACATGAAGATGAAATTCCCGACCCCCGTCGGGACAGGATTGGCTATAGGAGATGTGAGGTTACCAAGAGAATGCTACGCTAATGCCTTGAAAGAACTTAAAAGAAGACATGACAGTTTAAATTAAGATGATAAGGGAAAACAAGTATTGATAAACGTAATATACTAGGAGAATCATTTGGGGGGAAGGGCGAGGCCTTACTAGAAAACACTTAGCCAAGGTACTTGCAATCATCCCCTTTGAAAGAAGCTAATGACTTAGTTAAATTGTGTTGGGACAACCTAGCGCGCCTCAGTAGTACACTCCTAGCTGAGAAAGAAGTGAAAGGCACTACTTGCAACAAGCCACTGTTCTCGAAGTTTGTACTGGATGAAGATGAAGGAAATTAGGAAAAGGAGATCACAAGGCCCATGTGGTACCATTGCTCGGCGCCCATCGCCAAGATGAGAAATTCCCTTATATGTCAAGTGCTTGGAGCAAAGGCTATTGCCCCGATAGAGGCTAAGTGCGAGGAGCTGAGGGTGGAAGGAGAAGAACCGCATCAAGAAGCTGAGTTCAACAAGTGCTATGCAGGTAAAATAAGAACCACATATTGGGGATACCCCCCCAACTTAAAAAGTTATTATGCCTAATAGGGCGTTAAGAGGGACCAAGAAAAATTTAGTTTATTTTATGCTTTTAATTTCTATTTCCATTGAACTACTCTCGAGTTGGCCATGAGCCAAGCATTGAATAAGGGTGACCGCGAGCACATCCTTGAATTTGAGGTGCCTGTGTGCACCCCCATATATTTTTGCATTGAATTTTGAGTACCTTGGATTTTTTGATAAAGGCTTGTTAAGTGACTTCGAGGACGCTTTCTTATATGTCACTATACATGCTAAACATCACATGTGTATAGGATAACACATGTTTATACTATGGTGAATGATGAATGTGTGGCATACTCATAAGTGCTCCTCGGAATCAATGTTTCCAGCTGAGGCCACAAATTAATTCATGTAAGTCCCCCTTTAGAGACCATTATAGGTGGCAAAACGAAAGCTCCCCGAACTCATGAAGATACGGTTGAGGCCCTATTTTACCTCTTATGACCCTTCCCGGAGTATAAGAAAGAGGTTGAGGCTCTAATAAACAAAAGCCCCTCATTCAATTGAAACTACACTCTGGATAGAGGTTATACACAACAACCCCGTATAAAAAATGATGGTTAACCCGTACAAAAAAATGACAATAGAAATTATAAACCACCCCATACAAACCTTACTCCTAAATGTTTTACTCATAGTAATGTTAGGTTTATGTCCTCAAATGTCGTTAGAGGATTAGAGAAAGAAAAGGACATTATGAAATTGTAGTTGTTATTATTCTTTTAATAAAAGGCATTTTAGTTGTTTACTATATTATTGGCATTTATATATTGTAATCATTTATAAGTCCATGAATACAAGAGTTAACTCTCTAAAGCACTAGAGGAGTTTAATACTTGTATACTAAAATGGTCTGCAAGTCGAGGATTCCCAATTAATCATTGAAAATCATCAAGACTTGTATGATATGAATTTTGACGAGAGAAGTGCCCGTCAATCACTAGGAAGTAGTGAAGAAATCATATCATAGGTGCACTGATGAAGGTCGTGGCACTCAGACATGACTCTTATCCATTCTGTCACATGAGTTCTCATTCTTTAACAGTCAATTACAGAATTGATTAAATTGTAATAGGTGTGTCTGAACTTTAAACCTGAGGAATTGAGTTCAAGATATAATTGTGACATTAGGTTTATCATTAGAGTAGTTAGACCCAATTCACCTTTTGGTGGGGTCAACCTCGAACTGCAACTTAATGGGCAAGTAGTAGTCTTAATTGATATCCAAGTTGGGATTCGTTCCCTCAAAAGTGAACGAGGAATTATCCTATGCATTTATAAGAAAGTTAGATCTTAAAGTCTTTGGCCAAAGCATTCACTGGTCTGGACTTATTATAAATATAACATAGAGTCAAGTTTATGAGTTTGACCTAAACCATGACTCTTACTTGACCAGGATAAGAAAACGAAGAGTTTGTATTCACACGGGATTTACAATAGGAAAGATAAACAATGATCTAATTCTTTCATCTTATTTGGGATACGACGTGGGCCACTTGACTGGTTAGGTGTTACCCACATTCAATAGATCCTCCCATTGTCAAATATAGATGAACCTAAAGAGTCACGCTTAGAAAGGAAAAATTGAACGAAATTGTGGTGTATTTCTTGTAGCAATATTTTAAGTATTGGATACTTAAAATTCATTAAATGGAATTAATTATTTGAATAAATAAGTTAATTCATTTATATTAATTAATATATTATTTCCTAGAGAAATAAAGTTAATTCATTATCCCATCTATTATTTAATTAGATTAATTAATTGAATTGAATTAATTAACTAAATAAAGGATTGGACTGAGCACCTTGACTGTGTATGGGCGGCCCATAGGCATCCAACATGGGCTAAATTAAGCCCAAAATTGTAACTTAAGTGATATAAATATATCGCTTAATGAAACCTAGGTCATAACATAAGTTACGACACACTTGAGCTACAAGAAAAAAAAATCTCCCTCTCCCTTCTCTCCAGCCGTCGGCCTCCCTAGCCAAGAAGAGGAGATTTTTGGTTCAAGTTTTTCGGCAAGATTCTTTGGAGGCAGCACCTTTGTACTGCTCAGATCATCAATCAGTGAGACGGATCATTTCGTGAAAATTTTGAAAAATTCAAGAAGTTGTGATTCTCTAATCACTTCGCTACAATTGCGAAAGTCTCGGTGTCTCTATCGTATATATGCTTGATAAAACCCTGGGGTTGATCCTGAATTGGGAAAATCTGAAATTTTTTAATTACACCGTTTCCTCTGCACTTTCGTTTTATTTTGCAACAGTGGTATCAGAACCAACGGGGTTCGGCGTATGTAATTTACGTGTAAATATGTGATTAGATGCATTGTTTACAGTTTTTCGCGATGCATGATTAGATATCTAGATTTCACGTTTTTGTGTTCGTAAGGAATTATTAGTTCATTTTATTTGTTGGGCATTAATCAAATTGGATTTTATATAATTTTAATGTGATAAAATAATCAAGAAAAGATGGGGATTGGAAATCCCCATCTGCGGCAGCGAAACCCCTTGTGCAAGCTCAGCAATGGGCTCGCTGTGCTAGCCCATTCCACATGACAGTTGGGCTGTCGTGTGCGAATAGGCCGCACAACGACAACCCCCGCTGCGAGCCCAACAACACATCGGCCAGGCTGTGTGTTTTTAACACACGGGCGGGTCAATCCGACTTGGGTTGACCCGTGGGTAACCGGAGTACATTTTTAATAAATAAATATATTTAGTTTTTTATTAAAATTGGATTTTAATGCAAAAATAAATAAAATTATTTATTAAAATAGGATTTTAAAATTCCTAGTTATCTAATTTTATTAAAGTTGGACTTCAAACTAAGGGAAAACTAATCAAAAATTCCCAATCCCTAATAAAATATATGAATCAATCCCTACCCATAAATCTACACTCTCAACTCCCTAATTCATATTGCAATTTTGGATTCACTCCCTACCCACTTGTAAGGACGAAAATATCCCTCATTTTATTATGTTTTTATTCACCTTCTTCTCCCTCTTCTCTCTTCTCTTTCCTCTTTTTTTCTTTTCCCCTTCACCACAAATCCGATTACATAGACTTTTCCAGCGATTGAAGTTGTTCAAAGGCGACACCATTTTGTTCTCCATGATGAAAGGAACAAATCGAGATCCATATTAACTTTGTTCCAATTACAATTGTTAGGAAATTTCATGTTACATGTTTTGATGATGACAAGATAGGATTTTATGTTAGACCCCAAACACAATGTAAGTTTCTGTTTTGATAGATTTTTGTATAAGCGTTTGAGAGTATGTAATTTTTTCTTAAGTTTGTAATTTCTATCTTTATAGATTTTAGACTAAGTATTAGATACCGAATCGCTAATAGAATTCTAGGTGAGTCTATTAGAGAAGAAGTTGAAGATCAGCGTCTGAAGTCAACTGAAGATGAAGTTTTGTTCTTAGCGCCTTTCAAACGCTAAAGGACTATATCAGGATTTATGGATCAAGCGCTCAAATCATTCTAGCGATCAGTTTCAGATTCACCTGAATTAAATCCTCAAGTCATGAAGGACTTAAATGCAATCATTCAACGAACATTTATTTCCAACGGGAAATGAATTCAAATGCATTAAATGCCTGATAAGAGCATTAAATGTGATAAGCCACTGTGACTTGTGGACAAGCCACCTTTTTTACTAGACTGTCAGAACTCCAGAGTTTATAGCTGCTCCCATCCAATCGGTGCCAGCAGATTTTCAGGAATGTCAGGTTTTAGGTAGAATCACGCAACGCGTGAAAGGCACGCTCCCATATGTGTCCAATGGACAGATCCCAAGAATTGCCTATAAATACCTTACCTTCAGCAAACCCCAAAAAAGGTTCACGGTACATAATATTACAAAAGAAATTTACGTACCTGCACAAGAAAAAGCTTAGAAACTCCATAGCTCAAATTCCTTCAAGCTTTTCATCTACATTCCAGATAGTCACAAATATCTCAAATCTCTTCCAAAGAAGAAACCTAAATCCTTACTGAGATATTCCAAGTTGTTTGATCTTCCCAAAAACAAACAAATCCTTATGACAAAGCTTCAACCTTTCATCTGAGTGAGAAAGAAGTTGAAACCCCTTACAGACAGTATTTCTGAGTGAGAAAAGCTTGTAGAAGACGATCTTCATTGGTGCGGAAATCTGTGTGATCAAGGAGCCCGAGATCTTTTTCATCCTTTACTATCTTGTAGAAGATTCTGTGTGATTCTTTGATAATCATCCTAGTAAATTCCTCCAAGTGAAAAAGGAGAAGAAGGACGTAGCTGGGATTACATCACCCAGTGAACCTTACAATTTCTTGTGTCATTTACTTTAATTATTGTCTTGATTTACATTATATTATATTCTTTGAAAAAGACAAGCTAATTGCAAAGCGATTAATTAATCAATCGAACGCTAAAAATCATTTCCGCTGTGCTAACCCTGATTAAGCGATCTAGGCATTACCCTACTTTGGTAAATTGCTAAAATCACTAAGTCTAAGTTATCTTTACTGAAGCGTCTGACCCAAGCGCTCAGCTTCTAAGCGTTCAAATCTTTAAAAGTGAAACGAATTTTTGAAGTCGAAAAAGACTTTAGGGTCTATTCAACCCCCCCTCCTTCTAGACCCTTTCGTATGCCACTTGGGACCACCAAGTGGTATCAGAGCGGTTGAATTAGAAACCTAAGCGTTTCCGAGCGTAATTGCTTGTTCAGATCCATTTTTTTAAAACTTAATCGCTTTAAATTTTCTCTTTAAAACATCTCATTATGGCTTTTAACAAAATGCCTAAGCTGGTAGAATCAAACAATGATTCTTGGAAACTTAGAGCATTCACTTATTTATGCTCTTGCGATAATGAAATGTGTGATGTGATTACAGATGGCCCCATTCAGATTATGAAAGTTGTAACTCGAGCCCCTGAAGCAACCGAGGCCACTCCAGATGGTTATGTCGAGAAACTTAAGTTAGAATGGACGCCTGATGATCGAAAAAGAGCAAATCTAGATAATGTTGGATGAGGTGCACTTTACTCAGCATTAGGAGACAATGATGCATTGTTCAACAAGATCAAGCAATGTAAGACTTCCAAAGAAATATGGGATAAGTTGGCTATAGTGTGTGAAGGATCGGCACAAATGAAGGAGAATAAACTTTCCATAGCCATGCAAAGATTTGAGCATTTCAAAATGCAGCCCAATGAGACACTAGAACAATTGGACGCAAGATTTACTTTGCTCATTACCGAGTTAGCGTCACTAGATAAGGAATTGACGAACAAGGAAATGGTCAATAAGATTTTCAGAAGTCTTCCAAGTAAATACTTGATTAAGACTGTTGCTATGAGAGACACTACTACAAAAATGACCTATGACAACGTTTTTTTGGGCCTATGACAACGGTTTTAACCGCTGTCATAGGTACCGCTGTTATAGGGGTGCACCTATTACAGCGGTTTTCAACTGCTGTAATAGATCAACCTATGACATCGGTTCCCTAAAAAACGCTATCATAGGGTACCCCTATGACAGCGGTTTTCACGAAACCGCTGTCGAAAAACAAAAATAAAATAAAATAAAGGACCTGTGACAGCGGTTTTCGGAAGAACCGCTGTCACAGGTTCGAACTATGACAGCGGTTCTTCCGAAAACCGCTGTCACAGGATCAACTGTGACAGCGGTTCTTCCGTAACCGCTATCACAGGTTCATACTGTGACAGCGGTTCCGGAGGAAACGCTGTCATAAGTACAAATTTTTTTTTTGTTTTTTTTTAATTATTTATTGCCCTGTCATGATAGTACTTGTACAGTAATATGTAATAAACCAATTAACCAACAAATTTCAACTAACAACAAAACATATTCAACATAAACAAACATCACCCCAAACTTCAATATTACCATCTCTTTCCTCCAACAATAAAATATTATAATCTCCAACAAAATGTACAATCAACTAATTAAATTACTAATGACCTTCCGAAATACAATAAATCAAATCTCAATTTACAACAAGTCACAATGTACAAAAACTACATTACCTAATTTCTAAGGAGCTACTAAGAAAATGTAACGTGCAACTTCGCAGCGTACTTCATCAATTTGCTCATCAGTATAGAAGGATTGACAATCATCAAAATACTGCAAGATATATATATATATATAGAGAGAGATTAATTGCAAAGTGAAATGACGTTTCAATTACCTACCAAAGGTTTAATAATTTCAAAAGTAATAGAATTAAGTATATATTAGGATTATGTATACTGCTGTTGGGATTATAGATTGTCCGTGGCTAATAATCTATTTCATGAATCTCATAAAGAAATAGCCACAATCCACCTCGTTGGTCTGCCGGGGGCACTACAAAAGCAATCAAAGTCACGTTGTATTAGAAGACGAACTTCTATACGAATATAAAATCTCTTGAAACTAGAAAACGCTAACTGATAGGAGTCATTTTTACATAAGTTTTTAGGCCCTTTTAATGACAATTTAGGCTCATATATGGTTTATTTCATGCCACTCGTGCGTTTAATATGTGTGTGAAGTGATTTCAGGTAGTAAGCGACGATGGACGAAGAAAAGGGAAAAAGACGACTCGTTTCATCCACTTTGCTCTGGCTTCTGAAACGCCCGCCTGGGCGCCATTTTTACCGCGCCCAGGCGCCACCCAGGCAGAGAAAAATCAGTGTTCTGAAGCGCGCGCCCGGGCGCCACTTATCTCCACGCCTGGGCGCCCCGGAACTTATGCCCCAAGAAATAAACGCCACATAGGCGGCGCTTAGGCGCCAATCAACGCGCGCCTAGGCGCCGCAATAACAGATTTTGGAATGTATAAATAGGAGTTTTCAATTCATTTGAAGGGTTCGAAATCTGGGAGATTAGGGGCGATTTGCTGGGTTTTAGGCCATTCTTCATCAACTCTAAGAGGCTAAGAAGGAGATCTAGCTTGGGATTGAAGCTCTTGACTCGGATACATCATCAATCAAGCAATATAGGGAGTTTTCATATGTTTTTCATTACATACTTGTCTATGATTATGTATATGACTACATTAGGATCTTCTATTTTATTGATTATGAGCTAAATTTGTGAGACTAAGGCCATGTGAAGGCCAATTTATGAGTCAATATATGTGAAGTTACTTTTTGTATTAATTCTCCTATTGCTTTGTGTGTTAATTCTATGCTTTTATTCCAATCATGTGTTTGATCACCATATGCTTGATATCTTGCCTAATCTAGTTGTTCGAGAGAAGATAGATTAGGGTGCAAGGGAATTAACACATCACCCGAAACAAATGAGGGATTGCTCCTAGAAATAGGTAAAGATTCCCGGGTGTTGTTAGCCGGATTTATTCGGGGAAGCTCTAGAACGTTAATGCGTGATTTTTGATTAGATTCTCGGATAGACATATTTAGAGAACCGTCAACTAATCATAGGATTATTATGAGCCGAGACATCGGGTAATAATTAATTTAGGAGTTTCCACCAAAACAATAGGAGTCTAATAATTCGAGGAGTAACCCATATAAATTGACGAGTAGATTTGGTTGTAGCATGTGCCTTGGCCATTTTATCATATGTGAAGTTTAATCCATTGCTTGTTCCCTCCTTTGGTCCTTCATTTTCTTAATTGCTTTAGTCCCGCTTTACTTTAAGTGTCTTTTGTCTTTTTGAAAATCAGAAACTAAAAATCCAAGTCTCCGTGGTTCGACAACCCGGACTTATTTTTGTCCACTTTTATTACTATCGCGACTAGTACTCTTGCTATCCAAAGCACGTTAGGTTCTAGCGTGTCAAGTTTTTGGCGCCGTTGTCAGGGACTTGTTTATTTTGAGTGTTTGATTTTCATTTTGCTTTTATTTTCTTTTCTTTTACGTTTTCATAATTTTAGTCTTTTCTTTATTTACTTGCTTTCCTTTTGTTTTCGTGCTCTTCTAATTTCATTCTTGTGTTTACTTGTTAGGTTCTTGTGTGGTGCATGATCCGCTCCTCAAGCGAGCCTCTATACAAGTGGGAGCCCGAAATTGAACGAGTTCTTTGGGCTAGTAGGCGAACAAGGGAAATGGCCAATAATCTCAACCAAAACCCGAATGGAAATTTTCCCGATATGAATTTCCCGAAAAACAGGGAGTGGTTACAAGGTGTTCTACAAGCCATGCAAGCGGCACCTCGTCAACAATTACCATCGGTTCGGGGTAGCTTACCACCTAGGGTCCATACCATTCTGGGGCCCGTAGTCTTGCCTAATTTCTTCGCACCAAACTACCACATTCCGGCTCACATCTTTAATATGGTGCAAGGAGAACCTTTCTATGGAGAACCGGACGAATCGCCTCGCGCTCATTTAGAGACTATAGACGATGCTCTTGTGACCATTCAATATCATCCACGGGATCTTGATGCGATTCGTCTAAGAGTCTTCCATTTCTCATTATAGGATAGGGCGACAACATGGTACAAATCCTTGCCTCCACAATCTATTACGACATGGGGTGAGTTGGTCGATGCCTTTTTAAATAAATTCTTTCCACCCTCCAAAATCAATGAGCTCCGGAGTAATATAAAAGGGTTTAGGCAAAGGAGCAATGAGTCTTTAGCCGAGGCTTGGGCTAGATATAAGGGCATGCTCCGAAAATGCCCCGATCATAATTTTGGGTTGAATGAACAAGTACTTCATTTCTATGATGGGGTTCGGTCACGTATTCGGAATAGACTCAACGCGGGTGCGGGAGGAGACCTCCTTGGGTTAGACTGTCAAAGTGTATGGGACAAAATAGAACAGTTGGCCCGAGAAGATGAGCTTTACCCCGACGATGAAGAGACTTCATCTTCTAAAAAAGCTTCTTGTGTTGAGGAAGTGGTTGAGGGAGTAGTGAATTTGGAACCGGAGGTAGGCAACGTCAATTATGTGGGGAATCACAATCAACCTCGGGTGAACTTTCATGTACCCGAGAATTTTCCAAAAAGGCCCAACCCCGCACAAAACGCACAACCGGGGATCTATCAAGCTCCACGGCCACCTTTCAATAACCCACCCCCGAGGCAAGGCAATTTCAATGGACAAGGTCAAGGTCAAGTGCAAATGCGACCTCCCACAATCGATGAGAAACTAGATGCTCACATGAAAAAGTCCGATACATCGTTCAGCGAACTTCGGGGTATGATAAAGGATATGTGTATGGAGATGAAGGATTTGCGAACACAAGTGGGGCAATTGTCTAATGCGGTTAACGGTAGAGCCTCGGGGACTCTCCCAAGCGACACGGAAAAGAACCCGAAGGCTCAATGCAATGCCATAGCCTTGAGAAGTGGAAAACAATTGGAGAGTGACACTGCCAGTACATCTGCGCCCGAGCGCCCCGAGATGCACGCCCAGGCGCCAGATCTCCCCTGTTCTAGACAGGATTTTCTGTTTTCCGTGCCCGAGCGCCCTTCAAACGGCGCCCAGGCGCCGCCCACAACCTTGCAAGATGAATCTGTTCTGCTTCCCGTGCCCGAGCGCCCAGAGATGCACGCCCAGGAGCCTACGGATCCGCGCCTAGGTGCCCATATACACGCCCAGGCGCCGCCTCCTGTTTCAGTCGGTTTTCATCCTTCCAATCCAACGCATTCTCCCCTTATCTAAGTTCGTCTCCCCTTCCCAAATGCTCACAAAAAGAAGCAAAAGGAGATGGATCCGAGCTTTCTTCGAATTTTGGCAATCCTTCGGGAGGTGAGGATTAATATTCCGTTTATTAACGCCATTCTCCAAATGCCGAATTATGTGAAGTACTTCAAAGACATACTATCTAACAAACAGAAGTGGGAAGAAAAGGAGACGGTGTGTCTCACTGAGGAATGTTCTGCCGTCTTGCTCAATAAATTGCCAACTAAACTCAAAGATCCCGGGAGTCTCGCAATACCGTGCACTATTGGCCATCTCAAGTTCGACAAAGTTCTTTGTGATTCGGGAGCAAGTATCAACCTTCTTCCCTACTCTATTTTTAAGAAGTTAGGCCTTAGAGATCTTACGCCAACATCTATGTACGTGCAATTGGCGGATCGCTCTATCAAGAAAGCAAAGGGCATTATCGAGGATGTCATTGTACAAGTTGACAAGTTCTTCTATCCGATCGACTTCGTGGTTCTCGAAATGGATAGTGACATTGATGTCCCCTTGATTCTAGGAAGACCCTTCCTAGCCACTAGCAACTCAAAGCTCGACATGGGAAAGGGTAGGTTGACATTGAAGGTGGGTGATAAAAAGGTGATATTCGATGTTTGTCATGACATGCAACCGCCTATGGCTGATCTTACTTGTTTATATGTCGATGCTATTCACCTTTTGTTTGATGAGCAATGCACACTTGGTAAGACTAAGGGCACTCTTCCGGTGGAGGATGAGGTCCCCAATGAGCAACAAGGCAAGGTGAGAAAAGATGATTTTTGCATGAAGTACATTCCACCACATCTACGTGTTCGTGAAATCGATAAGACAAATCCGACACAAAGGGCTTATCGCAAAACACCGCAATATGAGTGGAGGCAAGTGGGACATAAGAAGAAAAGGAGGAATGGCAAGGATATTGTTGTTCTAAATGGGCCACCTATTTGAACCTTAAAGCACAAAAGTCAAGCTAATAAACAAGCTCTTCTTGGGAGGCAACCCAAGTTTGTTGTTGGTTGTGTTTCGTTTCTCATTTCTATCCAATGCTTGATGATTCGTATGGCTAGCATCATTTAATGTGTAGTTGTTGCATTGATTTCTCACACTGCTGTTGCCACTCTTGAACACATTTGCATTCGAGGACTCGGGTCTGCTTTTCAGCACCCCTATGGTGACGTGTACTTTACCCTTCTCTTTTTCGATCATTGGGGACAATGTTCATAATAAGTGTGGGGGGGGGGGGGTACACTAGATCCATTATAGTCAAGTTTATTCATGTTTTACATATTTCGGTCCAAGTTTGGGGGGGGGTGTTGTACCTCTACATGTGAAATGTGTGCAATTTTAATTTTATTTTGGATAGAATTTCAACCCGTCACTTGATGAATTGAGCATGGTTAACTTGAATACATGGTATGCTTTCTCTATCAATTTGGTTTTTAATGGCTATACACATAGTTCCTTGCTTGTGGGACCCTAAACATGACTAGATTATCTTTAAGATGTTTCACATACGCACATAAATCAAGGGTAGAGGCGTTGAGTGGGCATCCATTTTGAAACACTTAAAGGCTTGATCCCGAAAATATCAACTTAGAATTTTCACATGTGTTATGAGTTGAGAACGTTAACTTTGTATGCTTAATAATAATAAAAAGAGGTTGAACATTGGTATGACTGCAAAAGTCAGGCTTAATAGTTACTGGGGGCGAAGAGCACCATGCCTAGAATACTGTACTATTATGCTAATTTGAGCTAAGCTCAAGCCAATGCAAGTGTTAAGTGAATAAGGACCTAGTTTGATTTTGTGGCCTTTGACACTCGAGCGATTAAGCCCTTCGGAATGTCTCTACACTTGATACCCTAAAGTCGTCTGGTTTGGGAGTTATTGGCCTAAAGCTCGTTACAAGGGTGTCATAGAAAGCCTAAGAGGATCGAACATTGCACATGGTCTAGCCTCTAATGTTTCGAGTTGAAAGTGCATAAGTTAAAGCCAAAAGTGGAATGAAGTGATGAATTTTTAAGTGGCTATGAAGTTGTATTCAATTCCCGTACCATGTGAATAATCAAAAGTTGATAAATATGGGGTTAATGCTCGAAAAGTGGTAAGAATGCCACTCGACTATAATACTTGAGATTTATTACACTACACCCTTAGGATGATCTTTTCGATGTTAAGGCGTAACATGAGCAAGTGTGTGACGTGTATATATTTGTAATTTGAGCTTAAACAGATGAATTCATACCATTGTGTGCTATTAATCATTGTAATTTACGTGGAGTGATCGGGGTTGAAATCTTTCGATTTTGTGGGTAGATCGTCTACAAACCCTCACGAGACTCTAACTCGTCCTTTGGGGTAACTCAAGGGTTCAAAGGCTTGTTGCATCCGCTAAATGCAACCGTTTGCTCCACGAAAATGAGTTGTGCAGTTTCTTTTCTTTTACCTCCCTGTGTTTGATGATAAGCTCGTATCCTATGCCTTCTCTTACTCGAGGTCGAGCAAGTGATAAGTTTGGGGGGCTTGATAGGAGTCATTTTTGCATAAGTTTTTAGGCCCTTTTAATGACAATTTAGGCTCGTATATGGTTTATTTCGTGCCACTCGTGCGTTTAATATGTGTGTGAAGTGATTTCAGGTAGTAAGCGACGATGGACGAAGAAAGGGGAAAAAGACGACTCGTTTCTAAACGCCCGCCCGGGCGCCAGTTTTACCGCGCCTGGGCGCCACCCAGGCAGAGAAAAATCAGTGTTCTGAAGCGCGCGCCTGGGCGCCACATGTCGCGCGCCCGGGCGCCACTTATCTCCACGCCTGGGCGCCCCGGAACTTATGCCCCAAGAAATAAACGCCACATAGGCGGCGCCTAGGTGCCAATCAACGCGCGCCTAGGCGCCGCAATAATAGATTTTGGAATGTATAAATAGGAGTTTTTAATTCATTTGAAGGGTTCAAAATGTGGGAGATTAGGGGCGATTTGCTGGGTTTTGGGCCATTCTTCATCAACTCTAAGAGGCTAAGAAAGAGATCTAGCTTGGGATTGAAGCTCTTAACTCGGATACATCATCAATCAAGCAATATAGGGAGTTTTCATATGTTTTTCATTACATACTTGTCTATGATTATGTATATGACTACATTAGGATCTTCTATATTATTGATTATGAGCTAAATTTGTGAGACTAAGGCCATGTGAAGGCCAATTTATGAGTCAATATATGTGAAGTTACTTTTTGTATTAATTCTCCTATTGCTTTGTGTGTTAATTCTATGTTTTTATTCCAATCATGTGTTTGATCACCATATGCTTGATATCTTGCCTAATCTAGTTGTTCGAGAGAAGATAGATTAGGGTGCAAGGGAATTAACACATCACCCGAAACAAATGAGGGATTGCTCCTAGAAATAGGTAAAGATTCCCAGGTGTTGTTAGCCGGATTTATTCGGGGAAGCTCTAGAACGTTAATGCGTGATTTTTGATTAGATTCTCGGATAGACATATTTAGGGAACCGTCAACTAATCATAGGATTATTATGAGCCGAGACATCGGGTAATAAATAATTTAGGAGTTTCCACCAAAGCAATAGGAGTCTAATAATTCGAGGAGTAACCCATATAAATTGACGAGTAGATTTGGTTGTAGCATGTGCCTTGGTCATTTTATCATACGTGAATTTTAATCCATAGCTTGTTCCCTCCTTTGGTCCTTCATTTACTTAATTGTTTTAGTCCCGCTTTACTTTAAGTGTCTTTTGTCTTTTTGAAAATCAGAAACTAAAAATCCAAGTCTCCGTGGTTCGACAATCCGGACTTATTTTTGTCCACTTTTATTACTATCGCGACTAGTACTCTTGCTATCCAAAGCACGTTAGGTTCTAGCATGTCATTAACCTTTATAGTAAACCATTTACAGACCGAGTTTTTGGATTTCCTGGATTGGTTGTTGCGGTTTGCACGAAATATGTGCACAACTCTATAAAAAAATATAAAAAACAAGGAAATATGTTAAAAACAAGCAATTATGTGAAATAAATACAATTTAAAATAATATTAAATATAATGGATACATTGATTGAATGAAAAACTTACTGATTGAATTTTAGTATCATATCTTCTCGGTATTGCGGCTCACCATGCACAGAATCCTGATAGTAAACAATCTCTTTAAATGGATAAATTGCAAGCAACAACCAATGACCCCTACAAAGCATTCAAAAGAAAAGTTGAAAATTTGTTTTGCGTAGCTAGTTTTACAAATTAAAGTCAAGTCTTTAGTAGCTCACCCGGTGTTGTAAGGTGCAAGAAATAACTTATTCTGTTGTGCACTATGTATCATAGCACGTGCTATGTACTGCACTTGTTGAACTGACGGGTCTGTTTGAGCAGCTATGGAATGTGGGCTAAGGAACCCGAATCTTGCTTCTCTCCCTTCGGGGATCACGTAGTTAAACCACAAACACCTAAATTGAGCATAAAAAATGAATTTCGAGTAACGAAAATAATCGTAGTTCAGATGTAATAAAATAATTAAAAAACTTACTTTATGTACGCTGTAATGATAGAGGCTCCTATCTCTTTTCTACGCAGAAGGTGACAGATCTCCTCCTTTCCAATGAACTCTGGGAATGAAAAATTCATAATGGCTTCGTCCATGTATATATTGATCTGGGCACCAATCTTCATCATCTTCGTGTACTTTCCCAGAAATACAAGGTCATTAGGGAGTCCATCTAGTTGAAGATCTGCACATATGTCTACTTCACCTGCAGGCTCGGCCACTTGAGATTTTCCTTTAACAGCTGACCGCTTCGACGTCCCTGACTTACGGTTTCCAGATGATTTGGACTGTTTAAGCAAGAAAATAAAATATGAATGTTACACACCAAAGTATATTTAGTAACCTCAAACAAATTGTTATAATTTATTAATGACTAGCTATTAATTACATACCGGTGCATCAGTGACAATGACAAGACTCGCTGGCCAAGCAACAAAGGTACCCAGACCACTAGAAATGGTGATCATTTCATCATTGAGAGGGACGGGTAGGAGCGTATTCGCCTCAACTGCAGTGTCAATGCGCACTTTCACATTGTTGGTGGCTAATAGACAATTGTGAAGTGTTCTATCAGTCTCCGATCGATTGTATAGCTGTCCTTTAGCCACCACACGATATGATGGTGATGAAAGTGCTAATTAACATGGAGTGATACCTTACACACACATATTTTTATATACAACATTATATTAGAAAGTTTTGTATGATTTACAAAAATAGAGTTGCAAGTTGTATGATTAATAAACAAGTTCAAATTTTTACCTCAGGAAGCATCTTATAACCTGGTTCTGGGCTGCTATCTTTCAAAGAAATCACGTCATCTTCATGTGGCTGACGCGAGTTAGGGGCTTCCAAAACATCAATTCGTTGTTGCATGGCAACCATAGTTTTGGAGAGGTTTTTCACCATGTTTCTCAAGTTTTCCATCTCCTTTTCTGAAGCAGGCTTTGGATCCTTAAAATAGTCTCTTTGTGGGACCCCAAAACTAACACCCCTAACGCGATTCGGATGCTCTTTCCTTTTAATAGCTTTAGCCAATAGGTCATCTCGACTCGTTTCATTTCCACTATGGCTAGTACCCTCTTGTGAAATGCTCTCCTATAATGATATATTTTTAAAAATAAAAAAAAATAGTGAACCTTGTGCTTTTAATAGTATTTCAAAACAAACATACAACACTTTATAGAGCTAAAATTGCCAATAACTCACCATTTCATTCACCACTCTTCTAACATTTTCGTTATCAATTTGATTTATCGCATCGGAACGCGCAACCCTCCACACGAGTGCTCGTACCCGCATCCCTTCTTTTATTTCTCTATATTTTCATTAAAAAATAAATGTATGCATTAACATAGAATTATTATTAAAAAAATTGTAAGGATTCACTGCTAAATGAACTACATACCTCCATTTGCTCCACAACAGCATGTCCAAGACTCCCTTTCCGGTAAGGATATTCAGGGTCCTTTGCTCTTTCCTGATTGTCCATACTTATTTTCTGTTTATTACATTATCAAATTATTAGCTAAATATAAACGCAATAACCAACAAATGAAACCGTAAATTAAAATGACTAGCTACCTGCCACGGTTCACCTAAGCGAACCTCTAAAAATGCCGCCCAATCGGCTTGGGATATCTCATATTGTGGAGGTGGGTTGACATTAACGTTTCCATCATCATCTCGGACATACTTTCTACTTATGTAGCTCCTGAAGTTACGTGCTAGCCTCCCAGCTTCTGCTAGTACGTACTTTTGTCGACTTTCGTCAATATCAAATGCCAACTACAAAAAACAAACAATAAAGTATATATCAAATTATAATTTAGAGAATATGATAATACATTAACACTTACAAATATGATAATATCCAAATTACCTTCATCTCATCCCAAACGTTTTCTTTTATTGGTGATGGGACTTTTCGCCAATTACTCATGGCAATCGACACCTTCTGCCGAACCTGCACGCCTATATACCCAACAAATATTGATTTGTTGGGGTTAACTGGCTGACCTCTGTCATTCCAGCCGACAGGTAGCCTTATGCCTTTACTTCTGGCATTGATAACTTTTTTCATAGCCGTGACAACTCTCCGTATCTCCTTCTCATGACCGCTATCTGATCCATATACATCATCCTCGGGAAAACTACCATCAGGATTTGAAGCCATCGACCTACAAAAGACAAAAAATACAGAAGTTAGATTCATATAAATTTGGCAGATTCATTTGGTAATAATAATTTTCAAATAGAAGTAATAAATATAGAAGTTAGATTCATATAAATTTGGCAGATTCATTTGGCAATAATAATTTTCAAATAGAAGTAATAAATCACAAAATAAACAAAATTATCCTAAACAACAAAATAAACAAAATTTAATCCTCAATTAAACATAATTAACCCCCAGCTAAACCAAATTAACTTTAAAATCAATCAAGCCACTATTTCCCTTAAATTTTCCACAAAAATAGGCAAATCTCAAGAATATAAATTTTCTAGCAACTAAGTATAAATATTGAAATAAGTCTATCATACAATTATGAAATAAGTTCAAATACCTTTCATCGTTGGCTTAGCATTCTTTTGCTTTCCATCGGTACGACCATTTTTTTTAGTACGGCGACGAACTGACGGATTAATCCATATCCCCTCTTGGTGATCTTGTCGCATATACAATTCATCATGACTTATATCCAAGTCATCGTCACTATCAATTGATTGTGAATCACCTAATGAGATAGGATTTTTTCCATCATCTTCACTTTCTTCATAATCATCATCAATACATGTATTTTTGTTTGCCGATAAAACAATGGACCACCTCTTATCAATAGGATCGGTAACAAAAAACACTTGCTTAGCTTGTGACGCTAAAATGAAAGGTTCATCTTTGTATCCCACCCTTTCAAGGTGTACTCGAGCGAAGCCTATTTCACTATTATCAACACCATGTTTATTGTCAACCCACCTACACCCAAATACAGGCACCCGAAACCAACTATAATCAAGCTCCCATATACGTTCAATCACCCCGTAATATGATAAATCGGCATTGATAGAATTATTATCTTTCGCACTTGAGATGTGCATTGCTTGAGCTACAAGACTCACACCACTATTCTGCATTGTACTTCGTTCATCTTGGTCTTTTGTATAGAATGTGCAACCATTTATACGATAACCTGAATAAGAAAATACTAGTTTGTCCGGACCCAACGAAAGTCGTGTCAATTTATCTGAAACTGAAAGCTGTGGATTCTCTTTCTGTTTTTCTTCAAAATGCTTTCGGAACCAATCGATGAAACTCTTATTATGAACTCTTGAAATCCAACTCTCATTTTTAATTGGATTGAATCTCCTAAGTTGGTTCTTATGCTCTTCAACATATGGGTCAACCTCATCGGTGTTGTGGAGCACAAATAGGTGTGCCTGATCCCTTTGTGTAATATGAACACTAACTAATTGCTTTCCCATTAATCCGACTCCTTCTGTTCCCCCTCCCACAACATGAGACTTTGGAAGCTCTGCAACATTAGAATCTGTCAGATACTCTGTGCAAAATGTAATGGCTTCATCAACTATGTACCGTTCAACAATGCAACCTTCCGGTCGACTACGATTTTTCACGTAGCCTTTCAATACCTTCATATAACGCTCAGCCGGATACATAGATCTCATAAAATCGGTCAACATAGTTGAGTCTCTCTAACCAAGTGAATGGGTAGATGAGTCATTATATCAAAAAAAACAGGTGGAAAATACATTTCAAGCTCACACAAAGTGATGACAATTTGTTTTTGAAGTGCAGAAAATTGCTCAGGATCAAACACTTTGCTCCACATTGCTTTGAAGAAGAAACACAATTTAGTTATCGTGTCTCTCACCTTTTTTGGCAAAATGGCCCGTATAGCAATTGGTAGCAAATGATCCATGATTACATGACAATCGTGAGTCTTCAAGTGCTTTAGCTTCAAATCCTTCATTGATACAAGACTGCTAATGTTTGAAGAATACGCTTCAGGAATTTCACTCCATTAAGAAACTCACATAATGCAATTTTTTCTTTCCTGGCTAGAGTGTAAGCTGCTGGAGGCAAATAAGTACATTTTCCCTTATTTGTTGGTGCCAATTTTCCTCTTATCTTCATTTCAACCAAGTCTAACCGTGCCTTTACGCCATCTTTTGTCTTTCTGGGCACATTTAGAAGTGTACCAATGACGCTATCGTATACATTTTTCTGAATATGCATTATATCGAGAAAATGTCTAACATGTAAAGACGTCCAATACGGCAACTCAAAGAAAATTAACCTTTTTTCCACCCAGTTTTTGCAAGGCCACCTGCAAAAGTCTTTCCAAATTTAACCTCCAAGTCTTTTATATTCTCAAACACTTCTTCACCAGTCAAGCACTTAGGAGCTCGGCCTTCTTCTATATTCCCATTGAAAGCTTTTTTCCATCGACGATATCTATTGTTTCGATTTACATCTCCGATGCCCTTGGAATGCATATTTCTGAGAGTGTGTCAGTCGATATTGATCTGTACTCTTGACACATATGGGGCATCCACATTGTCCATGTACACCATATCCCTCGAGGTTTGCTCTTGCCGGAAAATCATTGATTGTTCCAAATAACATGACTCTGAGATTGAAATTTTCTTCTCTGAACCCGTCATATACTTGAACACCGGTCTCCCACAACACCTTCAAATACTCAATTAAAGGAGCTAAGTTGACATCTATATCATTTACAGGTTGTTTCGCCCCAGAAATGAGTATAGGCATCATTATATGTTCTCGCTTCATACATCGCGATGGGGGAGGTTGTAGATCATCAAAATCACCGGCCATGTCTCTTACATTCTCAAACACTTCTTCACCAGTTAAGCACTTAGGAGCTCGGCCTTCTTTTATATTTCCATTGAAAGCTTTCTTCCACCGACGATATCGATGGTTCCGATTTAGCCATCTCTGATGCCCTTGGAATGCATATTTCTGGGAGTGTGTCAATCGATATTGATCTGTACTCTTGACACATATGGGGCATCCACATTGGCCATGTACACCATATCCCTCGAGGTTTGCTCTTGCCTGAAAATCATTGATTGTTCCAAATAACATGACTCTGAGATTAAAATTTTCTTCTCTCAACCCGTCATATACTTGAACACCGGTGTCCCACAACACCTTCAAATCCTCAATTAAAGGAGCCAAGTAGACATCTATATCATTTCCAGGTTGTTTCAGCCCAGAAATGAGTATAGGCATCATTATATGCTCTCGCTTCATGCATCGCGATGGGGGAAGGTTGTAGATCATCAAAATCACCGGACATGTACTATGTGAGCTACTTTGCAAGCCATGAGGGTTCATGCCATCTGTAGCCAATACAAGGCGCAGGTTTCTTGATTCTTCACCAAATTCAGGGAAATCATCATCAATCTTTTTCCATTGAGGAGAATCTGAGGGATGTCGAATCTTGTCATCTTCAATCCTTTCTTCAAGCCTTCTATCAGTATGTCATGTCAAGTCCTTAGCTAACTCTTTACTACTGTACATGCGCTTAAATAGTGGTATTATAGGCAAATACCACATGGTTTTGACAGGCGCAGATCCATTCTTCATGTACCGTGAGGCGCCACATTTTGGACAGGCCTTCAATGATGCATAGTCAATTCTAAATAATACGCAATCATTGAGACAGACATGTATCCTCTCATATCCCATGCCAATTGAGGTTAACATCCGTTTAGCCTCATAAGTACGATTAGGTAACACATTATCCTCAGGTAGCATGCTTTTTAATAAACCAAGCAAGTCTGTGAAACTCTTATCACTCCACCCATTGTTGGCTTTTAACTTGTATAGGTTAAGAACTGCTTTCAATCTCGTGAATTTACTCCCACTATATAGTGGTGTCTTTGAATCACTTGTCAAATTGTCAAACATTTTAGGACAATTTCGCAAATTCTCCTCAACCACATTTGTCATCTCATCCAAACAATCAGGCTCATAATCATTCATATTAAAATCCTGTGATGGATATGATGTACCACCCAAATCATCCAACGGGACACTGCTTTCACCGTGTCTTGTCCAACGTTTGTAGCTTTTATCAATTCCATTACACACCAAATGATCTTCCAACTCACGTGGACTAATTCTCTTTCCAAAACAACAATGTAAACACGGGCAAGTGATCTTAGTTCGATCTGGTGCATGGTCAACCGCAAACTTTATGAACTCTTTCACCCCTTTCTCATACTGTTCCGACATACGATCTGCTAAAATCCAACTTCGATCCATTTTGATTCTGAATTAATTAAATTAAACAATTTTATCATCAGTTGATAGTTAAATTAATTAAATAATTTTCATTTTAATTTATTTCTCATTATTCTAGAAAAAATTCGGCTGAGTAACAATGCAAAAATTTCTACCAAGTTCTCGACTTAATCTTCACCCGGGTAGGTTGAATCCAACAAAATTTGAATCTTACGATCCGCTAAAATCAAATTTCGATCTTAATTAATTAAATTAAACAATGTTAACATCAGTTGAGTCAAATTATTTAAACTATTTTCATTTTAATTTATTTCACGTTATCCTAGAAAAAATTCGGCAGAGTACCGACCCAAAAATTTCTACCAAGTTCTCGACTGAATCTTCCCCCAAACTTGCAACCAACAAAATTCGTATATTTCAACCACAACAAACCCAATATTATAATCTTTCACCCACAACAAACCCAAAATGCCGATCTTACTATACGAAAATATTGATCACCAGTTG
Source organism: Buddleja alternifolia (assembly GCA_019426215.1). Taxonomy (NCBI): domain Eukaryota; kingdom Viridiplantae; phylum Streptophyta; class Magnoliopsida; order Lamiales; family Scrophulariaceae; genus Buddleja; species Buddleja alternifolia. The sequence goes on along the minus strand of CM033398.1, from coordinate 1,231,756 downwards.
GATCACATAAAACATCATATTTCTACAAATATTGATCACCAGTTGGATCACATAAATCACATAAAACTAAAAATAAAGCACCATTTTATAAAAATATATTGATCACCAGTTGAATCAAATAAAGCATCATATTTCCAACAACTACAAATATTGATCACCAGTCGGATGACATAAATCACATAAAACTATACATAAAACATCATATTTTCAGCAACTAAGTATAAATATAGATCACCAGTTGGATCAATGTACCCTAAACCACCAAATAACCACAATTTAATCTCAAATCAAATGTAATTAACACCCGACTAACCAAAATTAATAGTAAATTCAGTCAAATTCCTAGTTCCCTTAATTTTTTTAATAAATAGGCAAATCTCAAGAATATACACAAATATATATACATACACCCACACATACACAAATATATACATACACCCACACATACACAAATATATATACATATACACCCACATATACACAAATATACATACACCCACACATACACAAATATATATACATACACCCATATATACACAAATACACTCACACATACACAAATATATATACATACACCCATATATACACAAATACACTCACACATACACAAATATATATACATACACTCATATATGCATACACCCACATATACATACATCTATATATACTCTATGTATGTATATATATATATATATATATTTATCTAAAAGAAAATACCTAAACTAAATGGACCACGGCGGCGGCGGCGGGTACTATGTATATATATATATAGAGTTAATTTTATGTATATATAGAATATATACATATATATGCACACACACACACATATATATATATATATCTAGAAAGAGAAAGAGAGAGAGAGAGAGAGATACCGGAGCGACGGCGGCGGACGGCGGATGGAGCGGCAATCGGCGGCGCGAGAGAGAGAAGTAGATCGAGAGATAGATAGAGAAACCGAGAGAGAGAGAGAAAAGTAGATCGAGAGATAGAGAGAGAAACCGAGAGAGAGAGAGAGAAGTAGATCGAGAGATAGAGAGAGAAACCGAGAGAGAGAGAAGGAGATCGAGAGATAGAGAGAGAAAAGTAGATCGAGAGATAGAGAGTGAAACCAAGAAGAGGACAGCGGACGGTGGTGGTGGTGGTGGTGAGAGAGTTGAGAGAGAGTGAGTGAGTGAGTGAGTGAGTGAGTGAGTGAGAGTGAGAGTGAGAGAGAGGGGGGGCCGGGTTGTAGAAAACCCTACCCCTGTGCCAGCGGTTCGGCTGAACCGCTGGCACATGTGTGTTTGTGCCAGCGGTTCGGCCGAACCACTGGCACATGTATACTTTGTGGCAGCGGTTCTGGCCGAACCGCTGTCGCGTTCAATTTTTTTTTTTTTTTAATTTTGTTCTGACACCTATGACAGCGGTTCGGCTCGAACCGCTGTCATAGGTCCGAACCGAGTACCCCCTATTACAGCAGTTTTCAAAACCGCTGTCATAGGTACGTTGTAATAGCGCTTTTTTGTGGTAGTGTGAATCACAGACCTTGGAGACTCTTACTTCAGAACATGTGTTTTCAGAGTTAAAGGCATTTGAATTATACTTGGGTGAAGTCAACGACACATCGACTTCAGTGACTGAATCAGGAGCTTTAATCGCTACCACCAAAAGTAAGGGTAAAGCGGTTAGCGAAGTGAAATCAACGGAATCAAATGAAGAAAAGGAAATGGCCCTATTGGTCAAGAAATTTCTAAGATATTAAAAGAGAAATCCTATTGGACAAACTTCATTTCAGACTCCTCCCCCTGCTACAGCGCCAGTGTACCCTGCACCTCAACCAGTAGCGCCAGTTCCATACCAAGCGCCTCCGTCCCCTACTCAAAATCTCTCAGCACTAGTAGTGTCAAAGCGATTATCCACTGAACAGAAAATGAAAACTAATTTGTGTTATAATTGCAGGAAACCAGGGCACTACCAGGTAAATTGCCCTTATCCAAATGTGTCTAAGCCCACAAGGCAAGAGTATGCGGATAGAAACCAATTCAGGAGCAACCTTCGCCAACAAGGTTTGCTAGCGGAATTTGAACCATTCTCCGCACCTGAAGAGGATTTGGAATCATCGGATGAATGCAGTGATGATGAGCCTACAAGCGACTCAGCATTGATTTGTCTCATGGCAAGAGATGATGAAGCGTTTGACGAATCGCTACAAGAGGTAACCAATGAATTATCTCATCCTCTTTCTTATGATGAATTACTTGACAAAGTTAATGAATATTATGAAGATTGTCAAGAGGCCGCCAAAATATATCAAAACAATCTCGGTATTATCTCATCACTCACAAGAGATAAAGTAACGCTCAAAGCAGAGTTGAAAGTTCAGCAACAATGCATTGAGAAGAACCAATCACTTAAGAGTGAGATTATTCAATTAAAAAGCGAACTTGATATAATAGTCAAGAGAGAGGCTGATCTGATCGCTAGAGTTGCCAAATCAGAGCAGCTCGTCTCATCATTATCAAAAGCTTCTAGAAAGTTGGATAATGTGACTGAGGTAACTAGATTATATGGTGAAAAGACCGGTTTAGGATACAATAAATTCGGTAAACAACCTAATAAATCTAATGTTACGGTAAACAACAAAGGAAAGGGTGTTACCTTTGTTGAGAAAAGTTCACAAAGCCAAACGCTAAATGAACCTAGAGACAATGATACGAGGCTAAATGTGAAAGCCAAAGCTGACTCAGGCAAGGGTAAGGCTAAAGCAAAGGATTCACAAAGAAAGGTTTATCCAAATTCTCAAACGGCTAAGGATAAACCTAACCACTGTGAATCAAGCACTAAGCGTCCAGCACCAAAAGTGCAACCCAAGCCAGCGCCAAGGAAATATCAACGTCAATATCCAAGACAGCCAAGATCATGTTATCGATACTATGATGATTATGATTATGACTATGATTATGACTACTATTATAATCGAGGATATTATTATACACCCAAAAAGCACACACAACACGATGTTAAACCCAAGAAGGCCAGTATTCCTACAATGAAGACTAGGCAAATATGGATTCCTAAAGTTCTAATTCAAACCAAAGTTACTAACAAAGAAGGACCCAAGGCAACATGGGTACCTAAGAAGAATTAGAATTATCCTTTAAATGCAAGTACCTAGAGCCAACACCGATACTTCAATTTGGTACATTGATAGCGGATCGTCAAGACACATGACGGGTTCCAAAGATCTTCTAGTCAACTATCAAGCTACCAACGGTCCTCAAGTTATATTCGGTGATAACTCCAAAGGTAAAACCAAAGGTATAGGTATAATGCATAGGTGGAACATCATGATTAGTGATGTATATTATGTTGAGGGTCTTAAGCATAATTTGTTAAGCATTAGTCAATTTTGTGATCAAGGCTTTGAAGTAAAATTCTCAAGCGACTTCTGCTATGTTAACGACGCTAAGACTAAGTCTACTAAATTAAGAGGAAAAAGAACAAACAATGTGTATTTAGTAGATTGGGATTCTACAATTGATAACAACCCCACATGCTTTGTTGCTAAAAGTCAAAATGAATTGGGTTGGTTATGGCATAGAAAAATGAATCACCTCAATTTTAAGGCAATCTCTCAATTAATATAGCAAAATCTAGTGGAGGGATTACCTAAGGGTTCCTTTCAGAAAAATCGCTTATGTGATGCATGCCAAATGGGTAAACAAGCTAAATCATCTTTTAAGAAGAAACCGTGCCTATCTACTTCTAGAGTTCTTGAACTATTGCATCTAGATTTGTTTGGTCCCATTCAAATCATGAGTGTTAGTGGTAAAAAATACTCGCTAGTAATAGTTGATGATTTCTCACGCTATACTTGGGTAGAATTCCTAGCGACCAAAGATGAAACTAGTGTCAAGCTCACATCACTAATTCGTCAATTACAAACTTATAAAGATTTAAAGGTGACAAGAATTAGAAGCGATAGAGGAACTGAATTTACTAACCAATTTGTTGAGAAGTTTTGTATAGACTTTGGAATACTTCATGAGTATTCTGCTCCTAGAACACCTCAACAGAATCGAGTTACCGAGCGACGGAACAGAACGCTTAAAGAAGCCGCTAGGACGATGTTAGCAGAGTCCAAGCTGCCTCAAAGGTTTTGGGCCGAAGCCATCAATACCGCTTGCTACACTCAGAACCGGTGTATGATCAACAAGCAACATGAGAAGACTCCATATGAGTTGTGGAAGGGACGTAAGCCTAACGTTTCATATTTTCATGTATTTGGTTCAAAATGTTTCATTCATAACAATGGATCCTACAGCCTAAAGATTTTTTATCCTAAAGCGGATGAGGGAACATTTCTAGGCTATGCCAAGAATGGAAAGAGTTTTCGCATCCTAAATAAGATTAAATCGAAGGCTGAAGAATCCATTCATGTTGTGTTTGATGATGCTAACCAAGAACCGAGTAAGGTTAATCCTGATGATGTAGGAATTGAAGATCTCACCCAACAAGCGTCACAAATCAATCTTGGTGATGATAGTGATGACGAAGATGATGAGATTCGTGTACCTATTCCTAAGGATACTCGTGAGGTTAACAATGGTGATAATGTCAGAATCGCTGATGATCATGAAGAGAATGATCATCAAGAGCAAATTGGAACTGTGAATGATGCAGCGACTGCTCAAGAGACAAATGAGAGTCAAGCGATTGACAACCAAGAGTCTCTCACCCTGTTCCAACCAGACCGCAAATGGCTCAGAGACCATCCACCAGAGCTAGTAATCGGAGATATGGAAGCACCTGTTAGAACTAGGTCAGCTACAATTAATGAGGCCATGTTCGCAAGTTTTCTATCTCAAATGGAACCAAAGAAAGTGGATGAAGCGCTCAATGATTCAAGTTGGGTAGAAGCAATGCAAGAAGAGCTTAACCAATTTGAGAGAAGCAAGGTTTGGACGCTAGTACCAAGGCCAACTCACCAAGGAGTTATTGGGACTAGATGGGTTTTTAGGAACAAAATGGACGAAGATGGCATTGTTATAAGAAACAAAGCCAGATTAGTCGCTCAGGGTTATTGTCAAGAAGAGGGTATTGATTTTGATGAGACGTATGCCCCAGTAGCCCGTCTTGAAGTGATTAGGATGTTCCTAGCGTTTGCCGCATTCAACAAATTCACAGTATACCAAATGGATGTAAAGAGTGCTTTCCTGAATGGTAAACTCTAAGAAGAAGTCTATGTGGAGCAACCTCCAGGATTCATCAACAACCATGGCAAAAGTATGATCTACAAATTGGATAAGGCATTCTATGGCCTTAAACAAGCACCAAGAGCATGGTATGAAACTGTCTCTATCTTCCTTATAGGTAAAGGCTTTTCAAAAGGCAGCGTTGATACAACGTTATTTAAAATTACCCATAATGAAGATATTCTCTTAGTCCAAATTTATGTTGATGATATTATATTTGGTTCTACTAATAAGCGATTGTGTGAGAAATTTTTGAAAATGATGCAAGATCAATTTGAAATGAGCATGATGGGTGAATTAACTTTCTTCTTAGGATTACAAGTTAAACAAGTCCCTAATGGAATATTTATAAACCAAGCCAAGTATACAAGAGATATGATTAAGAAATTTGGTATGGAAAATGCATCATCTTCAAAAATTCCAATGAGCCAAACGCTTAAGTTAGATAAAGATGAAAGTGGGAAGAAAATTGATATCACTAACTATAGAGGTATCATTGGATCACTTCTTTATCTTACCGCTAGTAGACCTAATATTATGTTTTCGGTATGCATGTGTGCACGATTTCAATCTGATCCTAGAGAATCACACTTAAATGCTACCAAGAGAATCCTTAAATACCTAAAAGGCATACAAAATGTGGGCTTATGGTATCCACGGGACTGTCCTTTTGAACTAATTGGTTATTCAGACGCAGATTTTGCAGGATGCAAAATAGTTAGAAAAAGTACTAGTGGTACATGTCAATTTCTAGGTGATAGACTAATTTCGTGGCATAGTAAGAAACAACAATCCATAGCGACTTCTACCGCTGAGGCAGAATATGTAGCCGCTGGGAGCTGTTGTGCACAAATCCTTTGGATGAGGCAACAACTTAGAGATTATGGAACAATCCTAGGTCCTACCCCAATCCATTGTGATAACCAAAGCGCTTTAGCTATGACCCAAAATCTCGTCCTTCATTCTAGAACCAAAAACATTGACATTAGATACCATTTCTTGCGTGACCATGTTCAAAAGAAAGATATCTCCATGCACTTCATTGGAACTGACAAACAATTGGCAAATATCTTCACCAAAGCGCTCAATGAACAATGCTTTCTCACTCTGAGAAGTGAATTAGGTATGATTGATTTAAACGCTTAAATCATAAAAGCATCATATCTTTATAGGCATAAAATTTAGGGGGAATCCACCTTATGTTTATGTCTAAAGCGTTTATCAAAAATCTCAAATAAGTCATCAATTTTAGGGGGAACTTTAAAATTGTACTTGTCTCAAAATATAAAGCGACTGTGACCAAAAATGATTTTTTAAATTTTAAGCATTGATCACTAGCGCTTATCTTTATGCATGACAAAATCAATAAGTAAAACTGTCTTTTATAAATCCAAGCGATTGATCTTATCCTTAACAGATTAAATCTTTTTTTTTAAAAAAAGGACTTCAGCGTTGAAAAGATTCCCACTTTAACGCTATGTAATTCTCTTTCAAATGATCATGCATACTTTTCATCGCTAAAAGTAACGTGTGGATAAGTCTAAAAGATTAGATTTGATAACTACCCACACGTGCCTATCAAATCAAACTGACGGTTATGATTCCTATCTAAACCTAGGCGGTTCAGTGACTGCATAAGTCTGAGTACGTGTCAGTGTACCATCAGGCGGGTGTATTTCACTCTAAAAATTTCAAAATTTTTCAAACGTCTTTTACTTAAATGGGTAACTGCGGATCCCAAAAACTTTCTATTTTGTAACAGTTAACCTATTTTACCGCACCTTTTGACATCCGTACTTATGCATAAACGGCTCAGATTCAAACTGTTCAATTTTTCAAAATTCCATGATGTCACACGTGGTAGTCATCTAAGCAACTGAGGAGTTATTGTTGCCTCTATATATATTCTTCAAGGCTTTTACAGTCAGACTTTATCACTTCCAAACACTCTCTGCTGTAAAATCTTCATCTCTTTCAAGGCAAAAACTTCTCTCATTCCTTCAAAAGCTTCAAATTTTCAGCAATGGCACCCAAAGCTTCAAAATCTTCCAAATCATCCAAGTCTGCTACCGGAAAAACTTCCCGCGCTGAAAAACCAGTCACGGTTAACGCCGAATTTCTTGTTAACTGGGACTACCTGTTTGATAACCAGAACTTCCCTCTACGAACGGTTCTTCCACTCGTTCAAGACTCTGGTTTGAGAGATATGATTACCACTGTTTTTAACTACTTTGGAGAAGAATCTCTCTATTTTTTCAACAATGCTAAAATTTCTGACGACGGAAACTCCATTTCCTGTGTCTTCCCTTTTGCTCGTGAGACCTTTGTTCTCACTCCTTCACTGATATCTTCCCTATTGACCTTACCCAATGATGGTGGTGAAGTAGAACATGTTACTCTCTGTGATGCGACTAAAGTTTGGGAGCTGATCAACAAAGAAGAAGTCGAAGCTGCTTATGAGCCAAACTTCAAGAAGAACGACATGAAGGGCGAATATGTCATTCTCGCGGACATTTGAGCTAAGATGATCGAATGCAGAAAGGGGACATTCGATAAAGTTACAAATATTCAGTACAAAATGATGGTAGCCATTCTGACCAAATTAAAGATTAATTGGTCTCTCTATGTTTTTAATCGCTTTAAGGCAGCGATGGCCAAGTCGGTTAATCCCAAGCCTTATGGGATTGTGTTAAGTAGAATTCTCAGCACTTCCGGTTTTACAAATTCCGTTAGAAAGAAGATCCCAGCGTTAAAATTCTATGGTAAGAAAATGATTAATGGAATGCTCGATCCTCGAAAACATGGTGGTGCAGCAGTTCCCAAAGAGGATCGTGACTGACTTCAAGCCGAAGGAGTTGTTCGCAGCGATGATGAAGAACAAGCATATTCCTCTTCATCATCGTCCTCGTCTGCAGAAGCAGTGGTGGTTAAGCGACCAAAAAGAAAAATTGTTCTCAAAGTCGCTGAACCAGCCAAGCCAGCCAAAAAGCAAAAGCCGGAGCCCGCAAAGAAGAAGCAGAAGCCAGAGCCCAAGATGAAACAAAAATCTCCTTCTCCTTCTCCTAAATCTCCATCTCCTTCTCCAGTGTTTATCTTCTCAGTTCCTGAAGAAGAGGAAGAAGTAGCAGAAGAAGTACCGCTTGCTCGAAGGCGTACTCCTCTCTCTACTCCAGCCGCGTCTACAAGCGTTTCAGCAAATCCAACGCTTGGAGAGTCAGCAAGTATTCCTCCCTCTGACGCTGTTCCCGAAATCAGCTCAGATTCAAGCCGCTACTCTATCTGAGGGGCTTTCTAGTGCTCAAGGTAAGTATTTGCTAAGCAAATTAGTCTATCCATTCCTCGTTAGTTTCTAAGTCTCTAACGTTAGGATAAAATCTCTTTCAGCGCAATGCAAAACGAGTTCTGAATATGTTCTCAACATTCTTGAAGAATTACGTATTCCCATTCGTGCTGATCCAATAACTTCTTTTCTCGATTTAGATCCAGAAGAAGTTGTTTCAGAGCCTGAGGAAATTGTACCAGTCATAGAAACCAATCAAGCGACTGAGACAGTCGATGATAATTCTCAGGGTAAGCGTTTTAGCTTTTTTTAAAAAAATTAAATTCTACTTCGTGGAAATTTTGCTTGCTTTTCTCAAACGCTTACATGTATCAGCTCAAGATGCACCAGATGCTGATGCACCTCCCTCTTTAGAGGTTCCCATTAAAGTAGATGTTGATATGGCAACTGTTGTGGATATCGCTAAGGAATTAGCTCAAGTTCTTCCTGACGCTGCAACTTCACCAGTCAGTGAAGCGACTGAGCATGCTGAGCGGTCGATAGAAGTGGCCCCGATTCCAACAGAAGAAATTGCCTTTGTTCCTACTCCAACTGGTGCTCCTCCTCGTGTCATCGATTCTTTCCTCTCGAATATTCTCCTGATATTGAATTTTATTATGGCGCTAGAGAACGAGACACCCAGACGCTTGCAGAGCTCGAAATCTCTTTTCAAAACACTCTCCATCGGCCTGATCTTTCCAACTCTCAAAAGTTTGAATTCTTTGAGCAGTTTGCCGATTTAGGACTCTACAACCTGGAGCGACTCCAATCTCGCTTAGAGTATATCCGAAGACCCACGTTCAACAGAACAGAATTTGACGAAAAGCGATTTAATTTAACCGGTCGCTCAGACGAGACTTTCTATCCTCTTCGACCCAGCAAGATTGTTTTCAAGAATCCCCGCATGGGCGATTGGAACAAAAATCCTGATGAGGAAGATCTAAACAAAATAGGATATTCGGCTCTCCCCAAAATCATCACCTCCCCTCAGAATGCTCTCTCTCCTACTCCACTTCAATTATGGAAAGGCAACGGACCGCTTGTGGCTGAGCGTCCCAATCCAGTGAATTCGTGGATAGAAGATGAAGCCCGAGAATATGTTGCCAGATTATGGGCAGAGGATTATGACAAAGAAATTGAGCGCTTTGAGAAATTCCTTGCCCCTAGAAAAGAACCAAAGAAAACTGACAAGCTTGGCAAGCGATGGATGATGGATACAGCCAGATGGGCTGAAGAGTTTGTTTTACACTTCTATACTCTTGAAGAACTCGTGAGATATCCATTCCTGTTTGAATTTGGAATCGAATACAGACGCCGTGGGTTTGCTACTTTTTTGCTTCAACAGCATCAGCATATTGCCGAAAATGTTAGTGCTCTACCGGGTTACAGGCAACCCATTGAGACTTACATTCGTCATCAGCTAGCCTTATTCAGTCAAGGCGGACGCTATGTGTTTCACCCTCATCAAGCGTTTGTTCAGCGCATCTTTCCCGATTTGAATGAAGAAGCCTCCTCCAGCAAACAGCCGCTTCTTCCCGGACAAAGTCGAATTTTTATCGATGTTTCAACTGAACACGCTGAGTTTGCTGAACTCCACAGAGATAGAAGAGCAGTGATAGAAAATGCACAAGCGTTGGACATCACTTTCAACCACTATTCAGGGCTGAACGACTTCCGAGGATACAAGCTTCACCCTGTGCTCTTTTGTCAACAGAACATTCAAGTGGCCAAGATGATATCGCTGATCAGGCCAGTGGACCAAGAAGCAGCTCAAGCGCTGATGCCATTTATTTTGGACTTTTTCCAATCTTATACTTCAGGAATTCGTTTACCGGAAGGCGTGCAGCTTGCTCTAAGCACTGAAGAGCGAGAAGATGCTATTTTCTTTATTTCGCAAAGTAGCCTGATAAGTCCAAGGCATGTGATGGAAGCACTCAGCCTACTCTGGGTCATTGCTATTGAAGATCCTTCTCCTTTCGTCCAAATAGTTGAAACAGCCGATTCTCCTACTATGGATGATGCTCAAATTCCAAAAGCTTCTTTGCCAGACCCTTCTAGCGCCCCAGTAGTTGAGCCCCCGTCAGTGTTCAAAGATCCTTCAATGGATCAAGCGATTGAAGAAATGCACACTGAAATTGCTCAAAAGCCTGAAGAGCCATTTATCAGAGAAAAATCCAAAGGCAAGGCTGCAGTTTCTAGCTCTTACGGACTCATTCCATCTCCTGAGCGTCCTTCTTCTGATTCAGATTCTGAGAGTGATTCAGACGCTAGAGATTTCAAACAGGCAGTACGGAACTCACTCACCAACATTGAAGGTTCCTGCTCCAAGATGTCTGAGGCTGCAGATAGATAAATCCGAATGATGTCTGATACGCGAAGTCGCGATATTGCAAACGCTTCCAATAAAAGCACTATTACAATCATGAACAGCATATCACCACTTGTCGCTGAACTCACTTCAGAATTCAACCGTCACTTAGCTTAGAGCGCTTCGGCTAATGCTGACAGACATACTTCGATCGATGCCGCTGCTCAGAGCATCGCTCAACAAGTCGTTCTCTTAGTTGACGAAGTGCGACTCTTGCGAAGAGAAGTCGCTGAGTTGAAAACCTCTCTTGATGATGCCAAGAAGGGGGAAAATACAGAAAAGCATCAAGCGTCCAAAGCAATATCAAAGACAGATAATAAAAATTGGAGATCAATGTTTGAAGAACTAGTGAGCATCAAGAAGATGTTAACTAAAAAGAGAAAGCCAAGGTATTATCTAGGAAAATATCTGCTTCCAGAATTGGACGTCGATTTCTTGGAAAGTATGGGATTTCAACCTTTTTCCGGTCCGCTAAGACGACCTATCAATTGGAAACCATCAAAAGATCCAAGAAAAGATATCTATTACGATTTAATTCGTGAGCTTGGAATTTCGCCAAGAGAATGGACAGAAAGGTTGTTAGAACTTAATGAAAGTGCTAGACTTCATAGGCATGATTACGATGAAGTTCAACATACGACAATGATCGACATTGATCGTCTCCTGTTGGACTTAGCGCTAGAAGTTCTCCAAGGCGAAGAAAGAGCAAAGCGACAGAAAAAGTGAATGAATTTTTTTTATTTCTGTTGTCGCTTTCATTATATTACTTTCAGTATAAATCATGTATGCTTATTCTTTCAATATATGAATGATTTATCGCTGAAACAACTTGTTGAAGCTAATCTAACTTTAGCTAAATTTACTAATTCTTTAAACGCCAACTTATATTCTTTTGGGCTTTTCTTTTAAGTAACTCTTAAATTATAAAAGAGTTATAAGAGTTAAAAGTCTTGACATCATCAAAAAGGGGGAAATTGTTAGGAAATTTCATGTTAGATGTTTTGATGATGACAAGATATGATTTTATGTTAGACCCCAAACACAATGTAAGTTTCTGTTTTGATAGATCTTTGTATAAGCATTTGAGGGTATGTAATTTTTTATTAGGCTTGTAATTTCTATCTTTATAGATTTTAGACTAAGTATTAGATACCGAATCGCTAATAGAATTGTAGGTGAGTCTATTAGAGAAGAAGTTGAAGATCGGCGTTTGAAGTCAACTTCAGATGAAGTTTTGTTCTTAGCGCCCGTCAAACGCTAAAGGACTATTTCAGGATTTATGGATCAAGCGCTCAAATCATTCTAGCGATCAGTTTCAGATTCACCTGAATTAAGTCCTCAAGTCATGAAGGACTTAAATACAATCATTCAACGGACATTTATTTCCAACGGGAAATAAATTCAAATGCATTAAATGCCTGATAAGAGCATTAAATGTGATAAGCCACTGTGACTTGTGGACAAGCCACCTTTTTTACTAGACTGTCAGAACTCCAGAGTTTATAGCTGCTCCCATCCAATTGGTGCCAGCAGATTTTCAGGAATGTCAGGTTTTAGGTAGAATCACGCGACGCGTGAAAGGCACGCTCCCACATGTGTCCAACGGACAGATCCCAAGAATTGCCTATAAATACCTTACCTTCAGCAAACCCCAAAAAAGGTTCACGGTACATAATATTACAAGAGAAATTTACGTACCTGCACAAGAAAAAGCTTAGAAACTCCATAGCTAAAATTCCTTCAAGCTTTTCATCTACATTCCAGACAGTCACAAATATCTCAAATCTCTTCCAAAGAAGAAACCTAAATCCTTACTGAGATATTCCAAGTTGTTTGATCTTCCCAAAAACAAACAAATCCTTGTGACAAACCTTCAACCTTTCATCTGAGTGAGAAAGAAGTTGAAACCCTTTACATGCAGTATTTCTGAGTGAGAGAAGCTTGTAGAAGACGATCTTCATTGGTGCTGAAATTTGTGTGATCAAGGAGCCCGAGATCTTTTTCATCCTTTACTATCTTGTAGAAGATTCTGTGTGATTTTTCGATAATCATCCTAGTAAATTCCTCCAAGTGAAAAAGGAGAAGAAGGACGTAGCTGGGATTACAACACCCAGTGAACCTTACAATTTCTTGTGTCATTTACTTTAATTATTTTCTTGATTTATATTATATTATATTCTTTGAAAAAGACAAGCTAATTGCAAAGCGATTAATTAACCAATCGAACGCTAAAAATCATTTCCGCTATGCTAACCCTGATTAAGAGATCTAGGCATTACCCTACTTTGGTAAATTGCTAAAATCACTAAGTCTAAGTTATCTTTACTGAAGCGTCTGACCCAAGCGCTCAGCTTCTAAGCATTCAAATATTTAAAAGTGATACGAATTTTTGAAGTCGAAAAAGACTTCAGGGTCTATTCAACCCCCCTCCCTTCTAGACCCTTTCGTATGCCACTTGGGACCACCAACAATTTTTATTTTTATTTTTGAATTTCATACGAACAGCAATTGTCGTATGCATAAACCATGTTCGACGTATATTTAGTGTACAATCGACGTATTTTCAATTGATATTTAACAGTTTTGCGCAATCTTACGAGAAATTCTATAAAGCGTTGTAGCTTGCTCGGAATCATAAACCATTTTTTTCTTTTGAAAGTAGACACATAGGGCTTTCTAAATAAGTATGTCACATTATCAAGAAACCTATGGTATAAAACAGTTGTTCCTTCAAACATAAGATAAAATTTAATGACAGTTTTGCGTGACTTCACGAGAAAGTTTATAGCGCATTGTAGAATGCTCGGAATCATAAACAGTTTTTTTATTTCAAACTACACACATAGATCTTTCATAAAATGTATAAAATCTTGTGAAGAACAATCTAGTATGAAACAGTTTTTTATTCAAACGTAAGCTAAAAATGTACTATAGTTTTGCGCAATCTTACGGGAAATTTTATAACGCGTTGTAGGATGCTCAAAATCATAAATCGTTATTTTATTTTGAAAATAGACACATAGAGAGTTCGTAGTATGTATGATTAGAATGAAGCAGTTTTGTCTACAAATGTGAGCTAAAATTTATGGACAGTTTTGCGCGACTTCACGAGAAAGTTCATAACGCATTGTACGATGCTCGAAATCATAAACACTTTTTTTATATTTCAAAGTAGACACATAGGAATTTCTAAAAATGTATGACACATTATCAAAAAACATCTAGTATGAAACAGTTTTTTCTTCAAACATAAGTTAAAATTTACAGACAGTTTTGCGCGACTTCACGAAAATGTACATAACGCACTGTACAATGCTCGAAATAATAAAATATTTTTTTCTTTTAAAATTAGACACATAGGGCTTTCTAAAAATGTATGACACATTATCAACAAATGTCTAGAACTAAACAGGTTTTCCGTCAAATGTAAGCTAAATTTAATATGCATTCATAAGTAAAAATTATGTACTAATACGTCATATTAAGTGTACCTATACATTGATTGATAGACAATAATATGTCAATTGACTAGCATTCATACGTCAATTTGCATATATTAATATGTCATATTAAATGTATTATTACATCAATTGATAGACAACTATACGGCATTTCCAGAAAATAATACGTCACTATTATGTACTAATACGTCATATTAGGTGTACCTATACGTCGATTGATAGACAATAATACGTCAATTGACTTGCATTCATGCGTCAATTTGAATGTACTAATATGTCATATTAAATGTATTATTACGTCAATTGATAGACAACCATACGTCATTTCTAGAAAATTATAATTCAATTGACTTGCAACCATACGTCAATATTATGTATTAATACATCATATTAATTGTACCTATACGTCCATTATAGACAATAATACGTCAATTGACTAGAATTCATACGTCAATTGATGGATAATCATACGTTGATTTTAGAAAATAATATGTCAATTGACTTGCATTCATACGTCAATATTATGTATTAATACGTCGTATTCAGTGTACCTACACGTCGATTGATAGACAATAAAACGCCAATTGACTACCATTCACACGTCAATTGATAGACAATCATACGTCGATTTCAAAAAATAATACATCAATTGACTTGCATTCATATGTCAATAATATGTATTAATACGTCGACAAAGAGCGCCTAAAAATTCCTTAAAATGACCAATTCCATGTATCGATCCACAAGGACCGCCATTAGACTATACATACGTCACTAGATTACATACGTACGTTATTAGACTATATACATACATCGATAGATTATACACATATGTCATTTTATTAATAATACATCATCTTAAATGTTAACGTATGGCCTTTACATTTACTAATACATCCTTTTAGTTGTAACAATACATCATTGCATATGTAATAATACTAACCTCGAAGCTCTAAACCCTAACCCCTAAACCCTAAATCCTAACCCCTAAACCCTAAATCCTAAACACTATGACATCACATACCCTAAAATTAAATGTTTCGAAATTTAATGCTCACAAATATGTAAGAAAATTATGCATTTAATATAATTTAATGTACGTTTTTTCACTAACTAGTATTATTTTGAGTTTCCAAAACTCAATGTTGACATATATTACTAGTAGTGATCACTTGACTTTTCGTGTGAGTTTGTAGTTTTGAGATACCCATACACATGATTATACTTAGGCATGTTATGTATTTAATAATAATTATTTATAATGTCATGAACGTGCATTTAACAACATACTTGGCTCAAAATAGGCATTAAATAGATATACCAAACACTATGTATATCCACACAACTACTAGTTATCATGTGACTTTATGCGTAAGAATTTACGATTTTGTGATATTTATACACTTGAGTATAAAATATTTAATATTGTTCCTTTATGATGTATCTTTACCAATAATCCGACGTATCGTTACAAAATATATTATTACAACTAATATGATGAATATACGATTACGTATTACTACAATGCAATGTTGTATTATTACATAAGAATTGACTTATTATTACATATCAAATGACATATGATTACATATAAATTGACGTATGACTATATATAAATGGACGTATTCTTACATATCAATTGACATATGGTTGCATATAAATCACTACTACAAAAATACACTATTACAGGGCACCTATTACAACGGTTATGGGAAAACCGCTGTACTGAGGTACCTATTACAGCGGTTTTGCCAAAACCGCTGTAATAGGTGTACATCGGTTCTGACCTATTACAGCGGTTCCGAGAGAACCGCTGTAATAGGTACGTTAAAAAAATAAAAAATGTACATATTACAGCGGTTCGGACCTATTACAGCGGTTCTCTCGGAACCGCTATAACAAGTTCGTTAAAAAAAATATTAAAAAAAATAAAAAATGTACCTATTACAGCGGTTCACATAAGAACCGCTGCAATAGGCCAAAACGAAAAAAAATTGAAACTCTTTTATCTTCCCATTTCTCTCTCTACTCTCAAAACTTAAAACCCATTTCAGCCTCTCTCTCTCTACTCTCGGTCTCTCTCGATCGATCCCCCCAAAAAGTTCGGCACAGCCACCTCCGCCGCCACCACCACGACCGTAAGCTTCTTCTCTTTCTCTCTCTATATATATACGTATATTTGTATATGTGTGGGTGTATGTATATTTGTGTATGTGTGGGTGTATTTATATTTGTGTCTATGTGGGTGTATGTATATTTGTGTATGTGTGGGTGTATGTATATTTGTGTATGTGTGGATATATGTATATTTGTGTATGTGTGGATGTGTGTATGTACATTTATGTATATGTTGATGGGTGTATGTACATTTGTGTATGTGTGGGTGTATGTATATTTGTGTAAGTGTGGGTGTAGGTATATTTGTGTATGTGTGGGTGTATGTATATTTGTGTATGTGTGGATGGGTGTATGTATATTTGTGTATGTGACGATGGGTGTATGTACATTTGTGTATGTGTGGGTGTATGTATATTTGTGTATGTGTGGGTGTATTTACATTTGTGTATGTGTGGGTGTATGTATATTTGCGTATGTGTGGGTGTATTTATATTTGGGTATGTGTGGGTTTATGTATATTTGCGTATGCGTTGGTGTATGTATATTTGTGTATGTGTGGGCGTATGCGTGGATGTATGTATATTTGCGGATGTGTGGATGGGTGTATGTATATTTGTGAATGTGTGGGTGTAAGTATATTTGTTTATGTGTGGGTGTATGTATATTTGTGTATGTGTGGGTGTAGGTATATTTGTGTATGTGTGGGTGTATGTATATTTGTGTATGTGTGGATGGGTGTATGTATATTTGTGTATGTGACGATGGGTGTATGTACATTTGTGTATGTGTGGGTGTATGTATATTTGTGTATGTGTGGGTGTATTTACATTTGTGTATGTGTGGGTGTATGTATATTTGCGTATGTGTGGGTGTATTTATATTTGTGTATGTGTGGGTGTATTTATATTTGCTTATGCGTGGGATAATGTATATTTGTGTATGTGTGGACGCACGTATATTTGCGTATGTGTGGATGTATGTATTTTTGCGGATGTGTGGATGGGTGTATGTATATTTGTGAATGTGTTGGTGTAAGTATATTTGTTTATGTGTGGGTGTATGTATATTTGTGTATGTGTGGATGCGTCTATGTATATTTGTGCATGTGTGGGAGTATGTATATTTGTGTATGTGTGGGTGTATGTATATTTGTGTATGTGTGGATGTATGTATATTTGTGTATGTGTGGATGTATGTATATTTGGGTATGTGTGGATGGGTGTATGTATATTTGTGTATGTGACGATGGGTGTATGTACATTTGTGTATGTGTGGGTGTATGTATATTTGTGTATATGTTGATGGGTGTATGTATATTTGTGTATGTGTGGGTGTACGTATATTCGTGTATGTGTGGGTGTAGGTATATTTGTGTATGTGTGGGTGTATGTATATTTGTGTATGTGTGGATGGGTGTATGTATATTTGTGTATGTGACGATGGGAGTATGTACATTTGTGTATGTGTGGGTGTATGTATATTTGTGTATGTGTGGGTGTATTTACATTTGTGTATGTGTGGGTGTATGTATATTTGCGTATGTGTGGGTTTATTTATATTTGTGTATCTGTGGGTGTATGTATATTTGCATATGCGTGGGTGTATGTATATTTGTGTATGTGTGGGCGTATGTATATATGCGTATGTGTGGAGGTCTGTATATTTGCGGATGTGTGGATGGTTGTATGTATATTTGTGAATGTGTGGGTGTAAGTATATTTGTTTATGTGTGGGTGTATGTATATTTGTGTATGTGTGGATGCGTCTATGTATATTTGTGCATGTGTGGGAGTATGTACATTTGTGTATGTGTGGGTGTATGTATATTTGTGTATGTGTGGGTGTATTTACATTTGTGTATGTGTGGGTGTATGTATATTTGCGTATGTGTGGGTGTATTTATATTTGTGTATGTGTGGGTGTATTTATATTTGCGTATGCGTGGGTGTATGTATATTTGTGTATGTGTGGGCGCACGTATATTTGCGTATGTGTGGATGTATGTATTTTTGCGGATGTGTGGATGGGTGTTTGTATATTTGTGAATGTGTTGGTGTAAGTATATTTGATTATGTGTGGGTGTATGTATATTTGTGTATGTGTGGATGCGTCTATGTATATTTGTGCATGTGTGGGAGTATGTATATTTGTGTATGTGTGGATGTATGTATATTTGTGTATGTGTAGATGTATGTATATTTGGGTATGTATGGATGGGTGTAAGTATGTATATTTGTGTATGTGTGGGTGTATGTACATTTGTGTATGTGTGGGTGTATGTATATTTGTGTATGTGTGGGTGTATGTATATTTGTGTATGTGTGGGTGTATGTATATTTGTGTATGTGTGGGTGTAGGTATATTTGTGTATGTGTGGGTGTATGTATATTTGTGTATGTGTGGGTGTATGTATATTTGTGTATGTGTGGGTGTATGTACATTTGTGTATGTGTGGGTGTATGTATATTTGTGTATGTGTGGGTGTATGTATATTTGTGTATGTGTGGGTGTATGTATATTTGTGTATGGATGGGTCTATGTATATTTGTATATATGTTGACGGGTGTATGTATATTTGTGTATGTGTGGGTGTATGTATATTTGTGTATGTGTGGGTGTATGTATATTTGTGTATGTGTGGGTGTATGTATATTTGTGTATGTGTGTATGGGTGTATGTATATTTGTGTATGTGACGATGGGTGTATGTACATTTGTGTATGTGTGGGTGTATGTATATTTGTGTATGTGTGGGTGTATTTACATTTGTGTATGTGTAGGTGTATGTATATTTGTGTATGTGTGGATGCGTCTATGTATATTTGTGCATGTGTGGGAGAATGTATATTTGTGTATGTGTGGATGTATGTATATTTGTGTAAGTGTAGATGTATGTATATTTGGGTATCTGTGGATGGGTGTATGTATATTTGTGTATGTGTGGATGCGTGTATGTATATTTGTGCATGTGTGGGAGTATGTATATTTGTGTGTGTGGGGGTGTTTGTATATTTGTGTGTGTGTTGATGGGTGTATGTATATTTGTGTGTGTGTGGGTGTTTGTATATTTGTGTATGTGTGGATGTATGTATATTTGTGTATGTGTCGATGTATGTATATTTGGGTATCTGTGGATGGGTGTATGTATATTTGTGTATGTGTGGATGGGTGTATGTATATTTGTGCATGTGTGGGAGTATGTATATTTGTGTATGTGTGGATGTATGTATATTTGTGTATGTGTAGATGTATGTATATTTGGGTATCTGTGGATGGGTCTATGTAAATTTGTGTATATGTTGATGGGTGTATGTATATTTGGATTGTGTGGGTGTATTTATATTGTGTATGTGTGGGTGTTTGTATATTTGTGTGTGTGTGGATGTATGTATATTTGTGTATGTGTGGATGGGTGTATGTATATTTGTGTATGTTGACACGACAAAAGCCTAGCAAGAGAACTAGGTCGCGTAAATAGTAAAGTGGATTTCTAAGTCCGGGGTTATCGTATCCGCAGGGACAACTATAATCTAAGTACCAAGACTACTATATTACTCAATTCTAAGTTAAATCGGTCGATAGAAATGTTGATTAACTAATTAATAAATACTAGAAAATAAACTAAGGCAACGTCACACCAAATAAAAGGAGGAAACAATAGAGAGAAGCAATCAAGGCACATGGTTCAACCGATTATGCATTTAGATTGTGATTTAGGTTCTATTGGATTATTAGATTGATTTAGCTAAGGCGAAATTCCCTAACGTACGTACTACCCAATCTCTTGGCATAGCAACCCTACCCTTGGTAACGATTTCCTATATATCTCTATATGAAAACCCGATTAACGAGGATGCATTTAAGGTCTAGGAATTCCCCACGTGAATGGAAAGCCACCTAAAGAAACCGAGTCTATCTCTAGTCGGTTTAACTATAGGGTATTCAATGTTTATATCTTCCCTAGGTTATTATCTCTCGATCTCTAACCTAGGTATTTTATCAAACACTTGGTGATCAAGCAAATGTAGCATTGAGATCAAATATTGAATACATAGCTAAAACCAAAATTAATCCAATAAACACCAACAAAACAACAATCAAAATAACATAAATGGCCTATCCATGGCCTCAATCAAACAAGTTTAGCTCATATTCATGTCAAAAGTGCAAATATAAACCATACAAGTCATAGAAGATTTGAACAAATTCAAGAAACAAATATGTAAAAACTCCCTAATTCTTGTAGAGATGTGGATTCCTTGTTGAATTCTCCATGTTTTGACCTTCAATCTTCTCTTCTAAGCTCCCTCTCTCTCTATTTTCGTGTGGTTGCTGATATCCAAGGTGAGTTAGGGTAAAAAATGGCTAAAAGAGGTATTTATAGGCCAACACTGCCGCCTCGAACGCCGCGGCGTTCGTTTGTTGAACGCCGCGGCGTTGGCTACTGCTTGTGAACGCCGCGGCGTTCGCTTGTTTGAACGCCGCGGCGTTGGCTACTGCTTGTGAACGCCGTGGCGTTCGCTTGTTTGAACGCCGCGGCGTTGGCTACTGCTTGTGAACGCCGCGGCGTTGCCATGAAAAATTCCAAAAATTGTTTCATTTTGCCTTCGGTTCTTGCTCTTTCCTCCGGCTGTTAACCCAATCTGAAAAGTCAAAGCAAACCGGGTTTAAAGCATCATATGTGATCAAATTATTAAAGAAACAATCAAAATTAAGTTGATAAAAGGGGTAAAACTTGTGTAAAAATAACATATATCAACTACCCCCAAACTTAGCTTTGATCGTCCTCGATCAAATAGAATCAAGCGCACACATGAAGATTGAAAAGTTAATTTGCCAAATCATACACACCACAACAAGCATTATACCTTCTGAGAAGTTTTGGAATAGTCACCCAAAACTTTGGACATTCAACAATTCAAAAACCTCACAAAATCTTAGTTTCCATCCCTAAATCATGAACTCCCACATCCATATTCATGTCAAGAGCACACTTTAGAAAAGATTATGCAAATCAACTGGAAAGTAAAGACATTGAAACAATTCAATATTCGTTAACTCATCGGTGTGTATAAAGTGCAAAAGTCACAATCAAAAGGTCTTTCCGGCTTGTAATGTAAGGCTAGGTGATGGCTAGGACCGGAAGATATGGATAAAGTGACTAAGTCAAGAGGGCCTATGACTTCAAAATCATCGAGCTAAATTCTCATATAAACCATATAAACTTTCACAACTTATCACTTATCCCTTTTTCATTCTATTTTGCCTTTCAAATTACAACCCCCAAACTTGTTTCTTTTCATATTGGGTTGTAAACATATTTCCAAGCCAAATGATCCAATTGAGTGCTAAGATCAAAGCCTAGTCAAGAGCACATTTTTTTTTTTTTCATATATATCTCTCTCTCGACTATTTAGCCCATTGCTCAAGTTTTCATTTCATCCCCCTTTTTTTTTACATAATATTTCAAACCTCAAATATCCCAACATGGCCAAAACATCACTATCTAACTCATGTACATTCAAATCAAAACAAGGTGACTACCCATATTCAAGTCAAATGATATGAAGTTGTAAACTCTCTTGATTGGGTGCAAGACATTGTTTTTCTTTTAGGCTAGAAGGTGGTTGTCTTGGCATATGAAATAAAGACGAATGGTGGTTTCTAGTATGCTTAGCACACTCCATTCTTATCAATACGGCTCAAATCAAGGTCTAGAGATTATGCAATATAGAGAAGGCCAAAATGTAAGGCTAACAACAATGAAAGATGGCCTAAATCATTTTATGACTTTACAACATTAATACACACTTCAAAATCAACAAAATTGAAAGTTCAACGTTTTAAGTCTGCAAGAATTCGCATAAACATGACTAAAAAGGGCTTTCAAGTCACAATATATGACATGTTGACCACAGACAAGGAACTTTGACTTCGACAGAGTAGAGATATTCGAATGCATTCTGTTCTTATGCAAGGGTACACTCAACAAAAGAAACACGAGCAACATGCAAAAATGTACGCCCACCCCCAAACTGAAATGAAACAGTGTCCTCAATGTTGCAAAACTTAAGTATAGGAGAGGGAAAAGCGATACATCCCTGAAATTTAGAGAACGGAGGGAGAAAGGTGGCGTCTCAGATCCCGGAGTCAAATCATTATTAAAACCTGCCGGAAGGAAAACTCAAGTGACCCACATCAACGCATGAAGGTGAATAATAGAGAATGAAAGAGAAGCAAAAACACGAAAACGCAAACAAAACCAAAGGAAACAGTACAAGCATCGAGTACAAAAGAGTTACAGCCAATCATAACATAGTAAAGTAAATAATTAAAAAGGGAAAAACTCTCAAACGACGTCAACATCCGACTACTCATCCAACGCTGTCTCGTCCTCGTCAGTCTCATCATCTTCATCGTCCTCACCCTCCTCGTCATTTTCAGGGACGGCCGCGGGCTCTGGAGGCTGGGGGTGAGGGTGTAGTGGAGCAAGCGGATCAAACTGGGGAAACTCAGGCCAAACGCCGGGCCAAGGGCCAAATGCATTAGCCCGAATAGCACTCTCCATAAACTGCCATCGGCGGTGTGCGTCCCATCGCGCAGCAAGAATATTCTGATCAATACGTGTCATCTTGTGATCCAACTCAACGGCCCACTGCGGGACATCAGACGCTACACCGGAAGAAGAGGAAACACGCTGTGGGGCTTTGCGATGTGGCGGAGCAGGCAGAGCGGGGGCGATGGTGGATGATGTGGCAGTGGGTCGGCAGGCACGGTGACCAGAACGAACAGCTATAGTCTCGGCTTGGCAAATTTGTGTGTATGAAATAATCCGGCGCGGCACCTCAACATGCTCCATCGGCGAGTACTGGACGCCGGCGTTCTTGCACAGTGCGGTGATGAGGGAGGGGAAACAAAGATTCTTCTTGGCACCAGAACACTCAATGATGGACTGAATCAATTGTTGCTTAATCAGTTTGCCCACGTTGATGTTGAGACCATGATGAATAGCATAGACAACCTCGACTCGCTCGCGAGTAGCTGTGCTCAAAGATAATGTCGGGATGAGGCGAGCGCAAACAAAGTAATACCATGTGCGGGCCGTGGTGTTGAGGTTACATGCCTTGATTGAGATAGGACGGGAAGTCCTTGAAACCTGTCCAAATAGACTCTGGATAACAAAGGGCAGAGTGGATTGCAGCATAATCAATGTCCTTTAAAAACGTCTCAAACTGATCCGGGCGAGGGATGGGGATGTGAAGTACTTCATTGATTTTTGTGGAAGAAATGGTAACATTCCGCCCCCTGACCTGAACAGAGACTAAACGGTGTACGTTTTCGGGCTTGCCGGTGGCATTGGCATAAAATTCTTTGACTAAAGGAATAATAGCCTCCCCGGGCTGCGTAGCAAACTCAAACCAACCTCGATTCCTAATATTCGTCCTGAATGGTTCAATCGAACAATCCAACGCTCGCTCATCCACCACATTCTTCTTTGTCAATTTTTCGGAAAAACAAACAGAGGCTGCGAGGCTAACAAATTTATCACAATCATACAGCGGGTCATCCGCTGGAGTAGAAGTATTCACTTTAGCCTTGCCTTTGTTTCCCTTAGAAAGTCGCGGGCTCATTTTCAACCCCCTAACACTAGGCAACACGTATCCAAGATAGAACGCTCTAGTCACCCACACGACTGATTTCAAACTCGGTATCCCCAAACTTCTTCAACAAATCACTCCCACAACCAAATTTTTCTCAACTCAACAAGCACAACAAGCTCACGAATGGAAAATTTAAAACGAGCAAGAAAAGAAAACCCACAAAATTCAATCAACCCGAATGATGCTCGCAATTACCAACCAAATGCACGATATCATCAACAATCCAATACTTAAAATTAATTTGCACCCCACAATTTACCACAAAGAATATATGTACCTTAATCCAAAATAGGTAGACAATGATCACAAAGTGATGTATGAAGCTATTACTTTGCCCAAAGAGATGAAAATGCAAGGTAAAGTCCGGTGGTGGCGGCACAATTCCGGCGGCGGCGGTGGGGTGTCGTGAATGTGGATTTTCGGCCGAAATTTGGATTTTTGATCGGTGGGAAGTGTAAGAAATCGGTTGGGAAGTGTGGATTCAAGATGAATTGGAGAGAGATTGAGTGATGTGGGAGGAATTTGGATTTTTTTGAAGGGAGGGAAGAGTTAGGGTTTGAAAGAAAAAAAAATCGTAAGGGAAATGGGGGAAAGGGGAAATCTGCTGGGCATATATGCATCGAACGCCGCGGCGTTCGATTTATAACGCCGCGGCGTTGGGATGCAGTAGCGAACGCCGCGGCGTTATTTGTTTGGAACGCCGACGCGTTGAGTCAACCCGATTTTTTTTGTTTTTTTTTTTTGTTTTTTTTTTTTAAGGAAAGGGCTGCTTGCGTCGAATTGTGCGAATGAATGGAAAACCTGCAAACGCGATGAAAACACATCGTAAAAATATTAAACAGAAACAAAATGAAGAAAAAAAAACAAAGTGAAATGAAAGGAAAATAAATAAAATAAAATAAAAAAGAACTTGGGTTGCCTCCCAAGAAGCGCTTGTTTATAGTCGTTAGCTTGACGTAGGTGCAATCAATGTGGTGGGTCAACGAGGGTAACGTGCACATGGTCCCTCATACAACCATTTCCTTCATAGTGTTTCAAACGGTGGCCATTAACAATGAAAGAACCCTTTGTTTCGTGTGAAATTTCAACCGCACCGGAGGGGTAAACTTTCATGACAGTGAAAGGTCCTGACCATTTAGAGCGTAGTTTACCGGGAAAAAGTCGGAGGCGGGAATTGAATAAAAGGACATGTTCTCCCTCGGTAAACTCCCTCGGTGTGATGCGCTTGTCGTGCCAGCGTTTTGTTCGTTCCTTGTAGATTTTTGCATTTTCATAGGCCTCCTGTCGGAACTCATCCAGCTCGTTCAATTGCAACAACCTGTGTTTGCCAACATCTTGCAAATCAAAATTAAGCAATTTAATTGCCCAAAATGCCCTATGCTCTAGCTCAACGGGTAGGTGGCAAGCTTTCCCAAAAACGAGTCGGTAAGGTGACATGCCAATAGGTGTCTTAAACGCAGTTCGATATGCCCACAGGGCATCATCTAACTTAAGAGACCAATCTTTTCGAGATGAATTTACCGTTTTCTCAAGGATGCGTTTAAGTTCCCGATTGGACACTTCAACTTGACCACTCGTTTGAGGGTGGTACGGTGTGGAAATCTTATGTGTGACACCATATTTTTGCAAAAGATTATCAAACTGTTTGTTGCAAAAATGAGTGCCACCATCACTTATAATGGCTCGAGGGGTACCGAATCGCGTGAAAATGTGTTTTTTCAAAAATTTAACTACCACCCTTGAATCATTCGTACGTAAAGCCTCCGCTTCGACCCATTTAGACACATAATCAACCGCTACTAGAATGTATTTATTGGAGCATGAGCTAGGGAATGGTCCCATAAAGTCAATGCCCCAAACATCAAAAAGTTCGCATTCTAGTATGTTGTTTAACGGCATTTCATGTTTCCTCGAAATATTCCCTGTTCTTTGGCATTGATCACAAGAAGATACATACGCATGCACATCTTTAAATAGGGAGGGCCAGAAAAAACCTGATTGGAGAACTTTTGAGGCGGTCTTAGTAGGCCCAAAATGGCCACCTACCTTGCCATCATGGCAATGGCTCATAATAGATGTCATTTCTTCTGCCGGGACACAACGCCTGATAATGCCATCTGCACAATTCTTAAACAAAAATGGCTCTTCCCAAAATAATGCTCGACATCAGATAAAAATTTCTTGTTTTGATAAAAAGTGAGATTAGGGGGAAGTGCACCCATGACAACATAATTTGCAAAATCAGCATACCAGGGGAAAGCACCATGAATCACCGTATACAATTGTTCATCCGGAAACTCTTCCCCAATTGGTTTTTCAATGATTGAATCGGAGACAGGAGCTTCTATCCTAGACAAATGGTCAGCCACCACATTCTCAACTCCCTTTTTATCCCTAATTTCTAGATCAAATTCTTGGAGAAGAAGAATCCATCTAATAAGGCGAGGTTTTGCATCCTTCTTTGCAAGTAGATACTTAAGTGCAGAGTGATCAGTGTAAACAATGACTTTGTTCAAGACAAGGTATGAATGAAACTTATCAAATGCAAAAACTATAGTTAGCAACTCCTTTTCCGTCGTGGCATAATTTAACTGAGCATCATTTAAAGTTCGACTCGCATAATAAATGGTGTAGAATACCTTATCTTTCCTTTGTCCGAGTACAGCTCCAACCGCTGAATCACTAGCATCACACATAAGCTCAAATGGGAGGTTCCAATCTGGAGGTGCCATGATGGGCGCTGAAATTAATTTTTCCTTGAGCGTGTGAAAAGCCTGCAAACACTTATCATCAAACTTAAACGGTGTATCTTTTACCAACAAATTAGATAATGGTTTAGCAATTTTCGAAAAGTCTAAAATGAAACGCCTGTAAAATCCTGCATGACCAAGAAAGCTCCTGACGGCTTTCACCGAAGAGGGTGGGGGAAGCTTTTCAATGACCTCAACTTTAGCTTTATCCACTTCAATCCCCTTGTGAGAGATTTTGTGGCCAAGCACAATTCCTTCTTGAACCATAAAATGACACTTTTCCCAATTTAACACAAGATTAGTTTCTTCACATCGTTTTAGAACACGTGTTAAATGGTTAAGACATGTATCGAAAGAAGTTCCAAAAACTGAAAAATCATCCATAAAAATTTCTAGGGAATCCTCGACCATGTCATGAAAAATAGCCATCATACATCGTTGAAAGGTGGCAGGGGCATTACATAGGCCAAATGGCATCCGCCTATAAGCAAATGTGCCATAAGGACAAGTGAAAGTGGTTTTCTCTTGATCCTCAGGTGTGATGGCAATTTGATTATAGCCAGAGTAGCCATCTAGGAAATAATAAAATTCATGCCCAGCTAACCTCTCAAGCATTTGATGAATGAATGGAAGGGGAAAGTCGTCTTTCCGGGTGGCCTCATTTAATTTTCGATAATCAATGCATACTCGCCACCCGGTAACTGTTCGTGTGGGAATTAATTCATTGTTAGCATTGGTAATAACAGTCATACCTCCTTTCTTCGGGACCACTTGAGTTGGACTCACCCAATTGCTATCGGAGATAGGATAGATAATACCTGCATCGAGTAGCTTAATTACCTCCTTTTTAACAACTTCTTGCATCATTGGATTGAGTCGTCTTTGCGGTTGAATGGTGGGCTTATATTCATCCTCCATGAGGATCTTATGCATACATACCGTTGGACAAATCCCTTTAATATCAGCTATTTTCCATCCAAAAGCCTTTTTATGGGCTTTCAACACCGTAAGCAGCTTCTCCTCCATAATGTCTGTCAAAGATGAAGAGATTATAACAGGTAAAAATTCTGAATCTTGTAAGTAAGCATACTTGAGATGAGAAGGAAGAGGTTTAAGCTCAAGAGGTGGCGGTTCTTCAATTGAGGGCTTTGGTAATGAAGTGATTGGTCTATCCAGAACTTCGAAACGAGGTCGAAAACTTCGTTTGTAAGGTGGATTTGCCTCGAGAAAAGCAACAGCGTCCCTCAAGTTATTGTTTTCCATTGTCTCATCCATGGGATTCACAAGACATGCCTCCACTTGATCTTCGTATTGATTTCCCTGAAAATGTTCAGAAATTAAGGTATCAAATGCATCAATGTGGAAACAAGTAGAATCATTAGATGGTGTTCGCATAGCATGATACACATTTATTGTCACTTGCTCATCTCCCACTCTAAGAGTTAATTGACCATTGGCAATATCAATTAATGCTCGTCCGGTGGCGAGGAATGGTCGACCAAGAATGA
The DNA here is from genome assembly GCA_019426215.1 of Buddleja alternifolia. Taxonomy (NCBI): domain Eukaryota; kingdom Viridiplantae; phylum Streptophyta; class Magnoliopsida; order Lamiales; family Scrophulariaceae; genus Buddleja; species Buddleja alternifolia. The sequence continues at coordinate 1,203,335 of CM033398.1, read as the reverse complement.
GTGGTAGCTCGACATCCTCCTCCATATCTAGAACTACAAAGTCCACCGGGAATATGAATTTTTCGACTTTCACTAAAACATCTTCCACTATTCCTCGTGGGTACTTGATGGACCTATCAGCGAGTTGCAATGAAATAGTGGTAGGCTTGGGCTCGCCAAGTCCTAATTTCCTGAAAAGTGACAAAGGCAACAAATTAATACTGGCACCAGAATCACACAAAACTTTAGAAAAAGAAATAGAACCGATAGTGCAAGGAATTGTAAAGCTTCCGGGATCCTTAAGCTTTTGAGGTATCCGGTTTTGCAATATAGCCGAGCATTCTGCAGTAAGGGCTACAGTTTCATGTTCCTCCAACTTTCTCTTGTTAGAAAGGATATCCTTGAGATATTTAGCGTAACTCGGCATTTGCAACAAAGCATCTACAAGAGGAATGTTAATACGCAATTGTTTAAATATATCAAGAAACTTGGCAAATTGCTTATCTAACTTTCCTTTTGTAATGCAAGTGGAAATGGAGGTCTTGGTTTGGGCACGGAGGGTTCGGTAGAGAATGTCCCGAAACAGGGGATGAAGTCTCGGTGTTCTTTCCGGAGTTAGATGTTGCCTTAGTTTTATCCAAATGTTCTGGTGTATCATCCATTTTCTCTCCCAATTTTGGATCAACGAGGTTCTTTCCGCTACGAAGTGAAACTGCTTGAACTTGTTCCTTTGGATTTTTCTCGGTATCACTTGGTAACGTGCCTTGGGTTCGTCCGGAAAGCATGTTGGCAATTTGCCCAATTTGATTTTCTAAGTTTTTTAGTGCAATTTCTTGATTTTTTAAGCTTGCTTCTTGTTTCTTGGACATCATTTCTTGATATTGAAACTTTTGTGTTGCCTCCATCATGAACTTTTGCCACCCATCTTCCATATTATTCTTTTTCTCGCTTTGTTGTGGTTGTTGGAGCCCCCTTGCCTTTGAAATGGAGGTTGTTGGAAACCTCCTTGGTTTTGCTGAAAACCTGGTGGTTGTGGTTTCGCCATATTCGAATTTTGGCTCCATGAGAAATTGGATGATTCCTCCATCCCGGATTAAAAGAATTCGAGTAGGGATTATTCTGTTGACGACTTGCATTTCCCATGAAGTTAGCACTTTCAACCGAGTTAGATGTCCCACACACATCTCCTTGTAAGCACTCAAAGTTTGTGTGATCACCTCCACAATTTTCACAAGTGGATTTAACTTGATTTACCGTACCTTGCATGAGTCCGAAGGAATCCAATCTTTTGTTTAGGGCCTCCAATTGAACAGCTACTGTGGAGCTATTCCCAATTTCATACAATCCGGCGGGCTTCTTGGGCAACGTGATTCGTTCGGTTGGCCATTGATAGTTGTTCTCGGCCATGAGCTCAATTAATGCCCAAGCTTCCTCAGGTGATTTGTTCATGATAGTACCTCCCGCGGCGGCATCTAAATTCGTACGGAGATTCGGTCCCAAACCCAAATAGAAAGTTTGAACAAGTGTGGGCACGGCTAACCCATGGTGTGGGCATTTCCTCAAAAGTTCCTTAAAACGCTCCCATGCCTCATAAAGTGATTCCCCCTCATATTGACGAAAGCTGGTGATTTCATTTTTCATTGCGGCCGTCTTACCCGGTGGAAAATACTTAGACAAAAATTTATCCACCATTTGTTCCCAAGTACGGATAGAGGCGGTTGGCAAAGAGTTGAACCACTGTTTAGCCTTGTCTTTGAGAGAGAATGGAAATAACCGTAAGCGTATGGCGTCGTCGGTGACTCCATTGTTCTTGAAAGTATGGATAATCTCCGAGAATGTGGCTATATGAGCGTGAGGATCATCATGTTGTAAACCGGAGAATTGAACCTGGTTTCCTATCATTTGGATATACCCCGGCAGGATTTGAAAAGTGTTAGCCTCTACCGGTGGTAAAACGATTGGCCCTGCGGCTCCTTGGATGTTTGGCATCATATAATCCCTCAAAGGGCGTTGCGGAGGCGCCTCTGGTTGGTTTTGATGAACGCGAAGATTTGCAAGCTCCCGACGAACCGCTTCTTCTAAGATAGCGGGATCTATGTGAATAGGAGGAGGATTCAGATTTGGATCCATTGTAGCTTGATAACGTTGAGCCTCTCTTTGTAGTCTTACCCCTCGAGTAAACGTTCGTTCAATTTCAGGGTCCAACTCCGCTAGTCCCACTCGACTAGTACGGGTCATGCACTAACCGAGATCAAACCTTGCACAAAGAAAGACACACAAATTAAAAATAAAAGAAATGATCTAAGCTCAGAAAGAATAAGGGAATCTCAATATTAGATAAAAATAGTTGTCCCCGGCAACGGCGCCAAAAACTTGACACGACAAAATCCTAGCAAGAGAACTAGGTCGCGTAAGTAGTAAAGTGGATTTCTAAGTCCGGGGTTATCGTATCCGCAGGGACAACTATAATCTAAGTACCAAGACTACTATATTACTCAATTCTAAGTTAAATCGGTCGATAGAAAGGTTGATTAACTAATTAATAAATACTAGAAAATAAACTAAGGCAACGTCACACCAAATAAAGGGAGGAAACAATAGAGAGAAGCGATCAAGGCACATGGTTCAACCGATTATGCATTTAGATTGTGATTTAGGTTCTATTGGATTATTAGATTGATTTAGCTAAGGCGAAATTCCCTAACGTACGTACTACCCAATCTCTTGGCATAGCAACCCTACCCTTGGTAACGATTTCCTATATATCTCTATATGAAAACCCGATTAACGAGGATGCATTTAAGGTCTAGGAATTCCCCACGTGAATGGAAAGCCACCTAAAGAAACCGAGTCTATCTCTAGTCGGTTTAACTATAGGGTATTCAATGTTTATATCTTCCCTAGGTTATTATCTCTCGATCTCTAACCTAGGCATTTTATCAAACACTTGGTGATCAAGCAAATGTAGCATTGAGATCAAATATTGAATACATAGCTAAAACCCAAAATTAATCCAATAAACACCAACAAACAACAATCAAAATAACATAAATGGCCTATCCATGGCCTCAATCAAACAAGTTTAGCTCATATTCATGTCAAAAGTGCAAATATAAATCATACAAGTCATAGGAGATTTGAACAAATTCAAGAAACAAATATGTAAAAACCCTAATTCTTGTAGAGATGTGGATTCCTTGTTGAATTCTCCATGTTTTGACCTTCAATCTTCTCTTCTAAGCTCCCTCTCTCTCTATTTTCGTGTGGTTGCTGATATCCAAGGTGAGTTAGGGTAAAAAATGGCTAAAAGAGGTATTTATAGGCCAACACTGCCGCCTCGAACGCCGCGGCGTTCGTTGTTGAACGCCGCGGCGTTGGCTACTGCTTGTGAACGCCGCGGCGTTCGCTTGTTTGAAACCGCGGCGGCTACTACTTGTGAACCCGCGGCTTTGCTTGTTTGAAGCCGCGGCGTTGGCACTGCTGCGTGAAGCCGCGGCGTTCGCTTGTGAACGCCGCGGCGTTGCCATGAAAAATTCCAAAAAAATTGTTTCATTTTGCCTTCGGTTCTTGCTCTTCCTCCGGCTGTTAACCCAATTGAAAAGTCAAAGCAACCGGGTTCAAAGCATCATATGTGATCAAATTATTAAAGAAACAATCAAAATAAGTTGATAAAAGGGGTAAAACTGTGTAAAAATAAATATAGCATATTGTGCATGGGTGTCTGTACATTTGTGTTTGCTTGGATTATTTATATTGTGGAGTGTGTGGGTGTATGTATATTTGTGTATGTGTGGGTGTCTATATATTTGTGTATGTGTGGGTGTGTGTATATTCGTGTATGTGTGGGGTAGTATATTTGTGTAGTGTGGATGTATGTATATTTGTGTATGTGTGGATGATCGTTTGCCGATTTGTGTATAGGTTTATGGGTGTATGTATATTTGTGTATGTGTGGGTGTATGTATATTTGTGTATGTGTGGGTCTAGGTAATCTGTGTATTGTGGGTGTATGTATATTTGTGTATGTGTGGATGGGTGTATGTATTTTTTGTATGTGACGATGGGTGTATGTACATTTGTGTATGTGTGGGTGTATGTATATTTTGGTCATGTGTGGTGTATTACATTTGTGTATGTGGGTGTATGTCATTTGCGCATTGTGTTTATTTATATTTGTGTATCTTGGTGTAGTATAGTTTTGCATATGCGTGGGTGTATGTATATTTGTGTATGTGTGCTTATGTATATATTTCGTATGTGGTGGAGGTCTGTATATTGCGGATGTGTGGTGGTTTATGTATATTTGTGAATGTGTGGGTGTAACTATATTTGTTTATGTGTGGGTGTATTATATTTGTCTATGTGTGGATGCGTCTATGTATATTTGTGCATGTGTGGGAGTATGTACATTTGTGTATGTGGTGGGTGTATGTAATTTGTGTATGTGTGGGTGTATTTACTTTGGATGTGTGGGTGTATATATATTGCGTATGTGTGGTTAATTTATATTTGTGTATGTGTGGGTGTATTTATATTTGCGTATGCGTGGGTGTATGTATATTTGTGTATGTGTGGGCGCAAGTCTATTTTGCGTATGTGTGGATGTATGTATTTTTAAGATGTGTGATGGGTGTTTGTATTTTGTGATGTGTTGGTAAGTATATTTGATTATGTGTGGGGTGTATGTATATTTGTATGTGTGGATGCGTCTATGTATATTGTGCATGGGTGGGAGTATGTATATTTGTGTATGTGTGGATGTATGTATATGGTGTATGTGTAGATGTATGTATATCTGGGTATGTGTGGATGGGTGTATGTATATTTGTGTATGTGACGATAGTGTATGTACATTTGTGTATGTGTGGATGTATGTATATTGTGTATATGTTGTTGGGTTATGTATATTGTGTAT